>JAWNZC010000025.1:3507500-4785000 GCA_035771165.1 Paragorgia papillata | reverse complement strand
CCAGGCTGCGAGCAAACCCCAGCCCTTTGAACGCGCAGTAGAGAAAAGTGCAAATGATTGGCGTATTATTTATCGCTGGTATCTCACCGTGATAATTTTCAATGCATTATTTTGATTAATGTTCCTGCATGCAAGCAAGTTCTCTACTGCGCGTTCAAAGGGCTGGGCTCGCAGCCTGGACTTTACCTGAATATTATTTGTGCGCATCTTAGTGTATATTCATTTTTTCTCTTTTATTTACAAAATATTGTGTCTTTAGAACTGCTCAGTTTCAAAATCCCAAGACTCCAGCCAAACCTGTACGTTCAGAAGAACCTTACGCAAGTCAAACAAATGGTAAAAAGACAGCCAACTACGTGTTTTTTTCTCAGTCTGTTCTTCGCAACAAGTTTGGTCCCGATTGCAATATTTTTTGCTTTCATTAGTGGGATTTTTTTGTTCCTGCTCAGTTGTCTACTCGTCATTCAATGCAGTTTCATTGGTTTGGGTTTCACTGCTTTGATGATCACTCTCTCGGGACCTCTGTGTTTTGCCTCGTTTTGTACCATGCTGTTTTACTTGGCGCAAAGGTTTGCGTTCTCGCTGCAACATTCCTTTCATCGACTGCTTTCACTCCCTTCTGAACAACTCAATAATCTGAGAACCATGTCAGGTATAAAGCAACAGGCTTGTGGTTTCGTGAAATGTCTGCCTCGAACTAGCTTTGTCTTGTCGTTTATTATACCAAATAAGGCAAATCAGACTAATTACAGCGCGGGGAAACAAGATCTGAGTGGACAGGATAGGAACTTAACTTTTGACAACATCATTGAACTTCACGACAGTCCACGCTCGCCAGCCAACTCACTTGGCCTATCTGAGTACAGCTCTAGAATGGCTGAATATATAGTGAGCGGGAAAACAGCTAGACAGCCAGATCTTCACCGATGACGCGCGCTCATTCCTTGGAATGAATCCCGCCGCAGGCTAACGCCACAAGAAACCCGAAGATAACTCCATTTTTAACCTGAAGTCAATCTCTTGTATGTTACTTCTTATATAACAATATGCGACGAACATTTCAGAAGGAACATAACTCATAAGCATTGCCATAATACTTTCAACCGATTAAAACTTCGATCACTGTTCAATACAGTATCAGTTGTGTTTGCGTTCGCTACCCATTCCAAAAAAGGTCATTTTTTCCCGCATGGCGCTCTGCTCTCCGCTTTTCCGTTCCTGACCTGATATATAGAACCGTTTGAACATTTGAGCTACAAAGGTTGATGAGCTCTCCTCAGTTTTTGCTTAGACGCCTAGCATCAAAGCATGGCATGGAGGCTTGACGGAAAACGCTGCGGGTTTGGCCAATTGCGCCAAATATTTAGACGTTTCGGGGCTACTTGAAAGATGATACTATGAAGGAATATTTGCATATGCGCGCGTTAATCACGGTAAAGAATGCATTGTGGGAAACTTGATCACTCGCACGTGCAGGGAACTGAATACTGTAACTGTAAGATCGAACACAAGATGGCCGACACTGAAGAGCGAGCTGAAGAGAAAGAAATAGTTGATCAAGAAGTACAGGAAATTGAGGAAACAGAGACACCTTCGAAATCTCCTGAAACTAAAGATACAGAAGTTAAAGAAGAGGAAGAAACGAAAGGTAAACGCCTGCTCTTTTAACGTATTTATATCAAGGTTTTGCCACTTGCCAGGTTTAGCTTTCATCCCTTTGACTGACTCATTGTCTGTAACGTAATTATTGTTTAGTTGAAAATGAGGAGGAGGCTGCTAAAGTGACGGATAAAGTAACGGAGAATGGAGGTGACGAGAAGGAAAGCAGCGAACAAGGTATGTTGAAGTACTTCACGTTACTAAATGGCGTAGCTTGAAATTCACAAAATGAAAGCATGCAAGGATTTGCATATTAAATGTTGATATCCAACTGACAATCAGCTGTGTGACGGTGAACTGCTCTTTATCAAGTCTTGATATATCTGTTTAATATGTTACTTTAAGTTTTAGCTGTTGCAGTAGAAAGCCAACACCAAAAGCAATAAAATGTAAAATTTAACCTTTTTTCCTTGTCTGGAAGGGTCTCACTAAAACAAATTATACAAAAAGTATTATATAAAGTCAATTTCGCTAAAGACCTACCCAATATGAACGAGTTATCACGTTGGCTATAAGTAACCAATCATGGTTAGGGATTCTGTTGGGTTAAGTGATCTCAACCAATCAGAAACCACCTTATATATGGTAGGTAGGTGATGACCTGTCATTTTCAAATATGACCACCACAAACTTCTGGGCCATTTGATATTTCTTTAAATATATAGTTCCAAAACATGTACAATGACTGTTTTTCTACACTTAGGTACGAGCAAAGAAGAAAAAGAAGAAGAAAAAGTAAAAGAGGAAAAAGAACCTGCTAAGGTGAGTTTTGGCAATTTATTCTTGCTTTCAGCTTGTTTTTCAACTTTCTATTCAAATATTTAATATTGTAAGGTTGGAGACTAAGTATTAGACTAACTATATGTTTCTCTCTGACAAAGGGCCTTTGCTTGAAACGTTAGATTCCTACGTTCTCTGTTTCGGCAGTATATCTAACCTTACTATATTTCGATTGTTGTTTCTACACTGCCTACGCAGCATGCTACTTTTATTTCACTATACAAAGTTTGTTGTAATAGTTTATTGTGCTTCAAATTGAATTCCTTTTGTAAAATATAAATACACGGTTTCGTGGTTTACAAAGCACATCGAGATAGTCTATTTTAATAACTGTTTCCTATCCAAGCAAGGATTAATGATATTTTGTTCATTGTAATGGGTTTTTCTTTCAGGAAACTGCTGAGGGTCATGGTACAACTGTAGCTAAACATTACAATGAACATCCAGAGAATACTCGAGAAGAAAGGAGGGGAAGTCGTATATTCTATCTCAGGAATTTTAATAACTGGATTAAAAGTGTTTTAATAAATGAAGTGCTTGAGAAAATAAAGAAGTAAGAACACTGTTCATTTTTAAATGTATCCAACTCTAGTCCTCACTTCATGATGGTTTATTATTTTAGGAAAAATCATGGAGATATAACTGTGTTAGATCTTGCATGTGGAAAAGGTGGAGATTTGCTAAAATGGCAGAAAGGAAAAGTGTCTAACATTATCTGTGCTGGTGAGTTATTGTGATTACCTTCAAAATAATTTTTACACAAGCATGAGGCTCAGAAAGTTGATTTAAATGTCATACAGTATTGGTGGAGTCTATATGGTCTTTACTGTCAAAAAATAAAGCCATTGTTTATCTAAAAACAATGCTATATATATATATAATATGTAGTTTTAATAAGCAATTTAACTCCTTGCTCCATCAGATATTGCTGATGTATCGATGAAGCAATGTGAACAACGTTACAAAGATATGCAAAAAAATCGTCATTCAAGAAGATACCAAGATCCTCTGTTTGACATTCAGTTTATTACAGCTGACTGTACCAAGGTTTGTAGTATTCAATATTTATTAATTGGAGTTTCTCACTGGCTATTTTACTCTGGCTAATGCCAAATGATTTTACTTGTTACTCTCAGGCTCTCTCAGCATTTTCACATGTTGATATTCATAAGAATGAAGAAGATGGTCAAAGAAACAGCTTTGGCCAATTATTTGGCCTATTATGTTCCACCAATGGAGTTGACTAATACTATAATCAGTTAATTTGTAGTAACAGAGAGGGTTTGAAAGAAAATTGTTAAATAAGAATAAAGCATGGGAGTGGTCTGGAAGAGGCATTGTGGACATTGAGGAAAACCAGATTGTTTTTTTTTTGTTTAGGAGGATCTAAATGAACAGTACAATGAGAAAAATAAAGATATTATGTTTGATATGACTAGCTGTCAATTTGCTCTTCACTATTCATTTGAGTCCCAAGAACAAGCTGAGAAAATGCTTGAGAATTGTTGTGAGAAAATCAAGCCTGGTGGATACTTTATTGGCACTGTGCCATGTGCAAATGAGCTTGTGTAAGTATTGTGGTTTATGGTGCAGAGGTGTACATACAATAATTTATTTGTACCCATAATTAAATGAATTGTAATTTCATGGATCAATTTAGAAAGCGTCTGAGAGAATCAGAAGATATGTCTTTTGGTAATGAAGTGTACTCAGTAACTTTTACAGAAAAAGAAGAATTTCCTCTCTTTGGACATGAGTATAATTTCCATTTGGATGGGGTGGTAGACTGTCCTGAATTTCTAGTTCATTTTCCAATGTTAGAAAAGTAAGTAGCTCAACCCTCAGAATTGCCAAAATGGCAGCTTTGTTGTTTTACTCTGTCTAACGTCTTTTGAAAAACTGAACTTGATTTCTAAAATCGTGTGTCTCCTTCTTTTAGAATGGCAGAGAAATTTGACATGAAACTAGAATTTACAAAAGGTTTTCATGATTTCTTTCATGAACATCTAACAACCTATAAGTCTTTAATGTACAGAATGCAAGCATTGGAGGTAAGAAAAACTCTTACTATGTAACAGACGTATTACTCAGAAAAGATTTCTGAGCTCCAGACAGGGTTTGAACCTCCAACCTTTTAATGACCGGTTAGACACCCAAGTTAACACATGCGTACCGCATGCACTACATGTATATGTACAACTTATCATCACTTTATTACTATGCGTGCTTGATCATACCACTTGCTTACGTTACGTGGAAATTTTGGGGCTCAGAAACACTACCATGTCTTATTTTTCACTTGGTTGCTCGCAAAAACTTTTTACTATTTTCTGAACATTTTGTTGTAATACAGACATACCCACCAAAGAGGGACAATGACAAACTGACGTCCAGTCAAGATGATGCTTACAGTGAAGCGAAGGATTTCTTGGATGGAGCAAAGTCTGGAAGCAAAGAAGAAGCAGATCCGAAGTATAGAGATCATAGAAACAAAGGTGCCAATCACGTGGTAGGTATACTGAACAACAGAGTTGCCAGATGGTCTGCATCTGAATAACTTCTGTTCGTCTAAAAAAAGTAGAGATTTTATATTCTAACTCCACACTGAGTTCTGTATTGTCTAATATTGTAGGGTACTCTGAGCAAAGATGAATGGGAAGCAGTTGGTATGTTTTTATATCATATATATATAATTTCTAATGTTAAAATAAAACCCCGTACCCCAAGTAAAACTTGTGTTTACACACAAGAGAATAAATCTTGAATGAAGATTGTCATGGTGTCCTTTCGGGTTCAATGTATAAAATAACTGCATCCCATCACCAGAAATTCCTTGTACATGTATCTTCACCAGCATTTGCGTCATTTTTAGGGATATATATGGTTTTTGCATTCAAAAAGGCGGAAGCAGAAACGCCAATGGAAGAAGAAAAATCGGAAGAAAGTGAAGAGAAAAAGGAAGTCGCCGAAGTAGGCGGTGATGATGAGAAAAAAGAGGAAGACGAGGAAATGGAAGATGATGTCAAAAAAGAGGAAGAGGACAAAAAAGACGAAGACGAGAAAGAGGACGAAGACAAAAAAGAGGAAGAAGACAAAAAAGACGAAGAAGACAAAAAAGAGGACGAGGAGAAAAAAGAGGACGAGGAGAAAAAAGAGGAAGAAGAAGAGAAAACAGAGGAAGAAGAGAATAAAGAGGAAGAAGACAAAAAAGAGGATGAAGGGAGAAAGGAGGATGAAGGGGAAACAGAAGAAGGTGAAGCAGTTGAGATGGAGGCGGAACCAGCTGAAGAAGTCAAGGTGACAACACCACAAAGGGCAACTAGGAAAAGACGACCAGTGGGAAAAGATGAAGCAGCTAAGAAGACAGAGGAAGAAGCTGAAACTAAACCAAAACGTGAGACTCGAAAGAGGAAATCAACTGGAGGAACAACTAGTGCTGAAGAAGAACCACCAGAGAAAAAGAAGGCATGATCTTTTCACGCGGTCACAATCCAAGATGCATTTCTTGAAGTCTGAGAATCATCATCTATACCGAACATTTTTTAAGCTATCCCTTTCTGGGATTCCAAACGTATTCTGGGAACTGTTGGTGGAGTAAAATAGAAAGTCTTAACGGAGAGGCATGTTTTACATTGTAATAATTCAATATTTTCATTTGTAATACATTCTAAACTTACAGTACGTGTAGCACTACTTTTTTTAAATCCTTCTTTACTTATGTCAACACTATATTATTGCCTTAACTGAGTTGTTCGAAACGATGGAGTTATAGTTTCACACTTTTTGTCTCCTTATTTCATTTTGCAATTGCAGAATATCCTTGTAATTAAATAAAGAACGAAATAGATCGTCTTTTTGTGTTCGCTTACGGACTATGATTTGCGTAGACGCCGTCAGAAACGAAAAATAGTAGGATTTAATCAAGGACGCAAAAACTCGAACATTTTTATTACTGAAGAGGAGGATTTCGACAAGAACACTTCAAAATTAAGATAGCACACTAGTATATTTGAGGTTCTCGAATAATTTTAAACACTGTCCACATAGCCTGCTTTGCTGAAAGTCATTGAACATTAGATAACTTGTTGAATCTTTTTGCTTTGTGACTTGTAGCCAGCGAGTTTCCACTTGCTGTGCCTTGTGTTGGATGCAGTAACGGTCCAAACGTCTTCATGAAGTCTTCTGGCTTGATTCTAACTGACCTGTTTCCTCTAGTTTGGGTCTTAGTGACCTTTTTCTTCTGGCTTCATTCTAACAGTCCTTTTTTGTATCATCCTTTTCGTTCGCTGTTTCGACATCAAGCTGTAGTAAGTCTCCCCATTTTGCTCGATGTCTCGCACATTTATAAATTTCACTGAAGAGAAACGAAATAGAACACTATAAACCTACAGAGTCCTGCAAGACCATTACATGTCATGCTAGCTGCCTAATCTAGTATATACACGTCGTATACGTATAGAGATGATGACGTCATCATGACATAATCAATTCTCTAGTCCTTCGTGGTCACGTGTCTTACCTGTCCTTTCGTCTGGTTAGTATTTTGTTCTCCAAGGAACCTATAAAAAATTGTTTTAGTTTTCTGTTTCTTCAATGGCCCGACTGAAGGTCAGTCGCACCATTGCGATCAGTTAATTTGGGTTAGGTGATCTAAACCAATTATATAGACCTTAGTATTCTTGGTTTTCATCTGACGTCACGGCGATCATATTGGTGCACAGAAACAATGAAATGATGGCCATATAGAGCGTTCAAATATTTCGTATTGTTTCACCACCCCAATGGGGTCACCGATCACGTGAGTGAAAACGCTCTATTGGTGGTGTAACTTTCCTGCATTACATCGCCATGAACTGACGCAAAATATTAATCCAGAAACACATTCATACCCAATCTAGTTCCCAGAGCCCACGTTCCCCACCCGGGAAACGAGAGACTGGGATAATCCGTTTCACATCGATATTCCATTGGCTGACGAACACAGTGAACTCTATATAACTCTTCTTCCGGATAACAAGAATCCTGTGATGGCGTGAACGGATTATCCCAGAGCCAGTCGTTTCCCGCCCGCTGGGTAAGGGGAACGTGGGCCCTGGGAACGAGATTGATTCTTACCATTTTTACTACAAAAGTTGCAAACCACGTGTCTTTTCCTCAAGCGAATTGGACGGAGTATTCGAGGCCAGTCCAAGTCTAAGAAAAAAATTCCAAAAAAAAATAATTGATGTAATTTAAATATTGCAATTGGACGTTACTTTTCATGCATGGGACCGTTTTTAATTACCAGTTTTGCTTCTTTCAGCTTTTCGTAAAACAAGATACGAAAACCTTTCGTTGTAGTAGCCATATCTCTTCAGAGTTGTCCTCCGCTATTAAAATAAAATAAACATTAAGACGGTGATCCATGAAAAGGGGGTGTGATCTTATGAAGCTGACATTTTACCTGAGCGAAAGATAGCTGAACACGTTGTTCGAAGTTGCAAGGATGGTCACGTGTGTTGACATCAGAACGAGGGCACACGAGGTCATGCGGACACTAAACACACATGAAGAGCTTTAGCAAGAGATCTGAAAAACAGCTTGCGTGACGTTTAGAGGAATTCTAAATCTATAGAAAGTTTCTATATCGTCTGAGGCATTTATAGAAGAAATATATGACTTGTTCGATAATCGGAGAATAAATTTTGTTTATTTCTATATAAAAATGAATTATTTCTAATTTCAACGGTCACTCACAGGCGAAAATACATAACCATTTTCTGTCTCTTCATGTTCTTCATCAACATCTGAAAAAAAAAGGGGAATGAGCAGAGAGAAAATTGAATCGTAGCTATATGCTAGATTAAAAACAAAACATTTTTCATTTACAGCAAAGCTTCAGGTGAGCTTTTAAATGTTTTACGATGGTATAAATAACAAATGTGCTAGCTTGTCTTGGACAGTTTACTACGTGAGTGCCAGGGGCGCAACTAGGGGAGGGGGGGGGGGGGGGGATGCAACCCCTGCCCTTTTTAACCCCTGCCCTTTTTGTGAGACTTCTAATACTAGGTTAGACATTAGATAAACAGATAATTAATCGTCTGTTGTAGTACGCAATACAATAGTGGTTGTTGAGTGTTCTCGAAGAAGCATAACGAAGATATCTAGTATCCCAAATCAGTGCCCCAAATTTTTCGCAGATAAAGTTCTTTGCCTGTTTTGATAACCTGAATTTAACTTTGTGCAAAATAAGGCTAAGACCAAATGTCGAACTTTTCATGTGTCCGAGGGCAGAGGCATCTTAGAAGAATTAGAATGCGGTCAATAATTGCCACTACTGCCCCCCCTTTTTTTGACACCTTGCTACGGCACTGCAA
Organism: Paragorgia papillata; assembly: GCA_035771165.1. NCBI lineage: Eukaryota > Metazoa > Cnidaria > Anthozoa > Scleralcyonacea > Coralliidae > Paragorgia > Paragorgia papillata. The sequence continues at coordinate 4,776,205 of JAWNZC010000025.1, read as the reverse complement.
ATTGTTTAGAATACTGAACGACTTTGCCCTTTTTTGGCGTTCAACCCCTGCCCTCGAAATTTTCTAGTTGCGCCCTTGCGCGAATGTATTTTTAGAAAGAAATTCTGAGTCACTGAAATGTTTTTTCTGAAGTTTTTCTTTCTAATATTACCTGAAGTTGCGTTGACATCTTGTTCATCATTTTGACTTTCCTGGAATAGAAACCTTGACATTTAAATTGCGCGTAAAAAACTTTCCATTTATTCAACGTTCTGACTTTCTCAAAACATTTAAAATGTAAAATTAATGAACTGAAAAACATTTTAGAGCGTGTGGGTTCGAGTCCCGTCTGGAGCTCAGTTTCTCACTGAATGTTAGTTATACTTACGACATGGCTTGAACAGCAACAACAACTGAAACTTAAGTGGAAAACGGTTGCTGCATATATGCTAACAAATGTCTTGCGAAAAACGTACTTTCATTCTTTCAGCCGATTAGTATTGTTTTAACTTACAGCGACTAAATCTCTTGCTTCCATAGTTATATCAAAACCTTCATTGTTTCCTTTCTCAACTATAACCTGTAGAAGAGAAATAATAACACAGCTCTTTCAACTTTCGTAATGGCGACCATTTGATGTGCAAGAACTTGTACATTACAAAGTCTTACCAAGAAATGGTTTGTTTTACGCCAAAGGTTTTCCAGTATCGCTTTTCTCGTTTTCCGAAAGGGTATTTCACTCAAAGAATATGATGCTATGACTATATCGTAAGTTACCTATATTAAAAATATCGAATGTGAAATGGAAGAGGTTATTTTATTTATTAAATTATAAACCATTGGGAAAGGTTTTCATATTCAGGAAATTTACCCTTGACTCATTATATTTCCATGAACACATTACCTTGTCTGAAAGAGGCAAGTATTCTTTAAAGTACACTCTGGGAATGAAGTGTGGAGTTCTGTAATCTTCGCTGCCTAAAACAAAACCAATTTATTATATATTACAGTTGCAGCCTACTTTGCATCGAGTTGCCTTTCAAAGGTGCAATTTCAATTTTTTGAAGTGATTTTGATAAGGCCAAAAAAATGCGCATGTTACGACTATTTGAAGAGATCCCCCCGCCATATTTGAAGAAATAGGCGCCGCCATCTTGGCTTTACGTCATCAAATCCAAGATGGCGGCGCCCATGAGGACTGTTGTTGGAATCATTTCTTGGCTACCTCGGAGAAGATATTGTGCTGCTTGGTTCATTTCAGGTGAGATATCAACACATTGGTAGATCTTGATTGAATCTTTCCACAATTCATGAGCAGCCCTAAGTAGGAAAAAAATTTTTAAAGTATTTTTAGAATTTTTTTTGCTAGAATTGTTGGACAGAAAATGAATTACAATTTACCAGGTTGCTGTTCCCAAACCAGATCCAAAGTCCAAGATAGTTTCAAGTTTTAGGTCTCTTTCTCTTCTAGAAATCTACAGTTTAGGAAAGCAGAAAACCACAAGCAATGACAAATCTCACACATTGCAGGTATTCTAATTAATCAATAGAATTGATTTAGCCTAATTAGCTAGCTGGCGTTAAATGTGCATGTTCATTTTTTGACATAATTATAACTAATTATGCATGCTAATTCTTGACATAATTATAATTAATTATGCATGTTAATTTTTGATAATTATAATTAATTATGCATGCTAATTTTTGACATAATTAAGCATATTAAATTTTCTTTATATGATTGTCCTTGCTAATTTTCTTGACATAATTATTGCATGTTGATTTTCTTAACATAATTATAATTAATTACATATACTAATTTTCTTGACATAATAAATTAAGCATGCTGATTTTCTTTACACATACTTCATGTAAAACTCTCAGAGTTGCTCCATAGCTTGCTGGAATTCGATCAGCTGCATATGCTGCAGTTTCTCGTTTTTTATATCTATTAAGAGAATAATGTTAGCAGTTATATTCATTAGTTCTAGTTTATTTTTGCCAAATGGTTTACTCACCTCACTACTTTATACTCCTGCATTTTGGGTTTCTTTGTCGGTTTTGTCTTCTCGTGTTGGTCTATCTTTACTGTTTCACTCTCTTGTGATGTTCCAGCATCTTCATCAAGCTGGAGTCTGTCCAAGCCTTGGCTAGCTTTCATGACTTTTGCATCAACATTCTCTACAAAAAACCCTAATACTGTACAGTGTACTAGTTTTGCACTTTGATGCAGCACATGCCCTTGTTTTCTTACATTAATATTAATTATAAACTTTCATCATTTTCTGTGTTTCATTTTGTTCATTTGATTATGATGTTTGTACAGATGTTTGTACCATCCAAAATCCTACTTGTTTTCCCATTCAGTTATTCCTTTCACTTCTTATTCTTTCTCATTTTCCCACTTTCTATCTATCCATCCATTTTAGTTACTTCATTTCACTTCTCTTATTCAATCCCTTAGCTCTCCAGTGTGTTTGATAAACCTAAGCTAACATTCTATTATATATAGCACCAACCTTTACTTGCAGATTTTGCTTCCTTGTATTTGGTCCAGGTTCTGTCTGTTGGCCTTCCTCGGTTTTGTAGATGTTTTGACAGTTTGAATGCATCATTTACAAGAGTTTTACTGGGAAAATCTAAATTCAATCAATTCAATCCACTGCTTATATGATTATCAAAATAGAAATAGTATATTGAAAACATTTTCCTGAAATAATGATCTATCCCATCACTTCATTCTTTCAACCTTTCATCCATGTTTCTATAATCATGTGTAACTGGACTTACTTCTCAGATATTCATTAAGATTTTTCTCTAGTTGTTTTGGTAGATGGATAGTTGTAAGATGATAAAGACCTGTGGCATCTTTATCTTGCTTTCCAATGTCATCCCCGTGTGAAATATATCCCCATTTTCCAGGTTTCTGTGCTTTGTTATTTACATGAGGGACACTACTGCTTGAGCAGCCCTGGAAAATCATTTGGAAAATTATTTTAGGCTTTACCAAATACAGGCCCAGTCTTTATTTTATTGATTTTGTTTACTATTGTACATGTACATATATACTGAACGTAATTGACCGTACCAAAAAATATGGCAACTTGTACATTTAACCATTTAAATTTGTAATTTGTACATTTAATCCATTGCATGTTGTAAATATTGTTTCTTGCAGAATTATTGGTAGATATGGTTTTAAAACAATCAACTTTGGTAGGAAAGAAGTTCTAGCTTACTTAATTCATCTTAGCATGATAAACAATGTTTAGTTATTATTTGAGCTGATTTGAGGTTGCAAAGCATTGTGGTTAAATGTACCACCAGCATCTTTTTCGGTATTGTCAATTAGAATATATTTATGAAGTAGAAAATGATGGCCATGTTTATATAAATATTTGATAGTCTCATACAAACATAAGAGGGTCGTGTGCAACTTATTGTATAATTATACTGTACTTGCATATACATGTATACATATATATTTGCCATCAGGCCATATACATATATACATGCATATTTGTAACATACTACAACACATTACAATATGCATGTACACACATCAATACATATACATACATATCTTGGGTATACACTGTATATATCATTAGCCCTATATAACCTTACCCTAATAAAATACAAAGCAGGATTTAATTTCGCCACGACATTGCCATGATTTAATTTCAAAACCCAAACCTTCATATTTTTGTTCATTTTCCAACAATTTCTAAGCTGGTACCCAGTCTTCCTGTTCTGCACACACGGCAAGCCTCATATTTGAATGTTGGCGGTCATTATAAAATGTTCTTAACTTTTGCTTTGCTTTTGTGAACAGTTCTTGCTTTCTGGCTTGAAAAGGAATATGTTTTCTCGAAGAACTACACAAATACTTGGTTTTGTGTTCATTTTATACAACATACGCTGACACGAAACAAATGTGTTGAGTTTAACCATCAGCAATGGACGAACTCGGTGCTTCAGGGAAGCATGTTGATCCAAGTTTCAATTTTTTTGGACTGGACGAGAGACAACGTGAAGGTTCTATTGCATTCAGTGATATCTCATTTCCTTCTCATGTTAGTGAACTGGAGTCTTTTCATTCAGAACTTGATATTAGTTTAAATTCACGTGACAGTATTGCACCTGGTGAATATTTCTATCCTCAAGCAGACTCAGAGAATGCACTTCTATATTTGAGCAAGCAACACGGAGACGTGGACAAAACTAATATCAGGTAGTTTGAATCAAAATTATATATATATATATATATATATATATATATAATATATATCTTAAATAGATAAATATCTATATAATAAGTTATTACTTATTTACTTAATACAGTATTAATATGACTATTATTCTTATTACTTAATATTACAGTGTGATATAATAAACTTTTTAATTTTTTCTCTATTACAACTGCAATTTAATTAGTGGACACCATTGCCAAACACTAAGTCTGAAGGCTCAACCCCACCATACACCCTGACATCACCTAGACACCTTTTCAGGCAGTCAGCAGATGAGTGTTGTCCATTATACTGCAATCTATCCAATAATTTCAAGGATAATTTGACCATACCAGTCAGTGGTGAATTTATAATGACATTTGAGTGGTGAAGTGGAAGGCATGAAAACTTTTCAGAGGGGTCTGGGGAAGGTGTTATTAGTCTAAACCTTTAAAATATGTTTATGATCAATTCTCTTGTCAATTAGTTCATCGCCAGACCTCCCAGAACAAGCTTCAGAAAATATTGACATGGTACTGGCTGCATTAAAAGCAGCTACTGTACAAGGTTGGTTTATTCAATCTTTTTTGATGAAATATTTGTGAAACAGTATTAAACTGTTTTAGATATATACTGTAGCTCGTCCAGCTATCCATATGTCATGAATGTTTGTTTTCAGGTAATGGATCTGATGGAAGCAATGAAAACAGCAAGTCAGAAACTAGTATAAGCAGTTCAAATCTAGATAGTTCTAGGTTTATTAGTAAAGAAGACTTTCCTGAAAGTGTTTTGGCTGAGTCTTCAGAAAGGTAACAGTATTCTTAACCCATTCTTGCCTAAGCTGGTTAAAAACAGCTGTTACGTGACCGCTATAATGCTATATTCCTTTATTGTTTTACTCTGTCTAATATGCTAGACAATCATACTTGTCAAAGGGAGAACCCTCAGACATCCTACTGTAGGCAGCAATGAGTCAACAAGTGATTAAGCCACTGGCCCAAAACAGGCTTTATTGTTTTACTAAACTAACACTAGACAATTTTACATGTACTTTGTCAAAAGAATCCTAGACAGAATCTCAGACACCCTAGACAGCAGTTAGTGTTGAAATTATGGGAGCACGGGTGGTGTGTGCTGTTAGGGCGCTGTCTCTCACCAATAGTTAAGCCCGGTTAAATGGGGTTAGTACTTGGATGGGTGACTGTCTGGGAATAGCCCCATTCTTGGGGTGGGGACTCATGTGAGTAGAGTTTAGTTGGTCTCTCCGTAAAATCAACACCTATAGGTCTTAGCTGTAAATGGAGGACCCCACCAGCTCTGCTGAAAAACTTATCCTCCTTAAATAAATAATAATTATATTATTTATTCCCCTACATAGTTGGGGAAAAGAGGCTACGCTTAGTTCTGGAGAAATAGCAAATGAACCATCCTCAATCCCTTCCTGTGAAGACCATGTCACCACAACTACCGCTGTTAAATCAGATAAATCTAATTTACGACTTTCTGAGAAGCTATTTCCTCCAAGCAAAAGATCTATTGATCAACAGAGTTGGAGTGAAGACATTAGCCTGAATCCTGAAGAACTTGCCATTCAACCGTCTTCAACACCATTTTGTGAAGGTGGTGTTGGAACAGTTCCTGATTCACGGCTATCTGAAAAGTTTTTTGCACCAAGTAAAACACCTGAGGACCATGATGATGTCAGAGCTGAAAGAACTGGTAGTAATCCATGGTCATTTAGTGGTAGTAGTACGTTATTTCAAACACCAGCACCTGAAAGAAACACTTTTAACCAAGCTACTGAGGTACTCCCCAATTTTAAAGCTGTGTGGATTGGTCATTGTGTGGTGAGGGTGAGTAGGTGGGTGAATGAATGAATGAATGAATAACACAAATGGTTAATGAGGGTGGCCCTCAAGTGGGTGGATGAGTGAGTGAGTGAGTGAGTGAGTGAGTGAGTGAGTGAGTGAGTGAGTGAGTGAGTGAGTGAGTGAGTGAGTGAGTGAGTGAGTGAGTGAGTGAGTGAGTGAGTGAGTGAGTGAGTGAGTGAGTGAGTGAGTGAGTGAGTAAGTAAGTAAGTAAGTAAGTAAGTAAGTGAGTGAATGGATGAATGAATGAATGGTTGATTGATTGGTTGATTGATTGATTGACTCTTCAACTAGCACTGACACTTTGTTTTTCTAGACTGAGCAATCTTCTAAACCAAACAGTACACTAAAAACAATAACAGAGCAGCCTTCATTTTCTGCGCCGATACAGAAGAAGTTAAGTTGGTCAGATAACAAATCATTTCAAGAGAAAGACAGCATTATTGGCTGCTTTGAAAATTCTAAAACTGCAGAACAGAAGATTTTTAATCCTTTTGATGACGGTGATAGTGATCCGTTTAGATCCTCAGTAAGTCATCAGCTATTTTATCAAACCTTCAAAAACTCAATAATTCACGAGGAAAACACAAAGGAAATCAGTACCATGTCCGTGGTTTTATATCTGATAAAAAATCCTGATTTACATAAACTTTAGCTTAATTGATTTTCTCAGCTTAGAACTTGTTTTTCTCATGTTTTAACAAAATACTTATTATTTTATAGAATGACATTCTGGATGATGAGAAAAACTCGTTTCAAGGTTGGTTGAACATTTTCCCATTAAAGGGAGCCCCGCATGGTTGAAGTAGGCATCACGGGTGCCGCCATCTTGTATTTAATGACGTAATTTCGTGGGCACCGCCATCTTGGATTTGATGACGTAACCTCACCGCCATCTTGGATTTGATGACGTAACTTCGTGGGCGCCGCCATGTTGGATTTGATGACGCAGCCTCTCGGAGGCCGCCATCTTGGATTTGATGACTTATTATGGTTGCACTTATTGTTCTGAAACAATGAAACTATTGTCTTGGGTCACCTATCCAAAAACAAGTAGTTTTATTTGTTTGTTTTTTGCTGGAATAAGTTATTAGTTATTGACATGTTTATTGTACTTTTTGTTAAGAGGATGGATTTTCATTTAATCAAGAAATTCAAGACGATTTTTCTTTTCAGTCTGCAGGTAAAATGCCGTTTGCTAGATTATATTCAGATGTAAAAAAGTATAGTGGTGTGTAGGCAGAGAAAAGAGGAACTAAGGAACTAAAAATTACTACCATTTGCGATCAACCGTTAGGCGTGAGAGTTAAAACGCGTTTGTTTACGTTTCAAACGTGCAAGTTTAACTGGAAAATTTTGACGTTTTAACAATAGCTTGATGAATCACCCTCCATTTTTTGACAGGGTGATTGATTGGGGTATTGTTGAAACGTCAAATTTTCCAGTTAAACTTGCACGTTTGAAACGTAAACAAACGCGTTTTAACTCTCACACCTAACGGTTGATCGCAAATGGTAGTAGGAACTGGAATATATAAAAATAAAAGTAGCGTGCTGCGTAGGCAGTGTAGAAAGAACAATCGAAATATAGTAATGTTAGATATACTGCCGAAACAGAGAACGTAAGAGTCTAACGTTTCAAGCGAAGGCCCTTCGTCAGAGAGGGGCCTTCGCTCGAAACGTTAGACTCCTACGTTCTCTGTTTCGGTAGTATATCAAACGTTGCTATATTTCGATTGTTATATATAAAAATAGTTGTGATCAATGATTCAATGTATGAAATTGTTTTTATTCTTTAAGATGCTGCTGCTCAACGTCTTGATAAAGATGAAGAAATATTCAAGGCCAGTCATATGTTTGATAAGGAGGTAGTGACGCCTGCAAAATAATTATTTACTTGAGTATCAGCATTGATATAAATTGGTTGTGTACATAGCCACTAAAAACGCGCGAAATTTTAACCAATAGGAAAGCAGAAGTCTTTAGTGGTTACCTGGCCCATATTCTTTGATTGGGCCAGGGTACCAGGCTAGTGGTACGTGAGCATGTGGTACGTGAGCGTGTGGTACGTGTGCATGTGGTGTACATGTGGTACGTGTGCATGTGGTGAGCATGTGGTACGTGAGCATGTGGTACGTGAGCATGTGGTACGTGAGCATGTGGTACGTGTGCATGTGGTGAACATGTGGTACGTGAGCATGTGATACGTGAGCATGTGGTACGTTAACATGTGGTACGTGAACATGTGGTGCGTGTACGTGTGGTACGTGAACATGTGGTACGTTTGCACGTGGTACGTGAACATGTGGTGCGTGTCCATGTGGTACGTGTTTGTGTGGTACGTGAACATGTGGTGCGTGAACATGTGGTGCGTGTGCATGTGGTACGTGTTTGTGTGGTACGTTGTTTTTTTTAATAATATATAAACCCTAAATTTCTATTTAAGGATGCGATGGTTGCCGAGAATACAACGATGTTTTCCGACTATGTTCTTCCTACTGACGTATCAAAAGGAGGCCGCCGCTCACTGCTTGTGACTGGAGTGAATGATCCTGATGAGAAAGGAGAAGTACGAATATCGTTTGGTAATTTCTTTGCAGCCAAGACTGAAGAACTTGGAAGGTTGGGGGATGGAGATGAAAACCGACCTAGGGTAGGTTAATGGGCAGAGCCCTTCTGATTGGGTGGTTGGGTGGGTGGGGTGATGGATGGATTGATTGGTGGATGGGTGGTTGGGTGGGTGGGGCGATGGATGGATGGATTGATTGGTGGATGGGTCGGTGGGTGGGTGGGTGGTTGGGTTGGTGGGCGGATGGATGGATCGGTGGGTTGGTGGGTGGGGCGATGGATTGATGGATGGGTGGGTGTGTGGGTGGGTGGTTGGTTGGGTTGGTGGGCGGATGGATGGGTCGGTGGGTGGGTGGGGCGATGGATTGATGGATGGGTGGGTGGGTGTTTGGACGGACGGACGTTAAACCGGTACTCAGTACGGTCATGGTACGCCAGTCGTTCATCAGTAGAGGTAATAGCTTCTCCTGTCTTAATGCAGTGTTTTCTTTTCATTAGCCTCAATTTAGTGCTACACGTCTTGAAGTTTCTCCCACAGCCAATACTCCTCGACCACTGTACAGACCTTCATCTCCAGAGGGCAGTGAGGAGGAAGCTGTATCGCGACAAACCTCGAGTAATTTAAAAGTGGTCCAAGCAAAACAAACCAAAACTGTTCAAAACTGTTTGCAGGAAGAAAAGAAAGCTGTCGTTGACATGACAACGAGGTCGTTACCGTATGGCGCCGAGGATAAAGACAAAGAAAAGGTGAAAGAGAAAAAGATAGAACAAACGAGACATAAGAATGGAAATAAATCAAGAACTAGTAACATTGATCCAAATAGCTCAGCTTTGGCTGCACTTCAATTTTGTCAGTCCAGTCAAGGTTCAAAGGTACTTGGCATGTCACTTGATGAAGTCAAATCTCTTTCAAGTAATCTGGCTAAAGTAACACAAGGTGATTCACGGGAGATTTATCAAGTAATAGTAAACTTTATTTACAAGGAGAAAAACCTTTCGCAAACCACATCAGATGTTAACGACGAGTTATCGCAGCGTCTTACTGATGTGTTTTACTCAGAGACAAACAGACCTAATGGTGGTGATTCAACGATTGGTGGAAAACAAGCATCTGAGGAACCCGATGGTCTTACATTCTACCATAGTGATACCAGTTGTGATGTATGTCCAACTGAGTCTAGATTCGAGACTTCCTTAGCTACCGTACCATCACCTCCTTTAGATACCTCGTCACCAAAAAGTACAGGCAGTTCTATCGCTGTACAAACTGAATCCAACGACATTAATCAAACATTTCCTATTCCTTATCATCAAACTGCTGCAACTACAGTCACAACTACTGCAAGTTTAACCACATTGATGACAGAAGCCGTTGAACAGCATCATTCGAGTGCTCACACGGTACCTGAAGGATTTGCTAAAGTAGGTCTTAACACTTGTTCTTCGTTATCAGGAATTTCTGCAAGCACTACGCGTCCTAATCTTGTCCCGACTACGGACCAAACTAGTGTGACTGCGAGGAATATTTCAGCTAGTGCAGTAATCACCCCGGATCAAAGTAGTCCGACCACCTTGGCTGGTCGAGGTAGAACAACGTATCCAAGTGCTGCAGCGGGAACAACATATCCATCCTCTGCCGTCGGACCACCTTACCCAGCTTCCACAGTCAGAACAACCTACCCACCCCCCACAGTTATACCAACTTATCTAACTCCTACAGTCAGAGCAGCCTATCCATCTTCTGCTGTCAGAGCTACGTACTCAGTTCCGACAGCTGGAGCAGCTTACCCAGCTCCTGCTGTTGCAGAAAGATTCCCAACGCCTAGTGGTGGCCTTACTTTACCCAATCCACTGCACAGTCGACCTAGTGTAGCACAACTCGCTTCAAAAGGAAGAACAGTGTCCAGTGATCTTGCCATGTTTAATAACAGAGCTCTTGTTTCAAACAAAACACTTCAGCCACACCCAAGATCAGCCTTTCACCCACAAGCATTCTTTAACTCCCAGGCTCCTGAATCGAGGGTGGGTGACGTCATTGATCCTTCGTTGACCCACGAGCAAGTGGCGCAGTTTGGTAGAACACATGTGTGGACTGGGGCGAGTGAAGTATTTCACCCTGTCAAGCAGCTCGGTCATCATCAGCAAGAGGTCTGGAACTGGCGAACAGAGCGTACGTCTCAAATCCAAATGGTGATCCCTCCCGTGCTTGATTTCTCAGGAGTGTTGTGTGTTGGTATGTCTGCACAAGCTCATTTAGCAATATATAATCCAACGTCAAGATGGATACGATGTTCTTCACTAATAATTTCATGTACTGTGAATGGAGTCAAGGTAAGTTAAGTTCCTGTTTTGTTTTAGCTGTATTACTCTCCACAATTCACTATTAATAACACAAATTGAAGTCTGGTGACCGCTGGCCTATATATAACTGGACTGTGGGTCCCGTCCAAAAAAGTGGCCGAAAAAAATGGCGGTCTCGTGGTAGCGACCGTTGACCATATTCTGTCAAATATGTTTACTTTATTTTAAAGGTTCAATATACCGTTTTCCGGTATATTCGAGCGGGCTTGGTATATTGGCTATAATTCTTGATACAATTACGGTTCAATATACCGTTTTCCGGTATATTCGAGCGGGCTTGGTATATTGGCTATAATTCTTGATACAATTACAATATCCAGTATCTACACCCTCATTTTGATCGTACAGCATTTTTTTCTATTGCCCGGTTCAATATACCGTTTTCCGGTATACTCAGTGTTTTTAAATTGCATCGTTCACAGGTTGATCATCAGAGTGATTGTCCGTTTTCAATCCAAGAAACCACTTTAATTGGCCCTAAACTAACAGAGAAAGTTAAGGTAAATAATAACCAATTAATGCTTTACGGCCCTTAGACGGAGTGCATTCTTCTTTTTTTCCCGTGTCTTTGTAGGTTCATTTTGAGTGTTTGGCTGCTGGTATTTACGTTGCTGAAATGAAAGTTGTTTCAACTCCTGTTGGGTCTCTTGCCAGTGACAATGAATCTTCTTCTGCTGTTGTCACTGTGCAAGGTTTTGCTGAACAACCCAAACTTGAGGTGAGAAAACCACATTCACAGAAACAACATAAGGCCCCGTTCACACTATACCGGATAGCTTTTGTGCCGGCACGAAAACCATACCGGATAGGCCTTCTCACACACAAAACGCCTGTTCCGGCACGATTTCTGTGTCGGAGCGCCACTGCGCCGCTCCAATCTCGAAAGAGGTACATCTTTTATCGGATAGCTTTTTGTGCCGTTTCAGCTCGTGTGAACGAGCCTGCCTAACCGGGTTTGGATGTCTGCGGCGCATGCAGGCTACATTATTGAGTCTGAGGAAAAGGAAGAGTCCACGGTAGTGAAGGAGTTCACTTGATGGTTTTTTAATTTTATATTTCATGTTGGGTTTTTTCCCTAGATTCTTGCGGACGAATTAGATTTTGGTGAACTTCATCATGGTTGTAATGCACTACGACCTCTTGGACTGGTCAATAAAGGAATGACAGCAATTCCTTTGAAGATGATGATCTGTTCTGTGAGTAGGGAGGGCATTGCGCCTTTTTAATGACTTACAAGTTTTGATGGGAAATTTTTGAGTTGATTTCAATGAAAATAAAGGACAATTAGACATCTTCGTTAATATTTTTTTGACGATAATACCGCCTGGAACATTAGTGTGTTTTCTTTATAAAATTTAGTTATTTAAAAGCGCGGAAAATGAATACTTATAACAGCTATAAACATGAAAGGAAACGAAAAAAGGGCAACACCTGAAGAACAACGATCATCAACAGGCAGGGTTTCCTCCAAGCTGGTTTATCTTTGGACTCGCGGCACTATCACAGTCCTGGTTTCTGATTTTCGTGCATTCATTGTTTGTGTTTCGTTTCAGAACGTTCCTGGAATGTTTGTGTTTTCCAAAAACAACTCACCAGATGAAATAGAAAAACTAGAAATACAGAACACGGCATTGAAGTGTCTTTTACCCGCCATTAATGACTTGGTGAGTCTCAGGAAACTTTTGAAAAGTATGGGTGTTTTGTGTTCCCAATAATGCCATGCGAACTTTTATTATTAAAACTGTCCAGCTTTGTTTTACACACATTATTTGTCATTTTGCACAGGGCAACCAACCTGAACCGTTGACAATATGGATTGAACTGGTTGGAAAAAATCACCATTGTTGTAAGTTTTGATTAATGTAGTTTAGATTGATTTACGGACGGATGGGTGGACAGAGGGATGTAGGAGGGGGATGGATGAATGGGTGGGCGGGTGGACGGATTGATTGCTTGATTGACAAAGTGGCTGATTGATTGATTGATTGATTGATTGACAAAGTGGCTGATTGATTGATTGATTGATTGATTGATTGATTGATTGATTGACTAAGGGGCTGATTGATTGATTGATGAATATTTCCAGTTCAAAAATGATTTGTTCTTAGTTGAAAAATCTGATGAAGCTGAACTATTTACTGCTGGAATCAACATTCAGCTGGACACAGGAACAGTTGCGAACATTCTTGGCAACATTCAACTTAGAGGAGTTATTGGCTTTACAAAAATTCAAATCCCAAAAGCATTTCAAGTATGTTGCCTCCATGATTCAATACCAGAACTTATATAGATTGTCGTTGAAGCTCTGAGACTTAACCTTATTTGTTCATTGGTTTATTTGTTTATATTGTATTTTGTGCGCTTACAGATGGCAATGTGTTTATCTTCACCTGTTGGTCAAAGAGTATCACGACAGTTGCCATTTTCAAATGCTGGAAACATTTGTGCTGACGTGGAATTAATAATTCCAAAATATTCCGATGTGTTTGCTGCAGCACCTAACAAGTTTCAAGTTCGTCCAGGGATGGTTAGCATATTTTTTGACTTTCTACTCTTCTTACCGCTATCCACCTATAGTTACTTATCTTTTTAAGTTTTCAACTAAATGTTTTTGGTCATAACTTATATTGCATAAGTCTGTTACATTACATCAAGCTCGCAAACGTACCACATGCACTACATGTATACGTACAACTTATTATATTACTTTACATTGCACAGGCAGTGATGGTTGAAGTCAGCTTCTCACCTCGTGTCAAAGATTCGTACGAAAGGTAAGTTTTCACGCACCACAATATTTTCTACATACCAAATTACTCCTTGCACTCCTTGTAAGTAGAACTTGTAGCATCCTCCTATTTTGTTATTTTTTTAGTGTTATTCAAGTTTTAGAGACAGATGATAGCAAGTGTTATGAAGTACTGCTACGTGGATCGTCTGTGGAGCCAAAACAAGTGACAGAAGACGGGTAATGAAGAAAAGATCAAAAGTGTCATATTATCTTCCTTCCTTCTTTCCTTCCTTCCTTCAGGACTTCCTTCAGGACTTCCTTCCTTCAGGACTTCCTTCCTTCAGGACTTCCTTCCTTCAGGACTTCCTTCCTTCCTTCAGGACTTCCTTCCTTCAGGACTTCCTTCCTTCCTTCCTTCCTTCCTTCCTTCCTTCCTTCCTTCCTTCCTTCCTTCCTTCCTTCCTTCCTTCAGGACTTCCCTCCTTCAGGACTTCCTTCCTTCCTTCAGGACTTCCTTTTCCCTTCCTTCCCTTCCTTCCTTCCTTCAGAACTTCCTTCCATCCTTCCTTCCTTTCTTTTCTTCCCTATCCCCTTTCTCCATCCAAAGCATGTTCTTATTAGTATTTCCATAAAAGTCTGACATCTTTTTCACCCCTTGAATATAGACCACCCATATTAAGTAATAAATCTTGGTTATGCTGGACTGGTGTTGATGTTGGAAAAGCAGAGTAAGTATCCACCATCTTTACAACACAATTTCTCAGGTTCTCATCTCCTTGACTCTACAACGTTCCAACTTTTAAACTTCGGAACATTATGAACGCCATACGCATTCTTATATCTTTATTCTTCACTCAGGCACAAAAGGTTGTTTTTGCTTAACGACTCCTCGGAACAATCCATACATTTTCAAGCAGTAGTTTTGGGACAGCATTCAGATTTTGAAGTAAGTTCTTGGATAAAAACGTGGTGATTGCGATGGTTGCAATAGTGTGGGTGGTAATAGTAGTGGTGGTGTTGGTGTTGGTGTTGGTGCTGGTGCTCGTGGTGGTGCTGGTGCTCGTGGTGGTGGTTGTGCTCGTGGTGCTCGTGGTGGTGGTGGTGGTAGTAGTGGCGGTGCTCGTTGTGGTAGTTCTGGTGGTGGTGCTGGTGCTCGTGGTGGTGCTGGTGCTCGTGGTAATGGTGGTGCTCGTGGTGGTGGTGGTGGTGGTGTTAATGGTGGTGCTCATGGTGGTAGCTCTGGTGGTGGCTGTGATGGTAGT
This sequence comes from Paragorgia papillata, assembly GCA_035771165.1. Taxonomy (NCBI): domain Eukaryota; kingdom Metazoa; phylum Cnidaria; class Anthozoa; order Scleralcyonacea; family Coralliidae; genus Paragorgia; species Paragorgia papillata. The sequence goes on along the minus strand of JAWNZC010000025.1, from coordinate 4,761,205 downwards.
GACCCGGTTTTATTGCTGGTGATATTTTTTTTGGTGTTCACTAATCTTGTCTAATAATAGATTCAGCGAACAAAGTCTGATTTCACAAGTGGAGGAACATCATCTGAGCAAATGTCGCTGCGACCAAAAGTTAGTTTTTTTTTCACTTTCTTCCACTTTCTTCCCGTTTTTCTTTTCCTTCTTTTTTTTCTTCTTCGTTCCTTAGGTCTTGTTCGATCTACGAGGAGAAATATTTTTTTATGACAAGTTTATCTCTCTAGGAAAGAATGCCAATTTATGTTTTGTTTGCTCCATCATCACTTGGAGTATTCAAGAGTGCTTTGGTTCTGAAACCAGATCGTGGTCCACGTTTTCAAGTAAGACATTTCAGATTTTACCCATGTCTGTTTTGATTGGTCCTTTAACTCATTCCTGTCCGAGGGCTTCCCCAGAGGTGAATAAAATAGTCTGGCGTTAGCCAGAATAAAATACTAAAGACCGATTCGGACAGGAAAGAGTTAAGACTTATTTTATGGATGTGCTGCAATAAAGGCGTTATTATTATTATTATTATTATTATTATTATTATTATTATTATTATGATTATTATTATTATTATTATTATTATTATTATTATTATTATTATTATTATTATTATTATTATTATACCCAAATTCATTGTGTGTTCTCTTAGATTCCGTTCTATGCATATGGAGGAACTAGCAATCTTTCGATCTGTGATATCAATAAGACTATGGACAGTTATGTTGCCGATCTTGGCCAGGTAAAATATTATTAATATATCATCATCGTTATCATCATCATCATCACCATCACCACCACCATCATCATCACCACTATCACACATCACTATCATTATCAACAACATTTATTCCTGGGCGTTCAAGGCTCAGATATTCCCACCAAAATGTTAACACACTTTTACCTTTACCGTCTGACCAGTCCTAACGAATAAAACAGTCTGACCTGTAGAAAATTATCATTTTTACGACATTGTTCGTGTAAATATATTTTTGGTATAGGTTTCCCTTGGTCATCGAAATATCTTAAAGATTACTGTCAAAAACTCTGGAAGAAGAGCAGCCTTTGTGAAAGCAGTTTGTTATGCAGGTGACAAGACTTGATTATCTTTGCCTCAAAATTTAATCACTTTTATCATTCTTCAACGTTGTGGTTATTTCAATTTTTAGATTTCCAAATTCACCTACACTACCCACAAACTCATCTCAGCATTGTTCCTAGTGAGTTTATTCTACCTGAGAGATCATCAAAGGTATTTCCATGATTATTTCACAAAAAATTGACATGGTTTATTTATTTATCACTTTCGATTATCATTGTGACGAATCTTATTGACTCAACATTTTAAAAAAAAGACGTTTTCCAATCGTGTAGACAGACCTCGTTTAGTAATTTCTCTCTTAGGAGCTCGTCATTGTCTATCAACCGTTACAACATGATGCTAAAGCTTGTCAATCTCAGACGAAGAGAGTTGCAACTGTTGTGTTTTACTATGGAGATGAAGTTATACGCCAATGGTACAGAAGGTTCGTTTAATTTCTTCCCATTCCTAGCTGATTCAATACTTTCATATGGCCAATGGATATGACTCCATGCACCATCATTCCACGACCTGCTCCCAACTTGACTATGTCAGTCGGTAGAGCTACTCATGTGAGTAGAGTTGTAGTTGATCTCTCCTGTGCTTCGAGGGTTTTTCGCCGGGTTCTCCGGTTTTCCTCCCTCCATAAAATCAACACCTAACATCTTAGCTGTGATCCGTGGTCTGAACTGTGTCGTTGGCGGCTGCTTGGAGCGCCTTTGATATGCCTCGACACGGCCACGTTGATCTGCGTCCTTCGCAATTCAGCCACTGGCTGCAAGTATGGATGATATATTAGCCCCCAGTCCTTTAATAGTAAACCGAATTCCAGCCGCTATCAAGTAGAGTTTTTTCTACTTGTTTGCGATATACAGTTTACATTGTTCAAGTACCCGGTATGGTTCATCCCTCGGAGTAGCATCTAATATCATCAGGCCACTGTTCAATAGACCTTCCCGCATGAAGTGCGTGGATAACGCATTGAGAGATTTGATTGGCTTGCGCAAAACGTCGGACACCCAAAACTTCGGACAAACTTTGGACATTAGAAAGCTCACGTGATTTATTTTTTTGGGTCTTTTTTACAGAAACTTGACGAAACAACAAGATTTTGATGGCAGAAGAACTTCTGGTAGCAAAAGATTTGATAACATCAGATTTGATAAAGTTTTTCAGGACGAAAACTGTGTTGCAGAAGGTATGTGCGATCGTTGATCTTTTTTAAACATTTTGTAATACCTATCGTGAATTCTTTAGTAATTAATTATTGTAATCTGCTAGGTATAAATAAATTATTTTATCTTGCTTTTCAAATGTTCTTTTATCTGTTAGGATTTGATTTTCCTGATCTGGAGAACTGGGACGAGGTTTTTGACAATCACTTATCACAGATGTTGTTAAACTTACATGGTGGTCCTGAAAAGATTCCTGCTGTTCAATCAGTTAGTCCTGATGAAGAAAGCAGTTTAGTTATGGCCACACCTGCAAGACCAAGATCAATGAACGAACCTCGGGCTTTGATAAGAAGCCAGACTCCTGCTCAGAAAGAGAGTGCGTTGAAAGAGAAGACAGGTTCGTTTATCTGTCTGTCTGGCTGGCTGGCTGTCTGGCTGTCTGGCTGTCTGGCTGTCTGGCTGTCTGTCTGTCTGTCTGGCTGTCTGTCTGTCTGTCTGGCTGTCTGGCTGCCTGGCTGTATGGCTGTCTGGCTGTCTGTCTGTCTGTCTGTCTGTCTGTCTGTCTGTCTGTCTGTCTGTCTGTCTGGCTGGCTGTCTGTCTGGCTGGCTGGCTGTCTGGCTGGCTGGCTGGCTGGCTGGCTGTCTGGCTGGCTGTCTGTCTGTCTGTCTGTTCGTTCGTCTGTCTGTCTGTCTGTTCGTCTGTCTGTCTGTCTGTCCGTTTGTCTGTCTGTCTGTCTGTCTGTCTGTCTGTCTGTCTGTCTGTCTGTCTGTCTGTCTATTGGTTGGACTATGTACGGCTTTCATGGAAAGAAGTATTCATACTTATGAAACTACCGTACTGAAATAAATGTGATTCATTCATACTATCTATTGTTGCTACATGGGTATAAATCCTGGAAATTAAAAGACTGGTTTTTGTTTGTCTTTTTTTAGATAATAATAGAGACGCTGTGTGGTCTTTAGTACCTGAACAACTTATTCTGAAAGTTCCTGTCAAAGGTTTCAAGAAATTTTTAACATTATTCGCTGTATTTGATAGTTAACGCAGTGGAAAAGTGATAGTTATGTTGATATATCGCTCAGTAATTTGTGTTGGGTTTTTTTCAAGGCTCTGGCGACTCTACAAAAAAAGTTCAGTTATTAAATTTTTCTGATCGTCCCCTGGAGTAAGTTTTAATTCATTTGATAATTGTTTTGAAGGAAATAAACTACTGCTCTTATTGAATTTAAAGGCAATGAAATGAATAAACGTTTGCTGTTGTTTTTTGTTTGTTTAGGTTCGAGTTTATTTGGCCTGCACACTGCATAGCTGTGACACCTCACAGAGGAACCATTCCTCCCAAGTAATGATTGATTAGAACAAAATAAAATTCAGGCAAACATTGTATTCTTAAAGTTAACCAATATCTTATTTAACCAGTCCTTGCTGTTCAAATACAATTTCTGATGTTATCTTGTAGAAATCAAGTGTTAATTCATGTCGGTGTCTGGCCCAGTATTTCAAGTTCTGGAATTAATTTACCGTGGTCTGGTACAGCGTATGTTAATTGTGATGGCGTAAAAAAGGTACACGATTACAGTACTGCACATATGAGTCGTGATGGTGATAATGATGGTGGTGGTGATGATGGTGGTAGTGGTGGTGATGGTGGTGGTGTGATGGTGGTCGTGATGATGATGGTCGTGATAATGGTGTTGGTGGTGTTGGTGGTGATGATGGTGGTGGTAGTGATGATGGCGGTGGTTGTGATACTTTTTGGTGATGGTGGTGGGGATGAGGGTGATGGTGATGATAATGATTTTATTGACTGTCATTTCAGACATTAGCGTTTCAGATCAACAATCATCTGGTTAGTGGTGGTTCACCTGCACCAGCGATGACCAATAAACCAGCAGAAGCAATAACTGATGCAGACAAAGACCAATCAGTTATATACCAAACTTACTCCAAGCTGCAGAAACAAAGCCAACCATTACAAATAACGCCAAAAGCAATCCAGTTTGCAGAAACACAAGTGGGAAAAATTTTGTGTAAGTACACTTGTGTCTATAGAAAATTTGTTGATGTTTACATAATAAAACATGTCTGAAAATCATGCCTTGTGGCTGCACCCTAACTAAATATTAATTAATTAATTCATTCGTTTATTCATTCATTTATTCATTACTTATACTCTTTTAATTTCTGTTCAAGCTTCCTTTGTGACACTTGAAAACATATCAATGTCATCTTTGAGATGGCAAGTATCGTCAGTTGCACCAGCTTATGCAAAGGTAAATCATTTGAACTATACTTAATTCATCAAAATTAAACTTCAACCATCTCGCATGGTTACAGCTGTGATTGTGATGGTGGTGATTATGATGATAATGGTGATGGTGATGGTGGTGATTATGATGATAATGGTGATGGTGATAATGGTGATTATGATGATAATGGTGATGGTGATGGTGGTGATTATGATGATAATGGTGATGGTGATAATGGTGATTATGATGATAATGGTGATGGTGATGGTGGTGATTATGATGATAATGGTGATGGTGATAATGGTGATTATGATGATAATGGTGATGGTGATGGTGGCGATGATAGGAATAATGATGATGGGGTTAGGGTTTCATTCTGCATGGGGGATTTGATTTGATTTCTGGGTTTTAGTCTAAATCCTTTTTTCATTTGACGTAAGGTTTCAGAAACAAGTTCCGAGATCTTGAGGGCAACTTATCCGGTGTTTTGTTTTTCCACTTACCGTGGTCTCATACGAGCTGGTCAAATTGTGAAGGTATATTGAAGAAACTAAGCAATGTTTTTGCGACGTCCATCATTGGCAAAGTACTACTTACCTTAGAACAAAGTAAAAAGCTGATATATAAAACTGCCGAGAATAGTTTTCATAACGAAATACTGACGTTTTCTACTCTGATAAACGGCTCCACTTGAACCGTCAGTATCTCGTTATTAAAACTAATCTCGTCAGTTTGCCACCTTTTCACTTTGATCTATCCAAAGCACTACCTACGCTGTACTCGTTGCTACTTAAATACCTTATTTATTTGTTTGTGAAAGATAACGTATGACTAACGTTTCCTTACTGCTTCTCGCCGCCAGATTGAAGTGACGTTTCAGACAAGAGATGCAGGTGATTATTGTCAAATGTGGGACTTTCAGGTAAATTTAGTGCAAAACTCCTTAGACTTGGTTGGTTTGTTTGTTTGTTTGTTTGGTGTTGTTGTTTCATTTACTTGGCTGGCTGTTTGTCTCTGTTTTATTTGTTTGTTTTTTCGTCTGTCTATTTTCTTGTTTATTTTGTATTTCTATTCTATATGTTGTATTTAATATGTTTTGCTGTTTGTTTATAGATAAATCCAGAGAATCCTTTAACGTCAACGAAAATACAAATGGAATTATCTGGCAAGGTAGAATTCAATTTGCGTAACAGTCATTTTATTTTATATAAAAACATAGGGTGTTAAAGGATTGAAGACTAAAACGACTTAAGACTTTGACTTTGTGCTTACTACTCTCGATTTTGTTTCAAAATCTAAACTTCTAAACATGTTGCCAACACAACATACTGTCCCTTGCCTTCTGTTAAGAAACGTCTTTTTTCTAAACGTCTTTTTTCTAAACGTCTTTTTTCTAAACGTCTTTTTTCTAAACGTCTCTATTATAGGCTGTTGCACAAAAGCCGTTTTCAGGTTTAGTAGCTGAGAAGATAAAAAAAGTTCGAGTATCTGATCCACAAGAGAAGAAAGAAGCAGTTGTTGCATTAGTTACGCCAATACAAGAACTGCCTTCAAAACAAACGTAAGTTCAGAAAAGCTTTTTTCAATATTTGTACAGTTTGACTAATTGACCCAAATAAATGCTTTATTAACCTTTAATTTAGCTTTAATTAACTTTTAATTAACATGAATCAGTCTTCAATTAATCCTAATTTAACTTAAACCTTAATTACCCATTCACTAACTCTCAATGCACCCTAATTCATCCTTAATTAACCCTTTACTAACTCTAAATTAACACTAATCAATCCTTAACTCTTAATTAACCCCAATTAACCCCTAATTAAGTCTTAATTAACCTTAATTAACCTTAATTAACCTTTAATTGACCAGCACTCTTTGCTGATCGTTATTTCTTTCCTATTTTATAGTAGTGAACCAGCAAAAGGCAACACCAATATTTATTTTCAGTCAGACAATATTCAGTTTCCCAACACAGAAGTAGGCAAGACTAGCATCGTTAAAATAAAAATTTGCAACAAATCATCCTCTGGACACCAGGTGTGTAAATAGAAAACATTTTATTTTATGGCTTATTTCATTTAATTTTACTTCATTTCATTTTACAAATAAATTTGTTTATTGCAGATATATAATTTTAGACATAACTTTAATCTTTTTATCTTAGTTCAAAGTTACTGCTCCCCAAGCTCCATTCTCTGTGAAGTGCACTAATATATTTACAAAGTAAGTTTATATTGACAAGCCATATGGCGCTGGTTTCTTTTGTGTTTTCTTCATGAATTATGGAGTTCTAATAAATTGAGAAATTATAATTGCAATTAAATTCTTATATTAGAATAAATGTAATTTGTCCAGATACACAAATGCTGCAAGTGGAAAACTTTCAAGTGTAAAACTTTTCAATAATCTGCACTGACAGTAGAGCTATGTAAAGAACTAGAAGAATTCGAAGATTTAAAAAATTAATTTATATTGTATATTCTAGACCTGCACATTACTTAAAGTTCCCTGTATGCTTTGCTCCTGGTGAACCTTGCAGACACTACGAGGGTATGGTGGTATTTGAAAATACTAATTCTGGAGAATTACTTTCAGTTAGAGTACATGGTAAAAGCCTCGCGAAGTAAGAACTATTAGATTATTTATATAACAATTTATTGAACATTTAGTGAACGTAGTTAAAATTATGTTAAAACGTATTTACTGTCGGAAACATTGTGTCTTATGCCTCGAGACAGCTGTTGGTAAGTGGAGGCAAAGTCGAGGACAACGACGGTGGTCGAGAGGTCACAAGACACACTGTTTTCCTGAGCTAGCAGTAAATAGGTGTTTTATTATATATCAGTTGTCAAACCCTGCACAAATTCGTCCAGGAAAATCAAAACAAACTCGAAAATCAAAGACAAGGACAGACTGGGTCTTCCTTTTTATTTTCAGCCTTCATATCTTTCCCAAGGGAAAAACAAAACCATTGTTGTCCGTTGTCATGCAGGGTTAGGCGGGAAAGATCTCGTCTATTCTATCTTGGCGTATAACAATAAACCCAGTTCACTATAGGAAAATATTTAAAATAGCGACATATTTAACTCTTTTCTACGTAGTACAGAGTCTCTGTAAGAGAGAGAAAGGGTATTATATATTAAATTAACGTAGAGTAACACAATACTCATTATGCAAAAGATTATAAATAAAAAAAAGTTTATTATATAAATATTTTTGTATAATATGTAATTTTGTGAATATATGCTCATATTGTATAGTACTAATTCTTTTGTTTTGTAAATATTTTTTGATTAAATGTAAAAAGTATCACCATTTATTTAAAAACAGCAACCTTGGATGAAAATTTTATTGCAAATGTGACGTTTAATGACGTCATGTTACGCATTGAATGACGTCATGGTACGTATTGAATGACGTCATGTTACGTATTGAATGACGTCAAGTGACGTATTGAATGACGTCACGGTACGTATTTAGTATCTTAAGTTTTTATAGCTAAAAGTAATTAGTTTTAGGATAGATATCTCTGATACTTCCTTGAGCCTTACAGAACAACTAACAGTATCTGAAGTCAAGACATTGAGAAGCATTCAGAACTGCAGAGAAATGGAGGTAAAGCTGAATTCATGTGGGTGTGTGATAGCCTAGACACCAGGGAAAGAGAGTGCTGGCTAACTAAAATACATTTAAGGTTAAGTAGATGCTAATTCAAGAGAGAAGCACTCGTATGGATGGAGGATGCTTATTTGAATCGTCGATGCAAATCATACAAAATTTAAGAAATGGGAGCCATGACGTTAATAAGTACGCTTCATCATAACTAGCATGTTTTATTTTCTGCTATATTGTAAGAGAAAATAGACAAAACTGAATGTTACTTACATTTCTGTAAACTGTTTATAGATTTTTCTTATTTCACAGTAAAAAGCATTTCAAAGCGTACATATGGATGAATGAAGCTTTGAATCAAAAGCTGAATTATGAAACAAAGGTACCTGCTTTCCACTCAGGAAAACGTTCCTCAGGACTAGAACGGACAGGGAAGTGTTTTTTTAGTTTTGTGAGCTCTCAGTCGTAACTAATGACTTTAATACAAAGGAAACTTTCCTGTCCGTTCCTAGCCTGCGAAAAATATTCCTGAGTGGAAACTAGCTTTAGGTCTGTTCTGTTTATCTATAGTACAGTCTAGTCCTATGTTTAGAAAAAATCTTGAACCTTTCTTCACATTTCTGTTCATTCAATCAATAGATTCAGGTGGCCAATTGAGAGACTTTAAAAATCCAGTCAGAGGTTTCGAATGACGTCCGTATCTTTCTAACCGACACTGTGGTTGTGTTGAGCGCCAACCAATGTCAGCACTACTGGTCTGAGGGAATCTTCGTGTTGATGCTCCTACTCCAAGTTGTTTGACAGCATTATTGTCAATAGGAGGTAACCTCAGATTTTCTCGTCTTTGTTTTATCCTCACAGACGCTGCTCCTTGCGGCACATCTTGGTCTTCACAACAAAGCTATAGAGAATAATTAGATAAAAATTTCATTTAAATAAATAACTTGTCTATGAGCGACCAACACATTTCTGGTTGCCTACAAACTGGGAGGGGGGGGGGGGGGGCGGTTCTCTCTGGAATTCAAAATAGGGTTGTGCCACTGAACCTTTGAAACCCTCTTCCTGTCTAGTCCCAGGCTCTCTCTCCGCTGTTTTAATATTTGTCCTGTGCCCGAGCGCTGCGAGCGGTGACGTCAGACCTTGGTACCAGTCTCATCAAATACGCGCGTGCTTTAGATCGGACTATGCTGGCGGAATCGTACTAATTTACCGTAAAACGTAAACGGCGTCTTATAAGGAACTGGACATTTTTGTGAACCTTTTTAATACCAGATGGCAAAATATAGTACCTTGTTCAAAACTAAAAGAATGAAAAACATATCCTGTACCAGACCAAATAACTGGCATGATAAAGAAACAGAGTCTATTCCAGACCAAAAAAGGGCCTTACAAAAATGGTTCGGGGGGGAGGCGCTCTTATTCGTATCAATACGGTGTTGAAAATCTGAAATTACTGATTAGCCCATTTAGACTTTGCGCAACTGTTACTCACTCTGATGAATATCCAAAGGACGAGTGATTCATAATGTTTTGCTCTTTCTTCGTTGACTTTGGGTTTATAAACAATTCATGAGAGAGCAGTGCAAATAGTTACCAAACAAAGTTATACAAGCAATGATATTTTTATTGCGATTTAATACTCCGTTCCGTTGCGCCGTAATCGTAGAAACAGCAGTATATTTCTAGAAAAATGACGAGCTATGAATTACCTCTTTGTACTGATTGATAAGAAATCCCCAATTTTTAGGCCACTGTTTCGCTGCTGTGAATTCGTTTGTTACATGATCTTTCCTAAAAGAAAATATAAACACAAGTCTATAAAGCTGAAGAGATCACGCTCCAAACAACGTCTGTCGTTTAGCCATTTTAGCAGCACTTACCAGATCTGATCATGTCCTACAAAGTTATCTGTATTAACCACTGCCTTTGCACCAAACACCATGCCTCTGTTCTAGTTTAATACTCAGGTCTGAACCAAAAGTTCAAGTTTATTTACACTAATCACACATGGTTACCATGACACGCACATATTGAATATTCATTAGCGTAATGACCTTATAAATCAATGAAATATTAATTACCTATATCAAATTTATTTTCTTTATTCCTATATATTAAACAGGTTACTAATATCTGGCTGTGACAAGAAATGCAGTTTTTCTTCACGCTTAAAGGTACATCTCGCAAGCGACAATGGCAATATGTAAGTACTGTACTGTAGTTTATCTACATTTTTTTTATTTTCGTCCTTTAAATATATTATCCAGGTTTTTAAAAGCGTACCAGTTTAGTTGAACTTTAATTAAATTCTTTTAGTTCTCTACAGAGAAAAAGTAACAATTACAATGTTTCCGAATTACATCATTGATCTCTCTCGCCATCTCGCGCGTTTTACGAGTGTTCTCGCGTGATTCACGACACGCGTACTCACGCGAACTTTGTATAACGAGTTTTGTAACAAATGTCGAGTTTTTAGCGCAACGCGTCTTGACAAATCCTTGAAGGTGAATGACTTTTCTTCTCGAAACAATTCGTGTTTTAGAGCTCGTTTCACATTACTGATCATACACTGTTAGTGGGGTGTATATATGGGGCAGTCGGAAATGCCCTTGTAGTCTTAATTAAAGGTCTCCTTCACTCGATGAGTAACTGATTGTCTTTACGACGTTTTACTCGTTAGACGGAGTATAATGAATTAATTGCCACATGGCAACGGCGACCAGTAAAGGTGTAGTCGGGATCGGAACTCGAGACCTTGAACTATGTCCGCCTACTGATGACGTTGGTCAAGATTACTAAGGGTCACAAGATGTATATGGCTTGAACTTACCCATTTCGTAATCTAATCAATAAACACCGCATATATCCTGCGTGAATCAGCTTTTACAAGATCACATTGTTATTGGTTGAAGTAATAAACCTTTTGACCATAGGAAATGATATTTGTAAATATTTTCAATAAACTCAGTTGAAACAGGAAACTGGAGGAATAGCCAGTCTGAGGACTAACTGACGGATAATTTTCTAGCATCAGTGCTAACTGACGGATAATTTTCTAGCATCAATACTAACTGATGGAGAATTTTCTAGCATCAATCAGCTTTTACAAGATCGTGTTCGCATTGGTTGAAGCAGCCTGCGAGCCGGCCCTTACCTTTTCAACTTGGGAAGACATTTTTTTGAATATAATTTTGAACAAACTCAGTTAGAACAGGAAACTTGGGCTCTCTCCTGACGTCAACGAAACAAGAAGAACGTCATTTGTTTTGCGTTAATGAGTAGAAACCTATAAAGAATAAGTCTCGTAGTCCGGAACCTCATTTATTTATTTAAAACCAAAGTGTCCGGACTAACGCGTGTGGCTTGCTGTATATCGTGTATTATTGCAAATACCTGGGGTAATTATAAACATCGACAACACATAATACGAAGATTATGAAGTCTATCTCCCTTGGAGCGGCTTGTCTTATCTTGTATGTTGTTTTCAACCAAAACCACGTTCAAGCCTCATGTAAGCCAGGGACTTATCCAAGCAAACACATGGTTGGTTCGATCCAGTGTGTCGGGTGTCCTAAAAAATGCGAACATGAATCGCATGGAGATATCGACGCTTGCAAAAAAGCATGTGGTAAGTAGTTTCTATTAATTATTTTTTAAGTATTTTCTAACCACGAGGGTCTACCGTAGATTTCTTAGGCCTTATTAAAATTCAGAATCGCGCTCGGTATTTGCTACCTTTCTCGGCGTATCCCGACGAGTGTGGTTATTAGCTGATGATCCAATCTCGAGCAACGTCTTCCTTATTTAGAAATCTCGAAATTCTAAATGTTGTCAACAAAAAAGGAAAGAAATATATTCGTAAAATATTGGTCAAAGCATTGCTAATTATTTGTTTTCTTTGTTTTCGGAAGAAAAATTCTTTCAGATGATTAGACAGTTCCGTTTGTTAGATTTCAAGTCCTTTTTGTTTTAGCATAGTTCATATTTTACTTGCCTACCAGGGGTCTTCCCTTGATGAGTAAAATCGTCTGGCGTTAGCCAGAGTCAAATACTAAAGGTGCGTCTACATACGCGCTTAGGAGTCAAAGGGTTAAGGTCGATAACAGGCATCTTATATTAATTGTGATTAATAAATTAGCACAGTTTGAAAATAAGTTGTTTAGAAACGCATTCATAAATGTTGAATTATATAAGCAAAGGTGTGGTTGATGCGACACCTTCTAATTAAAATTAATTGGTCGATAAAACGAAGGAGCGGTAAAGCTTTGTCGCTAAAGCCCCGCACAGACGACCAAGTTTTTCTTGACAAGTTCCTTGGTAACTTTCATTGCTCGTGTGTACGATGAACACGTTTTTTCCCAACAATTTTCCTTGACAAGTTGTAATTGCTCGTGTGTACAGTTGGACAACTTTTCCTTGACGGCAATGATCGCGTAATAAGCTTAGGAGATGATCTTGTCAAGTTTTCCTTGACGAATATACACACGAACAAATTTCCTTGTTCAAAAGCTGGCATGACCAGCTTTTGAACAAGGCTCCTTGTCAAGGAAAAACTTGTCAATTTGTGTCGTACATACGAACAAATAAAATTTGTCAAGGAAAACTTGGTCGTCTGTGCGGGGCTTTAATTGAGCTCTTATCTTGACAAGCAAAATTCTAATAAGAAAGTTGATCTAAGTTTTGAAATGAATATTGCTTGAAAAAAGTGGTATAACAAAATGAGCCGTCTTTCTAAAAAAGTCACTGAATCACTGCCAAGAATTTATGTTTAACACTTTGAGGCCTGCACCTCTCCCTGTGCTGAATAAAATCGTCTAGCGTTAGCCAGAATAAAATACTAAAGACTCGTCGTCAGGATTCAAAGTGTTTATGTTTTGTAATTTTTGACACCTTAATAGAAGTGAGAATTTGTGGTAACATCTCGTTGATTGTTTTTTTGCTGAGCTTTCCACTTTTTGACTCAGGCCTTCATCAGAGCTTCATCTTCATCGTGAGCCAACACGATGTTGACATTTGCTCTGATGAAGGTCTGAGTCAACAAGTCGAAAGCTCAAGCAATAAATAATAAAATTCTCACTCAATAAACCACAAATTCTCACTTCTATTACAATTTATCCCCATGCAAACTTTCAAAGAGACTTATTTAAAAAAACTAACAAAAAACAACCCTAGAAGAACACATTTTTTAATAATTCAATTTCTCTGTCAGGAACGCTATACAACGGTTAAACTCTCTGACAATTGAATCTTACTTCGCTAACATTTATTAAACTTTTACTTTGCTGACAATTACAAAACATCCCCAAACAAGTTATTTGATCCTTGTCTAGCTGTGACGTATTTGCTGACGCACGTCTCCAAGTAACTGGTAATTGTACGTTTTCCGTTTCCTCTCAAGTCATTTTCTACAAAGACGAGACAAAAAAAAATGAAGTCATTCTAAAAATACTAAGCCAAAAAGAACAAGCGATTTAAGGTTGACCTGCATGCGGCAACGTTGTAAAATTGCCATTTAACCCTTTGTGGCTAACGCCAGACGATTTTACACGTCAAGAAAAGTCTAGTAGTGAAAGGGTTAAAGCGATTATCAAATATTAAGTGAGAAAATCAACAGCCAACCTACAGCCAACTCTACTAAGGATCGTTTTCACTCGCGTGATCGCTGGCCCCATTGAAGAATAGAGCTGTACACCGGTATAGCCGCCGTGACGTCAGATGAAAACGATCTATAGAAAAGGGATTTCCCCTCAAGTTTCGATTGATCAACGTGTCTGTGATGTAATTGTGACGCACGTTCTCACGGCGGGTTTCCTTTTGTGCCCAACCCTTGTAGCCAACGTCGTATTCACAAAACACATCCGCGGTCTCTGATATCACAAGGCCAAGTTCACCTATATGTAATAACAGTTTATTGACAGTATAGTGACCCTTCATCCTTAACTTAAACCGCACTAAGGACTTATATACCTGTAAATATCTCCCTTTGATGAGTAAAACCGTCTGACATTAGCTAGAGTAATTGTATAAAAACAAGAGTTGACTTCGGAGGTTCAAACACGACTTCCTATGTGAACTCCGCAATAACGCAAGCTTGGAGACAACACAATCGTCGCACATAAATTTATGACTGTCTACGCATGCGTATATTTATGTATTAGTTTAGTTTGTAGCAAAATGACTCATTAAAACCCTACCTCTTTAACCCTTTGAAGCCTGAAGACGAGTCTTTAGTATTTTATCTGGCTAACACCAGACGATTTTATTCAGCACAGGGAGAGGTCCAGACCTCAAAGGGTTAAACGCATTGACGCGTGTGAATTAAAGTTGGTTTTTCCTCTAATTCCAGAAAAAGAACCTTCAACCCCTAGTACGCCTGTGACTCAATCAACGTCTCCAATCCGAACTTCACGCGTTAATACAAGCCTACCAAGCAGTCCTGATAAGAGAACTCCATCAACGTCTCCAATCCGAACTTCACGCGTCAATACAAGCCCACCAAGCAGTCCTGATAAGAGAACTCCATCAACGTCTCCAATCCGAACTTCACGCGTTAATACAAGCCCACCAAGCAGTCCTAACGAGGAGAGAAATAGGAAAAACAAAACAACTGAAACAGTCGAAGCCGAAGTATCTGGATTAACCGACGCTGATAGACTGGCAATTATAATTGGAGTCTTAGCGGGTTTTATTTTCTTTCTTATTGTTGCTGTGTTTTTAATGTGGAAAAACTCCAAATCTTTGTCGGTTGATGTGAAAGTTGATGAAGAAGAAGCTCGAGAAATGTGTTCTAATTCAGAATCCTCTGATTATCCGTCGGACTCGACGACGAATGATAAACGTCTGAAAAGGTACGGATCGGGATACAATTATTCTTTCTCTCTAGTGCATGCACCGATAAAAGGTGTTTTACTTGAAACGTTAGATTTTTACACAAAGCAAAGTGAAAGGTGGTAAACTGCCGAGGATATTTTTGATAACGAAATACTGACGTTTCTTCACACTGCGTTAAAGGGCTCTGCTCGAAACGTCAATATTAAGGACTTATTAAC
Organism: Paragorgia papillata; assembly: GCA_035771165.1. Classification (NCBI taxonomy): domain Eukaryota; kingdom Metazoa; phylum Cnidaria; class Anthozoa; order Scleralcyonacea; family Coralliidae; genus Paragorgia; species Paragorgia papillata. Next base: position 4,746,014 of record JAWNZC010000025.1, on the reverse strand, counting down.
CGAGTGCGAGGTCTGTACGGGAAAGTATTTGCCCGAGGTACTTTCCCGTACAGACCGAGCAAACGAGGTTAATAAAAAAATTATTATATGGCTATTGTTGGTTCATTCTATTTTTAAGTTTCGAGCGTTGTTTTTGTCTTCGGAGTATGCTGTTTACCTTACCTGTTAAGTTTTTCGTGTCGCTACTTGGCCTTCTTGTTTACACCAGTTCGGCAGTTCGGCCTTTATTTGTCGTGTTTTTAGATAAACGACTTTAAAGAAAACCAGCAGCAATGTTCTAGCACATTTTATTGTTCAGAATATTTGAATAAAGATAACCAGTTCTCTTTTATTTGTATTCAAATCAACTGAGAAAAGTTCTCACAAAAACTTGCAGGGCCGAGAAAAAAGCGTATTGACCCGGACACAGACCGGAGGTCAATATCGTAAAATCCCGACCTCAGGAACCAATCAGCGTGCGTCGTTTTGCGTACGGACCGGAAATCAAACCCAGCCATATAATAATTCGTTGTCAAAACCAATCTTTAAACACTCTACTTATACAATACCCTGCGGGCAGGCCCTCCTGTCTCTGCTCGCAGGCCACTTATCCACCACATGCGCACATACGGACATACACGCTCGCACACCGAAACAATCGCAACTTTAGCAAAAAAAATTGTACTTTCGTGTTTCTTTTATTGAGAATATCTTCTAAAATGTCGAATTGTTCTCTTTTTCAGTGATGAAGAAAGTGAGTCCGCATCTGAATGTCCATCAGAAGCAGACAGTGACAATGGCAGTGTTGAAATTGTGGCCACTACCAACGGTGTACCGTCCAATGACTATCCTTCGTCAGAACTATGCTCGCACGAGTCAGAGACGTATTTTTAGCAAAATATTAAACATTGCTTGAACCTCAAGATGCCACGACGACGGTGGTTAAAAAGCAAGATAAATCTTACAATTTAAAATGTTACGGTTAACTGACTATTATGTAATATTTGAAGCTAGTTTAGTGACTTCCAAAACGCCCCAGTATTGCTAAAATGATTGTAGTGTCCGTATTGAAGTCCATCTCAAGCAACAGTTCTCCTCCTTTGGCCGTTGACGTCGTCCTGAAGCCGTGAAAATGCTCTAAGTGGCGTTGTATAAAGAACGAGGATACTCATTCTCTTTGTTTTGCAAAAAGTTTCTTTTGTTTAAAGGACCTTGAGGTTGACGTCGTAGATCTTAAAGTCCCTACTGATAGAGATGCACCTTCGTCGCAGCTCGAGTGATTTCGTTCACAAAAGCTCGTAAAATAGAGATTTTTTACTTTTGGTTTTTCAACCGTGGAAACTGACTTTAGTTTATATTCCATATTTTATAACAATAATATATAGCTGTTACATCATACATATTATGTACTGAGTATTATTTATTAGTATTGTTACAAAGAATAATCTTATTAAAGTGTTGTATAATACTTTCTGAAATTATTAACAGGTGTACGCACTACGTACCTATTTTTATATACACTATGTTTTGCCACGCGAGAAGAGTTAACTGCAAGCCTCGCGTGTTTCGCGCGCAAGACTCGCGAGGAATCTGTTTTAAACTATGGCGGAAAGTGAAGCCATTCCTTCAGAAGGCTTCAGTTCTTTGTGCTTAGATGAAAGTCCTTTGCAGAGTCTGGAAGAAAGTCTGCGTATTTCATTAGATAAAATTAAAGGTAGACAAAAAACTTTAGCTTAGCTGAAATTCTATTATATTGAAGTAATTGCCATTCATTTCTAAAGCACTATTAACTACTAAATTAATTCTGTAATTTTAATTGTGAGACTTCAAATTCAACTAAAATTAGCTTTGACAATTTATAGGAAACCTTATTGGACTTTCAACTTCATATAAAAGTGTCTGCTTGTCAGAATACTGGAATAAACTAGGTATGCATTGCAAAATTTCAGTGGCATAGGAAGCAAGTTGATGTTGAAGGAGCTTTAAAAAGACACTTGAAGCACATGCTTTATTAAAAAGGGTACTTTTGCAAAAAAGGGCATTTTACAGCAACGTTGGTGGGCACATGCCTTCTCTGCCACCCTCCTCCCCCCCCCCCCACCCCCACCCCTGGCCCCAGTTGCAGAGTATTAAATTATATCAACAACAAAATCAACACAGAAAGATGGTCACTCAACAATTAACCCTGAAGAAAACAATACACAGTTCCAACATAATTGACCTTTTGGAACACATTTTTCTACTCCCCTTCCTTGGAAAATGGCAAGTTTTTCAAGGAAATATTCAACTACAGTAGATTAAAATATGCATGATGGCACATTCAGACCATCTCCCACCCCACCCTATAGAACTTATCCTGGACAAGGATGACTGTGATCCCATATACAGTACAGCATACTTCTTTGTCTACTCCCCTTGCTAGTACCAGAGATTTAATAATATAATATTATGACATAATGTATTATATTTCAGGGCTTTCTGTCCAGGCATTATCTAAAGAGAGTACCAAACTTTCTGTGGTATTTTGTAAGCCACCACTGCCATCAAAGAAGGTGATGAAATTACTTTATCTTTATATAGAGAATAATACATGGATGTGTGGAAATATGAAATTTATTTCAAGTGTTGACCAGGATATCTCACGAGTTAGCGAAGCGAACAAGTGACATATCCTGTTCAACATAAGAAATAAATTTCATATTTCCAAGCATCCATGTATTGTTCTGTTTATTATATAAAAAAATTGTCCTATTGCCTTGCAAAAATTGTATTAAACTATAATGCTGATTCAGCGATAATCATCACATGTGCGATTATCATAAATAATTGCATATGTGAGATTATCACTTTTATTAGTGGTGGAAAAATCAATAAAACACTCTATTTTATATATTAAATAACAATAATGGTCAATTTATTTAAACATGAGAGAAACTACAGTATGGTACATCAGTATATTTGTAATGACTTGAGACATTAAGTAGAACACTGTACTTTGTTTTTCACAGGAGACCCAAGCCTTAGTTGATGGAGTTGAACTAGTTGTCATTGCTGTACTTTCTACATATTCAACATTTAACATTAAAGAAGGTAACAATGAGAGAGGATGGAAGAGGGAAAGAAAGAAAGAAAGAGATGAAATTTAGATGCAACCTAATTCTTAACCCATCGCTGCCTTAGGCTGTCCAAGGACTCTCTTTTGAAGGAGTAGAATCATCTGTACCCTGGCCCCAGAGGTTCTACGCCACCTACCCCCCCCTACCCCCCCACTTCCCCCCTGAATGCTGAATACGGAACCTCTGGTCGAACTGGCCATTTCTTTGATCTCTCTGAGCCAATGAAGTCGCTAGGGTCAGATCTTGACCCCATTTTCTGATTGGCTAAGAAATTTGTTAGGGGGTTTTAGATTACTACAACATGAAAGTGAGATTGGTGGCGTCTTCGACCAGTGGTTCTCTTGCTGCTTTCAGCATATTTTTTTTTTTGGGGGGGGGGGGGGGGGGGGGGGGGGGAGAGCGGGCAGCGTAGAACTCTGGGACCAGGGTAAAAAACATCTGGTGTTAAGGCCAATTTACACAATACAATTTGTAGTATATGATTGTCATCTTGGTGTATGTAATCAAGTTGTACATGCATATTAACATTCACCAGCGAATCATAATTTGATGACAAATGTTGACAAACATGTACAACTTGATTACATACACCAAGATGACAATCATATACTCAAAATTGTATCGTGTAAATAGGCCTTTAGACAGAGTAAAATATTAATGGGGTTATTTTTGGCCCACTTACAGAGGTAGCAATGGGTTAAGTATTACGTGATTTTAATCTAGAAAAATTATGTAGTCTTATAGTTCAGATAAAATTTAATAATCCAGAAATTTTATGATTATTTCTTCTATGTTTTCAGGAGTTTGTTTGCACAATGTGGTCAAAACATTTATTTTGATTTACTCAAAGCCATGATGGATTTTGTATCCTCAATAAGGACTGGAAAGTGAGTGGTTTTGCATGGACAGCAGATACAGTACAGTAGGTCATAACCATGTGCTAGAAAATAGAAGTTTGGGTGATGTAGTCAGTGACAGCAAAATGCTTTGCTTATTTTTTTAGTAAAGAGAAAAGTTTGAAATTAGTTGGCATTGTTTGGGAATACTGTGAATCATTTGGTTCTATACCCAAAGGTTAGGGCTGAAATTGTTAATATGCAATTAGTCAGAACTCATTGACACTTTGAAGCTTATCTAAAATGGACACCTTTAAGTTTGTTTTTAGGTACACTGTAGCTGATTTGAGTCACTTATTTTTAATGCTGACAATGATTGAAGTACTGTATAATATATAAATTATGTTGTGTAATTGTGCTTCAATGGATTAAATATCTTTGTGTGTTCTGTCTAGATGCTAAAGAAATGGTTTTACAAGAAGCAAAATCTTCTTTTGGATTAATAAATGATGCAATAACTGAGGCAGAAGAAGTAAGTTCTATGTAAAGTTTGTTGTTTTTGTTGGTCCCTATATAAGATAATTGTACTACTGTACTGTATCATATGGTTACTCTACTGTACTGTACTGTTCCATATGGTTACTGTTACCATATGATTCAGTGCTGCACTGTACTATATGGTTACTGTACTGTACTGTACTGTACCATATGGTTACTCTACTGTACTGTACTGTTCCATATGGTTACTGTACTGTATGGTTACTGTACTGTATCATATAGTTACTCTACTGTACTGTACTGTTCCATATGGTTACTGTACTGTATGGTTACTGTACTGTATCATATAGTTACTCTACTGTACTGTACTGTTCCATATGGTTACTGTACCATATGGTTACTGTACTGTATCATATGGTTACTATACTGTACTGTACTGTACCATATATGTACTGTACTGTACAACCATATGGTTACTGTACTGTACCATATGGTTACTGTATCTACTGTATTGTACCATATGGTTACTGTACTGTACCATGTGGTTACTGTACCATACTATGTGGTTACTGTACTGTATTGTACAGTTACTGTACTGTCTGGTTACTATACTATAAGTACATACTGTACTGTATAGTTACTGTACGTGTTTTTTAATTTGGTTATGTAACAGTCCATTGAGGTCATTTATACCAGTGGCTTTACTCTAAATGTAAACTAAATGTTTGATTTACAGTACTGTCGTGATTGCAATGAATGTGAATGTGAATCAAATCATTCGAAGGATGTTGGGATTGATAGCTCAGAAAAGACCTGGCAGATGATGCATTCAACCATAGGACTAGCTAAGGTTAGTGAAGAATGATATTGCAGAGATGGAACAACTCCTGTTTCTTAGCATTTCCAATTTTTTCCTCAATCAATTCAAGAGCTTAGAAGGTTTCACCACTGTTTTACTAGCAATGATTTCAGAAACAAGTTACTGTACATTAAGATTTGGTTCTAAAACTGCCAGCTAATAATTACATCCTTTGAACATTACCATTCTTCTTTTTCCCCAGGTTGTTAAAACTTTAATTAAGAAAATTATGAAAGCCATAAGCAAAAATGCCCAAACAGATGAAATAACTAAGTTGAATGAACTGGATACGCTTGCCCAGACAATACAACTTGTTAGTCCAAGGTAAGAAATATTGGTATTTGGTTTACTAAAATTTTAAATGAATTGTACATCTTCAGATTTTACCTTTTTGGCCAATTACTCTGGTCCCAAAATAAAGTACAGTATGTACAAGCTAACTAGGAAACACCAGTGCAGATCTCCATTTTGTATATCTAACTCTATATCTAAAATTTAAAAAAAAAATTCCATACCATTGTTCAAAATTGGGTTCACTGGGTAACACTCATTGTCAATATCATATAGATACCAATTTAAAAACAACATGAAACGGGGTTGGACAAGTCGCATGCCTTGTTTAATACTGTATATGTCCTTTGACTCAGTCATGTTGATTTGTGTTTGTTGTAATTCAACCACTGAACTGCATGTTAGGATGATCAGCCTTGATCTTTTATCCAGGCTTGCCTTGGACTGGCCATTGCACTATTTCATCAAAAAAGAATAGCTGAGTATTGTCCAGTAGAACAATTATGGCTGTCCATAATGTTCTAAGGCAAAAAATGGTACAATGACCAGTCCAAGCTTGGCTTCACTGTGTCTTTAGGCTAATTAATTCAACTTTAAATCAGGAATAGGTTGGCACTGTAGTAATTTTTATTCCACTACTACTACACATTGTAACGTGGTGATCAATTTTCGAAATTATTCTAGTGTTGATGACCTTCTTTGCTGTTTGTATTCTTCATCATTAACTGACACTTCAATACTAAGTGATGTAAGTATAATAAGAGATTATTAACCGAGAACGAGGTCTGTATGGGAAAATATCAGACCGACGTCTTGACAGTATGGACCGAGCCGCAGGTGAGGTTCGTACAAAAAAGACCGAGGTCTGATATTTTCCCGTACAGACCGAGTAAACGAGGTTAATAAAGCATTTATTATATGGCTATTTCAAGTTTTTCGATAATTATTGTATCAAACTTAGTGTGAAAACCTTAGAAATTCACGCGAGCAAAATCAACATCCAGGACAGCTGTCCGGATACAGAAAAAGACGGAGTGTGGTCCGGATACGCATTTTTACGGACCGTGTGCTGACCAATCAGAACTCAGGATATTACAAAGCCACTTCGCTTGAAACGTTAGATTCCTACGTTCTCTGTTTCAGCAGTATATCTAACCTAAGTTACTATATTTCGATAATAATACAATATACTATTTCTTTAGCGCTATAGTGGATTGTTCAGTAAACTGCAGTACTTGATTACATAACTGGTATATTTCTTTTTTTCTTACAACAGGGAATGGCACTGTCTAATTTGGTGGAAAAACTTCTCCAGTTATGCAGGTATGTCAACTACCCACGTAAAAATCTCACCGCTTGTCAACAGGATGTGTTCACGCAACAGGCTTGTTATAGCAAGGCTGGGAACAAGTTGTAACAATGCTGTTCATTCAAGAAGCTGCTACAACCTTGTTAGCATTATTAATCTGTTAACAACTTGTTGAATGCAGAGCGGTAACAGGTTGTTGGAACAACTTGTCATCAGTCTGTTGGAGTCGTCAGCCTTGTTACAAGTTGTCAGCAACCTGTTACAGACATGTTAACAGACTGGGACAGCCAGTGCGAACACATGACGGTGACAGCATGTTGAACAGCCTTGTAACAACTTGCTAGCAGGTCTTTTTACGTGTGTAATTGAATTAATCTCTGCTGTGAACTGGTTTAATCCTCTTTCTCCAGAATGTTTTTGTTTTGCATCTCTTTCTATTAATAGTAGTTCCAAATTTTACTTTTATATATTTGATATATACTCTGAATTTTTTTACACCAGATTATTTATTTTTAAATCTACTATCTATTCTTATGTTACAGAGATTCTCATTTTTGTCTTGAAGAGGATAACGCATGGTTAGACTTTCTCTCTGAAGTTTTGGATCATAATGTCAAAAAAATGAAATCAAATGAAAATGGCCACCAGAGATGAGGATGGTACAGTTATGTGGCTTTCAAATAATGCCTTGACACAGGCAGTGTAACGTATGTCAGTGTTCTGAATATCAACCTGCAAGCAGGTTTTATGTTTCTATACGTGGGCAGTGACTACATGACATATAACCACAGCGAAATACGTCATGCTTGCAGTTGCCATGCTTACCAGTGTATAAAAATAGACTCCAATCAACAGTGGACTACGACCACCTGCTGTTTCTATGACAATTTACATTCTTCCATCTCACACTAGACTAACACATACTGGAAGTGGTTTACATTGTATGAAAAAATTTCGATATCTTAATGTGAGTGTCTGAATGTCAGAAACTTAAGTCTATGCATGGATGTTAAGTGTATATGCTGATAGTCGTATGAATTATTAGTACTGTACATGTACAGAGATATAGACTATATATAGACTATAGAGTATTCCTGAACGTTTACAAGGAAATCTTATTTTTCACGAACTGAATTATAATAGGAAGAAGGGTGTTAAGATTGTCATGTGGGTGTAAAAAGTAGAGTGTTGTCTGGGCAGTGTTTTAAATAGAGCAAAGTGAATACTTTTAATAACGAAATACTCGACGTTTTACTCTGATGAAGGGCTCCACTCAAAATGTCAGTATTTCGTTATCAAAAATACCATCTTTTCACTTCGCTAAAACTTTAGTAGCTTGTTGGCTATATTCAGCAGAGCTATTCTTCGTTCAACAAACATTGTTTTTTTAACTTTTGGAGGCTTCTGAGCATTGGGTAGCCTGGGTGACAGATATTAATCTTTGAGGCAAAAATGATGGGGTTCAAATTTTCAACTTCTCGACATACAACGGGGATCGGAAGCTTGGAAAATTTGAACTGCATTTTCTGATAGTTTGACACCTAGTCAACTCAAAAAAGAAACGAAAATAAACTTTAGCATGCAAATCCTGAGAACTGTTTTCATGACACCTCATATCACACTACTGATTAGGGCTAGGATCAGGGTCAGGAAGTGTCTTCGAGTCACTTTTATTAGCTATTTCTCCGTTCCCTCGACCCCCCTGATTATTGAAAGGTCGAAAATTTGAACCCCGTCATTTTCCGTTAGTTTGAGATCTTATAGTCAACGCAAAAAAGAAAAAGAAATCAAATCCTCAAACCACTCAAATCCTACGGGATTGGGAACTCAGAATTTTTTCTGAATGGCTTGAAGAACATTTGCATTCAATTACACTTTATACCGCACTATTAATCTACTGTCATCACCACTGCATGGCTAGTCTAGACCAGTCCTGCTGATCTTGTCTGGACACTTTCCGGCCTTGTAAACCGCGTGCAAACAACATAATCCACCGAGAAAGCATCAAACAAACCGGGAAACCGTTCCACTCCAGCAGTAAACGAAATCTTTGTATAGACATGTCTTAGCGAAACGTCCGTTTTGCGCTTCAAAAGATTTCCGTTTCCTATTTCATAGCACGTGTCTGTTTACAGAAACTTTTCAATTTTCCTCCTGGTGGGATATGAAATTCTTACAACTTTCGTCAAAATAACGTCAAAATAAAATTCTCTGCATTCTCGACATTTATAAGAGGTTTCACAATAAACTTTCTTAAATCCCGAATCTCGCTCGATATTTGCTACCCTTCCCGTTGAACGTTCCCATCGAGTTTAGTTCAATCCCGACGAAATACGTCTTTGTCATTTCCCATTGTTCAATCTCCTTATTTTCCGAATCACGACAGCAAAAATTTCTTTTAATCTCGTTTCCTGTCTTTTTTTGAAACCCTGCATAAATCTCATTAATTTTCCGTTCTCTTGCACCCCATTTCTCGCTATCAAAATAATCGTTATCTCGCGTCCCGATAAATCATTCTGGACATCTATAAATGGTGGGAGTTATACACGCTGTGCCATACTGCTTCTGACTGCTTAGCTAGTCTGTTGCGGTCACTGAGAGAACAGACAGAACAATTGTCCTAATCTTAAAGTCTTTACAATATTTCTGATGTAACTGGAAAATTTTGGAAACGAAGTTTCCCAGTTAGAGCAAGGTTTTATTTGGCAAAACAAACTTCTCTATAATTGTGTTTTAGAACTTTAGTTATATAACACAAGGATCAACTTGCAACCTTTGATTTTTTTTGAGTGGGCTGTCAGCGTAGTTAAGATAATTTCCTGTTTTGAGCCATGTGTATTATTTTTTACAACACTCTTCCGCCCACTTCGCTCCGCCCAACAGCTTTTTTAAAAGGGTTTCCCAGCATAACTGACTGTATTTGCAATATTTTAATGAAGTGTTTTTGTTGTTGAAAACCTTTTCTTTTATTAACCAAATTATATGGCTAAAGGCCTACTTGTGATATGAACTCATGTTTGCGTATGGCTTTTAAGTTGATCTTATCTTATAGTTTTAGTTGGATTTGATGATGTTTGTGTTCTTATCGTATATGCTTTATTAAGTTCTCTATAATTTATAGAACTGATGAAATATAGTGGGCAACTTTTACTATATATTTTCGTTCGTCTAACTTATTCTTAGTACTATTATCCGATTTTACGCAGAATTGTTGCACCATAATTGCAATGTATTGCATAAGAATTCTTAAACCACGTTTATCCGCGTGATATCGCTATCTTGAAGTGAATACGAGACAATAAAGAGTGCGATGATAGTGAGATGACATCGAACTGTATCAGTTCGTAATTCAGAATACACTGTGGCTTATAATAGAGTATCTCTTTATATAACATGGTATATTTGCTGTTTGATTAAGATCTCCTTCCTGCTCTTATACTCAATGGCTTTATCAATATCAGAAGTTGGTTTTTGTCGGGGTGAGCCTGTAATTATTGTATTCCAGTCGGATCTTTCTGGCAAGAGTTAGTTTAGCTAAAGATAGTTTATTTCGTGTCAAGTTCCGCTGTGAGAGTTAAAGGCGCCGGGTGGCGAGGTGTAATTATCAATTGTGTGTGATGTTCTTCTTTGTACAATACAGAGATACTGTGTGCATGGGGGCAGTAATAAAAAAGAAACTGCATTCCACGGCGTTATTACTTAACTTAAGTTGTGTGATATCGACAATAGGAGTTTATGTTAGTGTGGGAAAGGTTGGGGTAAAAATCCATTCGTTGACTAGACAACGACCTGGCGTAGACAGGAAAAGCGGGGGGAAAAACAGGAAACCGATTATATGTTCTGGTATTCAAGGTATATATAAACACTTCACGTGGGATGACATTGCATTACTCGAGACATAACGACCGACCAACACTTCCATTATCAACTCGTTTCGTCGCCACCATGAAGCCTAACTACAACGCGAACGCCTTCCTTCTCGTCGTCTGTATCATATTCGCGACTCAAGTCGGAGCCGAGAGCGACAGTACGCCAAAGAAACTACCTTGTGGGCCAGGAACATTTTATAGCACGTCTGTTATTCTAACGGGGGACTGTGTTGGTTGTCCAGAGCATGGACAATGTTTCAGGGAAGAAACTGAAAAGGATCAAAAGAACTGTGACGAAAAGTGCGGTAAGTAAATATTAATACTATATTCATACTTGTTATTCAATATTTGTAGATATTATATATAATCATTTTATGCCCTATTTCCCTATACAATTTATAATGAAAATTTCGCTGTTCACAAAAAAACTCGCTTCAACTTTTTTTCTCAATACGGTGTTTGTTATAACGCGCCAGCCTTCCTCCTTATCCTATATATAATCGCGTTATATTGACACGCGTTATAACACGAGTGATCTGTTGTGATATTTGCTTTTTATAAACAATCGTATAAACAATCGTATCGCTTGTGATATTTGCTTTTTATAAACAATCGTATCGCTTTTCTATTCTAAATTCTGTTCACTATTTAAATTTTAAACTACAGGAATTTCTAAAAACTGACAACAGTATATATAAGATTATCGAAGTTGGTTTGCCAGTTTGGTCGAAAGAGTTTAAAGGTCATTTTGTGGGTGTATTTATTTGAGTGATACGATTAAATTTAAACTCGTCGCCGCGCGGTGGCGGTGCTTATATCACTAATTTATCTGTCAAGTTTTCCACAGTTAACGAAGTTGATGTAAATTGCTGCTTTGTTTCGTTAAAGTTTGATCCACGAAGCAAAATACGGTTTAAAAAAAAAGAGAAAACTGTCTTCATTGCGAAATAAAAGTGTAATTTCAAAAATGTGATGACCACAGCAAGTTCTATAGAAATACCCAACATTGACGTCAATATACGTCATAACAACTTAATTCGTGGCATTCCAAGCTAATTCTGAAATCATTTCTAATTTTATTTCGTTTGTGGTCTTCGTTTATTTGTTGTAATTTATATAGTAACCACATCAATTATTCTAAAATACTACTGAAATTCCAGAAAAAAAGTTTGCTTTTGTTAATTAGATTATTTTTGAATTCCTTGCTGTTTTGATTGTTATTTATTAATCAGATATTCTTTGCTATCATTTGTACGATACTTTATTAGTTTTGAAATAAAACTCGATTTCAAATATGAAGCTCAAAAGCTTCCTATTTAGAAGGGCACGAAAAGGTCAGCAGGTTGTGTGTATAATTCTAGATATAAATCTAGGGAGTATGCTTTGGCAGCTTTCACTCATCAGTTAACCGTCAGCTTTCTTTCGTTCCGAAATCCTAAAATGTTTGAATTCAGAGATTGATTTTTAACTCATTCCTGTCCGAGGGCTTCCCCAGAGGTGAATAAAATCGTCTGGCGTTAGCCAGAATAAAATATCAAAGACCGATTCGGACAGGAAAGAGTTTCAGAGATAGTTTTTAAGTATTTGTTTTTTAAATGTTCTTTAATCATGATTTATATCATGATAAGCGTATCTGTATGGGTTCAATTCCCAGCCGCAGTCTAGAGTTTTTCTCCCCTTCCCCCGGTATGGTTCGTCACTCAGAGTATAGCACCTAATATTATTTTTCACCTGAGTTTGCTGTCCCACAATCATTTATTTTTATGTCCGTCTAGGAAAACCTACGCCGCCACCTTCAGTAATTTTGACCGGCAAAGTAACGTCGGAAGCCACAAAGACAACGATGATAATACCAACCACGACATCTTCAGTGACGTCTTCTGCTGAGGTCAATAACCAGACACCAAGTGCTGCAGCAGGGCGTTCAAGTGACAAACATTCGATTTCCATTGTCATTGGGGTAACAGTTGCACTTGGGGTAGTGGTGGTTTTAATTGTGTGTTTTTTATTGTTCCTACGATGGAGGAAACAGAAGAAGATTAAAAAGTTAAACCCTCTACCCATCAGGTGTACCGTGGCTATGCAGGAAGTTTCTTCTCCGCTCGGGGGGTACATGTAAGTTAATATAGTAGACGACTTCATACGGAAACGTTGACATACCGATTGGCCTTTTGCGCAGGTGTCTTTTGCGACCTTGGCACGTTTGTGAGGCTGCATGCGCTTTGGGGTTCAGGGGGAGGCTATAGACAATCATATAATAATAATAATAATAATAATAATTTATTTCTATAGCGCCATTTCCTATAGCTCAATTGCGCTTTACAATGCAAAGTTTTAAAACAACTAATAATAATATTACAATTTCAATATGTACTACAAACTAGTTAATTACATAGGTAAAACTAGAGTCAATTACTCATAAAATTGTTTAAATAAATATGTCTTTAATTTAGTTTTAAAAATAGATAGTGATTCAGATAGGCGTACTGAATCCCCGGAAGTTCGTTCCACAGTTTAGGGGCGGCATGTGAAAACGATCGTTGACCATATAGTTCACTAATTTTACTCGAGGTACTTAAAGAAGTCCTTTCGCAGATAAGCGTGTTGATGTAAGCGGTTTTAGCATATCCCTAATGTAACATGGTGCAAGATTATTTAGGGCCTTGTAGGTAATAAGAAGCATCTTGTAGATATATAACGTTTATCCGCTGCGATACTGGTTGCATTCCTGATTAGTGTAGTTATGTCTGCTTTAAATTTCATGTTGGCCGCATGTGAGAAGAGTGCTTCCATGCAGTTTAACTCTAGTGTAAACAGACTGTCTTGGGGCGGGGGGGGGAGGGCTTTAGTTTTTCTCTAGATACTCCGGTTCCCTCCTGTAGTAACGCTGGGATACCGAAGTCGTTTCGTCAACACGTCTGATTTTGCCGACAACGCGAAGTCGTTTCGCCCACACTTACAGTTCTTTTTACAGTTCAAACCAATAATTAATTAATGGTCCTTACTGAACCTCTCTAGGGAGAACAGTTTAGATACGACTAATAGGGGTATCCAGTAGAGAAAGTAAAGTGCTGCGTAGGCAGTGTTTTGGATAGAGCAAAGTGAAAAGGCAATTAATCACTTTTGTAACATGCATATAAACCTATTCTCCTAGTGCTGCGTAGGCAGTGCATGAGTAAAGATATTTATTTCCAAGTTTCGCCAAGAAATGGCAGGGGCTACCCACAGAGGCAAGCTCCAATAACGGGGTCCAGAGATAGGCGATAGGAATCTTAATGGTGGTCAACTGCCGACATTTCAAATAACAAATTGCCGCATTTCACTAAAAACACTCCCCTCATTGAATAGTGAGGACAATCAGCCCCACGACATGCGGCCAAACCATTAATCATATACGATGCGGCCAAGGTGAAATTTTAATCTGATAACCGCACTAAGAAGGCTTAATACTGTAAATCTGAGGAAGACAAGCGATGATAAGCCTCAAGCTTTTAGGTTAGGCTTCCTTGTCACTTGAACTATGTACTACATGTATACTGTACACTCGTATATTGTGGGAAAATAAATAAATTAATCTTTCTTCTTTTATATAGCGTTCAAGAGACTGGCTCGCCACATTCATCTGTGCCAAATTTACAGACAACTTATTGCTAACAACCAGGGCTATTAGTTTTTAGTATAAATACACAGGTGATTATAGAAAATCACGCGCGCTGATTGGTCGAGCTACTTCGGATTAATTCTCGATAATCACCTACAGCGTTTATTCAAAATGGCCGCCAGCCAAGTTGTCAATGCGACAGACGAGGAAATTAACAATTTTAAAGAAAATGTTGTTCCTAAAAGTACGAAAATGTGTATTTATACTAAAACAATTATTCGCCTCAGGCTCAGTGAATATCGGTGAATAATAACCTCGACTTCGTCTCGGATATTATACACCGATATTCACCTCGCCTTCGGCGAATAATTGTTAAGTAACATTGCGTCGTCTGGGTTAGAATTGACTTAACTAGGCGATCAAAGACATGAGGAAATTGGCCGAGGCGGACTGATTAAGGATCAACGACCAGGAGAGAGAAACCTGGTATATACTTGACACCACTTCCCTTGAGGAGAACATTATTGACAACAGTCGAGAAATATGGCAAGAATTAAAGAATTTTGAAAGAAATTCTTGACGGGAGAAGGAAAGAAATTAATTCTAGAGAAATATTAAAAGGAATTGCAATGCTTGCATGACGTGTAAAGGAAGGAGAGGAGAAGGGAGAAGATAGAGAAAAGAATGAAACGGAATTAAGAGGGAAAAAAGAATGGGCTATGTGAAAAAATAGCTTTTAGTTACTATTTTGATTATAGATGTTTCTTTTCTTTTTTGTCTTTAACTGTTAGATTTTAGATTTTGGGTCCGCAGTGATATATCATTATTATATCACTATAATTCGTATTAATTTTGTATTAATTCGTTTTCTTTTTCTTTGTTTTATTGTTGTTGTAATATAGGGCGAAGCTGTAAAATAAAATAAAAATAAATATTTTTAATATATATGTTACCTATGTTATCATTCATGGGAGGTTTTTAAATACAGAAGTAGAGTTTTAGCTAAAGAAGGACGCAGTCTAAAACATAATTATTAAAGTTTTTTAGATTGATCGGTGAGAAGTTTGTTATTTTTATACATGTATATATGGCGGAAAGGTGGTGAGAAATGGCATTTTACGTTGATGAAGGACTCCGCTCTGGCAGTTTACCCGACCTTATATAGTTTCCACTTTGCGCTATCTAAAACACTGCCTACGCAGCACTTTATTTTATATATATATATATATACATATATATACATATATAGTTTAGTTTAAGTGGGCTTTAGCTCAAAATGTTGAGTGTCGCAACTGTCAGTTTCACGCGGGGCGATCTTCAGACTTCAGGCGACTATTATATTCGCTCTACCTTTATGGTATTGAGCACTTTCCGACATTCCGTGAACAAAATCACACGTGCTCGTTTGGATATATATATAGATATATATGTGTGTGTGTGTGTGTGTGTGTGTGTGTGTAAACAGGAAATATGACAAGGCACAATCAGTTTGTTCTAGAAGCTAAGATGCTGTAATTCGAGCTTCGCCAGTAACCCATCATAGTCTCTCGTTTCCCGGGTGGGGAACGTGGGCTCTGGGAACGAGATTGTACACTGCCTATATACGCAGCACTCTACAGATTCTATTAATAGTATTGGGGCTATGCTCTGTCTGTGTACCAGTCGCTTAGAACAAAACGACTGATAAATTGATTAAAAACTTGTCAAGTTGTGTTGTACACGCGAGCAAATAAAACTTGGCATAGTTGGCGAGGAAAACGTGATTGGGGTTGAAGACCTTGTGTGTTTACATTTATATTGAATGAATAATATTCATTCTTTAATTACTTCAAGTCCCATGATCCAGGCAAGGTCTATAACTGAACTTTGATCCACAAACATATTTGTTTCGCATGGAAACACTTTAAAACGTTAGTGACTTGACTAATATCTTTCCCCTTTTCAACTAAATGATAATTGTTATAGGGCACTTCTTCCAAACAATTAACTTTATCGGCAATAAATACACAGATATATTATTCGAATGCTATTAAAATTTGACTATATATATATATATATATATATATATATATATATATATATATATATATATATATATAACAATCGAAATATAGTAACTTATAGGTTAGATCATAGTTTAGATATACTGCCGAAACAGAGAACGTAGGAATTTAACGTTTCGAGCGAAGGCCCTTCGTCAGGGCCTTCGTTTCTCTCTGACGAAGGGCCTTTGCTCGAAACGTTAGATTCCTACGTTCTCTGCATGTTTCGGCAGTATATCTAACCTAAGTTACTATATTTCGATTGTTGTTTCTACACTGCCTACGCAGCACGCTACTTTTATTTCACTATTATATAATATATATATATATATAGTCTACTCTTGTATAGTTGCAATAGACTTCACTCTTACACTCATCCAGTTGAACAGGTTTTCATGTTAATTATATTCACATTCCCAATTTCAAACACATGTTCTACCAAGCTTTAATTAATTCTTTGATTTTTCGAGGTTTTTGAAACACGGATTTTTGTTGCTTTAAAGTTCAAGTTCAGGTTCAATTTATTTCAACTCTGTTATAGTAAACACATTAATGAAAGTAGAAGAATATATAAATAGAAAAAGTATTACATGATATGAAAATTAATCACTCTGATGAGAGAGTTTGGTGGACAAAGTAGCATGCTTTCGAGTTGTCCACCAAAAGTAATATCCTCAGTATCAGTGAAATTCATAAACATCTTTAATCTCGAGTCAGCCTTACGACAACCTTATGAAATTTCCGCTTCAATCGTGGGGGTCTGGAGGCGTCTGAATATGTTCACATGCAGGGAAACATTCCTGCGTCGAGCATGTATCTTTGCACGCACTGGTCTGAAGTGGTCGATGATCTTTCTTGATACAGTTATTGCGCCATATTATTACACACATGACCTAGAGAAACTACGCTCAAGTTACAAAGCCTAAAGAAGACGACAATTTACTGAATTAAGGAAACATCAATCCGCTCGAAAGTATATAAAACGTCAGTATTTCGTTATCAAAACTATTCTCGACAGTTTACCACCTTTTCACTTTGATCTATCCTAAGATCTTATCCATAAGCATTTTTTAAGTTCCTTAACCAATCAGAAACACAAAGTTGGATCTAGAACGTTCGTGAGTCTCGTAGACCTGCATATCAAGTTTCATGCGAATTTTAATCAATGACAATGTGCCATCCTTTGGAGCTCCTTTTAAACGCCCACCCATTGACGTCAATAAAATGATTAAATAAAACCTCGTGAAACGGTTTACGGTACTCCAGTTCATAACTTGTCTAAAGTCGGTATGCTGTACAGAGTTAACGTGGATCATTGGGTAGAAGGTGTTTGTGTCCGACACAACGATCCATATACCCATCACAACTTTCCTTGACAGTTTCAAAATTGTTTTAATCAATTCAAAGATGTTGTCAAACGTTATTACAAAAAAGTGCTGTGTCATTTTGTGTTTCTTTATGGCGACCTTCAAGAATGGCGTTGAAGCGATTGCGAAAGATCAGCTTAGTAAACCTTGTCCCGTTGGATTCTATCGAAGTGAGTTCTTGTTTGGTAACTGTGCTGTATGTCCAGAATTTATCATTCGCTGTAAGGACCAACAATCTGGAGATGATCGACGGTGCCAAGACGCGTGTGTTGGTATGTATTGTATAACTACTATATTGCCCCATATCATATATATATATTTATATTTGTATAATTATAGTGGTATCTGATATAGTCTAATTATTTACCAGTACGGCTGTGTTATAGTACAGAAAATAGTAGGAATAACTACCCATGCCAGGAATATTAAACAAGGCGCCTGTATAAAGTGGATTGTGTAAAAGACGTGTCAACAGATATTATACTCTCGGCAATATCAGGGTATATGTATCCGGTTAAGGACTTCGCCCGTGATACTTAGATCTCGTTTATTGCTCACTACCTGTAATTGCTACATTATGCTTCATATATCCGAGGAACAGTGAATGAAAGTTAAGTGCGAGAATAGTCACGATCTTTCATTGTAAAAATTGATTGAAATATGGACTTTGCTCTTGTATGCACATTTAAGTGACGCAATACTGAGTCATTAACTTATATGTAGCTAAGCTTTGTCTTGTAAAGTATCGACTCCTACACATGACTACTATAGTAGTGTGTATATTTCGTGTCATTTGTACCATATTACTGCGTGTGTTAGTCGGTAACTAGTATTCCTAACTCCTCTTAGTCACTCTCTTTAGTGCGTTTTGCATCTTCATGGCGCATACTGTCATTTCCGGTGCTAATAGTATTTAGTTGGTATGTCTCCACCTCTTTTCGTCGCTATGTCTGAGGATTTTACGATCGAACCTTTTCTGTTCGTCGTTACTGTTAATTGTCACCTTTTTAGTTCTAATACTGATCTTCTGTGTTCTTATCGAATTCGTTATTTTTCATTTATATCTTTGGTCATGGTTGATGGTGTATTAGGTTCTTGATCACAGTATCCGTTGTTTATTATTCACTCTAGTTTATTTTCACGTATTCTTAAAAACTTCTTACCTTCCGAAAGACTTTGTAAGTTTCTGCCTGAGACGATTTTATCCACGTAGGAAGGACCCCCGGACAAGAAGGATTATTTGCGTGCAGGGCACACCACCCCATGACGTCATCTTTTCTTGAAGGGAAAATGTTGTTCCCCTAAGCTAAATAGCGTCCGGTCGTGGAAGCTCTATACTTGCATCATCTGAGGCGAATGATACTCGTATATTTTGAAGTATAGTACAGCGTATGCAGTGTTTTGCACAGAGAAAAGTGAAAAGGTGGTAAATCTGCCGAGAATTTTGGCAACGAAATAATACTGACGTTTCAAACGGATCTAATGATAAAAGGCTCCGTTCGAAACGTCCGTATGTTGCTGTTAAAACTATTATCGGCAGCTTACTACCTTTTCACTTTGCTTAAAAGATAGGGATGCTTACTATCGTGGCAATTGAAGCGTTCCGTAAAATATTGTTGCAATATATTCCTCAAGTTGAACAATTCATTTGATAAGATCACAGACAACTTCCTGTTTTGAATTCTGTTTTGAATTTGATTGGTGTTTGGCAAATAATCCTGTTTCTTATTGGTTGTTTAAAAACCAGAAACCAATCAAATTCAAAACAGGAAGTTAGCAATAAATTTCATCAAACGAATTGGTCAACTTGAGGAATATATTGCAACGATATTTTAGGAACACTTTTATTGCCACAACAGTAATGTGTATGTTTATCTCAATAGGGTGCTTATGATATTGGAAGGGGGCGTAATTGATGTGGTATTTCATTATAGAACAATATATTTCAGTTGAACTGTATTTTTATTCATTGACGTGAGTTACATTACCGTAATGTTTCTTCTTGCTCAGGTAAAACTGTATTGTCAACGACACCAACGACAGCACCAACGACGACGAGGATGCCAACACCAACTACGACGACGACGCTGAGTACAAAAGAGTCTGCAATTAGAACAGTTGTCACTGGAAAACCAAAATCCACACGACCGAAAACGGAA
Source organism: Paragorgia papillata (assembly GCA_035771165.1). Lineage (NCBI taxonomy): Eukaryota > Metazoa > Cnidaria > Anthozoa > Scleralcyonacea > Coralliidae > Paragorgia > Paragorgia papillata. The sequence continues at coordinate 4,726,088 of JAWNZC010000025.1, read as the reverse complement.
AATCTTCAAACGTCTTCTAGCCAGATTTTCAGTGAAGTATCTTCTGAAAGGAAAGCTGCCGAAGAGATCGCATCAAGTCGTACCAAGAGAAATGAGTCGAGTGATCACAATATAATGATCATTGGAGTAAGTTGCACTGCAGGAGCTCTGTTTCTTGCCTTTATTGTACTACTGGGATTTCTCATAAAGCAGTACAAAACACCGCCTAACTCTCCTGTTAATCAAGTTTCTCGTCCAAATTCATCTTATGTTGCCGTCACAACTGAATCCAATAGGTGAGTTATTAGAACTGTTTCTACGTATAAAAATAGATGGATAAACGTTAGGGGGAGGGGGTTGCGGTTGAAAATAGGGGTGGTGTTGAAGTTTGGGAAACATTTTATCGCGTTATTTATGAGGTCCGCGTGGGTACTGGTACTTAATTTGCTCACTTGTTATCTTTTGACAAATGAATAGTGAGTAGAGTAGCCAATCAGATCGGAGCATTTGCGATAGGTTTTTTTTTTAGTAGGTTTCCACTAATTAATGTTAGTTAATGTTATTGGTAATTATGCTAATTAGTACACATTTTGTTAATTGTTAATGTTAGTCATTGTTACTTATGCTAATTAATGTTAATTATGTTAATGTTAATTATTATTAGTTATGCTAATTAATATCAATTATGTTAATTAATTTTAATGTAAATCGTTGTTAATTATACTATTGTTTTGTAGCAATGAAGACATTCCAAGTTCTCAAGCCGCATCAAATGTAGAACAAGCAGAAGTTGATGAAGACAATTCTTGGGATTTGCAAACGGCATCATTATCTAGAAGTGTATTGAACAATCTTGCCGAAACTACGTTGTAGACAATTTATTTACGATTGCAAACCCAGATACTTTTTCATGTTATATTTTCATCGAAACGTCAGTATTTCGTTATCAAAACGTTTCTCGGCAGTTTACCACCTTTTCACTTTGCTCTTAATATATAACTACTGTATATAACATAGTTAGGGAATTGTAAATAAATACTGAATATACTATATCTTAAAGTCGTTGAATGAGTTTATATCGCGCTGTGGTTATCTGAAGCCATTTCAGATGGAAGTGGCGCAAAGCGATAGCGTATAATACATTCTCGTACCCAGACTCACCCGCTCCCCCAATATGCAAATGGTCACGTGAACAACTTGTGATTAACGCATGCTACCGGGAAATTCCCTTCGTATGGATGACAGATGACGTCATTTTTTCATGGGGAATTCCCTTCTTTTAAGATACGTTTATACAAAAGAAGAAACTTCGTGAGATTTAGTTCAGTTTTACTGTAAGATGGCGTTGAATCAGGTCTTGATACCTTGTGTATTTTTTATGTTGAATGTAAATATCGATGTAACCAGTTCATCTCCAGACACGGATTGCAAAACTAATGCTGTTGGCCGCCGACAATATTTTTATCCTTTCATCGACTCTTATATGGATTGTCCACGGTCTTTGGCAGGATGTAGCGATATTGATACAAGAGCAGCTGTTCAGTTGTGTATGAAGTGCTGCTCTTTGCCAACTGGTAAGTTGTTTTAAGGTTAATAGAAACTGTGATGTTGTAGTTATCTTTTGATCTTGTCAACTTCTGATTGAGGTTGGTTGCGGTCATGTCGCGATTCAAAGTCACGACAAGCCATTTAGCACTATTAAGTATATAGATCAGTTATCCAGCTGAACAAAATATCAGATTGTTCATCAGATATATGATTAAACATTACTTTTAACACTTAACCAATTTTTTGTACGTCCAATTCTGTTTACAAAGTGAACATTTGTGTTAAAACGTCATTTGAAAATTATATGCTGACTTGCAAATTTACAAACGTGAACTGAACAAACGTTAATCAAACATATAATATAATGGTAGCAGCGTAACCACAAGAGCTTTTGACTAATTACTGTGGCCCCAAATAAAATTCAAGCTATAAATTCACAAACACATAATTTACAAAAGACGTCAAAGCTAGAAACGCATCAAAGGGATTTCAATAGGTCATATGCTTGATTACATACATAATTCAAAACATAGAAATTACAATATATAAATATTCAAACTCTGTTGCTCAAGAAGGAATAATTGTATTGACTTCAAAAACTCATCAATAATTCATGTGGAAAACACAAAGCTAGGAAATCAGTACCATGTCCGTGGTTGTATACCTGATAAAACTTTTTGAAGTCAGAAAGAATACTAATGAACATACAATTTTATATAAAGAATACTAATGAACATAACATCCAATAACGAATGGTTTTTGAAGCCATTCAAAACACTCGCATCACGTGTTTTATCAGATCTAAAACACTTTTAAATATTACTTAAAATTTTCCATGAAGACTCGTAATAATAATTTACAAATAAAAAAAATAATATAAAACAGCTAGCTTCTTAAGTTTTATAATTTGTATTTTAGAACCTTATGAGGTCAAAGTGTCAAAACCAATTTTTTTGTATTTATTGTTTATGGTATTGTGGTAGTAGGCTCCTAGTGTCCTATTTAGTTTTTATAATTTACATTTTACTGTATCACTTTGGTTAAAAATTGGTGGATATGTATTTGTAGTTATGTAGTAGTTGTTTAAAATAATTATGAATTTATTTATTTATTTAATTTTTAGCCCCACAAAGTGGGTCAGGGGAAAAAAGTCAACTTCCAACATGGGCCATCGGTGTAATAGGTGGTAGTATGTTTGTTCTCTTAATTGCTATTGCAGTAGCAGTTGTGAGTTTCCGGTCGAGATATACCTTCTCCAGAAGGAGACCTATTACAGAAGAGACAGGGACTGGTGATAATATGCCTAGCACAGTACTGGTTCAACCTGATGATAACAGGTATTTACATTTTTTCCAAATTCTTGATTATAATTGGTCAGAAAGTTTGACCATAACAGGTAATATAATACCTGATGTTAATTATAACTGTTATATCATGTTTTATTTTAAGTTGATGATCTAAAACATAATATTTATTATATAGTAAAATGTACAAATTTAACCTATTAAAATAAAGTTTATTTATTACTACAGTATGTAAAATATATAGTATTTATTTATTTTAGTTTTATTTATTTGTTTTATATTGATTTTATATACTGACAGTTATTTTGTGTTTTGCTCAAATAGTTCAAGTGAAACATTATCTCAGGACAGTTTGCAAGATGTTGATCATGAGATGAAATATGGATTTGATAGCAGGGTTCGAATTAACATTTGAAAAGTGCATCGCGAAAATATTTTGGCGAAAAGGTAGGGGGTTGGGACTAATCCCCCCCCCCCCCGTTTCGATTTCCGCTTCCACTTCGGTATTTCAGACAGAAGCTGCGTTGGAGTTCTGGATTAGACTAGAATTCGAAACGCCGCGCAAAAAAACAACGCATTTACTTAAGCTTGTCAAACTCATCAGTGCTTAATTCGAACCTTTCCAAGCATTTTACTCATATTAAATGTGACGTTTGAAACTGCAGGCGAAACAACTGTGTCAGAAATGTGTCTGAAATGACATGTGTTTGTTTTATTTTTGCGCTCAAAATCTCACTGAATTATGAAGGATAAATTTACAGTAGCAGTGTTTCAGTTTCACGATGTTTTTATTGTTATGATGCGATGTAACGTGAGAACTATCCAAGGCTGTTGTTTTGTTTTGTAATAAACCAAAACACGCTGCGAAGAAGTTATTGGAAGGCACTCAGCGGTTACTTTGCATCGCGATTTTGGAGTATTTATGTTTGTTTTGGATCGCATATTTCAAAAAGTGCATCGCGATTTGCGAATCGCGATATGTTAATTCCGAACCCTGGATGGTGGAAGCCAAACCAATCACCAATTGCAAAGCTAGAAAAACGAACTTTGATGCTTGATAACTTTAACTTTTTATTTTTTTTAAAAACTGGATTGCAGTTGTATCTTAAAGGCCTGGCCAAACGCTTTCAACATCGCATTCAACATCATTCAACATTGTTGAACGATGTTGAATAATGTTGAAAGCACGAGTGGCCAAATTAATTCAACATCGTTCAACATTCATGAATGACAATTAATTGAACGTGGGCTACCACAAAAGCTGGAATCGACAATATCCCGCATGGCGCATGTCAATGTTCAACAAAGTTGAATGAAATGAGGCCAAATGCGTTCAACACCTTTCAACATTTTGAGAACAATAGAAATGTTGAACGTGTGTTGAACGAAAATTTGAACATGTTCAAATTTCGTTCAACACCATTCAACAACGTTGTTGAATGAAATGTTGAAAGCGTTTGGCCAGGCTTTAAGGCTTTTAAAAGACATTTATATAATTATAATAATTTAGGCTAATGTTATATTAATAGGTCAGTTATTTGTGAAGTGTTTTCTTCTTACTTATACATTTCTATATATTTAACGTTTAAGTTGTATATAAATAAATTTTAAAAATCACGCTCGTACTGTTGTTGTATTGCCAAGATTAGTTCACAGCTCACTCATAAATACCAGTATACGCATAATCAGCCAACAGAGGTCCAGGCCTCAAAGTGTTAAAACCTAATGGTTAAAATCTTGTAATAAGAGATAGAGGCTTGGTACATACAACTCCCCTCCTATCTATTAATTAGCCTCCCTCCTATCAGTTATTAATATGGAAGCAAATATGGTTGGAAATTGATCAGAAGGTTTTCGTTTACAGCTGGTCCCGTCTTTTTGCTACTATACAAGCCTTAACCAAATCAAGAAAAAGGTAAATTGAATTGTATGTTGCTGTGAGAAAATATGTGAGGACATTTATACTATATTTTACTAAGTTGGTACAAGTTGACTGGATGTTTCAAATAGGAAGTTGTTGGCTGGTCATTTGTTTGCCTGCGAGTCATTTGTATATCCATTTGGGGTCAGGCTTGCATGAAGTATCCCGTTTTATATATAAGATATTAAATTTACGTGAATGAAAGCATGTGACCAGCAGGCGCTCTGGGGGTGCTGGCTAGTGACCAAAGGGATTTTCCCCTTTGATGACCAAAGGATTTTCGCCTTTGGTCCAATTTCCAAAGGAATCAGGTCCGTTCTCTATGAATTCGTGCGCCAATATCAGTTGAAATTAAACAAAGTTACAATGGGTGAATTAAATATTTCCATTTCAAAGTTCAACGTATACGTTTTAGTCGCTTGGTTTCTCCTGTTTCATTCAAAGCTGGTATATTTAGCACCACTTCCTGAGAAGGCTTGTTCTCACACTGGCAACGTTTACATGTTTTATCAAACGTTCGTCGATGATTTTATAGCTTGCCCCACTTCAATAACTGATTGCCAAGGTATAGGAAAGATATCGAGCTTGAATTGTTTTCATTGTTGTGCCGATCTTCCCAAGAAAGGTATGTAAATCTCTTTGCTTTGTCTTAAGTATTCGTCTGTTAAAATAAATAAAGTGGGCACAGACGTTGTTCAAAATCGCTTGATTGTTCAGTGAATTGTTGCAACATTTCCGTCAAGTTTATTCAAAACATGGTCTTATAGGAAACATCTGTTTTGTACACTTATATAAACATATCTTACATAACTACATTTGCACTAGTTGTAGGCGGTTTGGGATGGGGTAATTTAATGGCCTCGCACGTTAATACGGAAGCATATCATGTGATGACTTAATTTTTTATTCTAGATGATCGTTCAGTGAATACAACCTTAATAATAATTATTGCAGCTGGGGCTCTATCAGGAATATTACTCATAGGAGTTGGCGTTCCTGTAATCATTATTAAAGTCAGGAATAGACGTGAAGAGGATACTAGTCCAGCTCTCTATGACGACGTAAGGTAACAGAGCTTAGATTTGTATCATGTGACCAGTCAATTTGCTACAAGAGACCGTATAAGATATACATGTATATATGTTTATATTCAAACATCGCCGTTCTTTACAGGAAGACATCACTGATCTGTAATACTAATCTGATCTGACTTTAATACTGATCTTATTTAATATTTCTTTGTTTTTAGCATCGATGATGATTCTCCAAGCATTGATGGCTCAAGCATTATAGTAATTCCGTCTCCCGATGAATCATTTGGCAGATCAATTGATATCATTCGCGACTTGGACTCTGTTGAATATTAATTAATGTTTAATAAACAAGCAGCAGTTTATATAAAGACGATTTATATAAAGACGCAGTTTATATAAAGACGATTATGGTACTTTTGGATATTGATATTTGGATGTTTTATACACATATATTTTCTGAAATCGTTGGCTATGTGATAGCTTGTGTCTAGTTATCAAATCTCAATGAATATTACTTATTCATGATTGTTTGTGCTGCTCTTTAACCCTTTGAAGCCTAACGCCAGACGATTTTATTCAGCACAGGGAGAGGTCCAAGGTCTCAAAGTGTTAAAACCTATCTCTTTACTACTCTCGAGTTATAATCCGCGGTTGTTGTGTCATCGACATGTGAATATAGTCAATATAGCATTGTACAAAGTATATAACATTATATTAAAGCATGTTATGAATGATACCGTAGTATACAAGTGAGAATTTGTCGGTGGAAACACCACGTAACTATACGCCACGCGATTCTGGTTAAGTTGTTTTTGTTTATATGACGTGAGCCATTTGGTGTGATGAAAACCTGAGTCAACTGGTGTTAACACAAATTCTCACTTGTATTATTATTTGTCGCCAGTATGCTATACTTTTGCATTTTAATTTTTGTTTTGTTCTTGATGTAAATTAGTTTATTAACTATAACATATTTAAAATTTGGCGACATATTTTGGAAAAGCCGCGAAAGGACTGGACGAGTCTCCTTGAGTAATCCCTTTTAGCCAAAGCCTAATTCTGTTACTCACTTTGTCTATTTAAGTAACTTAAAGTACATATGAAACGAAAATTAAGTCGGTCTTATTTGAAAGAACACTTAAAATTATAGGGTAACATATTTTGAAGTTTTTCGTTTCCTCGCTTCGTTCTTGAGATATTTCAGTTTGTTTGATATTCAAATTAAACATTTTGACGTCGCATGTGCATAATAGTTATCGAAAAACGTTATATATCTTTGCTATTATCAAATATAATCACTTGAAAATCTACATGTTTAGTGTTCTGGGCGAAACACAAGCACTTGCTTTCTTCGAATTATTTTGGTTTGATAATAGCAAAGATATATAACTTTTTTTCAATAACTAAATATGACGTCAAAATGTTTAATTTGCATATCAAACAAACTGAAATATCCCAAGAACAAAGCAAGGAAACGAAAAACTTCAAAAGATGTTACTCTATCATTTTAAGTGTTCTTTCAAATAAGACAGACTTAATTTTCGTTTCATAGGCACTTTAAGTAGCCGATTAGTACGACTCACTGATCTCTGTACGACTTCTTACATTAATCATGTGATAAACTAATCTTTTTGCACTACAATATTAATGTACATAGTCACAAGAGTTCCATACGACATCGTACTTGCTTCCTTAATAATAAAGTAATTAGAACCACCGTGTAGATCGTCTTTTTAACTTGAACCATATAAAAGTCCGTGCGTCTATAGATCACAACGCAGTTTGCAACTTTGCATCTAATATGTTGTAACCCACGTACAGCTGCAGCGTTATATGTGCGAATAAAGTAAATATCATATGTATATAAATTAATATGTAGCTTTTGCTTCTGATCAGAGCCCTGAGGATTTTTCACTCAAAATTGATTGGGCATGGATCAGTGTTTGAAGATACCACGTTTTTTGAATGACCAGCCAAGCGCTGTACTAGTACCAGTAATGTTATAAAACAACGCAAATGACACGCGCAAAACTGGAAATATAGAAAATGCTCACAGCTGAACTGAAGTATGAAACCCTTCTGGTCGTAAAAATCGTGTTGCAAACTGCGCAGGAAACTGATTTCGAATGGGAATACACGCCGCGGGTTATTTGCGCGGGTTATATATTTGGGGATTTGCGCCTGTTTATAAAAATACAGGCTTGGTAACCATACAAATGCATACAACTCTCCCATGAACTCTCCCCTCCCCTCCCCACCCCACCATGAATCAGTTAATAAGAAGCAAATATGGTTGGAAAGTGATCGGAAGGTTTTCGTTTACAGCTTGTCTTCTTGTTCTTTTGCTTTAAACTACAACATACTATACAAACATTAAAGACGTGTTTCTAGACTAACGAAACAGCCATGCTTAACAACGTTACTTATCAAATCAGGAAAAAGGTAAATTGAATGTATTTATGTTGCTGTGAGAAAATATGTGAGGACATTTATATTATAAGCTTTTATAGTGCTTTAGATAGGAAGTTGTTGGCTGGTCAGAATATACACTGTATTTATGTTATTATTTTGAAATAAACATCCTTGGTTTCCGCTTATTACAAGTTGGCGAAAAACAAGATGTCTTGCTTGTTTAGTTGTTTTACCTTATGTTAAATAATATTTTAACATAACTGTGAAATAAAATATACGGAGTTCCTTATACATGTAGTAGCGGGAGGTATGAGTACAGATTAACAAATGACTTATATAGATATAAATATTCTTTTGCTTTCTAGCTATTCTTGTCCGATAGTGATGGTCAAGATAAACGTTCTCCTCCTTCGTCAGATGGGAAACATGGCGAGAGGCAGAGAGATCTTGCTGCTAAGAAAAAGCTTCCAACCATTCCTAGTCCAGATCTGGATGAATACATGAACAGATCTGTTGCTAAACAGAAATCAGCTGCTACTGCATCTGCTGTTTTAAATGCATATGGACCATATTTTCTAGAGTACACCCTCTTGGCAGAATAGTGAGTGCATTATATTGTTAGTGGTTATTAATATTTATTACTTTATATACAATAATGTGACTTTTGTATGTATTTTCATTGGTTGTTGAATGCGATCTATTAATCTGTCAATGATATACAGTAAGGTGGTAAGAAGAAAAAAGTTGCCCACAAGCCACTGAGGTGAGATAATCAGACCACCTTAAGTCTGGTTTCTATATGATTGTCCTGATCATCTTGATCGCCTCGGTTACCCAAATCTCTCCAATCAGACTAGAGATATTTCGAATCACCCAATTGATTGGACTGATTCAGGCGATTGGAGTGATCGAGATGATCTTATGGAAACAAGGCTTTAGTGAAATAATTTGTGTATCTGTCCTTTAATAGATCACAGGCAACAACCAATGAAAATACTCATAGAAGTCACATGTGACATCACAGTGTGTAAAGAGCATGTAAAGACCAAGTCAAACAACCTGACTTTGTCTTTGATTGTACTTTTTTGTTCTTTACATGCTGTTACACATCTTCTGTGATAGTTTACAATACACACACACACATACACACACACAAAAAATGTAATCTATTTTTGAATTCACCTCAGCCCAGCCTACAGTAGTAATAACATTTGATAAATAGGCTGAAAATATCAGTTTTTAAAAATACTTTTTTTATTAATCTTTATTTATACAAGATAACACCCTATTCAGTACCTAAGTACTGTTATCAATTAGGGTTTTTACTAGCATATTATTTTTTTTTAGTAACCTTCTACAAAAGCAGATGATACCAGGAGTGTATGTTCTGCCAGCAGCAAAATCACCTTTAAGTAAGCTTATTATAAAATTTATTATAGTACAGTAGATAATAAGATAAGGACTGTTTTTACAGTAGTCTGTCACTCTGCGTATATTTTCGTATTAGCTTAGGTTTGTATAATTGAATGGAGTACATTTCTGAGTATGTGGTAAGTTGTAGACTTGTAAGAACATATAACAACTACAGTATTATGTATTTACCGGTATAATAAATATTTGTTATTACTATTGTTATGATCAACAATTGCTTTTGTGATAGAGTTCTAAATAATAGTACAGTGTAGTATCAATTTTTTATGCATGTCTTATCTTATGGCTGTATTTTGATCTTAATTGTCTGTTGAGATTACCTTTTAGAAAACTAAATAAGTTCTATTTTTTTCAGTTTGGTATGGTGTGTTGTTTATTCATCATGGGATTTATGAAGAAGGAATTTTTAAGTTTGTTATGTCTATACCAGAAAATTATCCCGATGGTGATTGCCCTGTGAGTAGTTTGAAATTCAAAGCGCAGACTCCCTCGCTTTCTCTCTTCTGTTTCTTCTCTTCTTTTTCTCTCTCTCTTTTTTCTGTTTCTTTTTTTCTCTCTTTTTCTTGATAAAACAGAGAAAAAAAGAGGGTATTCTATACTCGAATGAGGATTTTAGGATAAACAGTGTTTTTTCATTGATATAGCTGTTAAAGTTTGTTCCTCCTGTGTACCATCCTCTTATTAATATGGAAACTGGTGAACTTGATATCAAACAAGCATTTCCACTATGGAGGTTTGTATTTAGAGTGTAAATTCATTATTTTATGTTTTGATTTATAAGAGAATTCAAAATTTATATCATTTATTTTTACTCACATTATAGACGGACTGTGAATCATTTATGGCAGGTTCTTCTTTTTGCTCGAAGATTATTTTACAGAATTGAAAGTTCAAATGCTGTCAATGAAGAAGCTGCTACGCTGTGAGTTTAACATACTGTTGTAGTTGTAAATATGTTGACTTGGCAGCACAAAATGCCACCAATCTCCTGTGCAGAAAGTTTTTGTCTTTGTGTTCAGTCTAAACATTTCTCACTGCAACGGGAAGCTTCTCGTTGTCAAAAAAACACATCCTATTGCAGTGAAAAGTTAAAGATTGATTTTCTAAATGGTGCTGTCTCAAAAAAAAATTCTTTATTGCAGTTATAACAACAACACAAATGCTTATAGAGAAAAAGTTAAAGAAAACATAAGCCTTTGTCATGAACAGCTTTGCAATGAAATAGATGATGACCCTCATTCAATAAGGTACAGGCAATGATACAGCTAGTACATGTAGTTTATAGATTGTATACTGTGGCTTGTTGTGAATGCTAAAATAATATGCATAACTGTAATTTTAACCCAAGATTGCTGTTTACGCTGTGGAAGGGTTCCCCTTTGAGCTGAGTGACAAGTAAAATGGTCTGGCGTTATCACCCATATCTACTAGTACTGTTGTTGCCCAATATTATTGCTATTTTGTAATATTAAATTGTTTATTTTTGTTTATTCTGCAGATTTACTGAGTGGCAGGCAGAAAAACATGAAAATATTAGAAATTCTATTTTGTGCACAAAGGTAGACACAACCCAACATTGTACAGCTATAAGATATACAGTAAAAGGATCATTGTACCACTCCCACACTGTATAAAAAATATTGTATTTCTATTGTAATTTTTAATAAATTTTTCTGAATCACACTGTAGGACAAACCTGAGATTTCATCAACCAGGAATGCACAGTCATCGGGTCTTTCATGGGTAAAGAAAGGGACAGTTGAAATATTCAGCAAACCTGATGAGAACAGCTAGTAGCAATTTTTTTAAATCTATTTTATAATTAACTATTTCTTTGAAAATCTATATATATTATTTCAAATAGTGAAATAAAAGTAGTGTGCTGCGTAGGCAGTGTAGAAGCAACAATCAAAATATAGTAAGGTTAGATATACTGCCGAAAACAGAGAACATAGGAGTATAATGTTTCTCTCTGACGAAGGGCCTTCGCTCAAAACGTTATACTCCAACGTTCTTTGTTTCGGCACTATATCTAACCTTACTATATTTCAATTGTTATATTTCAAGTTATTTTATTTCAATTATTATCTTGCTGTATCTGAGGTAGTCAATGATATACTGTATCTAAGGACACTGTACATAAACTGTAAAGGCTTGCTTACATAATCCAGTTTGATACAACTGATTTCTTACCATTTTTAACCCATTCCTGCCTAACACCAGATGATCTTACGTGTGAAAGGGAGAACCCTCAGCCATCCTAGGCAGTAATGGGTGAGCTCAATAATGCATAGGCTGGTCAGGTTATCTTCTAGTGATAAATAAAGTACATGTAATCTAATGTTAGATCCACAGGGGTGGATCCAGGATTTTTTTAAAGAGGGGGTTGACACCTCTAGGGGGGTCCAGGGGTATGCTTCCCCAGAAAATGTTTGATTTCTGATACCCTGAAATGCTATTTCCTGCATTTTGGGGACAATATTAGGATCAGAAATAGTGATTTTTATACACTAAACACAATTTATATATTGTATATAATAATTATAATATAATATAATATACTCTTCAAAGAATACATATATAATAGGCCAGGGGGGTTGCAACCCCCATAACCCCTTGGATCTGCCATTGATCCATGTATTAGAAAGAAATGAGTTACTGGTAAGTCCATTTGGCACTTCTCTTTTTTTAATATACTGTTCATGTACAGTCTATTATAAAGACTGGTCTTATTTTGGGATGTGGTTTCATTTGGGGGTTGGGTGTAAGGGACTAAAATGTTATTTTTCTGTAATAACTATAGCTTGCTATTTTATTTTCAATGATTACAATGGGTTAACTTGCAATTTTATTCATTAATACATGTCCACAATGAATTATCAAGTTCATAAACTGTTCCTTTCCAGTGAAAATGTGAAGGTGGGTCAGTTTCATTATTTCTGTCTTTGAATTCAAAACATGGACTTATTTCAATGCCCAGACTGGATTTAATCAGACCTATTCCACCATATTTTTGATGAGCAGGGTGATAGATTCTTCCTGTCTGGGGAAACATGCAAATCTTCTCTGGTTGTAATGGATAAGTCAGTTGATTCTCTGCCCCATTCATTGTCAATTCTTCAGCTGTGTTGTCAGCAGAGTTGATTATTGAGTGATACACAATTGGTTTATCTTCACACTGGATGTAATTTAGTTCTCGTCCACATGGTGAAATAAAAGGAAATTCTTCATATTTTCTAGTGTTGTTTACTTTCAATCGTTTAAAGAAAAATGCCAAGAATTTCTTCTCTAAAAAAATAAGATGAAAAATATAGAAAAAACAAAAAGGTAAGAATATATTAACTGTACAGTGTACTAGAAATAAAAAGAGATATCTGTGATAGTACTCCAAAAAGGGTTGCCATTTTATACATGTAGATGGTAGTACCATGTAGCTGGTGGTACCATGCATGTAGGTGATTGATGGTACCATGCAGCTAGTAGTACCATGTAGCTGGTGGTACCATGCATGTAGCTGATTGATGGTACCATGCAGCTGGTGGTACCAAGCATGTAGCTGATTGATGGTACCATGCAGCTAGTAGTACCATGTAGCTGGTGGTACCATGCATGTAGCTGATTGATGGTACCATGCATATAGCTGGTGGTACCAAGCATGTAGCTGATTGATGGTACCATGCAGCTGGTGGTACCAAGCATGTAGCTGATTGATGGTACCATGCAGCTGGTAGTACCATGTAGCTGGTGGTACCATGCATGTAGCTGATCGATGGTACCATGCATGTAGCTGGTGGTACCATGCATGTAGCTGATGGTACCATGGTTGGGACAGCACACAGATGACATACCTTTGAAACATGTGATAAAGTTTTTTATTTTGGTATCATGTAGAAAAAGCTGTAAATAAAAACGAAATTCTGAATTAGGTACCAAATATTGTTGACAACATATTTCCAAATATCAAATAAAAATACCTGGCCTTGGTGATCTATATAATAAAAGTATTCTCTAACATTAGAAGAGCTCTGTCCTTGAACATAAGAGACACTTCTTCCAACAAGTCTGCTAGCTGCACCTATAAAGTAATTTGATTGTTTCTTTAAAGCTAACATACCAAAATTGTTTTTCGTTTTCTTTGTGCAAAGATGAGCATTGTTTATATGGGGTCTGGGTGCGAGAATGATATGAGAGAATTTTTCAGGAGACTGGTGATGAGTACTAGTTGCGCATGTCAAGAATGTGTACCATGTGCTACGCCGCTGTGCTATTTTAATTGATAATCGTGGGCTCGTAAACGATTTTAGTTCAAAGTTGTGGAGTGGAAGAGCTGTGTTTGAAATATCTCTCTTGCAGTCGAAATAAACTGATTTGATTCCGTTTTTGACCCATACTGACTCCGACTCCTTCAAGAGAAAGACCTCTTCTCAGTTATTAACGATGTAGAGTACAAAAAACTGCAACAAAACGTTCAAGAAACCAGGAAGAGCATGTCGACACTTAGCACGCGCCCTGTCGTCAAGAAGAGTTGGAGGCAACGTAAGTGTTTTTAAAATTTTAAAAAACAACTTTACCGTTGTAAAATGAGTTTGTTCACAATATCTCTTGAACACTATCTATCCACGGTGGGATTTCCTTGTGTTTCTTTAATAGTTAACTTGTTAGTTTTGGTAATGAACAACCTTTAAAAATTGTTTATATTTATATTATAACGCGACTGGAAGCCAGGTGACTGACCAACATAATTTTAATGTTTACATCTCATCTTTTTCTACTGATGAGAATGAACCGATACGAAAAGGAGGGAAAGCAATACGGGTCTAATATATATTTTAAAAGTGACAAGTGCTTTGAAAGCGATATCTTTGTCTGCTGAGTGACTGTATATATAAATTTAAAAATCTTTATACACGATGTAGGTGATCAAGTCAATAGTTTCTTTCTGATTATTTCGTTTCTTGTTATAACATTAGGTTATAAAATGGTACGTTGTGATGAAAAATGTAACTTCCGACGTAGTGTATGTCAGTTTAATAATAGTATCAAATTGATCTGATATATATTGTAATATTTGTCATGCATGTTTAGTGATACTGCAGGTGCCTCGTGCACAATTAAAGCCATTTAGCCCGTCTAGTGACTGCCTTTATAATCCGTTTATAACATGTACAGTTTGTTGTTTCTATAAAATAGGACTAAATCTGTAATGTAATGTACATCTGAACAATCAGTGATAAAACTCATTTGTTTAACTTTTTGCTGCCTAGGGTGTTTGAGGGTAATCTCCTTTTGATGAGTAAAATTGTCTGGTGTTTATACATGTATTAGAATAAAACAATAAAGGGGAAAAGAGGCTGTTTTTGCCAGGCTCAGGCAGGAATTGGTTAAACTTGAATAAATATTAAAGGCTTATTTAATTTCAGGACCTAGAAAGAAGGGCTGGCCAAAAACTGCCTGTATATATATCATTTCTCACACCAGATGGTTTTGTTCATCAAAGAGAGAATGGGTACAAGATTGCCTGCATTTGGGGGGGGGGGGGGGGGTGATATTTCACCCTCACTTTAAAAAAACAACATTTAATTAATATATGGGACTTAACCATTTAGAAAGCTATAAATTTCTTATTTTTTCTTCTTGTTTTAGAGGAATTTGTAGCTCATGGTCATAATGTCAATTGTCTTGCCTTGGGACCAGCTTCTGGTCATGTTTTGGTTACTGGTGGTGATGACAGAAAAGTTAACATGTGGGCTCTGGGAAAACCCAATGTTATACTGGTACGTGTATATATACAGTACTACCTGCTTGAATTTTATAAAGTTCTGTAAAGTTGTTAATACATGTACTCAGGCTTTTAGCCAGGCAGCCGTCCTATGGACGGCCACTTTTGAAAAATCAGGTTTTTGGACGGCCACTTTTTGTATGGACGGCCACTTTTTGTATGGACAGCCATGGATGGCCTAAGCAAAAATATTCTCCTCAAACAACAACTACAGGTCTCCCACTTTCTGATGTTTCTAGATTTCTGCTGGCTGCTGTTTACTTCAGCTATTGTGTAGGCGTTGTTACTTATTTTTGGCAAGACCATGCAGATATGATTGATTGCACCTTGCGAGATCGATTTAACCACGTATATCAGGGTCTGAAATTTGCGGTATCCCGATATCCACGGGATACTAAAATTTTGTTTTGGATACTAACTTCTGTTTTACTTGTATCCCGATGGGATACCACGAAATTTCAAAAATCGGGATAGTGGAAAAGACCTCCGTTGGTCCCCCGATAGCTTTGTTAGCACCACTGATCTATATAAGTCACCATCTTGGAAATTGAGTGATAGCGTCGTTGATATTTGTGACCCTCCACGCGAAAACGTACCTTAACGCTTTAGCAAACGGCATGAAAATACCGTTCGCCTACCGTTCGGTAACCGTTCGAACGCTTTAAGAAGCCGTTCGAACGGTTTGATAAAGCGTTTAAAATTATTAACAGAGCGTTCGAACGCCTGTTATTATCCGTTCGGCGCCTGTTATTAAGCGTTCGAACGGCTAACTGAAACCGTTCGAAGTTCGAACGGCCAACTGAAGCCGTTCGAACGGCTAACTGAAACCGTTCGAACGGCTAACTGAAACCGTTCGAAGTTCGAACGGCTAACTGAAGCCGTTCGAACGGCTAACTGAAACCGTTCGAACGGCTAACTGAAACCGTTCGAACGGCTAACTGAAGCGTTCAAACGGCTAACTTAAGCGTTCAAATGGCTAACTGAAGCGTTCAAACGGCTAACTGAAGCCGTTCGAACGGCTAACTGAAGCGTTCAAACGGCTAACTGAAGTGTTCAAACGGCTAACTGAAGCGTTCAAACGGCTAACTGAAGCTGTTCGAACGGCTAAGTCAAAGTGTTTAAAAGACCAGGCGCAAACAACACTACTGACTCGGCAAACGGTTGTTCAAATCATAGTTAATGTTAAACTTAGCAATTTCCGCATGATAAATCATTTGGTGAGAGCTAAAGAGTAAACTGTAAAGTAATTATAGCCAAGCTGGCTGCGAAGAAAGAGCAAAATGACTCAAACACGTGCTCAAAAGGAACAACTCAATTAGACAATGACACCTCATTTCTTTAAATAACATTCTGGAAAACTATATTGTAGTCCATGTTTAAAATGCGCTGCGAGAATCTTAGATAATTCAGCGAGTTTCCATGTGGAACGAAGTAGAAAACTATTCAATTTGTACAATAGAAAAGTCGAGCGCGCGATATTTTACACTCAGTGGAAATCCAGCTTTAGATGCAAAGCTAGCCAGGCTAACACAGAGCCGAAACGAAGATATATCTAATTATAACTAAGTTATCTGACGGCTAGAAGCAAGTGAATGCCATGTATTTTGAAGCCACACAAAACATTATGATTGTATATAACATTGATTCTACCAAAGATTTTACTTGCTGTGACAAACAAGTTTCGGGTTGGACATTTATTTTATGGGTGTAAAGCCAATTTTTAGCGCATTTTACGACCCACGACTTTTTATCCACGACCCACGACAGTTATACTTTACGCTTATAAACGGAACCATTGAACCATTAATGCGCGCTCGTCATAATCCGCGTTTGAATGCGTGTACAATGCAATAGTAAACCGTTTAAACTCTTGCTATGATCCATTGATCCGTTTGAACGGTTATAGTAAACCGTTTAAAACGCTTGTTATGATCCGTTTGAACGGTTGTAGTAAACCATTTAAACGCTTGTGCTACCTATGAACCATTCCAACGTTTGTAGCAACCATTTGAACGCTTCATTTGATCTATTTGATCCCGTTCGAACGCCTGTTATTATCCGTTCAACGCCTGTTATTATCCGTTCGAACGCCTGTTATTATCCGTTCAAACGCCTGTTGTTATCCGTTACGCCTGTTATCCGTTCGACCGCCTGTTGTTTAGTTAGTTAAAACCGTTCGAACGTTTTGGGAAACCGTTCGAACGCCTGTTATTATCCGTTCGAAACGCCTGTTATTAACCGTTCGACCGCCTGTTGTTAACCGTTTAGTTAGTTTTCCAAACCGTTCGAACGTTTTGGGAAACCGTTCGAACGCTTTTACAAGCCGTTTGTCATCCGTTCGCCGTCCGTTTTTTTGGCCGTTTTAACGGAAAAGCGTTAAGGTACGTTTTCGCGTGGAGGGTCACATTTGTCAATCTCGTCCCCAGGACCTTCGCGGGGATGGTTGTCAGCTTGCTACCCGAAGGCCTTCACGGGGATGTTTGAATATTAATTTATAAGTAGTGTTGGGTTTTTTATTAAAATAATTTCGGTGAATATGCTAAAATATCTAATTAAAAAAACAAAAACTCCTGCGGAACCAGCTCCTGTAGAAGACGTTGTAGTGAATGTAGTCGATGAAGAGGTAGAAGATGTTGTAGTCGTCAGAGACGAAGAGGTACGTGAACAGCAAACTGATCAACGATTTACAGAAAATGTTCGTAGACGTAAAGAAAAGCGCCAAGCTGATCATAGACGTAAATACGAACTTCAAAAGCGTCATCATAAATTTTCCGCAAGTTGGGAAAAAAGCTTTTCCCTGGGTCAAGTTGACAGACGATAAGATGTTCTGTGAAATTTGCTTGGCATATCCTACTTGGTGTGATAAGGACTCGAAGTTTGTAAAAGATGGATGCACCAACTTCCATATAAAAAGCCTACAGACTCAGTTTTCTTAATATATTTCTTGTGATGTACAGTCACCCTGACAAATAGGTGGGATACTAGAAATTAAGGTAACTAGTATCCAGAAGTGGGATACTGGATTCTTAGGGGGGATTATAAAACTTTGAACCCTGCTATCCCATGGGATACTGAAAAAAAATGTAAATTTCAGACCCTGTATATGTACTATTATGTAAACCATTATGTGGCTCTAACATGAAGTAGCAACCACGTTTAAGTTTGACACATTCACTTGTTCCAGACTCCTTGCCTCCTCAGTCCAACCACGCAATACAATATAAAGATGTTTTAATTTAATTTGTTTTTATACTTTTATATTTTTATATAAAATATATAAAAATATTAATTTTTTTTTCTTTATATTTTTCTCAATAGTGCCATCAAAATGCGGGAAACGCTGTTTCAGAGACCCAAAATTCAAAAATTTTGACACCCACCCCCCCCCCCCCCCCCCCCCCCCCTCCCGTAGAATTTTTTTTGGATGGCCAGTTTTGAAATCCTGGCTAAAAGCTTGCATGTACTGTGCTCAGAAATTAGCTGCTAGTATCTACTCACAAGGTCTAGAGCTCAGAGTTTTCTGACTACTAACATTAACAAAACACATTACAAGTACTGTACGAAGTAATTCCTGCAAGAAGTAATTCTTTCTTCTTTCTTTCTTTCTTGGACTGTAGAGTTTGGCTGGCCATACAAGTCCTGTTGAAAGTGTCCAGTTTAATCCTTTAGAAGAGTTTGTTGTGGCTGGTTCACAATCAGGAACTCTGAAAATTTGGGATCTTGATGCTGCGAAAAGTGAGTACATTGTATAATAATTTCAAGATTTTAGCAGTTTTGCAAACCAAATAAAAAATCAATATTTGTTGTTGTTGTTCTTGTTATGGTACTGAGCTGAGCTGTCCTCAGATGAGCTGAGCTGACTTCAGCTGAACCCGAGCTAACCTCAGCTGAGCAGTGAACTGAGCTGTACTGTGCTGATATTTATTGTACTACACTGTACTGGGCTGTACTGTGGTGCTGCTGGTGGTCTTGTACTCTTGTCATAATTACATTGTATTGTTTTCTTTCTGTAGTTTTCCGTACTTTAACTGGACATAAATCAAGTATTAAATGTACAGATTTTCATCCTTATGGTGACTATGTTGCATCAGGTTCATTGGATACCAATGTAAAGGTACATCATTACTATTGGATTGTATTATTACCTTACAATTGTATTTCAAACTTCTACATTTTCAAATTCTGTTCAAATTATAATTTATTTATATTTTCTTTGTTATTACTAAGGTTTGGGATATCCGAAGAAAAGGTTGCATAATCACTTATAAAGGTCATACTGATGTTGTGAATCATCTAAGGTTTAGTCCAGATGGTAGATGGATTGTATCTGCAGGTGAAGATGGAGTAGCAAAGGTATGCAGTATGTGTACATGTATGTCTTGTTGTTGCCCAAGTTTTTCTTCTTTTTATTTATAAACCATTTAAATTTAAAGTTATTTGTGTTTTAGCTGTGGGATTTGACTGCTGGTAAACAGTTATCTGAACTGAAACACTCGGGTCCTGTGAACAGTGTTGAATTCCATCCTAAAGAATTTCTATTAGCAACTGGAAGTGGAGACAGGTAAAATTAATAGTTATAAAAAACTTTTTTCTGTTTCTTTTTTTCTCTCTTTTTCTTGATAAAACAGAGAAAAAAAGAGGGTATTCTATACTCGAATGAGGATTTTAGGATAAACAGTGTTTTTTCATTGATATAGCTGTTAAAGTTTGTTCCTCCTGTGTACCATCCTCTTATTAATATGGAAACTGGTGAACTTGATATCAAACAAGCATTTCCACTATGGAGGTTTGTATTTAGAGTGTAAATTCATTATTTTATGTTTTGATTTATAAGAGAATTCAAAATTTATATCATTTATTTTTACTCACATTATAGACGGACTGTGAATCATTTATGGCAGGTTCTTCTTTTTGCTCGAGAGATTATTTTACAGAATTGAAAGTTCAAATGCTGTCAATGAAGAAGCTGCTACGCTGTGAGTTTAACATACTGTTGTAGTTTGTAAATATGTTGACTTGGCAGCACAAAATGCCACCAATCTCCTGTGCAGAAAGTTTTTTGTCTTTGTGTTCAGTCTAAACATTTCTCACTGCAACGGGAAGCTTCTCGTTGTCAAAAAAACACATCCTATTGCAGTGAAAAGTTAAAGATTGATTTTCTAAATGGTGCTGTCTCAAAAAAAAATTCTTTATTGCAGTTATAACAACAACACAAATGCTTATAGAGAAAAAGTTAAAGAAAACATAAGCCTTTGTCATGAACAGCTTTGCAATGAAAATAGATGATGACCCTCATTCAATAAGGTACAGGCAATGATACAGCTAGTACATGTAGTTTATAGATTGTATACTGTGGCTTGTTGTGAATGCTAAAATAATATGCATAACTGTAATTTTAACCCAAGATTGCTGTTTACGCTGTGGAAGGGTTCCCCTTTGAGCTGAGTGACAAGTAAAATGGTCTGGCGTTATCACCCATATCTACTAGTACTGTTGTTGCCCAATATTATTGCTATTTTGTAATATTAAATTGTTTATTTTTGTTTATTCTGCAGATTTACTGAGTGGCAGGCAGAAAAACATGAAAATATTAGAAATTCTATTTTGTGCACAAAGGTAGACACAACCCAACATTGTACAGCTATAAGATATACAGTAAAAGGATCATTGTACCACTCCCACACTGTATAAAAAATATTGTATTTCTATTGTAATTTTTAATAAATTTTTCTGAATCACACTGTAGGACAAACCTGAGATTTCATCAACCAGGAATGCACAGTCATCGGGTCTTTCATGGGTAAAGAAAGGGACAGTTGAAATATTCAGCAAACCTGATGAGAACAGCTAGTAGCAATTTTTTTAAATCTATTTTATAATTAACTATTTCTTTGAAAATCTATATATATTATTTCAAATAGTGAAATAAAAGTAGTGTGCTGCGTAGGCAGTGTAGAAGCAACAATCAAAATATAGTAAGGTTAGATATACTGCCGAAAACAGAGAACATAGGAGTATAAATGTTTCTCTCTGACGAAGGGCCTTCGCTCAAAACGTTATACTCCAACGTTCTTTGTTTCGGCACTATATCTAACCTTACTATATTTCAATTGTTATATTTCAAGTTATTTTATTTCAATTATTATCTTGCTGTATCTGAGGTAGTCAATGATATACTGTATCTAAGGACACTGTACATAAACTGTAAAGGCTTGCTTACATAATCCAGTTTGATACAACTGATTTTCTTACCATTTTTAACCCATTCCTGCCTAACACCAGATGATCTTACGTGTGAAAGGGAGAACCCTCAGCCATCCTAGGCAGTAATGGGTGAGCTCAATAATGCATAGGCTGGTCAGGTTATCTTCTTGTGATAAATAAAGTACATGTAATCTAATGTTAGATCCACAGGGTGGATCCAGGATTTTTTTAAAGAGGGGGTTGACACCTCTAGGGGGGTCCAGGGGTATGCTTCCCCAGAAAATGTTTGATTTCTGATACCCTGAAATGCTATTTCCTGCATTTTGGGGACAATATTAGGATCAGAAATAGTGATTTTTATACACTAAACACAATTTATATATTGTATATAATAATTATAATATAATATAATATACTCTTCAAAGAATACATATATAATAGGCCAGGGGGGTTGCAACCCCCATAACCCCTTGGATCTGCCATTGATCCATGTATTAGAAAGAAATGAGTTACTGGTAAGTCCATTTGGCACTTCTCTTTTTTTAATATACTGTTCATGTACAGTCTATTATAAAGACTGGTCTTATTTTGGGATGTGGTTTCATTTGGGGGTTGGGTGTAAGGGACTAAAATGTTATTTTTCTGTAATAACTATAGCTTGCTATTTTATTTTCAATGATTACAATGGGTTAACTTGCAATTTTATTCATTAATACATGTCCACAATGAATTATCAAGTTCATAAACTGTTCCTTTCCAGTGAAAATGTGAAGGTGGGTCAGTTTCATTATTTCTGTCTTTGAATTCAAAACATGGACTTATTTCAATGCCCAGACTGGATTTAATCAGACCTATTCCACCATATTTTTGATGAGCAGGGTGATAGATTCTTCCTGTCTGGGGAAACATGCAAATCTTCTCTGGTTGTAATGGATAAGTCAGTTGATTCTCTGCCCCATTCATTGTCAATTCTTCAGCTGTGTTGTCAGCAGAGTTGATTATTGAGTGATACACAATTGGTTTATCTTCACACTGGATGTAATTTAGTTCTCGTCCACATGGTGAAATAAAAGGAAATTCTTCATATTTTCTAGTGTTGTTTACTTTCAATCGTTTAAAGAAAAATGCCAAGAATTTCTTCTCTAAAAAAATAAGATGAAAAATATAGAAAAAACAAAAAGGTAAGAATATATTAACTGTACAGTGTACTAGAAATAAAAAGAGATATCTGTGATAGTACTCCAAAAAGGGTTGCCATTTTATACATGTAGATGGTAGTACCATGTAGCTGGTGGTACCATGCATGTAGGTGATTGATGGTACCATGCAGCTAGTAGTACCATGTAGCTGGTGGTACCATGCATGTAGCTGATTGATGGTACCATGCAGCTGGTGGTACCAAGCATGTAGCTGATTGATGGTACCATGCAGCTAGTAGTACCATGTAGCTGGTGGTACCATGCATGTAGCTGATTGATGGTACCATGCATATAGCTGGTGGTACCAAGCATGTAGCTGATTGATGGTACCATGCAGCTGGTGGTACCAAGCATGTAGCTGATTGATGGTACCATGCAGCTGGTAGTACCATGTAGCTGGTGGTACCATGCATGTAGCTGATCGATGGTACCATGCATGTAGCTGGTGGTACCATGCATGTAGCTGATGGTACCATGGTTGGGACAGCACACAGATGACATACCTTTGAAAACATGTGATAAAGTTTTTTATTTTGGTATCATGTAGAAAAAGCTGTAAATAAAAACGAAATTCTGAATTAGGTACCAAATATTGTTGACAACATATTTCCAAATATCAAATAAAAATACCTGGCCTTGGTGATCTATATAATAAAAGTATTCTCTAACATTAGAAGAGCTCTGTCCTTGAACATAAGAGACACTTCTTCCAACAAGTCTGCTAGCTGCACCTATAAAGTAATTTGATTGTTTCTTTAAAGCTAACATACCAAAATTGTTTTTCGTTTTCTTTGTGCAAAGATGAGCATTGTTTATATGGGGTCTGGGTGCGAGAATGATATGAGAGAATTTTTCAGGAGACTGGTGATGAGTACTAGTTGCGCATGTCAAGAATGTGTACCATGTGCTACGCCCGCTGTGCTATTTTTAATTGATAATCGTGGGCTCGTAAACGATTTTAGTTCAAAGTTGTGGAGTGGAAGAGCTGTGTTTGAAATATCTCTCTTGCAGTCGAAATAAACCTGATTTGATTCCGTTTTTGACCCATACTGACTCCGACTCCTTCAAGAGAAAGACCTCTTCTCAGTTATTAACGATGTAGAGTACAAAAAACTGCAACAAAACGTTCAAGAAACCAGGAAGAGCATGTCGACACTTAGCACGCGCCCTGTCGTCAAGAAGAGTTGGAGGCAACGTAAGTGTTTTTAAAATTTTAAAAAACAACTTTAACCGTTGTTAAAATGAGTTTGTTCACAATATCTCTTGAACACTATCTATCCACGGTGGGATTTCCTTGTGTTTCTTTAATAGTTAACTTGTTAGTTTTGGTAATGAACAACCTTTAAAAATTGTTTATATTTATATTATAACGCGACTGGAAGCCAGGTGACTGACCAACATAATTTTAATGTTTACATCTCATCTTTTTCTACTGATGAGAATGAACCGATACGAAAAGGAGGGAAAGCAATACGGGTCTAATATATATTTTAAAAGTGACAAGTGCTTTGAAAGCGATATCTTTGTCTGCTGAGTGACTGTATATATAAATTTAAAAATCTTTATACACGATGTAGGTGATCAAGTCAATAGTTTCTTTCTGATTATTTCGTTTCTTGTTATAACATTAGGTTATAAAATGGTACGTTGTGATGAAAAATGTAACTTCCGACGTAGTGTATGTCAGTTTAATAATAGTATCAAATTGATCTGATATATATTGTAATATTTGTCATGCATGTTTAGTGATACTGCAGGTGCCTCGTGCACAATTAAAGCCATTTAGCCCGTCTAGTGGACTGCCTTTATAATCCGTTTATAACATGTACAGTTTGTTGTTTCTATAAAATAGGACTAAATCTGTAATGTAATGTACATCTGAACAATCAGTGATAAAACTCATTTGTTTAACTTTTTGCTGCCTAGGGTGTTTGAGGGTAATCTCCTTTTGATGAGTAAAATTGTCTGGTGTTTATACATGTATTAGAATAAAACAATAAAGGGGAAAAGAGGCTGTTTTTGCCAGGCTCAGGCAGGAATTGGTTAAACTTGAATAAATATTAAAGGCTTATTTAATTTCAGGACCTAGAAAGAAGGCTGGCCAAAAACTGCCTGTATATATAATCATTTCTCACACCAGATGGTTTTGTTCATCAAAGAGAGAATGGGTACAAGATTGCCTGCATTTGGGGGGGGGGGGGGGGGGTGATATTTAACCCTCACTTTAAAAAAACAACATTTAATTAATATATGGGAATTAACCATTTAGAAAGCTATAAATTTCTTATTTTTTCTTCTTGTTTTAGAGGAATTTGTAGCTCATGGTCATAATGTCAATTGTCTTGCCTTGGGACCAGCTTCTGGTCATGTTTTGGTTACTGGTGGTGATGACAGAAAAGTTAACATGTGGGCTCTGGGAAAACCCAATGTTATACTGGTACGTGTATATATACAGTACTACCTGCTTGAATTTTATAAAGTTCTGTAAAGTTGTTAATACATGTACTCAGGCTTTTAGCCAGGCAGCCGTCCTATGGACGGCCACTTTTGAAAAATCAGGTTTTTGGACGGCCACTTTTTGTATGGACGGCCACTTTTTGTATGGACAGCCATGGATGGCCTAAGCAAAAATATTCTCCTCAAACAACAAACTACAGGTCTCCCACTTTCTGATGTTTCTAGATTTCTGCTGGCTGCTGTTTACTT
Organism: Paragorgia papillata; assembly: GCA_035771165.1. Taxonomy (NCBI): domain Eukaryota; kingdom Metazoa; phylum Cnidaria; class Anthozoa; order Scleralcyonacea; family Coralliidae; genus Paragorgia; species Paragorgia papillata. The sequence goes on along the minus strand of JAWNZC010000025.1, from coordinate 4,700,571 downwards.
CAGCTATTGTGTAGGCGTTGTTACTTATTTTTGGCAAGACCATGCAGATATGATTGATTGCACCTTGCGAGATCGATTTAACCACGTATATCAGGGTCTGAAATTTGCGGTATCCCGATATCCACGGGATACTAAAATTTTGTTTTGGATACTAACTTCTGTTTTACTTGTATCCCGATGGGATACCACGAAATTTCAAAAATCGGGATAGTGGAAAAGACCTCCGTTGGTCCCCCGATAGCTTTGTTAGCACCACTGATCTATATAAGTCACCATCTTGGAAATTGAGTGATAGCGTCGTTGATATTTGTGACCCTCCACGCGAAAACGTACCTTAACGCTTTAGCAAACGGCATGAAAATACCGTTCGCCTACCGTTCGGTAACCGTTCGAACGCTTTAAGAAGCCGTTCGAACGGTTTGATAAAGCGTTTAAAATTATTAACAGAGCGTTCGAACGCCTGTTATTATCCGTTCGGCGCCTGTTATTAAGCGTTCGAACGGCTAACTGAAACCGTTCGAAGTTCGAACGGCCAACTGAAGCCGTTCGAACGGCTAACTGAAACCGTTCGAACGGCTAACTGAAACCGTTCGAAGTTCGAACGGCTAACTGAAGCCGTTCGAACGGCTAACTGAAACCGTTCGAACGGCTAACTGAAACCGTTCGAACGGCTAACTGAAGCGTTCAAACGGCTAACTTAAGCGTTCAAATGGCTAACTGAAGCGTTCAAACGGCTAACTGAAGCCGTTCGAACGGCTAACTGAAGCGTTCAAACGGCTAACTGAAGTGTTCAAACGGCTAACTGAAGCGTTCAAACGGCTAACTGAAGCTGTTCGAACGGCTAAGTCAAAGTGTTTAAAAGACCAGGCGCAAACAACACTACTGACTCGGCAAACGGTTGTTCAAATCATAGTTAATGTTAAACTTAGCAATTTCCGCATGATAAATCATTTGGTGAGAGCTAAAGAGTAAACTGTAAAGTAATTATAGCCAAGCTGGCTGCGAAGAAAGAGCAAAATGACTCAAACACGTGCTCAAAAGGAACAACTCAATTAGACAATGACACCTCATTTCTTTAAATAACATTCTGGAAAACTATATTGTAGTCCATGTTTAAAATGCGCTGCGAGAATCTTAGATAATTCAGCGAGTTTCCATGTGGAACGAAGTAGAAAACTATTCAATTTGTACAATAGAAAAGTCGAGCGCGCGATATTTTACACTCAGTGGAAATCCAGCTTTAGATGCAAAGCTAGCCAGGCTAACACAGAGCCGAAACGAAGATATATCTAATTATAACTAAGTTATCTGACGGCTAGAAGCAAGTGAATGCCATGTATTTTGAAGCCACACAAAACATTATGATTGTATATAACATTGATTCTACCAAAGATTTTACTTGCTGTGACAAACAAGTTTCGGGTTGGACATTTATTTTATGGGTGTAAAGCCAATTTTTAGCGCATTTTACGACCCACGACTTTTTATCCACGACCCACGACAGTTATACTTTACGCTTATAAACGGAACCATTGAACCATTAATGCGCGCTCGTCATAATCCGCGTTTGAATGCGTGTACAATGCAATAGTAAACCGTTTAAAACTCTTGCTATGATCCATTGATCCGTTTGAACGGTTATAGTAAACCGTTTAAAACGCTTGTTATGATCCGTTTGAACGGTTGTAGTAAACCATTTAAACGCTTGTGCTACCTATGAACCATTCCAACGTTTGTAGCAACCATTTGAACGCTTCATTTGATCTATTTGATCCGTTCGAACGCCTGTTATTATCCGTTCAAACGCCTGTTGTTATCCGTTCGAACGCCTGTTATCCGTTCGACCGCCTGTTGTTAACCGTTTAGTTAGTTTGCCAAAACCGTTCGACAACCATCGAACGTTTTGGGAAACCGTTCGAACGCCTGTTATTATCCGTTCGAACGCCTGTTATTAACCGTTCGACCGCCTGTTGTTAACCGTTTAGTTAGTTTTCCAAACCGTTCGAACGTTTTGGGAAACCGTTCGAACGCTTTTACAAGCCGTTTGTCATCCGTTCGCCGTCCGTTTTTTTGGCCGTTTTAACGGAAAAGCGTTAAGGTACGTTTTCGCGTGGAGGGTCACATTTGTCAATCTCGTCCCCAGGACCTTCGCGGGGATGGTTGTCAGCTTGCTACCCGAAGGCCTTCACGGGGATGTTTGAATATTAATTTATAAGTAGTGTTGGGTTTTTTATTAAAATAATTTCGGTGAATATGCTAAAATATCTAATTAAAAAAACAAAAACTCCTGCGGAACCAGCTCCTGTAGAAGACGTTGTAGTGAATGTAGTCGATGAAGAGGTAGAAGATGTTGTAGTCGTCAGAGACGAAGAGGTACGTGAACAGCAAACTGATCAACGATTTACAGAAAATGTTCGTAGACGTAAAGAAAAGCGCCAAGCTGATCATAGACGTAAATACGAACTTCAAAAGCGTCATCATAAATTTTCCGCAAGTTGGAAAAAAGCTTTTCCCTGGGTCAAGTTGACAGACGATAAGATGTTCTGTGAAATTTGCTTGGCATATCCTACTTGGTGTGATAAGGACTCGAAGTTTGTAAAAGATGGATGCACCAACTTCCATATAAAAAGCCTACAGACTCAGTTTTCTTAATATATTTCTTGTGATGTACAGTCACCCTGACAAATAGGTGGGATACTAGAAATTAAGGTAACTAGTATCCAGAAGTGGGATACTGGATTCTTAGGGGGGATTATAAAACTTTGAACCCTGCTATCCCATGGGATACTGAAAAAAAATGTAAATTTCAGACCCTGTATATGTACTATTATGTAAACCATTATGTGGCTCTAACATGAAGTAGCAACCACGTTTAAGTTTGACACATTCACTTGTTCCAGACTCCTTGCCTCCTCAGTCCAACCACGCAATACAATATAAAGATGTTTTAATTTAATTTGTTTTTATACTTTTATATTTTTATATAAAATATATAAAAATATTAATTTTTTTTCTTTATATTTTTCTCAATAGTGCCATCAAAATGCGGGAAACGCTGTTTCAGAGACCCAAAATTCAAAAATTTTGACACCCACCCCCCCCCCCCCCCCCCTCCCGTAGAATTTTTTTTGGATGGCCAGTTTTGAAATCCTGGCTAAAAGCTTGCATGTACTGTGCTCAGAAATTAGCTGCTAGTATCTACTCACAAGGTCTAGAGCTCAGAGTTTTCTGACTACTAACATTAACAAAACACATTACAAGTACTGTACGAAGTAATTCCTGCAAGAAGTAATTCTTTCTTCTTTCTTTCTTTCTTGGACTGTAGAGTTTGGCTGGCCATTACAAGTCCTGTTGAAAGTGTCCAGTTTAATCCTTTAGAAGAGTTTGTTGTGGCTGGTTCACAATCAGGAACTCTGAAAATTTGGGATCTTGATGCTGCGAAAAGTGAGTACATTGTATAATAATTTCAAGATTTTAGCAGTTTTGCAAACCAAATAAAAAATCAATATTTGTTGTTGTTGTTCTTGTTATGGTACTGAGCTGAGCTGTCCTCAGATGAGCTGAGCTGACTTCAGCTGAACCCGAGCTAACCTCAGCTGAGCAGTGAACTGAGCTGTACTGTGCTGATATTTATTGTACTACACTGTACTGGGCTGTACTGTGGTGCTGCTGGTGGTCTTGTACTCTTGTCATAATTACATTGTATTGTTTTCTTTCTGTAGTTTTCCGTACTTTAACTGGACATAAATCAAGTATTAAATGTACAGATTTTCATCCTTATGGTGACTATGTTGCATCAGGTTCATTGGATACCAATGTAAAGGTACATCATTACTATTGGATTGTATTATTACCTTACAATTGTATTTCAAACTTCTACATTTTCAAATTCTGTTCAAATTATAATTTATTTATATTTTCTTTGTTATTACTAAGGTTTGGGATATCCGAAGAAAAGGTTGCATAATCACTTATAAAGGTCATACTGATGTTGTGAATCATCTAAGGTTTAGTCCAGATGGTAGATGGATTGTATCTGCAGGTGAAGATGGAGTAGCAAAGGTATGCAGTATGTGTACATGTATGTCTTGTTGTTGCCCAAGTTTTTCTTCTTTTTATTTATAAACCATTTAAATTTAAAGTTATTTGTGTTTTAGCTGTGGGATTTGACTGCTGGTAAACAGTTATCTGAACTGAAACACTCGGGTCCTGTGAACAGTGTTGAATTCCATCCTAAAGAATTTCTATTAGCAACTGGAAGTGGAGACAGGTAAAATTAATAGTTATAAAAAACGTTCTTCTTGTGTCTGTCTGTCTATCTATCTAAACATGATATTTTATGTTTCAAAGGTGACAGGGTAGACATGTGAAGGCGCTGTGCCCCTACCTATTTTTTTGTATTTACAATTTATTTGAACAGGTGTCAATAGTGTGGCCATAATGGAAATATACAGAACTGTAGTAATTACAATGAAATGAAAGAACAGAAAATGAAGTTGTAGTGCGACAAGCATGTGTTAACTATTATTATGAATAATCTTAATGGACTGACTGTTATAATCTGTTGTTTTAGGACTGTGAAGTTCTGGGATTTAGAGAAGTTATGTCTAGTGTCTTCAACAGATCAGGAGTCGAATCCTATAAGGTACTGGGTACCATGTAATTATGATTTGTTTTTTTCAGTATTTAGTAATATGTTCATTTACTCTATCATTAATATTAATCTCATATTTCTTAACAAATTGTTTGCTGCTTTAACCCATTACCTCCTAAGCACGCATGTAGACGCACCTTTAGTATTTTACTCTGGCTAATGCCAGATGCTTTTACTCGTCAAGGGGTTAAAGTTAAAATTATATTTCTTTAATGTGACTTATTGTCCAATGATCAGTTGGTTGTCTAATTTTCTATTTCATTTTTTAATGCTGAAGGTCTGTTGCATTTCATCCAGATGGTCAGTGTCTGTTTAGTGGTTCTAATGATTCAGTAAAGGTGTGTACCAAATACTGAACTGTAGTTTGGTTTTTGTGGAGCAAGAGGCATGCATTTATTAAATATTCCAATCTATAAATAGACATGTGTGTTTTTTTTAATATTTCCTGTTGATAAATGTTGGGGTTTTTTTCTGGTGTTGTTTGTTTTGTAGATTTATGGTTGGGAGCCTGTACGTTGTTTTGATAGCTTCACAGTTGGTTGGGGTAAAATCTCTGATCTTGTTGTATCATCTGAGCAGGTGGTAAGTTGCTGACATTTAGAAATACAATACCCAGAGTGTATTCAAGTTACTCTTTAGTCCTAGCAAGCTTGACCAGGTGGTGGTGATGATAATGGTGGTTATGCTGATGGTGGTGGTGATAGTGATGATGGTGGTGATGATGGTGGTGGTTGTGATGGTGGTGGTAATGGTGACATGATGGTGATAGTGATGATGGTGGTAGTGGTGATAGTGATGGTGATGATCAGATGATGATAGTGGTGCATATGTTAGTGATGGTGGTGGTGGTGGTGATTGGTTATGGTGATGGTAACAGTGATGGTGATGATGTTTAGTTGAGCATACATGTGATTAACTTATATATTTTTTTATAGATTGGGGCTTCCTTCTTTCAGACTAATGCTTCAATTTGGATAGCAGATTTTAAGGTAATTCTTGCTCAAAATGACTGGGTACCAAGAGAAGTACATATATGCATAATAGTGAATAGCTAGCTCTATAAGTACAGTACTGCATATATTGTATATTTTATTTATAGTATTTTATCTTGTGCAATTTTTACTAGAATATTGAAGAAATGGTGTCACATTTTGATGAAATGCAGTTACAAGACAAGGAAGCTCAACCAGCTCAGGTACAGTCATGCCTGGTCGTTTGACCCGCACACACACCTCATCGATCATCATGAGTGACATTAGGGTGTTTCTCTTCTTTGGCAAGCAATGTTGTGATGACTTATTGTAGGTGTTATTGTTTGTTAAGGTGTTACAGGGAAATCAAGAGTTGAAGAAGAATGAAGAAAAAAACATCAGGTATTTAAGTTTTTAATCATTTCTCTGAATGGTTTGGGGTTAGGGTTATATATGGTGATAAATTAATTGTGATAATTCTAATTATCTCACTCTTACTTCTTTTCATAGCCCACAACGAAAAGTATTTGATACAAAAAGACCAGTCACTAGTTCTTCCAAAACAAGGTGATTCATTTCAATGTTTGCTTACTCAACTTTCTGCAATGTACAGTTTTGCTGTGTACATTTCATGATGGTGGTGGTCATAAAAAGGATTGGAAGGAGCAATGGTCATTGTTGTTTTGGTAGTGGTGGCAGTAATAATGGTGGTAGTGATGATTGTAATGCTGATTGTACTGGTGGTGGTGGTGGTAGTGGTAGTGATGATGGTGGTAGTGATGATGGTAGTGATGATGGTGGTAGTGATGATGGTAGTGGTGATGATGGTAGTGGTGATGGTGGTAGTGGTGATGGTGGTACAGTAGTTGTGTTGGTAGTGGTGATGTTGGCATGGATGGTGGTAGTGGCAAAAGTGGTGTGTAGTAAATACATGTAGGCATCATGTTAGTGATCATGATGATATGATGTTGATGCCATGACTATTAGAACATTGTAATCAGTATTGTGTGTAGCTAATTATTTTTTACCATACTATATAGAAAATCTAAAATGGACCAGCAGTCAGACAAAAAACAAACTCCAGAAAAAGATATTTCTCCACCTGATGACTATGGCCAAGTCTTCACACCAAGATCAGCCATTGGTAAGGCTTTCAGATTCCATTTTGTCGTTGTCTGGTCAGTGATAGATGTACAGATGTTAAAGCGTAGTAAGAACAAAAATGTGGCCCATACACAAGCTGCTGAGGTGAGTCTGTCCTTACCGTGATACTTTTTCTTTTGATAGAACGCACTCCACCTCCTCGTGCCCGCAATCCCGTTCAGACTGCTCCAACCGAAGAACTCCCTCAAGGTAAAGTTTTAAGACGAGAATGTCACGTAGTTAGTTTTGGTGAAGCAGTTCCTGTTAATTGTTCAGTTTTATGCATATTTTCAGACAACATTCCCGAATCACGTGCTGAACCGACAAGCAATCAAGAAAAATTACCCAAGAAAAATACGCCAGAAATGATTGTGAAAAATGTACCTGAGAAAGTGATAAAAAGCTCGCAAGTGACGTCTTCTCGACCTCAATCACAACCAGTGTCAGCTTCACGTTCAGTTGCAGCTGTGTCTGGCAAACCTGCCAAGAAAATTCAAGAGACTAAGGTGAGAAGAAAACAGCTTACTGCCGTTAAAGATAATAAGAATGACTGTAACAGTACAACTACATATCAGCCACCACAATAATAACAATGACAACACTACAACACTACAAAACAACAACACAAAACAATAGCAAGACCAACGATGACAACAGCATCGACGACGACAACAACAACAACAACAACAACAACAACAACAACAACAACGACAAAGCAACAACAGCAAAACAACAACAGTAACATCAAGGACAATAACAACAGCTACAGTACAGTACAATATAGTGCAGCGCAGTGCAGCTCAGTATAGTACGATGCAGTATACAGTACAGTACAGTACAGTACACTGGTAGTGGTACTATTAACATGATTATGATTGGTGGTGATCATATTGCAATGAAAGTAATTGACTGATCATTTTTAAGGATCTCACACCAGAATCACTTAAACCTGTTCACATTCCTTCCAAGTCAGTCAAACCGTCAACTCTGGTCCCATCAGAGCGAAACAAACCTGCTGGCCTACACATGGAGGACTTCTTACCAGTAAGTAAAATACATAGATTCACTCAGATCACTGGTGGATCTAGCGGGGTGGGAGTCGGGGTCGGGCGGCTTATTTGGCTGCAGATTGCGCTTCCAAGTGCGCTCCCAACGCGGGAAAAGTCTATTTCAATTTTCGATTTATGACACAATTTTTTTATTTGTCTATCAAAAGTGCTCTCAAAGGCAAGATATCCTATTTCCGAGACCTTATAGGGGGCAGGCATGCCCCTGGACCTCCCTAGATGATGCCCATTCGGGTACCAACTTCCTAATGTAAAATCCGCCACTGACTCAGACCTCTACTATAACATTAGTCTTATTTAAACTGCCTTTCTCGAGGTTCCGTAATGGCCATCCCTCGTTGTTATTCCAGGAGGAAACTGGAGTACCCAGAGAGAACCTATGGTGTTGGAAGCACTCTTCTCACATGCAGCCAAAAAGAAATTTTAATCTGATACATGTAACTCTAGGCAACTCTAAACCTAGACGTAATCATAAAGTTTGAGCAGTAACGTCATCAATTATTTAGTTCTCATACAGTTTCTTGTTAATTTCAGGATAATGATTTATCACAAGCCAATGCAAGGTTAAACGACGATCGTAACATCCCGTCAGCGCCGAAGATTTCCGAAGCTGAGGCAGCCAATGTTCTCCAAAAAGGTTTTAGAAATATTTATAAAAACAAATTTTTGAAGAATTGATTTTATTTAAGTAAAAAACACGTTTCGTCTTATGTAAGTATTTACGATATAAATTCTCAATTTTTGTTTAAATTTACTCTTGTTTTTTGCACAAGGTCACGCTCCTTTCACTGCAGTTGTTAATAACAGACATAGAAATCTTACGATAGTTTGGCGACAGTGGAAGGAAGGAGACATTAAGGTACGTCACATCAAGTAGTTTATTTGAAAATAAAATGTGTATTAAAAGGCTTGCAAAATGCGTTTTTAAAGAATTTGTGGCTTGTCCAGGCGTTAATTTCGTTTGTTGTTGTTGTCGTTTGTAGGGTGCTGTACAAGTTGCAATAAACATGAATGATCAATCAACCTTAGTCGATTTCTTAAACGTACTGTGTTTGAAGCAGTGAGTATAACAGACGTTTTCTACACGTTCATCAAGCTCAATTACTCAGAAAATATTTCTGAGCCTGGTTTCGACCTAGCCTGGTACCCTAGCCCAATTTCAAAAGAAATATGGGCCAGGTAACCACTAATTTCGTTCTCGCGTCGTCAGGACTAAATCCACTGACGACGATTGCAGTTTTACTCATAGCTACTAAAACCGCGCGAAATTTCAACCAATAGGAAAGCAGAAGTCTTTAGTGGTTACCTGGTCCATATTCTTTGATTGGGCCAGGGTACCAGGCTAGTTTCGACCCTGCAAACTTCTGATGACGCCTGGGGCTCAGAAATCTTTTATGAGCAATTGAGCTTGACGAACGTCCACCAAACGTTACAATACACCAAACTTGCAAACGTACCACACGCACTACATGTATACGTACAACTTACATAAGCAGTGAGTATTGTCATCTCAAGTCATGTGATTACTCACAAACTTTTTTCTAGAACCTTATGGAATTTAGATCTTTGCTCCGTCATACTTCCAAACTTACGAGAACTCCTTTCCAGCAGATATGAAAGGTGAGTTTCTTTGCAATGTTGATATAGGCTACAACTCAAAGGACAACTCTTACGTAATTTTTTAATTGTTAGTTACGTTCAAACTGGTGCTTCTGTGGTTAAGATGGTGCTGAGAAATTTTGCTCCAGTTATAAAAAGCAACATGGCTGCTCCTCCTGTGTCCATTGGAGTGGATGTTGTCCGCGAGGAACGGTGAGGTTCAATATTGAAAGAGAAGAGAGAAAAGGAAAAGGGGAAGAAAAGAGAGGAAATGAAAGGGAAGAAAAAGGAAGGACTGACTGACTGACTGACTGACTGACTGACTGAGGAAGGGAAAAAGGGAACAAAATGGGAAGGAAAAGAAAAGAGAGAATAGAGAGAAAAGAAAAGGGAAAGAAGGAAACGAGCAGGAAAAGTGGGAAGAATGGGGTCACCTCTTAATGTGGGTATCTTCACGAGATTAACTCGGTGTAAATATAGAAATATGAGTTAGCGCTGTACACCAGGTGACCATGTCTTATCCTTCATCTCATTTACCAAAAAAACTATTTACTAACTGAAAATTATTTGAATTTTAGATTTCAAAAATGTCAGACATGCCATGCGCATTTGATGGCTCTACGTAGTTTAGTGGAAACAAAGTTAAATGTGTGTGGAAGAATTGGGAGTCTTTATCGAGAGCTGTCACTCTTGTTCTCATCTCTCTGAAGAGACGATCGATTGAAACCAGCAAGACTATCCAGGCAAGGGAAGTGATTATTTTATTTTATTTTGTGTGTCTGGTTTCAACCTAACGTGTTTTTACGCCTGCAATTCATTCGTCTTCAACAAAAACAGCTCAGATATGTTTTGTGATTCGCTTGATCTGATCGTCCTCAAAATGACATTGAAACTCAATTTTTTGTCAATGTGAATTGCAAAGTTTTCTGGCAGAGCGCCCACCATGGCATCTACAAAGTTCTTTATCAAACACTGTCAGTTCTATCTCCTTGACCAGCTAAGTGGAACTCTGCTTAAAGTTATTGCCACTGGACAGGCCCTAAACAAGTTCATATTTATTAGATGAAAGATTGAACGAACTGCCTTAATTCGTATTTAATTTTGCGCTTACGTAAAGAGGAAATGGTTTGAAAATTATGTTTTGCTTCAATTTTCAAAATCTCTTGAAAAAGAATTGTTTAATTTATAGTTTTTTCCATCTCACTTCGTTCCCAACTTATTTAGGATTTCAGGATAAGTTTTGTGGAAACACCGTCTTTAATATTTATTTGCTAAGCTGTCGGCCTGTTGATTTTGTCTCTCATAATTAATTAATTAAAACTAACGTGATACGCCATTGTGTGCTTGCATGATTTAATTGATCAGTTGCTTAGTTTATAAATGACGTGAGCCAACAGGTTGTTGTTATATTGCTCTGATGAAGGTCTGAGTCAACAGGCCGAATAAATGTTGAACGTGGTGTTTCCACAAAACGTATCCTGAATACTATTATCTCCATGCAAACTTTCAAAGAATTATTTAGATTTGTTTGATATTAAATGAGACAAACTATGACATAAAGTTATAAGTATAGATCATTGTAAGTGATATGGAAAATCATCTATATCTTCGACATTAGTGAACGAAATTTGGTGTTGTGATGTTTAGTGCATGTGTTGAGATGCATATATTTGCAAAGTTTTAAGTAAATTTGTTCCATAATTCCAAAGATATACGTGATTTTCCAATAAATTACAACGATCTGCATGCATGTTAAGAATTCGCTCTTTCATTAAACATGTTCGTAGAATGCATTTAACATAAGATTATAATGGTATTATGTCACTTGGAGTAGCAAAATATCATTATTATTACATTGCTAAAGATATTAGTACTGATTTGAAATCTTGGACAAAATATTGCACGATAATTAACTGTTGTACGTCTTAAACGATGTTTTAGATTTATGTAAATAAAAAGCAGTTATCATTGGAGCAACTGTAAGTTAATAAAATATTTTTATGTAATGCCATTAGGATTTGAGCTAGCGTTCAGTCGTTCACCTAGCTTATTCTTTCCCACCAGCTTATATTTTAAGGTCAAAATGTGAAAATCTAGTTTAAATAAAAATAAAGTTAAATTCCGTAATTACAAGAAGACTTTATTTCAAAAGTCCGGAAAAACGTTTTTGAAGTACTATTTAAAACATATATAGAAATCAATTTTGAAAATTGAAGTTGTCTGAGCCGCAAAATCGGAAATAAAGTTCGTCGAAAATAGTGAGCGTGTACCTTTACGAATACCTTTACAAATACCTTTAATACCTTTACAAATACCTTTACCAATCCATCCAAAACTCATTAATAATTCATGAAGAAAACACAAAGGAAATCAGTACCGTGTCGGTGTTTGGATATCGGAGGAAAAAATTGCATAAATTAAGCAAACTTTCATCTTGATTTTCTCTTAAAATACTGATTTGTTTTAGATGCTATATCAAACACTCGGAGGAGTGTTTCATCAGGATATCCAAACACCTCGAAGTTTGTTCAAAAACGTCTCGGTGTTTGGATATCCTGATGAAACACGCCTCCTCGTGTTTGATATATTACTTTACGAATTCCTTTACTAACACCTTTACCAAACCTTTACAAATACCTTTACAAATACCTTTACAAATTCCCTTTACCAATTCCTTTACAAATACCTTTACAAATACCTTTACAAATACCTTTACAAATCCCTTTACCAATTCCTTTACAAATACCTTTACAAATCCCTTTACCAATTCCCTTTACCAATTCCTTTACAAATACCTTTACAAATTCCTTTACAAATACCTTTACCAATTCCTTTACGAATACCTTTACCAATACCTTTACCAATTCCTATACCTTTACGATTTACGAATACCTTTACAAATACCCTTACAGATTCCTTTACGAATACTTTTACCAATACCTTCACGATTTGCGAATACCTTTACGAATACCCTTACAGATTCCTTTACCAATACCTTTACGATTTGCGAATACCTTTACCAAGATGCATTAGAAGGTAAAATTGTCACTTGAGTATAATGTGTATAGAAGATGTTTAAAATATGATAAACATATACTAGCTAAGTTGAGTACCTAGTAATTACTAATTAATCGAAATGAGATCTAGTAAGAGTCATCGGTCCTATTACTTATAAATATTTAATGTTTCAACTCTGTTATCAAATGTCAAAAATAAAGCAGGCAGGACTTGATGTATTACTGTGTGATTTTAGTGAATAACATAACATTTGTTGGTTTTGTAGCTGTTATCTGCAAAGTGCTGTCGTTTGAGATGTCTGAAAATCAAGAGGATGGAGAGAAGTATACAGAGAGAATGTTAAAGTAAGGTTAATCAACTTAAATAAAGTCTTTTTAGACCTTCTGTGAAAAGGAGAAGGCTGTATTTCGGCTAAAAATATTTTTTTGGGTGTTTTGAAAAAAATCCGTAAAAAAAAAGTAAAGGGGTTAGCCTTTACTTTTTCACCGATTTTGGTCATTTTTGAAAGTTTTGAGTTAGGGTCAAAAACGCTTAAATAAAGTCTTTTTAGACCTTCTGTGAAAAGGAGAAGGCTGTATTTCGGCTAAAAATATTTTTTTGGATGTTTTGAAAAAAATCCGAAAAAAAAAAGTAAAGGGGTTAGGTTAGCCTTCACTTTTTTTTTTCCGGATTTTTTTTTCAAAACATCAAAACAAATATTTTTAGCCAAAATACAGCCTTCTTCTTTTCACAGATGGTCTAAAACGACTTTATTTAACCGTTATTGACCCTAACTCAAAAGTTTCAAAAGTGACCAAAATCGGTCAAAAAGTAAAGGGGTTAGCCTTTACTTTTTGACCGATTTTGGTCACTTTTTTTGAGTTAGGGTCAGAAACGGTTAAATAAAGTCGTTTTAGACCTTCTGTGAAAAGGAGAAGACTGTATTTCCGCTAAAAATATTTTTTTGGATGTTTTGAAAAAATTCCGGAAAAAAAAAAGTAAAGGGGTTTAGCCTTTACTTTTTTTTTTCCGGATTTTTTTTTCAAAACATCAAAAAACATTTTTTTAGCCAAAATACAGCCTTCTTCTTTTCACAGATGGTCTAAAACGACTTTATTTAACCGTTTTTGACCCTAACTCAAAAGTTTCAAAAGTGACCAAAATCGGTCAAAAAGTAAAGGCTAACCCCTTTACTTTTTTTTTCCGGATTTTTTTCAAAACATAAAAAAATTTTTTTTTAGCCAAAATACAGCCTTCTCCTTTTCACAGAAGGTCTAAAACGGCTTTATTTAACCGTTTCTCACCCTAACTCAAAAGTGACCAAAATCGGTCAAAAAGTAAAGGCTAACCCCTTTACTTATTCACCGATTTTGGTCATTTTTGAAAGTTTTGAGTTAGGGTCAAAAACGCTTAAATAAAGTCGTTTTAGACCTTCTGTAAAAAGGAGAAGGCTGTATTTCGGCTAAAAATATTTTTTTGGATGTTTTGAAAAAAATCCCGATAAAAAAAGTAAAGGGGTTAGCCTCATTTTTTTTTTCCGGATTTTTTTTCAAAACATCCAAAAAAATATTTTTAGCCAAAATACAGCCTTCTCCTTTTCACAGATGGTCTAAAACGACTTTATTTAACCGTTTTTGACCCTAACTCAAAAGTTTCAAAAGTGACCAAAATCGGTCAAAAAGTAAAGGCTAACCCCTTTACTTTTTTTTTTCCGGATTTTTTTCAAAACATCAAAAAAAATATTTTTAGGCAAAAAAATCCGGAAAAAAAAAGTAAAGGGGTTAGCCTTCATTTTTTTTTTCCGGATTTTTTTTCAAAACATCCAAAAAATATTTTTAGCCAAAATACAGCCTTCTCCTTTTCACAGAAGGTCTAAAACGGCTTTATTTAACCGTTTCTGACCCTAACTCAAAAGTGACCAAAATCGGTCAAAAAGTAAAGGGGTTAGCCTTTACTTTTTGACCGATTTTGGTCACTTTTGAGTTAGGGTCAGAAACGGTTAAATAAAGCCGTTTTAGACCTTCTGTGAAAAGGAGAAGGCTGTATTTTGGCTAAAAAAAATTTTTTTGATGTTTTGAAAAAAATCCGGGAAAAAAAAAGTAAAGGGGTTAGCCTTTACTTTTTGACCGATTTTGGTCACTTTTCAAACTTTTGAGTTAGGGACAAAAACGGTTAAATAAAGTCGTTTTAGACCATCTGTGAAAAGGAGGCTGTATTTTGGCTAAAAATATTTTTTGGATGTTTTGAAAACAAATCCGGAAAAAAAAAATGAAGGCTAACCCCTTTACTTTTTTTTCCGGATTTTTTTCAAAACATCCTAAAAAATATTTTTCGCCAAAATACAGCCTTCTCCTTTTCACAGATGGTCTAAAACGACTTTATTTAACCGTTTTTGACCCTAACTCAAAAGTTTCAAAAGTGACCAAAATCGGTCAAAAAGTAAAGGCTAACCCCTTTACTTTTTTTTTTTCCGGATTTTTTTCAAAACATCAAAAAAAATATTTTTAGGCAAAAAAATCCGGAAAAAAAAAGTAAAGGGGTTAGCCTTCATTTTTTTTTTCCGGATTTTTTTTCAAAACATCCAAAAAATATTTTTAGCCAAAATACAGCCTTCTCCTTTTCACAGAAGGTCTAAAACGGCTTTATTTAACCGTTTCTGACCCTAACTCAAAAGTGACCAAAATCGGTCAAAAAGTAAAGGGGTTAGCCTTTACTTTTTGACCGATTTTGGTCACTTTTGAGTTAGGGTCAGAAACGGTTAAATAAAGCCGTTTTAGACCTTCTGTGAAAAGGAGAAGGCTGTATTTTGGCTAAAAAAAATTTTTTTGATGTTTTGAAAAAAATCCGGGAAAAAAAAAGTAAAGGGGTTAGCCTTTACTTTTTGACCGATTTTGGTCACTTTTCAAACTTTTGAGTTAGGGACAAAAACGGTTAAATAAAGTCGTTTTAGACCATCTGTGAAAAGGAGAAGGCTGTATTTTGGCTAAAAATATTTTTTGGATGTTTTGAAAAAAAATCCGGAAAAAAAAAATGAAGGCTAACCCCTTTACTTTTTTTTTCCGGATTTTTTTGGCTAAAAATATTTTTTTTGATGTTTTGAAAAAAATCCGGGAAAAAAAAAGTAAAGGGGTTAGTCTTTACTTTTTGACCGATTTTGGTCACTTTTCAAACTTTTGAGTTAGGGACAAAAACGGTTAAATAAAGTCGTTTTAGACCATCTGTGAAAAGGAGAAGGCTGTATTTTGGCTAAAAATATTTTTTGGATGTTTTGAAAAAAAATCCGGAAAAAAAAAATGAAGGCTAACCCCTTTACTTTTTTTTCCGGATTTTTTTCAAAACATCCTAAAAAATATTTTTCGCCAAAATACAGCCTTCTCCTTTTCACAGATGGTCTAAAACGACTTTATTTAACCGTTTTTGACCCTAACTCAAAAGTTTCAAAAGTGACCAAAATCGGTCAAAAAGTAAAGGCTAACCCCTTTACTTTTTTTTTTCCGGATTTTTTTCAAAACATCCAAAAAAATATTTTTAGCCAAAATACAGCCTTCTCCTTTTCACAGATGGTCTAAAACGACTTTATTTAACCGTTTTTGACCCTAACTCAAAAGTTTCAAAAGTGACCAAAATCGGTCAAAAAGTAAAGGGGTTAGCCTTTACTTTTTGACCGATTTTGGTCACTTTTGAGTTAGGGTCAAAAACGGTTAAATATAGTCGTTTTAGACCATCTGTGAAAAGAAGAAGGCTGTATTTTGGCTAAAAAAATTTTTTTTGATGTTTTGAAAAAAATCCGGGAAAAAAAAAGTAAAGGGTAACCTAACCCCTTTACTTTTTTTTCCCGGATTTTTTTCTAAACATCAAAACAAATATTTTTAGCGGAAATACAGTCTTCTCCTTTTCACAGAAGGTCTAAAACGACTTTATTTAACCGTTTTTGACCCTAACTCAAAAGTTTCAAAAGTGACCAAAATCGGTCAAAAAGTAAAGGGGTTAGCCTTACTTTTTGACCGATTTTGGTCACTTTTGAAAACTTTTGAGTTAGGGTCAAAAACGGTTAAATAAAGTCGTTTTAGACCTTCTGTGAAAAGGAGAAGACTGTATTTCCGCTAAAAATATTTGTTTTGATGTTTAGAAAAAAAATCCGGGAAAAAAAAGTAAAGGGGTTAGGTTACCCTTTACTTTTTTTTTCCCGGATTTTTTTCAAAACATCAAAAAAAATTTTTTTAGCCAAAATACAGCCTTCTTCTTTTCACAGATGGTCTAAAACGACTATATTTAACCGTTTTTGACCCTAACTCAAAAGTGACCAAAATCGGTCAAAAAGTAAAGGCTAACCCCTTTACTTTTTGACCGATTTTGGTCACTTTTGAAACTTTTGAGTTAGGGTCAAAAACGGTTAAATAAAGTCGTTTTAGACCATCTGTGAAAAGGAGAAGGCTGTATTTTGGCTAAAAATATTTTTTTGGATGTTTTGAAAAAAATCCGGAAAAAAAAAAGTAAAGGGGTTAGCCTTTACTTTTTGACCGATTTTGGTCACTTTTGAAACTTTTGAGTTAGGGTCAAAAACGGTTAAATAAAGTCGTTTTAGACCATCTGTGAAAAGGAGAAGGCTGTATTTTGGCGAAAAATATTTTTTAGGATGTTTTGAAAAAAATCCGGAAAAAAAAGTAAAGGGGTTAGCCTCATTTTTTTTTTCCGGATTTTTTTTCAAAACATCCAAAAAAATATTTTTAGCCAAAATACAGCCTTCTCCTTTTCACAGATGGTCTAAAACGACTTTATTTAACCGTTTTTGACCCTAACTCAAAAGTTTCAAAAGTGACCAAAATCGGTCAAAAAGTAAAGGCTAACCCCTTTACTTTTTTTTTTCCGGATTTTTTTCAAAACATCAAAAAAAATATTTTTAGGCAAAAAAATCCGGAAAAAAAAAGTAAAGGGGTTAGCCTTCATTTTTTTTTTCCGGATTTTTTTTCAAAACATCCAAAAAATATTTTTAGCCAAAATACAGCCTTCTCCTTTTCACAGAAGGTCTAAAACGGCTTTATTTAACCGTTTCTGACCCTAACTCAAAAGTGACCAAAATCGGTCAAAAAGTAAAGGGGTTAGCCTTTACTTTTTGACCGATTTTGGTCACTTTTGAGTTAGGGTCAGAAACGGTTAAATAAAGTCGTTTTAGACCTTCTGTGAAAAGGAGAAGACTGTATTTACGCTAAAAATATTTGTTTTGATGTTTAGAAAAAAATCCGGGAAAAAAAAGTAAAGGGGTTAGATTACCCTTTACTTTTTTTTTCCCGGATTTTTTTCAAAACATCAAAAAAATTTTTTTTAGCCAAAATACAGCCTTCTTCTTTTCACAGATGGTCTAAAACGACTATATTTAACCGTTTTTGACCCTAACTCAAAAGTTTCAAAAGTGACCAAAATCGGTCAAAAAGTAAAGGCTAACCCCTCCTTTACTTTTTTTCTTCCGGATTTTTTTCAAAACATAAAAAAAATTTTTTTTAGCCAAAATACAGCCTTCTTCTTTTCACAGATGGTCTAAAACGACTTTATTTAACCGTTTTTGACCCTAACTGAAAAGTTTCAAAAGTGACCAAAATCGGTCAAAAAGTAAAGGCTAACCCCTTTACTTTTTTTTTACGGATTTTTTTCAAAACATAAAAAAAATTTTTTTTAGCCAAAATACAGCCTTCTCCTTTTCACAGAAGGTCTAAAACGGCTTTATTTAACCGTTTCTCACCCTAACTCAAAAGTGACCAAAATCGGTCAAAAAGTAAGGCTAACCCCTTTACTTTTTGACCGATTTTGGTCACTTTTGAAACTTTTGAGTTAGGGTCAAAAACGGTTAAATAAAGTCGTTTTAGACCTTCTGTGAAAAGGAGAAGACTGTATTTCCGCTAAAAATATTTGTTTTGATGTTTAGAAAAAAATCCGGGAAAAAAAAGTAAAGGGGTTAGGTTACCCTTTACTTTTTTTTTCCCGGATTTTTTTCAAAACATCAAAAAAAATTTTTTTAGCCAAAATACAGCCTTCTTCTTTTCACAGATGGTCTAAAACGACTATATTTAACCGTTTTTGACCCTAACTCAAAAGTTTCAACAGTGACCAAAATCGGTGAAAAAGTAAAGGCTAACCCCTTTACTTTTTTTTTCCGGATTTTTTTCAAAACATAAAAAAATTTTTTTTTAGCCAAAATACAGCCTTCTCCTTTTCACAGAAGGTCTAAAACGGCTTTATTTAACCGTTTCTCACCCTAACTCAAAAGTGACCAAAATCGGTCAAAAAGTAAAGGGGTTAGCCTTTACTTTTTGACCGATTTTGGTCACTTTTGAGTTAGGGTCAGAAACGGTTAAATAAAGTCGTTTTAGACCTTCTGTGAAAAGGAGAAGACTGTATTTCCGCTAAAAATATTTGTTTTGATGTTTAGAAAAAAATCCGGGAAAAAAAAAGTAAAGGGGTTAGGTTACCCTTTACTTTTTTTTTCCCGGATTTTTTTCAAAACATCCAAAAAAATTTTTTTAGCCAAAATACAGCCTTCTTCTTTTCACAGATGGTCTAAAACGACTATATTTAACCGTTTTTGACCCTAACTCAAAAGTTTCAACAGTGACCAAAATCGGTGAAAAAGTAAAGGCTAACCCCTTTACTTTTTTTTTTCCGGATTTTTTTCAAAACATCCAAAAAAATTTTTTTAGCCAAAATACAGCCTTCTCCTTTTCACAGAAGGTCTAAAACGGCTTTATTTAACCGTTTCTCACCCTAACTCAAAAGTGACCAAAATCGGTCAAAAAGTAAAGGCTAACCCCTTTACTTTTTGACCGATTTTGGTCACTTTTGAAACTTTTGAGTTAGGGTCAAAAACGGTTAAATAAAGTCGTTTTAGACCATCTGTGAAAAGGAGAAGGCTGTATTTTGGCGAAAAATATTTTTTAGGATGTTTTGAAAAAAATCCGGAAAAAAAAGTAAAGGGGTTAGCCTCATTTTTTTTTTCCGGATTTTTTTTCAAAACATCCAAAAAAATATTTTTAGCCAAAATACAGCCTTCTCCTTTTCACAGATGGTCTAAAACGACTTTATTTAACCGTTTTTGACCCTAACTCAAAAGTTTCAAAAGTGACCAAAATCGGTCAAAAAGTAAAGGCTAACCCCTTTACTTTTTTTTTTCCGGATTTTTTTGAAAACATCAAAAAAATATTTTTAGGCAAAAAAATCCGGAAAAAAAAAGTAAAGGGGTTAGCCTTCATTTTTTTTTTCCGGATTTTTTTTCAAAACATCCAAAAAATATTTTTAGCCAAAATACAGCCTTCTCCTTTTCACAGAAGGTCTAAAACGGCTTTATTTAACCGTTTCTCACCCTAACTCAAAAGTGACCAAAATCGGTCAAAAAGTAAAGGGGTTAGCCTTTACTTTTTGACCGATTTTGGTCACTTTTGAGTTAGGGTCAGAAACGGTTAAATAAAGTCGTTTTAGACCTTCTGTGAAAAGGAGAAGACTGTATTTCCGCTAAAAATATTTGTTTTGATGTTTAGAAAAAAATCCGGGAAAAAAAAGTAAAGGGGTTAGGTTACCCTTTACTTTTTTTTTCCCGGATTTTTTTCAAAACATCAAAAAAATTTTTTTTAGCCAAAATACAGCCTTCTTCTTTTCACAGATGGTCTAAAACGACTATATTTAACCGTTTTTGACCCTAACTCAAAAGTTTCAACAGTGACCAAAATCGGTGAAAAAGTAAAGGCTAACCCCTTTACTTTTTTTTTCCGGATTTTTTTCAAAACATAAAAAAATTTTTTTTTAGCCAAAATACAGCCTTCTCCTTTTCACAGAAGGTCTAAAACGGCTTTATTTAACCGTTTCTCACCCTAACTCAAAAGTGACCAAAATCGGTCAAAAAGTAAAGGGGTTAGCCTTTACTTTTTGACCGATTTTGGTCACTTTTGAGTTAGGGTCAGAAACGGTTAAATAAAGTCGTTTTAGACCTTCTGTGAAAAGGAGAAGACTGTATTTCCGCTAAAAATATTTGTTTTGATGTTTAGAAAAAAATCCGGGAAAAAAAAAGTAAAGGGGTTAGGTTACCCTTTACTTTTTTTTTCCCGGATTTTTTTCAAAACATCCAAAAAAAATTTTTTTAGCCAAAATACAGCCTTCTTCTTTTCACAGATGGTCTAAAACGACTATATTTAACCGTTTTTGACCCTAACTCAAAAGTTTCAACAGTGACCAAAATCGGTGAAAAAGTAAAGGCTAACCCCTTTACTTTTTTTTTCCGGATTTTTTTCAAAACATAAAAAAAATTTTTTTTAGCCAAAATACAGCCTTCTCCTTTTCACAGAAGGTCTAAAACGGCTTTATTTAACCGTTTCTCACCCTAACTCAAAAGTGACCAAAATCGGTCAAAAAGTAAAGGCTAACCCCTTTACTTTTTGACCGATTTTGGTCACTTTTGAAACTTTTGAGTTAGGGTCAAAAACGGTTAAATAAAGTCGTTTTAGACCATCTGTGAAAAGGAGAAGGCTGTATTTTGGCGAAAAATATTTTTTAGGATGTTTTGAAAAAAATCCGGAAAAAAAAGTAAAGGGGTTAGCCTTCATTTTTTTTTTCCGGATTTTTTTTCAAAACATCCAAAAAATATTTTTAGCCAAAATACAGCCTTCTCCTTTTCACAGATGGTCTAAAACGACTTTATTTAACCGTTTTTGACCCTAACTCAAAAGTGACCAAAATCGGTCAAAAAGTAAAGGCTAACCCCTTTACTTTTTGACCGATTTTGGTCACTTTTGAGAGTTAGGGTCAGAAACGGTTAAATAAAGCCGTTTTAGACCTTCTGTGAAAAGGAGAAGGCTGTATTTTGGCTAAAAAAAATTTTTTTGATGTTTTGAAAAAAATCCGGGAAAAAAAAAGTAAAGGGGTTAGCCTTTACTTTTTGACCGATTTTGGTCACTTTTCAAACTTTTGAGTTAGGGACAAAAACGGTTAAATAAAGTCGTTTTAGACCATCTGTGAAAAGGAGAAGGCTGTATTTTGGCTAAAAATATTTTTTGGATGTTTTGAAAAAAAATCCGGAAAAAAAAAATGAAGGCTAACCCCTTTACTTTTTTTTTCCGGATTTTTTTGGCTAAAAATATTTTTTTTGATGTTTTGAAAAAAATCCGGGAAAAAAAAAGTAAAGGGGTTAGCCTTTACTTTTTGACCGATTTTGGTCACTTTTGAAACTTTTGAGTTAGGGTCAAAAACGGTTAAATAAAGTTTAACCTTAAATAAAGTTTTACTTTTTTTTCCGGATTTTTTTCAAAACATCCTAAAAAATATTTTTCGCCAAAATACAGCCTTCTCCTTTTCACAGATGGTCTAAAACGACTTTATTTAACCGTTTTTGACCCTAACTCAAAAGTTTCAAAAGTGACCAAAATCGGTCAAAAAGTAAAGGGTAACGCCTTTAGTTTTTGACCGATTTTGGTCACTTTTGAGTTAGGGTCAGAAACGGTTAAATAAAGTCGTTTTAGACCTTCTGTGAAAAGGAGAAGACTGTATTTCCGCTAAAAATATTTTTTTGGATGTTTTGAAAAAATTCCGGAAAAAAAAAAGTAAAGGGGTTAGCCTTTACTTTTTTTTTTCCGGATTTTTTTTTCAAAACATCAAAAAACATTTTTTTAGCCAAAATACAGCCTTCTTCTTTTCACAGATGGTGTAAAACGACTTTATTTAACCGTTTTTCACCCTAACTCAAAAGTTTCAAAAGTGACCAAAATCGGTCAAAAAGTAAAGGCTAACCCCTCCTTTACTTTTTTTCTTCCGGATTTTTTTCAAAACATAAAAAAAATTTTTTTTAGCCAAAATACAGCCTTCTTCTTTTCACAGATGGTCTAAAACGACTTTATTTAACCGTTTTTGACCCTAACTCAAAAGTTTCAAAAGTGACCAAAATCGGTCAAAAAGTAAAGGCTAACCCCTTTACCTTTTTTATCCGGATTTTTCTCAAAACATCCAAAAAAATATTTTTAGCCGAAATACAGCCTTCTCCTTTTTACAGAAGGTCTAAAACGACTTTATTTAAGCGTTTTTGACCCTAACTCAAAACTTTCAAAAATGACCAAAATCGGTGAATAAGTAAAGGCGTTAGCCTTTACTTTTTGACCGATTTTGGTCACTTTTGAAACTTTTGAGTTAGGGTGAAAAACGGTTAAATAAAGTCGTTTTAGACCATCTGTGAAAAGAAGAAGGCTGTATTTTGGATAAAAAAATGTTTTTTGATGTTTTGAAAAAAAAATCCGGAAAAAAAAAAGTAAAGGCTAACCTAACCCCTTTACTTTTTTTCCCCGGATTTTTTTCTAAACATCAAAACAAATATTTTTAGCGGAAATACAGTCTTCTCCTTTTCACAGAAGGTCTAAAACGACTTTATTTAACCGTTTCTGACCCTAACTCAAAAGTGACCAAAATCGGTCAAAAAGTAAAGGCTAACCCCTTTACTTTTTGACCGATTTTGGTCACTTTTGAGTTAGGGTCAGAAACGGTTAAATAAAGCCGTTTTAGACCTTCTGTGAAAAGGAGAAGGCTGTATTTTGGCTAAAAAAAATTTTTTTGATGTTTTGAAAAAAATCCAGAAAAAAAAAAAATGAAGGCTAACCCCTTTACTTTTTTTTCCGGATTTTTTTCAAAACATCCTAAAAAATATTTTTCGCCAAAATACAGCCTTCTCCTTTTCACAGATGGTCTAAAACGACTTTATTTAACCGTTTTTGACCCTAACTCAAAAGTTTCAAAAGTGACCAAAATCGGTCAAAAAGTAAAGGGGTTAGCCTTTACTTTTTGACCGATTTTGGTCACTTTTGAGTTAGGGTGAGAAACGGTTAACTAAAGCCGTTTTAGACCTTCTGTGAAAAGGAGAAGGCTGTATTTTGGCTAAAAAAAATTTTTTTTTATGTTTTGAAAAAAATCCGTAAAAAAAAAGTAAAGGGGTTAGCCTTTACTTTTTGACCGATTTTGGTCACTTTTGAAACTTTTGAGTTAGGGTCAAAAACGGTTAAATAAAGTCGTTTTAGACCATCTGTGAAAAATTTTTTGGCTAAAAAAATATTTTTTGATGTTTTGAAAAAAAAATCCGGAAAAAAAAAATGAAGGCTAACCCCTTTACTTTTTTTATCCGGATTTTTTTCAAAACATCCAAAAAAATATTTTTAGCCGAAATACAGCCTTCTCCTTTTTACAGAAGGTCTAAAACGACTTTATTTAACCGTTTTTGACCCTAACTCAAAAGTTTCAAAAGTGACCAAAATCGGTCAAAAAGTAAAGGGGTTAGGTTAGCCTTCACTTTTTTTTTCCGGATTTTTTTTTCAAAACATCAAAAAATATTTTTTTAGCCAAAAAATTTTTCACAGATGGTCTAAAACGACTTTATTTAACCGTTTTTGACCCTAACTCAAAAGTTTCAAAAGTGACCAAAATCGGTCAAAAAGTAAAGGGTAACGCCTTTACTTTTTGACCGATTTTGGTCACTTTTGAGTTAGGGTCAGAAACGGTTAAATAAAGTCGTTTTAGACCTTCTGTGAAAAGGAGAAGACTGTATTTCCGCTAAAAATATTTTTTTGGATGTTTTGAAAAAATTCCGGAAAAAAAAAAGTAAAGGGGTTAGCCTTTACTTTTTTTTTTCCGGATTTTTTTTTCAAAACATCAAAAAACATTTTTTTAGCCAAAATACAGCCTTCTTCTTTTCACAGATGGTGTAAAACGACTTTATTTAACCGTTTTTCACCCTAACTCAAAAGTTTCAAAAGTGACCAAAATCGGTCAAAAAGTAAAGGCTAACCCCTCCTTTACTTTTTTTCTTCCGGATTTTTTTCAAAACATAAAAAAAATTTTTTTTAGCCAAAATACAGCCTTCTTCTTTTCACAGATGGTCTAAAACGACTTTATTTAACCGTTTTTGACCCTAACTCAAAAGTTTCAAAAGTGACCAAAATCGGTCAAAAAGTAAAGGCTAACCCCTTTACTTTTTTTTTACGGATTTTTTTCAAAACATAAAAAAAAATTTTTTTAGCCAAAATACAGCCTTCTCCTTTTCACAGAAGGTCTAAAACGGCTTTATTTAACCGTTTCTCACCCTAACTCAAAAGTGACCAAAATCGGTCAAAAAGTAAAGGCTAACCCCTTTACTTTTTGACCGATTTTGGTCACTTTTGAAACTTTTCAGTTAGGGTCAAAAACGGTTAAATAAAGTCGTTTTAGACCATCTGTGAAAAGGAGAAGGCTGTATTTTGGCGAAAAATATTTTTTAGGATGTTTTGAAAAAAATCCGGAAAAAAAAGTAAAGGGGTTAGCCTTCATTTTTTTTTTCCGGATTTTTTTTCAAAACATCCAAAAAAATATTTTTAGCCAAAATACAGCCTTCTCCTTTTCACAGATGGTCTAAAACGACTTTATTTAACCGTTTTTGACCCTAACTCAAAAGTTTCAAAAGTGACCAAAATCGGTCAAAAAGTAAAGGCTAACCCCTTTACTTTTTTTTTACGGATTTTTTTCAAAACATAAAAAAAATTTTTTTTAGCCAAAATACAGCCTTCTCCTTTTCACAGAAGGTCTAAAACGGCTTTATTTAACCGTTTCTCACCCTAACTCAAAAGTGACCAAAATCGGTCAAAAAGTAAAGGCTAACCCCTTTACTTTTTGACCGATTTTGGTCACTTTTGAAACTTTTCAGTTAGGGTCAAAAACGGTTAAATAAAGTCGTTTTAGACCATCTGTGAAAAGGAGAAGGCTGTATTTTGGCGAAAAATATTTTTTAGGATGTTTTGAAAAAAATCCGTAAAAAAAAGTAAAGGGGTTAGCCTTCATTTTTTTTTTCCGGATTTTTTTTCAAAACATCCAAAAAAATATTTTTAGCCAAAATACAGCCTTCTCCTTTTCACAGATGGTCTAAAACGACTTTATTTAACCGTTTCTGACCCTAACTCAAAAGTGACCAAAATCGGTCAAAAAGTAAAGGGGTTAGTCTTTACTTTTTCACCGATTTTGGTCATTTTTGAAAGTTTTGAGTTAGGGTCAAAAACGCTTAAATAAAGTCTTTTTAGACCTTCTGTGAAAAGGAGAAGGCTGTATTTCGGCTAAAATTTATAATTTTATTTTGATTTTTAAAAAAAATCGGGGCAAAAAAAAGTAAAGGGGTTAGCCTTTACTTTTTGACCGATTTTGGTCATTTTTGAAAGTTTTGAGTTAGGGTAAAAAACGGTTAAATAAAGTCTTCTCCTGCCCACAGAAGGTCTAAAAAGACTTCATTTGTCCGTTTTTTTTACTCTAATTCAAAAGTTCGAAAAATGGCCAAAATCGGTGAAAAAGTAAAGGCCTTATATAGTTTAACATAGTTAAACAAGAAACATTGACATTTTGAAGCACATTTTTTAAGGAACATGTAATGTAATTATTACAAAACCTTAACTCAATTGGAACAATTGTCATTTGTATCTAGTAAAAAATCTAATTGTATCTTCACAATAAAACTTAACATGTAAAAAGTTTCGATATGACTCACAGGTACCTTGCGATATGCATTAGAAAAAAGCTTTGGAGTTGAGTTTGTTTTTTCCTGTACCACATCTCTAGTTTATTTCCTTTGTCTTTAACTTCTCTACCAGGTTGTTGATGTTGATATTCTTTTTCAGCTTGACATAGGGACATTTCCTTACGTACATAATAGATAACAATTCAGGAGCCAGCTCTGATAGTAACTTTAAATGTTTTTCGACTTGCACTGTTAAGAAAAAAACAATACAAAAATGAAAATGTTGCTCAGGCCTTTATTAATTATAAGATAAAGAGCTAAAATATCCAGAACAGTTTATAGTCATACTGGTGGATTAAAAATCAAAACAGCGTTTTCACTCACGTGATCGGTGGCCCCATTGGGGTGGTGAAACAATACGAAATATTTGAATAAGAAAGAGCTAATTCCCATACCGTACACCAATATGACCACCATTTCATTGACGTCAGATGAAAACGCTCTATTCATTATTAAAAATTCTCACCTGGAGATAATGTAGAAGTACAGCTTTCAGATAATTTGTTGCTTGCATCTTCCAATGGAATTGCTGCTTTACGCTCACTGACAAAATATC
The DNA here is from genome assembly GCA_035771165.1 of Paragorgia papillata. Lineage (NCBI taxonomy): Eukaryota > Metazoa > Cnidaria > Anthozoa > Scleralcyonacea > Coralliidae > Paragorgia > Paragorgia papillata. The sequence continues at coordinate 4,674,035 of JAWNZC010000025.1, read as the reverse complement.
TTTCCAATGCAGTCAAGACTAAACTTTAATTAATACTCTATACAGCACTCAGTACACCAGACTCAACAACTTTTACAGCCATTTTCCCCACTTACGCAGGGGTTAGCCGGAGGCTCCCCACAGCAGTTTCCTCCACTTCTCTCTCTCTTGTGCATCCTCCCCTTTTAGACCACACTCTCTCATGTCCCTCTCCACAACCTGACTCCATGTTGTCCTTGACCTTCCTTTTCCTCTCACACCTTCCACCTCATATGACATGCTTTTTTTTCACCCAGTCACCATCATCTTTCCGTAATACATGCCCCAGCCATCTCAACCAGTTTCACCTCACAACATCAGTCACCAACTCAATCCCCATTCTTTCTCTCAACTCCACACTCAGCACTCTATCCCACAAAGATACACTACACATCCATCGTATCATCCTCAACTCTGTTCTCCAATCTTGCACTCTGCTTCACATTCATGGCCCATGTCTCACTTCCATACACCATTGCACTCCTCACACATGTCACACAAACGTTCCCTTTAAGTTTTAATGACAATTCCTTCCTTGTCAGCTCTTTGAAAAGATTTGATCAGTAAAGAGCATCAACTCTAATATCACATACAGTCCTAAAGGATACGTTTTCAATATACGACACAATTCTGGAAGCTTTTGCACCATTATACGCTTTTGTACAACTTTGGGGTCAACTGTCAAGGATTCTTGAATTTTCTTCTCCTCTTTTTGTCGAATCTATTTAAGAAAAAGAGTTATGTTTAGATAAATGTATGGATTTAGATTACAACCAAGAAGTAACTTAACATTTCAACTGAGCTCATGTCCACAATAATCTGTTGTCTGAAAACACATTCTTTTTTACAGACTTCCATGCACACTTCCATGACTGGAAATGAAAATGTTCAAAAACACTCCAGAGTGGACACTGATTCTCTTAGAATTGGTTATCAGTATTTTACTTTGGCTAGAACACCAGATGATTGTAATCATGTCTGGAGAACAATCAATCAGACAGAGATACACTATTACCCAGTAGCATTGAGAGGAGGGTAATTACCCTGGACCCATAACATTTTAGTCCAAGAAATGTATTGCTGTATATAAATGACCTAATGAAAGTAAAACTTACAGGTTTCTGGCAAAGAGTAGACAAGGTAAATTCAAGTTGTGAGGAGTTAAATTAATACTAATTTTCAAATGTTATTTTATTTCTGATGAAAAGATTGGTGTTTAGAATACATGTACTCAATAATGATGGTATTAAAATATTGATTTTGGTGGGAGGCCTGGCTCCAACATTTCACCCAGGGTCCATCTCGGCTCTCAACGGCCCTGCAGCTGCACTAACCCATTACTGCCTGAGCTGACCAAAAACACCCCTTCCTTAACCCTGTCCAATACCAGACAATCTTTCTTACCAAAAAGTGAACCCTCCACCAACCTAGGGAGTTAAAACTAACACACAATTAAGTAGTCACTATACCTTTTCAATCAATGACTGGGATACTCCTTTCAGTGCTGGCTTTTGAGTTTTGACTTGTGAATCTTTCGTGTTTGAAATGTCTTTCTTACCCTCTGCATTACTTTCTTTCGACTTCTGTGCTACAAGCTTTAGTGATTTTTCCACCTTAAAGAGAATTATAAAATAGTTTAATTACTTGTCTCTCAAATAACCAACCCCTCTAATGAGCCCTCTCTCTAAACACTGCCCTCAATAATTAGCACCCCTTCTCCAATTAGCACCCTTTCTCCAATTAGCAACCTCTCTAATTAGCACCCTCTCTAATAAGCCCTCATCTCTAATTAGCAACCTCTCTAATTACTACCCTCTCTAATTACCACCCTCTCTAATTAGCAACCTCTAATCACCACCCTCTCTAATTAGCAACCTCTCTAATTACCACCCTAATTACTACCTTCTCTAATTACTACCCTCTCTAATTAGCACCCTCTCTAATTAGCACTCTCTAATTACCACCCTCTCTAATTACCACCCTCTCTAATCACCTTCAATAATTAGCACCCCTTCTGCAAAACCCCTCTCTAATTAGACCCTTTCTAATTAGCACCCTCTCTAATAAGACCCCCTCCCTAATTAGCAGTCTCTCTAATTAGCTACCTCTCTAATTAGCTACCTTTCTAATTACCACCCTCTCTAATTACCACCCTCTCTATTTACCACCCTCCAATTAGCACCCTCTCTAATTAGCACCCTCTCTAATTAGCACCCTCTCTAATTACTACCTTCTCTAATTACTACCCTCTCTAATTAGCACCCTCTAATTACCACCCTCTAATTAGCACTTTCTAATTACCACCCTCTCTAATTACCACCCTCTCTAATCGCCTTCAATAATTAGCACCCCTTCTGCAAAACCCCTCTCTAATTAGACCCTTTCTAATTAGCACCCTCTCTAATAAGACCCCCTCCCTAATTAGCAGTCTCTCTAATTAGCTACCTCTCTAATTACCACCCTCTAATTAGCACCCTCTCTAATTACCACCCTCTCTAATTACCACCCTCTCTAATTACCACCCTCTCTAATTAGCACCCTCTCTATTTACCACCCTCTCTAATGAGACACCCCTCTCTAATTAGCATCCTCTCTAATAAGACCAGGTAAGGGGATTTGGCCAATGAATCATAAACAGGAATGCATTTTCAATGAATAATAATAACAAGTACTTACTCTTGATGACATATTCTGACGTGCTTTGTCCAAAACATCTTGCGCTGTGGAGTAAGTCTTTACTTGATCAGGTTCTGGTAATGGTGATGTGCAAACTTCAGGCACCTCATCAAGTTGAAAGCACGGGTGCCATCTCATAAGAGCTTCATCATCCACAGACAAAGATGGATGATTCTTGGCCAAGTAGTCATGGTGATATTTCATCGTCATATTCAGGAGCTGTTTTTGAAAGTATTTTTGCCTGGCAATCAACACAGAGCTCTCAACAAACATACACTCTTTTTTCTTCTGAGCATCAAGTCCATCCATGTTGAACTCAATTGTTAGCTGGAACTCAGACTTCTTTTGTCCACGAAAATCATTTTGCTGTCGGAAAACAAAAGCTGCTGGATATACAGTTTTCATCTGGGTTAAATGCTTCTTCTCAAACTTTCTAAAAATATAAAAAGGATTTTTTGTTAGAAAGACTTTCATGTTGGTATTTCTACATACCGGTAGCTAAAAGCTCAATTTATTAAAAAATTAAAGTAAGACAAACACGGTTTTTCCCACCGCAGTGTTTATATGAGATGGGTAACTCACCCTGGTGAGAACTCAGCACACTGGCAGCTGGGATAAACATTTCCCCATATAAACACTTTTACCCAGGTAACTTGGCATAGCATGATGAATTTTCTATATTTGTTACTTCATGTCACTTTCATTGATGAGAATCACCTCAAATACTACAACCCACCAGGTAACTCGCTTTGACATATAAACAGAACGTAAAGTTTATCCCAGGTAACTCAGCTGACTGAGTAACTCGCCACCATATAAACAGCCCCTTAATACTCTTATTCTAAAATTGTATACTGTGCTTACTTTCTGCACATTTCTTGGACAGATTCCTTGAGTTTATCAAATGTACATGTCTCATATCTCTTTTGCTTAAGACTGAGCACAACATCCACACATCGAAACATCTCTCCCAGAATCTTAAAGTGATATGGCAATGGAAGATTACGAGTGACAGGACTTGATGCTTTTGGCTTCTTTGCTTCAAGAAGGTGACTGAATCGTTTGTATGCTGGTAGTTTTGACCCACTAAAATAATAAAAGATAAATCATAAATAATTTGTGGTATACAATGGAATCTCTATATAACACCATGTTGTCATACCCAAGGTGCATTATTTTGAGGTACGTAATAATAACAGAAAACTTTTTACAGCCTTGCTGTATGAGCAGTTACATAACAAACTGATTACATAATGCAGCAAAAATGATATTATACAGTGCAAGATGTTATGTACAGTAATTGCATCTCACTCAAATGCACTTTATTACTTCATTCAAAATGAAATGCAATCACATTTTACACAAATGCAATTGTTTCAATAAAGATATACAAGCCATCTTTGAGGGAGGGGGCCATATTTGATGAATGAAACAAAACAAATAAGAAATTACCTTTCGTCTACAGATGCAGTTTGACTTGATGCAGTAATTCCTTGATGTAGTTTAGGGACACTGACTTTTGGCTTGCTAAATTGACCCAATGATCTCTCTGGTTTCGAGATATTCTTCTCCGTAGGTTGAGGCTTTGCAATTAGCTTTTTAGACGAGCTTCCTTTTGACTGATTTCCCTCAAGGCTTTTTTCCAATGCACGCTTTCCTCTGCTTGCGAACACCACACTCGCCTGCTCCGATATCCAAGGATTGATTTTCAAACCTCTTCTTTGTTGAGCGCCGTTGATACTCGGTTTTGCAGTAGACTCGGTAGACATTTTATCGCTTGAAGACGTATCTTGTTCACAAGATTTCCTTTCGGTTAGCAGCTGACTCGAACCGACTTGCTGGCTTGAGTTGATATCAACAACTATGCTAGGTCGTTGCTTTCTTGGTCTATCAAATTGATGATCGTCGCTACGCGAAGTAACTTCACAAACCGCAACTTCGGATGGATTTTTCACTGGAACGATGTTCCTCCTCGTTCTCTTGTCCTTAAGATTACGAGTTTTTCTCAACCTCGTGCCTTCCTTCGACTTTGTCCTCACAGACACTATCGACGGCGTCGTCTGGCAAGACGGATTGTGATCAGATGCAAAGCCAGAACTTTCGATAGACTTGACCGATTTCGCTTGTACTAAACCTCCACCACCAGTAACAATCTTTCTTCTCTTTGCAGGCTGAAGGCCTTGACGGGATTTAGCTGCAGTGAAGTAATCGGTCAAAATCGTTTGCTCGTTCATCTTGTTGTGCTGTGATGTGAAGCAACAATATTAAATACCACCAATTAGCAATTTTGGCGCGAACTGGTTGCCACGTGAGGTCGAGTGGAAGCCAGATCAGTGGTGGAAGCTTGGGGGACAGTTGGGGTTATAACAGAACAAAACGTGGCCACCGGGAAGAATAGGTACAATGTTGGTATTCAAATTCCGAGAAATTTTTATTTCAACATTTATTTCATGAAAATATGTATAACTTTACTTGAAAATAAAACCTAAATATTACAATCTTGTTTTGTTCGTGGTGAATGTCACTATATTTTTAGCAATTCTGGCACAAACAAAATGACCTAAAAAATCACAAACAACTTCACAATTTTAAAATATATAAAAACACAAGAGATGCTAAAAACCTGCACAGAAGTACGGATGGTCAAAATTGAGCGAGATTAAAAGGGACTGCAAAGTACAAATCAACATCTTTGGTTTCTGTTTGGCAAAACAAAAATCAAGTTCTGATCGGGGGGGGGGGGGGGGGTTATCCCTAGAAACTCGTGTATTGTTCCTCTTGTTCCCGTTTACCACAATGTTGTTGAGGGGAAGAAGCGACGATTGAACGAAGATATTTCTGGAATTTATTGGAATATAGATGTTGTGTTACCGTTTGTGGTGAAATGGCAAAGATTGAATGGGCTATGTGGGCAAATGAACAAGCTGTGGCCAGCAGTATTGGTAGGATTTGGCTATTTTGCATAAAATATGTTCAAACTTCGGTGTATACAGCTGTTTGACAGAGGCTCAGGGTTGGGCAAATATGGCTCACACGAGATCTTGGTAAAGTTTGGCTATTCAATCCAAGCACACTACTTCCTATATGTGTGCAGATATGAATCTATTATCATATATATAAATATATATATACATACATTTTTTTTTGGGGGGGGGAGGGGGGTGGTGTAATGGGGGATGACATGTAGTTTAATAGGTTTTGGGTTAACTGCTTAGCCAAAGGCCTTCTTATACAATTTTGTGATTCATGGTTATTTCTTTTAGTTGTTATTATTGGTGGAATCTTGAGCTGGATTGGCATGTTCAAAAAATATGAGATTGCTATATATGCGGTGTATCCTAAAGCTGCTTACAATACATAAATGTACAAATGGGTCATTCCAGAAAATATCCATACTCCCCCCTCCCCATGGAGGAAATGGGTCTTCCCCTCCTTTTCAGACACCCTACAATGATTGAAGTAAATCTATAATTAATTTTACCCCTCCACCTTCGACAGCAGAAATTTCCTGTGTGAGGAAAGCATGTATCTTTTCTGGGATGACTCAATTTTGTTAAAAAACAGGCATAAATTTTGCTAGTAAAGACCTAGTTTTGCTCAGTCAGTTTTTAATCAAAGTTTAGTTGATATCAAACTCAGTAAAATGTGTTTTCCATCTATGCTCTTTGACTTTCAACATAAAGGATTGCTGGTGCTCTTATTTTTATTATCGAGTACCCACGTGGAAAAAGACAAAATGGAAGAACAAAAGAAAGAATGTAACTATGGCATTATATATATATATTATATGTAATGCAGTATATCGTACATGAAGAGGAGTGTTTCACCAGGATATCCAAACACAGATGACAGAAGAATTTCAAATGAAGTCGAATCACTGCTGTAGAGAAAAGTTTTCTGACTGCCCCAACCGGGAATCGAACCCAAAGTCTCTGGTTTAACGTACCAGTGCTCTACCACTGAGCTATTGGGACTCCTGGCTAAGGCAGTCAGAAATATCCATATATTAAATATCGCACACATTACTGTAGCTCATCGGGGGATATCTAATCCACCTAAACGAAGAGTTAGGTATCTTTCTCTACAGCAGTGATTCAACTTCATTTGAAATTATTCTTCTGTCACATATATACACTGCTGAAGGACAACTGAATGTTTAAACACTTAGATGTTTGTTGATATTTATTTGTAAAAGGGAGAACCCTGAGGTAGCAATAATGGGTTAAAAATAAAATAATGTCATGAATATTTTAGATGTCAACGGTTTTTAACTCCTGTGGTACAAAGTCTTGGTCCCTTTGGAAGGAACTACTATGTACGATTTGTATTTTACCTGGGGTAAGTTCAATTTCAGAGCCGAAGGATATCTAACTTATCCAACACCAGATATCTTAGGAAATCCAAGTGAAGGGGAATGTTTTAGGTGTTCGAATAATAAGAAGACCAAGCCAGGTACAATGAAGATGCAAATGCCTTTCAGCTTAGCCTGTTATGGTATTTTTCTCTTAGTTTCACTGTATTCTTAACTAAACCAGTCACCCTGCAAGGCCACTGAGTACAGTGTTTTGACCATTGGGTGACAGAGTACTGTATTATTTAAATGATGGCAATGCCAAGGAAATTTATTTGGGTATATCACAATATTTAGCATTTCACTCAAATGAACAGTATGGTTTTAGGGAGTTTAGGTGAACAAAAATTTCAAATGTTAGAATACAGTACCAGTATAGATATTTTAAGACCATTTAAACTTCATTCCAGTGAAAGAACAAGAATACAAAGTATAATGCAAAACAATTCTATTGCTAGATGTTCTATTCCTTGTGGATTCCTGCTGTCGACTCTGCTTGGGGGAGCTTGTTTGTGCATTTCAAGTATAATTTACCTTGTGGCAGCAGTGGCTGGAGAAGAGTGGAAACCATGTACAATAACGCAGGAAGCCAGTCAAGAAAATCCATCAACAATTATAGCAAATGCACCCGATCAACCACCACCACGACTGCATCAAGTAACTCGAAGCACAGAGAATTTGTATGAGAATGCTAAGCAAACTTAAACACCAGATCAAGGGTAAATGTAACCAATCCATCAAATATAAATCATACTTTTTTCTATCCTTGAATTTAACAAATTTAATAATTAACCCAAGTTAAATAATGAAAATATTTTTTTGTAAAAAGTAATTTAGTTTGAATTATACAAAAATAAACTTAATAGCCAAATGTATTATAAAGTTTTTAGGCTGTTTTCACTGTCAAGAATGAGGTATAATGTAACACTTTTCATTTCTCCAAAACATTGCTAAACAGTCTTCATTTTAAGCGCTGTAAACATTCTGGTCCAAGCCAGGTAAAAACAACAGATTAAATACTTTATTCTTACTAGTGATAGTATCGTGATACACTATTAAATTGTCTTCCACAACTACATGTGGTGTTGCAGCAAAGCTCTTGTGTGTTGCCTGAAATACATGTAACAAGAAATTACAGTAACTTGTTTGTGAGTTGTATATAATACAATATCAACATGTTATAGTTATCAATATGGTTCTTGCATTGTGCTCAGAATACTATAATTTTGTTGCAGGACATAATTGCAAATAATTCATGTTTTAAGTTGTGCAATTTAGTGTAGACTTGCTGAGTACAGTATTGTAGAGGACTTCAAATTCAATGCTTTCTATGCATTTCACAACATGATTACCATTGGTACATCACAATGGACAAAGTTACTGTGGATTTTTCATCTTGTGAATTTGATTGTGATGCCATGCCCTCCAATCGTTTAATGAGTCATTGAGAGTGTTCAACCATGTTACTTTGTCAGCTTTTGTGTCTGCGGACAACATGTACCTAGAGCAGGATGAAGAAAAAAACATGAATTATCAATACTACAATACTATATTATTTACTAAAAACACTAATTTAAGAAGGTACTGTATAATAAACTTACTTGATGAGCATTTTCCCTCCTGCATTCACAGCTATCAGTGTTTCTCTGTCAGATGATGTTACAGGTTTTTTCAAAACAAGTTGCATAGTATGTGGGCGAGCACAAATGTCTCTTGGGACAATCGTGACAGAGTCACTTACACAATAGCCCAAATCAATTGACCCAAGAGGAGGCTGAAATAATAGAAATTATAATACAATGATTGCATATATGGCATTTGTCTGGTTTTGACAGGGAGCTCTCGCAGGAAGAGATTGAGACAAGCACCTTGTGCTTTTAGATAGAGTACAGTCTACAGCATTATATGTACCATATTACAACTACAGTATATAATTAACATTAAATTAAAATACCTTTATCAGTTCTTCATCTGGGTATTTCCAATACTGTAAAACATTGCCATCTAATATACACCAGTACCGAAGCCAATCACCAAGACCACCAACATCCTCAAATACAGTCTATTAAAAAACATTCAGAGCCACATTCAATATTTTTTTTGTATAAACAATATTTTATTAGTATTTGCTCTAAGCCCAAAATTGCTCATCATGAGAGCTCACACTCAAGCAATAATTATAAATTATCATTTAACACTACGTGTATGTATTTATTAAAAATTATCCTGTCTTTCTTATCAACTTTCTCAGTTAATTACTTATTGCTAGCATATTTTGAAATGTCGTATACATCAGCATATAAATATAAAATTCACATCAGGCACAACTATAAACTAATTATGGTTGAACAAAATTATAATAAAAAAATTTAATGTTAAATTTGGCACTTACAAGAAAACCTTTGGCGTGATTACAGTATTCAGGGTTGGAAACAATTTTCAGTTGGAGACCACCAGTTAAGACAGATCTTCCTTCAACCTTGACAGAAGATGAGGTTTAGAAATCAAAAACTTTGCTCTAAATTTTTTAAGTTGTTCAGACAGATTTTTTTTTAATTAAATACCTGGATCATTTTGTGTTTTCCGTAATAAATATTTGCCAGGTCAATGTGAGTGGTGGAAGCAAGAGTGAAGCCACTTGTTCGGAACACTGGGCCTTGAGTTGACCCTGGTGTTACTATAAGATTCAGATAGATTCCAAAGATTAAGGGCAATATATAAGCCATGGATAATATAAGCTGCCCCTCAGGTAAAAATTATATTGAATCTTTCAATAGGCCACAGCTAAAATAGGTCCAGGGTTGATGCTGGTTCAAAATTAGATATAGCTGATTGATTAGAATAGCTGACTATTTAGTGCTGTTTGTATTTTATAAAACATTACATAAAAGTAATATAATTATATTCACAAACCTTGTGTACCATCACATCCTTTTTTCTATTAGAAATAAAATGGGAAAGGACTCTTATATTTGCACAATACTATTACCGTAAGACTCAATTATGCTTATCACATTTTTTACATTTAAAGTTCTATTTAATATTCACATAAAATTTGGATGATTTGATATCTTACATGTACAGTATTATTATGTAAACTCAATTATATGTCACTACAATGATCTATCACTGTTTACTGATTTATCATTTTTATTTATTTAATTTAATTACTTTTAACAGGTTTTGTTTAATATGTACATTTGTACATGTATTATTATGCAGACAAAATATTTATCAATTAATTAGCAAACTTTAATTTTAATAATATCTTGCTTTTATTTTAAGAGAAATTATTTTTTTAAAGTTCACCTACCGCACTGCCCATGATTTGCTTAAATTTCGGGGAATCTAAAACTGACTGTATGAAAATACAAATTATAATACTGTTTTATCAGAAAAATTAGCACCATCAGCTAGTTCACTATTTAGGAGATTGTGGTTAGATTATCAGTTAGTAATAATTATGACTTTGTAATTATATTTCTAGAGATATTATTAGTCAAAATTATAATTATGTTAAACATGTCGTTGTCAATACTAATGATCATAGATAGTAAACTAGCTATGATTATTAATCTAATTATTGTTAATTGTTATTATTACCGTAGTATTATTTGTTATTGTTATTATTACTGTATAATTATTGTTAGTAGTGGTGACAAACATATAAAATATTAGTAGCTGTAAGGTAATAAATCACAAATATAAATTACAAACTATAAAAATGAGGAAAGTACAAAATATACATTATTTCTAGATCAGGTCAATGATTTAGTAAATTTTTATGAAAACCAAATACCTTAGCAATCATTGTTTTCTTTTTGTGCTTATTTGTTGGATTGACCAAAGGCAGCAGAGTTTTCTGATAAAAGATTTAAGAAAATAAAACTCTTAAAATATAATTTATCACTTTATATTGTTAAATATTTTATTAAGTTTCAGTGAAAGAATACTTACTAATATATAAACACTGACATTAAGCCCAAAGGAAGGTTTTACACTTTTACTATAAAGAAATTTATGAAATTGAAAAATAAAGATTCTAGATATAAAAATTCTCTATTCATATTAAATATAGTAAAGAGCACATTTGGGTGTAGAAAAAATAATTGTGAATTTATTCTCTTCTAAATTTCTTACATTTCAAATTTATCATCAAATGTAATGCAATTATTCTTGATCTCATCTGAAGTTACTGCTTTAGTACAGTACATCTGTTTGGGGTTGTGCTTGATGATGCAAATAAAACTGTAAATACAAGGCTCTAAAAATTATAAGAATTTATTAGTTTACACAGTACTATTTTATTTATATTAATTTATATTAATTTATACAGGTTGTGAAGATTATTATAACCACATGATTTATGCACATCATGTATAATAAATATTTTATAAAATTACAATGAATTATAATTAGTATTTAATTAAATAATAATTATAACAATGAATTGTAATTAGTATTTAATTAAATAATAATTACAGCATAATTATCAAAAGCTACCTGGTGAATTTTTGGTTGGCAGTTGTCCTTGATCAACTGAAATCTTGATTCCTAAGATAAAATATTATAACCTATCAGGAATAAATACTTCTTATCCTCAGTATTTTGATTTCAGGAAACCAATGATGATGAATAATATACTGTACCTGAGAGAGTCAATGTAGCTTTGCAAATATCGTCTGTTTGTTCATTCATATAAACATCTTCTTCATCACCAGTTTTAAGTTTTTGTACTTCATCCAGACAAGCAGTACGACGTTCAGCTATTAAATTAAAAAGTGCACTTTGAATACAATAATTATTGTAAAAATCTTGTATGCGATAATTGCAGACTGCAGAGGTTGACATATTGTACATGTACACCAAAGTGAATATAAAACTTAAAAAGTTAAGGTTCACATAAGCAATCATATATATAGTTATGTAACAGTACATACTTGAAAATTTTAGCAGTCTTTCAGCTTCCACCTCTTCTGAGGATCCAGTGCTAACACCTTCATGCAGAGCCAAACATGTGTTCACAGCTTGACTAGCCTGAAGGACTATGTTTTGTTGATAAGCTGCTTCTTCCAGGAGCATCTGTCATTAAGTATGTATAAGAATGAGTGTTATGCACATTGTAATTGGTTTGTCACTGTGCTTAATAAGGCTATGCAAACATGGTTTATGTTACAACTTTATGACACAGTTTTTATAAATTCCCAGACTGCGATTATGTACATAACCAGATGGAAACACCCAAATTAATTAGGGGGAACTCAAAGATTATGGAAAGAATGGGTCACCACTGCGGACTGATGTTAAGTGCTTTTTTTGTTATTTTTAACGAATTATAACTAGTTTATATATATATATATATAATATATAATGAGATATAATTAATATATATATATATAATGAGATTATGCTGACACCAGCAATAATGAAAATTATGCTGATGCCAGCAATAATGAAAATTATGCTGATGTCAGCAATAATGAAAATTATGCTGATGTCAGCAATAATGAAAATTATGCTGATGTCAGCAATAATGAAAATTATGCTGATGTCAGCAATAGTGAAAAGAGTGCTGCAGCTGGGTATGAGGAAGTCACTGCAGTAGTATGATCTTACTTATAGTGCTTGCAGTTTATAGTTACCTGAATTCTTTCATGAACAGTGTAGTTTCTTGTTGCCTTTGCTTTAACTTTCTTTGGTGTCGCCATTGCTGCGTATTGGTCACTGAATGCACTATTGTAACCAGATTTGTGCATTCCTTTAAAAGTAGGATGCGCATGTGGGACAGCCATTTCAACATCATCATGTTCATCATGATCACTAGCAGACTTCTCAGTGGCCTGATAAAGAGTGGAATTTAAAATTACTATGTTGACACTTCAGTTTACTAGAGCTAAAAAAACTAGGGCTGGAATGGGTACTTGGATTCCCTGTCAGTGAGAGCTGCTCCCAGAAAGTTGGGAGTGAAAGAGTTAAACATTGCATACTGTACATTTAATTCATTTTACCTTTTGTTTTGCAGCTTTAATGCTCTCATCGTAAGTCAGTTGAAACATAGTCTGCTTCTCATCTTCTAGAGCTTGATCAAACTCAGTCATGTCAATGTTAAAAGTTATTTCATGGGCCGAACTCACATCCATTTCACCCAAACTAATTGCAGAGATTTTCTGGGATTTCAATGTACGTTTTATATCTCCTTTTTGATTTTCTTGTGTTGGTGTACTTTCGCTAACAGTTACATTGGGACTTGAAGGCTTTTGTAGTTCAACAACATTCTTGGTTGGACTTAATAACACATCTGCACAAATTACAACAGTTTCTTGAGCTTCGTTGTTGCTTTCAAGGGCCAACTTCTTCACTGGAATGTCACTTTTAATTTCATCTTCACACCTTTTTGTAGTTTTTTGGGCAGATCCAGGGGTCTTTGCTGCAACTTTCATGGCAATGTTGTCTGTTGGGGGAGCCGGAGCTGGCCGCTTTAAATTACTGGCACTGGGCTGCTGGTTCATGGCTTTTTGGTCGTCGCTTGGACCAGAGTTCAGATTGAGTCTCAGAGGTTTGGATGGTGGAATGGTCACCTGACTTTTGCCGCTCAGAGGTGGGGGTTTGGTTGGGACATCCTTAGCATTTGTAGTTTCCATTGGTTGTTCTTTTGAATGTGCAGTTGTTCGTGGAGGTTTTGCTGGTGGAATGGAATCTATTTTCTCAGTGATTTTGGACACAGGTTGTTCAGTTGTAGCACTTCTAGGATCATTGAAAAATCTTCCACCAGCATGACTTGCTCGAGCATCTTTTATAGAGGGAAATACCCTATCAGAGCCACTGGGTTTATCCTAGAGCATTGAGCAACATCGATTTGTATAATTTAACACACTAAATTCAATGCATATAGTTGCATGATGGTGCATATATGGTATTATACATGTAGTATGGCATTGTATTTAGCTGACATACAGGGTATAAACAGGCTGAGGGTGAATCCACTGACTACTAATATATACTGTAAATATAGTCTACATATAACACATACCACTGCATTTTCACTTTCTCTATCTTGCTTGGCAGTTGTCACAAGGCAAGACTTTGCAGGATTACTGGAAACCACTTGCACTTGTTTCATGTACATTGCTTTACGATCCTTGAAAAACATACCATTAAATTACAAATAGTACTGGCAATTACATAATTATACACAGTACTAATACAGTAAAACCTCTCTGAAGCAGACATCCCTCTTAAAAAGACACCGCTTGTAAGCAGACACTCCTTATAAGCATATCAGGCACCCCTCATAAGCAGACACACCTTGTAAGTGGACACCCATCATAAGCTGACACCCCTCTTAATTTAAGAAGACACCACTCATTAGCAGATACTTCTCTGAGGTCCCAACAAATCACCAATCAATATTGGTTGGTATTGACCAAATATGGGGTATCAAATGGTGTGAAATATTTTGAAAGATTAGCTCTGAACAATAAATATATTTGCAAACCTTAACAGATGGACTTTCTGTGTTAACCACCAAAGAAGCCTTCATTACGTTTTCTTTGAGATCACTGGACGTAGACATTTTTTGTCCTTCTTCCGATGAGTTGTTGCCAATCTGTGAAGATCTGATCTCGACTTTCTCTTTTTTTGGTGTAGTCTTTAACAACATGCTTTTACCCTCACCCAACTCAATAAAACATTCCTTTTGCTTCAAACTAGCTTGCTTCGCGTATTTCTCAAAGAAGACACTCTTTGGAGTTCCACCAGAAAACTGAGCTGAAGTGACCACAACCGGTGTGCCTTTTGGAGGATTTCGGACTGAATTTTTGAACTCTGTAGGGGTCGAGGGAACTGCATTTGAATCGCTTTCCGTTAGAGGACGGCTTGGTCTATTAACTACGGGACTTCGTCCAGCTACCTCTTCTCTTTTCTTTGCCAGTGCTGCTTTTCTGGCTTGGGTTCGAGCTAATAGTTTCTGTAGGAAGCAAAACGCAAAAAGTTGCCTTCACGAGTGCTTTTGAAAATTTCATAATATTCGTTTAAATACAGTATAAAACGAGTACTCGAAGTCGTTTAAAAAATAACCAGAGCTTTGAATAACCCGGATAATATCAAGTCTAAACGAAGTCAACGACTTTAGCTAGCGAATTTTAGAAAAACAATATAAAATGAATGGTTGTGGTAAGTCAATAATATTAACTACAGTACAACCGACAAATGAAATTAACGATCATTTTTCACCTTTAAAATAAGCATAAAAGCTATTTATTCTAACAGTTATCACGAAGTGTAATATACTGCTTTTATTTAAATCCAAATTGGATTCATTTGTCGCAAAATAACAACGAATTTCGAACATAAATAAACACATTAATTGAAACGGCCATTTTGGATTAGGAAGTTCTATAGACAACAGAACTAGGCCAAATAAACTGGTTTAGTTTGACAAATAAAACCCATCAGAATACTAGAATATGTGAGTAACGTAATCATACCTCTGTGAAGGGATCCATGTTTAAAAATCAGTAGCTATTTCAGCGTAAAGTTTCTGGTATCGATGAAGTCAAACACGCCGTTGATGCAAACCTTTCTTTGAATTTGAATTTTGAATCGAAGGCGGGAATGTCACGTGGAAAGCAAATATTAGACCACGCGAAGGCCACGCGAAGGCCACGCGTGTGTACTCGACCTGACTTCCGCTCGCACTCGCGGGTAATTAACATAATGTATTGGTGAATTGAAATCCCGACCTTTTGACCCCCGGATAACAGCCAAATTTAAAAAGAAAACGTAAAAAAAAAAAAAATGGAAAAAGAAGGAAAATGAGAAGAAAAAAATAAATTAAAAATTAAAATCGCATCAACGCTTTACATGAGCGAATCTACAAAAACCGCGCATAAATCTGAAATAAATTCTCAATAAATTTTAGTTTATATAGTTTGGTCATTATTATTAACCTAGCTAGAATATCACAAAGGAAACTAGTGCAATATAATAATAGATCATCCATGAATGGCGTATATTCGCTTTCTAGTTTTGCCATCCGGCATAGGTCAAGTATACTGTCGTCAGGAGACAACTGATTACAGACCCTCAGTTGCTCTTAAGAGTTTGGATTTTGATTTTTGATTGACTAGCCAATTGACGAAGTTTGGATCAACAGAAATTGCATTCATAGTCTTACGGTAGGTAACTGTTGTGGTTTTCAACAAGATTTAACCCTTCCGCACGCATGGCTCTCCGAGACTTCTCTCCTTGACGAGTAAAATCGTCTGGCGTTAGACAGAGTAAAAAGATAAAGTTGTTCGACAACAACGATGCGCATGAAAGGGTTTGAAGTCTCCTTGTAATAAATGAAATACTAATCTCGGTATTTTCGTGTACTTAGTGTCTTTGGAAGTCAAAGAGTTAAGAAATTTCATGTTGCCAGCGTCGGTTAAAAAATCTAAAAATTACTTCGGTAATTTTTTTTTTTAAATAGGAGTTTTTAAAGAGTTTGTACAAACGAAATGATATCAATTTCGCGCTTTTAATTCTTATTAAATACATATTTCTTAAAGGTAAAAATAAAAATATCCTATAAAAGATGAAAATACCACCGAAAGGTTCCCAGTTTAGACGAATTTTGACGTTTAGTACACTTCAGACAGTAAGTATATAATCCTATAATGTTAAAGTTGAACAGTACTGGAATCAGATCTGAGCAAGATTTACTTGCGTGTGTCTTCTACTAGTTTTCTTGACTTTCCGTCCTTCGCGGAACAAAACAACATTATTAAAATGCAGAATTTTTATTCCTAAAGGCTGCTGTTGTGATTTCTTTGTCGTGTGTGATTGCTTATATGGTCCATAACGACTTATCAAAAGGACGTTGGGCTTTCTTTATCTTCATTTCGTGCTTGGCCTTGATGTTTGCTGTGTTCATAACAATGTTATATGCAAATGACATTCCGCGACGTCATGCTAATATGAACTGGTCCATTCTGGTAAGATATTATAATACAGTGTGTGCACTTACCGAATGTATCTGGTTGGCTGATGGTTGGTTGGTTGGGTGATTGGTTTGTTGGTTGGTTGGTTGGTTGGTTGATTGATTGGTTGGTTGGTTAGTTCTGTTGGTTGGTTGGTTGATTAGTTAGTTGGTTGATCGATCTATTGATTGATCGATTGATTGATCGATCGCTCAGTCGGTCCGATTGATTGATTGATTGATTGATTGATTGATTGATTGATTGATTGATTGATTGATTGATTGGGTTAATTGGTTGATTGGCTGCATGGTTGGTAGGTTGGTAGGTAATTTAAATATTTTGGTGGCTTGCTAATTAGTTGCTTCATTGCTGGTTTGGTTGTTTGCAATTGTCTGTTTGCTTAGCTTGTTTGTTTGTTTGTTTGTTTGTTTGTTTGTTTGTTTGTTTGTTTGTTTGTTTCAGTTGCATGGTTGCCTTGTGTTGTTAATTGCTTTTTACATATGAAAAGGTTTATCACTTTACTATACTGATATATAATACTTTACTTTACCTGACAGAAAAATCTTAATTTATAAACGACACTATTCCAGTTTAAAATCATCTGTAAAACACTGAACTTTCCTTAATAATCCCAAAATGCACGAACATAACCTCCGGATAATAGTTTCTCCAATATTTTATTCCTAGCTATCTGTACCAGCATTAATACTGGCCATTCTTCTCTTTATTGGTGCCGTTGTCATATCAGTTCACATTGACCAAAATTGCATGGAATACTGCGCCTTAGCAACGGTTGCTGCGGTGAGTATGGACCATATTGACCACCTGATCCCCCAGGGACGTAGCTAGGATTTTGAAAGGGGGGGAGCCGAAATCAAAATAAATTTTTCGGGGGCTCCGGGGGGCATGCTCCCCTGGGAAATTTTGAAATCGACAGTCGCTGAAATGCCATTTCCTGGCTTTTGGAGGAAGATTTTACAGACTCTAAAGGTTAAAAAACGTCATATAAAATACCCAAAACACGCAAACGTCACATATATACTCAAAATGCATACACTCAGTAGATTGAATACACTGTTTACAGTTTATTTCCTGACACAATTCATATTGCATCAGTTTTGTAGTTACATGTCTGTTGTTTTATATCAAAAGGGGGGAGCCGCGGCTCCCCCAGCTCCCCCCTGGCTACATAAACTGACAACTGACACTCTGACAGACAGACTCTTCTTAAATAAATTTAAATTTTACGCGTTTACTATGCCCCAAAGTCGGTTAAACTAGTGTGTATATTGATAATAGTTGAGTTCAGTTTAAAATGAAAAATATTCAGTCAACTAAGATTTCTGTTTTGTCTTTTATATTGCGCAGGTGTCAGCATTTTTCTTGACATTCTTGTTTCTACTTGAGTCACTGGTTCTCTTTATGAAATCACACGAAGAAAAATCCCGAAGCGAAGCAGCCATGGTGCGTCACATGGAATCACAAACCTAACTGTTATAAGAGCTGAAACTGATTTTCAATCCAACGCCCAAGTTTTGTAAAAGGTCTCACTCTGTTTATATATACACAGCGAAGAATTACCAACACTTTTAAAGTGTGAACAACTTGGATATATAAGAAGGCTAGAAGCAAACTTCCATTATCTTTTTTTTCCAATTTATTATGTTAAAGCTGTAATAAGAAATAGGCGACAGACGTTAATATATTTTACATGTAGCCATGATGCATGGCCGGGTTTGGATGCGGCGCAGGCTATGATGCATTGCGCACGCTACCACTAGGCAAGAATCTTGGATTAAACGTTTTTAGTAACGGTTATTATAACTACACTAGTTTGACTTCACTTTTTGGCCAGGAATCAGTATTTTAGATCATGGGGTTGAGCATAACTAAGGTTTGAAGACCGGGGGTCACTTAGTGGAGGGATTAACTCTTCCGGTATATGATACCGGACTGCGGTATTGAAACCACATCAAGGAATGTAGGCGTGGTTATTCTCTTCTCCATTACTCCATGGGCATGGCGATCCCTTATTCTGGTCGTGCTACTTATTGTGAACAGATGGTATATCCAGTAGCTCATCTAGGGTATCACCCAACGCACCCTATAAATACCTGTATACATAACCTGCGTGTATCCAAAAATACCGTTTTATGGAGCTTGGTATTTGAATCTCATAAATCAAATATAGGAACAATATCTAAACAATACTGAATAGCACTTTTAGTTACTGCCTAAGTTGAAAGTATAATATCAATTATTGCAACGGCAGATAAAACAGCACTTAAGTGTTAACTTAATTTAAGTTGTCAAAACATTTTTCAGTTATGCCATTATCCATTTTATGTGTTAGCAATTTCCAAATCACAACGAAATAGGAAAGTAGTATATCGCACTACTACTGTACGGCATCAGAGAGCAGAAAGGTAGGTCCAATTGAAGATTTATACTCTTTATACACAATATAAATACTATTGTATTTGAATCAACTTAACTTTTGAAATTTAGAGTTTAACGAATGTCTACATGCACCAAATGTCTGCCAAACTTGCACACTATACTATACTTATACCCGTACCACTCTTTATCTACCGACAAGTGGTTAGCTGATTTATACTGACATACAATTGTCAAATTGTAAATAAATGTGTCGTATATTTGAAGTTTATATCATCACTTTAATTGTCGCCCATGTACAGCTCTCGAGAAATGACCTGCGGAATGCTGATCTTATTAAACTGAAATCACTATCTTCCTGTTTTCTCTTGCCTGTGTATTTGTTTTGTGTATTTTCATGGAGATGCATTTAAAAATCGAAACCTTTTGAGAGTGT
This sequence comes from Paragorgia papillata, assembly GCA_035771165.1. Lineage (NCBI taxonomy): Eukaryota > Metazoa > Cnidaria > Anthozoa > Scleralcyonacea > Coralliidae > Paragorgia > Paragorgia papillata. The sequence goes on along the minus strand of JAWNZC010000025.1, from coordinate 4,654,195 downwards.
GAGGAAGACATGCGTGCTACTAAAAATATCAATCTTCACTGAAAGTGCTTATATATTATGAAAATTTTTAAAGTTATTTAGCAGAATGAAACAAGAGTTGTGCACATTTTCATTGCTCAGTTTTACCACTAAAATATTTTGCAGTTTTGATGGCCAATTGATATGGATTTGCAAGCCTTGTGAGACTAATTAATCTATAGCTATCACTTTCTATACAACAGATAATTAGTGAAGTCGATTTTGTAACCGAACCCGACGACATAGCAGAATCACACAGCTGTGTAATTTCAGTTTTCACTATTAAAATATTTTGCTTTAATTTACTTCAGAAGTATGTAATATAATAATGTAAAAAAAGTAACATGAAAGCGTTAGTTGTAAACTTGTTTCACTCTTTAAGAAAAAGTTAAGGAAACGTCTTTGCATTTTCAAACTTATAAAGTTCAGTGAAATGACGATACTATATCATGTGGTTATATAAGTGGCCTTTGGTGCCGACCTTTCCTTAATTATTTCTTAAAAAAATATCTCAGTTGAACCTGTTGACTGATTATGGTCAAAAACGCTTCCAAACATTTGAAAATCCGATGTACATAGTTAGGGATCGCGTTACGACTTCCAGTATAATATACCCCAAGCCTGACAACAAAATACTATTAAACGCCAAGCGTCTGTTAAACGGTAGACGCAATAATAAAACAACTAGAAAGTAGTGAACGAAGCAAAAGAAACACAACAGCGATAGGAATCACAATGAAGAGGTTAGTACAAGTAACTTATATTACGAAGTGATAAGCTGCACAGTCATGCAGAAGTATTTGAAGATTGGGATCACTTAGAAAGAACCAACAAGTCCACATTCGGGTTAGTTTTCAGTCTTTCCAGTAAGCTATATATGTTTAAGCAAGAGTATTTCTAGGAACAAACTGGAAGCAGAGAGCAAAACCCGCATGAACCTCTTTTACAAGCACCATCACCGATATGCTTTATAATTGCTTCTGTATTCCAGGCTGTATAGATCAAAGTCTTCTACATCCCTGAAATTGTTGTAGGGATTATACAGTATAAAGACTTTGCGTTTGACAGTGTTAACTAGATGTATACAGCAGTATACCTGTTTTATCATGAAGGCCATTATCAATAACTGACATTGTGCTTTAGCCTTCAGGCTGTGAACGGCAGAACGTTCGAAGATGACTCTGCACTGAAGACATCTCGGATGTGCTCAAATACAAAGGGGCCAATATTATTTTATCCGGCTTTCAGTTGTGATAAGATTGTTCAGCAAGGTTGCCGTTGAGAGACAATATACTGTGTCACTCGGTAGCAAGACGTTCTTGTTACAGTGACACAGTATTGCTCCTTGTATATACGTTACTGTCTTTGAAGCTGACTAATAATAATGTACATACATTATGAGAAGCTTACTGCACCTACATACTCATGGTGTCTTATGATCTATAATTTGCCCAACGCCATCTTAAGCAGTATAGATATACTAATCCTCTGTCAGTATTGAAATGTTATACGTCACGCCCCTAAAGGGGCTGTTTACATGTGAAGTAAGCGGGACGGGACGTTTATATGAGTGTTTTGAGGCGGGACAATTGCGTCCTAGTTAGGCGAGACAGACATTTATATGGTGAAATTGTCCCTCTCAAGTGGGATCCGGGTTAGGCGGGATGGAACAAAAAATATCCCGGCAAACACATGCTTCATTAAACGAAATGAGATAAATAAAGGAAAAATATAGTAGCGATGCGATCCCACTAAACGACCCTCCCCGGCAAACGTCCCGTCCCGGCAAATGTCCCGTCCCGGCAAACGTCCCGTCCCGGCAAACGTCCCGTCCCGGCAAACGTCCCGTCCCGGCAAACGTCCCGTCCCGCCTTCAACAGCACCTTTAGGTTTACAGGAAATCTCAAATATTTTCAATAAATTGTATTAATTAAAGGGGCTATTTTTAGCAATCCTGACACAAACAAAATTATCGTAAAATCACAGGAAACCTCACATTGGCTCACAATAAGATATAGAAACACAATTAAGTGATGCTACAAACCTGCACAGAATTAGTACGGATAGTCAAAATTGTGCGACATTGAAAGGGATCACAAATCGACATCTAGCTCAATTTGTGCGCGAAAAACTTGGTCCTAAATGTTCAGAACTGTTCTATAGGTAACTCATACTTCATAATTGATCAATCAATGTACAGTTTAAATTTTGAAGTTTATACCTCAAAATTTGAAATAAGACAATGTTGGCTAAAAACAACGTGACATAGCGCCATGCATGTCAGGTGTTAATATACTACATCTGTGTTCTGATTGGCTAGAAAATACGAAAGGATGGAAATTGGTGAAGGTTTGGAATATATTAAATCGACTCCAGGAGTATTGAAACTTTTTGAATTTGTAAGTATACTTAACATTTGTTTGTTCTTTATAAGTTGGAATAAAATAGTAATATATTCAATATATATTGATATAAAGTCTGTTCACATGAGATCGAGGTACTGTATCTCGGAGGGTTAAATAGGGATAATTTGGGAAACTAAGGTCAAAGTTCACAATTAGCCACGTTTCACATGATAAAACGCAACTGCCAAGTTTATCTCTACATGTCGCTCGAGAGATTACTCCAGCCTCATGTGAACCGAAGTGACAATTAAACTAAAGTCAAACCGCCCACGTAAGGAGAAACCTTCGGGACTTCACCGAGTAATAGCTAGTCCAGTGTTAGCCTGGTTCCCTGGCCCAATTTCAAAAGAAATAAGGGCCAGGTAACCACTAATCTCATTCTCGCGTCATCAGGGCTAAATCCACTTATGACGATTGCAGTTTTACTCATAGCCACTAAAAACGCGCGAAATTTCAACCAATAGGAAAGCAGAAGCCTTTAGTGGTTACCTGGCCCATATTCTTTGATTGGGCCAGGGTACCAGGCTAGTCCAGTGTCTGCTTACGAGAGGTGTCGGCTAACACCACTTGTCTGCTTGCGAAAGGTGTCCACCGTTTTTCTGGCCACCGTTGCTTTTTGTCTACTTATTCATTTTACTCTGGCTAACGCCAGACAGTTTCACTCGTCAAAAACTTAGCAAACAACGAGGATATTGAACAGATTCAAAAACGTGCCTTGAAAATCCTCGTGCCAGGAAAATCATATAAGGAAGCTATCGCAGAACTAAATCTCGAATTATTAAGTGAAAGAAGAAGTGAAATCTGTAAACGATTTTACAATTCTGCTTTGCAGCCCACTAGCAAGTTGAGAGAATTAATCCCGGAACAGAGACAAATTACGTACTCATTGCGTCACCCACGCAGTTTTGAACTTTTTAAGAGTAGGACTATGCGTTTTAAAAATAGTTTTATACCTGCATGTGTTAAGAATTGGGATGACCACCCATTTTAATATTCCTAGTTAGTTAGTTCCTTTTATAAAAATATTATTTAATGTAAACATACGTATTTCAAATATTCTAGGCAATATTTGCAAAGTATTGTATTTCCAATAATAATAATAATAATAACTTTCCTTTAACCCTTTACTGACCACAGTTGCTTTTTGTTTACTTATTAATTTTACTCTGGCTAATGCCAGACGATTTTACTCGTCAAGGGGGGAGCTCCTGGAGACCTGACCAATAAAGGGTTAAGAAAGATGTCCGCTTATGAGAGTTGTCAATAACCGGGATCAGAAATCAGAATTCGCATGTGTAACTAATTATGCGTGTCTTCCAGAACTCTTGTCACGGCAGGCTCAGTTGCCTTATGTAAAACTCATTATTATTCTTATGTCTTCTAGGTGGCTCTTCTCATATCTATTTCATGCATGGGTGGTTTTGTGAACACAATGCACAATTCAAAAGGGACGTGGAATTTCTTTCTTTTCATGGTCGCTGCTTCATGGATTCTAACTGTTACAGTGTTTCTTTTTTTCACACTTGGAGTTCATAAAAAGCTTCTGAGCTCTGTCAACTGGGCACTTGTGGTACGTTATGCCCCATGAGAACGTGTTTTAAACGTCGTGTTGGTTCATGTATCATATGTCATATACCATACCATACCATACCATACCATACCATACCATACCATACCATACCACACCGTACCACACCACACCATACCATACACCATACCATATCGTACCATACCATACCATACCACACCACACCATACAATACCATACCATACCATATCATACCATACCATACTATACACCATATACCATACAATACACCATACCATACCATATACCATACCATACCAGAACATACCATGTACCATATACCATACCATATCATACCATGTACCATATCATACCATACCATACCATACCACATGCACGTAACATCACATCAATATATCATACTAACTATCATATTAACTATTATTTTTCTAGGTTGGTATAGTGTTTTTAATATTCACTGTACTGCTGTTGATTGCGGCCGCCATTCTTGCTGATAACACACGCAATTATAAAGCCAGTGGTATGTGCGACGCTTGGGCGTCTGTGAGTGGAGACATTGACTGCAATAACCTCATTGTTTCCGTAGTAAGTAATGGAAATTTTACAGTTTACCGTACCCAAGTAAATGAGTAATCCAGCAATTCGTATGCCACCCAGCGAGTCTACTTAGAAGCCCTAACTCAAACAAAAATCTCATCAGTGACTGTGTTTACCGCTTAGTGAGTTACAGTCATTTGCAACTCACTTTTCACCCAAATCTTCGGAAGTTCGTTCGGAAGTTCGTAGTTCGTTTTGAACACTGCATTTAATTGGTTGCTTGGTTCCTAACAGCCAATCAAATGCGTATTCAAACGAACTTTGAACTTCCCAACGAACTTCCGAAGATTTGGGTGAAAAGTGAGTTGCAAATGACTGTAATACACTAACCGACCCACTAGTTAGTTTACTGCCCAGCTTATACAATAACCTGACTCACTGACGTGACTAAAATACGGTAAAGTGTAAACTACACTAAGTAATATTATTATACATTTTCCACGAACCTTATTAAATTATGAATTATCAGAAACTTGAACTAGTCGTACATGCCGGCCGAGCTATAATTGTCACTCAGAGTCCACAATGCTATTATCTAGAGTGGAAGTAAAACAACTAGAATGATGCGTAGGCAGTGTTTTGGATAGAGCAAAGTGAAAAGATGGTAAACTACCGAGAATAGCAGTTTTGATAACAAAATACTGACGTTTCGGTATTTCGTTGCTACAAATATCTTGGCAGTTTCCGCCTTTTCACTTTGCTATTAGCTATAGTTTCTGGAAGTATTATCTGTGAGAATAAAAGTTATTACGCACGTGTTTAAATGTTTAACGACGTGATTCACCCACGATCAGTCAGTCCAGCTATTAAAACGAAACCAAAGAAAACCGCGGGAAAACTTGTTTCGCCATTTTGAAAGGACTTTCGGAAATTTATATTACTATTCATGGAACATGTCTTCATCATTAATTTCTTCCAATGATTGTTCAATATTTGTTTGTTATCTAGATTTTTGGTTTTATCGCGTTCGTTCTTTACTCCTTGGACACCTTACTTCACTTTTGGATAAGTGTATTCGCCGAAGCTGGAGACCTCCCTTCAGAGGAAACCGCTGAGATTAAGCCTGCAGCTAGCGCGCCCACGAATGATGTTTGAGCCATTGAACTAAAAATAACTGGAACGCTACGTTCAACCGGAAGTTTGAAGCCAAATTATGCAAGTCGTACCCAGCCTTTCCACGAAAAAAACAAACACGGCCAAAACAAAAAAAGTAGAAACACGCGTGGAAGTGCGTGTCTGGGAGTCAAAACTGGTTTCATGGAAGTCAAATTTTGGCTTCAAGATTTGTATGCGCAGTTTACTGAACGTAGCGTTCCAGTTATTTTTAGTTCAATGGTTTGAGCTATAAAAAAGGGAAAACACTATATCACATCAAGCTAAACCAGGTGACCAACGAATTGTTCATTATAAACAGTAATCCTAGTCCCAACCCTTCCTAACACCAAATAGGCTGAACTTAGAATTATCAACTTTTAGTGGTCCCTGAGTTCAAGTCGAGACGACAGCCTTAGTTTACACTAGAGCAAAAGTATCCGGATTCACATTGTTTTTCATCCTCAAGGGAATATAAAACAATGTGAATCCGGATACTTTTGTTAAAGTGCCTATGAAACGAAAATTAAGTTTATCTTATTTGAAAGAACTCTTAAAATGACAATATAAGATTTTCAGTATATCTTTGTTATTATCGACCAAAAGCACTTGGCGAATTAGGAACCATGTGCGAGTGTTTCTCCTACAACAGAGTCTGTAAATTTTAAGTGTTTTTGTTTGACAATAACAAAGTAAAGTTATTTTATAACTTAAATTTACCTATCAACTGAACAAACTAAAATATCTCAAAAACGAGGCAAGGAAACCAAAAACTGCAAAATATGATACTTTGTGTTCTTAAAGACAAACCGCTTAATTTTCGTTTCATATAGGCACTTTATAAGACAAATAGTTATCCATTTTCGACGTAGGCGAGATGCTCTAGAGTGTATTAGGAATTAATATAGTATCCTAGTGACTCAGTATTTCAAGCAAATGTAAATTTCAGTGTTTTAAGGTGAAGTAATACGAGCAACAAATTGCTGCAACATTACCACCACGTTGTTGCACGTATTACCACCTCAAACATTGTCACGCAAAAAAATTTCGTTGTTGCAAGTTGAAATAGCATGTTGCAGCAAGTAGAACTGGAGTAAAATGTTTTCAACTTGCAACAAAATCATTGTTGCGTGACAATGTTTAAGGAGGGTGGCAATCATAGAGATCAGTGGTGGCAATACGTGCAACAACGCAATGCGTTGAAAAAAGTTGAAGAAAAATGTTGCCCGTATTAACTCACCTTTAATTAATAATTAATAAATCGTAAAAAAATCACGCGTTTACATTGTAATGGAGGTATCATCGGTTTCAAATTATGAAGCTTAACCATCTAATAAAACCATCCCACATGCGGGATGTTAAACTTGAACACATAAAGGTAAAAATCCTATTTTCCGGAGGGTTGTGATTAGGTTTAGGGTTTCCGGGGGGCGTGATTAGGTTTAGGGATTCCGGGGGGTGGTATGGGGGTGAGGTTTCGTTTAAAAAGGTTGTCCAATCAGATGGTGGTTTTAATAGTTGGTTAAGCTTCATAATTTGAAGGAAATGATAGCTCTGTAATGTTGTTAACAACGACCAAGACTGCTTTGCGGGTGAACAAATACCCATATTGCCTTGCGCTCACTGTTGGATTATATTTGATATTTGCACCTTGTGTGCATTCCGTAACGCCATATAAATAGCACTGTGATTTTGCAATAGCCCGAGTGAAGGCCTGACCAGGCGTCTTGTTAAATCTAAAGCGCCAACGAGCAGTTAGAATGCAATTTCGGAGAATTCAAAGAGGGGAAAGTTCCTACAGTACTCGACATTCGCTTGTTCGTAGTATTGTATGATTCACTTCACACGGGATTGTTTACGTCGTTCAGCTAATTGTGCTAGATCAGCAATATTATTTCACTTCGTTTTGGCGTTTAACCACGCCTACAACTACATTTTTTATGCGGAATTTTGATTTCATTGGATAAGATCGAAGTTTTGGCTTATGCTGCCAACAACACTGCACTGCGATTGGACTATTTTCTGTGATGACATGCAGTTTCTTTTGTGACGTCAATGGAAAGCTAACACAGTAACAGTTTCGTTCCTGCGGGGAACGAAACAAAAATAGACAAAACTTTGTTGGAAAACCTCCTCAATAATAAATTAAGTCAGATAAATCCCTCGAACGTCGGGATGTATGCGATATAAAGCCCGAGGACGCGCATTATATAGCATACATCCCTCGTTCTCGGGATTTATCTATTACTTAACTCATCTAAAGATAAACATTGCCTTTTTCTTATGCAAATCAGTTCCAAAAAGCAATTAAGATATTGAAATAATATCGTTTGGAAAAAGCTAATATATGTTAATGATTTACATCGGTATACTCCCAGCATATCTCCTCGTTACTGTTTATCTACTGTTTATCTAGACGACTGGCCTGCCAAGTAGATCGAAAGGTACGTGAATGTATTGTATTTGTGAATGTATTTACATATATACAGAGATATGAGTGTAAACTAGTCGATGATCTCGTAGTTACGGAGGTTTTACCAGTTAGAAGGTCAGTAAATCCCCACAGAAACCCGACCACAACATCAGAAGGGCGTTGTTTTTCCAATAAAACACATGTAGGACTTTATGCATGTCCTCTTTCCTGTCCGAATCGGTCTTTGGTTGGTATTTTATTTCTTTGGTGTTTTATTCTGGCTAATGCCAGACGATTGTACTCACCTCTACTGGGGAAGCCCTCGGATAGGAATGAGTTAAGACATGTATATAGTAGCTTGCCGGTTTCTCTGCACTTCATGTGTTCTGTATACTTTATAATTTCACAATGTTCTTTCTTTTGTGTTAGTATGCATGTTCTGTTAGATTTTGATATCGTTAAAAGACAGACTATTAAATACCTAAAATCAAAAGATAGCCACACATGCATAACAAAATATGCCTTATCTTTATCATCATCATAATATATATATATATATACTGTAGAAGATGTTGTAAAAACTTTTGGCAGAGTGCTCGATGGGAATCCAGAGCATATTATAGTTAAAGTTGAACTTTAACTATATATATATACTATATATATATACTATATATATATACTATATATATACTATATATATAACTATATATATATACAAACGAGTACGTGTGATTTTGTTCACGGAATGTTGGAAAGTGCTCAATACCAAAAGGTAGAGCGAATATAGTATAGTTTAAGTGGGCTTACCTCAAAATGTTAAGTGTCGCAACAGTCATATAATATTCCGCCGTTCTTCGGCCGTTGTTCGCCATATTTAATATTAACGAGTTTACAGCATCGTTTCAATGCAATAACTGGGTTCTTAAAAACGGTAGGTTAGGAACAGAAGTTGACATATTTTACGTTGTTGATTCTGAGCCAAGAAGATAAGTGGCCGATATCAGCAAAATATGTTTTTAATCGCAGAAAAATGTTTAAAAGGTTCGCATCAGGGAGACTCAAACATGATTATACACAATAATGATTGTATGGCATGTTATTTATTAAATGAAAGTATACATGCATTATTTTACTCTGGCTAAACGCCAATCGATTTTACTCGTCGTTGACATGCATCGGGAAGCCTCTAGAGGGTTAAACGAAACATTTGTTATAACTTGCTATAAGATTTCATTAGATTCAGAAAAATGTATAAGTGGATATTGTTGCCCATGTCACATTTGATTTGAAGGAAGGTTACGTATCAGTCAACACCTGGGCATTAGACATTGGGGGGGGGGATTAACCATGTCCCCACCCTAGGGAAAGACATGTGAGCCAAGGCCCCACTCCTGGGCAACAAATTCACGTCTAAATCCCAAACGAAAACATGGATATATCGCTTCAGATCAACTCAAGAAGCACACAAATAGAAGACAACACATCTTGAACTCAAGGTAACGTTATTTTACTGAAAAATTTGTCGTATTTTAGCTCATTTAACGTCCGATTTACTTGGAAGTTTGAAACCTTATATTTCAAATATATTTCCGTTAAAATGCCCGCACGGCGCCCGCCACAACTTGAGCCTTGGGCTGCTGTGGTGCGAAATAGATATACTACACAAATCAGTAGAGCGAGACATAGACGATGTTTTCATCGCTTCCGAAGCGACAGTTTCGTTAACCGCAGATCAATTTCAAAGCAATCACGAGGTGTATTCTTATGTACCACGTGATAGCTTGTTTACGAGTTAACAATTGGATGTTTATCACGTGGTACATGAGAATACACCTCGTGATTGCTTGAATATTGATCCGCGGTTAATAAAACTGACACTTCGGAAGCGATAAAAAAATCATCCATGTCTCGCTCTACTGATTTGAGTAGTACTTTCCCTTTTTTCTTTTTTATGTGCTTTTGGCGATAGCCATATCCCCGGGATTAGCAAAAATGGTGAATGCCCGGGGGGGGGCGGGGTGGCCCGGGGGGGATGGGCAAAGCTGGAATTGACTCATACATTACTTACTTAGCAGATAAACAATTTACATCATGCAGGTACATGTACGGGTACAAAGATGTTTCAATATGTATATATATTTAATATATAGTAAAGTTTGATATACTGCCGAAATAGAGAACGTAGGAGTCTAACGTTTCGAGTTGTTGCAACGCGGCTATTTCCCAAATCCCACATATGTTTACTCTTGCAAATTCACGCATTCGCAAATGTTTGGCAGCGGTGTTCATTTCCGGCGCGGCCAGGAAATGTTGGCTCTGGGAACGAGATAAGGGACTTTAAGATCTACGACGTCAACCTCAACGATGACGTCCTCTGAACAAAATAATTCTTTTCGCAAAACAAAGAAAATCAATAATTTTTAGTCCCAAGTGTAATCTCAACACCGTCCTCGTTCTTTCTACAACGCCACTTAGAGCGTTTTCACGTCTTCAGGACGACGTCAACGGCCAAAAGATGAGAAGATTGACTTCAATACAGACACTACAATCATTTTAGCAATACTGGGGCGTTTTGGAAGTCACTAAACTATAGCTTCAAATACCAAATATAATAGTTAGTTAACCGTGACTTCTTTAAATTGGAAAACTTATCTTGCGTTTTAACCGCCGTCGTCGTCCTAGCATCTTAAAGTCCCTATTGATCTAGGCTAGACGTTTAAAACGTCACTTCCGGCTGCGACGCAGACTACCTCGACTACTAAAGTTTCAGTTTTATTATTATTATTATTATTATTATTATTATTATTATTATTATTATTATTATTATTTAATCTTATTTAAAAACAGTAACCCTTCAGAGCTCTTACGCATTTGATTTCCCAAGGGGGCTGTTTGTTTAACTATAAATACAGTACAACAAAAATAAAGAGAGGGATTTATCGGATTTATATTAATTTATTATTGAGGAGGTTTTCGAACAAAGTTTTGTCTTTTTTTTTCCACCTTGGACAAAGATTTTCCTTGTTTTTTTCTTCATTTCGTTTCTAATTATTATTCAAGGCTTTATGTAATAGATAAATCCCGAGAACGAGGGATGTATGCTATATAAAGCCCTCGGAATTGAAGAACAAAGAAAACCGACTTAATAATAAATTAAGCGATATAAAGCCCTCGAAAGAACAAAGAAAACCGACTCGATAATAAATTAATTACATATAAATACACGTTACCATAACTACTTAAATATACCTAACTAAATTTAGTTTATTCATGCACAGGGCCGTAGCTAACATGTCGTAATTGGGGGGGTGCCAACCCAAAATTTCCGAATGAAATCCCCCCCCCCCCGAATCTTGCAATAATAATCACAAAACTTTGCCAACTGTAAGTATGTAACTGATTATTTCCTGGCTGGGATCGGGTTACGTACTTTCACATCCGGCAAAGGGGTCGCGTGACGACGGGACCCGTGGGAGCCTTGCAAGTTGCAATATTCACATTCCCAGAGTCCAACGTTTGTGTGGCGGCCACTGGGAACGAGAATGGAGAATTTAGACAACGTAATTTTAAATGTGTAAGTATTATTGTATTAAATTCGACAGATAAGTTTTCACCAGTACATTTATTTTTCATTTAATCAGTAGATTTTGGCAAATCTTTCAAAATAGTCTTAAAGTAAAAGGTGCCAATTTTCCGAATAGACCCGTGAGTTTTCCGAATATTGCAAAATCATGCATAAATTATCTTTGATGTGCCGCGGTCAATAAATAGGTTATTGACCTTGCATATTAAATGACCTACTATATCGCTTTAAAACCACGTCTAGAATACCATTTTTTTTGTTAAATAACGACAAATATCGTCTGTGTCATGAATAAACTAAGTCGGTTAGTGACCTTAACCTCGGTCACTACGCTGGTTATTACCCTCGGGCCTGTGGCCCTCTGGGTTAATAACCAGCGTAGTGACCCAACCTCGTACCCAGGGTCTTACCTCCGCTGGGCGGGGGCGGGGGAGCGGAGGTAAGACCCTGGGTACGAGGTTGCGTAGTGACCTCGGTTTCGGTCACTAACCTATACATATACAGACTGTTTTTTAACATCACAATCATTGTTATTATTAAATTATGTGTTGCCCCGGAGTAAGTCTTTAAATTTCGTCATTGAAATATCCTGTTGCTTAACAGGTATTGACAATTCGTTCCACAAACTCGCAGCTGAATAGCTAATACTTTTCTTCATCATATTAGTTTAACCAAAGAGGGCGAAAAATTACATATAACTAGAATTTAAATTTAATTTGTACTTGTTTTATGTTATTGTTGTGAACTGAACTCATGATTCTGAAGATGATTGTTATTCGAAATCTGTTTGCTCCAAATGCTACACCTGACTAAATGATTATTAACTAATTGAACCTATTCGTTGTTGTTTTTAGTCAATTAGATCAGTATGGCACAGATTGGAAAAGGTTTGGAATACTTGAAGTCTGTCCCAAGTATCCTAAAGATCATTGAATTTGTAAGTTGCACGCAAACTTTCATTAACCTTCATAGTGGTGAAAACTCTCAGGGGCCGCGTGAGCGCTGAAGGGCCTATGTGTTATACGGTACAATTTTTGCATGAAACTTGTCTCGCAATGATGACTTGTGCACATGCAGCATTGCAGTTGCAAGACAGGGAGTGTTACACGCTGCAACGCGTTTATGCAATTTTCCAATGATTTGGATTTCGATAAAAGCGGGTAGACTGGAGAGAGGCTCGATTGAGTGCCAAACCATAACAAAATATTGCAAGACAAGTTGCTGAAGGGGTACGTGTTACACGGTGCAATACTGAAACAAATTGCTGCACTCGTTGCAGAAAGTAGAACCTGGTTCTACTTTGTGCAACGATTGTTGCAAACTTGTCTCGCAACGATTTAGACCATTGCACATCATGTTACACGGTGTAATGGTTCACGCAGCTTGTCTCGCAACGGCGTTGCAAGACAAGTTGCATGAAAAATTGCCGTGTGGTATGTCCCAGTTGTCCCAACAATTTGTTATCGCTCTGCACTCGCTAAAATCACAGTTTGTTAACAGGCTTATATACTGCGAACACATCCTGTTAACACTGCGAACACATCCTGTTAACACTGCGAACACATCCTGTTAACACTGCAAACACATCCTGTTAACACTGCGAACACATCCTGTTAACACTGCAAACACATCCTGTTAACACTGCAAACACATCCTGTTAACACTGCAAACACATCCTGTTAACACTGCAAACACATCCTGTTAACACTGCGAACACATCCTGAATCAATAATCGAGTAATTTCAATTGATATACATTTGATATTTTTAATTTAAGTTTACGATACAACTATACGAGTATTTTCTCTTCTTTTCAAGTTTATTCTTTTGATCGCCATTGGAACTGTGGGATACTTTCTAGACAAAATGCCTGACGTATCGTATGACAAAAAAGGAAATTTGCAGTTCTTTATGTTTGCTACTGTCGTTTCCTGGCTCATAGTCATAGCTCTGTTTGTGCTGTTCATCACTGGACTCCACGAGAAACTTACTGCCATTAACTGGACATTAGTAGTAAGTTGTCGGACGCTTGAGTATAGCTGTTGAACTGTATACTGTATATAGGGACTTGAGGCTTGTAAATAGGGACTTTAAGATGCTAGGACGACGACTGTGGTTAAAACGCAAGATAAGTTTTACAATTTTAAGAAGTCACGGTTAACTAACTATTATATTGATATTTGAAGGTAGTTTAATGACTTCCAAAACGCCCCAGTATTACTAAAATGATTGTAGTACATAATACAAACGTACAATTAACAATTATTGGACGAGGTTGAGCAAAATATCGTGATTTCTCAATGGCGAGCAGATCAGTTATTTGCCGATGCCGAAGGCAGAGGCAAATAACTGCACTGCGAGACACTGACAAATCACGATATTTTGTGAAAACCGAGTTCAATAAGTGTTTTATTTTTTTTTATTTGACATTGTTTACCTGTAATTGTCCATTCATTACATTTCTTTCCAGCTTGACTGAACGAGCGATTTACGTTTGTCGAAATTGAGTGTAACGCGCATGAGTAGAATATTATTTGCCGCAAAACAACATATCCGACTAACGCGCATGAGCAGACTGTTATTTGTAGGCAGTTATTGGCAGGTGACGTAGCGGTCCCTCAACCAATTAAAAAGAAGATAAAAATAAATCGAATAATAATAGTTTTTATCTGTTTGTTTTCTAGGTGGCTATAATATTCGCTGTTTGTGCTGTGCTCCTTCTCATTTCGTCATCTCTTGTAGCAGATGCTGCCAGGAGTTATGACAAAAAACCACTTGGATCTTCACTGTCCTTTTGCGAATTGCTGGACAAGATAAAAGCCGATCCACGGTGTGGACATCTGATTGGAGGCGCGGTTAGTAGTTCACTTATACTCCGCTATTGCAAGGATATTTGTCAAAAAATCCGAAAAAATTATTAAAAAATCGCAAACATTTAAAAAAATCCGCAAAAATTTCAAAAAATCCGCAGAAATCCTTAAAAAATCTTAGAACTGAATCTCCCAAATCTAAAAAAAAAAAAACTCGAAAAACACACAAAAAAAATCCAAATATAATTCAAACAATCCTGCCAAAAATCCCCAAAATAGAAAAAAGAATTCCGAAAATCCCACAGGATTTTCAAAATCCCCAAAATCTCGTAGTGATTGGCCCCTTGGTTTTACGTTTGTCAAAGGTTAATTAAACTGTACTTCCTCGCAACGTTTAAATACGCAATATCACAAAGAGATGTACACTCAATGGTGGCCAAAATTAACGAGTTACTTATATTTCTGCAAGTTTTTATGAGGATAGTTATAACCAAGGTTAACAATAAAGGAACGCGCGCTGCAGGGCCTGAGGAGAGTAAAGAGAGGGCAGGTAAATAGGTGGCCTGGTACCCTGGCCCAATCAAAGAATATGGGCCAGGTAACCACTAAAGACTGCTGCTATCCTATTGGTTAAAATTTCGCGCGTTTTTAGTGGCTATGAGTAAAACTGCAATCGTCATAAGTGGATTCAGCCCTGATGACGCGAGAATGAGATTAGTGGTTACCTGGCCCATATTTCTTTTGAAATTGGGCCAGGGTACCAGGCTAGTAAATACGTACCTCCCTCAAAGGCTGTGTCATTGTGCTTTAGACAGCTGGCGAGCAAACAAGGCGAACCCAGTGTAGCTAACACCAGATTGCACCCACCAACCCACCCTATTAACAAAACTGTCGGCAACTAATTTCCACCGACTATAGTCGGTCGGTGTGATAAGGCTGGAGACCAAAACATGGCCTTTGACCTGAATCCAAGTAACAATTAAGCTCAGGATCCATGTCTGCACCTTACCTTCCACAGCGGTAAGTATATATAGTGACTGTAATTGTTAACAACTTAATTTTCGTAATGTTTTTAGAATCCAATAGAATTCTATTAGAAGTTTTATATTTCATTCGAATTCCCATATCTCAAAGTGTATGACAAAACAAAAATTTTAATTTCTAGTCTTTTCAGTATTTTTGAGATTATATTTGCATGTATATACAAAACAAAGGTGGCCGAATCTAGTTCAAGTGTCAGTCTGGTTCTCTTCCAAGAACTTTTTCATAATCTAGAAGTTTCATTGTCAAACACGTTTTCTTCCGAACATTCTGAGAAAAGTAGTTTAACACTGTCCGATATGATAACACTGTTTTTCCTTTGGGCGGCTCATTAATCAAAATGTTTCCGGTAGCATTTTCACATTTCTAAAATTCGACACTGATTATTCTTTCTCTTTTTCTTTCTAGATCTGTGGCTTCATTGCAATGGCACTTTTCGCTCTTGATACCGTCATTCATGTGCGCATGTTCCTTACTCGTGGCGCAGCACCGCAAGCCAGTACAGCTGCAGTCCCCTCCTAAAGACCCACTCCTATAATACAGTAGGCTTTTTGACTAAGTGATACATACAGGACGTTTTTATTTCTTAGGCTTTTGTTATCCACGAACTAGTATATAGAACAACGAGAGAAAGACGATTTTGTAAAACATGTGAGGAGAACATTAAAAAAAAGTTGAACCAAACCGGTAACTATTGCTTTGAACAATGTATTAACTGATAAGACAATGAGCCCGAGTTGTCTTACCCTGCGGGTCAGAGCCCTTTTCCGACCTACGCATGCTTCGGGGGAAAGTGGGCTCTGCCAACAAACTCGATATTTGGGGAAAGCGGGTCTGGTACTGGACTAGTTTTGAGCATGCACTAACGGTTGCCAAGATACTATTTTGGGCCCGGGCTCTAACGCGTTACTTGCTATTTTCCTGCTTGCGCAGTGCTCATAAACTAGAGCTTGTTTGACCAGTTCAAAACCTGACTGACTCGCCCCAAACTTACTTTTCCCCGAAGCCTGCGTATGTCGGAAAGGGGCTCTGACTTGCAGGGTAGAGTTATCTATGAGCTGATAGTTAACGAGACCGACGCAACCGAGTTGACTATCGTTCATATACAACGAGGACGAGTTATCTAATTGTTTTAGTGTAAACCAACTATAGTCGGACAAACTATTATTTTAAAGAAACAAACTAAAACCTGAGCAAAATGCAAGTTTTCTGTCATTCTTTTGCATTTAAAACTTGACTCTTTCGCTACTAGTGGTTTATCACTAATAGATTGTGAGTATAGCTCGATCAGCCAATCAGAATGCAGAATTTGTAATGGTCCACCACACACGCAAAAAGCTCACAGCTTGCTATCACATGTTTGCAACAGGCTGTAGTACCAATGCATGTTAACTGGTTCAAATGTGCTTGCTCGTGGTATTGTGATAAATTTGTGTTTATTCTGGTTGTGACTCGTTCGTTCGTCTGTTAATTCGTTCATTGGTGCGGAACAATACTATACTAAGCGACTTTTTTTACGCCAACATAATGGTACGTATATGCATTTATAATAATAACTATAGAGCGTTTTCATCTGACGTCACGGCGGCCATATTGGTGTACCAAAACAATGAAATGGCGGCCATATTGGTGTACGGTATGGGAATTAGCTCTTTCTTATTCAAATATTTCGTATTGTTTCACCACCCCAATGGGGACACCGATCACGTGAGTGAAAACGCTCTATAGTATAAACTATTGTTAACAATGGCATTTTTTAAAAAGGCCCCCGCATGCAGTGATAATAATATTAGTTAAGCATTTCCGGCGAGCTAGTGACTAGCCATTGGCTGGATTATATTTGTGCATAATCTTTACTGGGTCTGATTGGTTCCTGGTATGTGCATATTCCAAGAATAAAACATTTTGTAAACAGAAGTTAGTTTGAAAACGCCATTCCGAGAACAACTACGCACAAGTTACAAGTATAAGGCTAACGACTTCTCCTCGAAAGCGAAAGGTTGGGTATGTATGTATACACCATAGTTTTTTCTATTTAGATATTAAGTAATTTAAGTAGTAATTAAAATTCGGCTCAAAATAACAACAGTCAAAACGAACACTAGTTGTACAGCAGACATGAAACCTATATATATAAACTGTATATGATTCCAATGGCCGCGTTGCCAACCGCGGTATGAAGTAAACCATTTGTCTTTCGAAACCGCTCGCAGATTAAGTAAACCTTAAAGCCAAAAAATATATCCTATCAGGCGATCAGTTACAGCAGATACTGACACACTGTTCCGAAGATTTGTAATCGCAAGTGAACATTCTGCCATAACGATACAGATTGCATGCACTATAACGTTTACATGCCATGCCGTTTACAAACGCCAAGGGCGTAACCTATCTGATTTTAACGTCGATTTTCTCTTTAAATACTGATTCGTTTTAGAAGTTATATTGTCAAGTACTCCAACTTGTTCTTTACACGCTTTCTCGTGCAAAAACCTGTATAGGGTGACTGTTTGATCACGTACAAATCCTTCATATTAATTGTTACAGGCTAATTAAGAATTTTCGCAACAGGCTGTAGTACCAATGCATGTTAACTGGTTCAAATGTGCTTGCTCGTGATATTGATAAATTTGTGTTTATTCTGGTTGTGACTCGTTCGTTCGTCTGTTAATTCGTTCATTGGTGCGGAACAATACTATACTAAGCGACTTTTTTTACGCCAACATAATGGTACGTATATGCATTTATAATAATAACTATAGAGCGTTTTCATCTGACATCACGGCGGCCATATTGACGAAGCTTACTTCGATTGCTGAACAGCAAGGCGTATATATCATTTCGGCCACATGCAGTACCTACAGGTGTAACGGTAGTAAATTATTAATATGGCCTTTTATACAGAGCAAAATCAAAGCCGTGGCTTAAATAGGCCGCGAACAGCTCGTACAAACAGTCAATTCTTGAATAAGCCGAGGCTTATTTTGGACTCGAAGTTTGTTAAAAAAAACAACTCGGCTATCGCTTCATCACAACGACGAGCTGCGCCGTTTGGTGGAAATACCGAGTGGAAACCGTGCGAGAACTTACAGCTGCGAATTGCTTCGTGTGAGGACTGGAAATCCGTCCTTTATTAGACATAGTAAAAAGATAAAGTTGTTCCAGCACCACCAACAACATGTTAACATTAACATAGTAATGGAACAAATGGAGTAATCAAATCCTGACTCATGACTAAAGGGTCAGAATAAAGCAGTCGTATTTTTGGCGTGAAATCACTATGACAACACGGTAATTTAACGCCACGTTGCCATAGTGATACTTGACTCAGTGAAAAAGTCAGACCTATACTTTTAGTTTTGTGGCCAAGTTGTTCGCAAATGTGCGGATAGTAAAACACGACATTTTGGAAGAACTAATGATGTAATTTAGTATCTACTTAAAACCACGATCATATCAATGGCGCACACGCAATTACGATGTCGAACGCAAATGTTGTGCCTTCGATTTTGCCGCGGCGCGCAACCTAAATCTGCTCAAATAGCCGATTCCCGGTCACAAGAAAACAATTCTAATCAACAAGCAAAAACATATAATTGTTCTTCTAAAAATACTGCCTTCAATGATGGAAACGGGAACTTCGAACGCACAAAAAAAAAGGAAAACGTTGCTCCTTGTACCCAAGCTGTCCGACTTTCTTCATTAATTTCCATTGTGATATCTCCCGTTCAACGCCAAAGTCATCGAATGAGTGGAACCCAGCTATCTTGACTCTCAATGATGAACTATATATACTCTTTTATTGTGTAGAATACGTAATTTTCATCCTTTGACGTCAATTTCTTTTCAATTTTTCTTTTGTATTCTTTTCAATTTCGTTTCAGTCTTAGCCTTTGTATATTATTTTTCCCACACTGCACGCATCAAGATCCGCGTAGGTAACAATATTTACAAATGTACATGAACTGATAAAAGAAATAAATATTAGTGTAGTTGATTAGTTACAGGCTATAGTTTCAGTAAGGAGAACATTGAAATTATTTAATGTTTTAGCTCCACTATAACTCAGATTTTTTTCATGTATTCCGTTTTCGGAAATGGCAAATAAAGCTTCATATCCGAATTCCGTAAGTTATAACGTGTGGAGTAGTGGACGATCAGCTATTGAATAAATCGGCTGTAAGTGTTTTTGAAGCTAAATCACGAGTAATTTTATACACGAGTCTGGTGGCTTTAATAAGTAAGCTACGCAAGTATAACTAAGTAAAAAATTACGGGAACCACGGAGTATTTTGATAAAATAAAAAACGACGGTAACTCCGAAGATGGTAAACATTTTATTAATGATTCAACGTTTCGACTAAATTGTAGTCATCATCAGGAATGCTAACTGGTTGTGACGGTTGAGTGATATTTATAGGTGAAGAAATTAAATATGAGGTATATCTAGTTAGATATAGAGCGTTTTCATCTGACGTCACGGCGGCCATATTGGTGTACTAAAACAATGAAATGGCGGCCATATTGGTGTACGGTATGGCAATTAGCTCTTTCTTATTCAAATATTTCGTATTGTTTCACCGCCTCCATGGGGCCACCGATCACGTGAGTGAAAGCGCTCTATTAGCAGAAGATTACTATAGTCTCTAAAGGCTTTTTAGTTCCATGGTTAAGTTCCAGCTTTTGTCGACGGATGCGAGGGAAAGCACGCGTCTGTGTCCGGAGAGAGTTCTATCAGAGTTTTTATTTGTTGAATCATTAATAAAATGTTTACCATCTTTGGAGTTACCGTTGTTTTGTATTTTAACTAAGTAAGCTAACTAATCTTTTGTTGTTTATGCTGATTTGCATTAAGACCCAAAACATGAACACCGCTGCCAAACGTTTTGTTATTGGAATATGTTTGCTCCAAATGCTACACCGTGTTCGTTGGCTAAATGACTATTAACTAATTGAACCTATTCGTTGTTGTTTTTAGTCAATTAGATCAGCATGGCACAGCCTGAAAGGGGTTCGGAATACTTGATGTCCATCCCAGGTTTCCTAAAGATCATTGAATTTGTAAGTTGCACGCAAACTTTCATTAACCTTCATAGCGGTGAAAACTCTCAGGGGCCGCGTGAGCGCTGAAGGGCCTATGTGTTACACGGTACAATTTTTTCATGAAACGTGTCTTGCAATGATGACTTGTGCGCATGCAGCATAGCAGTTGCAAGACAGGGGGTGTTACACGCTGCAACGCGTTTATGCAATTTTCCAATGATTTGGATTTCGATAAAAGCGGGTAGACTGGGGAGAGGCTCGATTGAGTGCCAAATCATAACAAAATATTGCGAGATAAGTTGCTGAAAGGGTGTTACACGGTGCAACACTGAAACAAATTGCTGCAATCGTTGCAGAAAGTAGAACCTGATTCTACTTTGTGCAACGGTTGTTGCAACTTGTCTCGCAACGATTTTGACCATTGCACAGCATGTTACACGGCGCAATGGTTCATGCAACTTGTTGCCGTTGCGAGACAAGTTGCATGAAAAATTGCCGCGTGGTATGTCCTAGTTGTCCCAACAATTTGTTATCGCTCTGCACTCGTTAAAATCACAGCTTATATATACTGCGCACACATCCTGTTAACACGCTGTGAGATTTTTACGCGTAATTAACAATTATTGGACGAGGTTGAGCAAAATATCGTGATTTGTCAGTGGCAAGCAGGCAGAGGCAAATAACTGAACTGCGAGACACTGACAAATCACGATATTTTGTGAAAACCGAGTTCAATAATTGTTTTATTATTCGATTTATTTTTTATTTGACATTGTTTACCTGTAATTGCCCATTCATTAAATTTCTTTCCAGCTTGGCTGAACGAGCGATTAAAATTACGTTTGCCAAAATTGAGTGTAACGCGTATGAGTAGAATATTATTTGCTGCAAAACAACATCTCCGACTAATGCGCATGAGCAGACTGTTATTTGTAGGCAGTTATTTGCAGGTGACGTAGCGGTCCCTCAACAAATTAAAAGGAAGATAAAAATAAATCGAATAATAATATTATTTATTAGTTCTCCGAGTAATTTCAATTGATATACATTTGATATTTTTAATTTAAGTTTACGATACAACTATACGAGTATTTTCTCTTCTTTTCAAGATTAGTCTTTTGATCGCCATTGGAACTGTGGGATACTTTCTAGACGAAGTGCCTGACGGTTTTTTTGACGGTTTTGATAAAAAAGGAAATTTACAGTTCTTTATGGGTGCTACTGTCGTTTCCTGGCTCATAGTCATGGCTCTGTTTGTGCTGTTTATCGCTGGACTCCACTCGTCCAGCACTAACTGGACATTAGTTGTAAGTTGTCGGACGCTTGAGTATAGCGGTTGAACTGTTGAAGCTTGTTGTCAGTGGCGCAACAATGCACATTGAGAGGGGTGGGGGGTGGGGAAGGGAAGATTACTTCAAGAGACATGTTTGTCGTCAACAGTGACATACACACCCGCCACACTAGATAGTCCAGTTTTAACCTCTTATGTCCTAAGTTTAAACGTGTAACTGAAGGCGGTAAAGAATGGAACAGCTTACCACTTTCCATAAGGCAAAAATATAGTGTTTTTGCTTTTAAAAATTCGCTATGGCATCACGTTTTTAGCCAGTAACAATTTCTTAACCATTTTATTAATTAGTAACCTAGTTTAACAAGTTAGTTATAGTTTAAAGTATTATTGCATGTTGATTTATCATATAACTTACATTTAACTAACATTTTTAACATTGTGATCTTAAACATTGTAATATTTAATTTTAATTAGGAGGGCCACAAGTTTATTAGCTTTGCTATTTAGTGTTACCCTCATGAACTATACCTTTATGCACATTTAGATATATAGATATATAATCCTCAAACTCATTAATAATTCATGAAGAAAACACAAAGGAAATCAGTACCGTGTTAGCCTGCGTGCAGTCTTCCCCCGTTTCCGTTTTGGATATCGGAGGAAGAAATTACATAAATTAAGCAAACTTTCATCTTGATTTTCTCTTAAAATACTGATTTGTTTGAGATGCTAATTCACACACTCGGAGGAGTGTTTCATCAGGATATCTGGCCAACACTCGAAATAAATTTCATATTTCCGCACATCCATGTATTATTCTCTATTTAACTAATTACAAGAGTTCAAATTACGTGCACTTGCGTTAATAAGACTATTTCGATATCTGTTAGTTTTACAAATAGCAAGAGTAAGGGCTCTCTTTTTTCGCAGACTAATAGACGATTGAGTTAAGTTATGAGGTAATAGTTTGTATAATAAATCTACCATTTGGATGAGTAGTAATTTTACAAAAAATAGTTAATACATGCTTCAGTTCGGCGTTTAGCTAGAGTGGCAATTTTAGAGAAAGAAAGAGCTTCGACGCAAGGAAAATCATAACCGTAAATAATACAAACGTACAATAGTTTTTATCTGTTTGTTTTCTAGGTGGTTATAATATCTGCTGTTTGTACTGTGTTCCTTCTCATTTCGTCATCTCTTGTAGCAGTTACTGCAAGGAAATACGACAAAAAAAAACTTGGATCTATAACGTCCGCATGCAAATTGCTGGACCTAGAAAAGACTGGTACCGATGCCCGGTGTTGGCATCTACTTGCAGGCGCGGTTAGTAGTTCACTTATGGACGAACCATTATTTTTCTGGAGAGGGGGGGGGGGGGGGGTGAAAAATATTGAAAAAAATTGTTTGCAGATGCTGATAAGATCAAATAAATTGTTTGCAAACATAATAAGTAAAAAACAAAATATGATGAAATGATGAAAGCCCCATGATCTCATATTTGTTACCAAATTATCTCCGTTCATCATTAGCGTAGCCAGGGGGGGCGAGAGGGGGCGGTCCCAATGGTCTCCAAGACCGTTGAAAAGTTTAAATCTGTTGAGAAACTTGTAGGGGGGGAGGTTACATTGTTTTAAGGCCAAATGAGTAGACTAGTAATGTGTTGTATATTTAGCAGGCATGCATATGCTATGAATTACAATACTAAGGTCTATACAAAATGCCTCCAACTTGTTTTTACATTTACGACTTGTTTATAAATAAATCTAAAGATATTCTGACGTGTATCATGCTATGTTCTGGTTTTATTTCAACAAAATTATGTAATTTATGGCTTTTGGATTACTCTTAAATTATTGCCTCAAAATGCAGGAAATAGCGTTTCAGAGACCCTAGAAATCCAAAATTTCCCGGGGGGCATGTCCCCGGACCCCCTAGGAGATCGAGGTTCTTGCCCCCCCCAATTCAACATAAGACCCTGTGGTAGCAAGCCACGTGCTGTCTGTGTCTTGTACTGTACTGTACTGTACTGTACTGTACTGTACTGCACTGCACTGCACTGCACTGCACGGCACTGCACTGCACTGCACTGCACTGCACTGCACTGCACTGCACTGTACTGCACTGCACTGCACTGCACTGCACTGCACTGTACTGTACTGGTCAGGAAACATTGATAAAGATGATTATACAGTATAACCATCCACATATCTAAGACACCTGATACATGCTCTAAAAATAGTGATGAAATAATTTACATGTATCTCTTGTAGTCCTTGAAAAATTTTTCATCCCCCTCCCCCCCCAGAAAAATAATGGTTCATCCCTTATACTCCGCTATTGCAAGGATATTTGTTTTATGCGAGGGGCAAATATCGTACACCTTTAAAAATCAAAAAAATCTCAAAATTAAAAATCCTACAAAAATCAGTTCAAAACATTCGCAAAAATTTCAAAAAAATCCGAAAAAATTTCAAAAAATCCGCAGAAATCCTTAAAAAATCTTAGAAAATCCCCCAAATCTCAAAAAAAAAAAAATCTCGAAAAACCCACAAAAAAAAATCTTAAATATAATTCAAAAAATCCCGCCAAAAATCCCCAAAATAAAACGGTTTTCTTACGGTTTTTCGGCAGTGATTCGCCCCTTGGTTTTACGTTTGTCAAAGATTAATTAAACTATACTTCCTCGCAACGTTTACTAAATACACAATGTCACAAAGAGATGTACACTCAATGGTGGCCAAAATGAATGAACCACCTGTATTTCTGCAAGTTGTTCAACTTAATTAGAATCCAATAGAATTCTATTAGAAGTTTTATATTTCATTCGAATTCCTATATCTAGTCTTTTCAGTATTTTTGAGATTATATTTGCATGTATATACATAAGAAAGGTGGCTGAATCTAATTCGAGTGTCAGTCTGGTTCTCTTCCAAGAACTTTTTCATAATCTAGAAATTTCATTGTCAAACACGGTTTCCTCCAGACAGTCTGAGAAAAGTAGTTTAACACTGTCCGATATGATAACACTGTTTTCCTTTGCGCGGCTCATTTTCCGGTAGCATTTTCACATTTCTAAAATTCGATACTGATTACTCTTTCTCTTTTTTTTTCTAGATCTGTGGCTTCATTGCAATGGCACTTTTCGCTGTTGATACCGCCATTCATTTTTGCATGTAAGCATGTTCCTTACTCGTGGCGCAGCACCGCAAGCCAGTACAGCTGCAGTCTTCTCCTAAAGACCCACTCCTATAATACGGACTACAGTAGGCTTTTTGACTTTGTTTCTTAGGCTTTTGTTATCCACGAACTAGTATAGAACAACGAGAGAAAGACGATTTTGTAAAACATGTTGAGGAGAACATTAAAAAAAACGTATTGATTGAACCAAAGTGTGTAACTATTACTTTTAATAATGTATTAACAATAAGACAACGAGCCCGAGTTGTCTTACCCTTTCCGACCTACGCAGGCTTCGGGGGAAAATGGGCTCGATATTTCTTTTTGAGCATGCGCGCACGGTTGCCAAGATACTATTTTGGGCCCAGGCTCTAACGCGTTACTTGCTATTTTCCTGCTTGCGGGTGCTCATAAACTAGAACTTGTTTGACCAGTTCAAAATCTGACTGATAGGGGCTCCGACTTGCAGGGTAGAGTTGTCTATTTAACAATTAGTCACCGAAGTCGAGGTGACTATCGGTAAATACACCGATAGGTCGATAAAAAACCAATTGCAATAACGATGAAACAAAAACGTTTAAACAACTGCTTTCATTTTAATAACAGTGGTGATTCTGTTTATTCACAGACGATGTTAGCAAGCCACAAGCTTTGTCAGTAAATAATTTCAAAAAAAGAGTAAACAACATCCCACTTTGGAATGGAACTTGTACATATATTCAAATATATGCTAAAAAGACTTTTATTCTGGTGTTTTGGGTCCTGTGTTACTGCTTTTTTGCACTTAATTCATGCCGTTCAATATGTTCTTCACTCATGACGAAGTTTTCGAAAACATCGCTACGACAAAACCTAGCCAAAACATACAAAAAATACGAAGAATTATAGAAAATATACTTCCTTACCTTTATAAAGATTTGTTTTTCCGATATTTGATATGTAAAACATCTCAGTGATAAATGTTTTCAGTATTATGCTCTTTTGTTTGTCTCAAAAACTGCAGACACCATTTTGAAAAAAAATCAACAGTTCAATGAATCGACAAATTCTAAAATCTCATACTTCAAAATGACAACTCCGAGGGAGAGACTGAAACGAGTAAAGTAAGTGCAGTGTTGAATAAGTACCAGTCTCTTTTCCAAAACTACTTTGGTATTACTATTCTGAGTAATACAACCAGGGCCCGGTTGTATAAAAAAGTGATTAACTTTAATCATGATTAGTGCTTAATTCTAGCCAATCAGGACCAGTGTTTGAGACTTTAACTACGATTTAATCACCCAAAAGGTGATTAAATCATGATTAAAAGTTTTATACAACTGGGCCCTGAAGTCCAACTCGTGTCGGAACCTTTGAAGTTTATGTCCTCGCGCATGTCGCCTCGCTCATCTTGATTCCTCGCCGTCCTACGCCATCCTACGCAATCCTGGCAAGTTCCCCCGGCAGTTTGGACCTTCAAAAGAAGGTTAAAACTGACGGGGGAACTTGCCAGGATTGCGTAGGACATTGCGTAGGATCCACTGGTTACTATTCTGTGCACTAGGCGGTGACTATTACCTCAGATTCACCGCTGAGCGGACCAATCAGAAAGCTGGAAAGCCTCTTTTCCACTATGAAATTATACTAAGAGCTGATAGTTAACGAGACCGGCGCAACCGAGTTGACTATCGCCACTCATCAGACAACGAGGACGAGTTGTCTAATTGTTTTCGTATAAACCAACTAGTCCGACAAACTATTATTTTAAAGAAACAAACTAAAACCTGAGCAAAATGCGAGTTTTCTGCCATTCTTTTGCATTTAAAACTTGACTCTTTCGCTACTAGTGGTTTATCACTAATAGATAGTGAGTATAGCTCGATCAGCCAATCAGAATGCAGAATTTGTAATGGTCCACTACACACGCAAAAAGCTCACAGCTTGCTATCTAATGTTCGCAACAGGCTGTAGTACCAATGCATGTTAACTGGTTCAAATGTGCTTGCTCGTGATATTGTGATAAATTTGTGTTTATTCTGGTTGTAACTCGTTCGTTCGTCTGTTAATTCGTTCATTGGTGCGGAACAATACTATACCAAGCGACTTTTTTGACGCCAACATAATGGTACGTATATGCATTTATAATATAACTATAGTATAAACTATAGTTAACAATGGCATTTTTTAAAAAGGCCCCGCATGCAGTGAAAATGAATATTAGTTAAGCATTTCCGGCGAGCTAGTGACCAGCCATTGGCTGGATTATATTTGTGCATAATCTTTACTGGGTCTGATTGGTTCCTGGTATGTGCATATTCCAAGAATGAAACATTTTGTAAGCAGAAGTTAGTTTGAAAACGCCATTCACGAGAACAACTACGCACAAGTTACAAGTATAAGGCTAACGACTTCTCCTCGAAAGCGAAAGGTTGGGTATGTATACACCTTAGTTTTTTTTATTTAGATATGAAGTGATTTAAGTATAAACTAGCTAAAAAACTCATCGTCTGTTTTAGAGCAGTTTATATATAAAAAGGAATGTCGATAGGTGTGTTAAGAAACAACTATTATTAAAAAGACTTAACGAAGGGCGTTCACAATTCTCATCTGGCAATATGGTCTAGCTACCATGCAGTTGCCGTTAATGACTAATTAAGCATTTGTAGTAAGAATCAAACTTAAGAATCAAAATAACGATAGTCAAAACGAACACTGGTTGTACAGCAGACGTGAAACCTATATATAAACTGTATATGATTCCCAATAGCCGCGTTGCCAACGGTCTGAAGTAAACCATTTGTCTTTCGAAACCGCTCGCAGATTAAGTTAACCTTAAAGCCAAAAAATATATCCTATCAGGCGATCAGTTACAGCAGATACTGACACACTGTTCCGAAGATTTGTAATCGAAAATAAAGGTTTAATTATGCCGTATCTGATTTTAACGTCGATTTTCTCTTTAAATACTGATTTGTTTTAGAAGTTATATTGTCAAGTACTCGAAATTGTTCTTTACACGCTTTCTCGTGCAAAAACCTGTATAGGGTGACTGTTTGATCACGTACAAATCCTTCATATTAATTGTTACAGTCTAATTAAGAACGAAGCTTACTTCGATTGCTGAACAGCAAGGCGTATATAGCATTTCGGCCACATGCAGTACCTACAGGTGTAACGGTAGTAAATTATTAATATGGCCTTTTATACAGAGCAAAATCAAAGCCGTGGCTTAAATAGGCCGCGAACAGCTCGTACCAACAGTCAATTCTTGAATAAGCCGCGGCTTATTTTGGACTCGAAGTTTGTTAAAAAACAACAACTCGGCTATCGCTTCATCACAACGACGAGCTGCGCCGTTTGGTGGAAATACCGAGTGGAAACCGTGCGAGAACTTACAGCTGCGAGTTGCTTCGTGTGAGAACTGGAAATCCGCCCTTTATTAGACATAGTAAAAAGATAAAGTTGTTCCAGCACTACCAACAACAACATGTTAACATTAATATAATAATGGAACAAATGGAGTAATCAAATCCTGACTCCTGACTGGAGGGTCAGAATAAAGCAGTTGTATTTTTGGGGGTGAAATCACTATGACAACACGGTAATTTAACGTTGCCATAGTGATACTTGACTCAGTCAGACCTATACTTTTAGTTTTGTGACGAAGTTGTTCGCAAATGTGCGGATAGTAAAACACGACATTTTGGAAGAACTAAAGATGTAATTTAGTATCTACTTAAAACCACGATCATATCAATGGCGCAAATGATGCAACTAGGATGTCGAACGCAAATGTTGTGTCTTCGATTTTGCCGCGGTGCGCAACCTAAATCTGCTCAAATAGCCGATTCCGGCTGGCCACAAGAAAACAATTCTAATCAACAAGCAAAAACATATCATTGTTCTTCTAAAACTACTGCCGTCAATGATGGAAACGGGAACTTCGAACGCACAAAAAAAAAGGAAAACGTAGCTCCTTGTACCCAAGCTGTCCGACTTTCTTCATTAATTTCCATGGTGATATCTCCCGTTCAACGCCAAAGTTATCGAATCAGTGGAACCCAGCTATCTTGACTCTCAATGATGAACTATACTCTTTTATTGTGTAGAATACGTAATTTTCATCCTTTGACGTCAATTTCTTTTCAATTTTTCTTTTGTATTATTTTCAATTTCGTTTGTCTTAGCTTTTGTATATTATTTTTCCCACGCTGCACGCATCAAGATCCGCGTAGGTAACAATATTTACAAATGTACATAAACTGATAAAAGAAATAAATATTAGTATACTTGATTAGTTAGGAGAACATTGAAATTATTTAATGTTTCCGCGTTTCTCAATTCATTGGAAAGACTATTCCATAATTTAGCTCCACTATAACTCAATGCAATAGCTGGGTTCTTAATAAAAACGGTAGGTTAGGAACAGAAGTTGACATATTTTACATTGTTGATTCTGAGCCAAGAAGATAAGTGGCCGATATCAGCAAAATATGTTTTTAATCGCAGAAAAATATTTAAAAGGTTCGCATCAGGGAGACTCAAACATGATTATACACAATAATGATTGTATGGCATGTTATTTATTAAATGAAAGTATACATGCATTATTTTACTCTGGCTAAACGCCAATCGATTTTACTCGTCGTTGACATGCATTGGGAAGCCTCTAGAGGGTTAAACGAAACATTTGTTATAACTTGCTATAAGATTTCATTAGATTCAGAAAAATGTATAAGTGGATAGTTGTTGCCCATGTCACATTGGATTTGAAGGAAGGTTATGTATCAGTCAACACCAATTGTGCCCATCCACCCCCCTGGGCCAACACCTGGGCATTAGACATTTGGGGGGGGGATTAACCATGTCCCCACCATAGGGAAAGACATGTGAGCCAAGGCCCCACCCCTGGGCAACAAATTCACGTCTAAACCCCAAACGAAAACATGGATATATCGCTTCAGATCAACTCAAGAAGCACACAAATAGAAGACAATACATCTTGAACTCAAGGTAACGTTATTTTATTGAAAAATTTGTCGTATTTTAGCTCATTTAACGTCCGATTTACTTGGAAGTTTGAAACCTTATAATTCAAATATATTTCCGTTAAAATGCCCGCACGGCGCCCGCCACAACTTGAGCCTTGGGCTGCTGTGGTGCAAAATAGATATACTACTTAAATCAGAAGAGCGAGACATAGACGATGTTTTCATCGCTTCCGAAGCGACAGTTTCGTTAACCGCAGATCAATTTCAAAGCAATCACGAGGTGTATTCTTATGTACCACGTGATAGCTTGTTTACGAGTTAACAATTGGATGTTTACCACGTGGTACATGAGAATACACCTCGTGATTGCTTTAATATTGATCCGCGGTTAATAAAACTGACACTTCGGAAGCGATAAAAAAATCATCCATGTCTCGCTCTACTGATTTGAATAGTACTTTCTCTTTTTTTTTATGTGCTTTTGGCGATAGCCATATCCCCAGGATTAGCAAAAATGGTGAATGCCCGGGGGGCCCGGGGGGGATGGGCAAAGCTGGAATTGACTGATACATTACTTACTTAGCAGATAAACAATTTACATCATGCAGGTACATGTACGGGTACAAAGATGCTTCAATATGTATATATATTTAATATATAGTAAAGTTTGATATACTGCCGAAATAGAGAACGTAGGAGTCTAACGTTTCGAGTTGTTGCAACGCGGCTATTTCCCAAATCCCACATATCTTTCAATGTTTACTCTTGCAAATTCACGCATTCGCGTTTGACAGGGGTGTTTATTTCCGGCGCGGCCAGGAAATGTTGGCCTGGGAACGAGATTGAGCTAGGCTAGACGTTTAGAACGTCACTTCCAGCTGCGATGCAGACTACCTCGACTACTAGAGTTTCAGTTTTATTATATTTTAAAACCGACTCAATAATAAATTAAGCGATATAAAGCCCTCGAAAGAACAAAGAAAACCGACTCGATAATAAATTAATTACATATAAATACACGTTACCATAACTACTTAAATATACCTAACTAAATACATACAGACTGTTTTTTAACATCACAATCATTGTTATTGTTAAATTATGTGTTGCCCTGGAGTAAGTCTTTAAATTTCGTCATTGAAATATCCTGTTGCTTAACAGGTATTGACAATTCGTTCCACAAACTCGCAGCTGAATAGCTAATACTTTTCTTCATCATATTAGTTTAACCAAAGAGGGCGAAAAATTACATATTACTAGAATTTAAATTTAATTTGTACTTGTTTTATGTTATTGTTGTGAACTGAACTCATGATTCTGAAGATCATTGTTATTCGAAATCTGTTTGCTCCAAATGCTACACCTGACTAAATGATTATTAACTAATTGAACCTATTCGTTGTTGTTTTTAGTCAATTAGATCAGTATGGCACAGATTGGAAAAGGTTTGGAATACTTGAAGTCTATCCCAAGTATCCTAAAGATCATTGAATTTGTAAGTTGCACGCAAACTTTCATTAACCTTCATAGCGGTGAAAACTCTCAGGGGCCGTGAGCGCAGAAGGGCCTATGTGTTACACGGTACAATTTTTTCATGAAACTTGTCTCGCAATGATGACTCGTGCACATGCAGCATTGCAGTTGCAAGACAGGGAGTGTTACACGCTGCAACGCGTTTATGCAATTTTCCAATGATTTGGATTTCGATAAAAGCGGGTAGACTGGAGAGAGGCTCGATTGAGTGCCAAACTATAACAAAATATTGCAAGACAAGTTGCTGAAGGGGTGTTACACGGTGCAACCCTGAAACAAATTGCTGCAATCGTTGCAGTAGAACCAGAGTAGAACCAGGTTCTACTTTCTGCAACGATTGTTGCAAACTTGTCTCGCAACGATTTAGACCATTGCACATCATGTTACACGGTGTAATGGTTCACGCAACTTGTCTCGCAACGGCGTTGCAAGACAAGTTGCATGAAAAATTGCCGTGTGGTATGTCCCAGTTGTCCCAACAATTTGTTATCGCTCTGCACTCGCTAAAATCACAGTTTGTTAACAGGCTTATATACTGCGAACACATCCTGTTAACACTGCTAACACATCCTGTTAACACTGCGAACACATCCTGAATCAATAATCGAGTAATTTCAATTGATATACATTTGATATTTTTAATTTAAGTTTACGATACAACTATACGAGTATTTTCTCTTCTTTTCAAGTTTATTCTTTTGATCGACATTGGAACTGTGGGATACTTTCTAGACAAAATGCCTGACGTCCTTTTTGCATTTTATGGGAAAAAAGGAAATTTGCAGTTCTTTATGTTTGCTACTGTCGTTTCCTGGCTCATAGTCATAGCTCTGTTTGTGCTGTTCGTCACTGGACTCCACGAGAAACTTACTGCCATTAACTGGACATTAGTAGTAAGTTGTTGGACGCTTGAGTATAGCTGTTGAACTGTATACTGTATAGGGACTTGAGGCTTGTAAATAGGGACTTTAAGATGCTAGGACGACGACTGTGGTTAAAACGCAAGATAAGTTTTACAATTTTAAGAAGTCACGGTTAACTAACTATTATATTGATATTTGAAGGTAGTTTAATGACTTCCAAAACGCCCCAGTATTACTAAAATGATCGTAGTACAATCATTTTAGTAATACTGGGGCGTTTTGGAAGTCCAGTGGTGCATGCCGTATGGAAGTCAATCTCAAGCAACAGTTCTCATCTTTTGGCCGTTGACGTCGTCCTGAAGACGTAACAATGCTCGAAGTGGCGGTGTAGAAAGATCGAACGCGAACGGTGTTGAGATTATTCTTGGGTCTAAAAAGTATTAGCGTTAAGATTACTTCTATACCTTTATGCACATTTAGATATATAGATATATATATAGATAAATTTACATCTTGTTAATTTTTGAGGGCCACAAGTTCAGTGTTAGTACTTTGTACTATTAAGTGTCACCCTCTTTAAGTCAAGCTTCTATTCTATTCTAAAACCAGCCCGGTAAAATAGTTTGAAACGTTATTCGAGAAAAATCATGAAGTCATGGCAATACTAAAGAAATACTAGACACTGAAATAAAGTTTATTATTATTATTATTATTATTATTATTATTATTATTATTATTATTATTATTATTATTATTATTATTATTATTTTAGAGAAAGAAAGAGCTTCGACGTAAGGAAAATCATAACCGTAAATAATACAAACGTACAATTAACAATTATTGGAACAGGTTGAGCAAAATATCGTGATTTCTCAATGGCGAGCAGATCAATTATTTGCCGATGCCGAAGGCCGAGAGGCAAATAACTGAACTGCGAGACACTGACAAATCACGATATTTTGTGAAAACCGAGTTCAATAAGTGATTTATTATTCGATTTATTTTTTATTTGACATTGTTTACCTGTAATTGTCCATTCATTAAATTTCTTTCCAGCTTGGCTGAACGTTTGCCGAAATTGAGTGTAATGCGCATGAGTAGAATATTACTTGCTGCAAAACAACATATCCGACTAATGCGCATGAGCAGACTGTTATTTGTAGACAGTTATTTGCAGGTGACGTAGCGGTCCCTCAACCAATTAAAAAGAAGATAAAAATAAATCGAATAATAATAGTTTTTATAATTATCTGTTTGTTTTCTAGGTGGCTATAATATTCGCCGTTTGTGCTGTGCTCCTTCTCATTTCGTCATCTCTTGTAGCAGATGCTGTCAGGAGTTATGACAAAAAAATACTTGGAACTTCAACGTCCTTTTGCGAAGTGCTGGACAATATAAAAGCCGATCCACGGTGTGGACAACTGATTGGAGGCGCGGTTAGTAGTTCACTTATACTCCGCTATTGCAAGGATATTTATTTTATGCGAGGGGCAAATCTCGTACACCATTAGAAATAAAAAAATTTTCCAAAAATCCGCAAAAATTATTAAAAAATCGCAAACATTTCAAAAAATCCGCAAAAATTAAATCCGCAGAAATCCTTAAAAAATCTTAGAACTGAATTTCCCAAATCTAAAAAAAAACAAAACTCGAAAAACACATAAACAAAATACAAATATAATTCAAACAATCCTGCCAAAAATCCCCTAAATAGAAAAAAGAATTCCCAAAATCCCACAGGATTTTCAAAATCCCAAAAATCTCGTAGTGATTGGCCCCTTGGTTTTACGTTTGTCAAAGGTTAATTAAACTGTACTTCCTCGCAACGTTTAAATACGCGATATCACAAAGAGATGAACACTCAATGGTGGCCAAAATTAACGAGTTACTTATATTTCTGCAAGTTTTTATGAGGTTAGTTATAACCAAGGTTAACAATAAAGGAACGCGCGCTGCAGGGCCTGAGGAGAGTAAAGAGAGGGCAGGTAAATAGGTGGCCTGGTACCCCGGCCCAATCAAAGAATATGGGCCAGGTAACCACTAAAGACTTCTGCTATCCTATTGGTTAAAATTTCGCGCGTTTTTAGTGGCTATGAGTAAAACTGCAATCGTCAAAAGTGGATTTAGCCCTGATGACGCGAGAATGTAATTAGTGGTCATCTGGGCCATACTTCGTTTGAAATTAGGCCAGGGTACCAGGCTAGTAAATAGGTACCTCCCTCAAAGGCTGTGTCATTGCGCCTTAGACAGCTGGCGAGCAAACAAGGCGAATCCAGTGTAGCTAACACCAGATTGCACCCACCAACCCACCCTATTAACAAAACTGTCGGCAACTAATTTCCACCGACTATAGTCGGTCGGTGTGATAAGGCTGGAGACCAAAACATGGTCTTTAACCTGAATCCAAGTAACAATTAAGCTCAGGATCTATGTCTGCACCTTACCATCCACAGCGGTAAGTATATATAGTGACTGTAATTGTTAACAACTTAATTTTCGTAATGTTTTTAGAATCCAATAGAATTCTATTAGAAGTTTTATATTTCATTCGAATTCCCATATCTCAAAGTGTATGACAAAACAAAAATTTTAATTTCTAGTCTTTTCAGTATTTTTGAGATTATATTTGCATGTATATACAAAACAAAGGTGGCCGAATCTAGTTCAAGTGTCAGTCTGGTTCTCTTCCAATAACTTTTTCATAATCTAGAAATTTCATTGTCAAACACGGTTTCTTCTGAACATTCTGAGAAAAGTAGTTTAAATTTACTTTCTTACTGTCCGATATGATAACACTGTTTTTCATTGGGCGGCTCATTAATCAAAATGTTTCCGGTAGCATTTTCACATTTCTAAAATTCGATACTGATGACTCTTTCTCTTGTTTTCTTTCTAGATCTATGGCTTCAGTGCAATGGCACTTTTCGCTCTTGATACCGCCATTCATGTGCGCATGTTCCTTACTCGTGGCGTAGCACCGCAAATCAGTATAGCTGCTGTCTTCTCCTAAAGACCCACTCTATAATACAGTAGGCTTTTTGACTAAGTGATACATACAGGACGTTTTTGTTTCTTAGGCTTTTGTTATCCACGAACTAGTATATAGAACGAGAGAAAGACGATTTTGTAAAACATGTGAGGAGAATATTAAAAAAACGTTGAACCAAACGTGTAACTATTGCTTTGAACAATGTATTAACAATAAGACAACGAGCCCGAGTTGTCTTACCCTGCGGGTCAGAGCCCCTTTCCGACCTACGCATGCTTCGGGGGAAAGTGGGCTCTGCCCAACCTCGTCCCCAGGGCCATTTGTGGGGGCTGGGCCAAGATGGCGGCCAAAAACAAAATGGCGGGAACAAATGGCCCTGGCACAGGGCTGCAAAAAATGCGCCATATTTTGACGCATTTTTTACTCGGACCCAGGCTTCACTAACTTTATCGCGCCTAGTCAGGCTCAATTTTTTCTGAATATATTTAGTTCAGCTTGACTGACCCAAACTGAAAACAATCAAAACATTCATTTCCAAATACATTGTCGAATTATTAAAATAAATACACTTTTAATAAATATCTGTAAATGCTTAGTATTTATCATTTGCTTCACCGTTGTACCAAATTCGCAAGAAACTGGATTGCCGTTGTCTGGCCAGGCCGCCTTGTTTTCGTGAGTTTTCGGTGGATTCAATTCAGCGTTTTGAAAAACATTTAGGCTTCGTTTAGTCGAGAATTCTTGTTTGAAAAAAGCCTGCTTCTCAATGGTCAAACACGTAAATTCTGCCCTGTGGTGTACTTTCCTTTCGCAGCCAAAATACTTTTTGACTTTGTTCACCAAGTCTTTCGTTCGCTCGATTTAGAAAACACTCTGAATTGCCGTCCCATGAACTTCGTTGTATGGCAGCCAGGGCACAGAGACGACACGACCCATCATTACATATTCTTCCGACGTTTTTACGGGTGTTTCACCAGCTTTCCTCACATTTTCATTCATTTTGAAGTTGTTTTTAACAGCCGGCAATTCTGGTATCACTATATTTAATATAATTTGAGCCCTAAAAACAAACGCCCGCGAGTTAGCCTGCCGCCCGCCTTGTTTCTACCAATCAGAATGCCTAAAACATCCAATGTTATCTCGACCAATCAGATGTGGTGATAGCTCAGCCTGTGCCAGGGCCATTTGTTCTTGGCCGCCATCTTGGCCCAGCCCCCACAAATGGCCCTGGGGACGAGGTTGGGCTCTGCCAACAAACTCGATATTTGGGGAAAGCGGGTCTGGTACTGGACTAGTTTTGAGCATGCGCTAACGGTTGCCAAGATACTATTTTGGACCCAGGCTCTAACGCGTTACTTGCTATTTTCCTGCTTGCGCAGTGCTCATAAACTAGAGCTTGTTTGACCAGTTCAAAACCTGACTGACCTGCCCCAAACTCACTTTTCCCCGAAGCCTGCGTATGTCGGAAAGGGGCTCTGACTTGCAGGGTAGAGTTATCTATGAGCTGATAGTTAACGAGACCGGCGCAACCGAGTTGACTATCGTTCATAGACAACGAGGACGAGTTATCTAATTGTTTTAGTGTAAACCAACTATAGTCGGACAAACTATTATTTTAAAGAAACAAACTAAAACCTGAGCAAAATGCGAGTTTTCTGTCATTCTTTTGCATTTAAAACTTGACTCTTTCGCTACTAGTGGTCTATCACTAATAGATTGTGAGTATAGCTCGATCAGCCAATCAGAATGCAGAATTTGTAATGGTCCACCACACACGCAAAAAGCTCACAGCTTGCTATCTAATGTTCGCAACAGGCTGTAGTACCAATGCATGTTAACTGGTTCAAATGTGCTTGCTCGTGGTATTGTGATAAATTTGTGTTTATTCTGGTTGTAACTCGTTCGTTCGTCTGTTAATTCGTTCATTGGTGCGGAACAATACTATACCAAGCGACTTTTTTGACGCCAACATAATGGTACGTATATGCATTTATAATAATAACTATAGTATAAACTATAGTTAACAATGGCATTTTTTTAAAAGGCCCCCGCATGCAGTGATAATGAATATTAGTTAAGCATTTCCGGCGAGCTAGTGACTAGCCATTGGCTGGATTATATTTGTGCATAATCTTTACTGGGTCTGATTGGTTCCTGGTATGTGCATATTCCAAGAATGAAACATTTTGTAAACAGAAGTTAGTTTGGAAACGCCATTCACGAGAACAACTACGCACAAGTTACAACTATAAGGCTAACGACTTCTCCTCGAAAGCGAAAGGTTGGGTATGTATACACCTTAGTTTTTTTTATTTAGATATGAAGTAATTTAAGTATAAACTATATCAATATAATATATAAAACTCATCGTCTGTTTTAGAGCAGTTTATATATAAAAAGGAATGTCGATAGGTGTGTTAAGAAACAACTATTATTAAAAAGACTTAACGAAGGGCGTTCACAATTCTCATCTGGCAATATGGTCTAGCTACCATGCAGTTGCCGTTAATGACTAATTAAGCATTTGTAGTAAGAATCAAACTTAAGAATCAAAATAATCGAAAGTAAAGGTTTAATTATGCCGTTTACAAATGCCAAATCTGATTTTAACGTCGATTTTCTCTTTAAATACTGCTTCGTTTTAGAAGTTATATTGTCAAGTACTCGAAATTGTTCTTTACACGCTTTCTCGTGCAAAAACCTGTATAGGGTGACTGTTTGATCACGTACAAATCCTTCATATTAATTGTTACAGTCTAATTAAGAACGAAGCTTACTTCGATTGCTGAACAGCAAGTATATAGCATTTCGGCCACATGCAGTACCTACAGGTGTAACAGTAGTAAATTATTAATATGGCCTTTTATACAGAGCAAAATCAAAGCCGTGGCTTAAATAGGCCGCGAACAGCTCGTACAAACAGTCAATTCTTGAATAAGTCGCGGCTTATTTTGGACTCGAAGTTTGTTAAAAAAACAACTCGGCTATCGCTTCATCACAACAACGAGCTGCGCCGTTTGGTGGAAATACCGAGTGGAAACCGTGCGAGAACTCGCAGCTGCGAGTTGCTTCGTGTGAGGACTGGAAATCCGCCCTTTATTAGACATAGTAAAAAGATAAAGTTGTTCCAGCACCACCACCAACAACATGTTAACATTAATATAATAATGGAACAAATGGAGTAATCAAATCCTGACTCATGACTGGAGGGTCAGAATAAAGCAGTTGTATTTTTGGCGTGAAATCACTATGACAACACAGTAATTTAACGTTGCCATAGTGATACTTGACTCAGTCAGACCTATACTTTTAGTTTTGTGACGAAGTTGTTCGCAAATGTGCGGATAGTAAAACACGACATTTTGGAAGAACTAAAGATGTAATTTAGTATCTAATTAAAACCACGATCATATCAATGGCGCAAATGATGTAACTACGATGTCGAACGCAAATGTTGTGTCTTCGATTTTGCCGCGGTGCGCAACCTAAATCTGCTCAAATAGCCGATTCCTGGCCACAAGAAAACAATTCTAATCAACAAGCAAAAACATATCATTGTTCTTCTAAAACTACTGCCGTCAATGATGGAAACGGGAACTTCGAACGCACAAAAAAAAAGAAAAACGTTGCTTCTTGTACCCAAGCTGTCCGACTTTCTTCATTAATTTCCATGGTGATATCTCCCGTTCAACGCCAAAGTTATCGAATGAGTGGAACCCAGCTATCTTGACTCTCAATGATGAACTATACTCTTTTATTGTGTAGAATACGTAATTTTCATCCTTTGACGTCAATTTCTTTTCAATTTTTCTTTTGTATTATTTTCAATTTCGTTTGTCTTAGCTTTTGTATATTATTTTCCCCACGCTGCACGCATCAAGATCCGCGTAGGTAACAATAAACTGATAAAAGAAATAAATATTAGTATACTTGATTAGTAAGGAGAACATTGAAATTATTTAATGTTTCCGCGTTTCTCAATTCATTGGAAAGACTATTCCATAATTTATCTCCACTATAACTCAATGCAATAACTGGGTTCTTAAAAACGGTAGGTTAGGAACAGAAGTTGACATATTTTACATTGTTGATTCCAAGCCAAGAAGATAAGTGGCCGATATCAGCAAAATATGTTTTTAATCGCAGAAAAATATTTAAAAGGTTCGCATCAGGGAGACTCAAACATGATTATACACAATAATGATTGTATGGCATGTTATTTATTAAATGAAAGTATACATGCATTATTTTACTCTGGCTAAACGCCAATCGATTTTACTCGTCGTTGACATGCATTGGGAAGCCTCTAGAGGGTTAAACGAAACATTTGTTATAACTTGCTATAAGATTTCATTAGATTCAGAAAAATGTATAAGTGGATAGTTGTTGCCCATGTCACATTGGATTAGAAGGAAGGTTATGTATCAGTCAACACCAATTGTGCCCATCCACCCCCCTGGGCCAACACCTGGGCATTAGACATTTGGGGGGGGGGAATTAACCATGTCCCCACCCTAGGGAAAGACATGTGTGCCAAGGCCCCACCCCTGGGCAACAAATTCACGTCTAAACCCCAAACGAAAACATGGATATATCGCTTCAGATCAACTCAAGAAGCACACAAATATAGAAGACAATACATCTTGAACTCAAGGTAACGTTATTTTATTGAAAAATTTGTCGTGTTTTAGCTCATTTAACGTCCGATTTACTTGGAAGTTTGAAACCTTATAATTAAAATATATTTCCGTTAAAATGCCCGCACGGCGCCCGCCACAACTTGAGCCTTGGGCTGCTGTGGTGCGAAATAGATATACTACTTAAATCAGTAGAGCGAGACATAGACGATGTTTTCATCGCTTCCGAAGCGACAGTTTCGTTAACCGCAGATCAATTTCAAAGCAATCACGAGGTGTATTCTTATGTACCACGTGATAGCTTGTTTACGAGTTAACAATTGGATGTTTATCACGTGGTACATGAGAATACACCTCGTGATTGCTTTAATATTAATCCGCGGTTAATAAAACTGACACTTCGGAAGCGATAAAAAAATCATCCATGTCTCGCTCTACTGATTTGAATAGTACTTTCCCTTTTTTTTATGTGCTTTTGGCGATAGCCATATCCCCGGGATTAGCAAAAATGGTGAATGCCGGGGGGGGGGTGGCCTGGAGGGGATGGGCAAAGCTGGAATTGACTGATACATTACTTACTTAGCAGATAAACAATTTACATCATGCAGGTACATGTACGGGTACAAAGATGCTTCAATATGTATATATATTTAATATATAGTAAAGTTTGATATACTGCCGAAATAGAGAACGTAGGAGTCTAACGTTTCGAGTTGTTGCAACGCGGCTATTTCCCAAATCCCACAAATCTTTCAATGTTTACTCTTGCAAATTCACGCATTTGCGTTTGACAGGGGTGTTTATTTCCGGCGCGGCCAGGAAATGTTGGCCTGGGAACGAGATTGAGCTAGGCTAGACGTTTAGAACGTCACTTCCGGCTGCGATGCAGACTACCTCGACTACTAGAGTTTCAGTTTTATTATATTTTAAAACCGACTCAATAATAAATTAAGCGATATAAAGCCCTCGGAAGAACAAAGAAAACCGACTCGATAATAAATTAATTACATATAAATACACGCTACTATAACTACTTAAATATACCTAACTAAATACATACAGACTATTTTTTAACATCACAATCATTGTTATTATTAAATTATGTGTTGCCCCGGAGTAAGTCTTTAAATTTCGTCATTGAAATATCCTGTTGCTTAACAGGTATTAACAATTCGTTCCACAAACTCGCAGCTGAATAGCTAATACTTTTCTTCATCATATTAGTTTAACCAAAGAGGGCGAAAAATTACATATTACTAGAATTTAAATTTAATTTGTACTTGTTTTATGTTATTGTTGTGAACTGAACTCATGATTCTGAAGATCATTGTTATTCGAAATCCGTTTGCTCCAAATGCTACACCTGACTAAATGACTATTAACTAATTGAACCTATTCGTTGTTGTTTTTAGTCAATTAGATCAGTATGGCACAGATTGGAAAAGGTTTGGAATACTTGAAGTCTATCCCAGGTATCCTAAAGATCATTGAATTTGTAAGTTGCACGCAAACTTTCATTAACCTTCATAGCGGTGAAAACTCTCAGGGGCCGCGTGAGCGCTGAAGGGCCTATGTGTTACACGGTGCAATTTTTTCATGAAACTTGTCTCGCAATGATGACTCGTGCGCATGCAGCATTGCAGTTACAAGACAGGGAGTGTTACACGCTGCAACGCGTTTATGCAATTTTCCAATGATTTGGATTTCGATAAAAGCGGGTAGACTGGAGAGAGGCTCGATTGAGTGCCAAACCATAACAAAATATTGCAAGACAAGTTGCTGAAGGGGTGTTACACGGTGCAACCCTGAAACAAATTGCTGCAATCGTTGCAGAAAGTAGAACCAGAGTAGAACCAGGTTCTACTTTCTGCAACGATTGTTGCAAACTTGTCTCGCAACGATTTAGACCATTGCATGCACATCATGTTACACGGTGTAATGGTTCACGCAACTTGTCTCGCAACGGCGTTGCAAGACAAGTTGCATGAAAAATTGCCGTGTGGTATGTCCCAGTTGTCCCAACAATTTGTTATCGCTCTGCACTCGCTAAAATCACAGTTTGTTAACAGGCTTATATACTGCGAACACATCCTGTTAACACTGCGAACACATCCTGTTAACACTGCAAACACATCCTGTTTTCACTGCGAACACATCCTGTTAACACTGCGAACACATCCTGAATCAATAATCGAGTAATTTCAATTGATATACATTTGATATTTTTAATTTAAGTTTACGATACAACTATACGAGTATTTTCTCTTCTTTTCAAGTTTATTCTTTTGATCGACATTGGAACTGTGGGATACTTTCTAGACAAAATGCCTGACGTCCTTTTTGCATTTTATGGGAAAAAAGGAAATTTGCAGTTCTTTATGTTTGCTACTGTCGTTTCCTGGCTCATAGTCATAGCTCTGTTTGTGCTGTTCATCACTGGACTCCACGAGAAACTTACTGTCATTAACTGGACATTAGTAGTAAGTTGTCGGACGCTTGAGTATAGCTGGTGAACTGTATATAGGGACTTGAGGCTTGTAAATAGGGACTTTAAGATGCTAGGATCCCGACGACGGTGGTTAAAACGCAAGATAAGTTTTACAATTTAAAGAAGTCACGGTTAACTAACTATTGTATTGATATTTGAAGGTAGTTTAATGACTTCAAAAACGCCCCAGTATTACTAAAATGATTGTAGTACAATCATTTTAGTAATACTGGGGCGTTTTGGAAGTCCAGTGGTGCATGCCGTATGGAAGTCAATCTCAAGCAACAGTTCTCATCTTTTGGCCGTTGACGTCGTCCTGAAGACGTAACAATGCTCTAAGTGGCGGTGTAGAAAGATCGAACGCGAACGGTGTTGAGATTATTCTTGGGTCTAAAAAGTATTAGCGTTAAGATTTTTTCTATACCTTTATGCGCATTTAGATATATAGATATATATATAGATATATTTACATCTTGTTAATTTTTGAGGGCCACAAGTTCAGTGTTAGTACTTTGTACTATTAAGTGTCACCCTCTTTAAGTCAAGTTTCTATTCTATTCTAAAATCAGCCCGGTAAAACAGTTTGAAACGTTATTCGAGAAAAATCATGAAGTCATGGCAATACTAAAGAAATACTAGACACTGAAATAAAGTTTATTATTATTATTATTATTATTATTATTATTATTATTATTATTATTATTATTATTATTATTATTATTATTATTATTATTATTATTATTATTATTATTATTATTATTATTATTATTATTATTATTATTATTATTATTATTATTATTTTAGAGAAAGAAAGAGCTTCGACGTAAGGAAAATCATAACCGTAAATAATACAAACGTACAATTAACAATTATTGGACCAGGTTGAGCAAAATATCGTGATTTGTCAATGGCAAGCAGATCAGTTATTTGCCGATGCCGAAGGCAGAGGCAAATAACTGAACTGCGAGACACTGACAAATCACGATATTTTGTGAAAACCGAGTTCAATAAGTGATTTATTATCCGATTTATTTTTTATTAGACATTGTTTACCTGTAATTGTCCATTCATTAAATTTCTTTCCAGCTTGGCTGAACGAGCGATTAAAATTACGTTTGCCGAAATTGAGTGTAACGCGCATGAGTAGAATATTATTTGCTGCAAAACAACATCTCCGACTAATGCGCATGAGC
Source organism: Paragorgia papillata (assembly GCA_035771165.1). Taxonomy (NCBI): domain Eukaryota; kingdom Metazoa; phylum Cnidaria; class Anthozoa; order Scleralcyonacea; family Coralliidae; genus Paragorgia; species Paragorgia papillata. The sequence continues at coordinate 4,610,504 of JAWNZC010000025.1, read as the reverse complement.
AGACTGTTATTTGTAGGCAGTTATTTGCAGGTGACGTAGCGGTCCCTCAACCAATTAAAAAGAAGATAAAAATAAATCGAATAATAATAGTTTTTATCTGTTTGTTTTCTAGGTGGCTATAATATTCGCTGTTTGTGCTGTGCTCCTTCTCATTTCGTCATCTCTTGTAGCAGATGCTGCCAGGAGTTATGACAAAAAAATACTTGGAACTTCAACGTCCTTTTGCGAAATGCTGGACGATGTAAAAGCCGATCCACGGTGTGGACATCTGATTGGAGGCGCGGTTAGTAGTTCACTTATACTCCGCTATTGCAAGGATATTTATTTTATGCGAGGGGCAAATCTCGTACACCATTAGAAATAAAAAAAATCTCAAAAAATCCGAAAAAATCTCAAAAAATCCGAAAAAATTATTAAAAAATCGCAAACATTTCAAACAATCCGCAAAAATTTCAAAAATCCGCAGAAATCCTTAAAAAATCTTAGAACTGAATTTCCCAAATCTAAAAAAAAACAAAACTCGAAAAACACACAAAAAAAATCCAAATATAATTCAAACAATCCTGCCAAAAATCCCCAAAATAGAAAAAAGAATTCCCAAAATCCCACAGGATTTTCAAAATCTCCAAAATCTCGTAGTGATTGGCCCCTTGGTTTTACGTTTGTCAAAGGTTAATTAAAGTGTACTTCCTCGCAACGTTTAAATACGCAATATCACAAAGAGATGAACACTCAATGGTGGCCAAAATTAACGAGTTACTTATATTTCTGCAAGTTTTTATGAGGATAGTTATAACCAAGGTTAACAATAAAGGAATGCGCGCTGCGGGGCCTGAGGAGAGTAAAGAGAGGGCAGGTAAATAGGTGGCCTGGCACCCTGGCCCAATCAAAGAATATGGGCCAGGTAGCCACTAAAGACTTCTGCTATCCTATTGGTTAAAATTTCGCGCGTTTTAAGTGGCTATGAGTGAAACTGCAATCGTCATAAGTGGATTTAGCCCTGATGACGCGAGAATGAGATTAGTGGTTACCTGGCCCATATTTCTTTTGAAATTAGGCCAGGGTACCAGGCTAGTAAATAGGTACCTCCCTCAAAGGCTGTGTCATTGCGCTTTAGACAGCTGGCGAGCAAACAAGGCGAATCCAGTGTAGCTAACACCAGATTGCACCCACCAACCCACCCTATTAACAAAACTGTCGGCAACTAATTTCCACCGACTATAGTCGGTGTGATAAGGCTGGAGACCAAAACATGGTCTTTAACCTGAATCCAAGTAACAATTAAGCTCAGGATCTATGTCTGCACCTTACCATCCACAGCGGTAAGTATATATAGTGACTGTAATTGTTAACAACTTAATTTTCGTAATGTTTTTAGAATCCAATAGAATTCTATTAGAAGTTTTATATTTCATTCGAATACTCAAAGTGTATGACAAAACAAAAATTTTAATTTCTAGTCTTTTCAGTATTTTTGAGATTATATTTGCATGTATATACAAAACAAAGGTGGCCGAATCTAGTTCAAGTGTCAGTCTGGTTCTCTTCCAATAACTTTTTCATAATCTAGAAATTTCATTGTCAAACACGGTTTCTTCTGAACATTCTTTAATTTCACTTTCTTACTGTCCGATATGATAACACTGTTTTTCATTGGGCGGCTCATTAATCAAAATGTTTCCGGTAGCATTTTCACATTTCTAAAATTCGATACTGATGACTCTTTCTCTTGTTTTTTTTTCTAGTTCTATGGCTTCAGTGCAATGGCACTTTTCGCTGTTGATACCGCCATTCATGTGCGCATGTTCCTTACTCGTGGCGTAGCACCGCAAGTCAGTACAGCTGCAGTCCCCTCCTAAAGACCCACTCCTATAATACAGTAGGCTTTTTGACTAAGTCATACATACAGGACGTTTTTGTTTCTTAGGCTTTTGTTATCCACGAACTAGTATATAGAACAACGAGAGAAAGACGATTTTGTAAAACATGTGAGGAGAACATTAAAAAAACGTTGAACCAAACGTGTAACTATTGCTTTGAACAATGTATTAACAATAAGACAACGAGCCCGAGTTGTCTCACCCTGCGGGTCAGAGCCCCCTTTCCAACCTACGCAGGCTTCGGGGGAAAGTGGGCTCTGCCAACAAACTCGATATTTGGGGAAAGCGGGTCTGGTACTGGACTAGTTTTGAGCATGCGCTAACGGTTGCCAAGATACTATTTTGGGCCCAGGCTCTAACGCGTTACTTGCTATTTTCCTGCTTGCGCAGTGCTCATAAACTAGAGCTTGTTTGACCAGTTCAAAACCTGACTGACTCGCCCCAAACTCACTTTTCCCCGAAGCCTGCGTATGTCGGAAAGGGGCTCTGACTTGCAGGGTAGAGTTATCTATGAGCTGATAGTTAACGAGACCGACGCAACCGAGTTGACTATCGTTCATAGACAACGAGGACGAGTTGTCTAATTGTTTTAGTGTAAACCAACTATAGTCGGACAAACTATTATTTTAAAGAAACAAACTAAAACCTGAGCAAAATGCGAGTTTTCTGTCATTCTTTTGCATTTAAAACTCTTTCGCTACTAGTGGTTTATCACTAATAGATTGTGAGTATAGCTCGATCAGCCAATCAGAATGCAGAATTTGTAATGGTCCACCACACACGCAAAAAGCTCACAGCTTGCTATCTAATGTTTGCAACAGGCTGTAGTACCAATGCATGTTAACTGGTTCAAATGTGCTTGCTCGTGGTATTGTGATAAATTTGTGTTTATTCTGGTTGTGAATCACCAATGAAGGAATTAACAGACGAACAAACGCGGAACAATACTATACCAAGCGACTTTTTTGACGCCAACATAATGGTACGTATATGCATTTATAATAACTATAGTATAAACTATAGTTAACAATGGCATTTTTTAAAAAGGCCCCCGCATGCAGTGATAATGAATATTAGTTAAGCATTTCCGGCGAGCTAGTGACTAGCCATTGGCTGGATTATATTTGTGCATAATCTTTACTGGGTCTGATTGGTTCCTGGTATGTGCATATTCCAAGAATGAAACATTTTGTAAGCAGAAGTTAGTTTGAAAATGCCATTCACGAGAACAACTACGCACAAGTTACAAGTATAAGGCTAACGACTTCTCCTCGAAAGCGAAAGGTTGGGTATGTATACACCTTAGTTTTTTTTATTTAGATATGAAGTAATTTAAGTATAAACTAGCTAAAAAACTCATCGTCTGTTTTAGAGCAGTTTATATATAAAAAGGAATGTCGATAGGTGTGTTAAGAAACAACTATTATTTAACGAAGGGCGTTCACAATTCTCATCTGGCAACATGGTCTAGCTACCATGCAGTTGCCGTTAATAACTAATTAAGCATTTGTAGTAAGAATCAAACTTAAGAATCAAAATAACGATAGTCAAAACGAACACTAGTTGAACAGCAGACATGAAACCTATATATAAACTGTATATGATTCCCAATGGCCGCGTTGCCAACGGTCTGAAGTAAACCATTTGTCTTTCGAAACCGCTCGCAGATTAAGTTAAGCCTTAAAGCCAAAAAATATATCCTCCTAAATCTAGGCGATCAGTTACAGCAGATACTGACATACTGTTCCGAAGATCTGTAATTGCAAGTAAACATTCTGCCATAACGATACAGATTGCAACTATGCGTAAAACGAAAGTAAAGGTTTATGCCGTTTACAAAAGCCAAGGGCGTACCCTTGTCTGCGAGGGAGAAAACCGTTGGTAATTAACTTGACTTTAACGTCGATTTTCTCTTGAAATAAAGTAATGAGCACTCGAAATTGTTCTTTATCACGGTGTCAAAAGTCGTTATCGTCTCGTCTTTTTAATTAACTCGATCCTCAGTGTTTTGATCGGCTGTGGTAAGCACAGTGGCGGAGTTAGCGGTCATGCCCAATATGAGTTGACTGGTCATTTTTGCCTTGCTGTTCACCATTGGGTATGAGAACGCTTTCTCGTGCAAAAACCTGTATAGGGTGACTGTTTAATCACGTACAAATTCTTCATATTAATTGTCACAATCTAATTAAGAACGAAGCTTACTACGATTGCTGAACAGCAAGGCGTATATTCGGCCACATGCAGTACATACAGCTGTAATACAGGTGTAACTATAGTGATCTTTTATAGGCCGCGGCTTAAATAAGTCGCGAACAGCTCGTAGAAACGGTCAATTCTTGAATAAGCCGCGGCTTATTTTGGACTAGCTTCAACCCTGGGCTTATTTTAGTCGCGGCTTATTCAAGAATGGACCGTTTATACGAGCTGTTCGCGACTTATTTAAGTCACGGATTATATCTGGCACTGCGGCTTATTTTCTGCCGTATAAACGACCCTAATATTAATACTATATCGCGCCACATGCGACATTGTCACTGGCCATTGACTTAAACCTCCAGTCTTTCTCACTTGCGAGTCTGCGACAAGTTAAGACTGTAATTTGTATAGAAAATTATGATACAAAAAACGTTAGTTTGGAGCCCTTTCGTGTACGGCTTTCCGAGATGTTTCCACATGACGAGTAAAATCGTCTGGCGTTAAGGCGGATTTCTAGTCTTTGCACGAAGCAACAAATTTTAGCGGTCGTGGCAGCTCGTGGAAATTTGGACTACACTTTTTTAGTCGCAGCAACTAAGTACTTGCGGTATCTCAAACTCATTAGTAATTCGTGAGGAAAACTGCACAAAAGAAATCATTGCAGTGTCGATGGTTAATTTGCATGGATATTGAAAGAAGAAACTATATAAATTAAGCAAATTTTCACCTTGATTTTCTCTTAAAATACCGATTTGTTTGAAATGCTATAACAAACACTCAGAAGAGTGCTTCATCAGGATATCCAAACACCTCGAAGTTTGTTCAAAAAGCTCGGCTATCGCTTCATCACAACGAGCTGTGTTTGGTGGACCGTGCGAAAACTCGCAGCTAGCTGCTTCGTGCGAGGACTGGAAATCCGCCATTATTAGACTCACAGAGTAAAAAGATAAAGTTGTTCCAGCACCACCACCAACAACATGTTAACATATGACAATTACGGTAATTTAACGCCATATTGCCATAGTGATATCGACTCTACATCTGCCACTTGATTTTAGTGTTGTGGCCAAGTTGTTCGCATTTGTGATAGCAAAAGACGACATTTTGAAAGAACTAAAGATGTAATTTAGTATCCAATAAAAACCACCATCAATGGCGCACAACTACGATAACAATGTCGAACGCAAATGTTGTGCCTTCGATCTGCTCAAATAACCGATTCCCGGCCACAAGAAAACAATTCTAATCAACAAGCAAAAACATATAATTGTTTTTCTCAAAATACTGCCTTCAATGATGGAAACGGGGTCTTCCAACGCACAAAAAAAAAGCAAACGTTCCTCTTTGTACCCAATCTGTCCGACTTTCTTCATTAATTTCCATGCATGGTGATAACTCCCGTTGCGTTCAACGCCGAAGTCATCGAATGTGAGTGGAACCCATGCAGCCCAGCTATCTTGAATTCTCAATGATGAACTGTGGATCCTTTTATTCCTTTTAATAAGTTTTCACCCTTTGACGTCAATTTCTTTTCAATTTTTCTTTTGAATTCTTTTCAATTTCGTTTATTGTCTTAGCTTTTGTATATTTTCAATAGAATTTAAAACTGGATGGAAATGACATTAAGTGCATAGGCGTACGGGCACAAATTTATAGGGGGGGGGGGGGGGGGCGGAGAACATTTTGCCCGACTGAAACGGAAATTGTTCGACTTTTGACATAAAAGCCCAACTAAGTGCCTGTTGTTCAATATACTTTTTCTCCTACAATACACAGATATCAGTTAAATTGTTTTGATTACTTTTCCTTATTTTCATCCTATTTTTTTTATTTTTTCCCTATATTTTTACCCGACTTAGCTTGAAAATTTGCCCGACTTAACAACATTTCCATTCGTCTGGGGGGGGGGGGGCAGCTACCCCCCTTGCCCCCCTCCCCCCGCCTCGTACGCCTATGATTTAATACTAGTGCGGAAAATGACGTACTCTGCACTTATTATATATATATATATATATATATATATATATATATATATATATATATATATATATATATATATATATATATATATATATATATATATATATATTTAAAGGGGATATTACATATGTCACTCGCGAGCGTTACATACGAGAAATAGGCCACTCGGTTCCCGGATGTAGTGAAATATGGATTCTACGAGTGTTTTAGTTGCTAGTAAAATACGCTTCTCCATATAATAAATCTATACATATGATTTTTCCCACGCTGCACGCATCAAGATCACCGTAGGTAACGTATGCTAATTAGGATCACGCAGGCAGGTAAATCAGCCAGCGTTTTCAAACACTGCATATCCAGCTCCCTCGATTAATACAAAACGATTATAAAATACAAATATTTACAAAGAGAGAATTATTTACAAATGTACATAAACTGATAAAAGAAATAAATATTAGTATACTTGATTAGTTACAGGCTAGTTAAAGGCTATAGTTTCAGTAAGGAGAACATTGAAAATATTTAATGTTTCCGCGTTTCTCAATTCATTGCAAAGACTATTCCATAATTTAGCTCCACTACAACTCAGACTTTTTTTCATGTATTCCGTTTCCGGAAATGGCAAATAAAGCTTTTAGTTTAAAAAGCAACAATGACCAGTGATGGCTTTATCTATTATTCTACAATTATTAAGAATTAGCTGATATAAATGATACAGTTTATACACACATACACATATTACACACATAGTTTTATTCAAGTCTTATAAATTTGAGTTTACAAGTTGTCTGGCCCACAGGTAGCAAAAGCTAATCTAGGAGGGCCAAGAGTTACATACTATATATTAATAAACAAATAACACGTCGATTTTCGGATAAAATTGAACTAATTTGACAGTTTATATGGGAACCATAAAGACTAAATTTGTCTTTATGATTCACATATAAAAGGTCGAGAAAGAAATTAACTATAGAATTTATCTAGAAATGATGAAGACAGCTGTAGTTAATCGATTAATAATTATTTTACTTTTTGATGGCTTAGTTTTACTTCTGTGTCCGGAGAGAGTTCTATCAAAGTTTTTATATATGTTGAATCATTAATAAAATGTTTACCATCTTCGAAGTTACCGTTGTTTTGTATTTTAACTAAGTAAGCTAACTAATCTTTTGTTTATGCTGATTTGCATTAAGTTTGGCGCATGAGAAGAGAAAAATCTAACAGATACACATTTTATTCAAATTAGATCATCAACATGGTAGAAATTGGAAAAGGTTTGGCATACTTGAAGTCTGTTCCAAGTATTTTTAAGATCATAGAATTTGTAAGTTGTAGAAACTTTTTAATTAATATTTGATTTTTACTAAATGCCTTATGAAGCAAAAATTAAGTTTGTCTTTTTTGAAAGCAACATCTTTTGCAGTTTTCACTTTCTGCATCCTTTATGCGTCATAATGAGTTATAATCAGAGCCTTAGCCAGGATTAGTAATCTACCCGTCCAAAAGTGCCCGCACTACTAGGGGAGTCTGGGGGTATGCCGCCCCCCCCCGAAAAATTTCGAAATCTTGTCTTCTGAAAACGTGATTGTGAGTATTCCTGAGAACAAAAGTACTCTAAATTGGAGAGCAAACAGCAGCAAAATCTATCGTTTTCTTTCTCTATATTTAACAATTAGTCACCCACGCTATTTTGTACTGAAAACACGTGCATTTGTGTCAGCGGTTGTAGAATGCAATTACGCTAATACGTGATGTTGTCATGTTGATAGGGTTATGCTTGACGTCCGCAAAAGACGGGTGGACGGGTCTCTGGCTAAGCCCATGGCTATAATCAAACTAAATTATTTCGAAAGAGACGTGTGGGTGTGTTTCTTCAACAACACCAAACATGTTTATTTATTTATTTATTTATTAGGTTTTGCCACATGTGTATACTATAGATAATAATTGCATTGGTATGTGTTGGGTGTGTGAGTGAGTGAGTGAGTGAGTGAGTGAGTGAGTGAGTGAGTGAGTGAGTGTGCTTTAAGTAATTAGAGTTGAGTAAAGTTAATAATAATAATAAAATAATAAATAAGTAAATTTACAATTAGATCACAATAACAAATTTACAATAGGCGAGTTTCAGGGTGTTGCGCGCGCATTATTTTTCAAAAACTTGCAAACTCCATGCACTCAAGGCGCTGTCTCTCACCAATAGTTAAGCCCGGTTAGATGGGGTTAGTACTTGGATGGGTGACAGTCTGGGAATAGCCCCATTCCCGAGCTTCGTGACTCATGTGAGTAGAGTTAGTTGGTCTCTCCTGTGCTCCGAGTTTTTTTCGCCGGGTTCTCCGGTTTTCCTCCCTCCAAAAAATCAACACGTAACATCTTAGCTGTGATCCGTGGTCTGAACTGTGTCGTATGGCGGCAGCTTGGAGCGCCTTTGATATGCCTCGACACGGCCACGTTGATCTGCGTCCTTCGCAATTCAGCCGCTGGCTGCAAGTAAGGACGATTAGCCCCTCAGTCCTTTATCCTTTAAAATCAACAACGTATAGATACAGTTTCTGGATATGTTTAACACTGTTATTCTGCTGTTGTTGGCTCGCTAGCAAATCTGTTTGCCATTGCTTACTTTGCGGGGAGCCCACCAAGAGCCCGCCATTTCCTTTGTAAAATGATGTGCGCGCAATACCTTGAAATTCGCCTATTACGTGGCATGCATGCAGGGTGCCCACAACAGCTTAATGCCAATTACTGCGGTCCCAGAAGGGTATGTTGAGTTTTCAAGTGCATATTATGTTTGATAATAGCAACGATATATAACCTCTGATTTCTGTGCATTTAATTATGAAAAAGGCCATTTCTGTTGTTTCAGGTTATTCTTTTGGTTGGCATTGGAACAGTGGGATACTTTTTCAACAAGGGAGATGCAGTTGAACAACAATTCTTTACAGCATTCGGGAAAAAATGGAATTTGGAATTCTTTCTCGCCGCTGCTGCGATTGCAATAATTTCAGTGGTGGTTGTGTTCACAGTTTGCATCTCTGGACTTTATGAGAAAGTGTGCGGCACCAGCTGGACACTAACAGTAAGTTGATAAACGTTTCAACACACAGAATTCCTATTTGGGATGTTGCTGGCGTTGTGGTTGACGCGCGTGCGCCTTTCACTTTTCGATAGTTCGATTTCAGCTTGATGCAGTATCATATTAGAAGTTTACCTTGAAGCCGAGCGCAGAAGGCTTCCCGAGTTTGACTCTATCATACACTACACTGGTTTCCTAGTAACACCAGAAACACTGAACTAATAAAGGAATGGCGTACCTCTAGGAAGAGGTTTCCTCCTGTACTAATACTGGACCCTGATGATACTTACTGGACCTCTACTGGTAGAACAGTTTAGTTATGACTGATAAAGTTAGTTTAGTTTACTCTGGTTTCCTTTTGTTGAACTGGACCAATGATGGATGGTCCTTACTAGACCTCTACTAGTAGAACAGTTTAGATATGACTGGTAGGGTTATTGTACAGTATAAATAAAGTTAGTTTAGTTTACTCTGGTTTTCTCCTGTAATAACACTGGACCAATGATGGATGATCCTTACTGGACCTTTTGGGAGAACAGTTTTACTTTAGGTATGACTAATATTAGGGCTATCCAGTATATAAAATATAAATAAAGTTGGTCTAGTTTCCTCCTGTAGTAACTACTGGATCAATGAGAGATATATGATCCTTACTGGTAGAACAGTTTAGTTATGACTGATAGGGTCTCCAGTATAAATAAAGTTACTTTAGTTTACTCTGATTCTTCCTGCAGTAACACTAGACCCATGAAAGGGTGACCCACACAATTAAGACCTCCGGTCTTCAGCTTAGATATCAGACTGATAGGGTTGTGCAGTAAATTACTTTGACTGAATCTGAACTCAGTTTTGATTAATTTTAATGAAATATTAAAATGTTTATCTGTTTTTCTTTTTCGAGGTCGCAATTATATCCGCCATTTTGGCTGCGCTTCTTCTTGCCTCTTCAGCTGTTCTTGCAGATGCTGTAAGAGTTTTCGAGGCAGACACGACCTATGGAGGAGGTAGTTTCCGGACAAAAGTATGTGATGCGCTGGACAAAGTTAAATCTGATTATAAGTGTGGACATCTGATTGGAGGCACGGTTAGTGACCGCGTTAATTCAGTCACAGAATAGGAATACAACCAGAAGTCCAACTCGCGTCGGAACCTTTGAAGTTTATGTCCTCGTGCATGTCGCCTCGCGCATCTTGATTCCTCGCCATCCTACGCAATCCTGGAAGTTCCCCCGGCAGTTTTAACCTTCAAAAACTGCCGGGGGAACTTGCCAGGATGGCGTAGGACATTGCGTAGGATCACGTAGGATGGCGTAGGACATTGCGTAGGATCACGTAGGATGGCGTAGGACATTGCGTAGGTTGGCATAGGACATTGGGTTATTACTTTGTGTTTCGCGCACGAATATGCATTAGGGTTAGGATTAGGGTAAGGATTGGGGTTGGGATCAGGGTTAGGATTAGGGTAAGGATTGGGGTTGGGATCAGGGTTAGGATTAGGGTGTTTTCAGGGTCAGGGTCAAAGAATAACAAATTCGTGCGCGAAACACAAAGTAAGCACCGGACATTGCGTAGGATCACGTAGGATGGCGTAGGATGGCGTAAAATATCGCGCCTGCGCATTGAAGAAATGCGGACAAGTTTTCACTGGAGTTGGACTTCTGGTTGTATTACTATTCTGTGATTCAATAGACCATTTGCACGTTGACGTACGATGGCGTTGGGCGACTACAACTACCAGCATGCTTTGCCAGTATTGTTTACCCCCTAAGTAAAGAACCCCGCTCGAAGACTAGCCCCCAACCCCCCAATACTAAAAAATTCGGCAGTTCACCACGTTCTAAAATTAATTTATTTAAACTCTTTCCACTTTTTTTCTCAGAATAAACAAGTTTGTAAACTCAACTACGCATCAACGTGATGATAAACTGATTTCATTCCATAAATGGCATAAAACATAAATACTCTTCCGAATTCGTCAAACTGAATTCTTTAGCTTAATATTATAAGTTTTGACCAGTCGCAGAACGCCAACGCGTCATTTTCATGCGCAATCGAGATTATCGTCAGTTTTTTGTGGATGGAGCCGGCTGTCCAGTTGTATATCGGTCAGTGGTGCAAACCTGCAGATTTGCATCGAATTTTCACATCTCGAACTGACACCACTATCTTTTTACTTTTTCAGGTCTGTGGTTTCGTTGTTATGGTACAATTTGTCTTTGACGCCATCTTTCACATGTACATGTACAAAAATCGTGAAACCTGAAGGAGCACCGCATGCCACACCAGCGTAGGCTACCGCAGGCTCGTGAAAGTAATGTGCTTGGTCAGAACAGTTTTGTTTGTAGTATACATGAAGTAGTAATAGAGGTCTATGTAAGAGACCCATTTTGTAAAACATGTGCGGTAGAATATTTTTCTCTAAATAAACTTTCTGTGGCTTAGACTCCAAGTGTTTTGTAAATTACCTATGAAAAACCTTTCCGTATGAGGAATATAGCTATTAAAACAGTTGTACTGTAGTGTGTACTGTGTTGCACTGTACTGTACTGTAATGTACTGTACTGCACTGTGTTGTACTGCGGTACTGTACTGCACTGTGTTGTACTGTACTGTAATGTACTGTGACTGTACTGTGACTGTACTGTACTGTGACTGTACTATATGTACTGTACTGTATGAAATAAAACTAAGAAATGTGACATCACAGACGTGTTTGCTTGCATAGTCTGATATCGACAATCAACTACAGCGTGTGTATAAGACGTATAACCTATTTTATAAATATATAAATTAACATATTCATAATTATAACTTAAACACTATTAAGAATTCATGTAGAAAATTCAGACAGTTGAAATTAAAATTTAATCAATATCCGTAAATCGGTTAAATTAAGCAACGAATAGTATAAGTTAATGTTTTATGAAAGTTAACAGACATTTAGTAAACTGAGCTTTTCTGAGTTAAAGTAATTTTTTTGTTTATTTACCTTTTCGAGGACTCTCTAACACAATATTATTCATCATTTCTGGACTGTTCATACATGAGGCTGGCTGGCCCGCTTACCGGGCTCATTTTATGTCACGAAAATCTTTCTATGACTACAAAAAGGAATTATAATACTCCGTGTGCTATACCTACAGAAAAACAAATCCAATTTTGCTTCGTTATGTGATTTTACATTTCTCAAATAGTCGTAATAAGATTTTCGTGACATAAAATCAGCCCAGTAACCTGGCTATAGCCAGCCTCATATGAACAAGCCTCTTAATAAGACTTCGGCGTTTCACTTCCCAAGTATAAAATGCCCACGAGATCGGCCGCTAACATAAAATATATTCCAAAAAACAATACCATGCTGATATTTCAATATATGAATCAACTAGCAAAACGAAAGTATATAACTGTAAACTATTATAATATCTCGACGTTGTTTCAAAGTTTTAAAACAATTACAAAATAATATTTGCATAAAGTTCATAAATATATGCGGAACTCACGAGCTTCTTGATGGTTCATGACATCCAGCCAATGACAACACACCAACTATTTAAACATGTTGAATAACTAATTAGGTGGAAAATATATATGCAATGATGTACATTGTCGTCCTTTTGTCCATGAGCCCAAATCCTGAGAAACACGTTCTAAGCCATTGGACAACTCTGAGGTGATTGCTATATAGACAGACTGAATACGAAATCTCGGACCACTGGAGGACCCTGTGCAGGTACGTAATAATAGTGTACATTATCAACTTATTTCTCTCCGAGGGCTTCCCAGAGATGAATGAAATACAAAAGAACAATTTCATAAAGGAAGATAGTTTTTAATTATAATTCCTGTCCCAAGTCTTCTGCGTGCAGAGGTGAATGAAATCATCTGGGACTGATTTTAAGTCAAGAAAATCATTCTGTGACTACAAAACGGAATTAAAATATATATCCTGTGTGCTATGCTTATAGAAAAACGAAGCCAATTCTGCTTTGTTATGTCATTCTGCCTTTCCCAAATAGTCGTAATAAGATTTTCTCGACATAAATCAGCCCCGTATATAACTGGGCTAGCCCTTACTTTGAAGAAGGAAAGCCAGCGGAAAGTTCAGTTGCATGAACTCATTCCTATCTCAGGGCTTCCCCTGCAAAGGTAAATAAAATCGTCTGGTGTTAAAGTCAGAATAAAATAACAAAGGCCAACTTCAGACAGGAAATGGTTGGACAAACAATTTCAATTAATTTCTGTCCAAAGTCTTCCTATGCAAGTGGTGTTAACCAGAATAAAATACTAAAGATCATTTCGGACAAGAAAAGGTTCAGTTAATAATTAAACATTTGGTTATATCCATTGACTGTGTTTCAGTTACAAGTCAGTGAATTCCACTCGTCAACAACAAGGTCAAAGTGAAACTTCTAATTATTACCTTTAACTGCCTGTCTGCCCAAGACCTATATACTTTTGTCGCTTATATATTCTACCTATAACGCCAAACACTGATTTGCCAGCAGATAACGAGCCGTTAACTAATAACTCGTGTCATGGATTAATATTACTCATTCGTTTTCATTTAAACTAAACCAATTCTTCCACAAATCTGGTTTATACCCTTTTTAAAACCACAGTACAATTCTAATCGAAGAAGTCGACACAAGTACACAATTTCTGTAATTGGATCGTCCTATATTTAATTAAAGAAGGTAAATAATGCATGCTCGTAACACGGCACTTTCAGTTTGCGCAAAAAAGGGGTTTTGTTTATATGAAACTATAATATGAGACGATGAGTCTACCATATTGCCTTCCAAACGCAAAAGATAATGTGATTAACATCACCTCCAGGCGCATGCGCTTAACATTGGCGACGTGTTGTTTCGTTTGGTCACTAGCTATATTTGGGTCAGATTTTTCACAGTTTATTATTAAAACTTATAATATAAATATATATATTTATATATATTTTGTCTTTTTTTAATCTCTCTCGACTCTCGACTTTTTTGTCCCGACTCTTGACTTTTTTGTCTCGACTCTTGACTTTTTAGTCTCGACACTCGAGACCATGCAGTTATCATCAGCCCCGTATTGATGGTTTGTCGTCAGCCCGTCAGATTCCGAAGCAATGACGTTAGAAGCCATGTTGGAGGCAGACTGTTGTATTATAGCTGCTAATGAGATTCTTTTGTTAAAGTTCCTCCAACACAGCTGCCGTGACGTCAAAGTACAAGCCAAGAATATATAAATGTGGTTCAATCGCCACGATCGCTCAAAAATTAACTCGGCGATCGCAACGATCAACAATCGTGTCGCTGTTTCCATATGATCGCTATAAGGCGGCCATGGTTGCATGATCGCGGCCATTGTTGTAATGCAGTCCGCTGGGATGCATACGCGGCTGATCGCTGAGATTGCAACATCACCGTTTCCATGTAAAACGCAACGATCGCCTGCAAGATAGAACATTTTCTATCTCAACGATCGCGATCGTTGCGTCAGTGGTTTGCTACGATTGCCAAGTTCATTTTTGAGCGATTATATGGAAACCAGGCTTTAAGGTGGAGTAATACGAGCAAAAAATTGCTGTAACATTGTTGCGTTGAAAGTTGAAGAAACATGTTGCCCGTATTACCTCACCTTTCGCAAACGTCGAAAGCGTCAATGTTTTAAACCTAGACGCCCTGTTTTAAACTAATTGTATAAGAATGGCGCACAAACTCGGACCGGCGTCTTCAGAACAGTTACATATAGATTAATAACCTTGCTTTGAATTGTCACAACAAATACAAAGCTTTAGAAAACTATCTAGGGATTTGTTTATATACTTGTAATATTATGAGTTTATGAACGACAATAATAATTGCTTAAATATTTCTTTGTAAAAATTGAGACTTGAGTTCTGGTTTATCGACTGCATGATCTCTTGTTTAGTTTAATCATGGGACAAATTGGAAAAGGTTTGGACTACGTGAAGTCTCTCCCGTTTGTTTTAAAGACCGTAGAGTTCGTAAGTGTTTAATCCAATTCTAGTCTTGTCTAGTTTTTATTCCTTCCAATTCCTTCATTTCTTCTTTCTTTCCCATCTCCCTCTCTCTCTCCCTCCCTCGTTCGTTCCTTGCTTCCTTCCCTCCCTCCTCCCCCCCTCCCTCCTTTCTCCCCCTCCCTCATTCCTTCCTCCCTTCCTTCCCCCTCCCTCATTCCTTCGTTCCTCCCTCCCTCCTTCCTTCCTTCCTCCCTCCCTCATTCCTTCCTTCTTTCCTTCCCTCCCCCTCCCTCATTCCTTCCTTCCACCCTCTCCCCTCCTTCCTTCCTTCCTTCCTTCTTTCTTTCCTTCCTTCCTTCCTTCCTTCCTTCCTTCCTTCCTTCCTTCCTTCCTTCCTTCCTTCCTTCCTTCCTTCCTTCCTTCCTTCCTACATTCCTTCCTTCCCTCCTTTTCTCCTTCCTTCTCTCCTTCCTTCTCTCCTTCCCTCCCTCCTCCCCCTCCCTCCCTCCCTCCCTTCCTTCCTTCCTCTTCCTTCCTCTTCCTTCCTCTTCCTTTCTTCCGTTCGTCCGTCCTTCTTTCCTTCCCTCCCTCCTTCTCTCCTTCCCTCCCTCCTTCTCTCCTTCCCTCCCTCCCTCCCTCCCTCCCTCCTCTGGGCGTCCCCCAGGGGAGGGAGAAGGAGGCTATTCCGACGATCAGAGTTTCAAATGTTTTTTTATTAATATGTATACACGTATTGATAAGTCGAGTAACGCGTATTCAGTCACTTTCTGACATTTTAGATTATACTCCTGATCGCTCTTTGTACCGTGGGAATTTTCTTGGACAAAGCCGATTTTAAATTAAAATATCCAAACACGTTTTCTTTGTATGGAAGAAAAGGAGGTTTAGAATTTGCGATGTTTGTTACCGTGGTCTCGTGGTTAGTAGTCATTGGCTTTGCTACTATCTTTCTTACCGGACTACACGAGAAAGTTACTGCTCTTAACTGGCCGTTAACCGTAAGTGAAGAAAATTTGTTTTATACTTTTAGAGAGAGAGCGAGTGAGTGTGTGTGTGTGAGTGATTGTGTGGGTGTGTGAGAATGTAAGAGTGAGTGAGTGAGTGAGTGAGTGAGTGAGTGAGTGAGTGAGTGAGTGAGTGAGTGAGTGAGTGAGTGAGTGAGTGAGTGAGTGAGTGAGTGAGTGAGTGAGTGAGTGAGTGAGTGAGTGAGTGAGTGAGTGAGTGAGTGAGTGAGTGAGTGAGTGAGTGAATTGTCTGGCGTTATAGCCAGAGTAAAATTAGTAAGTAGACAAAAATCAACCGTGGCATGCAGTAAAGGGTTAATTGCATGGTTTTTAAAATCTTAAAATTCCTAATCTTCTTTCTTGTTCTCGATCTTCAGGTGGTTATCAATTTCGCCATTTGGGCTCTGCTTTTGTTTATCGCAGCCTGTATCGTATCAGATACTGTCCGACGTTATGACAACGACACCAGATATGATTACACATTTTGTGATGTTCTTGACGTGAATAACCGTGATGCGAAATGTGGCCATCTTATCGGAGGCGCAGTAAGTATAGATAGATGATAAGTATTATTAATACTTATTAGATGATAAGTATTATTAATACTGGTTTCCATTGCGCATGCATGTCAGTTGCTTGGTTACAATCTCTAACCCAGTCCCAATCAGAGCAGAAAACAAAACGAGAATCGGTTAAACGGGTCTTAAACGGTTACTTCGTCCTAAATCTTGGACGAAGCCAAACACGAATACAGCAGAGCCTATACTTTTCTTCCTCTCTCTCAGCGAAGAAATAAGGAAAAGAAGGCTCTGCTCGCAGGGTACTTGAGTGTTTTCGACTAGATTCATATACAACTTGATACGCATGAGTGAAATTGATGCTCGTCGTGCAACACGGTGGACATTATTAATAAGGCTATATACGTCCACACGTATACGTTTTCGTAGCGTTTTCATATTGTTTCAGGTGAGTAGACCATTGTTTTCTATTCCCTTGACGACGGAGAACAATATGAAAACGCTACGAAAACGTATACGAGTGGACGTAGCCTAATAAAGCACAGAAAATAGTGTTTCAAACCCGAAAATAGTGTTCCAAACAGATCGGATTGTCCATGTAAACATATGCCGTGTTGATTTGACTGGCGTTTCTTGGATCCGATTGGACTGTTAATTAACTTCATGGAAACAGGGCCTGAGAATGTCAAAAATAATTGCCATCAGTAAGTAAAACAACATTTTTTCTCGTCTTTTAGGTGTGCTGTTTCTTTGCCTCAATAGTTTTGGCCCTGGATGTCTTTGTCCATTTTAGGATATACCGAAGCGCCACTTCACCGGCAGCCCGACCAGCCGCTACCATCACTTAAAGTTTAAAAAAACGTCATGTTTTTCCCCCCAAGTTTCCAACGCCAGGACAACATGCAAGACTTAGTTATAATTAACACCAAAATCGAGGTTTAACATAAAGGCTTATAGTTAACACCAAATTGAATAAGATTTCCTTAGTGAACATGCCGCGTAGGCAGTGTTTTAGATAGAGCAAAGTGAAAAGGTGCATGGTATACTGCCGAGAATAACGTAATATCACAAAAGAATCGTCTAGTTTATTGATGTATTGTTTTTTCCTCGCATCTGAATATTTCCTTGCGTGTGGGCCCGTATATCATAAAAGGAATATTTATATT
This sequence comes from Paragorgia papillata, assembly GCA_035771165.1. Lineage (NCBI taxonomy): Eukaryota > Metazoa > Cnidaria > Anthozoa > Scleralcyonacea > Coralliidae > Paragorgia > Paragorgia papillata. The sequence continues at coordinate 4,592,720 of JAWNZC010000025.1, read as the reverse complement.
CCCAAGCTAGCAAAGCTATCAGACACGGAGATCGGAGCAACAAGTTTTGAAGTTTATATCGTTAATTGCGAGATAAATTAATCAAGGTATGTTCTGACTTTAAACCGAATAATTATACGTTTTATACTACATTGTCATTGTTCTTTTGCTAAAATATACTGGTAACATACTTTAACGCTATACTGACTTTTTGAACGCAGCTTAAAAACACACTGTTAAGCCCTAATCAAACGAGAACGCAAGTCATCGCAAGTTGGCAGTCAGATTTCTGTGGCGGTCGTCGAACTCCTCAAATTAACAAAATAAAGGTTTCATGAGTGTTTTAAACACGTTTTAAATTTGTCACGGTACATGAATTTTCGGGAAACTATTCAGAGCGGCTGGCTGAAATAGCGTGACTGCCAACTTGCGATGACTTGCGTTCTCGTTTCATTACGGCTTTAAGTAAGTAAGCAAGCGACCTTATTTATTCAGGGTAACACATGACAGTATTCAGATTCTGATAACCTAATGGCCCTCACCCCCTGATAGAACAATTTAGTAGATTTAACTGGGGGAACTATGGTGTTGATTTTACGGAGGGAGGAAAACCGCAGAACCAGGTGAACAAACCTCGAGGCACAGGAGAGAACCTGAAGCTAATGTGGTCACCCATCCAAGTACTAACCCCTTTTGACCAGGCTTAACGTCAGCGGTTAACAGCTTGGGCCACCCGTGCCTCGATCAAACGTTTCGACACTCTGATCTAGTGTCTTCATGAGGAGTACGTAATCGTTGGAAAAAAAAGTTCCATATATTGATACTCTCAAATAGAAGCTACTCTTAAGTTACGTTCAAATTTCTCTTAAAGGACATTGGCAACAAAAATTAAGTTTGTCTAATTTGAAAGAACTCATAAAATTGTAATAGAAGATCCTTTACAATTTTTTCGTATCTTTCTTCGTTTTCAAGATATTTCAATTTGTCTAATATGTAAATGAAATGGTCTCTGACGTCATGAGCAGGGTACAGTATTTTCACACGTAGAAAAATCAGTTATATCTCTAAATTTGTTCAACGAAATCATTTGAAACTGTGCACATACAAACGTCTTGTGACACTGAACATCTCATAACTGATGTTGCTTTGTGTAAAAATACTGTACCCTGCTCATGACGTCAGAGCCCATCTCATTTACATATTAAACAAATTGAAACATCTTGAAAACGAAGAAAGATACGAAAAAGTTGTAAAGGATCTTCTATTACAATTTTACAAGTTCTTTCAAATTAAACAAACTTCATTTTTATTGCCAATACCCTTTAAGACAGAGTATAGCGGTAAACCATGGAGTCTGATTCTTCACCTGACTGCGTTGTGAATTTATTTATATACTAGTGAATAACCCCTGTATTCTAAGGGGCCGAATACATGGGGAAATTTCAGCCCGGGCTGAGATTTCAGCCCGGCTGCTGAGGTATGGAAAAGAGGAGAATGATTTGAATAAGAAACACGAAGTGTGGAAATCAGCCAAGTTGTCACAAACATGCAGCATAAAACAAACATATTTATATGTGTATTTCAAATAAACCATATTTATTCCTTCTTTATCGCTTTTCACAAGGCACTTTCTGTATTCCACACTTCGTGTTTCTTATTCAAAACATTCACTCCCTCTTTTCCATCCCCCAGTAGCCGGGCTGAAATCTCAGCCCGGGCTGAAATTTCCCCATGTATTCGGCCCCTAAAAGCTGTCACTTACACTCACACTCAATGAGTGGTCCCTCACACTCAAGAAGTGCAACTCAACACTCAATTCACTCCACTCATTCAATTCTCATTGATTGTGAGAGCTTTTAGGATACAAGCGTTAATCTGGAACCATATATATATCTATACATGCTAAATTTTACTCCCTATTTTTTACCTGTTCATGCACTGAATTCATATATGTACTTTTTACAGATTAAACATGACAGAAATTGGGAAAGGTTGCCAATATTTCAAGTCTCTTGCAAGTATTCTGAAGATGATAGAATTCGTAAGTTGTTTTTATCTTAACTAGAATTGTAATAAAAAATACTTGAATTGAATATCATAATATATCAAAGCGATGGAACTATTTGAGGACATAAAACATGCAAAAATATTAATTCATAAATCAAAAAGAAATTATGTTGCGAAATCCAGTCCTATATATTTGTCTTGATTGTTAAACTTAAGGTGAGGTAATACGGGCAACATTTTTCTTCAAGTTTCAACTTGCAACTTTGTTGCGTTGCGAGTTGAAAAGCGTTGTTGCACCACCCACCTTAAACATTGTCACGCAACAATGATTTTGTTGCAAGTTGAAAACATTTGTTGAAAAAAGTAGACTCCAGTTCTACTTGCTGCAACATGCTGATTCAACTTGCAACAACATCATTGTTGCGTGACAATGTTTGAGGTGGGTGGTAATACATGCAACAACGCTTTTCAACTTGCAAGGAAACAATGTTGCAGCAATTTGTTGCTCGTATTACTTCAGCTTTACACCTTTGATGTGTAGAATATGTCTTCATTATTGACCTCTGTCTTATATTTCAGTTTGAGTCAGCTAACTGAGTTTACAAAAACTTCGCGTGGTTTTAAAATATAGATTGCAACAGAAGAAATGACATAATTATTATTGCATAGGGTCATATTGACGACCATTCATGCTACGGAAATGCGCCTTCCGAGCAACTATTTGAGAACAATCAGTTGAGAATATTGTCTATTAGTGAGTGTTGAGTATATTGGCTAGAGCTTTGAAGTCAAGTGTTGTTAAGAAACGCAATGAACACCATATCATCCGAATTATCTTGCATAAAAACTGACCCCACAAAGCCAAGTGTTTGAATAAATATTAAAATTTTGTACGTGGAGCTGATAGCGCCAAAACTCACACGCAAAACAGCCAACGCAAAACTAGGCATGCATGCATTACAGAATTAGTTTAAATAATATGGCACCATATCGATTGAATGCAGCTATTTTGAAACGTCATTGTTGTCACAGCAACAGATGGAGTTGTTATCGTGTAATCGTTTTTGATACCATTATGTATTCTATCCCAATTCTTTTCATTTCCCACGTTTTTAACGCGAAGGTTTTGACGCAAACGTTTTGACGCGAAGCTTTTAACGAGAATTTTTTGACGCGACATTTTTCACGCCAAACAGAGTATCGCCACTTTAGTACTGTTGTGTGGTTAAAAACTAACAGTCTGTTTCTTTGGTCAAGGTCGTGTTGCTTATTGCTCTTGGCTCTGTGGGATATTTTTTTGAAAAAATGGATGGTAGTATCATGAAGAAGGACAGTTTGAAGTTTTTCCTTTTTGCAGTCATCGTAGCCTGGATACTAGTGATCGTTTTCTTTCTGACTTTTGTCAGCGGACTTCACCAAAAACTCAGTGCCATCAACTGGCGCTTCACAGTAAGTAGAGAACAGTTTAGGAGATTTTTACACCACCAACGTCAACGGACCCCCCTCCCCCTCCCCCCTAATTAAAACTTAATCTATGCAACGTTGACACCGACAAGATCTTCGGAGCCAGAAGCTTGTGTTTAAAAGCGCTGGACGATTAACTATTTTAGATCAATTAAGCTAGAGAGACAAACAGGAAAACCCCGAGAAAACCCTCCAAGCACAGGAGAGAACCAACGACTCAGTCTCTACTTATATAAGTCCCAAGTTCGAACAGGTGGTTACTGGTCACCCATACAAGTACTAACCCCGTCTAACTGCGCTTAACTTCATACATGATCTTCCGTGATGAAAGAAAGCGCGTTAACAGCACACGCCATCTCTGATTGGTCTAGTGTTACTACATGAAGAAACTGGAGTACCCAGAGCAAATCTGTGGTGTTTGGTTAGAGTCAAACTCTTCTCACATACGGCCAGGATGAAATTTTAATCAGATAACTACACCAAGCAAAAATCGAACCCGAGTCCTAGACGTGAAACACGTACGTTAACAACTGGGCTGTACCAACACCTCGAATATGTTGAAATTTCCCCCAAGTCTCGCGGCGTACTTTTTTGTTTTTTACGCGCCGTGACGTCATCTGTGCCCTGTTGCAGTATAGATGTACGAAATGTAAAGTATTTAAGTCGAATAAACGGGTTTTCTTTTTAGGTAGTTATCATCTTTGGTATTTGGACCATCTTTCTCTTGATTGCTTCAGCTCTCCTGGCAGATGCTGTCAAGTCTTATGAAGATGACGGTTTCTGCGCTATACTCGATTCCGTAGACGCGAAAGAACAATGTGAACATCTGATCGCGGGCGCGGTAAGTTTGTCACGGTTTTAGAAATCTTCTGAGGGGGTGTTTACATGAGGCCAACCCGAACTCAGGCCGGACTGACTTTAACTCGGTTGTAGCTTTTTTACTGTAGGTCGTTTTCATGAGTCCGGACTGAGATTCAGTTCACGCCAGCCTAATCTGAGACCTTCTGCTAGACCGAAATGAAATTTTGAGGACGGTCTAACTCCAGGCTGGCTTTACTGGCCTCGTGTAAACAAACCCAAAATGCAGTGCGGCCTGAGTTCGGGCCGGCCTCGTGTAAACAAACCCAAAATGCAGTGCGGCCTGAGTTCGGGCCGGCCTCGGGTAAACAAACCCAAAATGCAGTGCGGCCTGAGTTCGGGCCGGCCTCTTGTAAACAAACCCAAAATGCAGTGCGGCCTGAGTTCGGGCCGGCCTCGTGTAAACAAACCCAAAATGCAGTGCGGCCTGAGTTCGGGCCGGCCTCGTGTAAACAAACCCAAAATGCAGTGCGGCCTGAGTTCGGGCCGGCCTCGTGTAAACAAACCCAAAATGCAGTGCGGCCTGAGTTCGGGCCGGCCTCATGTAAACACGCCCTTAATATACGTAGGTGCCGACTCAATACATGTGGTTAACAACGTCTTTTGACTCGTTATGCATATAGGTATGTGGGTTCATTGCAATGTTCTTGTTCGTAGCTGATTCCGTGATACATTTTGGAATGTATACAACTTCCAGTCCAGTAGCAAGTACATCAGTAAATTAAACGTACAGTACATGGATTCTTCATACTTCTAGTTTTGTATAGCTCAAGTGTAAAGCTATGATCTGATATTCTAGTGTCTGTGTCTGTGTCTGAGTATCAAATAAAAACTACTTCTCAGTCATTTCAATATTATTACTCGGGCTACTGTGGTAGACCAGTCTAGGTTTCGGCTCCAGTCTGTTTCTGGGTTTTTTTGGGCGAAATTCCGGTGAGTTGTTATCCGTGTGACTGAGTGAGGCATGTTGTAAGTTCATTCCTCCTTTCGCTTTTGGAGTTGGACAAAAAGTTGAACAGCTTTGCCTTTTGATCAAGGTGTTCTTGCACGTTGTTGGTAGATCTTGAAAGTGACTGGCTGACAGTGAACAGATGTGGCTGACAACTGTTGTGATCGTAAATATGTTCACCAGTGTGAAGTACGCCCCAGGAAGATAAGGAAGATAAGACATTCAGCCTTCGATTCAGGCTCTGCGTACTTGGCAGCCCGAGTGAACCCTGACCCAATTTCAAAAGAAATATGGGCCAGGTAACCACTAATCTCATTCTCGCGTCATCAGGGCTAAATCCACTTATGACGATTGCAGTTTTACTCATAGCCACTAAAAACGCGCGAAATTTCAACCAATAGGAAAGCAGAAGTCTTTAGTGGTTACCTGGCCCATATTCTTTGATTGGGACAGGGTACCAGGCTCTGCGTACTTGGCAGCCCGAGTGAACCCCCTGATCCAGGCGTCTTTTGTTTTATTTTAAGTTAAACTTGTCACATTTGTAACAATTGAAAAAAAAACGTCGGCATTTTAATCCTTTCGCGTTGTTCTGGAACAACTTTATCTTTTTACTCTGTTTAACGCCAGACGGCTTTACTTGTCAAGGGAAGGCTCGAAAAGCCATGCGTGAGAGTGAACAGAGAACGAAATAGCTAGTTTCCCGCCTGTTTTGATCTACGAGTTCACGCATGAACACTTAGCCCCAGTCCTCTCGTCAACCGTAAAATGTCTCATTACCCGCTAGCCTGCGTGTAGACTCCACCTGAATTTAATAATTCCAATCCCAAGCAGCGCAGACCCAAGCAAGAACATAAAGGAATCAGACAACAGTCTTATATCGCTGGTGAATTTGTTAAACGAGATAAACAAAGCAAGGTATGTTCTCAGATTATGTTAAAAACTAAACTCTAGTCTGAAACGATTTCAAACAAAGTTATATATATACCTCCAGGCTATACAACTGACCTACTGAGAATATTTTGTAATATCGAAGTAGAGTGCTCCCTGTCGGACAGCAGTGTAGTATGAAATATCAAAACGCGTTTGGTGATAGATCTTCTCCCCAAAACAACACTGACGTTTTATGAGAATATCTTTCACCATGCAACACCATCGTTCATCTTTTTACTTTGATGAATAACTTTCGTTGGTGATTCTTCGGGGTTTTCGTTCCCACACCAGCCAACCCTTGGTGTTTTGATAATACTCAGGTATGGCTAAGTCACTTGAGAATCTGTTTGCCTATACATGTTGACGTCTCACCTCGGACTTATTAACTATGCCAGTCTGACAAGTGGCTAAGCTTCGCGTATTAAGGCAAATGAGTTATTTCACGTTAAAACACTTTAATTTGACTGGGTGGTCGGGTGGAACTTACGCACAAAACAAAAAACTGGAATTTTCCGCGCTAATTTGAGAAACTCGGTAGTTGAGGAGCATGATTTTAGAAAGATCGACGCCCTTCTTTGATTGTTCTAGCTTGAATCAGTATCCGCTTTTGTAAAATGTGTCGCTAGGATAATGCGCTGTCACACAGCTGGAATAATTTAAGAATAAGATAAACCATAAAAATAGCTATTAATCATTATCAAGTTATTCGAGACTTTGTTCGTAGCTACGAGATAAATTTTACTCAGAAAAAGTTCTAGGTTCGCAAGCGTGGTTGAAAACTTTCCGAGTCTTCTTATGGCTGGTGAGATATTCCAATGAAAATTCCTCAAGAACTTGTGTACTTTTTAGGTCAATCAATATGGGAAGCCCAGGAAGTGGTCTCAATTATGTCAAATCTATGCCTAGTGTTTTGAAAATCATAGAACTTGTAAGTTTGTTATTATCTCTGTTGTTGATAAATGATTTAAAGAACGCTTGAACTAAATACAAGACGGTGGCGCCATGGCCAGAAAAACTAAGATAATATAATACACCACACCACCACGTTAATCAACTTAATAACCTTATGTGGTAGTATGAATATTGACTAACGGATGTCAACAACATGATAGCTTGTATCCGGTCGATAATGGGAGGTATAAGCAAGCTAAGGGACTAAAAATTATTCATTTTCTTTGTGGTGTGATAAAATTCTATTGTATTAAGGACGTTGTCCTCGACGTTCGCGTTTTGCATCAATAGTAGTCCAGCCTCGTACTTTATTTCCAGAGGGTTGTGATTAGGTTTAGGGTCGCGGGGGGGCTGTGGTTAGGTTTTAAGGTTGGCGGGGGGTTGTGAATAGGTTTAGGGTGAGGATTAATGAAGGTAGTGTTAGGGGGTTGGGTTTCAATTCCTTTAAAATTAACCATTATCATGAATTCTAGGCCATTTGACAATTCAGAATAATCATTAATTCTAGACGAGAAGATCGATATATGCTGAAATTACGAGTACCGCCAGACTAGTTCTTAGTCTTCTTTTCCCTCGATAACTCATTTTGATGACGTCACAGAACAGGCCGTTGAAAACGATAAGTCTGGAAACCAGGGGGGGTAGTACGAAGGCCGGATACAACCGGGCCCTGGCTTGAGGATCGCAAAACACGGTGCACGCATGGGTACGAGGGGTGACACCGCTGCCAAACGTCTTGGGTCTACGCGAGCTTCCGACAAAAGAGCGGGAAACTTTTGTCATTCTGTAATACGAGACTGCAATATGTTCGTGTATTCAGTTTAAACTTTGCCAACAGTAAATTTAATCTAAATAGTGAAATAAAAGTAGCGTGCTGCGTAGGCAGTGTTGAAACAACAATCGAAATAAAGTAAGGTTAGATATACTGCCGAAACAGAGAACGTAGGAGTCTAACGTTTCGAGCGAAGGACCTTCGTCAGAGTTTTAGAAGTTAAAATCCGTTGTACTTTATCTTTGTTCTGTACCTTTCACCTTTTCATTCGTTAAGGTTGTGTTGCTCATCGCAGCTGGGACAGTGGGATTTTATTTAAAAGAACACGGAGAACACGATTACGATAAAAAGGAGAACTTGGAGCTTTTCGTGGGTGCAGTTGCCATAGCAGGGATTTTCGTTATCATTTCCTTCTTGACGTTTCTCAGCGGGCTTCACAAAAAAATCAAAGCTATAAACTGGGCTAAAGCAGTAAGTGGGATATGATTATTGTGACAGCAAACTCGGGTGGAGAATAACGATATTACGTGCTACTTCGATCAAAACGGGAGTCGAAGAAACGTTGTAAGACATAATTTAAACAATATAATAAGTTGACGGCGGGTTAAGTCGTGGTCAATTAGTCAGTTATTGGTAGATTTGTCTATTAAGTAGTATTTTAAATTTTAGTAGTGAGTCCGTAGTTTTCGTTTTATTATCTAAGTTGTTGAAGACTTGAAGTCTTTTGAAGCATGGTAAATAAGTTTCTGCTTCCTCCAGTTTGTGTTGGCTTTTGGTAAATGTAAGTTGTTGTCAATGTCCTTGTGTTGTAATATGTATTCTTTATTCAAACAACATAAATACCAGATTTGGTATAAGATACATACATATAACCTAGACTATATATACGTGCTCAACTATAAACTTTCAAAACTTGTTAAAATATTAAAACAGTATTTAGCTACCAAAGTCATAATTGTTTTGTCTTGCATAGCAATGACATACATGAAAAGGTCTTGATAGCTAAATTTAGAAAATGAGTTATTTATTTTACAGAGACTTTCCATAAAATTAACTCTAAGATCGGTGAACTTTGTGTTTCTGCATGACATTAAAAGTGTTGTTCGTTCCCAATCTCATTTAGATCACAATGTTTGTATAATCTTTCACTGTATGAAACATTTCCGTATCGACCAGTTTCAACAGGTAGTTTATGAGCTGAAATTCTTAATTTTGTAACCGCTTGACGATGTTTGAAGTTGCGAATTGAAGAAAGATATTTTTCAAAGCCAAAATTTATTTTCAGTTTTTTAAAGACTCTTAATTTGCCATTATTTCCACCTATGTATGAAAGTTTCCATTATGTATGAAAGGTGCTGTTTGTGTTTAGTTTAAAGTCGTAATCTAGGTACACAGTATTTAACTTGTCTTGTTTTTAGGGTGTGGTTGTTTTTGGTACTTTAGCCATTCTCCTACTGGTTGCCTCAGCGCTTTTGGCGGATGCCGTGAAGTATTACGAAGACAAAAAGGTCTGCAAGGCGCTCGAATTTTTAGACGCCGACGCACAATGCAAACATCTGATAGTAGGCCTGGTAAGTTTGGTATAGGAATGAAGTAAAGGACTGGGGTTAAGGGAGGTTAGTTTGCCTAACGGAATTTAAGATAGGTGTTGGTGTCCGCTTAAAAGGGCTTCTAACTATTGTATTTTATTAAAGAAATGGCCAGGACCTCGCCTAGAGCTTCGACTGTATCATTAAACAGTGTCTTTTTCTTATAGGCGTGTGGTTTCATCGCTACGGTATTTTTTATTGCTGATGCTATCATACATTTCCGAATGTAAGATCCCTCGACGAAGAAATACATCAAAGTGGTTTGAAAAGCAGAACCTCATTGACCTGTAACATTTTGAGTGTCCTTTGAACGGAAATTTAAATGTAGTCGTATAAATGTCATCTATATATAAGTTCACAATCTGTATAAGTAAATATAGTACAAGAAATACGCTTTGTCTACGACATGCTAAACGACGTGTACCAAAAAAGAAGACTGGTACCCAGTCGGCAGTTTGACCGTCCTTTTAGACTGACATGTGGATATAGTAAGGTCATCACGATCGGAAATGGCGGCTGTCGAGGCTCGCGAAATACGGGCGTAGAATGAATATCGTCCGTGTAAACGTCATCAATACACGGCCGACAACTCACTTGAGCCAGCACGCACGTGGACTGCGAACTGCCCCATGAAAGTGGCCGATTTTCTATGCGATATCCGATCGTGCGTTGCCAAATATTTTGCGTCTGCGCGAGCTCTCGACCAAAAAAAAGAGCGGGAAATTGCTGTTAAGGCAAAAAAATCCACCAGTATCTTTGTTTTAAGTGCAAAACTCCCTTGCCCAATTTCAAAAGAAATATAGGCCAGCTAACCATTAATTACAATCTCGCGTCATGCAGGGATAAATCCACTTTTATGTCTGCGCATGGCTTTGTTTCTGCGCGAAAGTTTCAACCAATAGGAAAGCAGAAATCTTTAGTGGTTACCTGGCCCATATTCTTTAATTGGGCCAGGGTACCAGGCTAAACTCCACTGTGCGAATGCTGTAATATGCTGACAATCGAGTTTGTTAGCCTGGATGCAGGCGCTCCGGTCCAGTTGTGTACATAGCCTGCATACAGGCTCTCCGACTCCAGTTGTGCACATATAGCCTGCGTACAGGCTTCAGTTGTGTGCATCAACAGTCTCATATCGCCGGTGAATTTGTTAAACGAGATAAACAAAGCAAGGTATGTTCTTAGTCTGTTTTTAAAATATATAAACACTAGTCTGAAATTAGTTCAAACCAAGTTATATGTATACTTCCGGACTACAGTAAATAAGACCCATACCAACAAAAACCTACTGAGAATATTTTGTAATATCGAAGTAGAGAGCTTCCTGTTGGGAAATGTGTTATGAAATATCAAAACGCACTGGGTGGTAATCTCCTCCCAAAAACAACACTGATGTTTCAAGCGAACGTTTTTCATCAATGACCTTTCATCTTTTTACTCTGACGAATGACTTTCGTCGGTAATTTTTCGGGTTTTTTTTCGTCGCCACACCTGCAAACCCTTAGGCTCTGTTCACACGAAGCGGATTGAGTGTTCAAGTCAGATCTCGCATGTTGTTTCCCCTTGTTGTGTTTACATCCGCGCAGTGGAGTGGATTGACTTGAGATTCAAGCTTGAATCGGCTTGATTGCTTGAATGTCTCCAATCTGATTCATGTAAACACGGTTTGACTTGAAAATGACTTGATACGCATGAGTGAAGCTGGTGCGTGTCGTGCTAAATGGCAGACGTTGAGGGAAGCACAGAAAATAGTGTTCCAAAACCGAAAACAATGTTCCAAGAAGATCGGATTCTCCATGTGAACATGTGCCCGGATTGACTTCACTCGCGTTTTTCGATCCGATTGCCAATCGGCTTCATGTAAACAGAGTAATAAAAGTAGCGTGCTGCGTAGGCAGTGTTGAAACAACAATCGAAATATAGTAAGGTTAGATTTTCTGCCGAAACAGAGAACGTAGGAATCCAACGTTTCGAGCGAAGGCCCTTCAGTTCGTCACGTTTCTCTCTGACGGAGGGCCTTCGCTCGAAACGTTAGACTCCTACGTTCTCTGTTTCATGTAAACGGGGCCTTGGTGTATTGATAAAACACCAAAACACGTCCACAGAATAAATACTACGTATTTAAATACTACGTATTTATTCTGTGACACGTCTCGCCACTCACCTCAGACAAATTTTATATAAGGCAAATCAAGTATTTCTCGTTTAAAAACACGTTTATTTAACTGGGTGGAACTTGTACAGAAAAACTGGAATTGTCCGCGCTAATTTGAGAAACTCGGTAGTTGAGGAGCATGATTTTAGAAAGATCGACGCCCTTCTTAGATTGTTCTAGCTTGAATCAGTATCCACTTTTGCAAAATGTGTTGCTAGGATAATGGGCTGTCACACAGCTGGAATAATTTAAGAATAAGATAAACAAATATATAGCTATTAACCATTATCAAGTTACTCAAGGCTTTGTTCGTATCTTCAAGATAAAATTTACTCAGAAAAGATTCTGAGTTCCCAAGCGTGCATGCATGGTGACGAAAACCTCTCGAATCTTCTGATCGCTGGTGAGATATTTCAATGTAAAAATAGGCACAGAATGTGTGCATGTGTCCACTGACGTATTTGAGAAACTGAGGACTAGATAACGCTCCGTCATAAGCACTTAGCACTATACATCATCTATAGAAGTCACAACAATTGAAATATCTGGAAACGCAACCAAACTCTTTGTTCTATGTTTTTGTTAACGTTTATGCAAATGCATCTGTCAACGCTTAAACAGAGCTACAGCCTGCTCTTCAGGCTCTAAACAGACATATAGTCTGCTCTTCAGGCTCTAAACAGACATATATAGCCTGCTCTTCAGGCTCTAAACAGACATATAGTCTGCTCTTCAGGCTCTAAACAGACATATATAGCCTGCTCTTCAGGCTCTAAACAGACATATAGTCTGCTCTTTAAGGCCTGGCCAAACGCTTTGAACATCGCATTCAACATTGTTGAACGATGTTGAATAATGTTGAAAGCACGAGTGGCCAAATTAATTCAACACCGTTCAACATTCATGAATGACAATTAATTGGGCTACCACAAAAGCTGGAATCGACAATATCCCCGCATGGCGCATGTCTCTGTTCAACAAAGTTGAATGAAATGTGGCCAAATATGCGTTCAACACCTTTCAACATTTTGAGAACAATAGAAATGTTGAACGCGTGTTGAACGAAAATTTAAACATGTTCAAATTTCGTTTAACATCATTCAACACCATTCAACAACGTTCAACAGGGGTGGCCAAACGCTTTCAACATGTTGAATTCAACAATGTTGAATGAAATGTTGAAAGCGTTTGGCCACGCCTTTAGGCTCTAAACAGACATAGTCTGCTTTTCAGGCTCTAAATTATATATATACAAATCATCAAATGACTGCCTTCTCTTTCTCAAAATCAAATACTAAGCAAACTTTAATACTACATAAGACAATATTTATTCTGCCTGCGTAGCAGTGTGGGTCCGTTCGTTCGTAATCAATCAATAGGCACGGCAGTGTATATTTAATAGGACTGGTTTCATTCCTTAAATCTGGCAAAAGTTAAATCGATCCATAACCGTCATTTGAAACAAGAGTATAAAGTAAAGTAAATAAATTGTTCCCTTCTGAGCTGATCACAAAATATATTCATGCGCAGTCAATAATCTTGTCAACACTTAACCCTCTCAGAGATGTCAGACTAGATATCTTATCTCCATACATGTCATGTGCTTTGTTCTGATTTGGGCGTTTAAGCAAACACAAGGAGAACGTCAAGGACAGCGTCCTTAATGCAATAGAATTTTTCCAGTCACACAACAAAGAAAATGAATAATTTTTAGTCCCAAGAATAATCCTCTAACGCACGTTACTCAGATCATATAGTCATGCCTTCAGGACGACGTTAACTCGTGAAACGGCGAAACATGTTAGTTGAGTTTGACTTCAAACTACGCGGCAAAACCCTTTTAGAAAAGCTATTAGATACTGAAGTTCAGATCGCCGTCCCTAATTTATACTCATTCCTCAACTGAGAACTTGTGTACTTTTTAGGTCAATCAACCAATCAATATGGGAAGTCCTGAAAGCGGCCTCGATTATGTCAAATCTCTGCCCAGTGTTTTAAAAATCATAGAACTTGTAAGTTTGTTTTAATATACTAGAACTCCTGAAATAAATTAATACGAGACACTGACAGCCGAACCAAACTGCACGCGTATTAATTACATTAATAAGAAATTAGATACGTAATACGCTAACCAATTACTTGACCCTATATGGTAGTATGAACTACGCCTTGTATCCACTCACTAAAGGGTCGTCTGGAAAAGTATAACCTGTTTGCAGGTCTTCAAATTAGGGAGAGAGGCTGAGTTTCTTGTTTCTTTGTCAAGTTAAAAGTATTTATTTTCCGCCTCATGCCTGTGAATGTCTGCAATTTGTAAATGAGTAGCTCCCTTGATGAGCTCTTTGAGCAAACTTTTAACTTTCTAAAAATATGTTTAAATAAAGAAAAAAGAACTGACACTATTGATTTCAGAGATATACTATAAATTTCACAGTTTTATTATTTTTTACTGAAAAATCCTCCTGATTCACATAAACTTTAGCTCAGATTTTCTCGACCGGACGTTGTTTTTCAAAATTACTAAAATCAACTCTTTAGTATTTTGTTCTGGCTAACGCCAGACGATTTTATTCACCTCTGGGGAAACCCTCAGACAGGAATGAGTTAACGCCAATGAACTTACCAAATTGAGTCGTTTTTGAAGCTATTCAAAACATTCACAGTACAGTATAGTATACGCGTGTTATACAAAAGTCTAAGCTCTGCTTTCCACCAGACCAGTTTAGTTTGGTCACTTTGCTCACTTTGGTCCCTTATACGTAATATATCATACACTCGGAGGAGTGTTTCATCAGGATATCCAAACACTGAGACGTTTGTTGAAAACCGAGGCGAAGCCGAGCGGGTTTTTGAACAAACATCGAGGTGTCTGGATATCCTGATGAAACACTCCTCCGAGTGTATGATATAGCATCTCAAACAAATCAGTATTTTAAGAGAAAATCAAGGTAAAAGTTTGCTTAATTTATGTAATTTCTTCCTCCGATATCCAAACCACCGACACGGCACCGATTTCCTTTGTGTTTTCTTCATGAATTATTGAGTTTGAGATATATATATATTCATTCTTAAATTAGGTTGTGATACTGATCGGGATTGGGACAGTTGGATTCTTTTTAGAAAAAGGAGAAGGCGATTATGAGAAAAAAGACAACTTAAAAGCTTTCGTTGGTATAGCTGCAGTAGCAGGAATCGTCGTGATCGTTACCTTCGTGGTATTTGTCATTGGGGTTCACAAAAAACTCATTTTCAGAATTGTAAACTGGAGTAAAGCAGTAAGTCGAAATATTTGTTTGACCTATAGGTATGTTAGATATGATTTAGCAGCGGACAACTCCACTTACGTACACTTTTTCAGATTCCCGAGGGTGTCCGCTTATACGGGAGAGTCAACTGTATAGACACTTGTCCCTCAACAATCTCGACAAGGGTACGCTGGTAGCGACCCCATACGAGAGGGAGAGGCAACTTTTAGTTGCAAACAAGTTGTTTCTTAGATGAGAACTTTATTCCTCTTTGTCTTGAATACAAAACGTGGGACTCTTTTGTACCACAGCGCATGTTCCCATCACCAGTATGATAATTTATAGCCTCCCACATTCGGTGATTGACTTGCTTTGTTATAACCTTAGGTGCCTTTATGATGATGGTTTAGAAGTTATTTAAAAACCTCGTCATCGTGCTTTATCATTATTGTATATTGACGCTCACCTTCGGCTCGCGTCTATATAAAATGATAAAGCACTCTGACTCGGTTTTTAAATATTACACACACATATATATATATAACTTCCTACAGCTCTTAAACGTATAACAACCGTGTTTTTGACAACCCGTCTGCGAAAACAAAAACGCAGTTTAAAAATTACTAGAGTACACGCAGTATTTAACTTCTCTTGTTTTTAGGGAGTGGTTGTTTTTGCTGTTTTAGCCGTTTTCCTACTGGTTGCCTCAGGGATTCTGGCGGCTGCCGTGAAGTATTACGAAGACGAAAATGTCTGCAAGTCGCTCGACTCGGCAGGCACCGACGCACAATGTGAACATCTGATAGCAGGCGTGGTAAGTGAGTTTGCAAACACTACATTGCGCTGGCGTAAACGCATTCTCATTTCAATACGCCACGGCATACACCTGTGTGGTGCGAACAGTGCCGGATTAATCATATGGCAAAAGAGGCATAAGCCGCAGGCCCCGCGCTTTCTGATTGCGCAATTTTTTGTTCTGCACTTCCTTTCTAGAAAGCGTTGAGCCCTCAGGACTCGGGAAGGGGGGAGGCCCGCAATGAAAATATGATGCAGGTCCCGCGCAACCCTAATCTGGCCCTAGATATGAAGCGGCTGGTGGGGTCTTTGTAAAGTTGACCCTTAAGCCGGTTTTCCACTAGGCGACTTTTTTCGCGCGAAGCGACTTTTTCTTTTGTCTCATGAGCTCTGAGCTGGAACTAATCAGAAATCTATTGAATTCAAACAAAAGTCACTTCGCGCGAAAAAAATCGCCTAGTGGAAAACCGACTTTATCATGATTAGTATATACAGTGAAACGCAGCTACCTCGAACTCTCAAGTCAAGGAAGATAAAAAATAATTCGAGGTAGGAAGAGTTGGAAAAAACGGGGTAAATTCTACTGTAAAACAGTAAAAAAATATATTGAGGAAAAATCACCACTTGTTCGAAATATAACATTATCTTGTTTTCTTATAGGTATTTGGTTTCATCGCCATGGTACTTTTTATTGCTGATGCCATCATACATTTCCGAATGTAAGATCCATCGACCAAGGAATATATCAACAAATTACTCTAGGTCTTTAGTTTTGTACTTTCCTAGTTTAAAAAGGATGACCTGTAACATTTGGAGTGTCTCTTGAACAAGCATTTAGACTTATGTACTCTGGAAGTTCACGGCAATCTATGTTAGAGAATAAATTATAAAAAATATGCTTTGTGTACATGTACGTCTACTTCTTTGTAGATGAATGCAATGACTAGCCTAGTTTCTAGGCCTTTCGTTTTGCGCCATGAGCTTGGCCGCGTAGTCGGTTTGGGTTCTTGAGAAGACTGGGGAGAGGCTGGAAACGAGACGGCCTAGCCAAATTCGCAAAAAGGTCCTGCCCAGAATCGTTGCGGTCCTTCGAGGGTTCCGGACTGTCATTTCAGACTGAAATGTGAATATAGTACCAAGGAACACCGCGGCGAAACGCTTTTCGCCTGCGCAAGCTTTCAATAAAAAAATGAGCGGGAAACTGCTGTTAAGGCAAACTGAAAATTCATCACTGTCTTTGAATGCCATAATGGTTGACAATCCAGCTGTCAGTAGCCTGCGTACAGGCTCTCCGGTCCTAGTTGTGCACATAGCCTGCGTACAGGCTCTCCGGTCCTTGTGCACAAGTTAGGTCTTGGTTCAACGACTTTCCAATGGCGTGTCACACGCGTGGAGTGAGAAATGTGCAGGTGCCCCACGCGTGGAGTGAGTCATGCACGAGTTCCCCACGCAGGGTCTGAAGCATGGATGCCGGGAGCCAAAAAAACGCATGTGAAGACAATTTTTCCCGCTGTGACGTCGACTCCGTGTTTGACCATTATGCCGCCATATTCTTTAAAAACTCCTAGATATATCTCTCCACACCATCATTCAGCTGTTATTTATAACAGTTGCTTACCTTTCGACCGTCTTCTGTGTTTTCCATGTTCGTTCCTTGCAAAAAATCACGTGCTACAATAAATATTGAAATAAGAAATGAAATAATACACCTGCTTGTATAAATAATGATTTTCAAAAATGTCAAACCAGTACAGTACGTATAAAAAGTGATTAACACTTTGAGGCCTGAACCTCTTCTTGTGCTGAATAAAATCGTCAGGTGTTAGCCAGAATAAAATACTAAAGACTCGTCTTCAGGAGAGAACTCTACTCACATGAAGCTAATGTAGTCACCCATCAAGTGCTAATCCTATTCAACCGGGCTTAACTTCAGCGGCGAAAAGCAGTGCGTCCCTGTACCACTCATGCCACCACTCAAAACTTCCATCAGTTTAGTCTGGCTTTCAGGCATTTTTAGCTTTGATAGCTATTTCTGAAAGCTAGTATCCTTACACAATTTAGCTTAGCACTTTCTTTAAATTTGCTTATGTAAAGTAGCAGATGATATAAATAAAGGTTGTTGTTGTCGTCATTCCTTATATTTGTTCTTATTTGTTGTGTTGTTTTGTGTTGTAGTGTTCGCCAGTGGCTAAAGCGTCGATAGGAAAGGTGTATGGGTTGTTGTTTAAAATACCCCAATACAAACCAGTACAATACGCATAGTTTACCTTCTTGTCAACAACGTCTCTGTATCCTTGGTACACTTCACCTAACATTTCAACTATCAGAAACAAAGAAAGCAGACGTGATCAGATTGAAGTCAAAACATGGTCTGGGTGGTTATACTAGGGACTTTAAGATGCTAGGACGACGACGGCGGTTAAAAAGCAACACAAGTTTTACAATTTAAAGAAGTCACGGTTAACTGACTATTATATTTGGTATTTAAAGCGAGTTTAACGACTTCCAAAAACGCTTCAGGATTGCTAAAATGATTGTAGTGTCCGTATTGAAGTCAATATCAAGCAAATGTTCTCATCTTTTGGCCGTTGACGTCGTCGGGAAGGCGTGAAAATGCTCAAAGTGGCGTCGTATAAAGAACGAGGATGGTGTTGAGTTTACTCTTGGGACTGAAAATTATTCATTCTCTTTGTTTTCCAACAAGAATTGTTTTGTTTAAAGGACGTCGTCGTTGAGTTTGCCATCTTAGATCTTAAAGTCTCTATTCTAAAGTTTGAGCCAGGGTTGCTTTCAATTGCCCGTCCTACGACTCATCATTTCAAACTACATTGCGAATGAATCATAACAAGTGGAATTTGAAAGAAATAGGACGCCCTTAAACAGTAAAAAAATCACTTCAGATCAAAGTTCCTTTTTTTGTGATCACGAACCAATCTTCTAGTATAGGGCATTCACTGCATTACGTTTTCTAGGAATTTTAAATAAATAGCGAGCGAATCTTGAAATTTTAGCATTACCGCTTTCAATGGATACCCAAACAATGTAGAATTCGTAGAACACTTTTCAACGTATGCCAGCTGAAATAGAAAATATACAGCAAATCTTTTTTAGTTTTCATTTTGAAATAACTTGTTAAAGACAGACAGACGGACGGACGGACAGACAGACAGACAGACAGACAGACAGACAGACAGACAGACAGACAGACAGACAGACAGACAGACAGACAGACAGACAGACAGACAGACAGACAGACAGACAGAGATGCAACATATAGACCGACAGACGAACAGAAAGATACTCACACACACACACAAACAGACAGAGACAGACACAGACACAGACAGACAGACAGACAGATAAACAAACAAACAAACAGACAGACAGATAAACAAAAAAAGAAACAAACAAACAGATAAACAAACAAACAGACAGACAGATAAACAAACAGACAGACGGACGGAAGACGAACAGTAGGACACATAGACAAAAAAAACACAACAGAGAAAGAGATAAGCATTGAATCAAGAAACAAAGCAGTAAACAAACAATCGTAGCCAGACTTTAAATATTGTTCGAACATTTCCTGAGGAACAGTAAAACCCTAAATTTACAAATGTTTGTTCACTCTTTTGACGAGCATTCCCGTGCGAGACTATACTGCCCCCCCTGAAGCTTTACGCTACTTACGAGCGAGGTTAACTCAGCGTGGATCTAGCGCATGGCAAAGATACGTCACGCATCCCTCATGACTAGTCCTCTTCTAGGAACACTGGAAGATGACGACACCTGAAAGATTCATTAAAGTTTCAGCTCACTGTTGTTTGCGCGGTTAGCAGTGTAACGCATTAAAATGGACGCAAACGAGTCGCATAAGTTCAAAGTGAATCATGTATTATTAATTTACAACAAACTTTCTAAAAATTCACAATTTCGACACTCTCCTGTGAGCAAAGACCGAGCAAAACATGCGTGAATGACACTGAGGCTTGACCTTTACAAGTTCATCCGTGTTATCCCAGATGTGGGACACACAAAGTCGGTTTTCGCACAAAGCGAAACAACTTTTTTCGCGCGAAGCGACTTTTTCTCTTGACTCGTATGTATCTTATTCACGCCTCAGTCTAGAGGAATTCAAATGACTTCACAAAACTTGATAGAAAAGGATTAATAGCATACGGCGTCCAATCACTCATCTAGTCATTCAGTCTTCCATAGTTACACCTGCAAATTTCTTACTAAAGACTGGGGTTACCAAAATGATTAAACGTTGCTTTGTAAACACAAAAGCAGCAAATATAGCTATCCCCCCCCCCCCCCCCCCCCCTTATATGCCCTTCAAGCATACAACAACTGTACATTTAATTTCCCATTTGAAACAAACATGTCATCCAAGTGTACACCACTGATCTCTATATAAACTGGATAGGCCATTCCCTATGGCCAGCAGTCAAACATTTCGTACCAGTCGCCACCATCTTACGTAGTGGAACATAGGACGCATTGCGGCCTTAGAACTTGTTCCCAATCCCAAAGTTGACTGGCGTAAGCAATCTTGACGTCAGCACGGTCAGATTATCAGGGGGTGGGAATATTACGTATTCTGTGCCGGGGGAGTCGGAAAAGCCGTAAAGCAAACAACAGATGCCGGTTCGTTTAGTTTTCACTGTTTAACAACAAATACAGTCAAGGTACAATTTAAGACTTGGAATTTAATTCTTCGTAGATTTTATAGTCTGTTTTTCAGTTTATATTATCGTGAAGTTTCTTCGTTGTCGGCACTGAAGAAAAACAACGAAATTTAAATGTTTTACAGCTCAGTAACAGAAACAAATACAAGAAATTAGCGTCTTAAACCTTATTGGGTACTTCTTGTGTCATTACATTCGTTTAAATCTTCTTTAAGTAACTCTTTTTGTCTGTTTTCAATCTACGAAAGCTTATGAACTTTAGTGGCGGCCATCTTAGGTAGTGGTCACGTCATCATACAACTGGCACGCAAAATCCGGCCTCATGCCCCATCCAGTTTTATTGAGATCTGTGGTGTACACTAAGCACTGTGGGTAGTTACTGAACACTACATCAAACTGCGAAACAAACAATTGAAAATTAAACAAACTTTAGTTTACTAAAATACGGCGAAGGAGACTGGCACTATACGTACTTCAGAGCTACATGTCCGCCATGTTTTGCTTCAATCTATGCCTGGTCAATGACTAACAGATACACATATCTAAAGCTCACAGCTGTAGCCTAGCAACGGAATATGTTCAACCACTGTAACTGGACTGCCCTATTGACTGACAAAGTGTGGCCAATCCAAGATGGCGGTATAAGCATCCTTTCTCCCATAGTAGCAACCGCCGACCTGTTTCCAATAAGTTAATTTATAACTGAATTGATTGGACTACGGGCGCTGCTGAGCCCATAGTCCGATAAACATATTGTCCAAAGTATGGTCAGCGGTCGCTGCCATGAGAGAAAGAACGCATATTTCGTCATCGTTTTTCGGTCATTTTTTGGGCGGGAGCACTGATCTCAAAAGAAAACTGGATAGTGCAACCTATTGTCCACTGGTTCATAAAATGAAGCCAGCTAAACAAAAGAAATCCGCCATTACTAAGGGACCAAACAAGCTGAAAAATGTCTTTATGTCTTCTTAAAGCGTCTTCTGTACCCTAAAAGAATATTGAACTATATTTTCTTTCAAAGATTCAGCATCTCATTCAACAAAATGTTTATATCGGTGCCAGAATACGCTAGAAAGACCATCACTTGGTCCCTTAGTAATGGGTGACTTCCAGCTTCATTTTGTAAACAATAGATGCTTAATCCAGTTTTATTTCGAGATCAGTGGGCGGGAGCCGTAGTCCAGTTATATCGGTAGGTCAGTGGTTCGAACAGCTTTCATTAAACTACAGGAACACTAAACTATATATACGAACGTTAATCTTTACTTCTTATGTTACACACCACGTGTATCACGTTGTCTAGCTTTGGATCTTCTCCGTGATAAAGGGATGCGTCAAAGCTTGGTTCACCGCCAACCGCTTGGACGGGTCGAGCATGAGCAACTTCTCGACCATGTCCTTGAACTGAAGAACTTTACGTTTCATGTCGTCGGCAACATTGTGCGAATCAACCAAGGTCTCGGTCAGGTCTTTGGTGGCATTTACCGCCGACAATACCGTCACTTTCTCCTAGAGGGTTTGGAAAAAAAAAACCAACACGGTGTAAGGTGGGAGATATTTAAAAATATGTTCAGAAATTGAATAAATTTAATCCCCTTTATTTCAAAAAATTGAACAAAATAGAAATGGCAGACGTACCCTTTGTGTGACTTTATCGACCTCAACATAAAGAAAATTACAGTTTTCATCAAAATGTTGATGCTTGAACATTCCTTTGCGAATCATCTTGTTTGGCATCTTTCCCTTCACTTCCATCATATACTTGAGCATTTCATTATTGGTTTTGCCAGGAAAAGCAATCTTACCAGTATAAAGTTCGTAGATTGTGCAGCCGACAGACCACAAGTCGAGCGCGTAGTCGTATGGGTTGCCAATAACTGCAAGTAAACAAAACATTAGAAATAAGTTTTCTAATAATACAAGTATTAACACTTTGAAGCCTGAAGACGAGTCTTTAGTATTGTATTGTATTTTATACAATACCCTGGTTGCTACGCGTGTTTTCATTGGTTGTTGCCCATGATCTATTAGAGGACAGACACATGGTCACGTCAGATCACGTCAGCTGACTTGCTTTTTTCCTTCTTCATGCCCCAAAATCTGGCAAGAGTTTTGATAGAAACCTTTTAAATGTTTGTATTGTATAAAACAAATAGATTCCATTTTTTTGTTGTCTGTTCAGTTATAGATGCACAGAAGACGTCACAACGTGGTAAGAACATCAGTGACCCACTCGACTGCGTCTCGTGGGCCACTTTTTTGTTCTTACCACGTTGTGACGTCATCTGTGCATCTATAACTGAACAGACAACGGCAAAATGGAATCTATTTGTATTGTATTGTATTGTATTGTATTGCATTGTATTGTATTGTATTGTATTGTATTGTATTGTATTGTATTGTATTGTATTCTGGCTAACGCCAGACGATTTTATTCAGCACAGGGAGAGGTCCAGGCCTCAAAGCGTTAAAACATATCTCTTTAACACTTTGAAGCCTGACGACGAGTCTTTAGTATTGTATTCTGGCTAACGCCAGACGATTTCATTCAGCACAGGGAGAGGTCCAGGCCTCAACGCGTTAAGTGCGGCAGAAGAGCGACGTTTGAACAATTAAGAGCGGTAGATTGTATTAAGAGCGGTAGATTGTATTAAGAGCGGTAGATTGTATTAAGAGCGGTAGATTGTATTAGGAGCGGAGATTGTATTAAGAGCGGCAGGTTGTATTAAGAGCGGCAGATTGTATTAAGAGCGGCAGATTGTATTAGGAGCGGCAGATTGTATTAGGAGCGGCAGATTGTATTAAGAGCGGCAGATTGTATTAAGAGCGGTAGATTGTATTAAGAGTGGCAGATGGTATTGGAGCGACTCTGATTCAAACGTCGAACTTCTCATGAGCCGAACCTAAATGCATGATTATTTTAATGTATTATCGCTGCCACTGATCATGCGCAAGGCTTTTGCCGATTTTTAATAATTTGAGGAATTAGGTTCGACGAATTAAGTTCGACGTTTGAATCGACGCCGCTTCAGAGCCGCTCCAACGTCGAATCTATTTGTATTAGGTTCGGCTCATGAGAAGAGCGACGTTTGAAACGGGCCTTAGTCATTCAGCAAAAAAGCTTTCTTTGATAAAAAAAAGTTTGTACTTACTGATCTCAGGTGCCCTGTAAAATCTACTGACTAGATACGGAGTGATATCATTGTCACTCACAAGAGATGCAGAACCAAAATCACATAATTTAATAACCAGCTTGTTAGAACTGACCTATACAAGAAATCAATAAGAAATAGCGTCAAACACTGAACCAACAAAAGACTGCTATGTATATATAGAGAGAGAGAGCAAAGTAAAAAGGTGGTAAACTGCCGAGAATAATTTTTATAACAAAAAACTGACGTTTCACATTTCACTCCGATGTTCCGATGAAGGGCTCTACTCAAACGTCAGTAATTCGTTATAAAAACTGTTCTCGGCAGTTTACAACCTTTTCAGTGAAATAAAAGTAGTGTGCTGCGTAGGCAGTGTTGAAATACAAATCGAAATATAGTGAGGTTTGAGTACTGCTGAAATTATTGAACGTAGTTTCTAACGTTTCGAGCGAAGGCCCTTCGTGAGAGAGAAACGTGAGCTGGAAACGTTACAAACTACGTTCAATAATTCCGGCAGTTACAACTTTTTCACTTTGTTCTATCTAAAACACTGCCTACGCATCACTCTAGTTTTTTACACTTACCAAAACATTGTCTGGTTTGATGTCAGCGTGAAGGATACCACTTTTCTTCATGAGTTTTAAAGCAAGGAACAACTGCTGCGAGTAGGAACGAACAGCTTTGATATGAAGCCCAACATTTTGCCCATATTTCTTTAAAACTTCTCGTAAATTAAGACTGAAGAAAAAAATATAAACCTTCACTCAAAAACACAAGAAAATTGTTTACTTCATGTTTCTGACAGAAAACTTTAGAAGACTACAATTTAACTACAAGGTTGCAAAAACGCCCCGACTAATATGAAAGATTCAACTGAACTTCAACAAGGCGTTAACTCATTCCTGCCTAGACTGACTGAGTACTCTCCCTTTGAAGAATAAATCACCCGCGGCGTTAGAGTAAAATAATACACGAGTCATTTTTTGGCTGGCTCAGGCGGCAATGCGTTAATTAATTGACTGTACCGAAAAAGATGGCGACTTGTACATTTAACCACAATCCTTCGCGTGCAGTAAATATTGCTTCTCGCAGAATTATTGGAAGATATGGTTTTAAAACGATCAACTTTGGTAGGAATGAAGTTCTTGCTTACTTAATCCATCTTAGCATGATAAACAATGTTTAGTTGTTATTTGAGCAGATTTGAGGTCGCAAAGCATTGTGGTTAAATTTATCGCCGCCATCTTTTTCGGTACCGTCAATTCTGTGTTACAGTCAAACTGGATGTGCTTTCCCACGCGACCTTGTAATATTGATAGCAACATTGCACTTGCAACTTCACATAATATGAAGTTCTATTCAAAGTCAGAACAACTAAGTAAACTTCATATTACGTGAAGTTCGATATTTAAAATGCAAATTTTTGGCAACTTGCCAAGGACACAGAATAGAAATACAACCAGAAGTCTAACTCGAGTGACAACTTGTCCGCATTTCTTCAATGCGCAGGCGCGATCCGACGCCATGTCCTACGCCATCCTACGCAATCCTGGCAAGTTCCCCAGGCAGTTTTAACCTTCTTTTGAAGGTCCACCGGGGGAACTTGCCAGGATTGCGTAGGATGGCGAGGAATCAAGATGCGCGAGGCGACATACGCGAGGACATAAACTTCAAAGGTTCCGACGCGAGTTGGACTTTTGGTTGTATTTCTAGGTTGTATTTCTATTCTGTGCCAAGGAGTCGCCGTGTATCGTTAGCTAGTCAACATTGTAAGTTGCTGTCAATTATTGCAAGGTCGCGCCGTAAAGAACATCCGGTTTGACTGTAACTCATTGCTGCCTAGGATGTGTGAGGTTGCTGCCTAGGATGTGTGAGGGTTCTCTCTTCGTTGAGTAAAATCATCTGGCATTAGACAGAGTAAAACAAGAAAGGGGACGCTTTTGGCCAGCGCATGCAGGAATGGGTTAAACTTTAAAAACTAGTGTGACCAACCTCATTGGCTCAAATACAAGACAAAGATGTTTCTTATGAAAAAAGTGACGGTAAAGGCGAATACAGTGGTATTTATCATCAGGATCAGCATCGTTTAGTTTCTTCAAGATTTCTAACTCCTTAAGACCACTTTTGTGCCTATGAAAAAACAAAACATTTATCTGTCAAAATAACATGCAAAACTACATTGATCAAATGAGCGGCCATCACAATGTTTTGTTACTTTACTGACGTGACACGATTTTGCATATCATTTAGACCAGTGCCGATCATTATTACGAGCCCTCTATAATCATCCATCCGTAAAATCAACACCTAAATTTTAGCTGTGATCCATGGTCTGACATGTGTCGTATGGCAGCTGCCTGGAGCGCTAATCTATCTGCGTCCTTCGCAATTCAGCCACTGGCTGCAAGTATAAGGATGATTCATTGATCCTCAGTCCTTTCTATATGTATCCAAAACTCATTAATAATTCATGAAGAAAACACAAAGGAAATCAGTACCGTGTCGGTGTTTGGATATCCGAGGAAGAAATTACATAAATTAAGCAAACTTTCATCTTGATTTTCTCTTAAAATACTGATTTGTTTTAGATGCTATATCAAACACTCGGAGGAGTGTTTCATCAGGATATCCAAACACCTCGAAGTTTGTTCAAAAACCTCGGCTTCGCCTCGGTTTTCAACAAACGTCTCGGTGTTTGGATATCCTGATGAAACACGCCTCCTCGTGTTTGATATATTACTTCACCAAGAGATTTTCACTTACATCATTTCATTATTTCTAATAATTTTTATGGCGACATCTTGTTTCCCACGAGCTTGATCTCTTCCTCTGACCACATTGCTGAACACGCCTTGACCAGTGTAGCCATAAATATCATATCGCTTATCAAGCAGTTCACCAATACGGACTCCTATAGTATATAAGACGAAGGTGTTGAAAACTACTGATAAGAAGTGTCAAGAATGCAAATCAAACATGAGGAAATCAACAGCAATGAGAAGAAAGAAGAAAAAAAAAGGAGGAAAGAAAGGAGAAAACAAGTACAGTAAGCAAGCAAGAAAGAAAGAAAGGAAAGAAGAAAAAATGCGAGGAAGCAAGAAAGGGAGGAAGGAGAAGGAAAGGTAGGAAAGAAAGAAGCAATGAAGAAAAGAAAGAATCAGGCAAGGAAGGAAGGAAGCAAGGAAGGAGGGGAGGAAGGAAAGAAGGAAGGAGGGAAAGTAGGAAGCAAGTAAGGAGGAAAGGAAGGAAGAAAAGGAAGGAAGGAAGGAAGGGAGGAGGGAAGGAAGGAAGGGAGGAGGGAAGGAAGGAAGGAAGGGAAGAAGGAAGGAGAAGGAAGGAAGGAAGGGAGGAGGGAAAGAAGGAAGGAAAGAAAGAAGAAAGAAAAAAAGAAAAAAGTTCACTCAATAGTATCTTACGATAATATCCTTCAGCATCATCCCAATTGTCTGTAAGACTTGGATCTTCATTCTCTTTAACAGTCAATTTTGACACCTCTGGAGCCTATGACACAATATTAGGAATAAACACACATCGTCCAAGAGAGTCAGAAAACCAATTACCTACTATCAGTATGACCCATGCAGACACATACCTCACACAAATGCAATTTTAAATATACGATACCTTATAATCCTCAGCAAACATATCTGATTGTTCAACTTGTTCTTCATCCTTTGGACTTGGTGGTCGTTCATCAGAGCTATCTTTCATCACGTTGTCCTCGTCTTTCGTAACATCAGTAAGTTCACTGTTGCAATCGTTAGGCGAGCTTACAGCAGACACTACTGGAGAATTGGAGTAGGAATTATCTTGGCTTTTGTATTTCTGTAAAATGGCTAATCTTTGCTGGCGACGTTTTTCGATAATTTCATCTTCATCCTCATCTTCTTCTTTCAGCTCAAAGTTGTACATATCATGGCTAAATTAAACGACAACAATTTTTTTTTGGACTATAGTTTTTCGGTAATTCTTCGGAAAAATCCTTAGATAAACCGCAGCGTTATATAAAGCGTATTTCTAAACTGGAATGATCGTTTTATAACGTAGCGAAACATCTTACAACATAGCGTAATATCCTGGCTAGAAAGTAGCGTAACGTCTTATAACGTAGTATAACTGATAACCTAGCGAAACATCTTAATTCATTCACAACAAAAAAATTATACATGTATAATATATTCATTATGGTATCTGATAAGTTTTTCTGCAGTCATTAATAAATCTTGCTAACTGTTAGATTAAATAATAAAATTGATAAAAATAATTAAAATTGATAAAAAAAAGGAACTTACTCTGATTCGTCTTTTTCATGGCCCTCTGATTTCTCGTGCTTTGATCTTCCAGTTCTGGAGCGATGTGGCGACCTGCTTCTTCTAGAAGTCCTTCTTTCACGAGACCTACTGCGATGTCCTCGACTATGTGATGACCTACCCCCCTCTCTTGATCTTCCTTTAGGTGAACGACTTCGTCTTGAAAGTTGTCTACGTCTTGGAGACTTGCTTTCTCTGCGAGGTGACTTACTCCTTCGTCTGGGTGAACCACTTCTCTTTCTAGAGCGTTCATCTGATCTTCTGTGTCTTGAAGCCAAATTATTTGAACCATCAGGTCGTCCAGGTGACTCACTATGCTTCTTGACCCTTGATTGCTCAGGTTTGCTATGTTTGTCGACAGATTCACTAAAACGTCGAGACGAACCTCGTCTGGGAGATGTATCTTGTTTTTTGGGTGAACTGCTACGCTTATGTAAGTCACTGTATGCTTTGGGTAACTCCCTGCTGCTCTCTCGCTTAGAGACCCCATCAGATTGCTGTGGCGACTTGCTTCGGCTGATTGCAGATGTAACATCTCTCTTAGGAGACTTGGCAACATCTCTTCTACTAGGAGACTTGGCAACATCTCTTCTACTAGGAGACTTAGTGACATCTCTTCTATTAGGAGACTTGGTGACATCTCTTCTACTAGGAGACTTGGTGACATCTCTTCTATTAGGAGACTTGGTGACATCTCTTCTATTAGGAGACTTGGTAACATCTCTTCTATTAGGAGACTTGGTGACATCTCTTCTACTAGGAGACTTGGCAACATCTCTTCTACTAGGAGACTTGGTGACATCTCTTCTGTTAGGAGACTTGGTGACATCTCTTCTATTAGGAGACTTGGTGACATCTCTTCTATTGGGAGACTTGGTGACATCTCTTCTATTAGGAGACTTGGTGACATCTCTTCTATTAGGAGACTTGGTGATATCTCTTCTATTAGGAGAGTTAGTGACATCTCTTCTATTAGGAGACTTGGTGAAATCTCTTCTATTAGGAGACTTGGTGACATCTCTTCTACTAGGAGACTTGGTGACATCTCTTCTATTAGGAGACTTGGTGAAATCTCTTCTATTAGGAGACTTGGTGACATCTCTTCTATTAGGAGACTTGGTGACATCTCTTCTACTAGGAGACTTAGTGACATCTCTTCCATTAGGAGACTTGGTGACATGTCTCCTAGTAGGAGACTTGCTATCATCTCTTCTTGGAGACTTGGTAATATCTTTTCTAGGAGACTTAGTGGCATCACTCCGAGGGGTTTTCACAATATCCCTCCGTCTAGGAGACTTCGTAACATCTCTTCTGGGAGAATCTTCTCCAGGTGACCTGGTTATCAGATCTGCTATATTACTGTAAGTCCGTGCTGACTTATTCTCTTTGTACGGTGGACTATCTTTCGTTACTAATACAGAAGAACTTTTTTTGTCTTTCTTGTCCAACAATTGCCATTTTTGAGCAGACTTTTTACTATTATAAGGAGAATAGGATCGGTCTCTTTCTTTTTCTTGGCTTGTGTTATTATCACATTTATTTTCCTTCTGAGAACTGGATTTATTTGTATCTTTTAATTCTAACTTGTCGGATGTCCTCCGTGGCCTTTTCGACCTGTTATCTTCTGCAAGAAAACACTCACTTGCTGAAGATGATACATTCATAACATCTTCTTTATCATCAAGTTTTCGTTTACTTTCATATGCTTTAACATTTCTGCTGTCTTTGCCAAATCCGTTTTTTTCTTCAGCTGCAAGTTGCGATTCTAGAAAACGCTTTCTCTTCTCAAGATCTTCTAAGTCCACATCAATTTGCTCCCTATCCAACAAAGCAGCTGTTTCTTTTTTGTTTTTTATATTTAAACTTTCTTTCTCTTCTTTCTTGGTGTCTTTAAGATCACTTGGGCTTTCTTTGGAATTTTTAGATTTGTTTTTACGTTTGTGTTTATGTTTATGCTTGTGTTTCTTTTTGCTCTTGTGTTTCTTGCCTAGCTGGATTACTTGCTCCTCAATCTCAACACTTTCACTACATAAATTAATAAAAATTCAAAATACATCACTTAGGCCCGTTTCAGATGGTGTATTTATCCATAGTCAATTGAGATATGGTCTGGAAACTCAGCTAAAGTCTTTGGTCTATCTTTTTGTTCGCCTTTATGCATTTTTGTGCACGGTCACTGAACACATTGTATTTTAGTATAATGAACGAATTGTCCAAATAGCAACGTTTCAGTTCAATCACTCAGCCGTGCTATTTAAATATTAATAAACCTAAAACAAAGGATGTGCACGGTGTAAGGTACGGTTCAACATAAAATCACAGCTCATTATAGGTGCTTTGAAGTTTGCCGAGTTTTCAGACCATATCTCTCGAGTGACTATGCTTTATCATGAGCCATATCTAATACAAATTGGTTTGACCAAAGAACGGCGTTTGACTCAGATGCTGTACTTATTGAGTCGAGTATAATTAAATGCATATTCATATTCAAATTGTGGATAATATCATACATTAAACATTATTGTATAATTTATGCATTAGATATGGCCCATGAAAAAGAACATTTTTTGAATCAAAGTCGTACCACAGTTGTATATTAAAAAGACCGTGATGGCCGTATTTAATAATTAAGTCAAACTTATTACAAATTGCCATATTTAATTGATTCAGACAGCATATTTTTCATGAACTTAATTTTCATAGTTTTTGATACAGCTCATGAAGAATATGCCATCTGAAATGGGCCTTAGAGAAAAAAAAAAACTATTCAACAGAGGATCAAAATAATTGGGAAAGCCAAAGACTCCTCTAAATTGCATCAAAATTTTGCTAATTTTGCAACCCTACTCCAGCCCTAGTCAGGGTAGGTTTCATGTATAAAACTTCATACTATCTTGTTCCCAGAGCCATGTTTTAGCCAGCCAGCTGTCCAGCCACGTTTTGGACAGTCATTTGAGAAAAAACCAGCTTTCAGGCAGCTGTGTATAGGACTGATGGCTTTTGGACTTTTAATCAAAATCACGGTTTAATCAAAACAGTGTACCTTTCATACATTACCTTGGGGAAACTCGTGGGATGTGCAGTACTAAAAGTTCACTACATCGCAAATACAATCCTTCATCACAGTTTGACTACTATTTTTTTAGGAATGGGCAAAAATGTGTTTCTGGGGCTGCAGACTAGAAAGTTTGTATTGCATAACAGATATATCTGGCATTGCGTAAATTTTTACAATTTCCTGCAGCCATGCAATTTTCATAAAAAATGCAGTGGTCGCACAATTTTTTGAAAAATGGCCTGTGATCATGGACTTTCAACACAGATTCACAGGCCTCAAATTTAGCGGCGGCACGGCGGCCACTGGCCCTCAAAATATACTGATGGCTAGTAGTGGCCTGCCCTCAACCACAGTACTTAAGCTTTGTAATACAAAGTGTATGGTTAGTAAAATTGACAATAAAACCTAAAACTCTGCTGAAATATCTGCAGTATTTAAATTCACCTGCTCTGTCAGTCTTTCTGTTGAATATTCTAACAATACAGGGTTCAAAATAGCAGCCGGCTGCCGGCTATAGCCGGCTGCCGGCTATAGCCGGCATTTTCACGAAGCTAGCCGGCGACTTTTAAATCGAAAAAGCCACCTTCTTTGGTAAAAATCATTATACGACGAATTTTGAACTATTCAACAAAAATTAACTTTCTGAATTGACATAAAATGTTGCACTAAAATAATTTGGAATTTGTTGAAAAAGACCATGAATTTTCTATTACTGTATTGCTGCCAATCTTCTATTGTAAACCGTACGTAATAGACCTTATTCAAAAATCGCCGCCGAATTAAAATTCTTTTATATACATATAAATTAGCCCTTATGAACTCGTTTTCATGTGTGAAATTCAAAATAATTTTTACTTTAAAACGAGGTCATAAGGGATAATTTATATGCACATAAAATAATTATAATTCGGCAGCCATTTTTGAATAAGGTCTATAAACGCGGAGAATCGAGATTCGCAATTTGAGCATGCAGTCTTTTGGTACACGGTGTTCTGTTCTTGTTGATGTTTATGTTCGAATGATATGGCCATGCAAATGAGGAAACACGCACAGACGCACAGTTACACAAATTATTTGGCTGTTCAGTATCAGAGCACCTTAAGCATGCAAGGTAAGAAAATCACACGTTTCACCGTATTTATGCTGTTAAATACTGGCTAGCATATTAATTCGTACCTGTAGTCTTCAGGGTACTATATTTTCAGAGCGATTTTAACACACGCTCGGCCGCGGGTGACATGATAATTTTCACAAAGTACTGCTGTGTATTAATCTGTTAAACTTCATTTTTAAACTTGTTCTTCTTCACTGTTTTTAAATTTTGTAAAATTATACAGTTGTTTATATAATATACAGTGTGCCTGTATATTTAACAGTTATACCATGAGCTCGAGTCGTATATGAGCTCATAGCCAACGAGGCGCTTCGCCGAGTTGGCTATTAGTTCGTATACGACGAGAGCGAATGGTATAACTGTTTTATTATATAGCCAAGCACTGTACAAGAGACAAAATTACAGCGAAATGTTTGAAACGACAAACTTCCAGCATAGGCAACTAATACTTCCGCCATGCGTAATGATGCATTCACACAGAGTTTCTCGCTGAGCTGTTCGGCAACTGCTTTGAAATGTTGCATAAATGTTGCTCGAGAGGCAAAAAATGTGTTAAGCAGATCAACAAAAAAGATTAAAAGGTACCTTTATGATGTCAAAAGGTGGGTCAGTTGTTTATATTAGCGTTGGCTGTCGTGAAAAAGGTTTTGATTTCATGCAAAAATGAAACTGAAACACCTTCGGCAGTGAAACTAAATTACTTAGTTGGTTGTTTTTGAAAATGAACATGCTTTTTACTACTCCAAATGCTTATCTAAATAAAAAAAGTCTCTTTACTGGTGATCTCCTACGAAATGTGTGTTGTAAGCTTGATTTTAACCGTGAGTTTCTTTGTTTGGCAACAAATTAATATCAACCCGCTAATTTAGTCGTGTTTCTGAAGTAAAAAGACGTAATTTTTAGGTGAATTTTACCATTTGACATGCTAAATTGTGTATTTGTTAATGTATTTTTAAACAATGTTGTTTTTTTATACATTGGTTTGAGGGTGCTGATGTTTTTCTGTATAAATATCCGTCAATTTCAACTCTTTTCGTCAGTTTAAAAAAAACATGCCGCCATCTTGTTTTTCCTCTACTACACACGTAAAAACGCACAAGCTGTTACAGACCTGCCAGCAAGTTTTTACAGGGCTGTTGAACAGGCTGTCACCGTCATGTGTTCGCACTGGCTGTCCCAGTCTGTTAACATGTCTGTAACAGAGGTTGTTGACAACTTGTAACAAGGCTGATGACTCCAACAGACTGATGACAAGTTGTTCCAACAACCTGTTACCGGGTTGATGCTAACAAGGTTGTAGCAGCTTCTTGAATGAACAGCATTGTTACAACCTATTAACAGCCTTGCTACAAGCCTGTTGCGAACACATCCTGTTGACAAGCTGTGAGATTTTTACGTGTGTAATAGGATATGAGCTGATAGCCTAGTAGTAGGGAACCAATCAGATTACGCAAAAGCTCATATCCGATAGCATGCTATATAATAAAGTTATTTATTTTCTGAGCCACAACAGCTGCACATTGTACAATAATAAAACACTTTTTTTCTTTTATAAAAAGCTGTTTTTCTGCTAGAAATGGAATTATTAATTATATAACTTAAAACGTTCCTGGGCGGGCTTCTCATGGCATGTCTGTGGACTCCCGTAGCAGGCAAATAGCACGCAGCAAAACAGCCGGTGCAAAAAATGAACATATATAAAACAGCCTACAAAAATATCTAAATCCAAAATATTTATTTTGAACCCTGCAATAATCGGTTAAATTCAACAATCTCGCATTGGATTTCCCAATTGAATCTCGTTACCAGAGCCTGCAATCCTTTTGGGTAGCGCCAAGCACTAGGGTGGCCTGTACTTCAAGTAACCTTGAACATTCTGTAGGGCAGAAGGATCGCAGGCTCTGAAAACGGTATTTGACTATACATGTACTTTTTAAATCTTGCTGTATCCGTGTATGGTAAGGTGTTTCAAATAGCAACTGAATGAAAGTTTCACACTGGCCTTGATGCCCTGAAAAACATTGTAACATTCAAGGCCAAACTGGCCTTGCCTTTTCTTTTCCAAAATCCGAGGCCTGGATTCGGCGAAAACTGCATGAAAATTTAATTGTAGCCACCATTTTATTCACAACAGCCCTGGAAATGACTTATTTTCCCATGCGAGCCCACGCAATTTTCACGAGATGCCAGTGCAAGACACTGCTCAGAGCTAGCATTTCCTGCCTGCCTGGGAAAATGCTGACTCTGGGAACAAGATTGAAGTATTAAAAATGCCAATGCTGCAAAGTATTATGGTTAAATGCACACCACCATCTTTTCCAGTAGCTCGCATGAAAACCTATTTCAATATTTTACCCATAAACAACTATTAAACTTGTTTCTACTAATATTAAAGCAAATTGTACGTAATTATGACAGACAACATATATAATTATGAGACAAAGATTGTAGACAATTCTTGTATAATTGACATTTCAAAAATTGACAAATACAATCCTATTATTATTATTAACTCTTTTACTGCTAGATTAACCCCTTTCACGAGTAAAATCGTCTGGCGTTAGCAGTGAAAGAGTCAAAGACTCAAAATAGAAAAGGCTTCATTTTGCCCACAGCCACAAATTTTACTGTCTTGAAACATTTAAATAACTCTATTTAAAAATTCAAAAAATACGCTAAATAGTTAAGCTATAGTGTAGAAACCTATAAATTAATAGAACAAGTCTTACCTATCGTCTGAATCTCCAACTTCTATCAATTTAACTTCTCTACGATCTGTACCGTGAACGGCCATGTTGGACAAGATGGACAAGACGACTCTCTTCTCTTTCGTCACGAGCTGTGGTCACGAGTCACGAGAACGCCGTGGATGACGTCATACGCCTGCCCAGAATGCATTTTGTACTTTTACAGTCAAAATGGAAATACCTTCCCACTTCCGCTTCTGTAGTTTGTTGTGTATTACTGTATTTCTGTAGTCACTACTGAAGCGCACAAAATGTTTTTGTCGAAATATGTGAATAAAAAGTATAATTTAGCTTTCATAGAATTTAATCATATTATAACGAATGTTTCTCCCAAATCGGTACCAACAAACAAATATAAATGAAGAATAAGCGACTTTTATTACTAGATTTTTCTCACGTTTCAGTTCTGTAGTGGCTACAGAAATACAGTACTACACAACAAACTACAGAAGCGCGAACACGCCGCGAAGTGGGAAGGTATTTCCATATATTGACTGTAATTCCGGGGAAGCCTGGGGATGAGGGACGCGATTTTTGACATTTTTGGCGGGAAGTGCGCAAACTTTTTCGCGGAGTAAAATTAGTCGTTTCTATTTGAACACTTTCTTCTTGCTACAAAAGAAGTTGTTTTCGTTTCATTATGTCGTCCTCCAAGAGAAGAAAGACCGAAGGTATGATATTTAAAATCTCATCGTATCTTTAAGACGTTTTAATATAATTTATGTTGTATCAATATGTATTAAACTTTTATATATAGTTACTTTCTTTGCTTTTTCGTGTCCCAAGGGAACAATTTTCACTGAAATAGCAATTAAATTTTAATTAATTCAATACTGCAATTGATTGCATAAGCCAGGTATAATTTTATTTGATATATATACTGTAGACATAAACAAAGGTGGTGAGAAAAAGTCCAAGAAAGATGAAACAAAAGATGATTCAGGAGCTAGTTCTTCCATTTCTGACAGTAAGAATGGAGCAAAGGGTGTGACAAAGGAATGGGAGTTTGGATATGGCAAAAGCAAATGGAAACCTTATGATCCTGTCCAAAATAAAACACTATCTCTAGCACTTCACTCTGGAGAAGATACTGTAGATATTAGTACTCCTAAGGCAACATTCAGTATAATATTTGAAAGAATGGTACAACGAAACAAAAAGTCTGGCTGGGAGGTATCTGTTCGATGTAAACAGGATGCAAGTCCAACAGACCAGAAATGTAATGTATATACTGTATAATAATTACCGTATAGTACTGTCTATATATTTATTATCAATTATTTCAGTTCAATTTTCAATGCGCAAAGCTGAACTTCAAATCGAACATTTGAACTTCAAATCGAACTTCCTAAAGAACTTCTGAATTTAGAAACGTAATTTGATACTTGGCAACTTTGGCTGAAATTGACAATAAGGCATTCTTACCTTATGTAATTGTTTGTGTAACTTGTCTTGCAATGGCTAAATCTGTTGCATTGGAGTTACATGATCAGGAGTGTTCTACTAGCTGCAATGTTTCTAGCCTGCAGCTAATGCAGGTGTTTCCCCAAACTTCTTACTAAAACACAGGCCTGCAGGCTATAATGCTTTTTGCAGTTCTTGTCTTGCAATGGTGCTTGATAATTAGGACTGGAATGATTTACAACATCAAAACATATTTTTATTGATTGTGCAAATTATTGCAAGACTTTACTGTAAGTTGCATGAATGATGTTCAGTTTATATTTAACATGTACAGTACATTTAGTGGTATCACTAGACTAGTATGGATTAGACAAAAGTATAAAATTACTATAAATCAACATAATAGCCCCATTAAATTTTAATAGCTAGAATATTAAGCAGTAAGCATACTGTAGCCTATATAATTCATGCAGATGCAGTAAAATGGTAAATTTATAAACATTAAATATTGTAGGAAATTGACATGTACCTGTAATACTACCAATTAGTGCTATTGTAATGGTACATGTAAGCGTGCTTAAAGTTTAATTTTAATTATGATTAAGTTGTTATTTTTAATGACTATAATGGTTGATGTACGTGTAGATGTATGGCAATGGCAGGAGGAAAAGAATTTGTGGAAAAGCTATTCAGAAGGACTTTGTCGATTGCTTGATGCAGCTGTAGTTCACGAGTTAAAAACGGTTTCCTTTCATGAGGATAAAAACCATTTTACCGTCAACATGGTGAAAAAGGAGCAAGTAGACAATTCAAGCAAAGCAAAAAGCGCTGTAAGGCATGTTTTGAAAGACGTTGCTGGTAAGTGGATGTCCTTCCTTTAGCCAGGGTAAAATAAAATTAAACAAGGCTGTCTACATAGAGACGTTTTAGAATTTGTCATTTCTCTTTGTGCACACACTGAAATTCTTTGGTTTGACTACTCCAGACAAAGAAGCACAAGCTCAACCTGTGAGTAAGTCTGCACCAAAAAGCAGAGGCAAAAAAGCAACGTCATCTAAAGCAAGTGTTCCAGTCAAAGAAGAAAAGGAATCCTTGAAATCTGTGGTTTTTACAGGAAAATCACCTGTTGATGATGCTTGCCCTATTAAAGACAAGGTTTGTTTATGTGCACCTAGGAACTAATCGTTTCTTTATTTCTCTGAGTGTTTGAATTTTAAGGGTACCTGATTTTGTTAATACAGTAATAGAAGGTACAGTACTGTACTGATAGTTTGGTTGTTTTGTATGCAAACTAAAATTAAAATGAAAGTTTTATTTTCTTATTCACAACAGTCCCCAAATAAAATAATGAAAATGTTTAACTTTGTAGGTGCAAGTGCTTTGTGAAGGTGATTTAGTCTGGGATGCCATGTTGAACCAGGTAGGTTTATTTATTTATTTATCTATGTATGTATTTATCTATCTATGTATTTATTTATTTATATATTTATGTACAGTATCTATCTATTTATTTATTCATTTAATAATATTTATTTATTTATCTATTTATTTATTTATTTAATAATTTTAATTTA
This sequence comes from Paragorgia papillata, assembly GCA_035771165.1. Lineage (NCBI taxonomy): Eukaryota > Metazoa > Cnidaria > Anthozoa > Scleralcyonacea > Coralliidae > Paragorgia > Paragorgia papillata. Next base: position 4,554,979 of record JAWNZC010000025.1, on the reverse strand, counting down.
TGTATTAATTTATTTATTTATTTTATTTATTTCCTATTCTTTATAGACGGATGTAAAAAACAACAACAACAAATACTACTTGATGCAGTTACTACAAGATGTCACGACTAACGCATATCATGTGTGGTTCAGATGGGGCCGAGGTAATGCGCGCATGAGAAATTCTTTCTTTTTGTAAAACTAAAAAGAAAAGAAGTTACTAACAACAAATTTCTCCTCTAGTGGGATATCCTGGCCAGAATAGCTTAACGTCTTACGGAGGAGATCTTGCAGGTGCTAAATCTGTTTTCAAAAAGAAGTAAGTTATTGTCATGAAAATGTGAAAAACGTTGTTCGTATTAGACTGAACTGTGGCAATTATTTACTGTAGGATAAGGTGGGTTGTTTGTTTTGTTTTATATCCATTTGTTCATTCATTCATTCGTTTTTTGTTATACATTTCAAAAGTGTTGTTCTCATGTATTAATTTAAATATTGTTACGTAGGTTTGGTGAAAAGACGAAGAATATTTGGGATGACAAGGATGATTTTAGAAAAGTTCCTGGAAAATATGACTTAATCATTGTGGATTACAATGCTGAGGTTTACTGTGTTCACTTAGTGCTTGATATAATACATGTTGGTTTCCATGATTTTCCATGGCCTCACTTTTCATTTGTACAATGTTTTTTGTTGTTTTTTTTACAGGAAAAAGATGAGACTGATGCACCTGCTCCAAAGAAGCCAAAAGTAGAAAGTAAACTTGATAAATGCTTGCAGGTATCTTGTATATATATATATATATTTAATATAGAAGACTCCTACGTTCTCTGTTTCGGCAGTATATCTAACCTTACTATATTTCGATTTATATTTAATATATATATATGTGGTTTATAAATTCAAGGCTTATAGTGTGGTTTATAAATTCAAGGCTTATAGAAATTGACAGACAGACAGACAGACAGACAGACAGACAGACAGACAGACAGACAGACAGACAGACAGACAGACAGACAGACAGACAGACAGACAGACAGACAGACAGACAGACAGACAGACAGACAGACAGACAGACAGATGTATATTGTATAACATGTTTTGGACCTGTTTTTTTTAGACACTGATTGAACTTATTTGTAATGTGAAGAACATGGAGGACGCCGTGAAAGAGATGAAATACGATACCAATAAAGCACCGCTTGGTAAACCAATAAAATATAGCTAGAAAAACGTGTTTATTTTATTAAATAGTATTTATGCATAGACTACAGGAAGTATATATAGTGAATGGTTTGAACCTAGGAGTGCTACCTGTCATCTAGGTTAGTGTAGTCTTGAGAAAGACTGGTGGTGGTGGTGGTGGTAGTGACTGACGTTTCGACGGCCACAGCAGCGGTTATTTTCATAGTCGAGCGGTGGTAGTGTGTGTGTCCGTGGGTGTTATGGTGGTGTGTGTGAGTTGTGGCCGTGATTGAAAAATTGCATGTAGGTTTCAAATTCCACAGCTTCACGAAATTGTTTCGGACATAACCAACTACTCAGACTAGCTGGTGTAAAAACAATCTTTCTCTCGTTTTACTGTATGTACATGCAGGTAAACTAACCAAAGAACAAATAAAGGCTGGCTTCTTAGCGCTAAAGATTATAGATCAGTGTATCTCGAAGAGTGACTTTGGTTCGAAATTAGTGGAAGCATGTAATGCTTTTTATACAAGAATCCCGCACTGCTTCGGGTGAGTTGAATAATGCCAAGCTATTGTTTTTATAATACAAGTGAATTGCGTGGACTTTTCATGGCAACTGTCTTTGAATTTCAAGGTTGTTTTCTTAATTCCTCATAAGAAAGTATTTGTTTTGTTCTTCTAAAACAGTATGCGACAACCGCCACTTATTCGCACCAAAGAAGATGTGAAATTGAAGGTCGAACTGCTGGAGGTAAAATCTTTTGGATTTGCCCTCGTTCGTTCGTTCGTTCGTTCGTTCGTTCGTTCGTTCGTCCGATTGATTCTTTCTTCCTTCCGTCCGTCCGTCCGTCCGTCCGTCCGTCCTTCCTTCCTTCCTTCCTTCCTTCCTTCCTTCCTTCCTTCCCTCCATCCTTCCTTCCTTCCCTCCCTCCCTCCCTCCCTCCTTCCTTCCTTCCTTCCCTTCCTTCCTTCCTCCCTCCTTCCTTCCTTCCTTCCTTCCTTGCTTGCTTCCTTCCTTCCTTCCTTCCTTCCTTCCTTCCTTCCTTCCTTCCTTCCTTCCTTCCTTCCTTCCTTCCTTCCTTCCTTCCTTCCTTCCTTCCTTCCTTCCTTCCTTCCTTCCATCAATTATTCCTTCCTTCCTTTCTAGACCCTTGGTGATATTGAAATTGCCATGAAAGTGTTGAAAGAAGAGTTAGATGAAAATCCTATTGACAGCCACTACAAAGCCCTTAAATGTGATCTTTTAACACTGGATACATCAAACCCTGAATTCAAGGTAACAAGACATGCCGTGCATCTCATTACGTCACGTCACATCCACCACTCTATATTTCTCTTGCCTTCATCTTTGCCTTTTTACTCATTATTATTTTAACCCTGTGTATAGATGATCGAGAAGTATATTGAAAACACTCATGCCAAGACGCACAACTATTATACTATAACTGTCGAAGACGTCTTTGCCATCGACCATCCGCAAAGTTCAAATTTCGTTGACTACGGCAACAAGTAGGTGCAATTAAGTTCATGAAAGACCTCAACTATGATCTTGTTGCGATCAACAAGCCTGTCGCAACTTGCGCCTGCAACAACTACACTGTAACATTGTTTGTAACAAGTTATATTGCAATCAACAAGCCTGTCACAGGTTGTTCCAACAACTTGCTGTAGCATTGTTTGTAACAAGTTGTTGTGATCAACAATCCTGTCGCACGGGCTGTTCCAACTAACTATAGCATTGTTTGTAAACAAGTTGTTGCGATCAATATGTATTTCATTTGCTGTTGTTTTATTACGTTTCTAGCAAACTTCTTTGGCACGGATCTCGGTTGTCCAACTGGATTGGCATTCTTAATCAGGGCTTGAGAATTGCTCCGCCAGAAGCACCGATCACTGGTTACATGGTAAAAAAAATTTGTCTTTTATTTTCTATCATCACTGGTTTACTCATCGCAGACGAAGGAACGTAGAGCTGAGAGCTTTTACTTTTAATTTGATCGTACTCTTAATTTTTTAGTTTGGAAAGGGGGTTTATTTCGCGGATATGTGTTCAAAAAGTGCAAATTACTGCTATACAAACAAACGGCAAAATACTGGACTTCTACTCTTAAGTGAGGTAGGCTTGTTAGTTTTTTGTTTTATCCCAGTTAGTGTTTTTTTTTACTGAACAACTTTAATGGATTTATAATAATATACTAATATCCACATGGGAAGAGCGCGAACGAGACTCGAGGACCCATGCGAGGCGCTCCCCCGTAGAAATTAAAAATACATAAATATATGAATCAACTAGACTTAATACCAACTACATAAATACCAAAACGCACCACCATACGCGCACATAACCTCGTAGAATAGGATAACTAAGAACAATATAACTGATTAGAATTCAAAAAAGGAACCAAGGCGGTTGGCCCGCAAGGTGACGTATCATGGAGTTAGTATAGTTGGTGCATTAAAAAACTGCCATTAGTGACAGGAACAGTTACGATGTAGTGACCATGTACAGGTCGAGTGAATGTCAAAAGTAGATGTCAATAAAGATGAATATGTAGCAGATAAAAATGATTTGAATGTGGCTAGACTACAGAGACTATTAGGTGCTGCTATTTTACAAACAAAATTCCAGAGGGGGACAATTTTCACTTAGAATTTAGGATTATCCTGAATCCTAGGGGACTTCTCTGTCTTACATGCGGTTAGCGTAAACTGAAGAGCATATAACTAATGATCCGGTAGGGGTGTGGTAGTGGTGGTCGGATATACGCGCGCCTCTTTTTATATGCCTCTAGCTGCGACTTTAATACACCACTGATGCTTCATTTCATTTGTTTGCTTTTAAAATATTTTGTCTTTGTTACCACTGCCATTTAAACTTGTTTCTTTGTGTTGTAAAACTACTTTTGTGTATTTTAAGGTTTCTTTGGGCAAAACAAATGACTTACTTGCCTCCGATTACAATGCCTCAAAGTTGCCTTCAGGCTGTCATACTGCCAAAGGTCTTGGTAGTGTGGCCCCAGATCCTAAAGATGATTATCACATGTAAGTCTTAACAAACGAATTTTAACATATCTATAAACCACCACGCTTGGTGAGTATACCGTCACTATATTCGAACATTGTATTTCGTAAATTGTAAAGCTCGGCATACACTAGAGAAAATTTCCGAAGCGAGTTACCGAAACACGGTTTCAGAAACAAAAGTTTCCAGTGTATGTTTCAGAAACCAAGTTTCCCTGATTACACTGTTCTATTTTTTGAAACAAGTTTCGGAAACTTTTTCGAAAATATGTTTCGGAAAACAGAGCACTGCCTTTTAGCAGTGTCTGCATGGTGACTGATACGATTAAAGATATTTCCATTTGTCTGTTTAAAGGTCAAATGGAACAGTTGTGCCACTGGGCAAAGGTGTCGATACTGGAGTGAACAATCCAAATGGTTACACGCTGAACTATAATGGTAGGATGTACAACTTTTTGCTTAGCACACTATATGGCTTTTGACTATAAGAAGCAGCCACAACGTTGCTGACCAACCAATTAACAAACTTACGTTACTTATCAGCGACCCAACTAACCAACCATTTAATCAACCAACCAACCAACCATTCAATCAACCAACCATTTAATCAACCAACCATTCAATCAATCAATCAACCAACCAACCAACCATTCAATCAATCAACCAACCAACCAACTATTCAATCAACCAACCAACCAATCAATAATAAATCAACCAATCAACCAACCAACCAGCCAATCAACAACCAACCAACAACCAACCAGCCAATCAACCAACCAAACAATGAATGAATCAGTCATTCAACCAACCAACCAAACATTCAATCAACCGACCAACTAAGCATTTTTTCACTCTTGGTTTGAGGAATGTTATTAACGTTCATTTAATTTGTTTTTACCCTTTTAGAATACATCGTATATGACACCAAACAGGTAAGCTGAACAACTGCCATGAGTTGAGTAACACTTTGAAGCCTGACGACGAGTCTTATTCAGCACAGCGGAGGTCCAGGCCTTAAAGTGTTAAGTCAAAGCTCCACTTCAATTTACTTTACTTCATTTCATGTCAGTCACGTCACTTCACCTCACCTCACGTCACGTCACGTGACCTCACGTCACCTCGCTTCAACAAGTTTCTTTAATTATTTTCGTTTTTTTAGATCAAGATGAAGTATTTGATTAAATGCAAGTTTAATTATATCTAAAGCTTGACGTGAACGAGAACATCCAAAAGCTGAACAGATACCGCTTCAGAAAATACGTATAACACATGTTAATATTAAATGTTTTTGTTAACTTTTGTTGATAATAAATGCTGCGCTTTTAAAATAATGACTCTGTTCTCTTACGACCTGCTTATACCGAAGGGTCACCCAGGGAGTTTTGGGGGAAACAAGGAATGTAATGAGAGAACGGAACGGGTTTTTTTTTTCATGCACTGCTTATGTACTTCTACGTTTGTGATCCCCAGGCCCCGTTCGCTCTGCCAGCGACAGATGTCCGAGTCACAGAATAAAGAACAAGCAGAAGTCCGACCACTGCTCTCTCTATAACAGTGCTATTGCCTCGTGCCTCTACTCAACTTCTTTCGTGTTCAAATGACGTCAAACGAACCTTTATAAGAGTACATTATTTATTTATTAAGTTTTGCCACAAGTTTCAACAAGAGTAGTAATTAATTATTAGTTCTTCTTAACTAATTATTAGTTCTTATTAATTATTAGTTCTTATTAATATGATAAAATATTGGTGTTTTATTAATCAATGTTTTAACAGTATTTACAAACACCTGATTAAACATTCATTTCTTTTGAATTGCCATGAATTATTAATGATATATATTTAATATTGGTAGAATACATGAATACAAGAATTATGAATAAAATGTTATGACTAGAATTATGAATAATGTGGAGGCGTATGATATTTAAAGGGCAGTGGATAGCCAAATTTACGATTTAAAACCTTAATTCTTGACACAATTGGGTCCCAGTCAAAGTAAATTCCTTGCAGCCACCGCGCTCCTCCAGAAAATGAATCTCTTCCATGGAGAACTCTGTTGTTGTCGAAAATAGCAATTTCACCAGGTTTTAGTTTGTGTCGGATGGTGAGCTCCTTTGATTCAAGATACTCTGCAAACTTAGCTTTGGCATCGTAAAATGCTAACACTTCTTCTGGGGTCATGTCTTCAAAGTAATCAGCCCTTGTGAAATCTATGTAATATATTTTGTCCAGTTGTCCCTTGTCATTCAGTCTAAAATATAACAAAAACCTAGTTAACTCTTACGAGTGATGTAACGCACGGTTGCCATTTGCCAAAACTGTTTTATGTACTGCTTAATAAGCGAGCAGGAGTGTTCAAACACGAACTGCGAGTTTATTGAACGGCTTCAAAAACGAACCACTTGGTAAGTTCACTGGCGTAGTAAGTTTGAAAAATAACCTTGTCTAAGCCGAGAAAATCAAAGCTAAAGTTTATGTAAATCAGGAGGTATCTTTATCACATATAAAGACACTGATTAAACTTTAATTTCTTTTGAATTTTCCTCATGAATTATTAATGAGTTTTTGAAAACATAGATTTAATACAGCGTTTCTGATTGGTTGATGGAGCACTAGAAAAAAGCGTGGGAAAACATTTTCGGAAAGAACTTTAGAAAGAATTTTGGGTTTTATACAGATAAAGACCATGCATTTATAATGAGCAATTCAATTCAGTTTGTATGGGGCATAAAGACTTATGAATAACAAAGAAAACCGCGTGAAATTATAACTAATATGAGACAATAAACGATATTTCTACTTACGTAATGAGTGCTCGTGATTGATCTAAGAGGAATTCGCCCATCTTACTAACAGCATTATCGTGACGTGGCACTTTGGTAGACGTTAGAATATCAAATAATTCCGGGCTGTCTCCTTTCAGTGTTAATGCCACTTTAAAACCATCCATAAATGAGTTACGGCCACCCTCAGTTGCTGGCCTGATGCAATGTAAAGCTTGGACCTGTTGATAGAACATACTAGCTGAATGAAATGCCTTTCTTTTATACAGCAGTATAAAGAATGGATAGAAGATGGGGTGGGGGTAGACCAGGTCATATGATTTCTTGGAGATGCGCGTGATATCGCTCGACATTAGAAGTCATGCGTGCGATAACAAAACTACCGTTACAATAGGGGCTTTTATACGGGGAAAAATAAGCCGCGGCTTATTTAAGTCGCAAACAGCTCGCGTATAAACGGTCAATTCTTGAATAAGCCACGGCTTATTTTGGACTAGCTTCAACCTCGGGCTTATTTTAGTCGCGGCTTACTGATTACATGACCGTTTACACGAGCTGTTCACGACTTATATAAGCCGCGGCCTATTTAAGCTTATTTTGCCCTGCAGATGTTACGATATATCTAATAAGACATTGCGCTACGTTATAACACGTTCGGCTACGTGTCGTTGTACGAAGATATGGCCACATGTTTTTCAGCTATTGCTGTCATGTGTTAGAGTAAGACATTACGCGACGGTACAAGACGTTATGCAGCTATTTATGCCTCATTCATTTCAAGATAGTATTTTTTTTAACATTTTCTCCAAACTGGCGCGTGACGTGATATCAACAAACGAGGCGCGTGGCAAAATGCGCATCTTGGCCACTCAAGGCGCGTGACGAGACCGCAAACGGTCAGGCATGAGGGGGGGGGGGGAGCAAAGCCCCTACAAAATCATTATTTAATTTTCTGTCATTATTAGTGCGTACATCAGGTGGATGAATCATCTGGGGTAAATCTGTATGAAGCTGTAAAAAAATATTCGTGTAGGCTAAGTTGACATCACCATCGTCTCTTATATCAATATACTCCCTACAAAATGAAACAGAAAAGTGAACTAAGTAATCTGTGATGGCTGCTGCATTACTATTATTTGGCACCATACTTGTAATGATTAGGAGTAAAAACAAAAGTACTTCACTTCAAAGCAACCAAAAATAAGTTCCCAAAGAAGGTGCCCCTGTTACTACTTACTTATCCCCTTTCAGGCAGCCACTACTTTTGGATATCCACTACTTTTAGGTGGTGTAACAGGACCAGATGCCCTCCTTCCCTTCTGAAATCCTTCAAAACACTTATATGTAGTAAAACATCTTAAATGGTATTGGCAATAAAAATTAAGTTTGTTTAATTTGAAAGAACTCATGAAATTGTAATGGAAGACCTTTTACAACTTTTTCGTATCTTTCTTCGTTTTCAATATATTTTAATATGTAAATGAGATGGGCTCTGACGTCAGGACCAGTATTTTTACACAAAGCAACATCAGTTATGAAATGTTCAGTGTAACAATGCGTTTGTATGTGCACAATTTCAACTGATTTTGTTGAACAAATTTAGAGATATAACTGATTTTTCTAGGTGTGAAAATACTGTACCCTGCTCATGATGTCAGAGACCATTCATTTACACATTCAACAAATTGAAATATCTTGAAAATGAAGAAAAATACAAAAAAATTGTAAAGGATCTTCTATTACAATTTTATGAGTTCTTTCAAATTAGACAAACTTAATTTTTGTTGCCAATGTCCTTTAACTCAAGTTCAAACTTGTTTTGAAACTAACAATAAAACGTTTAGATGATTAAATGAGTTTGCAAGCATCCAATAGACATTGAAATTTCCACCAAAGCACTATTGAAATGTTAATCATAGTTGGCAATGATTAATGGTTTGTTTTTCTATTTTCCAAAATTCTCACCAATATGGTTATCAGACTAGGGAGGCATTCTGAAGTGGGGGGGGGGGGAGGCATCTGGTCCTGTTAACTACTGTACTCTCAATACGAGATAATACAGTGTATTGACTGTATGTACTGTATTATCAGCAGTAATCATACCCATACATCTGTAGTACCGGTAATTTGCATGCAGTGCTATCATGCTATTAATTGGTGCCTTTCACGTGACGTCACGGTGGCCATATTTGTGCCCCAAAACAATAAAACGGCAGCCATATTTGTGTCCTAAATGAATCCCATTGGGATTTAGCTCTATTCTTATTCACAAATTTCCTATTGTTTTAGCAATCCAATATGGCTGTCAGTCACGTGGGTGAAACCCAAGAATAAATTATGCTGGTCATTCTTAAAAGAAAGCTATTTAATATATATGGTAAATTAGACTTAACATCATACCCATGTATAGTTGGTTTGTGATGACCAATTCTTTTACTCAGTTTCAAAAGTACACCCTCCTGGGCTGGTGCATTAGTGATAAGTGTCAAACCATAACAGTGAAGGTCGTACATCCATTGTAATAAACCCCAATCATCGTTCATTACCACTTCATAATCATGTGCTCTTTCACTCAAATTGTATTCTGAAGTCAGCAGCTCACACCCATCCTTCACAATCGAAACACTTGTATTCAACTTGGCCTTGTCCTCCTTTTCAACCAAGCATCGATAGTGTAGCCAGTCTGAATGGTACTGACTGACATGACCATCTGACCAGCAGCATTCCAAGTACTTGCCACTGTCTTTGACAACCATGCTGTCAAGCACTGTACTGATCTCTTTATTAAGAACAACAATTCTCTGCTTAATCACTGAATGATAGCACAATGAACATTTACAGTTCTCGCGGAGAAAAATCAATGGAAACCTTGACTGTCTGCCAGATTGCCATGTGATATGAGCAAAATGGTCATGTTTGGAACTCCCCAATGTTTTAATTTGGTCCACATTCTCAGCAACTGGTTTGTGGCCTAAAATGAATTAAGCTCAAGCATCAATCAAATGAAACTACTTATTCCCTTGCAAAGAAATTAACTAGGCACATGCTGGGGTTACATTTTTTTTGTATTTGAATAACATTGTGCTACTATAACCATGAACAATGTGCAGAGCTAGCTACACATCAATTTGGGGCCCCTGATAACGTCACATTATGTCAAAAACTCAAATCTCAAAATTTTTAGAGGACCCCAGCTTCTCATGATCATGTAAACACAATAAAAATATCTCGGTAAAGCGAGCTAGGTCGGGTACCCAGGCTGGGCTGGCTCGCCTCAACACCCCCTAAATCCTACACTTTATAATACAGTACCTAACGTGCTGTCCTTTGTCGTTGAATACTTCGCGTGACTGGTGTAAGAACGCTGCACATATTTCACATAACTGAGCAGCTCCTGTGACCGAAAACTGAAGGTTAAGCTTTCTATTTTGATCCCAAAGACATTCTTGATTGTCCTGATACTTCTCGACAATGCATACATATAAACGGTAAAATTTTAAAGTCTGAAATATCTCATGCGTGGACTACAGGGCCCTTTCTCGATATATGAACAATCCAAGAGACCTTATTCAAAAATGGCCGCCGAATCAAAATTATTTTTGTGCATATAAGTCATTGAACTAAAAATAACTGGAACGCTACGTTCAACCGGAAGTTTGAAGCCAAATTATGCAAGTCGTACCCAGCCTTTCCACGAAAAAAACAAACACGGCCAAAACAAAAACACGTAGAAACACGCGTGGAAGTGCGTGTCTGGGAGTCAAAACTGGCTTCATGGGAGTCAAATTTTGGCTTCAAGATTTGTATGCGCAGTTTACTGAACGTAGCGTTCCAGTTATTTTTAGTTCAATGATATAAGCACTGATCAGTGGATATAGGTAGTATATTCAGCCATTTTGAATAATGTGTTATGCGGTATATATCATTAGCGTATCGCAGGCGCGGGTTACGAGCCGAAGGAAACCCGAGCGCGTTCCGAAAATTAAATAACGGTCGGAAGGAAGCCATCCTTGAATGTCTCCAATCTGATTCATGTAATTTAACACGGTTTGACTTGAAAATGACTTGATACGCATGAGTGAAGTTAGTGCGTATCGTGCTAAATGGCAGACATTGAAGGAAGCACAGAAAAAAGTGTTCCAAAACTGAAAACAATGTTCCAAGCAGATCGGATTCTCCATGTAAACATGTGCCCGGATTGACGTTTTTCGATGCGATTGGACTGTCAATCTGCTTCATGTACTCACGGCCTAATCCCGGAGTGTGGCTGGAATTGACTCTTGTGACATCACGATGGATTGATGGTGCTTCAGCCTCTCTCTTCCGCAGAGGCTTCTTGAGCTTTAATATTGCAGGGGTTTATCCAGGGTGAATTTCAGAATTCTCTGCACCAAAGATTTTCAAACATTTATTATTTGTGCGCCAAAAAACTAGAAAGCTTGCGCCAAAAAAAACTGCACTATAACTATGAGCTTGTCAATCTGCGCCAAAAACGTGCGCCAAAATGTTTGAGGTAAATGCTCTGCGCCAAAGATCTTGGTCAAATACCCCCTCAAATTCAGTTTAGGGGTTTATAGACTATAGATGGCATTACTCTGCTCTATATATTGAAGAGCTCAAAAAAGCTCAAGAAGCCTCTGTGGAGGAGAGAGTGCTTCAGCTATGCTTCTTCAGCCTAGTCCCGTCGTTCTAAAGCACGAGCGTATTTGATGAGACTGATACCTTGGGTCTGACGTGTAAAATTTTCCAAGAAATCTACTCAGTAGTCAGTAGTCAGTACTCTCTTGGCTTTTGGCTCAGCTCAGCTAAGGCCTGGTACCTAATATATCTTGTCCCGCGAGTTCTGTCTCGAAGAAAACACGCATTTGCAAAGGCTGAAAATTGTTGTTGTTGTCAGTTGTTCGCTTGCAATACTTGCAATCACATCAGATGCTTTTGACAATGTGAAAGAACATTAATAATAGTTAAAAGGAGTACAGATGCAATGGATGAACGTTCAGAAACGAATGAAAGCGGTATAGATCGCCTGGAAAGTCCTCCAAATGCTTCCTCAAGCGACGACAGTATTAGCACCCATGTTGGGACGTCTTCGGGCCTTAACGACGAAACTGCTACGAAAACAGAACAACCAAGCGAGCAAACTAGCCCTCCTAAGCCATCCAAAGCTAAACGACGTACAGGAAAAGGTAGTAGAGGCTTTTAAAATATTTTAAATACCGGCATTTTATCAAAAAAATACAATACACTCGTTGAATTATATAAATTCTGAACATCCAAGATATATATGTATATACATAAGCTAGCTGTATTGTTTTTATATCAAAAAGTTATGGACAGGAGCTTTTTTCATCTTACAACAGATCTTTAGGACACTGTTCTATCTGTATTGTATAATACAAAAGCTTCTGTCAACAGCAGTTTAACAAAATACAATATACACATACTGTATATATTGGTTTTGTTCAGAATATATATATATATATATATACAAAGTATAAAGTATAGTTTTACCTTAAAGTCTTTGCTACCAGAGGTTTCACCCTAAACGGGATCATCAGGCAACTGATGATCCCGTTTAGGGTGAAACCTCTGGTAGCAAAGACTTTAAGGTAAAACTATACTTTATACTTTGTATTTTGCTCTATCTATATATGGTATTGAGCACTCTCTAACATTTCGTGAACCATAACTCACTTATATATATATATATATATATACAAACGAGCACGTGTGATTTTGTTCATGGAATGTCGGAAAGTGTTCAATACCAAAAGGTAGAGCGAATATAGTACAGTTTCACGCGGGGCGATCTTCAGGCCGCGTGAAACTGACAGTTGCGACACTCAACATTTTGAGGTAAGCCCACTTAAACTATATATATATATATATATATATTTCTAAAACTCATTAATAATTCATGAGGAAAATTCAAAAGAAATTAAGGTTTAATCAATGTCTGTTTGCACTCGGCTTCGCCTTGTATCTGTATACCCCAATACAGAACGGCCACTCATTCGATCTGTAAATAGTACATATAATATATATAAAGATATATATATATATATATATATATATATATATATATATATATATATATATATATATATATATTAAAATTAAAAAGTGTTGATTGTTGCTTTGGTATTCATTTACTCTCAGCTCCAGAGCTCCCAATTTATGAACGAAAAAACTGGCTTATTCACCTCCATTATGTTCGAAAGGATATAGAAAATTGTAAAGTAAGTGTGGTGATATTCTGTAGCTAAATGGTAGCTAAATGTATGGTCTTTTACATGTGCACAGAAACAGGGAGTCACTGAGAGGTATTGTAAGGCCTGAGGCAAAATATCGATTTGGGGCCCATAATGATATCATATAGGGTGCTTTCTTACACCAAAAACTTGAATATCAAAATCTTAGGGGCCCCCTTAATTTGATTTATTTTTTCATTTCATTTCTTGGTGTTTTCAATATATTTTTAGAGTTTAATTGAGGAGCAGTTAAATGAGACCCGAGGCATGTGTGAATATGCTTTGTACATTCAAGGTAATATAAAAAAGAGTTTTAACTCCATGATCATGAAACAACCTTAAGTACTGTAAGAAATTAATGAAATGAATTTGTAATTTCTTTGTGTTTTGTGGCAGCACTTCTTTTACGTGAAGAAGGAAGAATCCAAGAGTCTCTTGAATTATTTCAAAGAACAGTTCAAATTAATCCTAATAGTGTGGATAACTTGAAACAAGTGGCAAGATCGCTGTATGTGCATTTTAATTACATTAATTAATTTAATTTATTGAGTACAGTACAGTATAGTGTGGTACAGTACAGTTTTTTATTTTTTATTCTTCTCAGTTTTCTTCTGGCACGACACAAGGCAGCTTTAGAAGTCTATCTGGAAGCTACTAAATTGAGTCCGCAAGATTGGGTAAGAATGAGCTTTGGTTTAAACCACTTAATTTTGCTTTATTTAACTTACTGTGTAAATGTTCAAATTAGTGCCTCTCCTAAAATTTGAACCAGTATCGTTTTTGCTTGCAGGAAATCTTTCATAATCAAGGTAATTACAAGTTTTTAGTGGAAAAAGTGTGACTTGGCTAATACCTTTAATGTGGTTGTACCTTTATAGTATAGTATGTTTGTTGATAATCAGATGTGTTGCTTAATTGATGGTTATAATTGTTTATTTATTTAACATTGTAAAGTATTATTCCAATGTCCTTTTCATATTTGCAGGTGTTTGTTACATGTATCTCAAAGATTATGACAAGGTACAGCAAGATATACCTCAAGAAAATGCAGTGTTAATCAATTTTGTTTTTAAACTCTGTACATACAGTGTGCTGCACTTGCTGTTGCGTACAGAACGAGGACTTACACACATTATGCATTATGGATATTGTAGTATTCCTGATATTAGATCATAAATATTACAGCTGAATTATTCTCACGTACTGTTTATATCTTCTATCTTCAGGCAGTTGCTTGTTTGAAAACTGCTCTACAGCATAACCGTCATGACACATCTTTTGTGCAGCTGGCCAAGGTACATCTATTACAGAATGATGTTGGCTCAGCCATTGATGTTTTTAAACAAGCAGTAGAGTAAGTAACATTGGGAGTTTTGATTCGCTCTCTGGTTTAACCAATGTATTTGGTCAAGTATTGTGTTTGATATGGTGTAGTTTTGACATAGTATTGCTAACTGAAAGCAAACTTGTAAACTAGGAAATAAATAAGCTAACAATTGAACAAACAATGAAACAGATAGATGGGTGGACAGACAGACAGGGATGGACGAACTGACAAACAAACAAACAAACCAGAAAGATAGGTAGACAGATGGACGGACAAACAAATGAACAAACAAACAAACAAACAAACAAACAAACAAACAAACAAACGAACAAATGGACAGACAGATAGATAGACGGACGGACAAACAAACAGACAGACCGGTGGACAGACAGACAGACAGACAAACAAACAAACAAACAGACGGATGGCAGACAGACAAACAAACAAACAAACAGACAGACGGACGACGGTCCGACCACGGTTAACCGTGGTCCGACAAACAAATGAACAGACAGATAGATAGACGGGCTGACAAACAAACGAACAGATGGACAAACAAACAGACAAACAAACAAACAAACAAACAAACAAACAAACAAACAAACAAACAAACAAACAAACAGATAGACCAGCAAACAAACAAATAAACAAACAGGACAGATAAACCAACAAACAGATACATGGGTGAACAGACAAACAAAAGAAATTTAAACATTCTTATCAAAAGGCCGCTTTATTCACAGCCAAAGGTGAACGTGTGAAGTGTTGTTTTTGAATTTTAGATACTCTCCAGAAAACCCTGATTTGATGACAACACTTGGACTGCTTTATCTTCAAGTAAGTGTTGCACACGCCACCCGTGTTCCTCGAACTGTTGTGTAGAGCAATATATCTTAAATAATAAACTAAGCTACACTATGTATAAGCTGAAGTTTAACGCTTAATTTTTTGTTTTGTTTTTCGGTGTATGTAGGTTGGTCAAACCCAAAAAGCTTTCGAACATCTGGGTAACGCTTTAACATATGATCCATCTTTTGCCAAGGTGAATACATGTGTAAATTCGATCCAGTTTCTAGTTACTGTACTATATTGCTTAGAAATAACTGGTATTTTGTTATGAATTCCAGGCCATTCTGGCTGCTGGTTCCATCATACAGATGCACGGGGACTACGATGTAGCTTTAACCAAGTATCGGGTTGCAGCAGCAGCCACGCCCGAGTCTGCACACCTTTGGAATAACGTTGGAATGTGCTTCTTTGGGAAGAAAAAACACATTGCGGTAAGGACTTGTTGCGTCGTAACCTCAACTGAGCGATTCGTAGATGTAAAAAAAAATGTTATACGGTGGACAGCCTCATTCAAATGTGTATGTGGACTTTACAGAGTGCTCCAAGTCGAAAATCACAATCAAGTGACAGCCGTCACAACCATTAGTCATTTCTACCCAGGCATGTTATAGTATTACAATGTATAGCAATTTTACCCGAAGATGGTGTTGTGCAATGAAGTATAGACGTTCTCAATGGTCTCGTTTTGTTATTGATTATTAGATTTCATTAATTTTTTGGAATATGTTTTTAAGAACTGCATAACAGTGGCAAATACCAGACAGACAGACAGACAGGACAAGACAAGACAAGACAAGACAAGACAAGACAAGACAAGACAAGACAAGACAAGACAAGACAAGACAAGACAAGACAAGACAAGACAAGACAAGACAAGACAAGACAAGACAAGACAAGACAAGACAAGACAAGACAAGACAAGACAAGACAAGACAAGACAAGACAAGACAAGACAAGACAAGACAAGACAAGACAAGACAAGACAAGACAAGACAAGACAAGACAAGACAAGACAAGACAAGACAAGACAAGACAAGACAAGACAAGACAAGACAAGACAAGACAAGACAAGACAAGACAAGACAAGACAAGACAAGACAAGACAAGACAAGACAGACACAGACACACAGAGACAAACAGACAGACAGACAAGACAGACAGTGAGTGCATTACTGTATATTGACAATACAGTTGCTTTGTAATTCGTAGGCGATCAGTTGTCTCAAGAGAGCTGCATATTTAGGTCCATTCGAGTGGAAGATCTTTTATAACCTTGGCTTGATTCACCTGTCTATACAACAGTATGTCTTGTTTGATGTTTTCTTCAATTATTACATATACAGTTAAAGATGGACATGTTGTAGCATGCTCAGTCTCTGTCTTCCCCATCCGTGGTCCATGGATAATTCGTTTATGATATGATATACTAAATCTTTTCCATGATTTTTTTCTTTTTTTTTTCCCTTTATAAAAACAGATTTGCTTCCGCGTTTCATTTCCTGAGCGGCGCCATAGCTCTTCGACCGAAAAACGGCGAACTTTTTATGTTATTGGCCAGTAAGTTGAAGAATGAAGACTGTTGTCTAGATATTGAAAAAACTAGTCTGTTTTGAAATATCAAATGGCCTAAGTACTATCATTCGACCTTCAGCTCCCAACTTGACCTGTAGCTCAGTTGGTAGAGCATCGGACTAGTAAACTGAAGGTCGCGGGTTCGAATCCCAGTCGGGCCAAAGTAGAGTTTTCTCTACTTGTCTGGTATGGTTCATCACTTGGAGTAACATCTTAATATTCTTCTCCACCCGAGTTCATTGTCCCACAGTAATCATTCGGAAAAGATTCTGGATATTTGCCGAATATCCTTAGTTTTTTTTCTCAATTTTTAGTTATTACATGTATAAATTCAATTTGTTTCGTCTCCAGTAAGTATTTATACCGTTTATCTGTTCTCTCAACAGTTGCGCTGAGTAACCTTGATGACAAAGAAAATGCTCAAAAAGCTTACGAACAAGCAGTCTCGTTGGACCAGTAAGTGACTTAAAAACCGCAGTTTGGTTCTATGGAAAATATTCCATACAGAACAAAAACAGAGTTGTTGTTGTAGGCAGAGCTGGAACTCGACCCTCAAAAGTCTTGAAAGATGATGCGCCTGTTGTGGCTACATGCAGGTCGTTGCGGGAGTGTCCTAGCAGGCACATGTGAAGTTAGGGGCACTGTGGCACGTTGTCTCTTTTCTACAGCCTGTTGGTTCCTGCAGTCCTCTGCGTGTGTCATTCGACGGGGAACAGTGCATGTGGTGCCAAGTTGACACCATCAGGTCCCGTTCCGTTGCCTTCTGGGAACGGGAATGGTCCTTTTGCCGTGCTTCTGCAGACATCTGTTTCATAGGTTGATTGTATTACGAATATCAGTTTTAAAAATCTGGTTTGTTTGTTTTAGATCAGATCCAGTGTTGTGTTTGAACTACAGCGTGTTTCTCTTCAAGGCGGGTGAAAGACGAAATGCAGCCAAACAGTTTGTCGCCTACGAGAAGCGCTTACAAGAACTGAAAAAAATTGGCAGAACAGGGGACATTGATGCACAGGTAGAAACCACGGGTGACGTGGAGGGATACGTGTAGTACAGTCCACGTAGTACTGAACTACATCTGATATGTATATAAACCACTGATCTCGAAATAAAACTGGATTAAGCATCTATTGTTTACAAAATGAAGCCGGAAGTCACCCATTACTAAGGGACCAAGTGATGGTCTTTCTAGCGTATTCTGGCGCCGATATAAACATTTTGTTAAATGAGATGCTGAATCTTTGAAAGAAAATATAGTTCAATATTCTTTTTTGGTACAGAAGACGTTTTAAGAAGACATAAAGACATTTTTCAGCTTGTTTGGTCCCTTAGTAATGACGGATTTCTTTTGTTTAGCTGGCTTCATTTTATGAACCAGTGGACAATAGGTTGCACTATCCAGTTTTCTTTTGAGATCAGTGATATAAACGCTATGTGCGTGTACAACTTATAGGAAGCACGTATACCGAGGCTCGGATGGCGAATTCATTGTCAGCTCAATGGTTAAAGCATCTAACCGGTTATCAGAAGGTTGCAGGTTTCAGAAACATTTTCTCAGTATTTGAGCTTGACGGACGACCGTCTGTTTTGATTTTACTCTTTAGATAAAACTCTTAGGCCCATTTCAAACCTCGCTCTTCTCATGCGCCGAACCTAATACAAATAATCGAAATATAGTAACTTAGGTTAGATATACTGCCGAAACAGAGAAGGTAGGAATCTAACGTTTCGAGCGAAGGCCCTTTTCGGGCGAAGACCCTTTCTCTCTGACGAAGGGCCTTCGCTCGAAACGTTAGATTCCTACGTTCTCTGTTTCGGCAGTATATCTAACCTAAATTACTATATTTCGATTGTTGTTCTACACTGTCTACGCAGCACGCTACTTTGATTTCACTAATACAAATAGATTCGGTGACGTTGGAGCGGCTCTAGTCTTCCCATTATTGATGTATTTGATAGCTGAAAATGGATAAATTAAGGGTCTTCACCCGACTTCATCTTGTGCTAATTATTATTTTACTCTTGTCAGGTCTTCGAGACTGCAGCAAAAATGGGTCCATTGTTACAAGTTGGCGAGAAGTTTCTCTGGAAGGATTCTGCTTCAGATACATCTCTTCCCGAAGCTGATGGAAAAGAGCTGTCTGATTCGAACAGCAAGAGTTCCTTCGTGTAAAAAAATGTTCCTTGTTAAAAGATTTACTGATACTATTTATACAGCAGCAAAATATCGACCCATTCGCCTTGCGACGTCATCCTGAAATGCATTGTGGTCTATTTATTGGTCATGAATACATCCTTATTAGGAAACTCTATATCGTCATGGCAACTAATTTGAATATTCTTTAATGTGCATTTTAATGAGTTTTTCTCGCCTCGTTTGTGTGTCCGCAATTCAAAAGAATCTTTGTTTCATACCGAGGCTGGGAAGGCTCATTTAAGCCTGGTTCCCATATAGCCGTAAGAGCCGACAGCATGGCTGTGGCAAGAGGCAATGATCCAATCGCATACAGCTTTTGCTGGCTAATTCAACACTGTCTGTGATTGGACCATCGCCCCTTGCCGCAGCCATGCCGCGGGCTCTTACGGCTATATGGAAACCAGGCTTTAGATGCACCATAGATTGTCTATAGATGCACATAAAAGAATATTTAAGTTAACTGGAACGCTAACTCCGGGACAAAAAGTAAAGTCCAAGCCCTATTGCGTCGCTTTCAGTTGCCTTCCCATGTGGCGGGCTTGTGCATTCTGGACGGCGTAAGGGACTGAAACCAACGTAATACGTACGAAATTTGAAGCCTATTTATTCTAAAGTTAGTGTTCCAGGTCAACGACCTGTGTTCCTAAATACAGATCCAAATATAGTAAAGTTTGAGTACTGCCAAAATTATTGAAGTTTTTAGTTTTAAGAACGTTGTAAATAATTCCTTAACAGACATTGTTAATTTTATTAAATGTTATTTGAAAAGCCGAAGTTGTTCGTTAACGACGCGAGAATGTTAAGAATGCGTTATGCTAGATTAGATATTCCACCTTACGAAAATACGAAAAGGTGATCAGGACACACAGTGATGTTTTTAAATGGATTACAAGGACTTGTCGTGGTGACGAGCTTCGATAGTGGTCCTTTGTGCGCATGCTCAAGAATCTTCAGTTCTCGACTCGGAAGCGGCTTCCTGGGAAAAGAGAAAAAAATGAGTTTGGATACAATATAAGGCTTCCTCGCGGTAAACTTGAAATTCAGAGAAGGACCTGGGAACGAGGAGAAGCCTCTGCGGAGAAAAGCGCAAGCACTTACCTGTAGGTTGTGGCCGACGATGACAGAGCTAAGCGAGGATCGCGCGCTCGACTGGGAATGACAGGAAGTTTGGGCACGAATCCTCCGTAACCAGGTGCAGGTCGTATACTGGGAATAGGTAATAAAGTGACATGGGTTAGAAATTATCACATGATCACAAATTAAACGAAGGGAAATAGAAATAAAGTTTTTTATAATGTATTTTAAAAGAACGTACTGTAAATCAGCCGGAGTAGTAAGTTGTTGCATCTCCGGTGTTTTCACATTGGGTAAGATCATTCTCTCAGTTTCAAGCGGTGAGCGCCAACGTAACAGCTTGCGATTAGTTGTGCTAAAAAACACAATATTGTTTCAAGGGGACGTTAACCATACATGAAAACTGAATATTCACGTGTTCTTTGAACTTTATAGACCATGCAATCTATTTGAAACGCCAACTGCGTTTGCGAGACAAGTTACGCGGACCATTGGTGACGGGTTAGGAACGCTAGGGTTCTTGGGATCGTTTAGAGGGACAGATTTCATGCTTGGTAGCGTAAGCCAGGTCGACCTCACTCCAAAATTATGGATTATCCTTAATTGTCAACTCGCCTAAAATTAATCCCCATACCCCAACCCCGAACCACAACCCCCTTGGAACCCTAAACTAACCACAACCCCCCGGTGGCCCTAATCACGACCCTCCGGAAGAATGTTCCTCTCTAGGATTTTTAGCTTTATGTGTTGAAGTTTAACATCCCGCTTGTGGGACAGATAAATTAAGGCCATGTCTTAATTTGAGCCCTATTTTACAATTAAGATATACACTTAATTTTGGTAAGAGATCGTGTTGCGTAAGCACAATGAAACTGTCCCTCCAAACGATCCCAAGAACACCAGCGCACAATACTCGTTACCAGTCTTCAACTCTTTTGGGAAATGGCCAAAAGATCGTTGCGATACAAGTTACTGCTATATTGTTGCACAGTTTCTATTTTGTGGAACGATTGCCGCAATTTTTCTCGCACGATTTCAGCATGTTACACATCAATCTCGTTCCCAAGAGCCCACGCTCCCCACCCGGGAAACGAGAGACTCTGGGATACTCCGTTTCAAATCGTTACGTCATTGGCTGAATAGTGAGCATGAGTTGGTCTGAATTTAAGTGACCGGAAGTAGAATTAATGAAACCAAAATAACAAAGATGTCGGACGACAAGACTCCAGTGAAGACGTTGCCGCGATCGATATCTTCGCCGTATGTGTGTAAATGCTGTAATTCGAGCTTCGCCAGCAACCCCATTGACTTGTTTGGGGAAAAGTCAAACAAGGAGAACATACTATCCAGATTCCGCTCAGATATTTACGCGTGCGTACCTCAACCGGAATAACAAGAATCCTGTGATTTGAAACGGATTATCCCAGAGTCTCTTGTTTCCCGGGTGGGGAACGTGGGCTCTGGGAACGAGATTGGTTACACATGCACTGCAATGGTTCGTGCAACTTGCCTCGCTGAACGATACGTCAATGTCGGCCACTCTCACACCAAAAACACAACGTTTATACCTGGATCCTAATCTGCAAGGCCGATATTTCTTCGGATTTTCATAACTGGGTCTCTCCTGGCAGTGTTCCCAATATTTAGGAACAGTTTTTGTCTTCCATGTCCCAGTTCTTTTATACACCGAATGAAAAAGTTCTCTGTCTTCGTTGGTGCCGAGAATTTTCGGCAAAACCATTGGTCGAGCTAATACTGGCAAAGCACATTCTTCGCCAGCACGTCTCGCTGTTGTCTTGTAGATTCCTTCTTTAGCCATTTTATAAACCAATTCTTTAGAAGCATTTTCGGATGAAAACCTTTTTAAAACTGTATCATTATTCTACAAATAAAAAAAGGATGTACCTGAAATCGGGATAGCAGTTCAATTTACTGGGAAAATACCAGTCTGAGTAGGAAAATGCTTTTTTAGAAGACAGTCCAAAAAGCTAGGAGGTAAATCAGATATCTGACTATACGGTTAGAATTTTTGTTGTGGCAAGGTTATCCAGAATGCATGTTTTGGAAAAGCAGCGAAAGGACTACGGTGGCCTACATATAAGCTAGCGAAAGTAAAAAAACACGATGGATCCTTTTACGAGTCAGTTCATACTTACATTTTCAGTTGTTTCTATATCTTTGCTTTCAAAACTGTTTTCGTCTCCCTCTTCCTTTTTGCCTTCACTTCTTGACTTACTTTTTGCTGTGCCATTTATTCCTTCCATACAATCACTCCTAGTTTCATCAGCTGTCTTCGCTTGACAGCTGGTATTCTTTCTCCCCTCGAGACGCACGTATTCGCCGCCAGTCGGGCCAAAACCTAACGTTGATTTCTCGAACTTGAGGATGCGATGCGGAGATGTATGAAGGGAATAATGAGGAAAGGAGCGCGGAACGACCTTGTGCGGTGTCTTGACTACAAAGCTAATGTAGTCGTGAAATCTTAAAGAAAGCGCTCGTTTCATAAACTTGTAATCACCATTGTATGTTGTTTCGCTGACGAAACTGCCACTTGGCATACCACTTCTTCTGCTAGAGTCCATCTTTGATGTCGCAGGGGTTCTAATTGATGCACGTCATAAAATAGAAGCCAAAAGCGCGCGCTGAATTGTGGAACAGATTCACGTGCAAATCGCGTGATAACTAGTCTCCCTTTCCCCCGCAATGAGTATGCGCGAAACATTCGACTTCATTGATGCCATTTTACGCTATTCGGATTCTTTACAAAAATTTTTCATGATTTCTTACACTGCTAAATTCAACCTAAAAATTTCGGCTGAGTCGAGCGGGATTTTTTTGGTTGACTTTAGCAGTGCAAGAAATCATGAAAAATGTTCTCATGTTTCTCTGAGGATGATTCTGTAATAGAATTGAAACGCTGAACATATAAATGCCACAGGGAAGAATACAATATCTATTGTAATTGTGTCACCCTCGTTAAATAAAGTTTATTGGTATTGGTAAATAAACACTGCACATACACTCAATTATATATTCTTGTGAGATTTATTATGCATATCTACAGTATTAACTCAAACTATTACATTGTATGCTTCAAAATTAAATTTACCAGAAATCAATTTGCAAATCCCGATGTTGGTTGACATCAATTTCGTGCGTTTCTCTCTAGCTGCAGATAGAAGTATAGTGCATGGTGGTGAATTCTTCAACTGAAACTTAATCTTCTTCATTGGCGTCGAGTAACCACACAGCTAAATATAAACAGAATTAATACGTTCTTTAGTGACTTTAGTACAAAAGTGGTCAGGGGTAGGCACTCCAATATTGTTCAGAAAGAGGTCCTCATTATACTATTGATAAATTAGCCCCTCCGAAATAGGGCATCTTCCAACTTGTTTCCAGGAGAACTCAAAAGCGCGACACTTCGTGGCTTACATTACTATAGTATACATGCAGGTAGATCGTTCTCATCTGATGTCACGGCGGCCATATTGGTGTACCAAAACAATGAAATGGCGGCCATATCGGTGTACCATCTTTATCTATGGAAATTTAGCTCTATTCTTATTCAAACATCTCGTATGTGAAACATCAACGATCACTCGCTCAGGTAGACCTGGAGCGAGGGGAATTCGATGAAATATTACCCCAAGGTATGATATATCCCGAGGGGTAATATTTCATCGAATTCCCCGAGCGAATAAATTATATATTATATCGAAACAATTAATCTTTCCAAAAAAAGCTTAAATAATGTTAATAAAGTTAGCTTAGCTTAACTTTTGTCCGCTTTTCATTGTCTGTTTCCATTCTTTTGTCGTCTCAAGGCTTCTGGATGCATTGTTTGTTGCTTTCTTTGTATTCCCTGAATCCTTATTTTCTTGTAACCTAGCTAACAATCTTCTTGTCAACATCTGAGTGTTCATCAGGTGAAACGTTTTCTTATCTCGCAATTGTTCACAGTGACATTCACGCGTCGTACACGAACTCGAATATCCCGGCTGTGGCGGGTAATTCTACGATAAATTAACTGGTCACGTGGTACAAATCAAGCTCTCTGACTGGACAATTTACAGTTGAGATATAATATTACCTGGTATAGGCATCTGAGAGTATTCTTCTGGTTGTTGAAGATGGTCAACGTTGGCGCGAAGAAAAGCTCTTGACTCAGCAGAAGTGTAATAGCTAGGAACAAGAACACAAGTGATATTGTATTTATATATACAATGAATGGAGTTCATTGTAGCTTACCGATTAAGATCAGCTTTGCTTGACCAAATCTCGTACAAAACAAAGATATCTGAATCAGTGAACACCTGAATTGACACCCTGCAAGAAATAAAGGGAAGATACTGAAAATTGAAATAATTTCACAGAACCAAAGAGCACAAGTTAGTTTTTGAAAGAAAGATTATTCGCTCCCAGTTTCTGCGAAAGTTTACGCCAGTTTGTCAGCACCAAGCCTCGCTTTGGTGTTATACCATGGTGCGCATGTTATGGCGTATGCGCTGCGCAAACGTTCGAAGCGGTGTGATTGTCAGCGGGCCATGTCCACAAATAATGTTTTCAAACGAAAACAGAGACTTTATGATACGGTTAGATCCGGCGTTTAGTAAAACGCTTTCCAGAGTGGAGACATTCGAAGACGCAGTTTTTCTGCACCAGTGTGGACAGCGAAAACGAAGCTTTTGGAAAACGATGATGTCACAATTGTGTTATCTTGGTTTCAGTCACCTAGAACTATTCATTCATACCCCTGTAGATCTTTTTAGCGTTTTACTAAACGACGAAAACGATAGTGTGGGCGGAAAACGTTTGATACGTTTTCGATACGAGGTCTCCGTTTTCGATACGAGGTCTCCGTTTTCGATACGAGGTCTCCGTTTTCGTTTGCAAACGGATTAGCGTGGACATGGCGTTAATACTATACGGCGCACACTCGAGCTACATTGCTAGTTAGAATTATGACTACCACCTACTCCATGCAGCCTTCGGCGCGTCCAGTTTCGTTGATGTATGCCTTTAAAGATTTCTTGAACTCGTCCTGGCTCTCAGTATATACTACAAACTTGCGACGTACAATGATCACCTAAATCAAAAGACATTTACAGCAATGCATGTATAATAATTATCGTATCTGTCTGTAGAGACAAACCTAGGCAATTAAATGAACTTCTCAAACTCTTTAATAATTCATGAGGAAAATTCAAAAGAAATCAATATTTAATCAGTACTTAGAAATCGGAGGAAGATTACGGTCAAATTTAGCAAACTTTGAGGTCGATTTTCTCTTAAAATATTGATTCGTTTGAGAAACTATATCCAACACGAGTCAGTGTTCATCCTCCGATGTCGAAATACAGCCAAGCGGGTTAAAAAAACTCGGCTTCGCCTCGTATATTCAACCCGCTTGGCAGTATTTAGAAATCGGAGGAAGAACACTGACTCGTGTTGGATATATTACTTCCTAACTTCATTAAAATCTTCGCAACTCACTGCGGTAAAGTAAGGGCACCATTCGAAACGTCATTATTTCGTTATAAAAAACTAATCTCGTCAGTTTACAATCTTTTCACTTTGCTCTATCTAAAACACTGCCTACGCAATACTCTACATATATTTACTCTCTCGAATATGAAATAAACTGTTGTAACATTGGCAGAGGTCTTCACCTATATACTACAATTGTATGTATTATGCCCTGATGAGCGTCTCATTGTGTAAAGGCCATGTCACACAAGGCAATTTTCCTTGCAACTTGCAACGCAATGGCGTTGTATTGCAAGTTACAAGAAAGATTTCCTCGTGTGACACCCCATGTTTGCAACTATTCTCGCAACGCTACGAGACAAGTTGCAGCGTGTGACACCCCCACTGCAACTTGCAATATTTTTTTTCGACAAAAATTGCGTTTCAAGTTGCAAGGGAAAATTGCCTCGTGTGACATGCCCTGAAGTCATTGGCGGTGTTGTATCTCAGTCATATTCGGCTTTTCAATACCGCGTTCCTTACCGTTTTATCCTCCCGAAAATTAATTTCTTCTTCGACTACGTTAAACTTCACCTAGATGAGATGAAAAATAGAATAAAATTTATAACTACAAGGTTGAACTATTCTAAACATAATATTTCGAATGAAAACTCTACTTATAAATTAAACGGTATTTTTTTCTTGACAAAATACCTTGCTCTCTAGCTTTTTCACCAGCTCAGCCAAGCGATCAACTTGAGATGTCAAACGCAACACTGACGTGCCTATATGGATGTAAACGCAAATTGAATTGTTATTCTTTCTTTGCTGCGGAAAATACGTATCGTAAAAATATATATTCTCTCAGGACAATATTATTATAAGCAATATCAATGCATGAATTACTTAATAAAAATATTGTTCTTAATACTTTGAAGCCTGACGACGAGTCTTTAAGGTTTATTCCGGCTAACGTCAGACGATTTTATGCAGCACGGGGAGAGGTCCAGGCCTCAAAGTGTTAATATAGTTGTACATGCATGTATAGTTGGCACAATACTAGTGTACCTTCACTGCTTAGCTGTTGTTGAAAGTTTTGAAGCTTTTTCTTCGTTTTGGTTCTCATTGGACTTCCTTTATTCTCTACATAAGGAATACTGATCCTACAGAAATAATCCACAAATTTATGTTTAATATTTATAAAGAATGATTGGGCATACTGACAGTACTCTACACGCGTAAAAACGCACAGCCTGGACAAACAGACTGCACTCACAGACGTGAACAATGCTGTTGAGTGTTTGGAACAATGATGAATCAACAGTACTGTTCACGCATGATAGCCGCCTTGTTACAGTACAGTACTATAAAAGTAGCGTGCTGCTTAGGCAGTGTTGAAACAACAATCGAAATATAGTAAGGTTAGATATACTGCTGAAACAGAGAACGTAGCAGTCTAACGTTTCGAGCGAAGGCCCTTCGTCAGAGAGAAACGTTTTCTTTTTCCACGTTCTCTGTTTTGGCAGTATATCTAACCTTACTATATTTCGATTGTTGTTACAGTACTGTTCAACCACCATTGCTGTAACATGTGCTATTTTTGGCTGTGTAGTACTGTAGTTACGTGCGCTCACATAACCGACTACACGCGTAAAAACGCACAACTTGTTCACGGTTGTTACCAGGCGTAAAGAATGTTGTGCTGCTCACCGTGAACAATGTTGTGCTGCTCCCCGTGAACAAGTTGTCAACAAGTTGTTCACTTATGGTTCGAACAACTTGTTCACGGATAAATCAACAGTCATGAACAAGTTGTTCCAACAGCACATTTCTATAGCCAACAACGTTGTTGTCACATGATACAACATGTTGTAACAGCATGACGAAATAACAACGATGAACAACAATGTTACAACAATGGTGAACATGGTTGATGTAGCAACATGTTCTTCGGTTGTTACAACATGCGTGAACAACGGTTGTTGTTTCATCAAGCTGTAACAACTTGTTGAAACAATGATGAACCATGTTGTTCATTTATCAATGTTGTTCACATATGTCAACAAGTTGTTACAGCATTGTTCAGGCAACAATGCTGTAACAACTTGCGAGATTTTTAGGCGTGTATTGTAACGGACATATGGCAGACGTTTGTCAAAAATACTGTGTACGCAGCACTTTACGTTTTTATACAATTAATAACAGGTTACAAGCAAGTTTACCCTTTGTTGTGTTCTTCTTCATCAATTTTCTCCATCGCTGTATCAACGTGATATTGCAATGAGCCTAACTGGTTAACAACCTGAATTAAAAAAAATATTGTTCCTTCATCAGACAGTTACATCTTTCATAATATATCAAAAATGGTCTTTTGTCATACAGTTTTCATCCTGGTTGCTATTAACTGTACTAAAAAAGATGGCGACTTGTACATCTAACCACAAAATTTGCTTCTTGTAGAATTATTAGAATAAAAGATCAACTTTCATGGGAAGGAAGTTCTTGCCTACTTTTAATTATTTTAACATGACAATGTTTAGTCTTTAGCTGTTGTATTACCGTAGCTGACTTTAGGTTACAAAGCATTATGGTTAAATGTACCACCACAGCACCACCATCTTTTCTGGACAGTACCATCAAGTGAACAACAATTTAAGCATACACTTGCAATAAATATTAAAATGCATATTAATGTACATATTCAACATTATAAAAGTAAATATTTTCACTGACTATGAATTAAAAAAATAATGGATTAATTAACAGGTTGCTTAATTCACACTGATCGGATCCAAGTTATAAAAGAACAAAAAAGGATCTGCCATAAATTTTATTCTCCTCATCTGTGGACAGCAAAAATTTCTGTTGTGGAAGAACATGATCATTCTTTACCTCTTGCATCAAGAATCTTGTTGTAAACTTTGCAAAAAAAGTTGCAGAAGGATAGTTCTACAGAAAATAATACAAATTTGTTGACCTTAACATTTCTATACTGTACATTGAATAAAATACCAGATTTACTTGACAATGTACCTTTGAAGTCTCAAGTAATACATTTTTGACAGCAAGATTCATATTTTCCAACCCAGAAAAGATTGATGAAAATGGTCCCAAATGATCTTGAAAGTAATCTACCCGTACAGGTAAATGAGGTTAAAGAAGAGATTAAATGAAAAAAACAAAAAAAACTTTCAAACATTACAATAATTTATTAAGATGCCATTTCTACATCAAAATTCTACAATTACAACCTGTCATTTTTTTAAAACTATTATATTAACATGTTATTATTTACACACAGACTTACCACAGAGTTCCTGGGTGTCAATATTGCTATAAAAAATAAAGATTAACTAATACATGTATTAATTATTTTTTTAAAAAGGGGGTGGGACTTGAGTGCCCTAAGAATTTCTAGTTGCCCACCAAGAGAGCCAGCCAGCCTGCAAAAGCCATCAATGAGTTACCATAACTGAGTATAAAGTACAATTCTTACGTAGTATTGTGGGTATCTATGTCATTGAAGAGTTTCTCCAAGTCCTCAGATGATAAGATGCCATCACTAAAAAATGTTTTAAATTCTGCCAATGACAGTGCCCCATCATCTAAAAAATACCAGGAGAAAAATAGTTGGTAATTTCACTTAATATATACAAATGAAAATTCCTGACTTTCTGGATCAAATCATGATTATAAATACAAGGAATGGTAAGTGCTTTGCAATGCATGCTCACTTTGCATACCCCCCCCTTTTAGCATTTAGGTGTGTGTGTTGGGGGGGTGAGAGAACCACTGGTCGAAGACACCACCAATCTCTCTTTCATTCTTTCATGTTGCAGTAATCTAATTAAAGCCCAACAAATGCAAACACTTGCCTAGCGACTTCATTGGCTCAGAGTGATCAAAGAAACAATGTGTTCAACCAGAGGTTCTCCCACCACTTTCAACATTTCAGGGGGGGAGCAGGTAGTGTAGTACCTCTGCCGGCATGATAATTAGAGGATGATGACCTACAGTACAGTACAGTACAGGATATATGTCGGTACAAGCACTTTTTAAAATTGAAAAACCTGTAAGTAATGCCCTCTGCAGTCTTTCTCAAACTGAAAGCGAAACTACAACAAACAATACTTTCCCAGCACTTAGTTTTATCAATACTGAAAACAGAAGCAGGTGAATTGGTCGAGCAAAATTATGAACAGCTGCTGCGAGCAATTGACTAGTCCGACGTCTGTTGGGTCTGTGTGTACAATATCGTTATTTGCCTTAATTTGTTAAGTTGACTTGTGGATAGCCAAAATTGTACAACGTATTGTCGTATCGTACCCCTATCAAATTAATAATATATTCAGCAAGGAAGCTATATAGACATACCATTTTTATCTGCTCGCCTGAAGACCTGCAAAATTGCAAATTAGAAATGTTGAAATTACGAAGGGTCAAGAGAACGAAGGCGAAGCGGCTGAGATGTCTTTTCAAACAAACCTAGTATAAATATAAATACTTACATCTTTGAAAATCGCTAAACCATCAGTAGTTTTGTTTTTTAGCAACTCGTTTTGTTCGTCAGCGAGGTCTTCCGCCATGACAAGGGAAATAAATGACACTTTAAAAACAACCGGCCAGAAAACAGTGGGAGCTCCTTCGGCTTTTGACGGTTGGACCACTGTATTTGCATATACAGAAATACCCCCCTGGTTAAACTACTTTTCCCTAACTTCAACGGGGGTTGGTGAAACATCACATTGTGACTACCGTTTTTTTGTATATACAGTAATGCCCCCCTGGCAAAGATACGATTTCTTTGTCTTAAAGGGGGGTGGGTAAAACATCACATTGAGACACTCGAAGGAGCTTAGTCTGCCCGATATGAGCACTCCAACCGTAAAGGCGATAGACCGACGCTCTGTGCATCAGATATGCTCTGGTCAAGTTGTTGTGACGCTTTCTACTGCTTTGAAGGAGCTAGTTGAGAATAGCTTAGATGCTGGAGCAACGAACATCGAAATTCGCTTGAAGAACTTCGGAGCAGAGAGCGTTGAAGTGGTCGACAATGGCTCAGGAGTGTTGCCCGAGAATTTCCAGGCCTTGGCACTCAAGCACCACACGTCAAAGCTGAATGTTTTTTCCGATCTGGTTGGGGTCGAGACGTTTGGTTTTCGTGGCGAAGCGTTGAGTTCATTGTGTGCGCTGAGGTAATTAAGCATGGCGCGATATTGATCAATTATGGCGGGAACATTTAATTCGGGGAATTATATTCATGTTGAAAAATGAAACAGTTGAAAAATATTGGTAAATCTCACTTGCGTTAGTGACTGTACTGTAGATTGCAGTCACCCCAGAGTGCCATTTAATGTACATGTACACAACATTTATTACATTCTGTTACACCAAGGTTGCAAATGTACCATTCTTAACATGATATCCATGTGTTTGGCTCCCTTCTCAGACTTTTACTGCACAATTGTCATTTTATGCAATTTTTTTAAAATTGGTCAATTCCATAAAATATCCATTCCCCCACCCCCTCCCCTATAAAGGAAATGGTGAATGGGTTGTCCCCCTATTCGGACACCCTACCAAAATTGAACTAACCCTAAAGTTAATTTTACCAACCTCTCCCCTCCTTTCAACAGGGTTAAATTCTTCTTTAAGGGTAACAAATGATAGTTTCTTTTCATAATTTCCTTAGAATGATTCTGAACTATAATTTCAAATCATCACCCTTATAATACTTTTTCTAATATCTAGTGACCTGTCCATCACCACTTGCCACCTGTCAAAAAGCATTGGAACTAGAATAGAATACAACCATGATGGTGAAATCACCAAACAAACTGCCGCAGCCAGAGTCCCTGGAACCACGGTGACACTGTATAATCTTTTCTCTACCCTTCCTGTAAGGCACAAAGAGTTTTTACGAAATCTAAAAAGAGAATATGCCAAACTTGTTCAAGTTTTGCAAAGCTACTGTGTCATTTCAACAGGAGTCAGATTTAGTTGTCACACTCAGTCTGAAAAAGGCAAGAAAAACTTGGTGCTGTCGACAAATGGAAATGCTGAAATCAGGGAGAATATAAGTAATGTGTTTGGACCGAAACAGGTAGTGTAATAATCTTTCTATATATTTGACAAAGTATCAATTTGAATCAGAGTCTGAAATCCACAAGAGTTTTCTGAAGTTACTACCAAATGTTGTAATCTGTTGCTTTGCAGTTGCAAACTGTAGTAGAATTCAAGCAAGTCAGCCCAAAGCAAGAAGATTGTGAAGAGCAAGGATTGGACATTGCTGGAATTGATGAAGATCCCATATTTTGTTTGACAGGATATGTGTCACGCTGTGACCATGGAGCAGGCCGAAGTACTACTGATCGACAATTCATTTTTATTAATAAACGACCATGTGATTTACCCAAAGTCATACGACTGGTGAATGAAGTTTATCACGGTTTTAACAGAAACCAGTATCCATTTTTGGCATTGAATATTTCATTAAACAAAGGTATTGTATTGCTCTTTAAAGCATTGGCAGTAATTATAATTTTAACGCAAAAATTTATGGACAATCTGACAAGGCCGATTCGACTACATCACATAGCCAACACTACTACAGTACTTAGGAGCGCACGTATGACTATGAATTTTTGCAACCTTAGCTCTTCCTCTGAGCCTCAGTAGCTCAATGTTGGAGAATTTAACCCAGATCAGTGATCTAACTGGTTTGATAGCTGTCTGGGGTTCAGAATAATTTTTTTAGTATTTGATCTTGACAAACATCTATATGACAATGCTTCTATTGTTTTTCTTTAGAATTAGTTGATGTCAATGTCACACCAGACAAACGACAAGTTTTCCTACAGCAAGAGAAAGTCCTTTTAGCCACAATCAAGAGTTCACTCAAGTCCATGTTTGATCCAGGCACATCAAGCTATCAACTGAACGAAAAACCACTTACTCAAATCAAATTGGGATTCAGCAAGCCGAAAGACGAGGGAGACAAATCTGCGTTTTCAAAGTCGATCAAAGAAAGACTTTTGCTGGCTAATGCATCCACAGTTTGCAAAGAGAAGAAACGTAGTTCAATTTTGAACTACACGGACACAAAGCAACAGAATTCAGATGTGGACACTCCGGCCAAAACACCATTGATTGATAGTACCAATGACTTAAAGTTTGAAGTAGAGCAACACAGTAACTGCTTGAAAAACGACGATGTAAATGAAGAATGTACAAAGGCCAGTCGTTCGGTGAGGGAGGAAACGTCCATGACAGAAAATATAGAAGCTAGCAAAACTGATCTGTGCGAGGTAGAAGAATTGCAAGATTGTAATGAAAACGAAGAAATAAACGCAATTTCAGAAGCTGGAGGAGACTCCTTCCAAGGCCGTGTTAAGATTGGCAGTAAATGTAGTACAAAAAGTACTGGTGAACTTAAACGGAAATTCGAAACTCATACCGCCGAAGATGGAAGTCCTAAAGGGAGTGAACATACTACTCACAAGAAAATAAGACTTGACGATGATTACGTGAAAGGAATGGATACCACAAATAGGAAGAACATTACTGTTAATTTCGACTGGCAAAAACTAGGTACCACTGAAAAAAACCGAGAGCGTAGCGAACAAGCTTCAAATAACGCCCGTTCTTTTCGGGCGACCATTGCCGCAGAAAACAACCAGAGTGCTGAAGAGGAACTGGAAAGACACATCACGAAGGAGATGTTCGGTGAGATGGAAATCATTGGGCAGTTTAATCAAGGTTTTATTATCTCTAAGTTGAAGGACGACTTGTTTATAATCGACCAGCATGCTTCGGATGAGAAATACAACTTCGAGGACCAACAGAAAAATACGGTTATCAAATCCCAACGCCTCATCTGTCCGCAAGCGCTTGACCTCACAGCTGTCAACGAAAGCATTCTGCTTGATAACATCGAGGTCTTTAGGAAGAACGGTTTTGATTTTCACGTTGACGAAGAAGCCGCCGTATCTGAAAGGGTCAAGCTGGTATCCTCACCGGTCAGCAAGAATTGGAGCTTTGGCAAACCTGATATCGACGAGTTGATATTTATGCTCAGTGATAGCCCAGGTGTGAGCTATAGGCCGTCCAATGTTCGAAAGATGTTCGCAAGTAGGGCTTGTCGTATGTCTATCATGGTAGGCACATCCTTAAACCGTGCACAAATGACAAGGATCGTTAACCACATGGGAGAGATGGAGCATCCGTGGAATTGTCCCCACGGTCGTCCAACTATGAGGCATTTAATCAACTTGAATATGATAAGAAAGTAGATATTAGTTAAATTTGTCATTTTTAGTACGCGCTTACAAGTGACTACGGACTCAAACATTGTCTAACTAACCCATGGATTCTACATACAACAGTTTTATTTATGATGTATTGTTTAACTACAGTAGCCTTTAAGGTAAGGTAATACGCGGGCAACATTTTTCTTCAACTTGCAACGCAACAATGTTGCAGCAATTTGTTGCTCGTTTTACTTCACCTTTACTAGCTGTTAAAAACATTTTCATTTACCCGGCATGGTCCCTAATACCATTATTCTCCACCTGCCGAGTTCATCGGCTGTCACACAATAATTATTATTCCAACAACATAAGATGAAGAATTAAATGTCTCAATATTGAAGAAAATAGACGTTAGTTTTGAAATATCAAATATAAGTACCATCATTCCACGACCTGCTACAAACTCGATCATGTAGCAGTCGGTAGAACGTCAGACTAGTAAGGCCAACGGAATTGAGGTTTCAGTTACCGTCCGAGGATTTTCAAAATGTGATCTGGCTTTTGTTCATTATTCATTATTTGAATCATATTCATTTATCTTGTCCGAAAATATACTAAGGGAGGGCCATCGCCCGACCCATCGTACCCTGGATGCCAGAGTAGTGACAAGTGACATCACGGACGTATCGAAGGCTTCCCTATTTATTAATAAAAAGTGTATACACGCTGTGCAAATGATGTAAATAGTATATTTGAAAGTCCTGATGTGGAAAATTTACCAACAATGAAAATTATTTTGAATAATGAAAAATTAATGTGGTAGTTTCAAGTCCATGCGGGCGGTGGACGGTACACTGAAACCTCAATTCCATTGGCCTAAACCGAAGGTCCGAATCCAGTAGAGTTTTTCTCAACTTACGCCGTATGGTTCGTCATTCGGAGTAGCACGTAACATCATTGTTAAAAACATCTTCAAACCTCTTTTGTAAACTCAACCAACACCGATTACAGAAGTAGTACACGACTGCCGTATAGGACAATTTTAATCGCACATACAGTGTATAAAACGAAGCATGAAAATCTTAAAGTAATGGGGATACTTTTTAGTATGAATATACCCAACTTTTATGAATATTTCAACTTCCTTCACAAATCTCTTCAACTCTTCTATTTACAATTTTCAAACGTCAAAACCTTTCAGAACAGAAAGAAATGGCTGTTGGTGCATGTTATAAATCAGATCGAACACCAAATCCCGGACCTTTTGGCTCTTCTGTCAACGTTGTCAAACCAGATTTTGGTTCAGAAGCAAAACGACCATTTCTAAAAAGTTGAAAAATTGCGGATTCTTAAAATTATGATTTTAACATGTACTGTACTGATTTCTGTGTGGTTTTGACATGTTAAGTGCAGTGCAGTACAGTATATAGTGCTATACAGTACAGTGCAGTACAGTACAGTACAGTACACTCACCTTGGTCCAGCTTTGGGAGTTTTACCATTTTTCAAATCGTCAATTATTTCCTCTGTATCTTTCAAACTAAGATCCTCCTAAATTTTTTACAACAAATGTGTAGTTTCCCTTTAACTGTGGTAAAACTCTGCATTCACGTTGATGCATTGTATACCACTTGTACTTACATAATAGTCATCATTTATTTGAATCATAGGAGCATTAACACATGCTCCCAGACATTCAGCTGATAACAAGGTGAACATTCCATCTTCTGTTGTCTCTCCCACATTCACACCTAAAATTAAAAGTTCGTTTGTTCATATATATAACAAAAACAATATTTGACAAGGATTTGTATGTCTGATATACATGGCTGCACACTTTATAAAACTGAATGAGCAAAATCCTCAGGAAAATCCTTCTTACCAAGTTTCTTTTGCAGGAATTCTATATGCTCCCCAGCTCCACATAGCATACAAGGTGTTGTGGTA
Organism: Paragorgia papillata; assembly: GCA_035771165.1. Lineage (NCBI taxonomy): Eukaryota > Metazoa > Cnidaria > Anthozoa > Scleralcyonacea > Coralliidae > Paragorgia > Paragorgia papillata. The sequence goes on along the minus strand of JAWNZC010000025.1, from coordinate 4,519,075 downwards.
CACACTTGTACGACATATTTTCCAACTGGTTTTCTAATAATGAATACAGAAATATAGTACAGCAAAGACTTATTACCGGTAAGCATTTTAATACCTATCTGAATTATGAAAATGTTAAAATCCATACCTGTGAAACATTGTATAAAATGTGGCAACTTCATAGACCCTCATTCTTGGCATTTCCAGAAAATCTGCTACATAGTTCATAATTGATAAAGGCACCCAACCTAAAATATCAGATTATATAATATTTTAATTCATTTTTACATTAACCATTTTCTCCACTTGGCACTTAGTTATACAGGAGTTCACTGGCAGCTCCCCAGGCCATAGCAGTTTCTACCATTTCTCCCTCTTATGCCCCTCCCTCTATCCCGAGTCAGGTACTATCCTTGGCCTTCCTCTTCCTCTAACAACTTTTATCTCATTCAACATGCTTTTCTTTACCCAGTCACTGTCAATGCTTCTGTAACACATGTACCAGTTAGCTTCACCAACTCCCAGACTCAGTTCCACCCTCACACTCTAATGCTTAAAGATACACCAAATGCCTAGTATCATGCCATCGATCTTCAACTCAATACCAATATATTATTTCTATACTTCACTGATTTAACCCACCATGCAATTATAACTTACCATGCTGCCTTTGAGCTAGATCCAACAAAGGAATGACAGCTGCAGTCTTGTGTCCAACTGGATAGTTTCCAATAATAGCTTCAGCTCTCTGATTTGTTCAATACAACAAATTATACTACACTGTAATACTGTAATTTAATTGTTATAAAGGGTTTACTACTTTCTAAAAATTTAATTTAAATGCATATAAAAATATAAATTTGCAGCCATTTTTATGAATACAGTGTATATAATTTTAACAGTAAAATAACCTTCAAATTTTTTTTTGTAAATTCAAATTGAACATCCTTATTGTTTTCTGGTGTGTCACGATGCTAAAATAAGAGAACAAGGTAGAATTTCAAACAAAAATATTAATTATCTGGCTCTTATCATTTTCAGTTTGACTAATTACAGTACACACACAGAAAAATGTAATTAGTTTGTTAAATAGATTTTTATTTGACTAATGTACAAAAATAATTATTTACATAACTGATAACTACATACTCAGTCTTATTTTTTAAATAAATAACTAGTTTAATTTTTAATCTATTTTAATACAGTATTAATTTATTTTTTTCTATTTCTACTTACTACAAAAAGTTGATTAGAAAGAGCAGCAGTGCTTCTGTGTAACCATCTCAAGTTTTGTGAGCTCTTGATTTCCAAATTTGAGCATTAAAAAGACAGTTTTTTATGTTACCATAAATAAATAAAAATATCACAAAAAGAGACTTTCAAAGTTAATTTTTACTTACCGTTTGAGAAATATGAGAAAAAACAGAAGCTTTAGACAGCAATCTTCTGAGAGACATACTGTACTAAAATTATATTTGAACAACCCTTGGAAAATGATGTGGACTGTCGTTTCATTTTTGATCAGCGTTCATCTCTAAAGTTTGATTGGTACTTCATGTCATACACTATAGTGGTTTAATACAAGACGACATCGTGACAACAACTAGTGTCGTAATGGCAATTTTCGTAATTGGCTTTCGAACTTCACACAACATGAAGTTTACTTAGAGTTAAGAGTTAGTTGTTCTGACTTTCAACAGAATTTTATATTATGTGAAGTTCGATATTTAAAATGCGAATTTTTAGCAATTTGCTAAGTGCAATGTTGCTAGCTATGATTTATGAATATTGCAAGGTCGCGCCGGAAAGAACATCCGGTTTGACTGTAAAAGTCGTTTTGGGGAGCACGGGTGGCGTGTGCTGTTAGCGCGCTGCCTCTCACCAAAAGTTAAGCTCGGTTAGACGGGGTTTAAATTGTACTTGGATGGGTGACCGCTTGAGAATGACCCCGTTGTCGAGCTGGAAACTCATGTGAGTAGAGTTGTAGTTGATCTCTCCTGTGCTTCGAGGGTTTTTCGCCGGGTTCTCCGGTTTTCCTCCCTCCGCAAAACCAACACTTACATCATGGTAGTCATGTTCAATTCTTATTGGGGCATTTCGCTCTGTTTGACTACCAGTTGCTATAGGCAATAAAGTTATTAAATCTAAATCTAAAACTAAATGTAAAGACAAACGTAAAGATTTCATGAAGAAGGGTATACGTATTTTATTTTAGGTAACGATCGGACTGAGGAACTTGTGTACCTTATGAAGTACTGAGAACACTCGGGGGTAGTCTGCTGTACGAAAACCACAGGCTCAAGTTTACAAATTCCAAGCGCGAAACAAACATGGCGCGCGATCGAAGTGAACAAAATGTAAACAAATAAATAGTGGAGTTTTTCTATAATATTTCAACATGGTTATGTTTGAAGTGCATTCTCATCCTGTCTTGCAAAAGTATAAGACTCATCTTTGCAGCAGAGCTAGTGTATTTCAATTGTTTGTTGTGGTTTTCACGTTTTTATTTCCTTTGCTTGTTGCCTATCTTTCAAAAGGTAAATTTGCTTTATACAGATTACGTTTTATTGAATGAATAATATTTACCTTTTGGATCGAAGTAAGGTGTTACTTTGTCAGAAAGTGATTAATGCCTATGTAACATGTATTTTTATATTTAACAAATAGATAAATTTACATTTTTCTGTGTGTGTACTGTAATAGATCACAGATGATATCACAGCATGTGAAGAACAAAAAAGTACGACGTGCTCCGAAGTTGAGTGGCATGACTCTTGTTCTTTACATGCTGTGACGTCTTCTGTGATCTATTACAGTACACACGCACACACACTGGAAAATGTGATCTATTTGTTTTATAAAATAAAAATTAAGGTGGTTTATTGAAGGATTGCGGATGTGATTTGACATCATCTGTGTGTGTCCGTTAATAGATCACAGTCAACAACCAATGAAAATGCACATAGATTAGTCACATTATTGTATAAATTAAAGTATATATTTAACAGCCAATTTATTTCATGTTTTTTCATTTAGGATTTTGGTTAAAGGAAGCTTCATATAAAGAACAACCTGAAGTCCATTTCAAACACCAGTTTCTGGTATTTTTTCAAGGATTGTCTTCAGATTCTTACCTTGCTTACAGCACTTACCAGAATTTTAATAAACTGGTAAATGACAAAATCAGGGTCCCTGTTACCAAGGTAGTATTAGCAAATACTGTAGGGTATAATAAATAAAATTAAATTGAACCCTGAATATTGCCTTAGCACCTGACAGCTCACCATGGTAGTAAGCAATCCTGTTTGATGCCAGAGCCAGCATTTTCCAGTTACTGTAGTGAGCTAAACATACTCTAGCTTGTTATCATGTAACATTCAATATACTAACTGATCTGATCTTTCCTCCATGCAGTCTTACGAGGAGGACATAAATCGGGATGGAAAGAATGACGTGTTACATTTTACGTTGGAGCTACCATTAAGCAGTAAAGAAAGCATTCATGCTGTACAGCTGTTGTTAATCTTTGAATATAAACTACAGGTAAATTCACCTGGTGTACACCACTATATCATGATTGATTAAAGGGGTGTGATAGTCACCATAGTCTCTGACAGGTCAAGAGTGTAGCCCAAGCTTTTTAGGTATTATTAAGGGGTAGTTCCAAGGCATGCTTCCCTCAAAATGTAGGAATTTTGAAAACAAGCTAACAAATTCTGGACCAAATCAACCAAATGCCGAGAGAGGGTCTTTCTGCCACCCTTGGATTTCTGTGTCAGCCATCACAACTTTGTTTCTTTTTTTTATTATTATCATAATTTTTTAGCGATTTTCAACATTTGTGATGGAAAGCATGGCGTTCATTCAGTACTCCTCATCTATACCTGGAACACAGTTTTACACAACTGGGGAGTTGAAACTGAAACAAAAATACTTGCTCCGCCACAGTGGTAGGACCACAGAATACAATGTAAGTGTGAGGTGAAGAGTGGTTACACTGTAGGTATGGTACACAGTACACACGTCATGTGGTAGCTAGAGTACATGAAAAGTTATTTTCATTTGTTGTGTAGGTGTCAGTCATTGACAGTAGCAGTGTTTTTGCTGAAGCTTACGATTTTACAAAAATATTCGAGAAATACTTCAAACGAAACGGTAAATATACGCCACAATACATCATTTATCATCTTTGTGTTTAGTTGTGTGTTTATTTGTTGTGTTTATTTGTTTGTTTTGTTTCTGGATATTAAAATATTCCTATGTAATTATTTCAGTAACTACAGAGTATGTAAGTGCTTATCCAGTGTGGAAGGCAGGACGCGATACACATACTTCTTTCATTTTGAAAGCTACAGTCTATTACCCAGAAGAAAGAATATTGTATCCTTAAAGCATTGAGAAAGTTAAGCCATACATTAATACTTCTAAAATAATTATTCACCAGGTTGTATAGAAAAATATTGCCCGAGGTTTCAGAAATGGTGGAAAATATTTTTATATACAGCATGTTTGAATAAAAACGCATTACAGAATTTATTCCTTAATTTTTTTGAAAGTTATCGTCCTGGTTTCTGGCAGTTAATCAAGTATGCTTGGATTCAATATTTTTCCGTTCTCGTCATATTGTTGTATTTGTTCAGAAGGATCGTGCGGTTTGTGTTTGAAAATCAAATTGTTATGACTGTACCGCAGAAGATTCAAACGGAACACTTGGAATGAAAGTTGAACGATAACGTCGAGACTGACCTATGTATAAGACGGTAACCTGTTACATACATGCACGTCAGTGGTATATGAGAGTATCTGAAGTTGGTGTGTAATCTCCAGTCCTCGTAACCAGCTGGCGTGGTACTCCTTTCTCCAAGCAATAACGTCTATCATGACTTGGTTAGGAAGAAAACTGACTCAGGACAGAACAATTAATGCATCCAGATTTTCACTTTTGCTGGCTTAAGCCTAAAGGTGTACATATCTCCGTTTTTTAGTACATTTATTTATTTCTGCTGTTAGTGATTGCTAGTTCGATGAGTTAAGACTGGTGTACTGTTATTGGTGTAATGTAACCAATCGGTAGACGTTTGTAAAGCTTAAAAAACGTTTTTGACCCCACGGAATGACAGTCCGCGTCCTCAGTGTCTTTGCCTCAGAAGTATTTTTCTGATTATTGGAGTTTGACGAACATCTATATCGAAATCTAGTTTTAATACTGACAATAATGTTAACTTAGGAAGTCATAAAATTGTTGGAAGAACTGGCGAAACTCTGAAGTTTTACGCAGGAATTTTTTCTCTGAGTACTTCCGGCTTGACTAGCAGCGTAAAGGCAACTTTTGGCACTCTAGCGAAAAGCAAGGAAGCTGCTCTTTCCACCGTTCTGGCGTCTCTTGAAAATAAAGGACTGGGGGACTAATCATCCTTACTTGCAGCCAGCGGCTGAATTGCGAAGGACGCAGATCAACGTGGCCGTGTCGAGGCATATCAAAGACGCTCTAGGCTGCCGCCATACGACACAGTTCAGACCACGGATCACAGCTAAGATGTTAGGTGTTGATTTTATGGAGGGAGGAAAACCGGAGAACCTGGCGAAAAATCCTCGAAGCACAGGAGAGATCAACTATACAACTCTGCTCACATGAGTTCCAAGCTCGACAACGGGGTTAGTCCCAAGCCGTCACCCATCCAAGTACTAACCCCATCTAACCGGGCTTAACTTTTTGGTGAGAGGCAGCGCCCTAACAGCACATGCACGTCACCCGTGCTCCCATGCAGAATATATCCTAGGATAAAGTTTTGTTTGTTTTTTGCTCTAAACTGTCGTAAGTTGTTGAACTCCCTTCTGAAAATCAGAGTTTTCTGCCAGTTGAACAACTTACGACAGCTTGTACAGCTAAAAACCACCAAAACTTCACCAAATTCAAGCAAAAAAGACTATACTTACATGTCCTATCATGCTACCCGCGCTTTAGAAGTTCGCAACCTGCAACCAGCAGGTACATATGGACAGTAAAAACAAGGTGTGCCCAAACCAACGCGTTTTAATACATCATTCTTTTGTAAACGGAATAACCTAGCACATCAGTTTAAAAACGAGCCACAGTAGCTGTCCTATTTCCTATCATTAAATCCGCAGTCTTCGTATACGTACAGATAGACGGGACGTACTTAGCTACTGTACTAGCTACACTTACGATTTCGTCGCCCGGCTTGAAGCGAATTTGGTAAATCTTAGTAAGTCGTCGACATTATAAGGTGTTTAACTGTTTATACGAATATTTCATTGCATCCTGTGGCGTTTGTTCAGTGTACTGGCAGGTTTATCGACAGCGAGGAAAGGCTAGTTTTTGTCGTTGTCTTATTCTGAACTATGCCTGGATACGAGGTGAAGTTTACTGATGCTTTGGATAAATCATTCGAGTGTCCTATATGTTGGAATGCTTTGCGTGATCCAGTTCAGGTCACACCTTGCGGACATCGAGTTTGTCAATCGTGTTTGGAGCCAATCATGAGGTGCGTAATTCCGGTTGTGTGAAGTATGGGTATATATATGGAGTATATATATAGTTCATGGTATAAAATGCTCTACCTCGGTCGTTTGTATTATAAATACCTGTACATCACAACTCGTGAATAAATTCGTACAAAGCATTTAGATTACCATAACGTAATTTCTTTTTTTCGTATGTTTTCGCTGTACAAGCTGTCGTTAAAGTTAAACTCGGAGAAACTCTCTGAGCTCCAGACGGGACTCGAACCCACAACCTTCCGAATATCAGCCGGACGCTCTCGCCATTGAGCCACTGGAACTCGGATGGTAGACTGAGGTTGTTTTCGATATTTATACGCCTGGGAACTAGTCAAACCTCGGTCTACCATCTGAGTTCCATTCGGAAGGTTGTGGGTTCGAGTCCCGTCTGGAGCTCAGAGTTTTTCTCTGAGTTTAACTTACGACAGCTTAATTGTACAGCAAATACATACGAAAAAACTTTATCAACTCAAGCTGAAAACGTATATATAATATACGTTATGTACGTTATTAGTGAGTACTGAGATTGGTGAGAACCGATATGGCAATGTCTGAACATCAACATTGTCGCTGACATAAACACTTCCGACAACACACTCTCTTAAGGAGAGGACTGGGAGCCAGTGGCTGAATTGCGAAGGACGCAGATCAACGTGTCCGGCGACACGACACAGTTGAGGCCACTGATCACAGCTAAGATTACTAGCTTCTACTAAATATTTGAATTCCGTTACCATTGACAGGAACAAAAAACCAAGATGTCCTTTGGATAATCTTCCTCTAAACGGCGACAAGGTATAATTTATTTTAAAAAATAGGTACGCATTGCGTACATGTAACTGCCGCAGCTGCGAGAAATAATTTTGTTCTATAAAATAAACAAGGACAAGTAATGTATGACAATGAGTGAAAAGCAAACAGACACGCAAAGCAATTGATAGTTACTTTAATTTACAAATGTAAATAATATGTTGCTCATTTCAACATAGCCGACATACTATGCATGTGTGCATTGAATATAGGTGAAAAACATGCACCTTAAAGTTAAACTAGTCAATTACATTCTGTGACACTGGAATTGACATAAATTGGCGTGAGATAAGTGCGTTTTGCAACATATACTTCTCAGTTTTTTTTAAACATCAGATCAAACACTTTTTTTCGTGTATGAACCACAATAAATTTAACAGCATTTATTTATATAGATATTTCCAGATAACGGTTGCCTTCGACAAATTTTGGCTTTGGAAATCTTTTGCAAACGCAAGGAAGAAGGCTGTGAATGGTCTGGTCCTTTGGCAGAAGCTAAGGTTTGTTTTAAGCCCCGTACAGACGACCAAGTTTTTCTTGACAAGTTCCTTGGTAGCTTTCCTTGCTTGTGTGTACGATGAACACGTTTTTTCCCCAACAATTTTCCTTGACAAGTTGTAACTGCTCGTGTGTACGGTTGGACAAGTTTTCCTTGACGGTAATGATCGCGTAATAAGCTTCGGAGATGATCTTGTCAAGTTTTCCTTGACGACTATACACGCGAACAAATTTCCTTGTTCAAAAGCTGGCATGACCAGCTTTTGAACAAGGCTCCTTGTCAAGGAAAAACTTGTCAATTTGTGTCGTACACACGAACAAATAAAACTTGTCAAGGAAAACTTGGTCGTCTGTGCGGGGCTTTATTGTTCACGGTTTGCACTTTGCAATACTGTTCATTCAGTGCATGCACAACTTCATTTTTCTTCGGACATAAAGTGACGTATAACGTTATCAATCTTGGTAGAATCACGAAGATGATTGTGGTTACGTCGATATCGAATGTCCTAAGAACTGTGGAGCCTTTATGAGAAAGCGTGATAGAGAAACCCACGACAGAGAATGTGTGTTTCGAGAAGTTCCTTGTCAATATTGCAACGAAGGAGTGACTGTGACTGAACAAGATGTGAGTAATGATGATTATTTTAAGAAATTAATCAAATTATTTATTTGTACGACTATAAATGAGATGGTCAACAAAAATATTTTTTTTAAATGCATTATTTTTTTGTTTTCTTACAGTCGCATTTGGAACAGTGTTGTAAGTTACCCGTTGATTGCCCATGGAAATGTGGAGCCACTAACATCACGAGAGAAATGGTGGGTTAACTAACTGAAGACGGACAGACAGACAGACAGACAGACAGACAGACAGACAGACAGACAGACAGACAGACAAACAAACTGAAAATGAACAAACAAACAAACAAACAAACAAACAAACAAACAAACAGACAGACAGACATATGTTGAAGTACGTTAAACTGATCTATTATTATTCTTATATTGTTTGAGTCTAATTAGAATTAACCTTTAAATCCTGGACGTATACTGGTGTTCATGTACGAAGAGAAGAAGACTTAACTACGACGAGGAATAACTGACGACTACTATCTCCTTTCAACAATAAACGTATTCAATGTGACAAACGACAAAGTAAAAGCAACTGCATGACAGGTTTACAACAACAAAACAAAAACTAACAAGAAGGACGACTACAACAACATGTTGCTGACGAAATACTATGAAAACAACCTCTTTTGGTCTTTAAACCCTTGGTCACTGAAAACTCTCCTTGACAAGTAAAATCGTCTGGCGTTAACCAGAGTCAAAATCGTCTGGCGTCTGACAAAACTATATAGTATATTTTTCTGTTTAACTAATATGGCAGACCATGTTTTTATCCTTGTTTGAGATTGTGTGGTTTCCATATTTGTTTTTATTAGATTATCGTTCATAAACAAGAAGAGTGTCCACTTAGCGTTTTACAGTGTAAATATTCAAACGCTGGATGTTCATTCAAGGTAAGGACAATCTAAATATCGCACTAGTTGCATTCCTTGAAACGATCGAAGAGAGGCACACACAGACACACAAAGGAAAGAAGGAAGGAACTAGGAAGGAAGGAAGGAAGGAAGGAAGGAAGGAAGGAAGGAAGGAAGGAAGGAAGGAAGGAAGGAAGGAAGGAAGGAAGGAAGGAAGGAAGGAAGGAAGGAAGCGAGCGAGCGAGCAAGCAAGCGAGCAAGGACAAACGGAACCAAGGACGCAACAACACGGGCACACTAATTGTGCAGACGAACAGACCGACGAAGTAGGAAACAAACTAAATAACAAAGTAATAAACAGTTCCTTTCTTCTATATCTTGTTTATTTTTTGTTGTTCCTCGTCAGGGCAAAAGAGACGAGATGAAAGAACATCTTGATAAGACAATGGAGAAACATTTACAATCAGTTCACGATACGTTGATCAAACAACAAAAATGTCTGGAAGCTCAAAATGAAAGTATCCAGTTACAAAAAGAGCACATTAAACTTCAACGGGACGCGCTGAGCTCCTACAAGAAAGACCTTCTTGACCTGAGAAGCCAGTTTGCTGACGGAGAGCTTGTCTGGAGGATCTCACAGTTCAGTGAGAAACTTAAAGACGCGAGGAATCTTCGCTCCCCGGAGTTGTTAGTCAGTGATCCGTTCTATACTCATAAAAATGGATATAAAATGTGTGCTGGGCTGTGGATAAATGGTTTCGGTAGCGGAAAGGGGAAGTACATTTCAGTTGGATTGCAGGTAAGGAATTGCTTATCGTTATAATGTGTCTTGATGCGATGTCGAGTTTGTGTGTTGTCCTGTAATTTTGTCCGTCCGTCCTTCCTCCCTCCCTTCCTCCCTACATCTCTCTCCTTCCTTCCTTCCCTTCCGTCCTTACTGCCTTCCTTCTTTCCTCCCTTCCTTCCTCCCTTCCTGCTTACAAGATATTTAGCCTTTCAATGCGTATAGTTGCAAGTTAAATCCCTATATAATGCGAACATTTTTGGGACCGGGCCGATGTCCGGTAACCATTTATATTTAAGAAAGTTATCCAGCGCTATAAAGAGAAGTGTCTATTGAGAGGGATTCGTACTGTAGACTTTGACTCCGACTAACGCGGCAGACGATTTTTCACGTCAGAGAGAAGATGTCCTGGCATCCTAGCGGATAAAAACTGTTTCAATTCCCTAAATTTTGTTTTTTCTTAGGTTATTGTCGGCGAATATGACGACATTCTTCCCTGGCCTGTCAATCCACGATTCACTTTCACCCTCATCGACCAACGTGACGACAACACTGAAGACCGCTGTAACATCACCGCTAGCTTTGATCCCCACTGGATCGCGAGGCCTACGCCCGAAAGGCAGCTCGGGAAAGGCGCGCGAAAGTTTGTCCTACAAAGCGTGGCTTGCAGCGATACATACTGCAAGAATGATTCCTTGTTTATCCGTTTTGTGGCTAATATCTCGGCAAAAGTCCGAAATTGTAGCTACATTGATGCATAAAAATAATTTCTGTTCTTTATTTCTATTTTCTACATTGTAAACATTACGGGTGCAAATAAACGTTGTTCTTCTCGTTGGATACCTTATTTTTGGATATATTAAAACGCGACTCTAATGCAATATAGGCAATAGATCACTTGGTATATGAAAAAGAAGTAAAGTTACCAAAAGTCACACATGAATTTTTGTCTTGTACAATTTTTAAAACACATCAAACAATCAATAAAATCAAACTTCTGTCAGTCCATTATCTGTTATCTTCTATGATAATTGTTCTTGGTGGAAAACCATCCAGTTCTACGAATATAAATCGGTATTCAAATTTCCTTGAACCAACCTAAAAAGACATATCATCCAATAGCATAAGCAATAAGTGATGCAAAAACAACCTTACCAGTAAGTTAACCCATTCCAGCTTGAGCTGGATAAAAATGGTCCCTTTTACTCTGTATAATGCCACTACACCATTTTACTACGAATGAAAGTCCAAGAAGAACCCCAACCAGGCATGAAAAAAATTCTAAAGAATAGCGAAGTGCACAGATGACATCAAATTCATGTTTGTCGGAGTTTATAATTTATTCTTGCATTTCCAACAAAAGAAACTGGCTCATTAGAAATCCCTCAAGATTCAATTTCGGTTAGTTTGTCTGAGTTTTGGTCTATAAATAGCAACTGTGCACTTCGCTGTTGGCTTTGGTGTGGAATGGTTTTAACCCTATTTTAATTAAAATTTTGTTATGAATAATTAATTCATTATTAATACAATAGAACCTGTTTAACATCAACATGAACAGTTCCTTTGCGATGCTTTCCAGCAACATAAAATTTTACTCTCATATAGTTCTCTCCAGCAACAATATATTCCTGGAAACTAGAAAAAAATTAAATAATTTAGTCAAGAAAGGAAGTGTTGTTACAAAAGGTACTATGGTAGTGGTGGTACCCTGCGAATGGTGGCAAGTACCTGTATAAGTCCTTACTTTACAGTTTTTTGTGAGTGTACATGTCATGTCAAGTAGACTATGTCAGACAATGTGAATTATTTATTTGCAAAATTGATTTCATTGTATACCTAACATGCCTCCTCCTTCCTCTGGAGGTTTCTTCACCGTAAGCTTTAATTGATTCTCCAATAGCCTCAATAACCTTGTGAAAACAAAATATAATATTTCAGTACCAAGGAGCATGCCACACTAGGAGTGAGACATTTTGTGAGAAGAGAGGAAGGTGACACACACAACTTTTGCAAAAATACAGGTTGTGGGAAAAAGTTAGACCAAACATTAAACTATCATAGCTAGTCAATACCTCCTCGTTCCGCTTAACTTTCTTCAATGCATCAGCATAAATTTTGTTTGGGCTGCTACTTAAAAATAATTCACTCAACACATACCACAGCAGAGCACCTAAAAATAATGTTGGTTGTTCAATAAATAACATAGAAAAAAAGTTGAATCTTAATCTGATATACATATTATTCTTAGAAGTTAACTTTTATAGTCCATTGTAGAGTACCTGTAACAGCAAAACCAGCCAACATTATTGCGAAGTAGCTAACATCTTTTCCAGCTTGAGCAACTAAAATTACAAAAAAATCATTATTACTGTATTACCATTTTAATACTATTTTTTGCATTTTTTTTTCAGCATCAAACTTCAACGTTTCCTACGAGCATTTGACAGGTTTCTTTTAGCTCAACCAATCACCTTGAGACTGGTTAAATGTGATTGGTTGAGCTAAAAGAAACCTGTCAAATGCTCCTGGGAAACGTTGAAGTTTGACGCTGGTGGAGGTAATGTTTTTTATCAACAGTGTCCATCCTTAGATGCAATTGACGGTATTTAAAATGGGAATTTTTAGCAACTTGCTAAGTGCAATGTTGCTATCAATATTGCAAGGTCATACGGGAAAGAACATCCGGTTCAACTGTAAATATGACTTGTTGCAAAAAATATAGTAAATAGTATTGAGCTTTACATATACCGGTACTATATTTTTTCAACAAGTTTTAATGTACCATTAAGGCATTGATACAGCTGTAGCATTGTACATTGGTACCATGTCCCAGTTTTATACCTTTCTGTCCAACAGTAACTGCAGTTTGCGTTTTTTCCGTTGCCTCGACTAACTCCTGCAATGTTTCAGCCTTCTTTTGTTTCTGGTTTACAACGAGGGTATTACAGCCATGAAATTTGCGTACAGTAACACAAAACTTAGACCATTCCAGGGTGGTTGGATTGAGTCGCCATCTTGAATATTTGGAGGCAACCGCAAGTGTTCTCACTTTGAACAGAAATCGTGGACAACCATTAACGTTGGGAAGAAGAACCCAAGGTTTTCCAGCTAATATAGAAGCTGAACTTAAATTAAAACGATTCAAATATCTACTGGACCACAATGTTTTCATTTCGACTGAATATTCCAATATTCGCCATGTGGCCGGGTAGAACTACAGAACGGGAGACTAAGTACTAGTCTTTTTGCCTTTAATTTTCTTTCCCTCCCCATTTTGTTCCCTCCCGTTCTCCTTCCTTCTCTTCCTTCCTTTCCTCTTCTTCCCTTCTCTTTCCTTTTTTTCTTGAAGTGCATATAAAGCCAAATTTTTTATCATCTGAATACGTTCTACAAGAGCAAACAGTTGTTCAGTGAATTTTTTTTTTGATTGGAGCTATTCTTCAATGTTTTTTGGCGATTCGCATTTCTAGTATGGTAATGAGATGACGTCTATGTAGGCATTTGGCTTTCTTTCTCTTTTAATTTTGGCAAGATAAACAACCTGAAAATTTTTGTGGAAAAACTCATACAATATGGAACATGTTGTTCAAACACACCATTAATGGACTGAATTGGGCATGTCACTCCTGCAAATAAATATTGTATAGATAATACTACTTTGGCGCCATTTTGAAAACAAAAATCTCTATTAAAGCAATAAAGGTTGCTCCAATCTAAAAAATATTTCGTTGTTCAACTATTTGCCGAAAGTAGAACGTATTAATTTAGATGATAACAAAATTTGGGGTTAAACATATATGTAACAATCAAACGTTAATGTGGCCACATGGTTCACGTGATCACGGTCTATTTTTAGAACTCCGAGAAATGACAAACAGGAAGTGAAGCCAAACCAAAGTCGCCATCTTGTTGTCGTAATTGCGACGTATTTTATATATTAATTGCTGTATATATAATATTAGTTTAGTACTTTCTCGTTCAATACAAGCTCTATTTCAATACAATATCGTTTCCTAACATCCTCTACCAAAGCCTCTTTGAGCCATGGAATGAATCATTGAGTTTCTCACCGATATAAATACGTATACCTTTTTGTGAACTTGGACTTGGCGAATATATGGATTATAGAACTAACAGTGTTTCATCCCGAGTTGGTGATTCTATGCGAGAAATTAAAGTGTGTCTTCTCGGAGTACGTATTGCAAAACCTTTGTCGTGTTTTTGGGCACCAGGAGTGACACTTTACTGTTGTTTTTTTTAGGATACTGGGGTTGGAAAATCATGTTTGGTTTTAAGGTTTGTTTCCGATCGATTCGACGACAGGTCGAAACCCACTATCGGGTGAGTGAGAGCGTTTCCTCGAATGTTCTATGTAAAATTTTCGGTTAATTCTTCTCGTAATCATGAAGGTTTAATTATTTATTCTAGAATTGAGGTAATTTGGAACAAGCTATATTACGTGAGACTAAAATGTGACACATTTAAATAGTTATGCAATATCAAAAGGAAGAGGAAGTTGTTATATTTTCGGCAAAATAAGCCTATACCTAATCCTAACCTTAACCCCAACCAATGAACGCTTAGCTCTAATTAAAGGTTGCGACTAACCCTCCAAAATTGCAATACAGCCTATTAAACTCTGTGAATATGCCTACATTTGTGGCATATTTGCTCTTAATATAGCCACTTCGACAAATTTAAAAAAATTTACGAGACTCTCCCTGCAAACAAATATTTTTTGCAAAAAGTTAATATATGTACCTTAATTCCTGTAAAATTGGCTTTAACCCAATTCAACTTCAGTGGCATGTCAGTGGTAGAATGTTAATAAGTTACAGACACTCTATATTTTAAATAAAAAAATTAACACAACTATCATTTTTGTATTTTAATTTAGGGCATCTTTTATGTCTAAAATGTTTGTAGCTGATGAACAAGTGTATAAGTTTCAAATATGGGATACTGCAGGTCAGGAAAGGGTGAGTGATTGTGAATAATACACAGTTATGTATGAGTCAATTCCAACTGCGATCATCCCCCCCCGGGCAAACCCCCCGGAAATTTGACTTTTCCGAAAGATTTTGGTCAAATTCCCCACTATGCGGACTGAAAACACAGTCAAATGCCCCACTGTCTGGGACTGTCAAGGCTCTATTAAAAGATTTTGTTTGAAATATTTCATTCATAGACAACAAAAAATTCACTACCATAAAGTTTCACGTCCTTCTTTGCATTCCAGACATTTTTTGCAACAGCATTTTCAAATGTTCTCGTGGAATATCAACAGAAAAGATCATGCAGACTGAAGAGATGGCTAGAACGAGGAGATTTTTTAACATGCAACCGCTGACCAACTTTTTTCAATAGTCAAATGCCCGACCGGGTGGGATTGCTTTGCGTCAAATTCCCGCCTATACGGAGCTCACCTTGGGTCAAATGCCCGGGGTTTGCCTGGGTGGGGGGGGGGGGGATGATCACAGTTGGATTTGACTCATACAATAGCGAGGTTCAGATTACACTTCCACTACCGCTACCGCTACCGTAAACTGACAAACAAGCTTGTCAAATATTGTTTTTACGTTCAGTAATGGTCGCAGGTCTCAAGCCTAGTGCAAAAAGAAAGCGTTTTACGATACCAGGATTAAAACCAACTACGACTACAGAACGAAAAAACGAACATTACCGTACATCAGCTTAACCACATTTACGGTAGCAGTAGCGGTAGTGGAAGTGTGATATGAACCTCGCTATTATTACTGTAAGAATTGGTTGAGTACTCAAAGCCAACCTGTGCTGACCTGATGCTAGATGCTAGCATTATTACTGGTTATATGTTTTCCCAAATTTCTCAGGCAGATGCTACTACTACAGTACAACTCTACAATTTAAAGTCTTCTTTTCCCCAATCCTGGGGGTTGGACTTAAGTAGCTACCTGCAGGCTGTGGCTGCACTAACACTACTCCGCCACTTGTATCTGTCACTAGCCATATCACTGGTCAGGTCCCAGGCTCGCAGATCTTCCTTAATGGTATCTCACCATGTCTTCCTTGGGTGCTCTCTGCTGGTTCTACCATCCATCTCAAGTGTAGAGCACCTCTTGATCCAACCGTCACTGCATTCTACATGCCCAAACCATCTCAGACGATTGTTTCGCACCACTTTATCCAAACTAGGAATCCCAAGATGTTTATACTGTACAGGGTGGTTGTGCTGACCTGGTCGGCGACCTTGACTCCATAGATCCACCTGATCATTGCACGCTCGTTTCATTCCAGACAGTTCATGTCGTCCTTCCTAAGTGGCCAGCACTCACTGGTATGATGCATCACAGATGCTAATGGTTTTTATTATTATTTCTTTCTAGTACCGTAGCCTTGCTCCTCTTTACTATCGAGATGCTAGTGCTGCCATCGTGGTATATGATATAACAAATCAGGTGGGATCATGATATTATTTGTATTACTGCAACTGTACAATACAATACAGTACACTAGCTAAAGTAATGTGCCGTACGGCACGACATGGCACAGTATGGTATCCAAAGAATGAATGATGGAATGAATGGATGGATGGGTGGATAAATGGATCAAGATGGATAAACCAAGAACAAATGAAAAATATAATATTGGGAAGAAAAAAAACTGAACAAGAATACCTGTAACTGCATGCTCTGCCAACTGAGCTATCAAATCAATGAAGAATTTGAGTGTTATATTTCTATGGTTTAAATTTTTTACACACTTTTTAAACTTTTTTATAGACAAGCTTTTATGCTCTCAAAGACTGGATCAAAGAAATCAAGAGATATGGACCTCAAGAATGTGTCATAGCCATTGCTGGAAATAAATGCGACTTAGAAGATCAAAGAGAGGTTTGTCCTACTCTGGTGTATTGTTGCAATTATACATTATGTCTTATGTCCCTCTATTTTGTAGATTTCAATGGAGAGTGCAAAGGAATATGCTGAAAGTGTGGAAGCAATATTTGCTGAGACAAGTGCTTTATCATCAAAGAATGTTCAAGGACTTTTTATAGAAATTAGTAAGTTTACCTCATCTTACCTTCTCTCCTTAACCTCCTCTTTTTTATCTTCTCTCTTTATGCCCCCTTACCAGTCCTCCTTTTACTTTACTCCCTCCCTTTTAATACCTCCTTTATTTTATCACCTTACCTCCCTCTTTTCCTTACCTCCTCCTTTACTTCCCCCTTTACCTCCTCCCTTTTAACTCCTCCCCTTACCGCCTCTCTTTTCCTCCTCCCCCTCCTTAACTTGACTCCCAGTGAACCAACTTGCAGACTTGTTTTTCAAAGCTTGTTCAACCTATCCATTCTATTTATATATTCTCCAGGTCGAAGACTGCCTCAACCGAACTATGAAAGAAGCTCAGCTCCTCCAATTAATGTCGGCAGCACTCCAGAAAGACAAAAAACATGTTGCTGATGTAGTTCAACAAATTAAGAACAGAAGAGGAAAAAAAACAATAACAGGCAATCCTAAGATTTTTAGAACTTTGAAACACTATTTAGTATATACACTTTATGTCTGGCAACTGTGCTGCATATATTCTATTTGCTATTCTATTTGGTCAGCAAAAGATTATAATTCTGTTTGAAAGAGTCCTATTCAGTCAACACCCATAACCACAAAGTATAATGGAAACTATTTTATAGTTTTGCAATCTGGTATAATCCATAATTGCAATATTTATTAAATCACCCCAGACATTCAAGCAAGTTTATGGTCTTCTGAATTTTTCCAATAATTCCTTGTGGAGGATTTCTTGGAATAACGTGGACATTGGCTGATTAGGACACTAAACATTCACTGCCACTGAGCAGGCTTTTTAGCCCATCTGAAAATGAATTAGTGTCAGGCAAACATTTTTAAATTTTCCCAAACAGAGGACTCAAGTGACAGTGCCTGTTCAGTAGCATAATTGTCAACAAAAACTATACATGTAACTAAATTAGCAATTTTTTCTATAATTTATGTCTTTAGTTAGTTCATACTTTATACCGTATTTCCTTGATTACTACTGTAGGCCCCCTCCCTCTCTCGAATAAGCATTCCTTTTACATTTAAAGTTGTTATAAACCCAAATACAATATTACTGATATGGATCACTATGTAAATTGAATAGTTGAATGTTAAAATATTTTTTTATCTGAGCTTTTATTTATAGTTATATATTGACAGTACCAAAAAAGATGGTGGTGGTACATTTAACCACAGTGCTTTGCAAGTTGCAACTTCAAATCAGCTCAAAGAACTTCTTAACTACCAAAGTTGATTTACTGCAATATTTTTACTGTGTTTTCAAACATCAATGGCATACTAACTTGAACAGTATATTGTATATATTTATCATTCTTTACTCAAAATTTCAAACTTTTTTTATATCAAGAACAAAAAACACCACAAAATACCTTCTTTGATATCATCTTCATGTAAATTCAATTCAAAAAACATTTTCACATTCAACTATTCACATCACATAGAATCGACATCAGTAATTTTGTTTTGAGTTCCTAAATAATCGATGAAACATGGTATTCTATTAAAAAAGAAAACCAAATCTAAAATTTTGGTGGTAGTGAGGGCAGTTTATACTAAAACTAAAAAATTATTAAAATATATCGATGGGTTTCTGATTTTAGTGCGTTTTTCTAGAGATTATAGTCCATTTGTTCTTAAGGTGGTTTTTTACCGATCCTCAAAATGTTGTGCTTGTCACTACATTCTTTAATCTCAGTGGTGGATCCAGGGGGTTATGGGGGTTGCAACCCCCCCGGCCTATTGGCCTATTATATATGTATTCTTTGAACGGTATATTATATAATATATAAATTGTGTTTAGTGTATAATATAGCGTATAAAAATCACTATTTCTGATCCTAATGTCCCCAAAATGCAGGAAATAGCATTTCAGGGTATCAGAAATCAAAAATTTTCCGGCGGAGCATACCCCGGATCCCCCTAGACGTGTCAACCCCCTCTTTCAAAAAATCCTGGATCCGCCCCTGAATCTGATTGGTTAAGATGTCAAGTAGATGTCCAGTAATTCATGCAGTAGCATATGGGTATAGTAATATTAATGCAGAAACATAACAGTAATATCACAAATATGTATAACTTATTAGAAATTGACTTTCATGTTATTTAATTTTGCTTGGCATGTATAGGCTGACCTAAATGTTAGTCTGCCCATAATTTGTCCAGTTTTTGTCTGCGTATGAGAATCTGAATTTTCCCATCATCAATGACCAAGGGGTGGAGCTGAGGAGTCTTCTCTAGTATAAACATTTATTAGATTCGCCATTATAGTGTTTTATAAAATAGGTTGCGTCTTACGCACGCTGTGATTGGTCAATTACCGTGTTTATATCAGGCTATGTAAACACGGTTGTGATGTCACGGCACATTTTTTAGCCTTATTTCATAAAAGAAATAGAAAATGGATGCCCTGTGTTTATATAACCTGATGCAAACACTCGAGTGAGTTGGGAGAATTCGAAAGTACTTATGTAAACCCTCGCCTACGGCTCGGGTTCACATAAACTTTCGAATTCTCCCAACTCACTCTCGTGTTTGCATCAGGGCCCATCAGGCTATATAAACACGGGCGGCCATTTTCTATTTCTTAAATAGTATATACATGCATTACAAAATAAATAGTGCTGAAAGGAACTGAAATAGAACATCAAAACGTTGTTGGTGTGTTTCGTGATCATAGCGAAGATTTAATAAATTAATTAGTCTTCGCGAAGACGATTTCGTGGATTATAACAATCTTTTTATTAAAGATGGGCTTACAGAATAAATAATATACTAATTATATGTATGTATATATATATATATATATATATTTATTTACTCGGTAGACTTGCTGTGCTACTCGGAGTTTCACGCAGTAAAGCGATCGTCAGGCAACTGACAGATCTGGTGAAGCTACTCTCTATTTACAGTGTGATATTAGGTATCGTGTTTCATGTCTGCACTTGGTGTATATATATATATAAAACTGAAGTAAAACTAACGTTTGCTTTGCCCTTATTTACTTGATAATTGCGAAGTTCGGCCTGAAATCTTACCGGGCTAGCCCGCTCCATGTAATCGTCCCCTAAAACAGATTAGATCTCGTCCTTTTGGCTGCGAAACATTTCAACATCATTTTATAGGATTTTTGAGGATCAAAATCTGAATTAATTTAACAATCTGAACCAATCACGTTGCAATAATAATTTGACCAATCACCACGTTGCAATGAAAATTTGACCAATCACGTTGCTAAAAATTTGACCAATTAGAAGACCGAGAAATGATGACCTGTCTTCGCAGAGGTCCACCCGCCAGGTATAAATAAGAGCGAAAGCGTTCGAGTCGATTGGCGTCGTTAGACGCTGGCCTCTTGCGGTGGATCCATGCTTGGGTAGTGCTACTCCCATAACACTGCAAAGGTTCTTTACAAACTGCTCTCCTAGTGTGTTGAGCAGTCACCTTTCTAGTCTTTTGGTGCATTTGGCACTCCAATTTTGCTGCTTCTGGTT
The DNA here is from genome assembly GCA_035771165.1 of Paragorgia papillata. NCBI lineage: Eukaryota > Metazoa > Cnidaria > Anthozoa > Scleralcyonacea > Coralliidae > Paragorgia > Paragorgia papillata. The sequence continues at coordinate 4,498,449 of JAWNZC010000025.1, read as the reverse complement.
TTCACGTTTAGACGTCTTGCCATGGCGTCTGATATGTTTTGTTTGTCTGCGTGATGTGGGAAATCATTTGGCACCGATAATTCTTGGCCTTTTGATTTCTTGGTTCGGTGGGTGATTTACGATGTGGCATTAGGTCATTTCATAATCGCCTACAGGGGTTGTTGTTTTTGGTACGGAGGTTGTATAACGTCTAACTGATCACACGCACGGTAATTAATAAATGAATATAATTAATACGTTAAATAAATTAATATTGTCATTAGGTGAAGGCAGAATTGGTCTCCTCAGCAGTTTTACATTGCCTGCTTGCCTAATTTGCTTAATATTGACGGATCTCTCAATTCCGCTCGGTATAAAACGAGCTTCAACTTTTCGCATGCAGAAGAAGCGTTCTGCACATTCGGCATGTCGTAAATTGCATCCGTTGTAGAGCAGGCAATTAATACACTATCGATTTGTCCATTGTCTGGAAACATATCCAAAAACTTAGCGATTAAAAAAAGAATCTTTTATCTGCAAATAATCTTTGACCGCTATATATAAACAAATCAAAATTTCAATAAAATGTAACGTTTAAAAAAAGTTGTCACCTTTATAGTCTTTGGTGCATTGGCACTCCAATTTTTGCTGCTTCTGGTTTTCATGTTTAGACGTCTTGTCATGGCGTCTGATATGTTTTGTTTGTCTGCGTGATGTGGGAAAGCATTTGGCACTATAATTCTTGTTGGCCTTTTGATTTCTTGGTTCGGTGGGTGATTTACGATGTGGCATTAGGTCATTTCATAAACGCCTACAGGGGTCGTTTGTTTTTTTTTGGTACGGAGTTTGTATGGTTGTATAACTATGTTGTATAACGCTAATCACACACGCACACACACACGCACACAGTAATTAATAAATGAATATCGCCTCTACACGTAATTTGTTGTCACCCTGCTCCTCATTGGTCTTATAATTTTCATCATCACGGCATCATTTTTATCATCGTCTTCATCACCATCATCATCATCACCATCACCATTATCATCATTATTTCGGCTACTCGCCTCATTATAGGATTTTAGTATCGTCATTAGTTCTGGCCTCTTTGGTTTTTCCGGGCCGTTTACGTCCAGGAATGACACTGAGTGAGGCCACCACGCTGGGGTCCGTTCTTTTACGCCCCAAAAGGGACGTCTTCTTCCTAAACTCCAATAAAAATTAAATTAATTAATACTTGTGTAATCAGTGAAAACTAACACATATAAGCCTAATGCGCTATAAACCCTATACACACCTTGATGACATTTTCGACCTACAGATGTAGCCATGGCCATATTTATAAATTGGTCTGTTATCTTTTTGTTCTCAACAAATTCCGTAACGTCTCTGAACCTATATATGGTGCACAAAAAGTGGATAATTAGTATAGGTAATAGCATGGTTTCGAGTGCAATTTGGGGAAAAAGCATGCACGAGTGAGTTTTTCAAATACTGTCAATCCGGCAAAATAATTAAATCAATTAAATGATTTTAATATCCTCATGAGTTCCTGCCTCTTTGGTTTTTCTGGGCCGTTGTTCACGTCACGGAAACACACCGACTGAGGCCACCACGCTGGGGTTTGTTCTTTTATGCCCCAAAAGGGACGTCTTCTTCCTAAACTCCAATAAAAATTAAATTAATTAATACTTGTGTAATCAGTGAAAACTAACACATATAAGCCTAATGCGCTATAAACCCTATACACACCTTGATGACATTTTCGACCTACAGATGTAGCCATGGCCATATTTATAAATTGTTCTGTTATATTTTTGTTCTCAACAAATTCCGTAACGTCTTCTGAACCTATATATAGTGCACAAAAAGTGGATAATTAGTATAGGTAATAGCATGGTTTCGAGTGCAATTTGGGGAAAAAACATGCACGAGTGAGTTTTTCAAATACTGTCAATCCGGCAAAATAATTAAATCAATTAAATGATTTTAATATCCTCATGAGTTCCTGCCTCTTTGGTTTTTCTGGGCCGTTGTTCACGTCACGGAAACACACCGACTGAGGCCACCACGCTGGGGTTTGTTCTTTTATGCCCCAAAATGAACGTCATCCGCACACCTTGACTTTCTCGACCTACAGATGTAGACGATGTAGACATAGAGCTTAATTTGTAAAACAATTTTCTTATGTCTTCGTCTTGGACGAACTAAGGTTTTCTGAACCTTGTATATAGTACACAAAGTAGATAACCAGAATAAAACCATGTCTATATTGAATTTATTAATGTTTATCTATTTTCTTTTCTCATTGAACATGCACTGACTCGTCAAGTCACTCAGAAGGAAAACTGAAGCAAAATGGCGACCAGAACAAAAACTCCAAAGTCCAAATAGTAAATTTTCATTCACCATAATATATATTATTGGAACCATCATTCAAACTCAATCAGTTTACATGCTGCAAGTTTATGTAATATTAACCACAAATCAGTCGCATTTACCAAATTTACGTTTTTGCTTATCGACGGTATGAATAGCAAATGTCTTTTGCATCTCATCAATTTGTTATTGTTATTTTTATCTGATTGGCTTATTTTTGGTCACATGATTACCTTTCGTATATAAGCTCATTGTTTGTTTACACTCTTTACGTTTCTCTCTGACGAAAGGCCTTCGCTCGAAACGTTAGACTCCTACGTTCTCTGTTTTGGCAGTATATCTAACCTTACTATATTTTGATTGTTGTTTCTACACTGCCTACGGGCAGCACGCTACTTTTATTTCATTCATTGATATGCATGTAGTTGGTTAGGTTGGGCTTGGGAGTGGGTGGGGGGTAAAGGGTTAGAATGACCGGGATGGTATGGAGATTTGAGCACTCCATGCCCATGAAATGTCCCACATGGTCTCCCACTTCTAACCAAACTCCTCCTTCCCTACTGGAAGAGGTGTGAAGGCGGGTTTCTGGCGCCTTAAAACCAGATAGCTCTGGGCCGTGTGGGGCTCATTAGCCATCGGAGGTATCCCACAAAATTAAGCCATGTCAGTTAAAATCGGCGGGCTGTCCATGTCGGAATCACTATTACTTAGGCCCATTTACACTAGAGCAAAAGTATCTGGATTCACATTGTTTTTCATCCTCATGGGAATAAAAAACAATGTGAATCCGGATACTTTTGCTCTAGTGTAAACGGGGTCTCGGTGTTTCCTAGGCATGCTGATGAGCTCTGACATAGAGCGAAACAGTCAAATATATTAGGGACTCTTCAAGATGCTAGGACGACTCGACCGGGTGGTTAGAAAGCAAGATAAATCTTACAGTTTAAATATGTCACGGTTAACTGACTATTAATTATATTTAAAGCTAGTTTAATGACTTCCAAAACGCCCCACTGCCCCAGTATTGCTAAAATGATTGTATAGTGTCTGTATTGCCAAGTCAACCCGAAGCGATATTTCTCATCTTTTGGCCGATTGACGTCGTCCTGAAGACGTGAAAATGCTCTAAATGGCGTTGTATAAAGAACGAGGACGGTGTTGGGATTGCTTTTGGGACTAAAAATTATTCATTTCTCCGGCTCAGTTTTGCATTACTTAGTACTAATGCATGCTAACTTACTTCAACAGGCACACAAGCAAATTAGAAAATTTTAACTCAATGTTATTGAAGTATGCTCCAAAAAGAGTTGGATTTCAGTGAGTAAAATCATGCATCTAATGATTGGCTTGTACTTCTTATCCCATCATTAATTCCAAATTTTGTTTATAAAGGAATGAGTCATTTATGGCAAGGACTTTATTGGCAGCTATCGACCAGAACTGTCATGCATTTAGAAAGCCAGCACTTAGTGAAGATGGCAAGCTAAAGTACAACAAGTTGTACAGCAAGAGGTCCAAGAATTGGAGGGTCCAGGTTGTCAAGGAAGATAAGACATATCCCTTCTGGCCAGTTCTTGCTTCTCGGATATGTCAGAACAGGGTTCTAGATGAAGAAAGTATTGCCCGAAGAGTTGTCATTCCTGCAGACCACCCCAAAAACATTGCCCCATCAATTGCTTTGAAACCAATACCCAAAACATCGGACCAAAGTTGAGCCACCTATTGAAGAAGCAAACATCACTGGAATTGATTCTTTTACAGCTGAAGTCATGGAATGTGATTAACCATAATGTAGTATTAAATTTATTGTTATTACTGTACAAAAAAAAGTTAAATATCAAAGTGAAAGATGTTACATCTACAATATTTACAAGATACGTGTATGCTGCAAAAACAACTTTTAACAACTACTGCAACAAGCATCTATTCTAGGGATTTTGTATTTCTCCAAAATACTTTAGTATTCATGTGTCCACTTTTTGCCTTGCATAAGAATCACTGTTGCTCTATTAGAGTTTAAAAAATCTCGGCAGTTAGCATGTTTTTGCTTATATCCAAAACACTGCCTATGCATGCACTACTATACTTTTTTACACTCGTTGGATACAATACCCTCTAACCAGCTTGTGTTCTGGTTAAAAACAAATTTGGTGCTTAAGTAGTTCCATGTTCTAGTATGACATTACGGTAACCCAAAAGGCATCTTGACTTGTGATTGTTACATGTTTTACAGTGTAGTATAATTTATAGTATCCAAAAAGGCATCTTGACTTGTGATTGTATGTATTAGATATTGTATCTTCTCCATTTATAAAATTAATGCTTTTGTTCATGTAAATGCTCAATAAAGGAAATGCAGTATTTAAGGTCATTAGTTATGGATTTTCTTCTCCACCATGGAGAAGACAATCCTTACATACTGTATTTCCTTTATTTAGCCCACCCCAATAACACCCCCCCTGTTCAGAACAACCATAAAAAAATAAGCACCCAGCCTCTATTAGGCCCTCACCCCCATGGGCACTGTAAAAAAAATAAGCCCCCATGGGGCTAAATAGAGGAAATACGGTACTGTATGCTTTTTGAGCTTCAATCTTCAGATCTCATGGCAACATTTACAAATAAAGACAAAACATATAGTAACAAGTTGAAATGTTCCCTGTGGTACCCTAATAGTAGTTAGATTTTCAGTTAGAACAAATTGGAACAACCTTAGATCCAGAGGTCTTTTTTATTTGGAGCATTAATTGATGTCTAGTAGAGCAACAGTGGTTCACAAAACAAAACAAAAGGAATTTCTTTTGATTTTTTCTATTTAATGCTAAAGTATTTTTTACATATTTTAAAATTTGTTAGCCTAATTAACACACAACTGTCTTATGTTCAAAAGAAAAATTAATGAAAGAGCATTTAAGCTCTTCTGAATCCCATGTAGTTTCCATCTTCAGCAGGGTACATATGTCTAATAGCTAAAACTACACAGGAAGGACATACTCTCCTGTTTCCTCTGCCTAATTTTTTGTAATGCCACAAAATATATTGGCGGTAAGCAGCTTTGCGAAAACTGTTTGTGGAGTAATCTGGTTCTTCCGCTCGAAAATCACATCTACCCCTGATTGACATGACAAGTACATCCCTGTCAGTGCAGACATTTTGGAAAGTCACAAATGAAGTGACACATCTGATCTTGCCACAACATTTATTCTCCTCCTCATCTGGCATCGGTCGACACACACCACACGTACACCATGTAGGTTTCCCTGTAGTAGGAGGTATAGAAGGTGGTATAGGTCCGCCAAACTGTACAATGTTTTTTGCATAATCTAGGCTACCTTTACCATTTGATAAGATTTCCAATAAAATTTTATTTTTCTGCTGCTCATTTAGACCTCCCACAAATTCCTGGAAACCAAATACAATCGTTATAAAGGCCATGTGATACAATTAATAGATAGTGTTTTTGTAATAATATGCCAAAATAGATGCTTCATAAGATAACTGACAAACACTACTACGAAACTTACACACTGGGTGTCATTGATCATTCATACAAATTCTTATGAATTTTATTTAAAAAAAAATATTTATGAATTTTTTATATTCTTAAATAGTACAAGCAAATTGTCTGACTGGCAGATTTTATCCACCGAGTCAGAACGCTAGGCTTACCGTAATTTCTTCTTTAGCTTTATCTACAGCAATCTGATGGCGTTCGAATGCGTTCAGATTATTTACGTCTGTGATCCCTGCCGATACAGTGCTCGTTGATGGCCTTTTATTCTTACACGTTGCCTTCTTTGTACCACACGTACACTCAGCAACACATGTCAAGCTCTCGTCGCGACAAGGACAACCACGCTTTTTTCTTCCGCTGCCCCTGCTACAAGTATTTTTGCAACTACAAAACTAAAAGATAGAAGCACGCGATTAATCATTTGATCTGTTTCGTGTCTTTTATAGGAGGAAATATTCAATAGGTACATGTATCAGTATTTCAATAGGAATGCTTACTTGCGTTCGGTCTGGTTGTCGCCTGGTTGAAGGTTCCCCTTGATCAAGCTGCTCTGCGTTTTGCTCTTGGGTTGGTGACTCACAACAAACAGGCGATCCGTAATAATTGGGATTGTCTTCAGGGTCATAATGCTCCGACGCCAAGTCAGAATCAGTGTCCGACATTTTGAAATCACTGAAGAGGGATATGGAGCCGGTCGCAGGCTAAGTTCCCGTATGAAAACAATAACATAAGCGCGCAATGCATCACTGTGACACTCATCCTTTAACGTGGGGAACGATGACTCGGGCTGATCTTTTGAAAATTTGGACAGAGCGGAAATTATCAACGTTTTCTCAAACCAATTTTAAACTTGATAACTGAGCGCAAAATGAAAGTCTAGTTGTCTTATTTTGACCAAAAAAATTGTAAAAATTTTTGCATTGGCGCAGGGCCATTTGTTGGGGGTCTTACGTGTCTATTTATAGGAGTTCTGAATTTTCGGAAATCGGTTCTATTTTGGCAATTTTAACTGGAAAAACGCAATCTGCATTCTAAAAGATAACCGCAGTCGATGAGACATTTCAAAGTTTCCCAGAACCGAACGGTTCTCAGTTAACCGCCGCAGACCGCCCCAAAAAACTGGTTATGATCGGAATCCGTTCTAAAATATAGGCCAAAACCGCCAAACGTTAAATTAATAGACCCCAATGCATTAATTTTAATTTGTTTCCTCATCTGTTCCCGCCCACTGATCTCAAACAAGTATTATATTTGAGATCAGTGGTTCCCGCCATTTTGTTTTTGGCCGCCATCTGGGCCCGGTTACTACAAATGGTCCTGGGGACGAGGTTTTAATACCAACCTTAATATTTATTCTGTGATTTTCTGTGATAATACCTCGAAATGGAGAAGAAATTTTAAAAAAATATGGCTAAACGAGAACCGTTCCAACCACGGGTAGGTACTCGACGTCTAAACAGAAGTTTAAAGAAATCCATTGACTGTTTTTTTTGTGGTTTTAGGCAAGGCAAAGCAGCTGGAAACAAGCTCAAAGAAAACCCTTGTTAGTACTACTTGTGAAGTTTAAACGTTTTATTTTATTTAAAATCTAACTATTAAAGACCAAAGAAAAGAAACATGCATCTATAATTAAAATAGTAACTAAGAGCAGCAGGTTATACTTCTTGAGTACATGATAAGCATATACTATATATATATATATATTTATACAATACCCTGGTTGCTATGCGTGTTTTCATTGGTTGTTGCCCATGATCTATTAGAGGACAGACGCATGGTCACGTCAGATCACGTCAGCTGACTTGCTTTTTTCCTTTTTCATGCCCCAAAATCCGGCAAGAGTTTCGACAAAAACCTTTTAAACTTTTATTGTATAAAACAAATAGATTCCATTTTTTTGTTGTCTGTTCAGTTATAGAAGCACAGAAGACGTCACAACGTGGTAAGAACATCAGTGACCCACTCGACTGCATCTTGTGAGCCACTTTTTTGTTCTTACCACGTTGTGACGTCATCTGTGCATCTATAACTGAACAGACAACGGCAAAATGGAATCTATTTGTTAAATATATATATATATATATATATATATATATATATATATATATATAAAAAGTGGACTTACCTGAAATGTTGATGGTCGCTACTGTCAGTTTCACACTGGGCGATCTTAGTATTCACTCTATCTTTACGGTATTGAGCACTTTTCGACATTTTGCGAACAACACTTTGTTTGTTTGAATTTATACAATACCCTGGTTGCTATGCGTGTTTTCATTGGTTGTTGCCCATGATCTATTAGAGGACAGACGCATGGTCACGTCAGATCACGTCAGCTGGCTTGCTTTTTTCATTTTTCATGCCCCAAAATCCGGCAAGAGTTTCGACAAAAACCTTTTAAACTTTTATTGTATAAAACAAATAGATTCCATTTTTTTGTTGTCTGTTCAGTTATAGATGCACAGAAGATGTCACAACGTGGTAAGAACATCAGTGACCCACTCGACTGCGTCTTGTGAGCCACTTTTTTGCTCTTACCACGTTGTGACGTCATCTGTGCATCTATAACTGAACAGACAATGGCAAAATGGAATCTATTTGTTAAATATATATATATATATATATATATATAAAAAGTGGACTTACCTGAAATGTTGATGGTCGCTACTGTCAGTTTCACACTGGGTGATCTTAGTATTCGCTCTATCTTTACGGTATTGAGCACTTTTCGACATTTTGCGAACAACACTTTGTTTGTTTGAATTTATACAATACCCTGGTTGCTATGCGTGTTTTCATTGGTTGTTGCCCATGATCTATTAGAGGACAGACGCATGGTCACGTCAGATCACGTCAGCTGGCTTGCTTTTTTCATTTTTCATGCCCCAAAATCCGGCAAGAGTTTCGACAAAAACCTTTTAAACTTTTATTGTATAAAACAAATAGATTCCATTTTTTTGTTGTCTGTTCAGTTATAGATGCACAGAAGATGTCACAACGTGGTAAGAACATCAGTGACCCACTCGACTGCGTCTTGTGAGCCACTTTTTTGCTCTTACCACGTTGTGACGTCATCTGTGCATCTATAACTGAACAGACAATGGCAAAATGGAATCTATTTGTTAAATATATATATATATATATACAAAGTATAAAGTATAGTTTTACCTTAAAGTCTTCGCTACCAGAGGTTTCACCCTAAACGGGATCATCAGGCCTGATGATCCCGTTTAGGGTGAAACCTCTGGTAGCGAAGACTTTAAGGTAAAACTATACTTTATACTTTGTATTTTGCTCTATCTATATATGGTATTGAGCACTCTCTAACATTTCGTGAACCATAACTCACTTATATATATATATATATATATATATATATATATATATATATATATAAAGTGGACTTACCTGAAATGTTGATGGTCGCTACTGTCAGTTTCACACTGGGCGATCTTAGTATTCGCTCTATCTTTACGGTATTGAGCACTTTTCGACATTTTGCCAACAACACTTTGTTTGTTTGAATTTATACAATACCCTGGTTGCTATGCGTGTTTTCATTGGTTGTTGCCCATGATCTATTAGAGGACAGACGCATGGTCACGTCAGATCACGTCAGCTGGCTTGCTTTTTTCGTTTTTCATGCCCCAAAATCCGGCAAGAGTTTCGACAAAAACCTTTTAAACTTTTATTGTATAAAACAAATAGATTCCATTTTTTTGTTGTCTGTTCAGTTATAGATGCACAGAAGACGTCACAACGTGGTAAGAACATCAGTGACCCACTCGACTGCGTCTCATGGGCCACTTTTTTGTTCTTACCACGTTGTGACGTCATCTGTGCATCTATAACTGAACAGACAACAGCAAAATGGAATCTATTTGTTAAATATATACTGTATATATACTGTATATATATATATATGCTATATATACTATATATATATATATAGTGAGAAACCTTGAATTCGCTGTGTTAAGAGTGCTCAATACTAAAATAGTAGAGCAAATAAATAAATAAATAACTGGACACAGTTAAACTTTTAACTTCCAGTTTATTGCATTGTATATATACATATATATATGAGATTTTTCCAAGCTACAAATTTCACTCTATATACATTGTATATATAACATATATAAGATATTTACAATATCTAGAAGTCACAATCGTGTACATATATATGTATAAGTCTATGATGAAACTTTCTATTAAAAATTTCAGTGACAACAGTCGTGCAATTCGTTTCAAATGTTCTCTTCAAAATACCATTATTGATGTTCTTCGTAATAAAGGATGGCAAGAAGTGAAAGAAGGGTCAGTGTTGCAAGAGATCTTAAATGAAAGTTGTATACTTTATTTGTCAACTGAATTTGGATGGACTATTGTGATATTAATTATGGATATTTTACTTTATTTATGTTTATTTATTTTGTTGTTTTACAGAGAAAATGATTGGGATATCTTTTGGTGTGATATTGGTTGGATGAGGGAAAATTTTGATCACTTTTATCTGCAGGAACATGTAAAGCTTTGCCACTTCAGAAATCATTATGAAGTAAGAAATTAAAGGTGTAAGGATTTAATAAAATTGTACAAATATACATGTACTGGAAATATTACATGTATAATAATTATGGTACATGTACTTGCCTGCATGCACAGTGCAGTAACCTGGTAGCAGATGCCCAATTTTCTTTGCATATTAACCTATTACTAAATTTATATTGTAATATATAATAAAATATGGTACATATTTGCAAACTTGTTATACAGGTATACACGTACAGTGTATATGTATATCAACATTTTTTATGAATTTTCACAGTTGACACGGAAAAACCTCATGGTTAAAAATCTGAAAAGGTTATGCAAGCAGATAGAGAGAGAACATGGCAAGTTAACAGCCACAAAGTATCCTTTAGAAGACCAATCGGACCACAAATAATGTAAATTGTTTTTACCCATTGCTGCCTATGCTGGTTGGAAAGGTTCTTCCTTTTAGGAGTAATATTGTCTGGTGACAAAGGAACCATTTTTGCTGGCTTGACAGGAATGGGTTAATTTTTCAATTTGCATGGCATTTTCCAAGACATACAATTGTAAAGTATGCATTAACTGATGTATAAGAATGTTCAATTTGTTGGTAAATATATTAGGTTGGATCCTTAAATGAAATTCAGATGTGATTTTTACCCAACAACTTATGAGTTACCAGTAAGAATAAATTTTATTACCATTGTGATTTGTCTCTAGAGGTTTCGAGATTATCTTTGTCACCCAACTATATTTTTATTTCATTAACATTTCAGTCTGAATATCATATATTTGTTGAAGAATTTAAGAAAAACCCAGGAAGTGTGTGGATAATGAAACCTGTAGGTATCAAATACACTGGTGTGTGTGTCTGTTTGTTTGTTTGTTTGTGTGTATGTTTGTTTGTTTGTTTGTTTGTTTGTTCATTCGTTCATTTGTATGTGTATGTGTGTGTTTGTTTGTGTTTGTTTGTTTGTTTGTTTGTTTGTTTGTGTTTGTGTTTGTGTGTGTGTGTGTTTGTTTGTTTGTTTGTTTGTTTGTTTGTTTGTTTGTGTGTGTGTGTTTGTTTGTTTGTTTGTGTGTGTGTGTCTCTGTTTGTTTGTTTGTGTGTATGTTTGTTTGTCTGTTTGTTTGTGTTTTTGTGTTATTTGTCTTTTTTACTGTATTTTTCTATTAATTAGTCTCACATTTGATTTGATGGTTTCATCGCCCACTTTGTGTAGGTTGCAAAATCTCAAGGAAAAGGGATTTTTCTGTTTAAAAAACTAAAAGATATAACAGACTGGAGAAAGGTATAATTGTGTCAATTTGTCAAATTGTAGTGCAAAAAAAATTGATCTGTCAACAATTCTTAATTACCTTAATTCTCTTCTTTTTATCTGAAGGAAGATTATTACAGAGTGTCAGTTGATGAGAAAGTTAGTAGAAATTTCTTAATACATTAATTTATTAAATTATTATTATTAGTGTTTCAACTGGGTCCCAAACTGTTATAACATAGCTTTGATATAGCAACGTTTTTGATTCAATGTCGTGTGTGCTCCATAACTCCATGGAACACGGCAAAAAAGCGCGGGAAAAAGTTTCAAAACAAAACTGAGTTTTTATGGCCTTTTATATTATCAAAATACCGAGTCATTTAATTTTATTGAGTAATAAAGGACAATGACCCAGAAGACATAAACTGGGTCTGGGTAACCGAGTTTAAACTGTCCTTTTGGTTGGATTTAATGAACAAGACTTGGCTAGGAAAATAGAAAAACACAACAACCAAAACAATTCGCCGGCTTGTGAAAGGATTTAATGCTATGTTATAAAAAAATCTAGAGTTGGTCTCGGCTACGCCTTGACCAACTCTTACAATTTTTTTGTGCTCTCCCAATTTCCTGCGTGCATCCATAACTCGATGGAGCACACTAAACTATGAACCATTTCTTAATTATAGAAAGATGAAAAAGAACAACCTGAAACTTATATTGTTCAAAGATACATTGAAAATCCTTACTTGATTGGAGGTGGGTGTAATATGACTAGTATTAATAATTACTTAATTAATAATTATTATAATCATTACTACTACAGTACCTCTCAGAAATAACCTAACAGTGCGGTTGAGGTTAAGTTAAACAATGATAGAAATGGTAATAAACTTTAGTAAAGCACAATAAAATTATCTAGTAAAACAGAAAACAGTCCATATTTTGATTCATAGTGATTTTGAGACAATTTAACCAACACTGAGCAAAGTTATATTACGATTAAGCTGAGGTTAAACATAGGTTTGACCTTGGTTTTTGTTAGGTTATTTCTGAGCAGTACTGTACTCTACGATTTAAAGTCTTCTTTTCCACAATCCTGGGGGTTGGACTTAAGCAGCTACCTGCGGCTGCACTAACACTACTCTGCCACTTGCATCTGTCACTAGCCATATCACTGGTCAGGTCCCAGGCTCGCAGATCTTCCTTAATGGTATCTCGCCATGTCTTCCTTCTGCTGGTTCTACCATCCACCTCAAGTGTAGAGCACCTCTTGATCCAACCGTCGCTACGTTCTACGTGCCCAAACCATCTCAGATGATTGCTTCGCACCACTTTATCCAAACTAGGAATCCCAAGACGACGTTTGTACAGGGTGGTTGACTGGTTGTGCTGACCCGGTCAGCCACCTTGACTCCACAGATCCACCTGATCATCGCACGCTCGTTTTGTTCCAGACAGTTTATGTCCTCCTTCTTAAGTGGCCAGCACTTTAGTATAATTAGCAGCATTAGTATAATTATAATTATTATAATAATAATTATTAATAATTATTATAATTACTGCTTATTAAAACAACTAATTGACCTTGGTCGGTTCAATAACCCTTACTTATTCATCTTTTCTACTGAATTATTCTAGGTAGAAAATTTGACATTCGTGTTTATGTCTTAGTCACAAGTGTAAGTGCATGTTCTATCCTACTTTACTAGCTGTGAATTTTAAATACAATGTATACATAATTAATATATTGATACTATATTTTTTCTTATAGTACATGCCCTTGGTAGCATGGTTGTATCGAGATGGCTTTGCTCGATTTTCAAATACTAGATTTTCATTAGATTCCATTGATGACACTTGTATCCATTTGAATTATATCTTCACTTTATTTCACTTCACTTCACCTCTTAATTAAGTCGTGACTCTTGACTTTTGATAGATATCCATCTTACTAATGTTGCTATTCAGAAAACAGCTCCTGACTATGATCCTGAAAAAGTAAAAAAAATTGTGATCTCATCTCATCCATTTCTTCATATTTTTTCTTTTCTTCCCATTCATTTGCTTTCTTTTTTCCCCTTCTTTTCCTTTCCTTTACTATTTCTTTCTTTTCCTGTCTTTTCCTTTTCTATCTTTTCCCTTTTTTGTTTCTTTTTTGCTCTACTTTTCTGATCTATTTTATTACATTAGGGTTGCAAGTGGTCACCTCTCCGACTTAGAAAATACCTTACAGCAAAACATGGCATAGAGGAGGTCAGTGCATAACTTAACAGAGAATGACTTCAAGAATAAAGCCATCTGGTGTTGGATAGGCTAAAAACAGTTAACATACAAATTAAAGTGCATGTAACCATGTCCAGTAAAGGAATATGTTAAAAGTAGTTATATTTTTCCCCCCTGGTTAGATAGAAAAGCTTTTTCGTCTTATTGATGAAGTAATTATCACAAGTTTGCAAGCTGTCCAGAAAATCATTATCAATGATAAACATTGTTTTGAACTGTATCCTTAACAGGATTGACCTTAGCCTCCATGCAGATGCTTATTTAATTTCTGTGCTTTACAGGAAGAACATGCTAACTGTCTGCATGAGGCTAGATCACACACTCCAGCGAAGTGAAGTGCAGTGCAGTGAAGGGAAAGGAAGGGAGGTGAAGTGACGTGATGTGAAGTGAGTGATGTGAGCTGAAGTGAAGAAATTTGTTTTTATATATAATATTATTTTGCTATTGCTCTTGACTTGAAATAATCAGATATGGCTATGACATTTTACTAGACGAAAGATTAAAACCGTAAGTATTGTTTTTAACATTAACAAAGATTAGTCTGTTATTAGACTACTGTACATTTAGGTATATGTTTGCTGCAAGGAAATGGGCTATTTGCAGAATGATGTTATTTGACTACATGTACCGGAATTCTTTGCCAGTTAACCCTCCATGTATGAATGATTATCAATGATATCACACCATTATTTTCTTCTGTTTAGTTGGCTGTTAGAAATAAATGCTTCTCCATCACTCACTGCAAGTAGTCCTGCAGATTATGATCTTAAAGTTGGTCTGTTGCTCGATGTCCTTAGCATCGTTGATATGGAGAACAGGTAAGATATTACATGTATATCACCTAGAAACACTGAGCCAGTGCCGTGGGTGGGTGCATGGTTGTGTGCATACATGCATGTGTGAATGCAGGAGTGAAGAAGGAAGGTAGGAAGGAAAGAGTGAATGAACAAAGAAAAGAACAAATGAAAACAAACAAATGAACAAACAAACAAACAAACAAACAAACAAAAAATTGAAAAATAAATCCATACATTCTTTACATATTGCAATCTTATTTAGATTGACTGGTAAAGAAAAACGTGTTGGAAATTTTGATTTGATGTGGCATGATGGACCAGTTGCTGCAGATGATATTACTGAAGCAGATTGTGTGCCCACTCCTCCTTACCCTACAAACAGCTTTTTAGGTCAGGGTTTGTATTTTATTGAAGGTTAGAGTTTGGTTTTGAATATAAGATGGCTAAATTGTTTCACAACAGAGTCAACTGAGTGTGGAATAATTCCCCTCACCCTGCGAACTACTAGTTATAGTTTGGGTATTAATATTTCATTTTTATTATTTTTTGTCTCTTAGGTTGCTATAACGACCGTGAAAAACAACTCACTCAACTATACAAGGATAAACCTGTAATACCAAAGAACGTGTTGTCCTAGGTTATCCTTGCATTCCTGTATGTCCTTGATGCCCCTTTGATTGTTACATCACAAGTTCCCATGGTATGTTGCAGTTGACTTTGTAAAGTGGCAGAGTATCCCACTGGGAATCAATCAAGCAGCTCCAGTGGTGAAAAGATCCCTTTGAAAGAGTAGAGAATGCTTCACAAGTCACAACGCATCACATTTCTCAGAGGATGGCTCGAGAATACAGGCCGAAAGTTTGCAAATTAATATAGAAACATGATGTATTAAACTATATTAATATAAAATAGAGAGTTTTATTGATTTTTCCACCACTAATAAAAGTGATAATCTCACATGTGCGATTATTTATGATAATTGCACATGTGACGATTATCGCTGAATCAGCATTATAGTTTAATGCAATTTTTGCAAGGCAATAGGACAATTTTTTTATATAATAAACAGAACAATACATGGATGCTTGGAAATATGAAATTTATTTCTCGTGTTGACCAAGATATGTCACTCGTTCGCTTCACTCACTCGTGAGATATCCTGGTCAACACTCGAAATAAATTTAATATTTCCACACATCCATGTATTTTTCTTTATGTAACCCACAAATTTTGTTACATGTACAGTATATTTATTTGTGAAATTTTCTTCTCATGTTGTCTCCAGGATGATTCTGAAACTAATAGACTTTTGAGACATAAATATGTCTGTTATTTAAAAAAAAAACTAAAAATGAATACCTGTTTTTTCCTGACTTTCTCAGCCATTCTCACATAAATCATGCATATTTCTGCAAACTAACGCATGCGCAAACGTTTGGCAGCGCTTTCTGGGAAAGCTTGTGGTTTTGGCGGGAAACTTTTTGGTTGTCACCAGAGCTGGTCGACTTCAAGATGGCGGCGGTGAACGAAGTTAAAAGGACAAAATTAATATTTTTTAATACAAGGTAAGTGTTTGTAGTCTTAGGCTTTTTTGTCTAAAATGGTTAGCCTTGTATAAAGTCGTCTAAATATTAATTTAATACATAGCAATACTTCGGTAAATCGTATTTATATTTCATTTAGTCAGTCGGATAGTTTCAAAATAGTCTGAATTAGTTTTCGTTTTGTATTGGCTCTTAGTTCAAATTTCACGCGGTTTTCTTTGTTATTCATGAGGGGCTGTTTAGTTAGGATTCGTTTACATCTAAATTAAACCAATTCGTCTTTGTACTTTTAGTTTACGCGAGTTTCAAATCCACAGTGAGATCCTAGCCCGGCTCATGTAAACATCCCCTAAGTCTTTATCTGATTATCTCCCATACAAGCTGAATTGAATTGCTCATTATAAGTGCACGGTCAGCCCAGGGAAGTATACAGAATGAGATAAAGACAAAACCTTGTGAAATTTGAACTAAATTCCCATTGTCACATTTGAATATAGTCATTGGGAGACGACATGAATGTTGGTTCTCTTGAATTGCGTATGGACGAGTTTAAACTTTGAAGTCAAAGCACTGATATAAATTTTGGTTAAACTGAATATCTTATGTTTATTATATGACAAGACAAAGCTAAGACAAGTTTTATGTATGCTAAATAATATTTGATTTATTTTTTTATATTTTATACAGATATAAGTATCGAAGAGCAAGAATTGTTAAAAGCGTTTCCTATATATTTGGAAACATTCTTTGATCTTCAACCTAAATCCTCGATAGTATAGTGGTGAGTATCCCCGCCTGTCACGCGGGAGACCGGGGTTCGATTCCCCGTCGGGGAGGGTTACATTTTTACTTCCTATGAATCTCTTTTTTCAGTATATTTTGTCGACTCTTGATGTTTTTTCGAGCATATCATATTTATTTTAACAATACTTTGCAAACTAATTCTGATTTGATGGAGTTTTAGTTCAAAAAAATCGAAATTTACGAAAAAAATGTGTAAACTTCAAATTTGTACCCAGGACTAAGAGGCTATGGCCGAGTGAGGCCATATTCAATCCACAGGGAGCCCAAGTAAATATAAGAAGCACAAACAGAAATAAACTGACATGATTGGAAAACTGGAACCAAGGTGTATAAATGCGCAGTGCATGCATGTAATGTAAGGTTTTAAACTTGTGTCCTTGTTTAACTAAACATGTATATATAACTAAAGAAAAAACCTCACCAACTGAACATGTGTATTCATTTGTATTTGTTATTATTATTATTATTTATTAAGGAGGATAAGTTTTTCAGCAGAGCTGGTGGGGTCCTCCATTTACAGGTGGCGAAAAACCCTCGAAGCACAGGAGAGACCAATTAAACTCTACTCACATGAGTCCCCACCCCAAGAACGGGGCTATTCCCAGATAGTCACCCGTCCAAGTACTAACCCCGTCTAACTGGGCTTAACTATTGGTGAGAGGCAGTGCCCTAATAATAGCACACGCCACCCGTGCTCCCACTGCATCATAAATATATCAAATAATTATGTAGCTATCATACCAACTGAACGCTTTATTGCTACCCAAAAATAATGCCTCTCTGGCCCCCTCTCCCCAAGGCCTCAATGAAGTAATACTATAAAATTATGGTAATTTTTTATGCAGATTGAAAATAAAGCTCAGATGGTTTTTCAAGCTTCATTCGTTGCAGGAGTACCAGGACACTCTTTGTTGGCATTTTCTTCAGTGTTGTACAGAGCAATGGCCTCTTTATCTGCAAAGAGTAAGTATTAAAAATTATAGACATTAAAATAATCGGGGTGTCCTTATTAACCAGTTATTTGCATGGGCGATCACTGTCTGGGACTCAGAAATATTGTTTGAGTATATATGAACTTGACAAACATCTACCAAACGGTCTGTTTGGCAAATTACATTTTTCGTTTTATATAGTATTAAGGTGGCTCCCTACGGTAATTTTAAGAAAGGACTGGTACCGAGTATGACATCGGCACATGCGTAAATAGCAATCTTGTCGAGTTGATATTCTGTCACGTCAGCAGCCAATCTTGTACCCAGACCCATACGCGCGCGGCAGCCGTCCGAGCGATACAAATGCTCAAATATCACACGTTTGCTTCGGTAAATGTTTTTAAAATTTTGTGCATAAAGAAATAGGAAAACCTTAAATAACATACTTAGTGTTTAAAAAAATTCATAGGACAGAACTCTTTTTAATCCATTAAGATTATAGCGAAAAATCTGTTTTGACAACTTCACCTAATATTTTGCTGTAGTGTTCTAAGTGGAAAAAACTGACCAGATGACAATTATTAGAAATTTTAACCGAAGAAAACTGGAGATATGCGTCTAAATAGACGAAAACCGTGAAAATTTGACACATTAAACACACTCGAAAAGCATCAAATACTTCAATACATGTGTGGTTGGAAATTTGCATAAGTTATATTCATCATAAATCAGCTTTTCTTATGATTTTAATCGTCCAGGTCCAACTGTTACGTCACAAACTTGCTAGTGCCAGACTCTTTATACAACACGCCTTTTTTAGAATACTTTGTTGAAAAATTCCGAAATTAACAAGAAGTACGGTTTGCTTCAAATTTTTATCATCATTTTCGTATTCTCCATACTTTGGCGCACATAACAAGCCGAAAAAATAATTTGCCTTGAGCTTTAAACGTCGCACAATAGACTTACTATAACTTAATATCGAATTACTATAACTTCGTCGGTTATGCGACGTAAATGCGACGTCGAGTTAAACGTCGAATTTCAGTCGAATTTAATTGTTTATACTTGGACTCGTGGCGCTTGAAAACGACTTCTTGAAAACATGGCACCCACCAAATTGTCACAGACAGAAGAGAAACATTTAATTCGACGCGACGATAATTCGTCTTGTAACTCGAACACGCATTATCGTCGCATCCGTTCTGACTCAGACGAATTTAATTGCGGAGTCGAATTTAATCGAGTTATAGTATGCACTATGCGTGACAGTTTCGTCGAATAAAATTCAAACAATTAAATTCGTCTATTGTGCGACGTTTAGCGCAGGCCTCAACCAATAATTCATAAGATAAGATAAGATAAGATAAGGTAAGGTAAGGTAAGATAAGATAAGAAGGAAATCAGTACCGAGACGGAGTTTGGATATATGTGATCAAACACTTGCATAAATTAAGACAAAACGTTACTTTAACTACATCTCGTACAGTCGCTTGCACCTAAGTGGAAACACCGCCCTTCAAAACATGTTCTAAATTAATTAATTATTGAAATAAACGATGGGTGGTAAATTAAGATAATTTGTCATTGTTTCCTATATGGCACAGCTTGACACCGACTAAAGTGTGTTTTACAAGTCGTGATATAATTCTTACCATCCGTATATTTAAAGTCACGGATCGTGAACGAAATTTACCATCCGTATCATATCGTAATATTGGACATGTATGGTTGAAATACAAGAAGAAGCTATGACATGGAGAGTGTAACAATAAAGTGGAGTGCTGCGTATATTGGCAGTGTCTAGGATGGAGCAAAGTGAAAAGGTGGTAAACTGCCGAGAATAATTTGGATAACGGAATACTGACGTTTCTGGCGGAGCCCTTTATCAGAGTAAAATGCGAATGGAATGAGGTATAAAGAAGGAATGGCGTATAAAAAAGAACACAAGGCATAGTATACCGTTTTCATTCTTCCTTTCCAAGACTTCTGCTGTTGGTTTGCCTTTAGTCTCTGGTAGAACAAGACACAGCAGGGCTGCAGCTACCGACAGGGCTCCCATTAGTGCAAACGGCACGGTCGGATGGATTCGCTTCATTTCAACAACAAATGGAGCAATGACGCCTCCCACTTGGGCTAACACCCCTAAGAACCCAAGACCACTATTTCTGCAAGTAGAAAAATATAAACAACTTCAAGTGCCTATGAAACGAAAATTAAGTTTGTCTTATTTGAAAGAACACTTAAAATTATAGAGTAACATCTTTTGCAGTTTTTCGTTTCCTTGCTTTGTTCTTGAGATATTTTAGTTTGTTTGATATGCAAATTAAACATTTTGACGTCGTAGGTGCATAATGATCTATCGGAGAAAGTTAGATATATCTTTTCTATTATCAAACCAAATTAATTTGAATGAAGCATGTGAATGTGTTTCGCCCACAACACTAAACATGTAGATCTTCAAGTGATTATTATATTTGATAATAACTCATTATGCACGTGTGACGTCAAAATGTTTAATTTGCATATCAAACAAACTGAAATATCTCAAGAACAAAGCAAGGAAACGAAAAACTGGAAAAGATGTTACTCTATAATTTTAAGTGTTCTTTCAAATACAACGTACTTAATTTTCGTTTCATAAACACTTTAAACGTTAATCTGTCATGAAAAGAAAAACACAAGAGAAACTCTCAACTTCCATTCTCGTAGTACCACTTTATAAAGCATAGAACTTGTAACATTTGCTTTATTATAGTACGATATTAATCTAGTCCTGCCTATATGCTTACCTGACAACTGTTGGAAAGAGTTCAGTAGACCAGATACAAAATCCGTCCCAAGATACTGTAATGAATCCTTTTCCAAGCATACCACCAATGACACGACCAACTATGTAGTCTAGAAAAATATAAAAATGAAATGCGTCTTCACAGGGTAAATATGCACGAAGCGTTTTGTTTGTAGTGAAATGATTGTGATAATGGTGAAGATTTAAGAATGAAATGAGGATGATTGATGGTGATAACGATGACGATAACGATAGTGATGATGTCAGTGATGATGATGATGATGATGATGTCCGTGATGATAATTATGACGATAATGATGGTGATGATGTCCGTGATGATGATGACGATAATGATGGTGATGATGATGATGACGATAATGATGGTGATGATGATGATGACGATAGTGATGATGATGATGACGATAATGATGGTGATGATGATGATGTCCGTGATGATGACGACGATAATGATGATGATGATGACGACGATAATGATCTTGATGATGATGACGACGATAATGTGCGTGATGATGACGACGATAATGATGATGATGTCCGTGATGATGATTATGTAAATGGTCATGATGATGTCCGTGCATAAATTATGACGATAATGATGGCGATGATGCCCGTGATGATGTGCCCGTGATGATGACGATAATGATGATGATAATGATGATGGTGATGATGATGTCCGTGATGATACAATAATACAATACAATACAATAAACTTTATTTAACGTGGACAAATACACTTAGCTATATTCAGCTAATTTGCAGGTATTGCCACGAAACTAACCTAATCTAAAACATATACAAACTAACAGAGATTATGAGCTAAGTAATATAAAAAAAGATAAAAGAATATAAAAATAGTTAAAACTATTAGCAACTATGGTAATTGTAAAATTTGCTCAATGTCAATGTTTTTTATAATACTCTTAAAAACGTTATAGCTCTCTGTAGATCTTATTGTGTCCGGAAGGGCGTTCCATAACTTAGCTGTTTGATGCATCCATGACTTTAGCCCGTATGCATGACTTTGACCCGCATGTCCCCTGATGAAAAGCGACAGAGTTGCCTGCGGAAGAGGCTAGCTAATGCCTAATGAACCAACTGTGACTCATAATAAATGTCTCCAAGTCTACCTGTCCTTGTTGTTCCACCTGGGATCAAAGAAACAATTAAACAAGCAGCTCCTCCCAGCACCATATAAACCACTACTGTCTTCTTGCGTCCAAACCTTCAGAAAACCAATGAAGATGTACTTAGTAAACAGACCATTCTTGGAGGGATGCCTAATCTATTCTTGATGTACAGCTGATGTGGGAGGAACTTTAAAACCACCAATTCAACCATAAATCTTTTTTTCCCTTAAACTTTACCTCTGAGTTATTGTTTTAATATTACCTTTCACAATTGTCAATAATCACCATGTTACCAGGGATCTCGACCAAAGTGACTAAGGCAAAGTTTAGATACATACTGCCACCAAGATCACTGGCTCCATACGCTGCACCATAGTAGACTAGTCCACTTACAAACCTAAAATTTAGAAATACGTTATTTACATTTTTTTGTTCTTTATACGGCACTGAGGACATGCATCTTTGCATGCAGTGAAGTGCAGTGCAGTGCAGTACATACAGTACAGTGCAGTGTAGTACAGTACAATGCAGTACAGTGCAGTACAATGCAGTACAGTGCAGTGTAGTACAGTACAATTAAGTACAATGCAGTATAGTACAGTGTAGTACAGTACAGTACAGGAAAATAGCATTTATTTCTTAATTATATATTGAATCACTTACCATGCAAAAGCCTGAATAAGAGTACTAATGAGCAAAGTTCGCGTAGAGAACAAGGCTAAGAATCCAAGACTTTTATTGCTGGTCATGGGAACTGATAAGTGTTCGTTTGGATATTCCTTTTTGTTAACTTTGGCTATCTGTCGCAGAACATTTTCAGCTTTTTCCACTTTATTGTGGGTCATGTACCAACGGGTAGACTCTGGAATGAATCTTAAAAGCAGTGAAGGATTAGAACCTGTTTAAAATTACATGGAAGTAGGGTCAGGGAGCTTTCTCTCTTCTTAGATTCTGGAATGAATCTAAAGAACAGGTGAAGGGTTAGATTAAAGGCTAAACTAAAAAAACTAAACTAAACTAACCTTATTTATACTGGATAACTTTATCAGTTATATCTAAACTGTTATCCTCAGAGGTCCAGTAAGGGCCCACCCTCATTGGTCCAGTGTTACTACAGGAGGAAACCAGAGTACCCGGAGGAAACCTGTGGTGTTTGGTAGAGTCAAACTGGAAGCACTCTTCTCACATGCGGCCAAGGTGAGTTTTTTTTTAAATCAGATAACTACACTGTGCAGGAATCGGACCCGGCTCGCAGAGGTGAAAGGCGGCACGTGCACTAACCACTGTGCCATCAACACCCAACACCCAACAGGTTAGAACCTGTTTACATGCAGATTGGGTGACCTTTCTAAACTTTTTTCCCTTGGTGGCCTTTTTTGTGATATACTTCCGTCATTGTGGCCACACAAACCCATCACCGCTGCCAAACGTTTTGCTCATGCGCGACGTCCGAGCTCGCACTTAAAAAAAAGAGCGGGAAAACACTGAAATATTTGGACTGGTCCGAGAGTCCGACACAAAAGTTAAAATTATAAGCATACTACCAAAAAGATAAGGTAGGTAATTTGTGCATGGCTTCTTTGTCAATATTGTAACATATTCTGAAATAACCCCTTCGTAATTTTCTTTACCCTTTTTTTAAAACACAAATGAATAGTCGAGTCTTACTTAGTTACTGTCTGGTTGTTCCCACTTCTTTTGCAATGTTTACTCTAGCGAATTCACGCATACGCAAACGTTTTGGAAGCGGTGTTCACAAACCCCCAATCTCTAGCCTGTTCCCATTCTCCCGCCAATAAATATAAGAATTTCGTAGTTTTGACTACTTTTATAGTTATCTGCTAATTAGTTCTATTCACGTCAAAGTTTACCCAGCCTCCCAATATAACTCGGGTGTAAGCGTTCAAACAGCCAAGTCGCAATAAGGGTTACTCCTGTTCGCAGGCTAGGATTACTCTGTCGCTCCAACCGAGGTATATATATTTATATACTAAGTTGCACCACTGCGAGTTCTGTATATATAATGTGGTAATGCCGGGAATTACCCTAGTACAGCTAGTTTAATCGAGTGAAATGCCAAATATCACTTGTAATGTATATTTCTAAAACTCATTAATAATTCATGAGGAAAACACAAAGAAAATCCATGTTTAATGAAGGTCTATATATGTGATATTTACATAAACTTCAGCTTTGATTTTCTCGACTTAGACAACGTTTTTTTTAGAAAAATTACTACGCCAATGAACTTACCAAATAGATCGTTTTAGATACAGAACGGTCGCTCATTCTGTAAATAGTACATATACACCCAAGTTATCCTTGTCATACATGGAAATTCACTTGCATGAAGATATCTTGGGGGATAAGGATAACCTCCCCCCCCCCCCCCCCCCCCAACTCTCCCGTCGAGATAACTCGTGTGATGTGAAAAAACACTTACTTCCAAAAGACGAGAATAAAAATCCAAGGAGCGGTACAGAGAATCATCATAGTCCTCCAATCCCTCACGAAGTAAGCTATCAAGGCCATGACCAACAGTGCAAAGGTGAAGGAGAACCATGTTATAGTTTGAGCAAGAGGTCTGCGGCGAGGCCCAACAAATTCAGCGGACAAGATAACAAGTGGCCAGAAAACTCCATATACAACTGAGCCAATGATGAATCGCGTGATTAGAAATTGCCAGTATTGAGTAGCAAAGGAAGACATAAATCCAACGACAAGTATTATCATGGAACTGGGAAAGAGAGTCACTAGTCGACCATAGCGATCAGAAAGGATACTAAGCGGAATGGTGAAAATCACCGTACCAATGTACACCATGGATGTTGCCAACCAGCCGTAAACAGCGTCATCGCACACTAAATCAAACTGAGATTATAACAGAATTATTGCCTTAGGATCTTATACTACATTATTTACATATGTACTAAGATTCCCGGGCAATGTGCAAACCTCGTACGTTTCAACTTTCCCAGGCTCTCATTGGCCGTACGATATTTCGTCACTGATTGGTCATACATTTTTTTTCATTAGTGAAAAAACAGATTTTTTCATTAGTGAAAAAAAAGATGGCCAATCTACGTTTCGACTGTGTATGATAAGTTGTATGTATACATGTAGTGCATGTCGTACGTTTGCGAGCTTGGTTGAGTTCCGGAGACGGCGATTCGATACCTTGAAGTTAGAATACAAGAACTGACGGCTCAGTCCGTAACTCTCCAGTTCAAACCTTGTTTCATCCCTGGATTTGTTACATCTTAAAGGGCAATAGCACTAAAAATTAAGTTTGTCTAATTTGAAAGAACTCATAAAATTGTAATAGAACATCCTTTACAACTTTTTCGTATCTCTCTTCGTTTTCAAGATATTTCAATTTGTTTGATATGTAAATGAGATGGTCTCTGCATGACGTCAAGTGTGGGGTAAAATATTTTCACATGTAGCAAAACCAGTTATATCTCTAAGTTTGTTCAGCGAAATCATTTGAAACTGTGCACATAAAAACTCCTTGCGACGCTGAACATTTCATGTTAGATATGTAAGTGATTTTGCTCTGTATGAAAATATTTTACCCCACTCCTGACGTCAGAGACCATCTCATTTACATATCAAACAAATTGAAATATCTTGAAAACGCAGAAAGATACGAAAAAGTTGTAAAGGATCTTCTATTACAATTTTATGAGTTCTTTCAAATTAGACAAACTTAATTTTTAGTGCCAATCCCCTTAAAGCAACCGCTGATCGGGAGATTACGATAAAGCTTTCGCAACATGAACATTTACACGGCAAGAAATTACTCTGACTCCGTGTTGAATCAGGTTCTTCTAAATTTTCTGTAAATGTTCTTACCATGCTCTTCTGTTCATTAAAACAAACTCGCGTTTGTAACCCTTTGGTAAAACACTGCCACTCGTTTATGAAATAGTTTCTCAATTTTCTATTATGCTTTAATGCTTTATCCTAAATCAGTGTTACGCTATACTATGAGGTTTACAGGTACATAACTAATAATGTAGTACATATGATATATATTAAAACAAAGAAAAAGGACGGGGGAAAAACAACTAATAAAATGATTTAAATATACAAGTAATAAGAAAGTAAAATACAAAATCAATCAATAAGATGGATGACAGGGGGACTTAATTGTAGAATTCGCGAGAGGACTTGGTGATATTGGTGCATATTGGATTAGACAATGGTGTATATTACTACCCAATAGTCTCATGTTCTCTATGATGTTGAATTTATAATTAAGAAATGTGGTAATAAACGGTCTTTTGTTTGTGCTGTTTAGGCCTGCGCTAAACATCGCACAATAGACGAATTTAATTCAGACGAATTTAATTCTGTGAATTTTATTCGACGAAACTGCGACGTATAACTCGATTAAATTCGACACACGAATTAAATTCATCCTCGGCAATTAAATTCGTCTGAGTCAGACGGATAGCGCGACGATAATGCGTGTTCGAGTTATCGTCGCGTCCAATTAAATGTTTCGCTTCTGTCTGTGACAATTCGGTGCCATGTTTTCAAGAAGTCGTTTTAAGGCTCCACGAGTCCAAGTAAAAACAATTAAATTCGACAGAAATTCAACGTTTAATTCGTCTGAATTAAATTCGTCTATTGTGCGACGTTTAGCGCAGGTCGTCTTATAATTATGAATTCAGTTTGCGCGACCTCAAAACTCATGCACATGATCAAATACTTTCCTTTGATTGGCTAATTAGGAAGTAGGAAGTAAACAAGCCTCTGCATGCAGGCTCGTACTTGTTCGAGTGCTTTATATTTTTTTATTTAATTAATTTCGCCCATATTAAGTCTATGTATCTACAATACAATCAATATCCTATAATTTGATAGGGCTACTGGGGTCTACTAGAAACCTTGATAGGCTTTTTATTTAAGACCCCTAGTTTAGAATAGATATTATATCACGAATATCAGTACATTTCTATCTAAATGTCGTTACTTAAGGCGCTTTCCAATTGACAAAGTTAGACCGGTCAGTCCGGCCAGAATGGACTTGCTTTTGATTAGGACCAAATTTTCCAGTCAGACTATCCCAGGCCTCAAACGAATCGTGTTCCATTTAACCGGACTGACCGGTGTAAATGGAAAGCCCCCTTAGTTTAAGATAAAACTCGAAGCTGAAAATTCTAAACCGAAGCATAACCTAACTGTATCAGAATGTTGCCTGGATGCAACCACGCATCATCACATCCATTACATTGACTTACCTCGGTAATAACTGACGTCCTAGGTCCGTCATACGTGGCGTATTCCCAATCACTTCTGTTCAACTTACATCTGAAGTTGTAATCAATGGCGCCTGGCAGAAAGGTGCCATTAAGGACACACTTTGTACTGTTTGCCACACACTGCCATGGCGGTTCAACTCCTATAAAAAACATGTTGAGCATCTGAAATGTCGGTGGGAAGACAATGGCGCAGAACATCGCCAAACGAGAGATTTGAAATCGACCTAGTTGACCGATGTCTTCGAGAATAGCGTCGACAGATTTACCCATTTCTATAAAAGAAACAGCTGTAAATTGGAATGAGAATCAGGAACGTGCAGTGATTTGATAAAATTATTTATTCTATAGCAGTACACCATGCCCAGAATATATAATTTATACCCAGCAGCGCTGCCCTGGATTTGAAACAAAGCGGTCTTTTGATATGGTAATAGCAGGGTAATATTGAAGCGCGCGCGTCATTTTACAAAGGAATTGATGGTCTCTTGGCGGGCCCCCCATGGCCACAAAGTAATAGCGAGCCAACAACAGCAGAATAACAGTGTTAAACATCCAGAAACTGTATCTATAATTTGTTTATTTTAAACAGTATGTTTACTTTGAGTGGAGCTTGCCACTTGATGAGTGTGCCACTTGATGAGTGTGTTGCGTAGGCAGTGTTGAAATACAAATCGAAATATAGTAAAGTTTGAGTACTACCGAAAATATTGAACGTGGCTCCATACAGTTTCTTGAAAAATGGAAAATACAAGTCCAAAACACGTACATAAACAATTCGGAAAAAGAATAAAACTAAATGTTATGCATAATTAAACAGTCTGACAATCAAAAAATCAACCTCGTACCCAGGGCATTTTGCCTCCACGTTGCGAGGTCGGCGAAAATGGCCCTGGCATCGGCTGGTCACGTGACACCCAGAATTTTGGGGTGTTATGGCAAGAAAATTTATGCGGTCTTTGTGTTTTGTTTTTGTATAGTACGTATACATGAATAATGAATGAGAAATATTTAACGCTCTGCCGACTCACTCATGTGAACCTTTATCATAAAAGCAACTGGCTAGCGTTATTCTTCATACTCCCACGATTATCCAGGATACATGTAAATGTCATGAACAAACATATATCTAATGTTGTTCTTGACTTTAACCAAAGCTATCGTTAATCGTTTCCATTCTTTGGGTAAACTTCGCAGAGTCGGTCTATCACAATTCAAATTTTCATAAATAAATTACACTCTATCTGAATTAATCGAGTTCTTAAACCGGCCAATCAGATTATAGAATCGACCAGGCGATGCCAGGGCCATTTTCGCCGACCTCCCGGCGTGGAGGCAAAATGCCCTGGGTACGAGGTTGTCAAAAAATGTTACCAAATAAATACCAACAGTTGTTGCTATGGCGACAATGACGTTTCAAAATGGCTGCCAATTACCCTTCAAACTAATTTAATTCGAAAAAAACTTTGGTGACCCGCAATTGTTTTTTCATTAAAACTTTTCTTGAAGTATGAGTAATCAATAGGCCGATTTAAAAAAAATTCTGTTTCCATTTTCCATTTTTCAAGAAACTGTATGGAGCCACCTTAAAGTGCCTATGTCATCCTCAGGGACTTTACATATTTATACTAATTGGAACATTCTGAGAAGATTTGTAATATATCTTCTCAGGCGAAAATGTCATCTTCATGGATTTATTTGCCGTTAAAGTTGACGGAAGTGACGTCGAAAGAGGTATTTGTCTATTTGAAAACCACTTTACAGATTCCTCTTTTGACGTCACTTCCGTCAACTTTAACGGCAATAAAATCCACGAAGATGAAATTTTCGCCTGAGAAGATATATTACAAATCTTCTCAGAATGTTCCAATTAGTATAAATATGTAACGTCCCTGAGGATGACATAGCCACCTTTTTAGTAATGTTGACTAGCAGTTTGTTAGCACTAAGCCTCAAGGCCCTTCGTCGTGAAAGAGAAACGTTTCTCTCTGACCATGCTATGACGAAGGGCCTTCGCTCGAAACGTTAGAAACTACGTTCAATAAAAAAAACTTTAATATCTTTAATATCCAATCATAATTTCCTAATATCCTAGGTTATACTTTATAGAACATCATTATTTTTATGTTGTAATTACTTAGTAAATAGTCAGGACCTCTCTGAAAATCACGTTTGATGAGAGAACATCCTGAAATTAAATATTATTACTCGGCCACGTTGGATTCGTGCTTTTCTTACTGAAGCAGGAATTGACACTTCAGTCTTTAAGACACATTCAGTTCGAGGAGCAGCTACTTCGGCTGCTGCTAATGCATTTGTCCCAGTTCAAGAAATATTAAAGATGGCCGACTGGTCCAATGCATCTACCTTTCAACAATTTTATTATAAACCAGTGCTTGCCTCTAATTTTGCACGTGCAGTCCTTTCTTAAGACCTGTTTATATGCAGCCGAGTTACCCTGCAAGCCGAGTTACCCTGCAAGCCGAGTGACCCTGCAAGCCGAGTGTGCAAGCCGAGTTACCCTGCAAGCCGAGTTACCCTGCAAGCCAAGTGACCCTGCAAGCCGAGTGACCCTGCAAGCCGAGTTACCCTGCAAGCCGAGTGACACGCCATGTATAGAAATTCAATGCTATCCCGGCAGAGTGTTTATATGAGACAGGCGGGAAACTCGGCTAACCGAGATCCCAGCAAAACAGCCGAGATCTCAGCATGCCGGGATGAAAATATTCCCAGCCGGGTTACCAGGCAAGAGAGTGTTTATATAGCCGAGTTGAATTCGTCACAACAGCGCACGCGCGACTTATCAAGACAATTGGAAACTACTCATGGAATGTGAAACCATTATAATGCGGGTACTCCGGTTTCCTCATGTAGTAACACTGGACCAATGAGGGTGGGCCCTTACTGGACCTCTGAGGATAACAGTGTAGATATAACTGATAGAGTTATCCAGTATAAATAAGGTTAGTTTAGTTTTAGTTTAGTTTTTTAGTCGTAGACTCGCTTAGTCGTCAAAACAGAAACAGTTTGATATTTTCGACTCCTACGTCGTGTACCGGATACCGTCACACCGAGATATGTATTTTGTGCCAAACAATTGTTGCTCGATTCGGTCTTTTTTAAAGATTAGTGGTCGCCACTTGTTTTCGCTGGTCGCAAAGTGTTTTCAGTTGCAGACTATGAATCGTGACTGTGACTCTACGACATGCACTGTTGCACCAGACTGAATAAAATTTCACCGCATGCAGTCTACGTACTGCTGTGCCATAGACCACTTTCATAAAGCCTGGTTTCCATATAGCAGTAAGAGCCGGCGGCATGGCTGCGGCAAGGACAATCATAGACAGTGTTGAATTAGCCAGCAATAAAAAGCTGTATGCGATTGCTCCTTGCAGCAGCCATGCCGCCGGCTCTTACGGCTATATGGAAACCAGGCTTAAAGACCGACACTTGAAATATTCTTTTATGTGCATCTAAATGAGCCGTTTTGGCCTCTTTATAAAGCAAAAGATTCTTTGAATTCCAGACACAAAAACGAGGCTAGAAAGGCTTATTAAGATGCACACAAAATAATATTCAAATTAGTGTGGTATATAGCTAATTTAGAAAATAATCACACCAGAGTAAAACAATCTGCGGTTAAAGTAAACTAACTCAAGCAAACGAATCTAATTTATTGTACAGTCCCTCCATTCCGTGCTTTCCCCTCCCATTGACAAGTGAAACTATCTGACCAGTTAGCAATAGACACGGACTGCGACGCGGCTAGCTCGAAAAAAGGTTAAACAGCAAAGCATTTAAAAGAAGACACGGTAAATTAACTGCTGTATTTCATGTTTAAGCTTGTTTAATGACTTTCAAGACGCTCCAGTTCTTGCTAAAACGGCTGCAGTGTCTGAGCTGAGGTCAACGTTAATTAAGGAACAACTCTTACTTCTCAGCGTGTTCGCGTCGTTCTGAAGACGTAAAAATAATGCTGAGAGTGGCGTTGTTTACAGAACGAGGACGATATTCATATATACTCTTGGAATTACAAATTATTCATTCACATTGTTTTCATTAAGAATTATTTTGTTTTTAAGGCGCGTCGTCAAGCTTGCCGCGTCGTGGATCTTAAAGTCGCTAATATTTACACTAGCGCGCCGCATCACCATGCATATCCATGCACATCTCAACAATACCTACCTTGCTTTTCCACTGCCTCTGATTCTGGCCACACTTTAGCATCCCCCATGATGACGAAGAGCTGTGTGCAATATGTAAAAATGTGCTCAAAGTAAGGACTAAGGTATTTCGCGTCTGACGCCCAATAACGTGTTTTGGAAACTGCAGGGCGCGGGGAGATTATTATTTTCTGTTTACATGGAAGGAGGGATGGGACGTTAAGCACCACAACCTTTATTTGTCTCATGTCGTTTATATGAAGCATATGTTTGCCAGGACATTTTTGTCCCGTCCCTCCCCCCCAACCGGGATCCCGGCTTGAGAGGGACAATTCTCGCCATATAAATGCTCTGTCCCGCCTATAACCGGGACGATATGACGGTACCGTTTCGAGTATTTATTTTGATTCTTAAGCTGTTTATTCGATACAAATGAGTGATAACGGCTAGTAGGAGGACAGCAGCTCTTTATAATACGTCAAATTCTATTTATTTCTCTGTTATTCTGTGTTTTTTTCAACTTTCTAGCTGTGTTGTGAAACGTCCTGGTCGCAATTGTCCCGCCTGAAAACATTCTCATATAAACCCAGGATGAAAAACGTCCCGTCCCGCTTACTTGTCCCGTGCCGGCTCCCATGCATGTAAACAGCCTCTTAGACCCCGTTTACAGCACAGTGTGTATAAAAAAAACCTGAACCCTTAGAAAACAACGTATATATTGTAGTAGTTTGAAAGCCCTAAAAGCGCTGCGTTATAAATTAATCAGCACATAAGTTAAACGAAGCGAAAAAGCTTTTAAATACTTTCACCATGCATACACTTCAAGTTATCTTAATTTCCCAGGTGTATAAGACCGTGTGTTTTACGCATCTGTGGGTTCAGCGAAGTGCTTAGGGCTTTCAAACTACTACAATAGGTTGTTTTCTAAGGGTTCAGGTTTTTTTGATACACACTGTAGAGCAAAAGTATCCGGATTCACAATGTTTTTCATCCTCGTGGGAATAAAAAACAATGTGAATCCGGATACTTTTGCTCTACAGTAAAAACCCGCTAACAAGAACCTACCACTATTAAGAACCTCAGGCTGAAATTAAGAATTTATTTATATAAGAATAGTAGAATACATAAGAATATATAAGAATATAAAGAACCTATCCCAGGCTGATTTGGTAAAGTGTAGGTTCTTGTTAGCGGATTTTTACTGTAGTGTAAACGGGTCTTAGGATGTCGCATTCTGGTCATGCAAACGATCATTTGTTTTGCGACATCTGATTTCACTATATATAGCGAATCACTATTTACAGATATTGCTAACGGTATTATAATTGTCACACAATTTTCAAGAAAAGTGAAGAATTATTTTACCAGTCTAAAAGTTCATTTTTAATTACTGATCTCTCTATATATATACGACAGTATTCAAGACTAACTAGCTGCTGGTAATTTTACAGATTGCATAAAAACGAAGCTCAGATGCTATCTCAAGCTTCAGTCATCGCAATAGTGTCAGGATATTCTTTATTGTGGTTTTCACGATTCTCGTACAAAATGATGGCCTCTCCATCTGAAAAAGTAAGTACGATAAATATATTATATTATCAGAGTAAACTTATAAGACATTGCCTGTTCCAAGGCAAAATGGCCTTCTAATGACCAATTAGACCGATTAGATAGTTAAAGGGCAACTATAGATACGTTTCCAGGTTATTCTATTTTCCGTTAAAGTCGAAAAAGTTCAATCTAAAACTGAAGAAATAATTGAAGGAAAAGTTCAATCTAAGAAATAATTGAAACCAGTCACTCGGTTCCACTCTTATGAACTGTCTAAGGAGGCTTTCCATTCACACGGTTAGATCGGTCAGTCCGGTTAAATGGAACACGATTCGTTTGAGGCTTAGGACGGTCAGACTGGAAAATTTGGTCCTAATCAAAAGCAAGTCCATTCTGGCCAGACTGACTGGTCTAACCTTGTCAATTGGAAAGCGCCCCTAAGTTTGAGTTTTTTGCTCCTTTTGCTGAACTCGTGTGAACGACGACCGCGTCGAAGTAAAGACTGGTACATAGCAGGTGATTGGTGGGTTTTACCGGTATGACGTCAAAGGCAATGGAGTACCCATTCTCCTTGAAACGCGGTCATACTTCAAGAGGACCTATACTGTGCATGCAAGCTTGATGTAATGTAACGGACGTTTGGTGGCCGTTCGTCAAACTCAAATAGTCATAAAATGTTTCTGAGTCCCAAAATAGGGATCGAACCTGTAAGCTTTTAATGCGTGCTGGTCAGATGTTCTAACCCAGTGGCGTAGGAAGCAAGTTGATCTTGGAGGGGCACAGGACTTCAGAAGGACACTTGAAACACATGTTTTATCATAAAAAGGGCACTTTTCTGTTGCAAAAAGGGCACTTCATGACAAAGTCGGGGGGAGGGGCACATGCCCCGTTTTCCCCTGGCTCCTACGCTCCTGCTCTTATAACCGGATTGGCATTGAGCTACTTAGGCTTGGATGGAGACTTGTTACCATGGCAAGCGCACTGATATCGTCAAAAACAGCAAAGTGTCCAAACAATGTTGGCCAGGATTTAAGATAGCTACCTTTTTTATTCTCTATTTCCAAGACTTCTGCTGTTGGTTTGCCTTTAGTCTCTGGTAGAACAAGACACAGGAAGGCTGCAGTTACTGACAGGGCTCCCATTAGTGCAAATGGCACGGTCACATGGATTCGTTTCATTTCAACAACAAATGGAGCAATGACGCCTCCCACTTCGGCTAACACCCCTAAGAACGCAAGACCACTATTTCTGCAGGTAGAAAAATATAAACAACTTCAAGTGCCTATGAAACGAAATTTAAGTTTGTCTTATTTGAAAGAACACTTAAAATTATAGAGTAACATCTTTTGAAGTTTTTCGTTTCCTTGCTTTGTTCTTGAGATATTTTAGTTTGTTTGATATGCAAATTAAACATTTTGACGTCGTAGGCATGAGTAATGAGTAATGAGTAATGATTTATTTAACGTCATAAGCACAGGATGTGGTCGCCCAATCATCCGAGCCAGAGGCTCATGTTAAAAGTGCACGACATAAGCTAAGACCTAACGTGTTGGGATCATAGATAGTTTAGGCATAGAGATATAAGTACTAGAGGGGGCGTCCTATCTTAATTTCAGTCAACCGCGGGTAACCAATTGAACGCCGCCATCTTGGATTTTTTGGGAGGCAAACATTAGGCGTGTTGGTTGGCAAAGGACTGGGTCTAGTGCATTTGCCAACCAATTAACTGAAATATCATAGGTGATGGCGGCTGCCATGTGGTTACCAAATTTTCCCGCCAATGCCCCCTCTAGTATTTATATGATCTCTATGGTCGTAGGTGCATAATGAGCTATCGGAGAAGGTTAGATATCTTTCCTATTATCAAACCAAATTAATTTGAATGAAGCATGTGGATGTGTTTCGCCACAACACTAAACCTGTAGATCTTCAAGTGATTATTATAGTTGATAATAGCAAATTAGATATATAACTTTTTCGATAACTCATTATGCACGTGTGACGTCAAAATGTTTAATTTACATATCAAACAAACTGAAATATCTCAAGAACAAAGCAAGGAAACGAAAAACTGGAAAAGATGCTACTCTGTTATTTTAAGTGTTCTTTCAAATACAACATACTTAATTTTCGTTTCATAAACACTTTAAACGTTAATCTGTCATGAAAAAAAACAACACAAGAGAAACTCTCAACTTGCATTCTCGTAGTACCACTTTATAAAACATAGAACTTGTAACATTTGCTTTATTGTAGTACGATATTAATCTAGTCCTGCCTATATGCTTACCTGACAACTGTTGGAAAGAGTTCAGCAGACCAGATACAAAGTACGTCCCAAGATACTGTAATGAATCCTTTTCCAAGCATACCACCAATGACACGACCAACTATGTAGTCTAGAAAAATATAAAAATGAAATGCGTCTTCATAGGGTAGATATGCACGAAGCGTTTTGTTTGTGTTTAAATAAAATGGATAAATAAGTGAAATGATTGTGATAATGGTGAAGATTTAAGAATGAAATGAGGACGACTGATGGTGATAACAATGGTGATGATGATGGTACGTGATGATGATGATGATGTCCGTGATGATGATGATGATGATATCCGTGATGATGATTATAAACATATTTATTAACATTTGCCCCAAGACCTGCGGTAGCAGCTCATCCAGGGGGCTCACGCAAAAAAAATTACAGAATACGTAGAAAGCACACAATTTGAAACACACTAAATAAATAAATAAATAAAACAATAAGTTACAATGGTATAATTGAAGTTATAAAAAAATAAACAATAAACTAAACTAGGTTGAAGAACTAAATCTACCACTATCAATAATAAAGTTTTGAACACTTATAAAAAGCTGAATTTTAGTTTGAAAGTTCACAGAGTTGTTTGGAGGACCAAACAGCAAAATATGACATTTTTCAGAATCAGTCGCTTCAACCCAGTTACAACCTAAAAGGGCAGCAGCTGAGGCAAAGAGCGAGTCACGCAGAGCAGCATAAATCGGGACATGATGATTATGATGATGATGTCCGTGATGATGATGTCCGTGATGATGATGATGATGATGATGATGATGATGTTGTCCGTGATGATGATTATGATGATGATGGTACGTGATGATGATGTCCGTGATGATGATTATGATGGTGATGATGATGATATCCCTGATGATGATTATGATGATGATGATGTCCGTGTTAAAGATGATGTCCGTGATGATGATGATGTCCGTGATGATGATGATGATGTCCGTGACGATGATGATGTCCGTGATGATGATGATTATGATGATGATGATGATGATGATGTCCGTGATAAAGATGATGTCCGTGATGATGATGATGTCTCTGATGATGATGATGATGATGATGTCCGTGATGGTGATGATGATGGTGGTGGTGATGGTGGTAACGATGATGACAACAACAATGATGATAACGATGGTGACCAGTGTCACTCCACTAAGTTATGGGTAATGCCTCATGAACAAACCGTGACCCATAATAAATGTCTCCCAGTCTACCTGTCCTTGTTGTTCCACCTGGGATCAAGGAAACAATTAAACAAGCAGCTCCTCCCAGCACCATATAAACCATTACTGTCTTCTTGCGTCCAAACCTTCAGAAAACCAATGAAGATGTACTTAGTAAACAGACCATTCTTGGGAGGATGCCTAATCTATTCTTGATTTACAGCTGACGTTGGAGGAACTTTAATGAAAGAAACTTTAAGGGATTGATTGCAAACCACCAATTCAACCATAAATCTTTTTTCCCCTCAAACTTTACCTCTGAATTATTTTAATATTACCTTTCACAATTGTCAATAATCAGTATGCCAGCAGGGATCTCGATCAAAGTGACTAAGACAAAGTTTAGATACATACTGCCACCAAGATCACTGGCTCCATACGTTGCACCATAGTAGACTAGTCCATTTACAAACCTAAAATGTAGAAGTACGTTATTTACATTTTTTGTTTTTTTATACCGCATCTTTGCACGCAGTACAGTACAGTACAGTGCAATGCAGTGCAGTACGGTACAGTACAGTGCAATGCAGTGCAGTACAGTACAGTGCAATGCAGTACAGTACAGTGCAATGCAGTACAGTACAGTACAGTACAGTACAGTACATTACAGTACAGTGCAATGCAGTGCAGTATACAGTTACAGTACAGTGCAGTGTAATGCAGTACAGTACAGTGCAGTGTAGTACAGTACAATGTAGTACAGTACAGTACAGTGCAGTGCAGTGTAGTACAGTACAATGCAGTACAGTACAGTACAGGAAAATAGCATTTATTTCTTAATTATATCTTGAATCACTTACCATGCAAAAGCCTGAATAAGAGTACTAATGAGCAAAGTTCGCGTAGAGAACAAGGCTAAGAATCCAAGACTTTTATTGCTGGTCATGGGAACTGATAAGTGTTCGTTTGGATATTCCTTTTTGTTAACTTTGGCTATCTGTCGCAGACCATTTTCAGCTTTTTCCACTTTATTGTGGGTCATGTACCAACGGGTAGACTCTGGAATGAATCTTAAAAGCAGTGAAGGATTAGAACCTGTTTAAAATTACATGGAAGTAGGGCCAGGGAGCTTTCTCTCTTCTTAGATTCTGGAATGAATCTAAAGAACAGGTGAAGGATTAGATTAAAGGCTGCACGCCACGCACGATTCACGAAGCTGTCAACAATGGCGGTGTTTGGCGAGACAAGAAAACGTTTCGCCTGAACATTCAGATGTTGACAAGAAGATTGTTAGGTTACAAGAAAATAAGGATTCAGGGAATACAAAGAAAGCAACAAACGATGCATCCAGAAGCCTTGAGACGACAACAGAATGGAAATAGACAATGAAAAGCGGACAAAAGTTAAGCTAAGCTAACTTTATTAACATTTAAAATTTCAGCTTTTTTTGGAAAGATTAATATGTTTCGGTATAATATGGTTTAAACCACTGAGCTACGGAAGCCGTTGCCAAGAGCTAGGTCACGAGTTCTGTATATATTATGTAGTAATGCCGGGAATTACCTTACATCCAGTTTAATCGAGTGAAATTCCAAATATCACTTGTAAGTACTATTTACAGAGTGAGTGGTCGTTCTGTATCGGGGTATCCCGATACAGAACGGACAGAATTCTGTAAATTACTTCTCAAACGATCAATTTGGTAAGTTCATTGGCGTAGTAATTTTTCTAAAGAAAACGTTGTCTAAGGCCTGTTCCAAACGCCGCTCTTCTTATGTGCCGAACCTAATGATAATGACCTAAATCCTTTGTTTATGCTGATTTGCATTAGGTTCGGCGCATGAGAAGAGCGGCGTTTGGAACGGGCCTAAGTCGAGAAAATCAAAGCTAAAGTTTATCTAAATCAAGAGGAATCTATATCACATATATAGACCCTCATTAAACATGGATTTTCGTTGTGTTTTCCTCGTGAATTATTAATGAGTTTTAGAAATATGTATTCTAAAACTCAATACAGGCACTTGGCTTTGCCTCGTGTCTGTATACCCCGATACAGAACGGCCACTCATTCTGTAAATAGTACATTGTCTTACATGGAAATTCACTTGCATGGTGATGTCCAACCTCGTACCCAGGGTCTTACCTCCGCTCCCCCGCCCCCGCCCACCGCTTCGGAAAGACCCTGGTACACTCTGGTCACGTGCTTCCCAAAATATGGGCAGT
The DNA here is from genome assembly GCA_035771165.1 of Paragorgia papillata. NCBI lineage: Eukaryota > Metazoa > Cnidaria > Anthozoa > Scleralcyonacea > Coralliidae > Paragorgia > Paragorgia papillata. The sequence continues at coordinate 4,459,790 of JAWNZC010000025.1, read as the reverse complement.
ACAAAATAAATTTAGTGTGGGTAGGGTGGTACAAAAAACTTTCTCGATTTACCGACCGGAGTAGTGTTTATACAAAATGCAAAACATCTGGCCAGATGAAATGTCACGACTCACGAAAGGTGCACAACGGCTTGGAGAAACAATCCGAAACGAGATATAATTTAATAAGAATGCCAAAGTCTCAAAGATCAATATTTTGCTGGCTTTGTAGCGCTGGCGACATGTGTTATTTATTGATGGGAGAATATTCGTTTTAAGCATTTGAATCGCGAGGCTTTTAACTGGACGTATTCACTTAAATATAACGGCAGCTTTCACGTGTGGTATTCAACAACGTACAGGTGAAACACATACGTGTTTTAATGTTTATATTGAGAGTTTGAAACAGTCTTCCATTTCATTATCCACTGTGAGGTTTACTGTGCTGCGTTGTTTTGGCCAGTTCTCATGCCGACAAAATTATGGTCAGTCATCCACGAACATGATAATTGATAAATATATTTGATATAAAATGCAATTTTCAAGTTTTAAAAAGGTTAGTCGATATCCGTACCTATTATATTTTAAACAATTGGCGAGGGACTATAATTTAATACGACGTGTTATTATTAATAGTCCGAAAAGCGGCGGGTATTAGGTTGTTGCATTTAAAACGATCAAAACTAAGAGATACGTAACAAGTTAACTTGAACGGGGGTTTCTTTATCGGACAAGAAGTTTGTGACAGCAAAGAAGCAGAAAAATCGATAAGACTCGCTCGCTTTCTTGAAGTATACTGAAAGTACTATTTCTTTAAGTAAACAACACAGCGCATTCAGAAATGCAGACAGATGACAACAAAGGTTCGACATTTCACCTTTGCCTTATTAAATGTGTCTAGTGTCTTGCTGTACCATTATAGAATGATCTTGGTTTCAAATATTTTACTATTTTAGTACTGTTTATTTTTGTTTATTTGTCGTACGTTGATTAAACTATTATTCGATATTTTAATATACTTTGCCGAATGGAGGAGCGGCAACAGTTTTCGTAGTGGCGTATTCATATTTCATGATCGAGCGACGAAAGATCAAATTTGCGGAGTAACTGGAGTTTATATAAATAGAAAAATGATACTAAGACATCGATTAATCGACTACATATTGTATAATTTAAGCACCCAGGTTGACGATTATTAAACGAATGGGAACATCAAAAGCTTTCTTCATTATAATCTTAAATAAACACAGCGATTTATTATAAACTAAAAACAATAGCTGTCAAAACAACTTGTTTCAATTTTAAAATCGTATCACCGGTTTAACGATTCATTTCAAAATCTAATACCAGAAAACAAAACAAGATACGTATACATGCATTTCTTCGACTATTCCAGCGAGGTCAAGCCACAGAATAAATACTAAGGTCAAGCATTGATACGCAGGGGACACTCCCACAGTCGAAAATGTTGATAGACGACACGTGACCAGCGTGTACCAGGGTCTTTCCGAAGCGGTGGGCGGGGGCGGGGGAGCGGAGGTAAGACCCTGGGTACGAGGTTGGGTGATGTCTTGGCCCAAACAGTCTCCCATCGGGATAACTCGTGTGATGTGAAAAACACTTACTTCCAAAAGACGAGAACAAAAATCCAAGGAGCGGTACAGAGAATCATCATAGTCCTCCAATCCCTCACGAAGTAAGCTATCAAGGTCATGACCAACAGTGCAAAGGTGTAGGAGAACCATATTATGGTTTGAGCTAGAGGTCTGTAGCGAGGCCCAACAAATTCAGTGGACAAGATAACAAGTGGCCAGAAAACTCCATATACAACTGAGCCAATGATGAATCGCGTGATTAGAAATTGCCAGTATTGAGTAGCAAAGGAAGACATAAATCCAACGACAAGTAGTATCATGGAACCGGGAAAGATAGCCACTAGTCGACCATAGCGATCAGAAAGGATGCCAAGCGGAATGGTGAAAATCACCATACCAATGTAGCTCATGGATGTTGCCAACCAGCCGTAAACAGCGTCATCGCACACTAAATCAAACTGAGATTATAACAGAATTATTGCCTTAGGATCTTATACTACATATGTACTAAGATTCCCGGGCAATGTACAAAGCTCTCATTGGCCCGCCGTACGATATTTCTTCACTAGTTAAAAGTATCGTATCGACTTTCTGATTGGTCATACTTTTTTTTCATTAGTGAAAAATCAGATGGCCAAGATTGAAAAATAATTTAAATAAAGATTCTACGTTTCGACTGTGTATGATAAGTTGTACCATAGTTAGTGGAGGGAGATGGTCTAGAAACTCGGCAAAACTCATTGTTCTATGGTTGTGTTCAATTTGTCTAATTTCACGGTCACTGAACGTATTGTATTTTCTGTATAATGAAGCAGTCATCCAATAGCAACGTTCGGGTTTAATTAGTGCAGTCCTTCGTCGTCACATGTTGTAAGTCCTTTGTGCGTTCTGTAGTCCTTCGTCGTCACGTGTCCATAGAATTTCCTTTCTTCAACCAATTGTCTTCCTCGAACATGAACACAATAACATGACCATTGCATGATCTTGAAAGACAATGGAGCTTCCAAATCATCCTCCTCCACTAACTGTGGTTGTACGTATACATGTATAGTGCATGTCGTACGTTTGCGAGCTTGGTTGAGTTTTGGAGACGGCGATTCGATACCTTGAAGTTAGAATACAAGAACTGACGGCTCAGTCCGTAACTCTCCAGTTCAAACCTTGTTTCATCCCTGGATTTGTTACATCTTAAAGCAACCGCTGATCGGGAGATTACGATAAAGCTTTCGCAACATGAACATTTACACGATAAGAAATTACTCCGACTCCGTGTTGAATCAGGTTCTTCTAAATTTTAATCAGGTTCTTTCTAAATATAATTATGAATTCAGTTTGCGCGGCCTCAAAACTCATGCACATGATCAAATACTTTCCTTTGATTGGCTAATTAGGAAGTAGGAAGTAAACAAGCCTCTGCATGCAGGCTCGTACTTGTTCGGTTACAAGTTGCTTTATATTTTTTTATTTAATTAATTTCGCCCATATTGAGTCTATGTACTATCTACAATACAATCAATATCCTATAATTTGATAGGGCTACTGGGGTCTACTAGAAACCTTGATAGGCTTTTTATTTAAGACACCTAGTTTAGAATAGATATTATATCACGAATATCAGTACATTGCTATCTAAATGTCGTTACTTAGGGCGCTTTCCAATTGACAAGGTTAGACCGGTCAGTCCGGCCAGAATGGACTTGCTTTTGATTAGGACCAAATTTTCCAGTCAGACCATCCCAGGCCTCAAACGAATCGTGTTCCATTTAACAGGACTGACCGGTCTAACCATGTAAATGGAAAGCCCCCTTAGTTTAAGATAAAACTCGAAGCTGAAAATTCTAAACCGAAGCATAACCTAACTGTATCAGAATGTTGCCTGGATGCAACCACGCATCATCACATCCATTACATTGACTTACCTCGGTAATAACTGACGTCCTAGGTCCGTCATACGTGGCGTATTCCCAATCACTTCTGTTCAACTTACATCTGAAGTTGTAATCAATGGCGCCTGGCAGAAAGGTGCCATTAAGGACACAATTTGTACTGTTTGCCACACACTGCCATGGCGGTTCAACTCCTATAAAAAACATGTTGAGCATCTGAAATGTCGGTGGGAAGACAATGGCGCAGAACATCGCCAAACGAGAGATTTGAAATCGACCTAGTTGACCGATGTCTTCGAGAATAGCGTCGACAGATTTACCCATTTCTATAAAAGAAACAGCCGTAAATTGGAATGAGAATCAGGAACGTGCAGTGATTTGATAAAATTGTTTAATGAAATAATTGTTAATTGAAATATAGTAAAGTTTGAGTACTACCGAAAATATTGAACGTAGTTTCTAACGTTTCGAGGGAAGCTTAACATGTATTCAGTTTTAGTAATGTTGACTAGCAGTTTGTTAGCACTAAGCCTCAAGGCCCTTCGTCATGAAAGAGAAACGTTTCTCTCTGACCATGCTATGACGAAGGCCCTTCGCTCGAAACGTTAGAAACTACGTTCAATAAAAAAAACTTTAATATCTTTAATATCCAATCATAATTTCCTAATATCCTAGGTTATACTTTATAGAACATCATTATTTTTATGTTGTAATTACTTAGTAAATAGTCAGGACCTCTCTGAAAATCACGTTTGGTGAGAGAACATCCTGAAATTAAATATTATTACTCGGCCACGTTGGATTCGTGCTTTTCTTACTGAAGCAGGAATTGACACTTCAGTCTTTAAGACACATTCAGTTCGAGGAGCAGCTACTTCGGCTGCTGCTAATGCATTTGTTCCAGTTCAAGAAATATTAAAGATGGCCGACTGGTCCAATGCATCTACCTTTCAACAATTTTATTATAAACCAGAGTGACCCGCCATGTATAGAAATTCAATGCTATCCCGGCAGAGTGTTTATATGAGACAGGCGGGAAACTCGGCTAACCGAGATCCCAGCAAAACAGCCGAGATCTCGGTATGCCGGGATGAAAATATTCCCAGCCGGGTTACCAGGCAAGAGAGTGTTTATATAGCCGAGTTGAATTCGTCACAACAGCACACGCGCCACTTATCAAGACAATTGGAAACTACTCATGGAATGTGAAACATTATAATGCGGGTACTCCGGTTTCCTCCTGTAGTAACACTGGACCAATGAGGGTGGGCCCTTACTGGACGTCTGAGGATAACAGTTGAGATATAACTGATAGAGTTATCCAGTATAAATAAGGTTAGTTTAGTTTTAGTTTAGTTTTTTAGTCGTAGTCGTCAAAACAGAAACAGTTTGATATTTTCGACTCCTACGTCGTGTACCGGATACCGTCACACCGGGATATGTATTTTGTGCCAAACAATTGTTGCTCGATTCGGTCTTTTTTAAAGATTAGTGGTCGCCACTTCTTTTCGCTGGTCGCAAAGATGTTTTTCAGTTGCAGACTATGAATTGTGACTGTGACTCTACGACATGCACTGTTGCACCAGACTGAATAAAATTTGACCGCATGCAGTCTACGTGCTGCTGTGCCACAGACCACTTTCATAAAGGCCGACACTTGAAATATTCTTTTATGTGCATCTAAATGAGCCGTTTTGGCCTCTTTATAAAGCAAAAGATTCTTTTGAATTCCAGACACAAAAAAGAGGCTAGAAAGGCTAATTAAGATGCACACAAAAGAATATTCAAATTAGTGTGGTCTATAGCTAATTTAGAAAATAATCACACCAGAGTAATTGAAGATTTCTCGACCAGCATATTTCCTCAAAAGGGCCCCTAAACTAACTCAAGCAAACGAATCTAATTTATTGTACAGTCCTTCCATTCCGTGCTTTCCCCTAGACATCTAGACGTCTCCCATTGACAAGTGAAATTATCTGACGGGCGGACCAGTTAGCAATAGACACGGACTGCGACGCGGCTGGCTCGAAATGGTTGCGCGTTGGTTATCAGCGATAATGGTCTAAAGTCAAAGAACGAACGTACTAGCTCACAGAAAAGCGATCCAAACGACGATTAAAGACGAATTCGACAAAAACCGAAGCGATATCCTTCTTGCTTCGCAAGTTTAACAAGGATAAATGGCATGACCGCGCGCTCGCCCCAATGGTTTTGCACCCCTTGCAATATGGCGAAATAAACCTTGATGAAAATAAAGCTGAGTTGCCCAATAACGTTGTTTAGGTCCCGTTTACACTATTACGGTACGGTCAGTCTTCCGTTGAAAAATCACTACGTTTCTTTGTTGTGTTTACACTATTCCGGAGTGGTTTTCCGTAGCGTTAGTCACTACACTTAGCACTCCGGCTGCAAATCACTACGCTATGGTAAATTTACCGTACCGTCATAGAGTAAACAGACGATCTTTTTGTTACGGAACGCTCACCCCAATCCGGACCACCATCGTACCGTAATAGTGTAAACGAGGCCTTATAGAGAACGAGGACGGTATTCATATATACTCATGGGATTACAGAATTATATTGCTTTTAAGGCGCGTCGCCGAGCTTGCCGCGTCGTGGATCTTAAAGTCGCTAATATTTACACTAGCGCGCCGCATCACCCATATCCATGCACATCTCAACAATACCTACCTTGCTTTTCCACTGCCTCTGATTCTGGCCACACTTTAGCATCCCCCATGATGACGAAGAGCTGTGTGCAATATGTAAAAATGCGCTCAAAGTAAGGACTAAGGTATTTCGCGTCTGACGCCCAATAACGTGTTTTGTGAAACTGCAGGGCGCGGGGGAGATTATTTTCTGTTTACATGGAAGGCGGGACGGGTATTGCTAATTATTAATAATTTACAGATATTGCTAACGGTATTATAATTGTCACACAATTTTCAAGAAAAGTGAAGAATTATTTTACCAGTCTAAAAGTTCATTTTTAATTACTGATCTCTCTATATATATACGACAGTATTCAAAACTAACTAGCTGCTGGTAATTTTACAGATTGCATAAAAACGAAGCTCAGATGCTATCTCAAGCTTCAGTCATCGCAATAGTGTCAGGATATTCTTTATTGTGGTTTTCACCATTCTCGTACAAAATGATGGCCTCTCCATCTGAAAAAGTAAGTACGATAAATATATTATATTATCAGAGTAAACTTATAAGACATTGCCTGTTCCAAGGCAAAATGGCCTTCTAATGACCAATTAGACCGATTAGATAGTTAAAGGGCAACTTATTCAGGTTATTCTATTTTCCGTTAAAGTCGAAAAAGTTCAATCTAAAACTGAAGAAATAATTGAAGGAAAAGTTCAATGTAAGAAATAATTGAAACCAGTCACTCGGTTCCACTCTTATGAACTGTCTAAGGAGGCTTTCCATTTACACGGTTAGATCGGTCAGTCCGGTTAAATGGAACACGATTCGTTTGAGGCTTAGGACGGTCAGACTGGAAAATTTGGTCCTAATCAAAAGCAAGTCCATTCTGGCCGGACTGACTGGTCTAACCTTGTCAATTGGAAAGCGCCCCTAAGTTTGAGTTTTTTGCTCCTTTTGCTGAACTCGTGTGAACGACGACCGCGTCGAAGTAAAGACTGGTACATAGCAGGTGATTGGTGGGTTTTACCGGTATGACGTCAAAGGCAATGGAGTACCCATTCTCCTTGAAACGCGGTCATACTTCAAGAGGACCTATACCGTGGATGCAAGCTTGATGTAATGTAACGGACGTTTGGTGGCCGTTCGTCAAACTCAAATAGTCATAAAATGTTTCTGGAGTCCCAAAATAGGGATCGAACCTGTAAGCTTTTAATGCGGGCTGGTCAGATGCTCTAACCCAGTGGCGTAGGAAGCAAGTTGATCTTGGAGGGGCACAGGACTTCAGAAGGACACTTGAAACACATGTTTTATCATAAAAAGGGCACTTTTCTGTTGCAAAAAGGGCACTTCATGACAAAGTCGGGGGGAGGGGCACATGCCCCGTTCCCCCTGGCTCCTACGCCCCTGCTCTTATAACCGGATTGGCATTGAGCTACTTAGGCTTGGATGGAGACTTCTTACCATGCCAAGCGCACTGATATCGTCAAAAACAGCAAAGTGTCCAAACAATGTTGGCCAGGATTTAAGATAGCTACCTTTTTTATTCTCTATTTCGAAGACTTCTGCTGTTGGTTTGCCTTTAGTCTCTGGTAGAACAAGACACAGCAGGGCTGCAACTACTGACAGGGCTCCCATCAGGCCAAATGGCACGGTCGGATGGATTCGCTTCATCTCAACAACAAATGGAGCAGTGACAGCTCCTACACGGCTTAGCACTCCCACGAAACCTATACCACTATTTCTGCACATACAAAGTAAATAAGATAAATTATTATATGGCACAAGTTACTTCCGTTGAAATCGTGTGTTCTCATTGGCTGGGACGCGTCACGTGCCGGTCGGTAATTTTCCGTAATTGACCGCTCGATTACGGATTTTGGCAGGCATGTTGTCTGCAACCAGCCTAGACATAGGCTTTTCCGTGGTTGAGCTGTGGCCTATGGGACTGGGAACTAAATTCGCTTCATGACGTAACCCAGTCCTTTCGGCCATCCTCCTCAAATTTATAGCCCCCAGGTCCCCAAATAGGAAATAGAAGGCCTAGGTCTAGGCTGGTCTGCAACTAAACAATGAAAGAAAACCGCAAAAATTTTGTGAATTCAATAACCTGAGGACTAAATTATGTACGAGTGGGACGATGAGCAATCTGGCAGTGAGTTTTAGGATTCCGAAAGGGATGACAACAAGAGCAACAACATTGAAATTTGAAAACGATGAGTCTATGTCACACGCTCGAGGTCACACTATTGACAAGGTAATGTAAGGGGCCATACACAAAATACGTGACGCTTCGGGGGGTGTTTGAACAATAGTCACATAAGACGGGAGGGGGTATCACTAAGCACTGTCACGTGACGGAGAGGCTGAAATTAAACATGACCATGTTAATGTTGATGATACCACGAACAACGATATATTGGAGCTAGCATGAAGTATTTACCGTCAAAGTGGAGTGATCGCTGACACTAGATCCTGAAGGCTCGGTCCAAAAAAGCGAGAATTATTAAAATGGCAGATGCATTGACGTTGTTAAAACGTTGATTCCGGGCTATGAGAAGGCATATTGTAATAAAAAGGGCCAGGAAGTCCAACAGCAGGTATGCAAAGAATTACTGCTGACAAATAAAATCGTCTGGCGTTAGACATTTAAAATGGGGAATATATTTTAATTTATGGCACTCCCTTGTAATTTCGATTGATTTAGATTTAATAACTTTAATGCCTATAGCAACTGGTGGTCAAACAGGGCGAAATGCCCCAGTTAAACATGACTACCATGATGTAGGTCTTGATTTTACGGAGAGAGGAAAACCGGAGAACCCGGCGGAAAACCCTCGAATCACAGGAGAGATCAACTATAAAGCCCTAATCAAACGAGAACGCAAGTCATCGCAAGTTGGCAGTCAGAATTTCTGTGGCGGTCGTTCGAACTCCCTAAATTAACAAAATACTAGTTTTAACTTTGTGACGGTACATGATATTTTCGGGAAACTATTCAGAGCGGCTGGCTGAGATAGCATGACTGCCAACTTGCGATGACTTGCGTTCTTGTTTGATTAGGGCTTAACTCTACTCACATAAGTTCCAAGCTCGACAACGAGTCATCAGTCCCAGATGGTCACCCATCCAAGTACTAACTCCGTCTAACCCGGGCTTAACTTTTTGGTGAGAGGCAGCGCTTTAACAGCACACGCCACCTGTGTTCCCCTAATCGTGAGACTTTTCATTTTCTGCCGTAGATTTTGTATACTGGTACTCTAACATAATCTGTATGCTGGGTATGCTTAATTACCTGACAACTGTTGGAAAGATTTCACCAGACCAGATATAAACTGCGTTGAAAGACACTGTAATGAATCCTTTTCCGAGTATACCACCAATGACACGACCAACTATGTAGTCTAGAAAAATAGTAAAGGATGTAGATGAGCTAGCGCAGTATGATGCTAGTACAGTTGTATATTTCATAGGAGGCGAGGTGATGTGTCAGGAATAACGGATAAGAAGTATGATAACGGTGATGGTGGTGGTCATGGTGATGGTGGTAGTGATGGTGATGGTGGTAGTGATGGTGGTGGTCATGGTGATGGTGGTAGTGATGGTGGTGGTCATGGTGATGGTGGTAGTGATGGTGGTGGTCATGGTGATGGTGGTAGTGATGGTGGTGGTCATGGTGATGATGGTGGTGATGATAGTGATGATGGTGGTGGTGATGATGGTGCTGGTGCTGCTGATGGTGGTACTGATGATGATGGTGGTGATGATGGTGATGGTGATGAAAGTTATGGTGGTGGTGATGATGATGATGATAATGATAACGATGGTGATCAATGTCACTCCGCTAATGTTAATGGGTAATGGCTCATGAACCAACCGTGACTCATAATAAATGTGTCCCTGGCAATCTACCTGTCCTTGTTGTTCCACCTGGTATCAAGGAAACAATAAAACAAGCAGCTCCTCCCAGCACCATATAAACCACTACTGTCTTCTTGCGTCCAAGCCTTCAGAGAACCAATAAACATGCATGTGCTTAATAAACAGAACATATTTTGGGAGTGCCTAATCTAGTCTTGATATACAACTGATGTTGGAGGAACTTTAACGAAGCCTAAAATCCAATTATTTTCTCTACTGTATCATATGAGATCTTCTTTTAATTTAAGTATTACCTTTGAGCACTGTCAATAACCATGAGGTTAGCAGGAATCTCGATCAAACTGGTTAAGACAAAGTTTAGATACATACTACCACCAAGATCACTGGATCCATACGCTGCACCATAGTAAACCATTCCATTAACAAACCTAAAATTTAGAAATTTACAATGGTAGCACGGTGGTTAGCAACTTGGCATATGCACATACCCTTTCACCTCTGCGACTAGGGTTCGACTCCTATAGTCGTGCAGTTATTTTTATTAAATTTCGCTTTGGCTGCATGTATGAAGAGCGCTTCCAATCTAGTCTAGTCTAGTCTAGTCTAGTCTAGTCTAGTCTGGTCTGGTCTAGTCTGGTCTGGTCTGGTTTGGTCTGGTCTGGTTTGGTCTGGTCTGGTCTGATCTAGTCAGGTCTAGTCTAGTCTGGTCTGATCTGATCTAGTCAGGTCTGGTCTGGTCTGGCCTGGTCTTGTCTAGTCAGGTCTAGTCTGGTCAGGTCTAGTCTGGTCTGGTCAGGTCAGGTCTAGTTAGGTCTGGTCTGGGTCCAGTCCAGTCTAGTCCCATCCCGTCTGGTCTGATCTAGTCTATTCTAGGCTGGTCTGGTCTGGCCTTGTCTAGTCTAGCCTGGTCTAGCTTGGTCTGGTCTATTCTAGTCAGGTCAAGTCCAGTCTAGTCCCGTCTCGTTTGGTCTGGTCTGGTCTATTCTAGGCTGGTCTGGTCTGGTCCGGTCTAGTCTAGTCTGCATAGAGAGACGCGTGAGAAAATGCGGTCTATTTCTTCACTATAATCTTTGATCACTTACCATGCAAAAGCCTGAATAAGAGCACTGATGGCCAAGGATCCAGTAGAGAACAAGGCTAAGAATCCAAGACTTTTATTGCTGGTCATGGGAACTGATAAGTGTTCGTTTGGATATTCCTTTTTGTTAACTTTGGCTATCTGTCGCAGAACCTTTTCAGCTTTTTCCACTTTATTGTGGGTCATGTACCAACGGATAGACTCTGGAATGAATCTTAAAAGCAGTGAAGGATTAGAACATGTTTAAAATTACATGGAAGTAGGGTCAGGGAGCTTTCTCTCTTCTTTGTGCGTTTACGATAAGATAAGGCAACTTTGAATACGGTATAACCGTCAATTTGTTAAAAATACAAACAAAATATAGAATGAAGAAAAACTAATAAAATCTACAATAACTAACATACATATACTAATATAATAAATGTAAAAAAAATGTTTGCATAAAATAAGGATAATGAGTGCAATCGAACATTTTTTCTACACGAAGAAATTCCAACGAAAATTCGAACCAAATGCCACCAAAATTTAATGGGTTGGTCCTGTGATCAGTCTTCCCACAAACCATCATGAAAACCTGTGCAGTACCCGACAGGCAGGCAGACAAACAGACAGACAGACAGACAGGTGAAAACATTGAGAAGGGATTAATTTAGAGAGGAGAGATAACCAAAAGAGAGAACTTAAAAACGTACTTCCAAAAAACAAGAGCAACAGTGCAAGGAGCGGTACAAATAATCATCAGAGTTCTCCAATCTCGTACGTAGTAAGCTATCCAAGCCATGATCAACAGAACGGTGCTGAAGGCTAACCACATGACTGTTTGAGCAAGAGGCCGAAGACGAGGCCCTACAAACTCACCGGACAGGATAAAAATTGGAAACAAAACACCATATAAAACAGAACCAACGATGAATCGTGTGATTAGAAATTGCCAATACTCAGTGGCGAAGGACGACGCAAATCCAACGACAATTATTATTATGCAACTTGGAAAGAGAGGCAGTAGTCGACCATAGCGATCAGAAATCATACCAAGCGGAATGGTGACAACTGCCATACCAATGTAAACCATGGCTTTGGCCAACCAACCGTAAACAGCGTCATCGCACACTAAATCAAACTGATATCGTAACAGAAAAAGTTATATTATCTGTAATGTTTAAAACACGAATAGCTGTGTTTCATAAAGTTTTAAAAAACTCATTAATAATTCCTGAGGAAAACACAAAGAAAAATCATAACCGTATCGTGGTTTTATATGTGATAAAATATTCTCCTGATTTACATAAACTTTAGCTTTGATTTTCTCGCCTTAGACAAAGTTATTTTTCAAAATTACTACGCCAACGAACTTACCAAATGGTGATCGTTTTTAAAGCCATTAAAAACACTCGCAGAACGTGTTTTATCAGATCTAAAACACTCGGCTTCGCCTTGTGTTTTATATCTGATAAAACACTTCTACTCATGTTTTAAATATTACTTAAAATTCGAGCGTGCAGCTTAAAAAGGTTTCGTTATTAGTTGCTTTTGTTTTAATTGCCTCAGCCAGGAGTAATTGGAGGTTGTGTATTTTTGGGGGATTTTTTGGGGGTTTTTGTTGTTTGTTGTGTTTGTTGGTTTGTTTGTCTGTCACCAGGATATCTCAAAAAGTATTGCACCGATTTTCATGAAAGTTTGTAGAAACCAATCAGTTAAATTTTAGTTCAAAATTTGGGTGAGAATTAATAAAAATCTGACCGCAAGCTTCTCCGTGTAGAAGATGCTTGATTGCTTAATTTTGGTACGAGTGCAATCAAGCATTTTATTCATACGTAGCGGGATGGCTCGTTTTCTTTTTAAACATCTGTAATAACCTGCGCTCCAAGCAGTTTTCAGACCACGGATCACATGCAGCTAAGCTACGATTACACACACCGATTTATGTCGCCAATTTGTGTCGCAACGGCATTGCGAGATAAATCGTTGTGTGTAACATACCCAGTCGACGCCGATTTATGCGTTGCTGAAACATTGCAAGTTTTTGATAAGGGATCAAAAACTTGCAACGAAAATTTGCAATGCCGCACAAATCGACAAGTGTAACATATACCTGTCACCGATTTGTGTTGCAATCAAGCCAAATTTCTTTTGTTCAAGCTCCGCCCATCCTTGGTTTACTTTTATACTTGATTTTTCTTCAACATAAATTGATGTGTGTAGCCGGGTGACTAATTTATCTCGCAATACCTTGTGACACAAATTGGTGACACAAATTGGCGACACAAATTGGTGTGTGTAACCGTAGCTTAAATTATAAGACCTCTAGGTGTTGATTTTACGAAGGGAGGAGAACCTGAGAACTCGGCGAAAAACCCTCGAAGCACAGGCGAGACCAAGCGCTTTCGCTCGAAACGTTAGACTCCTTGTTTGTTTTAGTGTAATTTGTTTAAATTCTACTCACATGAGTCCCAAGCTCGAGAACGGGGTCACCCATCCAAGTACTAACCCGCAGCGCCCTAACAGCAAACGCCACCCGTTCAAATATTCAATTCAGATATTCGACAAAACAAGCGATAATTTATTCTATTACACATATTTTTTGACATCCTTGATCAAATGTCGCACGCACTTCACTATATAATTGTGTTGTTCACATGAGGAGAAGAAGGCTCTGCCGTATTCGTGACCAAGCAACTGACATGCATGCGCAATAAAACCAGTCACGAATACGGCAGAGCCTTCTTTTCTTCCTCTCCCTAGCCAAGTGTTGATTATCACTGTTATTAAAGAAGACGTTAATTTTGAGATGGATTTGTTTGGTCACTGGTTAATATTTACCACTCCGCTTAATTATAAAGAGGGGTGTCCGTTTAAAAGGGGTTGTAACTATAGTGTTTTAAAGGGGTGTCGTTAATAGTAGCCTGCGTGCGTGCTTTGGAAGTCTGGGATTACACCTAGGGGGCTTTCCATTTACACGGTTAGACCGGTCAGTCCGGTTAAATGGAACACGATTATATATATATATATAATAGTTAGAATGTTTTCGTCGCTACTCCATTAGAATGTTTTCGTCGCTACTCCATATATATTACTTCAAAGACATAATTATAAATGCAAGACAGATACAAGGCCCTTAGTCAGAGAGAAACGTCAGTTCCTTTATAGCTTCGCTCCCGAGGCTTCTATAGTATTCTTGCCGGCAGTTTACCACCTTTTCACTTTGTTCTATCTAGTACACACTGCCAATACGCGGCACTCTACCTTTTTACATGCACTACTTGGATACCTGTTGAGCTATAAGTCGCGTTGTATCAGTACATATCTAGCTAAATGTCGTCTGTGGGTGATAAAAATTTCAAGCTGAAAATTCTAAACTAACTGTATCAGAATGTTGTCTAGGTGCATCCATGCATCACATCCATGCATTACTTTGACTTACCTCAGTAATAACTGACGTCCTAGGTCCGTCATACGTGGCGTATTCCCAATCACTTCTGTTCAACTTACATCTCAAATTGTAATCATCAGCACCTACCAGAAAGGTGCCATTAAGGACACACTTCGTACTGTTTGCCACACACTGCCATGGCGGTTCAGCTCCGATGAAGAACATGTTGAGTAACTGAAATGTCGGTGGGAAGACAATGGCGCAGAACATCGCCAAACGAGAGATTTGAAATCGACCTAGTTGACCAATGTCCTCTAGAATAGCGTCGACCGATTTACCCATGGCTATAAAAGAAACAGTCGTGAAGTGGGATGAGAATTATAGGACCGTGCAGTGATTTGATAAAATTGTTTATTGTGCAGTACGACAATGACCAAGTTGAATTTCTGATATGCAGTTTGCAAGTACTTTGGCGGTCTCGTTACACTTTGCAGCTTCAACAAACGTCATGCAGTCACGCTGCTCGACCATGACCAATGAACAACTTACAATATCAACAGTTCATTGTCTTTTTGATTATACGATTGTATATAATTCATGCAGATGAATTGAATTAATATCGTAACATTTATTCATTGCTATTGGACACAATAGACGGCACGACAACAACTGTTGGAGAAACCTTGCTGTGGTCCAGTGTAGTAGACGACAGCTCTTTATTGTAACTATCGATAATTCCGAATCGTATTTACAATCGTTAGTTATAAATTGAGTAGCAAGAAATGTCCTTTCGACTATCAGGATTGCTGAAAGTTCACAATTAGGGAGGCCAGAATTCGCTTCAGTCCTAGGAAATGCGCCAGATAACCAGCTCACTGCGCTCAGCAAATAGGTATCAAAACGTTGTGAGGCCAGAAAAAACCTTCCACCGAGGTGGCCAGGAAATCTGGGCGGAACCAAGATAACCAGCTCACTGCCCGCTTAGCAAATAGTAAATCAAAACGTTGTGATTCCTAGTTTCAATGTTCAAATTTGAGCTGCCTACTGACTGACCGAGATGCTTCATCTGGAAAACGACTTCTTTTAAGCCTGGTTTCCATATAGCCGTAAGAGCCGGCGGCATGGCTGCGGCAAGGGGCAAGGGGCAATGGTCCAATCGCATACAGCTTTTTATTACTGGCTAATTCAACACTGTATATGATTGGACCATCGCCCCTTGCCGCAGACATGCCGCCGGCTCTTACGGCTATATGGAAACCAGGCTTTATACACTTGTTTCTGACACGCCCTCCTTCCTGGGAATACTGCTACTTGACGTAATGAATATACTTTCCTACTCGGTATAATAATCAGGTTATTATCCGGTTTTCCCCTCAAGGGGGGGGCGGGGGGTCGGGGCGTCTCGTTACCGCTCTCCACAACTGTCTGTTATCAACCATCTTCAGATCAACCACTTTTCCATCTTTTTACGAATTATACAAAATGCCATAACTCTCAACACCCAAACAATTACTTGGTTAACAAATATGTAGTATATAGGTTTAATAGTTACCGCGAGAAGGAGGTAACTGATCGAGGCTCGAAGGGCTGAAGGTAACTAACTTTACTACTTTAGCTTAGTTACCGACTAAGCTATACTTAGTTCATTCACGATTGATATCTGTCGTTACTTAACAAGAAAATAGTATTCTAGACGTAGTTTTAAAGCAACATAGTAGGTCATTTAATATGCATGGCCAGGGTGCATGCATTCCGTGCATACCTCACTTCAAAATGCCACGCCGAGACCTTCAAAATGCCATGCCAAGATCTTCAAAATCAAAATGCCACGCGTATGCCATTAAAGATGCTGGGAGTGCGTTGGAAACAGCTCCCCATAGCAATTTCTGCAATGAAATAATAACGTTGTGCGGTGGACAACCGAATTTGCGCCAGAAAATTTGGATTTTTTTTATGTAAATGTAATTGTATACTAAGAAACATAATTATACTCATTTACTCTTTATGAATTTGGTCGATTCATGGGTCTGGAAGGCACGGGATCTAGCATAGAAATCCTTTGAAAACATGCCAAGCACTTACACGACCATATACGCCAGTACGCCGAGCTCTCCTGAGGTCCACGCCGAAGATCTTCGGCGTGAGATCTTCGGCGTGACCCACTTCAAATGCAACCTCATCCAAGGTCACTAACCTATATATATATTAACTGCGGCACATCAAAGGGAATCGACGCATGAATGAACTAAGGACTCTTATTATCATAGACTCATATCATAAGTAAATACGATATAAATCATCCGACTATACTACCTGACAACTATAACAATGTACTGTATAAGATAAAAAGATCAGACACTTGCAGTCAAAATGGAAATACCTTCCCACTTCTTCTTCTGTAGTTCGTTGCGTATTACTGTATTTATGTAGCTGCTACCGAAGCCTGAGAATTTTTTTTTGTTGAAAACTGTACAAAAATAGTATAATTTAGCTTTAAATGGCATTTAATCATAATACAGTGGATGTTTATCCCAAATTGATACCAACAGACGAATATACATCAAGAATCACTTTGTCTATTAGTAATTTTTGCCTTTATAAAGCCTGGCTGCGGCAAGGGGCGATGGTCCAATCATAGACAGTGTTGAATTAGCCAGCAATAAAAAGCTGCATGCGATTGGACCATTGCCCCTTGCCGCAGCCATGCCGCCAGCTCTTACGGCTATATGGAAACCAGGCTTAAATTACAGAAGCGGAAGTGGGAAGGTATTTCCATTTTGACTGTTATTGCATAAATTAAGCCAAAACGTTATTTTATGTAAACAGCCCTAAATAACCATGCAAGATAAGCGTTTGGAACTAGCCAGGGACGAATGGTCCTCAAGAACTTCTTCAATCTACATGCATAGACGACAAGTCCCGAGGAGGGAGATGATGATTAGTGTCATTGTAGATTTGTAGGCCCAGATCTTGTTTGATTTTCGTTCGTGTGATTAGGCCTCGTACAGCAGAGACCAGCTTCTTACTGCAATTGCCCTGGCCTCTGCTTTGCAAAAACAATGATAGAATATATTTTTGTGAAACTATAAACAATCATAGTCACGTGATAGCCAAGAATGATTTGGTCTCTTAGGGTCTGTTTATATGATCCTGGTGTACCGGAATGTCCCGGTTGCCCGGGATGAATTTCATCCGAGGTTTATATGGAGTAAACAAAGTGCTCGTCCCGGTTGACTGAGATGAATTTCATCCCAGGTCAAAAAGCGCGGGAATTTAAGGAAATGGACAAAAAAGCAAAAACTCACCCTAATTCTACTATGTTATAAGTTATCTCACTTTTATGCAGTGCTTTGTCTCTAGACCTGACCGTTTGCAGGAAATTCTGACCGTAATATTCAAAGTTACAAGCATTGTAGTTCAGTAAACTTCATCTCGGTGTACCGGGATGTCGCGTTTATATGGGAATAAATCTGTCCCAGTGTACCGAAATCTCGGTTGCTTCAGATCTCGGTTGCTTCAACCTGATCCCGGTACACTGGGATGTCCTGGTCTCCATATAAACGCAACCGCGAAAATAACAGTAAATTATCTACAAGCCGAGATCCCGGTACACCGGGACGTCCCGGTACACCGGGATCATATAAACAGGCCCTTAGAAGTGTTAACTCAAACCTCAAGCACGCAATGGCAAGACATGTTGTTGCGAAATCAAACGCTGTCTACAATAAATTATACATTTGTACGCATAGTTGTAGATAGACAGGTTTGGATAGCATTGCTTACCGGGAAAGCTGAATTGTTCGTTAGTGCAGGTCAATCTTTTGTAATCTTGTAACTCAAGATGTAACACAATGATTATAGGCGATCAAGTGTGTTAGATGATCCAGTATAGGCACGGCAGCTTGTCTTGTCTTTTGCAACAGCGTTAGAACACCGCAAAATATCAAAGTCAGTGGACGTAATTTGCATAGTAAAGCTGTGTGTACAGAGGCCTGAACGACCGTTTGTAAAAGAACAATTTTGTTTTCACGTAAAAAGTTCATCTTAAGGGAATAACCTCACAAGCCAAAGTACATCCTTTTCGAACTGATTTCTTCAGTATAAACAAAGCAAAAGTTAGATTGTTTATTTTTTACTACTACACGAGTCTTCAAATTATTTTCTCAAATTCTTTTCTCAAAAAAATAATTAAAAAATCACCCCAGAGTCCGCTAATTTGCTAATATAGCAGTCGGGTATGCTATTGTGCTTTTTTGAGTGTTTTTGTAAATATAGTTATAGTTATGCAACCCCTCACCTCGAATAGCTTGCTAAATGTGGGTGGGTTGTTATTGTATGTTGTATTTTTTATATAATAAAAATGATGTTGATGTTGTAGGAATAACGTGTACATAATCAAATTTTGTTTAATGAAACACAACTTTAATAGTAAACAAGACGTCTGGGTCAAGCGGGCACCCGGGCTACGTATGCCGGCGCAAGTGCGCGGAGCCTGAATCGAAGGCTGAATGTGGTGCACACTTCACACAGTACCCTGCGAGCAGAGCCTTCTTTTCCTTATTTCTTCGCTGAGAGAGCAGAAAAGTAGGCTCTGCTGTATTCGTGACTGGTTTCCATTGCGCATGCATGTCAGTTGCTTGGTAACAATCTCGAACCCAGTCCCAATCAGAGCAGAAAACAAACGAGAACCGGTTAAACGGGTTACTTCGTCCTAAATCTAAAGTCGGCAAGTAACAAATATGCTGTTCTCTGGTCATCGGAGATAGCGATGATAGTTTGCACGAAGTACAATATTTTCTTCAAGATCTAAGTCTAGAATGTTGTTCTGGACGTTATTAGTTCTAAATTATTCTATGGAAATCACCCGGAACGAATAAAAAAATTCGAAACCTAGCCAGACTGACAAACGTTTTAATATCGAACGTTGAATCGTTGATAAACAAAGCCGACGAACTGCATGTGCTGGAATATTCTCAGCGCTAACTTTCTACATTACACCAAGCTCGCAAACGTACCACATGCACTACGTGTATACGTGAAACTTATCATAGGTAAGATCTATGTTTACAACAGTTTAGTGTCTTTTGATTTAAACTTCTCGGGTAGCGTTTGTTTACATTGCATAATTCAAAACTGGAAAATCCTGTCCTTGTGTAACTATATTAACATTCTCGAGTTGAGAATTGTCTGCCAGCAATTTAGATGTGTCTTTTGTTCACAATTTATGGATTTCCAACTTTTCCGTAAGTTTTAAAGTTGATTATATATTGAAATTCCGAGTCTGGTGCCTAGTCCATCACGGAATTTGGGGGCCATATTGACAACATCTGGCAGAGGCTACTTTTCTTTCCCTCTTCCCATCATTCCTCGCGCATCTTCTCCGTCTCTGCGGAGGAGAGAGGTATATATAATGTGATACATCGAACTCAACCTACGTTCAAATGGGTTGTGCGTTGTACACGTATTCAACCTACGTTCAACCATCTGAGTCCTAGTACCCCAATATTTAGAGCGTCTCAAGTTGACAAGTAAAATCGTCTGGCGTTAGCCAGAGTAAAATATATAAGTAGTAATCTCACTGTGCATTTCAAGAGTATTTAGTATGTATATACCTCGTTTATCCACTGCTTCTGGAGCTGGCCATACTTTAGCGTCCCCCATGATGAAATGCCCGTCTCGCAGTCTCGCACTTGAGTGGTTTGAAGAACTGCAGACCGACCGCCAGAAAATGAGCAGAATTCTCAATGACAGCTCTCCTTGAATTTAGGACATCTGATACCGTGCACCATGCATGCAACGACAGTCTCGCTACCCTTGGCCTTGCATAAGTAAAATCGTCTGACGTTAGACAGAGTCAAACAATGAAGGCCAGGGGTCGTTTTTGGTTAACCCATTGCTGCCTAGGATGACGAGTAAAATCGTCCGGCAATTCAATAAAGGAGCCGAAACCAGCCGCCGATCTCATTGAGAACGAAATGAGATTCAGACTAGTTTTTCAGACAGTTTTCAGTTTCTTGATTACCATATTAAGGGGACTCTGAGGAATCGTAAAATAAAAATAAGAGCCAGCTCAAAATTCTTAATACAGCCATAATAAGAGATAAAACAAGTTAAAATATTTTTAAAAACATGTTTGCTAACGTTTTGTTGCATCTCGCTATTTTTTTACAATAACTGAATAAGAATTTAATTGAACATGCACCCGACGATAAATTCCATATCGAAATATAGTAAGGCTTGAGTACTGCTGAAATTATTGAACGTAGTTTCTAAAGCGAAGGCCCTCCGTCAGAGAGAAACGTAAAGAGTGTAAACAATTAACAAATAACGAGTTTATACGATAAGCTTTAGTTTACGTTATTAAAATACTAGTACGTTACGCCTGGTTACGCTAATAGTAACTCCTTACTAGTACTATATTTCGATTTGTATTTAAACACCAGGGGCGGATCTAGCCTAAAATCTGACCGTGGCCATTTTTGAAAATTAAGAGTCTCTGTAAACGCATTTCCTGCATTTTGAGAGAGTCATATTGTAGGATCGTTTTGTACATGTTTTTCACCGAGATCTTTGTATAAATTTTACTCAAATCAAAATTTTTATTTTCTCTTTCAAGCCAAGATCTTCTAATTATTCAATAAAATGTTTAGGAGTAATTGATCCAATATGAATCGTATGTTTAACGAGTTTTGTGTGACATGTAAACTAACCAGTCAAGCAGCTAGGTTAGGTATCCTTTGGCCATTACTTAGAATTCTATTGAGTATTCTGTCTAATGCCAGCCGATTATTACTTTCAAGAATCAAAGCAACCCTGCTAGTGTAATATTAATATTAACAATTTATAGATATCCGCTAGCATTTGTCAGATCACTGTTTAGAACTCCAGGTCAGGAAATGGAGTCCCTTTACGTTTTATATTGAGTGGTCTTTCCCTGGATAAAGCGAGAATATTAAAAGACAATGGAGTTGATGAGATCCAGAAGATGTCAACTGAGTTAGTAAATAGACTCGTACATATCATCGCTCTATACAGTCTGTCAAACGGTTAAGAGAGTGTTAAATCACGCGACTGACAAGTCTTCGAGTCTTGCAGATAATATTTCAAAGTTGAACCATGATAGAAATGCTGTGTTTCAGTCGATGAGAATTAGTCTTTTTTATTTGAGAAAGCGTCTGACGGATTCGATTTTAGTTGAGAGGAAATCATGCTATAAAGAAAGAAACCAAACAACCGCTGACCGTGGCTGAATTTAGCAGAAGTGTTCTCCAATTTCTTCAGCGAATTCGTACCACGTTCGGTAACTTTTTCGGCCACTCTCGCTACGTTCTCGGACTTCTAACTACCTGAGACCGATTGCGGTGCAACTGATTGTCAAGGATGCGAAAATTCAAAAACTCCGCTGCTATTTTGACAATCGATTTAGTATTTTTACGGTGGCTAATGTCGTTCTTACGTAACTATCCTTTTGTTATTAACAATTTATTATTTATTTATGAAATATAAATTATATTATTTAATTTGGAATAATTAGGAAAATCTGACCTTGGCTCAAGCCACGCTCGCACCCCTCTAGATCCGCCCCTGAAACACTGCCTACGCGCGCAGCACACTGGTATTTCCGTGCGCCCACGATTATTCTCTGTTTATTGTTCTTTAGGAGCCAGCGGTTTAAATAGTCGTAGCGTTGTATCGTGGAATTGAATGCTCGTCTTTGCTGTCGTTTAAAAGGGCGGTTAATTCTCCTGTTAAAAAGTACGTTTTATTATTTTTATTATGACGTCAAGAGTGGGACCTATACGAGACGTGTACTACATGTATAATTTCTACCATAGAGATCATATAAATTGTTGTGAGACGTTTTCTACGTTCTATAACATTACGCCACGTTGTAAGATGTTACGCTACGTTATAAAACGTATACACTAGCCGGCTAGCGGCGTGCAAATGCCGGCTATAGCCGGCAGCCGGCCGCTATTTTGAACCCTGCTCTGTAATAATCGACGTCTTCGGTCCGTCATACGTGGCGTATTCCCAATCACTTCTGTTCAACTTACATCTGAAGTTGTAATCAATGGCGCCTGGCAGAAAGGTGCCATTAAGGACACAATTTGTACTGTTTGCCACACACTGCCATGGCGGTTCAACTCCCATAAAAAAAACCATGTTGAGCATCTGAAATGCCGGAATGAAGAGAATAATAGAAAACATCGCTAGACGAGAGGTCTGAAATCGACCTAATTGACCGATATTCTCCAGAATAGCGTCAACGGATTTAACCATTTTTTTATACAAGTAAAAATATAAACTATGGAGCGTAATAGTCAATTTATAATTCTGTAGGCAGAGTATATCTTAACTCAAATTCGACCACAATCCTTTGCGTTCTCTACCACAATCCTTTGCGTTCTCTACCACAATCCTTCGCGCAGCTTATACAAAGACCTGCGCACGTGGATCGTGACCCAGTTCATCTGACAAAGATCGCAAACAAGAGACTGCAACCTGTTCTTAAGAATTATCGTTGATCACGCTTTAACAAACTTAACTCATTCCTGTCCGAGGACTTCCCCAGAGGTGAATAAAATCGTCTGGCGTTAGCCAGAATAAAATACTAAAGACCAATTCGGACAGGAAAGAGTTAATTGTAAACATAGATAATGAAGGGGAACTGGTAGGAAACTTAAAACAATGTTACGAAACCAGAAACGATGTTTGCACAACTTTTACACTTATAAGACAGACGGACGATCAAACAAACAAACAAACAAACAAACAAACAAACAAACAAACAAACAAACAAACAAACAAACAAACAAACAAACAAACAAACAAACAAACAAAAAGAGGCGATAAAGCTATGAATAGGAAAAAAATATCATAAAACATGCACCAAATCTGAATTTTAACTGATTTTGCAATTTCTTCAAGGTGAGCCTGCGATGATTGTGACCATCGAATGAATCGCCAGTTGTTATGGTAACCGAGGAAAGCAAGCGAACGAGTTCGAAAGACGAAATATAGCTGCGAAGAAGATGGGCGAAGATAAAGACGAGTTATGTGCCTCTGAAGAGATAAAGCACGCTAAAGAATACATTCACAAACCTAATGGTGTCTCTAATACATCTTTGTAAGTTTTTAGTTGCACTTTTTCCTGAAATAAACGTTTTTTGACGCCTTTTAAATGCGGTACAGTTACGTGTCCCAAATGAAACGTGTAACTTGAATTACGCCACATGTTTTATTTGTAGGTACGACCATTTTGCCAAAGTACTTTCTACACTGCTGGATAAACGTCCTGAAAACGCCGTTGGTACGTTATTTTAAGATAGTAGCGGTTGATTTCAGAACCGTCGTTCTTTGTCCTCTGTCCAAATTCACAGAATAAGTTTATATTTTAACATAAAACTCTTAATTTTTTGTGGCTTTTATTTCGCGTTATTTGCTGGGCATTGGTATTCTAAAGTTTTACTGTATTTCTTGTACTGTTATAAACAATATATTTATTAATAACGTTAATTTTAACGCACCTTATTTGTCAACATGAATATTAAAACAGGATATTAAAACTATAAATTACACATTGTAGAAAATATAAACTTTAATAAACAATTCTACAAAATACGAAAATATCGGCAATTCTAGAAAATATAAACTACATGTAATTCTTCTATAACTTATACCTAGCTTATACACCACAAATATCCTACAATTCTGCAAAATACTAGCCAAAATTCTACAAATTATAAAAATATACACTATGACAAAATACAATTCAGTTTCTACTATAAATTGCAAAACTACACTTGACATTTCTACAAATTACAAAACTTACAAATCACAAAATTACAATTCTACAAATTACAATATTCTATAAACTACAATAAATTCTACAAATTACAAAACTACATTTCTACACATACAAAAGTGCAAATTACAATATTCTACAAATTACAAAGCTACATTTCTACAAAGACAAAACTACAAGTTGTAATATCCTACAAACTACAAAACTACATTTCTACAAATTACAATATTCTATAAACTACAATATATTCTACAAATTACAAAACTACATTTCTACAAATTACAATTTTCTACAAATTACAAACGTTCTACAATACCACTAATAAAAGTGATAATCTCACATGTGCGATTATTTATGATAATCGCACATGTGACGAGTATCGCTGAATCAGCATTATAGTTTAATGCAATTTTTGCAAGGCAATAGGAAAATTTTTTTATATAATAAACAGAACAATACATGGATGCTTGGAAATATGAAATTTATTTCTCGTGTTGAACAGGATATGTCACTCGTTCGCTTCGCTCACTCGTAAGATATCCTGGTCAACACTCGAAATAAATTTCATATTTCCACACATCCATGTATTATTCTCTATATTCTACAAATAAGAAATTAAGAAATTACAAACAACAATTACAAACTTATAATAAAATACTAATTTGTCCTTTTTTAAGTATTTTGGCATGACCTTTTTTGGGAATTCAATATAAATACATCATTTTCTGACATGTGAATGAATAACTTTAATACTTTCATTAAACATTTTTAATAATATTCTTTAAATGTATATAGGAGTATTTGAAGATGTCAGTAACGAATGCAAGAAGACTATTGTTGAAGAAAACAAAGTCGAGGTATTTTGTCTTAAATGTCAAGTACTACTGTATAAACAGCTTGTTGAACATTGAATTAAATTTTTTATCCCTTTCACTCCCAAATCTGGAATTTTCCATGCTTTATTTTACTCTGTCTAATGCCAGGCAATTTTACTCTGTCTAATGCCAGGCAATTTTACTCTGTCTAATGCCAGGCAATTTTACTCATCAATGGGAGAGTGCCTGGAAAGTTGGGAGTGAAATGGTTAAGTACTTTTCTGGAAAAAATATTATTTTCAATAATTTTAATCTAGTTTAAAGTACTAGATATTTCTGACTATATTTTTCAATGCCATCAAAAGCCAAAATGCCTCACACACCCCCCTGACAGTACTGTATTTTTTTACTTAAATGTATTTAGGGTATATAACTTACCGGTAAATGTATTTAAAGCTGGATTTCCACTTGGTGAAAAATGTCGTGCGAAGCGACATTTTCTTTTGTCTTGTAAGCTCTCAGGTAGAACTAATTAGCCAAGACAAAAGCAAAAGGTCGCTTCGCTTGAAAAATATCGCCTAGTGGAAAACAGCCTTAATAACTTAACCCTTTACCAGGCAGATTACCATCACTTGATGAGTAAAATTGTCTGGCGTTAACCAGAGTACATGTAATAAGTTGCCAAATGGCAACCATACCCTGTAAAGGGTTAAAGTAACATTGAGAAAAAGTTTGGCATCTATTTGACATATTTTGATAATTTGTTTGTTTGTTTTTTTGTTTTTTAGCAGGAAGTAACTGAGTCCTATGATGTTCAAGCACTTTCCTCAGCTCTTCTTAATCAAAGACTTTTTCAGGTAAAAAATTGTTTTGAATTTTTAAAGTGCACATGAAACGAAAATTAAGTTTGTCTTAACACTGAAAATGATAGAGTAACATATTTTGCAGTCGTTTCCTTGCTTCGTTCTTGAGATATTTCAGTTTGTTTGATATGTAAATTAAACAACTTGACGTCACATGTGCATAATGAGTTATCAAAGAAGGTTATATATCTTTGCTATTATCAAACATAATCACTTGAAAATTATACATGTTTGGCGTTGTGAGAGAAACACACGCACACGCTTCCTTCGAGTTAAGTGGTTATGTTTGATAATAGCAAAGATATATAACCTTCTCTGATAACTCATTATGCACATGTGACGTCAAGTTGTTTAATTTACATTTCAAACAAACTGAAATATCTCAAGAACGAAGCAAGGAAACGAAAAACTGCAAAAGATGTTACTCTATCATTTTTAGAGTTCTTTCAAATAAGACAAACTTAATTTTCGTTTCATGTGCATTTTAAGCAGTGTAATATACGGTATTATAGTAACTAGAAGTTAATACTATTGCAAGTGAAGCACGATCGGAAATCGCATAGAAAATTGGCCACTTTCATGGAGCAGTTCGCAGCCCATGTGCGTGCTGGCTCAAGTGAGTTGTCGGCCGTGTATTGATGACGTTCTACACGCAAGATATTCGTTCTACGCATGCGTAGCTAATACGGGTCAGCCCGTATTTCGCGAGCCTCGACAGCCGCAATTTCCGATCGTGTGCTGCCTCAAATGGGGTTAAAACCTTTAGCCTACTCTGCAGGCAATTCTGTGCAGTCAGCAGCCCATGTGAAACCTCCCTCCACCGGAGTTTGTGCACTCCACACAAGTTTGCCCACTCCACCTGAGTTTGTGCACTTCATCCATGTTTGCCCACTCCACCCAAGTCTCAAGCTGCCTGAGTTCGTCAAAAACGACCCCTTTATTGTTTTACTCTCACTGTCTAATGCAAGGTGATTTTACTTGTAAAAGGGAGAACCTTCAGACATCCTAGGCAGCAATGGGTTAAAAAATGAATTGACAAATATTGAAATATAGTAAGGTTAGATATACTGCCGAAACAGAGAACGTAGGAATCTAACGTTTCGAGCGAAGGCCCTAATCAAACGAGAACGCAAGTCATCGCAAGTTGCCGTCACGCTATCTCAGCCAGCCGCTCTGAATAGTTTCCCGAAAATATCATATATCGTGACAAAGTTAAAACTTGTTTAAAACACTCATGAAACCTTTATTTTGTTAATTTGGGTGTCCGAACGACCGCCACAGAAATTCTGACTGCCAACTTGCGATGACTTGCGTTCTCGTTTGATTAGGGCTTTAGATTCCTACGTTCTCTGTTTCGGCAGTATATCTAAAGCCCTAATCAAACGAGAACGCAAGTCATCGCAAGTTAGCTTACCATGACTTGCGATGCCACCAGTCAAACGTCGGCACAAGTCGTCGCAAGTTCTGCACTTCCGCTAGTTCCCACGCCTTTTCGCTAGTTCTCATAGTAGTTTCTATGGCGACGGAGCACGAAAGACTTGCATCGACTTGTGTTTTGTGTTCAAACGTTTCGCAAGCTCTCGCAAGTTGAAGAAAACTTGCGATGAAATTTGAACAAGATCAAATTAGTCGCAAGCTAACGCAAGTCACCGCAAGTCATCGCAAGCTGGCGACCAAACGAGACGCAAGCAAGCACAAGCTAAAAGTTGCGATGACTTGCGTTCTCGTTTGATTAGGGCTTAACCTTACTATATTTCAATTGTTGTTTCTACACTGCCTACGCAGCACGCTACTTTTATTTCACGACTTGACAAATAGTTTTCGAGTGTATGGTACTTTATATAACGAAAGAAGGTACATCATGTATATAAAAAAATTTCTTTTATCTTTATTCTTTTGGTGTAGCGAGACACAGAGCGAGATGTAGGAGATGTGGACAACGATGAAGAGCTGGAGACAGCACTACCAAACCTGATGGATCTCAATTTCTTCTTTGAACAAGCTGCAGTTGGTTTGTCACAAGAAGAAACGTTCAGAGTGATGCTCTCGATAAAATCCCTCGTCGATTCTAAGCCACTTCAAACTGTACGATTTTGGGGTAAGTATGCCTACATGATCTAGCTAGATAATTGAAGAAGTGATAGGCCTACTACCATTTGCGATCAACCGTTAGGCGTGAGAGTTAAAACGCGTTTGTTTACGTTTCAAACGTGCAAGTTTAACTGGAAAATTTGACGTTTCAACATAAGGTTGGGCGGTTTACCGGTTTTTTTCGGTTTTATTATTAAACCGTTTTTTTCGGTTTAACTTTTAGGAAAACCGGAAAACCGTCATCATTTATTACAATGTTACAATGTATAACTTTGTTTAGTTCTTAAAATTGTTACTATTAAAGATGAGAAAAGCAAAATAAAAGTTAAAGTTAGCAAACGTTTTCGCTGAACGTTCGTTTTTTGTTCAATATTTTGCCGTGATTTATGCAGTCATTTATAATAATACAGCCAAAGTATGACGTCCAGCGCTATTAAAAATTTGAAATTGCCTTCCTTCCAGTTAAACTTGCACGTTTGAAACGCAAACAAACACGCCTAAGGGTTGATCGCAAATGGTAGTTGGGTAGTGCATGTGGTACATTTGCGAGCTTAGGCGTTGAGATGGTGTCTGATTTTCTCAAGCTTAGGCGTTGAGATGGTGTCTGATTTTCTCAGGCTTAGGCGTTGAGATGGTGTCTGATTTTCTCAGGCTTAGGCGTTGAGATGGTGTCTGATTTTCTCAAGCTTAGGCGTTGAGATGGTGTCTGATTTTCTCAGGCTAAGGCGTTGAGATGGTGTCTGATTTTCTCAGGCTAAGGCGTTGAGATGGTGTCTGATTTTCTCAGGCTAAGGCGTTGAGATGGTGTCTGATTTTCTCAGGCTTAGGCGTTGAGATGGTGTCTGATTTTCTCAGGCTAAGGCGTTGAGATGGTGTCTGATTTTCTCAGGCTAAGGCGTTCGTCAACGTCTACCAAATGTCTGTTACAATCGAAGAAGGTTGCCAAATGTCACTATTGCTACTCCAAGTCTTTTTTATATTAAGACCACACTAATTTAGCTACAGGAAAGATATGTCATATAGTTTATCATTTATTTGTTTTGCTATATATATATATAGATAGATATATCTTCTTCTACAACCATTTACAATGCTTTGCCTTTTGACATTTTCTAGGTAAAATATTTGGCTTAGAAAGTAATTATTATATAGCAGAAGTAGACTATAGAGAAGGTGAACTGGAGGAAGAGGAGGAAGAAGAAGAGGTGAGGATACACCCGAGTTTATCCTGCGTAGCTGGTACTCCATTTGCGGGGGGGGGTGGGGGGGGGGGTGAGGACTTGTATTCATGGGCTTAGGGGCTGTTCACACGAGACCGGGTTATCTCGGGGGGGTAGGGATACTCGGGGGCTAGGGTCAAAGTTGACCCTATTTCACATGATAAAACGCAACTACCGAGTTGTCCCTGGCCCCCGAGATAACCTTAGCTTCATGTGAACTCTTCACCCCGAGTTATCCCAAGCAACAGCATAAATACGCATGCCTAAGTTGACCCTACCCCCCGAGATAACTCGGGTGAAAGCGTTCACATGGAGGTAGGGATAACTCGGGGGCTAGGGTTACCCTATCGCTCCGACCGAGTTATCCCTATCCCCCGAGTTATCTCGGTCTCATGTGAACGGTTTACTTTTTTAACATGGAAATAAACTAACACCCAGTTATCTCGGGGGGTATGGGATAACCCTACCCCCCCGAGATAACTCACCTCATGTGAACAGGCCCTGAGCCAGAGACCGCCACAACACCTATTTGACGTCACACGGTGGATCATCATAAATTATTTTGTTTAGTCTTGATCCACCTTGTAATGTGTCACATACGTGCTGACATTTCGACTTAAGAAATGCTACGGCTTGGCAAGTTTAAATATAAAAATAAAGCACTTTCTAAACACGTAAAAACAAAGTGAGCATGTGTCGCAATATCAGCGATTTCTATATTTTTATATTATGAAATAAAGAAATTAGGGAAAATTTCATTTCATAAGCACTTTAATAGATCACGGTCCACAACCAATGAAAATGCACATAGAAGTCACGTCACGTTGTTGTATAGTGTTATAATTGTAAATTCAATGTTCACTCTTTGTGTAATGTAGCGTGACAAAGAGGATGAAGAAAACAAGGAGAACGATAACGAAAGAGACGAAGGTAGCGTTTGCCTCTGGTTCTGCACTAAACATCGCACAATAGACGAATTTAATTGTTTGAATTTTATTCGACGAAATAATTCGCCGTGTATAACTCGATTAAATTCGATACACGAATTAAATTCGTCTCGGCAATTAAATTTGTCTGAGTCAGACGGATAATGCGACGACAATGTGTGTTCGAGTTAAACGACGAATTATTGTCGCGTCGGATTAAATCTTTCTCTTCTGTCTGTGAGGATGAGTCCAAGTACCGACGAAGTTAATTCGAATTCAATTCAATAAAATCCATCTGAATTAAATTCGTCTATTGTGCGGCGTTTAGCGCACAATCACTCGGCCATCAATTCGGCGGCGGCGGACAACAAAACGCCTTTCAGTTGACCTCTACATTAATGAACTATTAAGCACTGCAGCTGGCTGCGTTTCTTGTTTTAGATGACGAAAACAACGACGAAGATGATGTTCCTAAACCAACCTGGTCCCCACCTGTTGCGATTCCAAGAGAAGAATATCGATCTGGAGCGAATAAATATCTCTATTTTGTGACAACCAGCTGTAAGGATGTTTCCTATTTAACTTCTTAAAAGCTTCCTTTTCTTCCTTCCTTCCTTCCTTCTTTCCCTCCTTCCTTTTTTCTTCCTTCCTTCCTTCCTTCCTTCCTTCCTTCCTTCCTTCCTTCCTTCCTTCCTTCCTTCCTTCCTTCCTTCCTTCCTTCCTTCCTTCATTCCTCCCTTCTTTCCTTCTTTCCTTCCCTCCTTCCTTCCTTCCCTCCCTCCCTCCCTCCTTCCTTCCCTCCCTCCCTCCCTCCTTCCTTCCTTCCTTCCTTCCGTCCTTCCTTCCTTCCTTCCTTCCTTCCTTCCTTCCTTCCTTCCTTCCTTCCTTCCTTCCTTCCTTCCTTCCTTCCTTCCTTCCTTCCTTCCTTCCTTCCCTCCTTCCTTCCTTCCTTCCTTCCTTCCTTCCTTCCTTCCTTCCTTCCTTCCCTCCTTCCTTCCTTCCTTCCCTTCCTTCCTTCCCTCCTTCCTTCCCTCCTTCCCTCCTTCCTTCCCTCCTTCCTTCCCTCCTTCCTTCCTTCCAAGTTATTTTCTTCCTTCCTTCCCTCCTTCCTTCTGTCCTTCATTCATTCTTTCTTTTCTTCCTTCCTTCCTTCTCTCCCTCCTTCTTTGTTTCTTGCCTTCCTTACTTACTTTTTCTCTTCCCTCCTTTTGTCCTTCTTTTCTTCCTTTTTTCTTCCTTTTTTCTTCCTTTTTCCTTCCTTCTTTTCCTCTCTCCGTCCTTTCTTCCCTCTCTTTTTTCTCTTTATTTCTGCCACTCCACTTTTTTTCTCTCAATTCTCTCCTTCGTTCGTTCCTTCTTTTTTACTATCCTAACAATTCTTATTTATAATTGTAACAGGTGGTGGAGCTTGGGTGAAGTTACCTCATGTCACTCCTGCAGAGATCGTAGTTGCTAGACAAATTAGAAAATTTCTCACTGGTAGACTTGATGCCCCAGTGAGTATATATTTATGAAAAATTAAAACGTGTTCGTTGTTACTCGGAGTTTCACGCCCGTGGACGATCTTCAGACAACTAATTAAAAAAATCAGTTTTGACCATACATATGAATGTTTACGTCATAGGATGTAGGGAAGATATCATCGTCTTGGTTCATTAAGCTTCATGTTACAAATCTTATGTTTGTTTCTGTGGCGACATTTATAAAATATCTCGGCTCTTTTGTTGAGGAGGTGTTTCTTATCAGCTTTCATTATACTCAATTTCTCTTCGAGAAATTACGCACTTGCGCGTTTTAAGATGGACCATTTCGCTGAAAATTGGCGGGCATCATTTTTTAGTTTCCAGATGTAGTTTGATAGCACATTCGCTCTATCTTTCGAGATACTGAGCACTCTTTTCAAGTCAATTGTTACCTATTATATTATATATTATATATATATATATATATATATATATATATATATATATAGTTCAATCTACAGACACGGTGTTTCGCTGTACAACAGCTCATCAGTGTAGCTTGGAACAATCTGAATGAATTTCATCAATTACTTATCCACATGCGATTGTCGGTGACAACCGCATGTGGGACAGCATCGGTGAAGTACATTCAGATAGCGTGAAGTGCGCATGGGCCCAGAGTGCTCAAACTTCCACAAGGGTAGTGAGCGTTGCATTATCGCTAATAGGTACCCACGGCAAATTCACAGAGTGCTCAACAACACCGAAGTGAAGGAGCGTACATATATATATATATATATATATATATATATGTATGTTTATGTGTCCTTCCATTGGGTTATCAGTATCCAAAATACTGTCTGTCGTATATTGCATTTCTAGGTCGTGAGTTATCCGCCGTTTCCTGGAAACGAGACCAACTATCTTCGTGCCCAGATCGCTCGTATCACGTCCAGTACACACATAAGTCCTGCTGGATATTACGCGTTTGAAGACGAGGAGGAGGAGGAGGAAGAAGAAGAAGGTTGGGGAAAACTATTTAACAAATGTATCAACGAGTGGGGGGAAGGGGGGAGGGGGGGAGGGGGGAGGGATGGTATGTGTTTGCACCGATATGGGCAACGTACGGTACTGTTCATATCTAACACACGTTTCGTAGACTCAAATCTCAGAAATGGTTTGTGAGTCTCAGACAGGAATCGAATCTCCATCCTTTCTAATCACCCCGCTCAAACCATTGAGCTGCTGAGGCTCGGATGGAGAACTAAGGTTGCAAATTCATAGTCTTGTGTGATTGTGTGCTCTTAAACTGCAGCATTCTCCATTTGTACAATGAAGCACTCCGTCTATACCAAAGTTTGGAGGGGGACATTGGGATTTTCGGTTTTGCTGTTTCGTGGTGTTTATCATACGGTATTTCGGTATTTTCATTCTTGGGTATTTTCATTCTTGGGTATTTTCATTTTTCGATATTTTCATTTTTCGGTGCGGTATTTCGGTTTTATCCAGCGTTACGGTTTCAGTATTTTGTTCATTTTCGACACGATATTGCGGTTTTCGACGAGTTCTTTCGAGGTTTTTTATGGCGGTTCGGAGCACTCCCCAATGTCTCCCTTCGTTTAGGTTCAATCGTTCAATCACAATCGTTGTTGCGTGGATGTAAACTCTATAAGTATATGCTCCTCGTGCAGAATTATTGCTTTGGTTTTTTAGTTCGTGAAACGTACGTGATTAATCCAGAATTCGAAGGCGTCAATCCTCGGGAACTCATGGACTCATCAGTAAACAGCTGGGTACATCATTCTTTGAACATTTTGCCACAGGTAAATAAACTTTTGCTGTGTGCTTTGACTTTTGACTTTAGTAAGACCAGTAAAGTTGTCAGTGGACTACAAATAGGCGTTTTGTTTAGTTGATTGGTTAACTGATCTTTGTATTGTTAATTGGGAAAATTTTTGGTAGTTGGGTTGTTGGTTGGTGGGTTGTTATGGGTTTGTTAGTTGGTTAATGGGTTGGTTGGGTCAGTGGTTGGTTAGTGAGTGGGTTGGTTGGTTGGTGGGTAGCTGGCTGGCTGTCTGTCTGTCTGTCCATTTGTTAGACTCAGTTGGTCAGTTAGTGAAGTAAAGAACTCCATTTTTTAAACTTTTTCTCAGGGTCGTTGTATCTGGCACAACCCTATTAACAAATCAGAAGATGAATTTGAAGACGATGAAGCTGAAGAAGAGCAAGAAGAGGTAGAGCATCCACAACCAGAAACAGGACCACCGTTGCTGGCGTCTGTAAACGAAGACAATGGTAATCCATTTCTATATCTGCTGGCTGTCTGTCTGTCTGTCTGTCTGTCTGTCTGTCTGTCTGTCTGTCTGTCTGTCCGTCTGTCTGTCTGTCTGTCTGTCCGTCTGTCCGTCCGTCCGTCCGTCCGTCCGTCCGTCCATCTGCCTGCATGTCTGTCCTTCTATATGTCTGTCTGTTTATTTATCTATTTTTCGTCTTTTTCTCGCCATCAGAGGTGGACGGCCTGCCTGCCTGGTCTCCTTATCTCTCTTCGAACTTTCTTCCTCAATACGCAGTTGCTGCCATGAGATCTAACCGCTGGCCCGGAGCTTACGCGTTTGCGCGTGACACGTACGTATAGCTTTTCATTTCTCGTTTCATTAGGTATATTGCTCGCTATCACGTAGGGGTAGAAACCAGTTTCCGAAGTGATTTTGTTTCATAATTCCGAAAAGACCGAAAATATACAGGGATTTTGAAGAAGTCATTATACAGTGTGACGTTAAACTCAAAGTTATGGTCATTTTCGTATCAAAAAATATTTTAAACATATATTGATTAAGGCGTTTACCCAAGAAGGAAGTGAGGTATGGAATAGTTGTAAATGTCAATCTTATATTATATCAAAATTGTTTCAAGTAAAATAGTTTATTTTTAATTGAATTTTTCACTGGATAATGACACTTTAAAAGTTTACATTTATAAAGTTGAAATTTTACAAAGTAATCGTAATTTGAATTTCCATGACATGTAACTTGCGTTTTCTTTTTTTTAAACAGCAAATTCGAAAATATTTATATAGGATGGGGTCACAAGTACATTGTACATGGTTACACTCCCCCCGCTCTGCCAGCTGTTATGGAGGAGTACCCAAGCGGACCTGAAATCACTGAGGTCGATGATCCGACTGTGGAAGAAGAGAACGCAGTGAAGGCAGCGCAAGAAGAAGCACTAGAGGCTGCAGAAGATGGCGACGATCAGGATGATGATGAAGATGATGATTAGAATAACAAGTCCACTGTTATATTTGTAAATAGCTGTTTTATAATACACACACAGTATCTCTACTAAACCTCGTGAAGAATAAACACTACACGCATGCTGGTATGTCCGCGTGTACTTCTGTGAAATCCACGTGCACTTCTGTGAAATCCATGTGCACTTTTGTGAAATCCATGTGCACTTCTATGAAATCCCCCGTGCACTTCCGTGAAATCCAATCCATGTGCACTTCTATGAAATCCAATCCATGTGCATTTCTATGAAATCCTCGTGCACGTCTGTGAAATCCATGTACACTTCTATGAAATTCATTTCTATGAAATCCACGTGCACTTCTATGTAATCCATGTGCACGTCTATAAAATCCACGTGCACTTTGTGAAATTCACGTGCATTTGAAATACATATTCACTTCAATGAAATCCACGTGTACCTCTCTGAAATCCACACGCACTTCTATGAAATCCACATGCACTTCTATGAAATTCACATGCACTTCTATGAAATTCACATGCACCTCTATGAAATCCACATGCACCTCTATGAAATTCACATGCACTTCTATGAAATTCACATGCACTTCTGTGAAATTCACATGCACTTCTATGAAATGCACATGCACTTCTGTGAAATTCAGTTGCACCTCTATGAAATTCACATGCACTTCTATGAAATTCACATGCACTTCTATGAAATGCACATGCACTTTAATGAAATACACATGCACCTCTATGAAATCCACATGCACCTCTATGAAATTCACATGCACTTCTATGAAATGCACATGCACTTTAATGAAATACACATGCACCTCTATGAAATCCACATGCACCTCTATGAAATTCACATGCACTTCTATTAAATTCACATGCACTTCTGTGAAATTCACATGCACTTCTATGAAATGCACATGCACTTCTGTGAAATTCAGTTGCACCTCTATGAAATTCACATGCACTTCTATGAAATTCACATGCACTTCTATGAAATGCACATGCACTTTAATGAAATACACATGCACCTCTATGAAATTCACATGCACTTCTATGAAATTCACATGCACTTCTATGAAATGCACTTCTGTAAAATTCACATGCACTTCTATGAAATACACATGCACTTTAATGAAATACACATGCATTTCTATGAAATTCACATTCAATTCTGTGAAATCCGCATGTACCTCTATGGAATTCGCGTGACTTCTATGAAATCCACGTGTTTTTCTATGACTAAATTCCGTGCAGTTCTATAAATTCAAATTCACTTCTATGAACTTCATGTGCACTTCTAAGAAAGGCTCTGGATACGAGATTGCTTTAATATTATCTGTAGTGTTTTAGGTACATGCGTACTATTACGTGTCTTGGTGGGGTAGCCAGTACATACCTGCAACCTAATAAATAAATAAATATATATATATATATTGTAACTGTAAATTGTCCAGTCAGAGAGCTTGATTTGTACCACGTGACCAGTTAATTTATCGTAGAATTACCCTCCACAGCGGGGTATTCGAGTTCGTGTACCACGCGTGAATGCCACGCACGATTCACGAAGCTGTCAACAGTGGCGGAGTTTGGCGAGATAAGAAAATGTTTCGCCTGAACATTCAGATGTTGACAAGAAGATTGTTAGGTTACAAGAAAATAAGGATTCAGGGAATACAAAGAAAGCAACAAACAATGCATCCAGAAGCCTTGAGACGACAAAAGAATGGAAACAGACAAATGAAAAGCGGACAAAAGTTAAGCTATAAAGCTAACTTTATTAACATTATTTAAGCTTTTTTTGGAAAGATTGCTTCGATATAATATATAATTTATAGACCTTTCGCTCGGCCCGAGGTATGATATATCATACCTCGGGGTAATATTTCATCGAATTCCCCTCGCTCCACAGGTCTATAAATGCTAAATATATATATATATATTTATATATATATTATATATATATATATATATATATATATATATATATATATATACATCTTTACATCATTGATATTGCTAGCAATTTTCTAAGTACAGCGATCGAGTGCCGAACAATTTCTTAGTTCCACTGTTGACTCATATTTGCAATTTTTGTAGCCAATATTAATGAGAGCCGTGCAAAGCTTTCTACACAAGACAAAGTTTGTTGTGATTCTTGATCTGTAATATTTATTTTGACAAGTTTTGAATGCTATATAAACACAAGTTAAAATCTCAACAACTTATTACACGGTTGTCTTGGATGACCACAATATTCAACATTCTTGCCTTGTGTTAATTCTGAGACAATCCTATCCAAAAGGACATGTTGGGCCACGTTACTGTTATATTGAGGATTTCTACTTGATGTCCTCAGGGCTTTTGGCCAGGATATATAGGCCCTACGTGAGCCAGTTGCAGGGTACCCGCGCTAGCCTTGGGTCCATGCCTAAATGTACTCCCTTCATATAAACAAAAAAAAAAAATATCACAACAGATTGGAGCGGCAGCTAGCTAGGTCTCGGCAGAATGCTAGCTTTCATCTCTAAGAACACTTAGAATTCTTCATCACTGCCAACAATATTTTTGACGCCGGCCGGATGATAAACAAATACTGGGGGAACGTAAATGGCACCGCGCTAATGACGGCGTCGATGCATCTTCTTTTGCGCGTTTTAAAATACATTTTTTTCACACCGCGCATTTTTTCACGCAAAGTTTTAAACAACTTGAATTAACATAATCGTATATGGGGGATTTCGGTTTGTATATGGGAGATTTCCGTTTAGAATCGTATATATGTTGGAGATTGCGGTTTCCGTCACACGGTTAACGTGGGAGGGCTGTTTTAGCAGACTGATACTCGCTGAGACGTTTTTTGTATAAAAGTGACTTGTATATATTCCTTTACCAGTGTATTGCTAATGATAG
Source organism: Paragorgia papillata (assembly GCA_035771165.1). Lineage (NCBI taxonomy): Eukaryota > Metazoa > Cnidaria > Anthozoa > Scleralcyonacea > Coralliidae > Paragorgia > Paragorgia papillata. Next base: position 4,421,981 of record JAWNZC010000025.1, on the reverse strand, counting down.
ATGATTTTATTCCATAGCTATATAACCCCAGACAAATTTATCCACATTTAATTTTTACTAATTTATAGATATTGAAATTGTCGTTGAAACTAGTTGAAGTGGTTCTCTTATGAAAATATTGTTGGTAATGTTGTTGCATAATCCTAAAGATATTATGGTAGTTTGTAATGGTGCAAAGTTTTATTCCGAAATTCTCCAAAACAAAGTTGTAGTTTACGTGCGAAGTTTGTATTTTGGCGCACCGCTATTAAATTGGCCGAGCTTGAGAAGAATGAGTCGAGGAGAACTTATCACGTCGTAGACTCCACGAAAACAAAAGATCATTGCTTATGACGTCATAAGCTTCCTCGACTCATTCTTCTCAAGCTCGGCCACTTTAATGGCGGCGCTCCAAAATACAAACTTCACACGTAAGATATCACCTTTTCTTCCATGAATTTTGAAATGAAACTTTGCAATTTTACTAACTACCATATCCTCTTTAAGATTATGCAAAAACATTGCCCACAATATTTTCATCAGAGAACCACTTTAATTCTTTAAATGTTTGCATGGTGAGAAATTGTAATGGTATACATAAGCGAGAATTTGTGGTAACACCGCGTTTATCATTTATTGTATTTATTTTAAGCAAATATTTAAAAAATATTATCGTTACTAATTGAGCATACGAATAATATATAACTTTAAAAATGTTCAAATACCAAACATAAATTAAATATTTCGCATGTTAAAATGCAGTGCACAGCAATTTATGATATTGCTTTTATGATTTTTTCAGAATGAGTTCTCATTCTAAAAAGGAAGTCGTATCAATACTGTAAAACATATTATGTTATCATTTCTGTATACGGTGAGAAATACATTAATTTTTTCACAACTAGTTCATATATAGCTGCATGCAGGAATGAAATTGCAATCTACTCTGAAATTTCATGTAATAGATCAAACACGAGTTTGAGTGTTTCATCAGGGGTTCCAAACACGAGAAAACAAATGAAAACCGAGGGCATATATAGCCCAAGGTTTTTATTGTTTTCGAGTGTTTGGAGTCCCTGATGAAACACAATAAACGAGTGTTTGATCTTGCTTCTTGAAACGAGTATTCGCATCGCGATTTGCGGTGTTTTTCTTCATTGATTTCAATATACAGATTAAGAAATGTGATCCAGTTCACTAGGAAGTTTCCTACACGTTTTCATTGGGTATCAAAACTCATGCATGTGATGTGGTGGTATAAGTTTACGGATTGGCTACGATGATGAATTATTAATGATTTAAGAATGCGGATTCAATATTTGTATTTACCGCAATCTCGTTCCAAGAGCCCACGTTCCCCTTACCCAGCGGGCGGGAAACGAGAAACTCTGGGATAATCCGTTCACGCCATCACAGGATTCTTGTTATCCGGAAGAATAGAGTTCACTGTGTTCATCAGCCAATGAAATATCGATGTGAAACGGATTATCCCAGAGTCTCTCGTTTCCCGTGGGGAACGTGGGCTCTGGGAACGAGATTGTATTTACCGGTAAAATGTCATTTTTCATACCGGCACATGATTTGATGTCATGATCACGTGATAAGCTAGTGTGATTTTTCACTCTAGTAGAGTGCTACGTAGGCAGTGTTTTAGATAGAGCAAAGATATAGCCAAGATATAGTTTTGATAACGAAATACTGACGTTTCGAGCAGAGCTCAGCATTTCATCGTAACTTAATTGTTCCACCATCAAACATCACCCTCTCAGTTATAGTCATGCATGGCAATTCAAGTATGGTTTGGCTCTATCAAAACTGTCCAAGTGGTTGGTAAAGCCAGTGGCGTAGGAAGCAAGTTGATCTTGGAGGGGCACAGCTACAAAAGGGCACTTTGTTCAGGGGGTAGGAGTTCAAAAGGACACTTGAAACACGTGTTTTATCATAAAAGGGGCACTTTTCTGTTGCAAAAAGGGCACTTCAGGGCAAAGTTGGGGGGAACATGTCCCGTTTTCCCCCCGGTTTCTACGCCCCTGGGTAAAGCTTTAGGAGGTAAACATGCTATGATCTGTGACATGCGGGAAAAGCAGTTTGATCAGATTAAACGTGTTTATTATTGAAAATTCTTTGTTGTTACATTTACATGGTGCATGGGACCAACATATTAATGAATGTGAATTACAGTCACACGGTGTTACAGCAATGAAAAACGTGCAACTATCAAGTTTGGAAGCTATAGGAACATTGTTTTGAAGTATATCAATTATCAGAGGAACCTTTAATAAAAATTTCCAATCCACATCTTTCAAAGATGCGGAAAATCAAGAACATATCCACTTGACCTTTCACCGTAAGAAAATGGTAACTAAAGCCTTGGGGTGAGATAAACAAAGCAAGTTGAGTGAAGTAAACAGAATCTTAAACATTGCTGATAAGCTTGGTAATTGTTTCATCTCACCCTTTAGAACAATGACCTTGCGGATTCTTTTCAAAGTTCATAACTTCAAGCCTCCATTGTCCCGACCGCACCTTTGACGCACAACGCCTACGAAAGCTGCCTGAGTATCCCAAAAAAATAACGTAACGATAGCAACGGTTTTCCCATTGGGACCCATTAACAGTTCGTCTGGTTTTCAAAATATTAAAGGAATGAGTCGGTAATCTGTCATGGCACGGAAAGAAATCCGAATAGCAGAAAACACGATAGTGTGCATCACTGTGTGCATGAACGCAAAAAATATCGTCCCTTGCACGAGAGGTATACATATGTATATGTATAACAAGTATAATACAGTACAAGTTCTGTCCAGGCAGGAGCCACCAGACGAGAACCAGGAAGTCGAATAAGACATAAACAAAGTCCTTTTCAAATTTCGATCAATAACAACGGAAGGTGCACAAAAACAACTTGTTTGATTGTCTATGGAATTAGAATGTACAACGGAACATCCTTATATAGGTATTTCGGAGTTCGACGTATGAAATGTCTCCTTAATATACTGTTTATTATATTAGTACGAAAACGATCCCGATGTTTCGCATGCATGCAGCGCCTTACGGCTTACGTGATGAATTCCATGCCGGCTTTGGCAATGTTCCTATACAAAGGAGGAAATGTGATCTGTAATTTCCCAAGGGTGTAATAAACCAGCTAAAAAATAACACGATGTATTTCTGTTGTCAAGGACCAAAGCACGGAACAATATCCGGCCATGCGCTTGATTTGCGCTAGATTGCATTAAAGTTTCCCTAAACTACCTTCTTTGAAATTCCCTTCCACCGTTAGCCTCGTTGACCTTTCGTAACGTTTAGACGTCGGCCGGAAACTCGAATTATAATGTTCATGTCTACGTTGAATGAGTCGTTGCGACTATTGTCCTGCATTCCAATGTACCGTCATTAGGTAAATATCATATTAACGACGGGATGTTTTAAGTGTTTCTATATAAGTTGTTGTAATCCTTGAGCTGTTATCAGAGTGCTCTCAGCTCTTCAGCTGGTCTACGTTATAATTAAAGTGAACTTTCTTGATCGGACAAGCGCACGACCATGCAGCTGACAGATGTCCTCACGAATTCGACCGTCTTACCATTGAGGTGTTTGCTCGCCACACTCGCTCTAACCCTGGAATTCATTGTCTGCCGTTTCTTCCACACCGTGCCCTTATTTCACGTGTTGGTCGAGAACGAGATCGCTCGAAAAGCCAAGATCAAAATGGTCAAACAGAACTACTGGGATTCCCTATTCGGCTGGCAAATGTTCAAAGAGTGTTGGAAAATGAAAATTATGGACCTTAGAAAGCAAGTGAGCGAAGGAGAAATAGCTGTCAACTCACCGCTTATCAGTTCCGATGGTACTCAGCGTGTTGGGCTTCTAGACCTGGCCAGAATAGGAAGGCCTCTCGTGCTGAACTTCGGGAGCTCTACATGACCTCCGTTTATGGCGAAATTGGCCAAATTCAACGAAGTTGTTCGCGACTTCGACGACCTGGCTGATTTTGCCATCATCTACATCTCAGAGGCACATGCACGAGACGGATGGGCCTTTAAGGTGAGTGTATGACGCGGCGTTTCAACACCTCAAATTTCCCGTCCTTCTGTGGCAAAAAGGGCTTCCGTGTATATTTAGATAAGTTATTGATGACTAGATTATAGGATAGGATAGGATAACTTTGTAGCTGGTATTCATGAAGGACCTGTATTTAGTTACAGATATGAGAATTTTTAAATTGATAACATATATACACAAAGAACAAAGTATGGAAAAGAAGATCAATTATCCAAATGTCTCCAAATTTGGAAACATCCAAGCAATCGAACTTCACCTGCCAGTCTTTATTATAAATAAACTTAAATACAGTACAGTAAACTCAGAATATCCTCCAAGTTTCCCCAATATTAATTTTTGGTTTTGAAATTGTGGTTATTAAATTTTTACAAATCCACTCATGGTTTCGTGTTACAACTTTTAAGAATATGTAGTTATTAAATAAGCACCTTATTTTTTATTAGATATTTACAGGAAATTATCTGACCTGTTTTTGGTCCCCCTAAGTACTGTAAATTATATGAAACTCCATGAAAAATAAATATATATCTGCCTAGATTTCGCCGGAAATAGCTCAGACGTTTTTCTAGATCTAAATTAAATGTCGATAGTTCAACCGTAAGGTTTTTTTCCGATTTTACTTGCCAAGGTCAAGGGGAGAGCCCTAATTTTGGTCGTGAAGGAGTTAATAAGCTCTTCTATATACGTCGCCATAACATACTGGGTGTATTCGTAATCATCATCAACCAACCGAATTTGAGACTTGATCAGTTATATAATAATAATAATGTCGCTTATTTATACAGGTTAAACACTTGTTCAGCAATATAGCTGCTGTTATCAGTCAAGGACCTGTCGTCTCAAATACCTAACATATTATACAAAAATAAGATTAAATAAATATCAATGTATACAAAAAAAATTATACATTAAAGGTAAAAAACGGAGTTTAAAATCGTAACTAAAATACATGTTCAAGTTAAAAATCCAAACTAACCCCATTGCATCTATACTTAAATTTTAACAGCGACTGTTCTGTTTTCAAGTCATCAGGCAGTTTATTAAAAACAAGTACACCTTGAAATGCAAACCTTTTCCTCCCACATTCAGTTCTAACCTTAGGTAGAGTAAGATTCCTTTTATTCCCTCGCGTGCCTTTCGAATCAGTGACATTCTTGTGAAACAGTTATGAAGTTTATATATAATAAAGTTCTTCAAGTGGACTTGTTACCTATTAAGTCATCTATTGATTCACAGTTAATGGTTTCTAGTGTCTCGATTTGCAGTATATTGCATGAAGGAATAGGATATAGAACAATTTTCTTCCCGCCTTGACGAGTAAAGCTGGCGTTAAACAGAGTATAAAGAACAAAACTCGGTTTTGGCTTATGGAAGCTGTTTTGCCTTTCGCACGATAGCAATGACTAATGTCTAGAAAATCGTAACGTTTTTTCCCCGTTATTGGTCCTTATATATGTCAGAAATTATTTGATGGTTTTTGGCTATAACCTTTCACTATATATATATATCAATAGACGGATATAAAATTACCAACGTTTTCTGTAAATGGTATATTGTTATATATAGCTGTCATGTTTCCGCACTATATAAAACTGAATTAATACTTTCAATATATAATGCTTAATTCAATATTTGAACTGATTTCCGAGTTCCAGATGTTCCGTTGTTTATTGATGCATGTGTTCTGTGCTAAACCATGACGTGTTTTCAAATAACATTACTCTTTTCCTTTGGTAAAATCGTCTGGCGTTGACAAGAGTAAAATACTGAAATATATAAGACTTGATGCAGGAATCGAGAAAGCCCAGAAAGAGTTAACTTGAAGTCTTGAACTTTTGGGTTTTGGAGTTCTTTTTTCCTCAGTCTTACTTTCTTAGCCTTACTCTGTTTTTTTCTTTAATTTTAGAACAACTATGAGATTCGTCAACACCAGAATCTCGACGAGAGACTTAACGCCGCCAAGTTCGTGCTTGCCCAAAACCCCCCCTGTCCCGTTTACGTGGACACCATGACCGACATAGCAAATATCGCTTACGCGGCACTCCCCGAAAGACTTTATGCGATATCCGACGATAAGATCGCGTACGTTGGAGGTTTGGGACCTGATGGTTATTCATTGGACGAGCTAAGACGTTGGCTTGCCGAGTACAGGAACAACGCAAGAAGAAGAACTTGGACAAGATAAGAGAAAAACATGTATATGAACAGGTTTCAATACCCTGCGAGCAGAGCCTTCTTTTCCTTATTTCTTCGCTGAGATGAGGAAGAAAAGTAGGCTCTGCTGTATTCGTGACTGGTTTCCATTGCGCATGCATGTCAGTTGCTTGGTTACAATCTCGAACCCAGTCCCAATCAGAGCAGAAAACAAAACGATAACCGGTTAAACGGGTCTTAAACGGGTTACTTCGTCCTAAATCTTGGACGAAGCCAAACACGAATACAGCAGAGCCTACTTTTCTTCCTCTCTCTCAGCGAAGAAATAAGGAAAAGAAGGCTCTGCTCGCAGGGTAAGGTTTATTCACTTTAAAAGTATTAACACGACGAAGAAAATTTCGTTATTATCTCAAGCTTCGCTTATACACAAAGACCGAATTCATACCACATTTTGTTCTGATGAAGAGCTCTTCACCTTTTCACTTTGCTCTATCTAAAATACTGCCTATGCAACACTCGTCTTTCATACCAAACCACTTGGCTTAGTTAAATTTATACTTTATATCATAACATTATACAGTAAGAACTCAGAACTATACTAACTTCAAACTGAGAATCCAAACTTATAACTAACATCATAATTTTTGGTCAAAAAAATTAACATGAATTTAATACAACCAATGTTTATTTTAACCGCTTTGTTTTACAACTAAAAAAGCAATCTAGATAGGACCGGCTACTGCGAGTTTGAGATAAAAATTTTATGTATTTGTCTAAGTGTTTTCTTCGATCCGTTTTTCAGTCGAAGGACACAATATCATCATGTGCGATCCTTGTTTCTGATTCGATGATGAATGTTGGTAAATGTAACAAAGCGCCTCTTAAACGATTGTCATTAGATCACATACATCAAGATGACAATTGTGCACCAGAAATACACCGGGTAGACTGCAACTTGTCTCGTGTAATTCGAAGCTTGAGATTATAATTGTGTAATTTTCTCTTCAGAGATATAACACTTCAAACTGTTTTATACTGTTTTGCGAACGGAAATAAGATAATTAGAAGTAATCATGATAAGTCGGTAAATGCTCTCGACATCACATTAACGATAAAAAAGTTCAGTGTCTTTTCATTCTGATGATTATCTAATATTAATTTAACAAGTCTCTCTCAACATATATGATATTATGTTGCTTGCTCCTTAGACTTAACGGGGCCATGTCGTACTATTTTTAGCAATTTGTAACGCAAGCCAAAACTGTCTTCAAAACCTCACCATGATAATTTTAACCCTTTGAGGCCTGGACCTCTCCCTGTGCTGAATAAAATCGTCTGGCTTTAGCCAGATAAAATACTAAAGACTCGTCTTCAGGCTTCAAAGTGTTAAAATATATAAATACACAAACGAGAAAAACCTGTACAGAAGTACGGATGGTTAAAAATGAAGCGAGATTGAAAGGGATTGGAAATGTGACATCTTGATTTCTTTTGGATTGGCAGAAATCGAGTCTGTGTGAAAACTTGGTCTTGAATGTTCAGAAATCTTTCGAAATCACTTGTTAGCATAACTCGATTAATGCACAGCTTTGATTTTGAAGTTCAGAGTTCGAATATAAGACAATTTTGGTTATAAATAGCGTGACATGCATAGAGCCTTTATATAGCAACAGTTCATTTACAGTACTGTTCTAAATTTAACTTGCGTTGTTGGTTGAAGACTTCATGATAATAAAGTCAATTGTCAGTAGGTATAATCACACGTAACCCAATAAACTATTAGCATCTATCATCAGTAATGAACACTGAATATATACCAACTTAAGTGGTATTGGATATTCGTTTATATATATAATATATATATGCGAGATATTAGCTGACAGAACATATATCTGTTAAACGAAAAAAGTAGTGTAAATGTATATATTCTATTTAATTTTGTTGATACATGTAGAAATATGAGCCAAAATATCGAAACAGTCGACGAATAAGTTGACTCGACTTTAAACTTTTAGTTTATAAATAGTTTCATATTTTCGTTTATGTTTTCTATATTTATATTGACAGTAATAAAGCTATGGTTATTCTGGCACGTTAACCTATATATAGCATGCATGTCGACTATTTTCCCGCCAGAAACAGGCCAGCAACCGATGTATGCAACCAGCTTAGTTTTTCTATTAACTTATTCAATTTCTGATTCTAAAGCCCCGCACAGACGACCAAGTTTTCCTTGACAAGTTTTTCCTTGTGAAGTTTTATTTGTTCGTGTGTACGACACAAATTGACAAGTTTTTCCTTGACAAGGAGCCTTGTTCAAAAGCTGGTCATGCCAGCTTTTGAACAAGGGAATTTGTTCGTATAGTCGTCAAGGAAAACTTGACAAGATCATCTCCTAAGCTACCAAGGAACTTGTCAAGGAAAACTTGGTCGTCTGTGCGGGGCTTATAAGACTGTTTACACGGCGAAATAGGACGAATTCGAGACCGGTCTCGAATTCGTCCGGTACCGTGTAAACGTAGCCTAAAGAGGGCCTGTGAGTTTAATATTTTTATTAGTTAGATTGAAACTCGCGTGAAAAATATGAATTTACAATTTGTGTATGCTTAAAATTATAAAAACGGATATATTTACACTCAGAAGATGAGGGGAAATAACAAAGAATTAAAGCTGGTTACACAATTAAAATGTTGCTGCGTCGTTTCTCGGGGCATGGCAGACAGGTGTATATAAGTGCATGTAATTTAGTTATATTAGTGTAGTTTAGTTAATCCTTTTTACGCCCGTGGCGTCTTTTATATCTGATTTATTCTAAGTAACGCGTCAAGCTAATTTGTTTCTTGCGTTTTTCTGTTTAACATCAGGCTACTTCTGACAAAGCCAGATTAGTTTTGTGTTTTTGTTATTAGTTCTTGTTGAATGAAGAAGTTGTTGTAACTTAATTCTTATTCTTGGTGACAAATACTAATCAAGCGAGTTGTTATAAAACTCTGACCTCTAGAGTTTTAACTTACGACAGCTTGTACAGCAAGAACTAACAAAACTTTATACAAAATCCAAGCTGAAAATTACTATTCTAACTAAAAGTCAGACTATGTATTTTATTCTAGCTAACGCCAAATTTTGGCTATAAAGCTAAACGCCGATAAACTTATTTTGGCTAACAATAGAGTAGGCAAGTATTGCAAGTATTTTGGGTATACTGCAAGCAAAGCAACATATACCAGGAGTTTTTTGCTGGTGTATATACTATAGCTTTAGTTTAACGTCAAAATATATAATCTTTTTCTGTGATATACAGACGCTTAATCGGGTGTGAAGGAATAAACGTTTATATATTGAACACACAATTGTAATTTAAAGTATAGGTAAGCTAGAAATTAGCGACGGAATTTTGGTATTCTCCTGGCTGTGGTATACTTTGTTTCCGACATGCATGGTTTATGACTGTCCAGAATAAAACACGATATATTTGTGAATTCTGGACACGATGTGTTTTTATACTATACATTGGAAGACAATGAATAAAGCAGGGGTTGAAAAATGATTGTGGTTCATGTGTTGATTTAGTTTATTTTGTCAAACATATATACATATATATATGTATAGCAAGCAATGGTAAACAGTGTTAAACATCCAGAAACTGTATGTTTACTTTGTTTATTTTAAACAGTATGTTTACTTTGAGTGGAGCTTGCCAGTTTTTTTGAAAAGTGATGCGCGCGCAACACCTTGAAACGCATTTTACTTTGATGAATGGCTCCGGTTGAAACGTCAGTATTTCGTTATCAAAATTATTCTCAGCAGTTTCCAACTTTTTCACTTTACTCTATCCAAATACACTGCCCACGCAGCAAACACTGTCTATCCAAAAATACTGTCTATATATAGCAATATATGTATGGTTGGCTGCGTAGAATGACCCTGGGTTTGACGTAGACAACAGTGGGAGTTTAGTTCTGGCGTTCTACGAGCCGGAGATCCCCCGGAGATTACTTCTATATATCATGTGACTTTCTAATATCTCAAGTTCTGATTGGTTAACGCACAGTTCGTAAAACTGCGCATGCGGACCACGGTCACTGATCACGCGGTCCGTCCGTTTCCGTATGCGGACCTCTGTCCCGGATGTTAATTTTGCTGGCGTGAATTTCTAAGGTGAATTTCTTAAAATGAAGAGCCATAACACACAAGACTAAATAATATAAATTTGATTTTATTGACGACTTGTTACTTAACTAGTCTATAGTATAACAGATCTTCAGAGTCAATCGCTACGATTATAACTCCATAGTATTCATTAGTATTTGTTTCTGTGCACGTTGAATTACTAGAGAAGAGATTATTACTGTGGTAAAATCAGTACGCATGTCAATACGCATGTTTTCTTAGCTTGAAGTTGGCACAGTTTTTTATTTGTTTTTGCTGTACAAAGCTGTCGTAAGTTAAACTCAGAGAAAAACTCTGAGCTCCAGACGGGACTCGAACCCACAACCTTTCGAATGCCAGCTGGATGCTCTAACCATTGAGGAAGACCAATGTTATTTAGTGTAGCGCAAAGCCCCATGACATGTCTACACATGTCAGTGGTACTTTGCGCTACACTCTGTGATGCAGCACTGATATCATACCGGTGTCGAACCGGACATCCAAACTCAAAAGAGGAAAAAAAAACGCTTAAAATTATCCTGTCAACAATCGTGTCACTTATCAAATCTAACTTAATTCCAATGAAGTATGTGCGTGTGTTCCTCCCACAACATGCACCAAACATCTAGAAAATTTCAAGTGATTTCGTTTGTGATAATAGCAAAGATATATATAACCCTCTCCGATGGCAGGAGCACGTACTGAAAATTTCAACGGAGAATCTGATGTATGCTCTTCGCGCTATCAACTTTCAAAGTTTGCCATGGCTGGTTCATTTTTGGAGGGCCTTTGCTCGAAAAAATGGGCTTTCAGTAACAATGGATTTCACCATAATGTCCATAACCATTCGCGTACGTCATAAGGCATTGTTACCAAGGCATAAAGATCATATAAATACTAGACGGGGCATTGGCGGGAAAATTTGGTAACCACATGGCAGCCGCCGTTACCTATGATATTTCAGTCAATTGGTTGGCAAATGCACTAGACCCAGTCCTTTGCCAACCAACGCGCCTAATGTTTGCCTCCAAAAAAATCCAAGATGGCGGCGTTCAATTGGTTGCCCCCTCTAGTATTTATATGATCTCTATGACGAAGACGCCCAAATTTCCCAAAAGCAAACTACCCACCGCAAATTTTTCGAGTTGATAGCGCGAAAACTATACATCAGATTGTCTTGAAACTTGCAGTGAATGCTTCCGCCATGTTCTTCTGTACAATAAAACAACAAAAATGCCAACGAATAGACACTGTTTTTTCAATTAAGACAAACTTAATTTTCGTGTCATATGCACTTAAAAGTTAAAAAATTAAGTCATACATGTATAAGAAATAAATAAACTATTGAAATTTAATTTAATTTAATTTAATTTAATTTAATTTAATTTAACCTAATACTCATCTCAACGCCAAAAGAAGTTCAGTATTTAATTTCACTTTTCTCACGCTTGCAATTACTGTGTGAAAACAAGATTGCCAAACCAAAAGGAAGTCCGCAATTTAATAGGAGAAGAAAAACGACTGGAAGTCGCGTCTTCTTGAGAGTTTTAATTAATTCAATTATTTATAAGCATATTGACATTGCAATAACACTTATTACTCCGCTACAGAACAAAGGAATGGCTGTATAAATACACTACACAAATACACTACACAAATGCAACGGGTTAAATAGTATTGGTAAATATACAAGGATATTCGTGATTTAGTAATAAAGTTATATACCGTTCGCCGGAATCGCAAACGCAAAATATAAACAGCAAAGCCCAGAACTGGAAAACGGTGTTAATTAAGGGATATTTAAAAAAAAACGTTTATTAGTTCTAACGTTTTGTTGGATATGTATGTATACTTATATATAGCCGGTGTAAGTTCATTGTGGATACACCAGACCGAAGTTAACAGGTAATTTATAGGTCAAAAGCTTAGCAAACTAATATTAAACATGCTGTATCTACCACAAACGTATCTTGAATTATACAATTGTTGACATGATAAGTTGTACGTATACATGTAGTGCATGTGGTACGTTTGCGAGCTTGCTGTAATGTAATGTAATACAATGCATATTTATTTGATGCAAATACAGATTCCGGCGAACGATATTTACGTTTATTATACTAAATCACGAATATCCATGTACAATTATTGCCGTGAAAACATTCAGATAATTAATATATACATGATGTTTAGCTTATACGTTTAACTTGCTAAAGACAGGCTAGAAACGTATATGCCATATAAGTAAAAACGTTAGCATATCTATAAATGCATTATGATACAACATCCTTGCGTGCTTTCAAACTCTGGTTGTTACCCTAACAAAAATCTCCCGCTGACGCACTTAGTCTTATGATTCATATCATTATGAGTTATCAATTAAACCCAATATGTATTTGCGCAACTGAAAGATATCTTTATATTTCCTTGTTCCTACATACTGCGCCAACTGCCGTCAAATTCTGCGTGCGATAATCCTCCCATCGTGCAACGTATGAAGAAAAAAAAACAAACAGAAATTGCTCTTGATTGTAAAAAGAGATAGTGGATGAATTTAGTGAGAAAAATTTGCTTGGATAGTTGAAATTTCACATCGCGTGATACGCCTTGCTTTGTTTCTTGCGTGACGGAATTAGGAAACTCAAAAACACTTTAATACACACTATCACGCTATCACGCGATTAAGTAAAGAAATATTCCTTTTTGGCACAGATAATATTTGACAAACACCCAATAAGATTAAATAAAAGAGAACATTCAATTAAAGAGAAAATTCAATTTTAAAGAGCTTCCGAGTAAAAAATCATTGAGCGAAAATGTTTTATGAAGACTGAAGTTGCGAAAAATGTAACCCTATAGCTGTGTCTTTTTGATGTAGTCGAATGTGATGCAACAACTTAGATACTAAATCCAAGACCGTTGCTGGGGTCTTACATCCGTGGCAATCAGTTTAGTATATAAGGAGCACGGGTGGTGTGGGCTGTTAAGCCCAGTCAGTACACTAGGGTTATATAGTACTTGGATGGGTGACCGCTTGGGAATGACCCCGTTCTCGAGCTTGGAATTCATGTGAGTAGAGTTGTAGTTGATCTCTCCTGTGCTTCGAGGGTTTTTCGCCGGGTTCTCCGGTTTTCCTCCCTCCATGAAATCATCTGAACTGTGTCGTGTGGCGGTTGCCTTGTTTACCTGCGTCCTTCGCAATTCAGCCGCTGGCTGCAAGTAAAGATGATTAACCCTCCAGTCCTTTATCCTTTATCCTTTATGGCCGCAATTGTGGTCACGATATTTTTTATTCAGTGTAGCATAAATAAAAAACAGAAATAATTTTGTATACCTAAATCGGTTCAGGCTTATAGAGTTATACAAACACATAAAAACGCATCAGACCATATTTTTTTGTTCTCAGTAGTCACGGTTATTAATTTATCTGGAGGAAAAGACCTCATTACGAAAATAGACACTGTTTTTGGATTATTCCTCAATATTTATTTCAAGTACAACTTAAACAATCTTGATGAGTATTTATTAACCGAACTTTTATGTTTTAACCAATATATATAATGTCCAATTACTATTTCTCAAACTCATTACTAATTCATATATTATCACGTAGCCAATCCATAACCTGAACGTCTACCACATCACATGCATGAGTTTTGATACCCCATGAAAACTTGTACCCCTGTAGGAAACTTCTTAGTGAACTGGATCACATTTGTTAATCTGTATATTGAAATCAATGAGGAAAAACACCGCAAATTGTGATGCGAATACTCGCTTGAGAAGCAAGATCAAACACTCGCTCATCTACGTGTTTCATCAGGGGACTCCAAACACTCGAAAACAATAAAAACCTTGGGGCTACACCTTCGGCTTTCATTTGTTTTCTCATGTTTGGAACCCCTGATGAAACACTCAAACTCGTGTTTGATATATTACATGGCATATCGTATAGTTTGGAGTTTGGTCTGATCTAGCTTTTGCAAAATCTGAAATGTGTACAACTTTATATCAATTAAGCCTGATTTCCGTATAATAGTATTTAACTGTCACACTTATTTTTTAGAAAAGTTAAAAAAAACCCAGAAAGGAAGAAACTATATATATATATATATATATATATATATATATATATATGCTCTAAGTATGCGCCCATTGAGTCAGCTATATACAATTAATAACTATAATTGTCTAATATTTGGCCTACAACTTAAATATATCATAAAAGTATTATTTGACATGCCCTCATTATAAGCCTGCGACGCTAGATCAGCGTAAGAAAATTGTCGTACTTCAAAAAAACACAGGTCAGCACTCGAGGAATGACTATATACGTGCTCTTCCGCTTTGTTTTTTGTCTTTTTGCTGTGCGTGTGCGTTTGACGTCATATGTCATGTTCGCCCTTTCAGTCAAAGTCAAAGACTAATTCTTTGAATGTTTGTATACGATGATGACAATTTGTGATAGACGTGCGAATTTGTCGTTGCTTAGTTGTTTTGTTAATTTTTTTGTTTATATAACGTGAGCCAACAGATGTTGGCATGTATACATTTGCTCTGATGAAGCCAACAGGTGGAAAACTCCACAGTAAATAATAACGTGATGTTACTATTAATTCTCACTTCTATCAAAACAAAGACTATACTAGTGAAAGAGCCCAATGCTGTAAGAAGAATTATCTCCTTAACCCTTTCACTCCCATCGGTGTAACGCCAGACGATTTTACTCGTCAAGGGAAGACCTGAATATAATCAATGTCCTTTCACAAGATACACCAGTCTACCTGTTGGACTAAACTGCACGAGCCGCCTTCAACTAACCAGAAGTCTGTTTTCAGTTAAACCTTTGAAAAGAGATTGGTAGTCATACAACGAATGAATTGTTAAACCAAAATTCGAAAAGTCCTAGTTTGCAATTTACCAACTTATTTTCGAAAATCTGAAAACAACTGTGGCAAGTTGTAAGCAATATTGGAATTTATGCTTCATAACATGAAGATGATGCGTGATTTTTGGACCGACATTTTGGAACTGACTCAACAAATATTTGGAAGGCATCAATCACGCACATGCCCAGAGACGCCACACGCCACATAGACACCACATTTTGAAACACAAATCATAAAAGAAAATTAATTAAGCGATAAATTAGCGTTAAAAGTGTCAGCATATACGAGGTCTGATGGTTTACCCGGAAACCAAATCCTTGAGATTAATTTCCCACAATTATTGTGTTTGAATTATTATTGTGGGGCAACGAAATCAGGTGGAGAATAATGATATTATCATGTGCGGCTTCAGCGACGCGATGGAGTAGGGGTTTTTCTCTACCTATACCCGGTCAACATCATTGGTTGTCTGCCAGTTGGCAGGTTTTAAGCATGTAATTTTTCCAAACTTCTCTAATTTTGGGCCTTTCTCTTAAATTCGGCGTAGTTCATTCCTCCACGTAGGTTGTCCAACATCATCGCACGTTTCCTCCCTCTTGGTCGCTTTCCAACGATGCGTCCTTCCATCACCTCTCTCAACAATCCATCTCCTCTCAAAATATGGCCAATCCACCTCCTTTTTCTTTCCATAATAATCACGTTCATTATCGTCCTCTTCTCTTTCACCACTTCTAGTACTTGCTCATTCGACATCCTGTCTTTCCAACTTATTTTCTCCATCTTTCTCCATATCCACATCTCAAATGCCTGTATTCCATACCTACCCAGTATGGTTCGTCAATTGGAGTAGCACCTATTATCATTAATTATTATATAAAATAGAGTGTTTTATGTACCGTTTTATCAGATATAAAGACACGAGGCGAACCCTACTGTTTTTATATCTGATAAAACACGAACTACGAGTTTATTGAACGGCTTCAAAAACGAACGACTTGGTTAGTTCACTGGCCGTAGTAAGTTTGAAAAATAACCTTGTCTAAGCCGAGAAAATCAAAGCTAAAGTTTATGTAAATCAGGAGGTATCTTTATCACATATAAAGACACTGATTAAACATTAATTTCTTTTGAACTTTCCTCATGAATGATTAATGTTTTTGAATGATTTTTCCGCCACTAATAAAAACAACAATCTCACATGTGTCGGTTATTGTGAAACGCATTAGAGTTTACTGCTCTATTTTTGTGGGGAAATAGGAAGGCTATATTTTTATATAAATTGCGAACGAGTGAGATATCCAGTTGGTCAACACGTCCAACAAGTCCAAACATTCATGTACTGTTCTCTATTTATTGTGTTATTCTACAGTTTTTATACCGACTTCCCCAATTTTATTTTGCTTGTTGCTCCCTAGCTTATGATATCCTTTCAATTTCTTGCGTGATTCGGAAATTGGAAAGCACTTAATTTATTTTGAATATGTGACGCACGGCGAAAATATCACGCAATGCCATGCAAATTGTGTTGTTGTAGTTAAGGCACCAAAATAGTCGGGTATTTGGTAAGAAGGCTATCATTCAGGTCATCAAGGAGATATTTAACGAATATCTGCCGAATTAACTTGTTATTATATAAAGTTATAGAAACGTGATTTTACTCCCGCGGTTTCTCTCAGTCGATACATGCAATATGCCAACTTGTTGCCATATCGCGCAGAGGAAAACACAACTGAATGGTCAGGTACTTGATCTCGATGACTTAATTGATGGGGACAAAAATTGCGTGCCGTTTTGTTTAAAAGCCATTAACTCAAGAGCTGAGATTGTACGAGAACAATTGAGACTATATGGGGTATGTTTGGGGGTTAGAAACGTCGAACTTTTTGCACAAATGATCACGCGATGGTTAGCTGTGCGTATAACCACAATGAGTAGACTAGAATCGACTGGAAAACCTTATATCTGTTTCATGGCGTTTCGTGACAAACCAATGCAGCATGCCTATAGGGCTACACGTATATTAAGAAAAAGTTTGTTTGATTACGGCGCTTATATAGATTATGAGTTGATAACAAAAATGAAAACGGATCGCTTTGAAAACATTAAAACTTAATAATTAGATGCTTGTTTTTATGATATAGTATTAATGTGACAGGAGACGTTGCAGACTGAGTTGGAATTAAGTCATTAGCTCGAGTAAAAGTGTCAAGATGTAAACCCATTGCATGTCAGAATAAACCAAGCAAGCAATTATATTAACTTGAAAATATTATAACTTGCAGTTCTTATATATAATAGCTATACTTTCTTGTTTTTAGTTCGTTAGAAAAAGCAAAGGTTTTGGAGATAAAGCATTGTTCTGTAATTTAGTTCGAATATACGTCTACGGCTGAAAAAACAAAATTTCATGTCAGACATCATCCATTGACATGATGTTTATTTTAATTTTGATATCCATGTGCTACATAGTTTTGGCTTCAATTCATTTCGATTTACATGCAATATATATAATTGGTTATATTTAACAAACATACGTACGACAGTATTGTGAAATATATTGACATTCGTCATATAATATAAGCATTATAATGAACGGTGATTTATTAGACTGTAGCGTATATCATCTCCCTAGCTCTCTCTAATAATCCCATTATAGCTATTACGTCTTTTTCCATTATAGTGCTAAAAATATATCTACCAAATTAAACGGCAAAAACAGATCCAACATATTGACATCTTTCAATAGACTACATATAAGCGCAGCCAAAATAAAACTTGTGGACGCATCACGAAATTTTGCTCTTTTAGTTTTATTTTAATGTGACATGGAAAGTCACATTTTCACAAAGCTACGACGTCACCCTGTCTTTGTTCTTGCTTATAGATGATTACTCAGTGTATATATAAAATTCTTCATGCATATGCTGTATAATATATATTAATGATACACATGATACACACACACATATTTTTACTCTGATGAAGGGCTCCACTCGTATTTCATTATCAAAACTAGTCTCGTCAGTTTACCACCTTTAAACTTTGCTCTATCTAAAACACTGCCTACGCAGCACTCTACTTCAGTTTTGCACTCAATGATAGATATTCTTGTTTCATTAATAAAAACGTTTTGGAATACAATTGGCGACCTCGTTATGATTTAAATAAGTTACCGATAATTGGAACTCTTTTAATCGAGATAAAAATAACGGATATTAAAGTGCTGATCTTTCATTTACTCTTATTTTTATTAACTTTCCTCGCAGACGCAAAGCCTCGCCTCGCCGTATATGTTAACGTCGACATCCAGAACCACTTATGGTATTGACAGAGTGATGAAATTGAACAATGATGACCTCTTAGGAACTCAAGTACATCAATCGTCTATACCTTAGACCTTCGATAACCTCAAAAAAACAAAACATTGAAAGGTCAATCCCACTTCAAGTGACGCCATTCGCAAGCAAGTGCTCACTGGAAGTGGATCTCCTTTCTCAATCACTATGTACCTCGTAAAAAACATAAGCCATGCGGCTTGGATGATCAACGGCTTTCTCCAGTTGCTTTGTCTCTATATTCTAGGCAACATTCTTGTCTTTTTACCATACGGCAAAGCTATTCTTATCAAGATCTTTCTGCTGGTCAGTAATACCCCCCTAGAAACGGGCGCGTTTTGGGGTTCTCTCCTCTCACCGCAAATGATGAAAGTATTGTGGCGTATGTATTGTTTGAATGCAAAGAAACAGTTAAAAGTGGGAAAGAGATTTCCCGATGCACAACTCGTAGACGCCAAAAGCAAAGAAATCACGCGACTACGCGAGATAACTCAGTCTGGTCGACCGTTGGTCTTGAACTTTGGAAGCTGTTCCTGACCGCCATTTATGGCGAAGATGCAAACGTTCTTGGGAATCTCTCAAAGATTCTCAAACGTTGCCGATTTCGCCATTATATACATCGAGGAGGCTCATGCCAAAGACGAGTGGAAGTTCGAGGTAAGATAATAAAAATATTTAATTTCTATGTCTCACACATTTATTGATGATTTCTCTTTTCTTTGAACACAGCATCAGCGTGTCTTCAGCTGTAGGACTATAGTCAACCTAAAGAACCCTTTGGAAACCTAACAATATTTTCAGCTATTCATCGTCTTGCCTTAGGGCATGCATGCAATAATATCTATGCAGGTCTACAGCTTTTCAAGTAAAATGTGTTAAACTAATATAAACTAATTCGAAACTGACCTTTGTGGAGGTTAAGATAATATAACCATGTTTACTGCATGTATACTGGCGTGTTTATTGCACGCGCTTATTAATTTCAAAGATTGCATGAGTTATACATACGTTCATTCGTTTACGAGTGGTTGACAAAAGCTACATTCCGGTCAGGCGAATATCATGTTTTGGATATATTTAGGAAGTATCATCCGGATATACGCACGAAAAACCGTAGCGCCTGATGCTATATATAAGTCTCTTCAGGAAAAGCCTAGCGAGCTGTTCTACACTATATAGCTTGCTGTGGTATATAGAAGTTTAAAAATATAAGTCTGGCCGTCGCGAAGTAGATTGCCGATGCCGACAAATGGGCGTGGTTGTTCAAAATATTTTTTTTAAAAGAATGCGGTCCCTCTATTTTAAAATAAACTATTAAACATTGCGGATGTCTAGCATTGCGGATATTTCGCTATGTTATATATATACAGACATACAACACAGCTTCAAGAAAGTTAATATAGCTAGAGACCGCGCCAGAGGCTATACTTAGAAAACGCGTTTAATCGCTTTATATACCTACCTCTCTTGAACTATACTGACCAGCCTGTAGTACACGCACTTATCAGCTTCCCTTTAAAGGCCATATTGAGTTTATTTGCCGATCGACCAACACTGGCTTGATTGTGATTTGTTGACAATAGTTTTCTATAGGATGTCATGCACGCGCTTCTTACTCTATATATACTCCTCTCTATTACGAGGTTCTTGTATATATCATACAGTTAGATGTCATGGTATATTTTGTACATGGTATACCATGACAACGACAAACTGATCACGTCAGCCTGCTGCAGTATGTTGATTTATCAAGGCTTAAATACCAAATTGATAGACATCAAACGTATGCATGTTCTTGACTCAGAAGTGTTGCAATTTGCAAAGAGCTAGTAACGGACTGCTAGTTCTGCGTAATAGTGCGTATATAAGCAGTACTTTTGACTCTGATGAAAAATTCCGTTCGAAAAGTCAGACCGGCGTTGCAGTATTTCGTTGCTAAAAATCTCGGCTTTGTTTATGATCTATTTGGCTTCGTCTGTTTGGCGGGGGCACCACACTGTGGGTCTTTGCATTTACTAGCTATAGGATCGATTAAGATAAAGTTGATTTTGTGGAGGGAGGAAAACTGGAGAATCCTGAGAAGAAAAACCCTAGAAGCAGTTAAGTAACAGTTCTTAACAGTGCCGGTCTGGTTATATTACAGCGTGACAGTATGATACAGACATAATATATCACTGTAATGACTGTGTTATGTTTTTCTAAACACACCTAATGACAGACTGACACAGGTTGTCACTTTTTTCGTGTCAGCTGAAGAATGCTCATTCAGTATGAAAAAGAAATCATGCATATATATATATATATATATATATATATATACACAAAGTATGAAGTATAGTTTTACCTTAAAGTCTTCGCTACCAGAGGTTTCACCCTAAACGGGATCATCACGCCTGATGATCCCGTTTAGGGTGAAACCTCTGGTAGCGAAGACGTTAAGGTAAAACTATACTTCATACTTTGTATTTTGCTCTATCTATATATGGTATTGAGCACTCTCTAACATTTCGTGAACCAAAACTCACTTATATATATATATATCTTTTTATGACCAGTTATACCCACGGTCTAACCATTGAGCTATATATATCAATATATATATATATATATATATACTTGTAGAACATTCACCTATCAGGGTTTCTAAATGTATTACGTGAAGAATGAAGTACATTTTCGCACTTGCCACTTGGTGTAATGTTACGGCCGTTGATATATATAGCTCAATTGTTAGACCGTGGGTATAACTGGTCATAAAAAGATTGCAGGTTTGATCTCCGTCTGGGACTCTGAAACATTTAAAGTATCACCTTTCTGGAAAATTCTTGGAGAATTTCTAGTTACACGAATTCTAACACCTGTGTTTAATTTTTTAGATGAAAAATGACTACGACAACATCACTCAACACCGCTCTATCGAGGAACGCATCACTGCAGCCGAGCTCTTATGTACCTCAACGGACTTAGGTAGAGTGAATCTTTTCGTTGATACCATTGACAACAACACAAATGAGCTCTATGCGGCTTTGCCCGAACGTCTTTTCATCCTCTACGACGGAACAGTGGCTTATCTTGGTGGAGTGGGGCCAATGTATTATAACTTAGATGAAGTCGAAAGGTGGCTAGAGACATTCCAGAAATCGCACTCCTCGTCTTCGAAATTACTTATTTCAAGATTTGATTCACGCTTGGAATAAATTAGAGTTTGTAAATAGTACCCTTTTGTAACAACTTCCTATATTGTAACAACTTCCTTTTCCGATTAATTTCTTTGTTTAAACGCCACAGTCTCGTCTCGTTCCGTCCGAGTATGACAGATCACCTTGCTGTAAAAATACAGTTTAGAATTACACTGTCTAAATACAGCCAAGTGCGTTAAAAAAACTCGGCTTCTCGTATTTTCAACCCGCTTAGCTATATTTAGAAATCGGAGGAAGAACACTGACTCGTGTTGGATATATTACTTACAGACCAGAAATAGGGCAAATGAGGAAAAAACCCAACTAAAGCCAATTATCTAACATTGTTGAGTGTTTGTTAACATTTCGGCAATAAATTACCTTTTAGGATCTTTCCCAAAAACATCATCATACGTCTGATTTGTGGTACTTCATTTCATACCGTTTACTTAGCTAAGTTTATCTTTTCGTGACAATGTTTTAAACACATTAATCATTCTCTGTGTTCAAGTTGTCATGGTGTGCAAATTTACAATCGTCATGTCTAGTCATAAGTCTTATACCATCTGCTTTCCATCATCAGCAAGGCTGCTTAATTTGGTTGACACGCAAGGAGTATGAATATTTCTATGCACCTTTAGTAGTATACGCAAGTATTTAAATATTTGCATACAGCTTTAGTAGTGTATGCAAGTATTTAAATATTTCCATACAACTTTAGTAGTGTACGCAAGTATTTAAATATTTCTATACAATTAAAGTAGTATACGCAAGTATTTAAATATTTGCATACAACTATTGTAGTATACGCAAGTATTTAAATATTTGCATACAACTATTGTACTATACGCAAGTATTTAAATATTTCCATACAACTATTGTAGTATACGCAAGTATTTAAATATTTGCATACAGCTATTGTAGTATACGCAAGTATTTAAATATTTCCATACAACTATTGTACTATACGCAAGTATTTAAATATTTCCATACAACTATTGTAGTATACGCAAGTATTTAAATATTTCCATACAACTATTGTAGTATATGCAAGTAGTTAAATATTCCCATACAACTATTGTAGTATATGCAAGTATTTAAATATTCCCATACAACTTTAGTAGTGTACGCAAGTATTTAAATATTTCTATACAATTAAAGTAGTATACGCAAGTATTTAAATATTGCGTATACAGTACTCGTATTACTATGGTTGCATAGAAATATTTGAATACCCGTATACTACTATAGTTGTATGGAAATACGTGCGTATACTACAATAGTTGTATAGAAATATTCATATTCCTTGCGTATCAATTAAATTAAAGCAGCCTTGCTGATGATTGAAAGCAGATGGTATAAGACTTATGACTAGACATGACGATTGTAAATTTGCACACTTGAACACAGAGAATGATTAATGTGTTCAAAACATTGTCACGAAAAGATGAACTTAGCTAAGTAAACAGTAATAAATGTAGTATACCCCATCAGTATTTAGAACTATAACTGTGGGAAGATGGTTTTAAAATATAGATTCGTTTGAGAAGCTATCGATACCAAGCATGTATTTTTTTTGTTTCTTTATTTTGTCATTATATATCATTGCCTATATAACTATAGAATTTATGTATTATAGTATAAATTATATTTATGTGTTTCAGTGCGTTTAAGCTGAGAACAAAGTAGGATAAATATTTTGGATCAGATGACGGATTTTAAGGAAAGTACTTTTTGTGCTCTTAGAAACCTGATGAACGCTTTGAAAAGTTTTGTATCAAAATACACATCTTACTTAATCTCAAATTAAGAAAGGAATTGAACACATACCTGTATAAATCAAGTTATAATAAAACGATATACTGTTTCAGTGTTGTTGTTTTTTCTAATAAAACTCAGACAATAATTATAACAACGTGAGCCAACACGATGTCGGCATTTGCTCTGATCAAGGCCTGAGTCAACAGGTGAAAAGCTCAGACAGCAATGAATATAATAAACGTAGTGTCACTACGAATTTTCGCTTCTATAAACTGACGTGGGTCTGTTTGTAAAATCCGAAAATCTCCAAAAGACTTAACAGAGTGTAAAAAAATAGAGTGCAGCCCGAAAGTGTAATGAAATACTCTGATGAAAGGGCTCCACTCAAAACGTCAGTATTTCGTTATGAAAATTTTTTTTCTGAAATAAGGCTCCATATGCCAAGACGCAAATCTGTCATGTAGCATTTAAACGTTCCTCACTTACACTATAATGAATATATACCATCACGGAATTAATAACTGTTCAGAAGTTAATCTGCTTTTGAGTTTTATAGTCAGTTTCAGCTTGCTTTTGAAATTCGTTTGTCAACATTCGTTGGAAGGTTGGGAACTTGGTACGGAAGTTCGTTGTGAAGTTCGTCGTGAAGTTGGAATTTAATAAGCTTTGAATTGAATTCCTTTGGTAAAATCACGGAGAAGAAGATTATTTGTTGTATAGAATATAATAATAGATACTTGGTTAAGCAGAAACAAATTGCCGACTTAAATTTGTATCTACCTCGCAACGTAGTTCGGAACATTGCAACGTAAGTTCGGAATGTTCATTTCAATTATACGTATCGGATTTCAAAAGCAAGCTGCTGAAACGGATAATATATAATCCTATAATCATATTTGATATTATACCTAATAAATTTCGAATTACTCAAGACAAAAATAAAAATTATTTAGTTTTTCATTTCGGCTTGTCTTTTCTTCCCTCTTCTCTGCAGCCATTGTGCACGTCTGCGAAGGAGACTCCAAAGAGGTGACGTAATTTGAAAGTAACCAATCAAATGCACATGAGGGGATAAACAAAGTGATACATAATGAGATACGAAAATGTTACTGAGTCATTTGCTATTTTTATAGTCCGTTAATAACTAGTGAATGCTCTGACCATTGAGCTAGAGCTATATAGAGGCCTGCATATAGTTAAGAGCTTAGTTACGAGTTCTCAACTAGGGTATAATGAAGGTTTAATACTCGAGAGACTATCAGTGGGAGTAAAAGCAGTACTTGAAACACAACTACTTGAAAAAGGAATAAAAGTGTGGGAGTTAATGAGAAGTAATAGTTCAAACCCGAGTAAGCGTTCTTCCTCCGATTTCAAAACACCGAGATGTGAGTTGAAGAAACGAGGCGAAGCCGAGTTTTTTTAACGAACTTCGAGGTGTTTTGAAATTGGAGGAAGAACTCTTTACGAGTGTTTGAACTTACTTCTAAAACGAACCCGTATTTTGAGAGAAAATCGAGATTAAAGTTGACGAAATTTGGCCGTAATCTTCCTCTTATTTCAAAATACTGATTAAATATTTCTTTCTTTTGAATTTTCTTCATGAATTATTAATGAGTTTTAGAATAAACTTTAAAGTGCCTATGAAACGAAAATTAAATTTGTCTTATTTGAAAGAACACTTAAAATAATAGAATAACATATTTTGCAGTTTCTCGTTTCCTTGCTTCGTTCTTGAGATATTTCAGTTTGTTTGATGTAAATGTCGCATGTTGCGACGTCACACGTGCATGAGTTATCGAAAAACGTTATATATCTTTGCTATTGTCAAATAGCAAATGTTCCCGGCTATTATCAAACAATAAGCTATCTGAGAAAAAATGTAATAATGTAACTAACAACAGCTTGTACAGCAAGAACTAACAAAAATTTACAAACTCTAAGCTGAAAGTACTATACTAACTATATAACGACAGCTTGTACAGCAAGAACTAACAAAACTTTACAAACTCTAAGCTGAAAATACTATACTAACTAATAACACGTACAACATTGTTTAAACCTTGGCCAAAGAAACGCAATATGCCATTGTTCTCTTCAACCTTGGCAAGGAAATTTGTATTTTTGATTAAAACAGAACTTCCTTCCTGAATGTTCATGTTGGCACGCACGAATCGCCTGAAAGTTAATTGCTCATCTTCCTCTATTGCCAATAACCTCTTGAACTACTTGAACCACTTAAGACAAATTAAACAAATGCACGCGAACAACTATAGTTGCTCACATTCTAAAAATCCTCATATTTTTCTTCTATTTTTCATGGTGTTTGCTTGGTGTAAACTGTATATGAAATTGGGAATTATTGTGTGTTTTTTTTTTAAATCAAAAAGCGCAGTTACGGCTTTCGGGACGTGCTATTTAATTATATAATTGTCTGAAGTGGATAAATTAATGCATTATCTTGTAAGCACTGAGATTAATATGAGTACTTGAGTTTTGTAAGTTCGTTATATTGTTTTTCAAGTGACAAAAAACGTATATTG
Organism: Paragorgia papillata; assembly: GCA_035771165.1. Classification (NCBI taxonomy): domain Eukaryota; kingdom Metazoa; phylum Cnidaria; class Anthozoa; order Scleralcyonacea; family Coralliidae; genus Paragorgia; species Paragorgia papillata. Next base: position 4,395,930 of record JAWNZC010000025.1, on the reverse strand, counting down.
AGTTCGCACGACTGAAAAACACGATATATGTGTTCATGAGGGTTTGGGTTCTAGTCTTGCGAAAATATAGCAATATCGTACCCTGGGTCTTTTCTCCGTGTGTAGCCGAGATAAGACCAGCTCTGGGTGACGGATTATTACCATGGTTGCGGCGTTTGTTTTTGCGGTGTAGGTTTTGCTTTTGAAGTCATTTCAAAAGGCGCAGCCAGGCTTGCACCCAGGAAGGATGGCGCGCAACTGCGAGGAGGATCTGGAGTGAGTGTGGTGGCACGGAAAAGTTTGAAATTCTAAGACCTTTGAGATGCCATTTGTTGCAGTTTGAGAGCACGTTTATTACTTAATACTCTTTTTGGTCAACATTCTCTATTCCTTTATGTAATTTAATGAATCTTAGAATGAACACAAGTTATATATACATATAACTATACACCATTCTGATCTTGTATCATGTTTCTTCCAGCCAATACAATGTCGGCATTTTCTCTGATAGAGGACTGATCAGTCAACAGGTCTATATAAAAGCTAAGCAATCAACAATAAACGCAGTGTTACTACAAATTATTACTCACTGATATTTAGATATAGCTATAAGTCTACCAAAATAAAAGTAGAGTGTGCTATGTAAACAGAGTTGGAAAAAAGCTGCGGGTATCACCCGGAGGAAGTTTTACTTTAGTGAGGAAAGTTTAAAGTGAAAACACGTGAAACAACACATTCGGTAATCTGAGAAAGTTACAATTGATCAAGCAAGGTGTCGAGAAGAAATGCGATTTGCAGCAAAACATTGGCTAACCAACAATTATGCAGCACTGGCAGTGGCAGCAGTTACATGTGTGAGACATGTACGCTGATGTCTGCTGTGATGTCTGTATCTTCGCAGCAGTCGAGGGTAGTTAGTAGCTATTGTAGTATGCCAAAGCTTACCTAGGAAAACCTAGAAAACCAAGGTACTGTAAAAGTCACGCAATATTTATGAACGTTGCAAAACACAAAATTCTCGCTAAATATTTTGAGGAAGGTTATCTAAACTTAAAAACCCATCCGGAGGAAGGTTGAATACTTTTTCCAACTCTGTATGTAAACAGTGTGGTTATACTTACAAGCGAGGTTATAAGTGACTAACGATATTTAAAAAAATTTCCGTTATTTCTTGATGTGACGTAAATACCCAACCTGCGCTGACTCATTAGGGCGGTTATGATTACTTTCTCGCATTACGATTACTTTGCTCACCTTATGATTACTTTCTCGACTATCGAGTTATCAATCTCGACTATCGATTAACATTTCTGGAGTAGTGAATTAAAACTCGATACACTTTTGTCAGGTATGGCTTGCCATAGGTTAATACAGAACCTATATAAGACGGTGCTCATAACGGAAGACGAACCTTACATAAGACGCGACCTGCATGACCCGCTTATAGGGCGTTTTGAACAAGCCGCGGCTTGTGTAAGACGCAAAACATATAAAGCCTAATTTGTATACCTTTTTACGAGTGTTTCCGACTTTTGCGTCTTATTGAAAGTGCCTCCTGTGAGTTAGCCGCGTCTTATATCGGCTCTCGTATAATTGTTGCCTGGATGTGAAGTAAACGGCGTTTGGCTAGTAGTTCTGTCCATTGTCAAGGCTTTTTTGTTCGCCAAAGTTATGTGTTGAATCTATGACAGGTTAACAGGGGTCACTGATCAACGCCAGTGAAGTTGTATTATATAGTGTTATCTGGCACTGCACTTCAAAGAAAATTTCAGTTGTATTTTCACATAAGTCGCCTTTTCGATTCGTTGAAGTTATTTAGATTTAAAATACTCACATATAGATTGCAGATTCTAGCTAGATTTTTAACCACACACTACTCTATATATATACCTCTCAGTCTCAGCAAAGTTTGAAATAGTGAAATAAAAGTAGCGTGCTGTGTAGGTAGTGTAGAAACAACAATAGAAATATAGTAAGGTCAGATATACTGCCGAAACAGAGAACGTAGGAATCTAACGTTTCGAAGGGCCTTCGTTTCTCTCTGACGCAGGGCCTTCGCTCGAAACGTTAGATTCCTACGTTCTCTGTTTCGGCAGTATATCTAACCTACATGTAAGTTACTATATTTCGAAAGTTTGAAATAGTTTGCTTTAAACCGCTTTTAAAAATAAAAACTCAATCCCAGCCCTAATCTTTTGTGTCCGAGGGTTTTCTCAGAGGTGAATAAAATTGTCTGGCGTTAGCCAGAATAAAATGACTAAAGTCTAAAGACCAATTTGAACTGAATAAAGAATTAAGAAAATATGACATGACTGCAAATCACAATTTTAACACAAGCTTCACGTATACTTGAAGTAAAGATAGCCAATATTGATTTTAAAAAAATCAGACATGCAGAATTTAACTCATTGCTGCCTAAGATGTCTGAGGATTCTCCCTTTGACGAATTGACGGGTAAAGTCATCTGACGTTACTAGACAGAGTTAAACAATAAGGGGACCATTTTTGGCCAGCTCAGGCAGGAATATTCGACCGCGGGCTCTTGACAGAACGGAGTATAGGTTTTAATGAGTAAAATCATCTGGTATGCATTCAACAGAATAGAACAATATAAAGGGGTCGTTTTTGGCCCGCTCAGGCAGGAATGGGTTAATCACTTGCATGTTAACCCATTGCTGCCTAGGATGTCTGAAGGTTCTCCCTTTAATGAGTAAAATCATCTGTCGTTACAGTAAAACAATAAAGGGGCCATTTGGCTCAAACAGGAATGGGTAGCGAAAACTTTATTGTCTCAGAAATGCTAGTCTATTATTATAATAGTTTACTGCTATTACAGTACTGGACATAAGTGAATTTTCCAGCGGTTCTTCCAGTGTAGTATATATAAAAGTCGTTTAATTACTCATTCTTGACATTGTTAAAATTATACACATTATATTCCAGCTCTTTCATATTCACCACAAATAACGATGACCATGCATGCATCATTCAAGCATTGTTGAAGTGTTTTGTTTGGTAAAAAGGTTAAAAAATTTCTGTGCTTATTTAGACTTCAAGTTGGACCATTCTTATTACATATTGGACATAATAGAAATTTCAAATTATTTCCATAAATGGTGTCTCTTGCCTAACTCTGTCGGGGGTCTATTCTTTCCGATTATGGAACTAGTTAGGACGGAAGGCTATTTTTAACAATCGAGTTGAAATTGAAAACCGAGGTTAAATCGTGGCCGCAAAAGCAAAGAAAGTATTCTTAAATAGTGTTTGGTGTCAGTGGATTTTGTAAAAAACATCTGGTACTGTCGTTTCTTAGTTCGCGTGATGTTCGTGACTGTCTTGTGTTAGTTTACTTCTTGGGTCACGCTATGTCATCGCCAACTCGCCCACTCCAGCCGAGTTCACAAGGTCCATGCTGTTGGGCTCGGCGTGTGTTTACTTTTCATGGCTTTGTCTCGAACAATGCTTAGTGTTCATGTCAACAATACAACTTTACCACGCGCTACGAAACGAATTGGTCAGTGTTCAATAGATCACCGTTCATCAATTATACACTGTCACTCGCTCTCGCACCACGCTATCGCCACTGACTTGTATTGCTTCCGCACGCCAACATACTCGGCCGGGTGTAAAAATTCATTGCACGAGATTAGCCCTACTTAACGCTTTTCGGATTTTCAAGTCATCTTGTCTATCCTAAACCATCTTGAGATATCATCAAGCTGAAATCTGCACATAAGGATTTTTGAACCTCGGTGATCGAAAGTGCATACATGTAACTGTTTTTGTGGTTACGGCCATGCATGCAGTAACTATATTCAATATTCAATAAAGGTGAAATGATGGATCATAACGCGCGATATCACTCATAACGTTGAGTTGTTGACATTTGTTTATCGTATATATGTATGGCTTATGTATACGCGTGCAAGAATGACTGTATTAGGTGCTTCGTCATCGTCTTACCTTTTTATTGAAAATATAGAGGCTAGACATTTCATATAACTATTTGTTTAAAAGACTTCCTAACTGCACTTCCCGTCGTGCTAGTGAACGATTTTTCATTTCAGCCTTAATTCATTAATCTTTATATACAATAGTTACTTCAATAACAATTTTTTTTAAATCACGAAGCATTGCAATCTAATGTATAGATTCACGTTGTGAAGCTCGATATTACGAAATCAAAGAACAATATGTCTGGGACTTTCGATTATATATGTATATACTTCATGATGCCATCTCTTTCATCTGGCCGTCGCATTAATCTCGATTGGACACATGCAATATCGTGTCGCGACTGTTTTAAGGCTCTTACCTTGTGAATGTAGATCATAACTAAACAAAAGATCTCAATCTGTGTTTGTTTTGGTTACAAAAATCAGCCTATAGCGTGACTCGATTTTATTATAGAACTGCCTGTGCATGGGCCTCCCGCCCTCGTTCATGTCGTGTTAGCCGTAGTCGGTAAAAACAAGCTCTTGCACAAGACGACCTTTCACTTAGTTGAACGTTTACAGGAAGTATAGGTTTTCCGCGATTAAAGAAACTTTACAATTTACAGAACTAATGGATTCAACGCAAAGTTTCCACTGTCAATATTGTTATCGGTGTAGATTACTAACTCTGATAGCAGACACCAGGTATTGGATTATAAGTCTGCTATAGTTTCTACAAGTCACGACATCTTTCAAAACTTTACTTTTTCCCTAATTAGGGTAACTAGGGACTTCCTAAAAGGTCTATAAACAATTTTTTCTACTTTAGGACGGTTAACATCGGTCGTGGTTTTCCAGTAGAGCCTTGATTCACGATGGTTTAGGTATAGCGTGACGTCTCGTATATTCTAAAGACCCCTTTCAATGACCCAGGGTCACTGTTGGCTTTACTCTATAGCTATACGTAAACACTGGGGTGAAAGAGTAAAAATACACGTCTCGTAATGGTTCTGTAGGCGGATATAACGCATATAAATAAGGCAGGCCTGCGAACGAGCTCGCATTACTGCTTCGTCCAGGTCCCGGTGCACAAGACCATCAGTCGGTGCTCAATTTTGATCATTTTTCTGAACGTAAAAAGAGGTTGTGTCAGCTATGGTACTAAAGGTTCTTTCGACTGCAGTTCTTTTCCTAAAGCTCTGCTTTCTGTATGTGTTCGGTAATATTGCCGTACACATGCCATGTCTTCAGAAAGCAATCGTAAAACAGATGAACCGAGTTGCTTCGATCGTCATGCCTGTCGACAACTACTGGCATTCTCTCTTCTCTTGGTCCATGATGCAAACGCTTTGGAAATACGGCCAATACGAGATCCACAAGAGCTCGAAAGTCGGTCAGATTGCGCCCAATCCTAAATTGATCTTTGCAGACCGCGAGACGAGCACGCAACATGAAGCACATCTTCTCGATCTCGTCAACAGTTCGCGCCCACTCGTTGTCGTGTTTGGAAGCTGCACATGTCCTGTGGTTATTGCCAACTTGGACAAGATGCACAGTGTCCAGCGCGAGTTCTCCGACATTGCTGATTTCGTTATGATTTACGTGCAAGAAGCTCATCCTGACGATGGCTGGATGATGAAGGTAAGTGGCCATAATGTTTGTACAATGTACAAGATGTTGTTGAATGATTCATAAAAGACTGAAAAACATCCGAATGAAAGTTTCTCCGTCGATTGGTTTAGATTTAAGGAGAATGATACACAAAGAAATCCCCTTTCGCTCAAAAAGTAAATACCTTATTCTCTCTATATAAACTGATCTCAGCAGTTCATTTATATACCTTTAAGATTTTCTCATATCTTCATCGTAACACACTGCCTACGCAACACTCTACTTTTATATTATACCCCTAAATGCATGTAAGAGAATCAATGGCTTTGCTAATTATCAGCTTGGTTTAGTAAAGAAATGGTCAACTGGTTCGAACAAGATATGTCGACTAAACAGTCGGATTATGCCCGGAAGAGTACAGACAAGAATGAAACATAAAACAACATTTAAAAGTTGGTGGTTAGAATAATCTATAAATCGTAAAATCAGCCCTATAGGGTTGCATTTCTCATTTATTTAACTTCGTGACTTTCTATACTTCTGTCATGTAGCTTGAGTACTCCTAAATCCACAAATACTATTAATTCACGTGGTATTAAAACTTTCTAAGTAATCCTAGGCGCGCGTATAAACATGCAAGTCAAAAGGATTTGTCTACGAGACGCTTATCTGTTACCACAAGTTTGATAAATAATAAAGTTCCGAAAAGAATATAAAATAAAACTAGAATTCCAAGTCAAGGTCATCGATAAAATATCAAAAATCTTTCAGTTCTATATTTTAATTAGCGTTGGTGGATCACTGCATGGTGACCCCACATCTTTATGTGCATAGTTTCAGAGATTACTTAGCCTCTTGGGCCAAAAACGTAATACTAGTATATATATATATATACGATCGAGTTGCAAAAACACGTAAACGTTGAAGACTGTAGACGCAGAACTGTAATAAGACACAGGGTTATAAAAAAATCCGAGTGAAAATTCTCATGGATACACTGATTATACTGATATGAGAATCCCCTTAAGATATTTAGCTCCCATATTTTTACGTGTTAATTATATATACTTTGTTTCTATTCTCCTCAAGAAAAACTACGAGATTCTAAGACACAAGTCAATGGAGGAACGCATGGAAGCTTCTAAGACGCTTCGTTCTCTGTTAAGCGAAGATATAACGTTGTATACTGACACTATTGATAACGCAGCAAGCATGGCTTACAGCGGATGCCCAAACCGAATTCTCATCATCGAAGGGAATGTCCTAACGTATCAAAATGGTCCAGGACCAACTTCTTATAATTTTGATGACTTGAGAAGACGTTTGCAGAACTTACGTCAACCAATGTGAAGTAACAATCTTCCCACATGCGAAGTAAGCTGGTTTGGCTTTCAGATTAAGCGGTAGCCAAAGCCACTTACTTCAGCGTTAAAGATACAAAAACAGCACTATGTTGTAATTATGTATATATACTATAAAATATATATTTTCAAATATCCCAGGCTTGTTTTAAAGACGAACGGTCAAACGTATATCTGTCGAATTCGACGCAGGGTGGAATTCTTTAATTCGAGGTTATGCAGTACGACGTCTAGAAGAGGACGAACTATTCGTCTCGTTTTAGTCGTTGCATTAACGACGAATTTAATAATTCGACCATGAATATGCGTTAACTGTTCGTCGTTTAAAACAGGACTCACGGTGACGCATTTGTCACTGTATGATATTTTGATATACCGAACAAATTTTCTTTCCATTAATTTTAATATATATTTATGACAACAGATCACTATACTGTATATATATAATGCTTAAATCGTGATTCACTTGTGTTACATGATATTGAATTGACGAACTGAAATAGTAAATGACTTTGGGCTTTTTTGTATTGTTTGATATAATAATAAAGAATAGTTTGTACAATACATATATATAAACATGTGGGTTGATAACTTTCTTTAAATTTGAGTGAAATGCCTGAAAGCTTACCTGCTGAACGGCCTGAAAGGTCTAACATCACTTTTGAATTGCCAATACAGGTGCTAAGATTATAATTAGATTAAATTAAATAGCACATAATTGTAATTACATATTATAGTAAGTTGCAAATCGGTCTAGTTTTTTCTAGTTGCAAATCGGTCTAGTGCATATTTTTGTAATAGAAACTTGCCGAACAGAAATTGTTAGTGAATTTTCCTTAATCGGGCAAAATTTAATCCTTACGGGATTCAATATATAATTGTCTATCTTGCTATAGCAAGACATTTGCCTAGTTTCTGATATATTCTCATATATCATATCCTATATCAGATATAACTATTCAGTTCAACTCCGCTTATTAGCTTATACGAATGTATATACATATAATGTCGTGAGAGTCACAAGTTTACAATATTATAGGCTATATATCTATTGCATCTGTGGGTGGAAAATATAACTTTCATTCATCGCGTTTTTACTGTTCAAGTACTTCAATAATATATAATATTGGCTTTGTAACACCTAACATAAGTGTTTAAATGATCTATAATTAAAATAAACAACACGTTTTCAACTCACTGTATAGTAAGTGCAGTATATATGTACAATGGTGTTGCATGCAACTTGATTTGTTCCATTCTCGTCGCTTGTCAGGTGCTAAATCAGTAATTTAGGAATTGTCGTCTCTCAGAATATTTGCTTTACTGCATGAAAAGTGCAGTATATATAATATCATTATGTAATTACAACTTGAATCACACGATTCTAGTTGGCTCAAACGTTTTTACAATATCCACATGACTCAACTCTTAAGTTGGATAACATGAAATATCATGTTCATGAATTCTGTGTAAAATAGATTGTTCGTTTCGTTTCATAAGTACTTTTAAAATTTCAATATTAGCTTTTGATATTCCATGAATTATTCGTTGACGATGTTTAAATTAGAAGTGAATTGATTAAATATTATATAGTTTAGTTGCATGTCATGTATCTATATAAGCTATATATACTAAGCTACAAAACGTTCAGTTTTAGAAACTGCCCTCACTATGCATGTATATATATATATGTATGCATGATAATTGGATTATAAGACTATATAGTTTATGGAATTCAACTTAGATATATAACATTCACGCATGACATAGATGAAGTTGTATTCCAATCTGGTTAGATTTACCTCTCAGCGCTCAAAACGACTATAGTTTTGTTGTTCAGCCGCTCAATGACACACCTTCTTGCTCTATCCAAAACACTCTCTATGTACGCAGCACTTTACATTATTCAGTTAGTTACGGAGAAAATAGACATATACATGGCTTGCGTTTTGATGAGGGAATTTCATATGTGTTGTCGTGTTCTTTCGATAAAAATAATAAGAATCATACAACACACGCAAAATCTGTTGAATACCAACTATATATAATTGATGCGTCCATCGTTCGTCTAGCAGTAATGGCGTAATATTCCTTCATAGTCATGCGTGTAAAATTGATGTGTAAAATCCAACTTTATTGTCAAATTCTTTAGTTGCGCTGAATTTTTCATTAACTTTGATGTATTTAGTATAGCAATAAGGCAATTCAAACTCATAAGGTTTTAAATGTCTACGGGCTTTCTACCGAATCAAAACACAATTAAAATGTCGGTGTAGGAGGCGGGGTTGGCGTGAGACTGAAAGCATGCACCATAGTACAGTTGTCATGCATCTAAATGCAGTTGCGTAATCAATAGACCTTATTCAAAAATGGCCGCCGAATTAAAATTCTTTTATATACATATAAATTAGCCCTTATGAACTCGTTTTCATGTGTGAAATTCAAAATAATTTTTACTTTAAAACGAGTCATAAGGGCTAATTTATATGCACATAAAAGAATTCTAATTCGGTGGCCAATTTTGAATAAGGTCTATTCTGTGTCACTTTTGCTAGTAAAAACAAGATGAATCAATGCGCTCATTTAAATACCTAGTTATCTCAGGTATTTCTCTAGGTGGCTTATCGCTGCAATTTCCCACAATATTTAACCATTCCCTGCTCCGGCGATTATTTCAACAATTCAACGCCAAGCTGTGAGTGTTTTTATAAACCCCTGGTACCCACACATGTCTATTAATAATGTTAGCATTTAGTTTCTCTATTTTAGCCTGGCGGGATAAAAATAACTCCTCTTGCGTTTCACAGTATGCAGATTCGTCGTTTTCGAGTCATGAAGCCGATTTCCGATTTTTACACAAACGGAATGTTCTAGGTGTATGCAGGCCATGGGAATATCGTTTTATTTATCGTTTCAAATGTTTGAGAAGGAGATACTGAGTTTATGACTGTGGGGAAAATATATGGATAGTTATTGTGCAACTCGTTATCAATTATTACTTAGAAATATACATACCAAAACCTTTGTGTCATGGCTTGAAATTCATTTTTTTCAAGGCCAAAAATGGCCTTCGCATTTCGACACATTCTCGTTCTAAACAAAGCCCATTTTCCCCTCTAATGTAAACGACTAAAATACATCGAAAGCATTTTATCGTAAATTATCAACAGAGAATTTATATAGTCATTGTGTTAAATGCCTCCGATTCTAAGTTTTAAATGGCGTTGACGATGGTATAAGTTTGACGCAGCAACGACGAGCATGCATGCAATTGAAAAATACGTCGGCAACCCGCCATATGCAATGGCTGCCGTGAACTGCAGGGCCGTCTGCATGCATATTATTTCAAAGAGTCAATTTCTTGTATTGATCCAGAGTGAGAAGGTAAAGAATATAGCGTCTTTGTGGAATTATTTTACTAGCTTTATACTACAGGAGTTATTAAGTTAACTCTCTGCATGTAATGTAACTCTCTCTCTCAGTCTCTCTCTCTCTCTCTCTCTCTCTGTCTCTCTCTCTGTCTCTCTCTCTCTGTCTCTCTCTCTCTCTCTCTCTCTCTCTCTCTCTCTCTCTCTCTCTCTCTCTCTCTCTCTCTCTCTCTCTCTCTCTCTCTCTCTCTCTCTCTCTCTCGTGGTGTACATGCATGCAAAATCCGTATACTCTCTTTAAGGCTACATGATGCATAGGTGCATGCATGATATCACTGAGGTCAGTTCAGAAAGATGTAATCACATCATGGTGAAGGTGTGAATGCATGATTGCAGAATGATGAGTACATGCTGCATGATCAAGACAGACAAGATCAAAACAGACAATACAAAAGTATATATATTGATTGATATATAGTTAGATGTGATATATCTGTTCTTACAGACTGCGTATAGTTCTGTATAGAAAACGAACACTCCCGTATCCGGGTCTGTCCATCATTCAATCCAATAGTAATTCTGCACCGACAAACAAATGCAGACCAGTGAAGACGTCATGACTACAGTCTATCGTCTGACAGCTGTCAGATACTACATACAGATATGATATGATAGCTGTATCCCATGGATATATCAGTGCCAGTCACTATCTGAGTGATATACGAGTCTGTGCATATGAAGGCCTTAACAACGAATATTTGTGGTTAAGCATATAATGAAGTACACGCCGCATAAATGTATTTCCTTGGAAATCTCCTCTTGACATATGTGCAGGCCATAAGCTTCCTGTTTGTAGCTTGTGGTCGTATTGAAGAAAGACTTGACTGCGAATATACTCGTGTAGCTTAGAGTTTGACGACAGACGGCTGTCACCACCCACTTTTCTAGCTTCCGAGCCTGCTTTTGACTGGGAAATGAGCGATTGATTTCTTTTAATGCGCTCCTTAGGGGGCATATTTATTTCCCAGCTTTTCTTGGCAGTTGAAAAAGGAAGTGGACTGTATATTATACGTATTCTACAATCAGTAAGTAATTGCATGCCAAAATTTGCAAGCATGTTGAATGTTCTTTTTTTCTGCCGGTGAATTGCTAGTGAAAAGCACTTGATACGTATTTCTGCAACTGAAATGATTACCAAGTCCCGTTGTGACAAAAGATCATCATGCGATGTCAATGTAATATCTAGTCACGAAATGCGCGCGCATGATTGCTATACTCTGCATGGCTGCTATATATATATATATATATATATATATATATACAAAGTATAAAGTATAGTTTTACCTTAAAGTCTTCGCTACCAGAGGTTTCACCCTAAACGGGATCATCAGGCGATATATATATATATATATATATATATATGTTATTACGTATTGGGAAAAGTTTTGTTAATTTTTTCTGTACAAGCTGTCGTAAGTTGCTAATACTCACAAAACGCTGAGCCCTAGACGAGACTTCAATCTAAAACTCTTCCACTAAAATTCTATAGCCAGACGCCCTATAACCATTGAGTCACTCAAATGGCATATACTGAGGTTATTTACGGTTTTTATACCTGGGAACAAGTTGCCAACTACATTGTGTAATATGGGCCTGTAACTGGCATGGACTGCAAACCGTTGTTTGTTGAGAAACAACCCAGTTCAACCTGCGTTGCAGCCTATAGTTCGACAGCTTACAGATACAGCTTGTACAGCAAAAACTTTACAGTCTAACAAAAAAGTTTACAAATTTTAAGCTGAAAAACAATGATGCTTAATAACCAGCTGGTCGTTCTTAATTGTCTTGGAGGAGGAACTAGAGATGTTTCAGATGGGGCTTGAGCTATATAAAGGGAACATATTTGGGATAGAGCTATAAACGCTATACCGACATGCTGTGCAAGAACAACTCTGATCTAGAACTTTCTTAGGGTATTTATGAATGATCCAATGACGCAATACAGCAGTTTATTGAGCTACCAGTAACCACAATTAGACAGAACTTTGCTTAATTTGTATACTCCGCAATTTCTTCTCGAGCTTTTGTCAGCCTCCAGTGATTAAAACAATTGGAAATATATTTTTTTTAAGTGGAGAAATGAAAACGAGTTGATAATCGTTATTTTCGACGACCCATGCAGGTAACCACAATGACGCATTTCTTCTCTAGCTTTTCTAAGCCTCGGGTGTGATTGGGAATAAAACAAAACAAAATACTTATATCGACTTGAAAGTTTGGATCAAACACATTGCAAGACCTTTAGGTCTTTATAATTCAAAGAAAACGTTTCTTGTGATGTATTCATTTATGATGTATGATCACACTGCAAGATTTATCCGACATGGTTTAGACGCATGTTAAAATCAGAAACAGTTCGCTGAATGATTTTTGGACTTGACTGTCTCTATGTTCTCCCAACACTCTCTTTGTGTTGGTGTTTACTTACCATGCGTCGTAACCCAATAAATCGGTATGATTAATCACATTGTACAATCACCGGTTTAGACGCATGCTAAAATCATCCAGCTGACAGTTCGCCATGTGATTTCTAGACTAGTATTTCCCTATGCTCTTCCCACTTGTCTACACTATTGGCTTTTACTTACCATGCGTCGTAACCAGATAAATCTCTATGATAAATTGTAAATACCTAAACACGTACATGCAGCTATAGCTTTAGTGATTGCGTGCAGGAAAATGCTAATGAGGAATGCAGTAGATCCTGTGATCATTCAGGGGGTATTGTATATTGTGTTGAAAAGAATGATAAGAGAGTCACGCGATCCGAAAAACATTAGTTTAACCATTGTCTCCGTTTCTATTTGTCCGCTTTTGGGCAAACTTCTCTTTCAATATGTGAGTTGGGATTGTCTGTGGTTTTTGCCGCCTTCTGTAATTATCGTTGTTTTACCTTAGCTGAGTGATAGAGGACAAACTCACGCAATGCCAAATTGTCTGAAAGTCAGCTGTGTGTGTTTTTCCCCTCCAGTTTCCGCACAACTCCTTTCAAAGGAGCCTTTTGACTTCACACTGTCACGAAAACTATAGCGCTGGAAAAAGGCCTTAATTCTTTCATTATTTTACTACGCCAGACGATTTTACGCACCAAAGGGAGAAAATAACAGTTATAGTTCTGTCAGTATAACGTTTCTGTATCATATACATAAGAACTATACATGTAAAAAGCTCTTGCCTGTTGAAAAAAATAATGTTTTCGCCATACAAGAATATCGGAAGTTGAAATATTTCTGTCAACGGTTAAGAGTTTTATGTTCATTTGCTTGTTGTCTCAAATTAAATCCTTGAAATTAACACCAGGACGTGATTTATAATACAAAAGATTATTAAGAGCACTTAATTGTAATTTTCGTAATTAACCCATTCTTGCTTTAAACTGTTTTCCGATAGACGAATAAAATCGACTGGGCTTTTAACACTTTGAGGCCTGGACCTCTCCCTGTTGCTGAATAAAATCGTCTGGCGTTAGCCAGAATAAAGACTAAAGACTCCTCGTCAGGCTTCAAAGTGTTAAAGAGATACGTTTTAACACTTTGAGGCCTAGACCTCTCCCTGTGCTGAATAAAATCGTCTGGCGTTAGCCAGAATAAAGACTAAAGACTCCTCGTCAGGCTTCAAAGTGTTAAAGAGATACGTTTTAACACTTCGAGGCCTGGACCTCTCCCTGTGCTGAATAAAATCGTCTGGCGTTAGCCAGAATAAAGACTAAAGACCCCCCTTCAGGCTTCAAGGTGTTAAACGATCTGAATTACCAAGCTCTTGTTTTGCTGCTGAGAAGTCGAAAAATCTATCAATTCTTTAAATTTGACCTACAGTAATATATATGTTTTATACTCTTGATGGAGGGCGAATAATTTGCTTTATTATATAAAAGTGATAATCTCACATGTGCGATTATTTATGATAATCGCACATGTGACAATTATCGCTGAATCATCACTATAGTTTAATGCAATTTTTGCAAGGCAATAGGACAATTTTTTTATATAATAAACAGAACAATACATGGATGCTTGGAAATATGAAATTTATTTCTCGTGTTGAACAGGATATGTCACTCGTTCGCTTCGCTCACTCGTGAGATATCCTGGTCAACACGAGAAATAAATTTCATATTTCCAAGCATTATTCTCTATTTAATAATTAACGGTCTACGTACGTATATTCAACTGATTTTAACACAAAATTTCAAATATGGGTTTCGAATTGTTTTTCAACATAAAAGATCACTCTATAAAGCATTACTTTGTTTCTTTGTTCAGTTCCTTTCAGGCTAAAACTTTGACGACAGAAACCATATTTGGGAAACTTTATCTATAAGGTTTCAGTATAACGATCTCTTCTAAGTATTTGTGACCTTTCTCTTCCCTTTATACATGCAGTTGAGTAGACATGTATACGGCGCCTGACGGAGGTATATATTCTATATAGTACTTCAATTAGCTAACATTTAATTGAACAAATTAATTTCTTTGTTGAAAAAAAGCACATATGCCAAACCATTGTTGTTTTTGCACGCAAACATCTTATGAACTATAAACATTTCATGAACTATAAATCTTGTACTATTGAGTGAGAAAGCTAATTTTTTTTAGGTATATAAAGATAAATTAAAAGTATAAGGAATTTACAGTTGAATTTGTTCTATAAAGGCAATCAACGAGAGGTGCATGGTCGCTTATTGAGAGGTGTTCATAGCACTAAGTTTATTCAACTCTGGGAAAAGCTTTGGGTGAGTTAATGATAGTCGGCTTTGCCATTGACAGAAAAGTTCGGCGATCTTTTAGAAGCGTTGGTAGCCTGTATGCGTGACAGGATATGCTAGCTTATGACAGAGGTTATAAAGAGGGTGGTTATTGCCAAATAACTGAATATACTGCGTGAGAGTTGTTTGAATTCAATTATTGACATAGAATTGATTACGAATTATCGTATACTCCCTTCTGTCTTTACCGAAACAGAGTTATTCACCGCACAATAAATGGCAAGTAAAAATAAAAAAGACAAGTCTGAATGTTAACTTGGTCCCATATTTGTAATTTTGTCTTTGGCAACCTCTATGTAACGGCAAACATCGTTAGTTACCACTCGTCTTTCAGTCCTATATAACTGAAGTATGGCTATGTTTGCGTGGTAATGCCATGTGTATATTCGCTTTATTACAAACGCTTGTCACGGACTGCGTGGGTACATATGATATAAGCAAATACACGCGAGTTTGTGTCCATTTGTTTTGCAGCCACATGCATATATTATAGCCTCTCTAAGATATAGCTTCATGCGCGCGCTCTATATATGTCATAATCCAGTAGTCGCTTAAATTTCTAGTTTACTCACTCTAATTATATAGAAGTACAACCTCTATTTTCGTATCTACACTTAATATGGCGTATTTTTAACCTTCTCTACTTTTCTGTAAAGCCGTTTTATTTAGCTCATGTATAACATGAAACATGGACTTTCCACGATGATGGTGGATCATTTGCTGTATTTTGTGTTAATATTTTTTGAACTGGGATATCCGACTTAACCCAATTAACAGGCAAGTTTCTGCAAGTGGTTCCCAGTCGACAAGTAAAATCGTCTGGCGTTAGCCAGAGTAAAATCTATAAGTAAGGGACAAACTAATGTCTGATTGCCTGCATGTTAAAAAGCTAAATATGCCGTCATTGACGTCAATATAAATAATAGTTTTAGATGCTGTGAATAAGAAAGGCGCCTTTGAAGCTGGCAATTGTATTAAGACTAGAAACAACAGTCGACCAACATGCAAGGCACTAGTGATTGACCATACGGCACTAATCATTGCATGCATGCATCGTGTCTCGACGGCACTGATCGAAGTTCAAGATATTATAACTTTGTTGAAAGACAAACAAATTGCAGCAGCTTTTGCGTTGTTATAACCTATACTTATGCAAAGGTCAAGGTAGGGTTTTTCTTTTCAATATCGCGTGACTATCTTACAATTTCTTAGGCACAATATACAATAGCTGTGTGAGTCACGACATCCAAAATAATACTGATTCCTCATTAGCATTACTCTGCACGCGAACGCTACACAGACACCGATGATCACAGGGAAAAGTTAACGCTCAAAATGTGTTCCTAGTCGACAATCCGAGTTGATTTAATTCCGGCTTATAGCCATACACTTAAAAATAATTGTTTAATCTCGAAGATGAGAGACATTGATGATTTCAAAAGAAGGCAAGCGCACGCGTCGTGAAGATTATCAATTAGGCTTGTGTCGACGAATGCGGTGATTTCACTAATTTTGTGTGAACTCATTCCTGGGCATGCAGACTTTCTCTAGAATTGTCTTGGGTTAACGAGAACAGAATACTAAGTATATCTATGCGAATAGGAAAGAGTCACGTCTTTCATGTGCAATACAAACTATAAATGAAGCTGAAGTAACCCTTCTGGTGCAATAGAGCTGCCTGTATACATATTGACGATCAGCAAGGTCAAACTAGATCAGGTTCCAGTAAATATATTTCTAACACGAGTCAAACAAACAATGAATAAAAAATATATATATATCATATTATTCACATATATATGCACAAGCTAGAAATATTATAATACATTCTTTAAGTTGCGTCGACTAATAACAAAGCAGTAATTTATACATCAGTTGTAAAAAATATATATGTACATTTTATGCAACGTATACTATATATATATAATGTCATAAGTATGACGTGCTGTAAAATAATATATACGTTATATTGTTTATATAAAACATATAGTATAGCTAGTATATGTGTGTGTATTTTACGATTGAGTGACAGGAAATATATACAGGATTATATTAGAACGTGTATTATACAAGAAATCAGAAGCGTGCGTGCGTGCATGCATGCATGTTAGTTACAATTATCTTCACTCAGTCGCGTTAGACTAACGTACATGTGTTAGAAAGCACTTCTTTTACTTCATCTAAGCTGTAATAAGTTGGACCAACACCTCCTTCGTACAACACTGCCCCGTTTTGGATAATATAAAGACGGATGGCATTCACACCAAACATTTTACTCGCTTCGTTGCTCATCGAGTCTGCGTAGACGCGAAGACACTGAAGTGGCTGTTCGTTCAATGCGCAAAGCTTATGCACTGCTTTCAAACGCTCCTCTTGATTACGGTGTTTCAAAATTGGCGTTTCATCCTAAAAAGAAAAGATATAAAAGTTATACACAATGTTAAACTATAGTGGAACAATTTTATCGTCTTTCGGTTTTAAAATTCTTAGTAGAGCCAAGAGTATGTAATAGATACTCTAGAGCTGATATTATATATGTCGGTTAAACAGCAACATTATCTTACATTAAAGGCCCAACCATCAGCAGGGTGAGCTTCGTCGATGTATATCAGAGAGAAATCAGCAACATTATGAAACTCCTGGGCTATTGACTTGAGTTTGTTAAGTTTCATTCTGAACACAGGACAAGAATAGCTTCCAAAAGCAAGCACTTGCAGTTTATCGAGATTCAATGCCTTCGAAAGTTCCAGTTCGTCACCACTACTTGGGTCGACCAATAACGGGTTAGGTGATGGTTTCCCGCGCAACGCTGTCTTTCTCATATCCAGTTTTTCTTGCTGCCAAAGCGCTTTCATCATGGGCCAAGTAAACAGTGAACTCCAGTAAAGCTCTTCCGGCAGAGAGACACTTGCAGCTTTGTGCATCATCTTAACCACAATTTTTCGAGTAAAAGAAAAACGAACCAACGTTTGTCCTACGACAAAAACGCAGCTCAACTGAATCAACAGAACGAGCTCACCAAACGTTCGGACAATAACAGTCAACATGGTATACTTCATTTCTCCCAGTTTCTCGATCAGATGCTTGCTCGTCACTGTGGCTGAATGGTGTTTAACTTTGACTACGCCTCCGATCTTTCGGTTTTACGAAGAGTTCAGAGCTCGTTGTCTCTCGACCAACCAATGACTTAAGACTATCAGGACGTGCGCCGCTCAAATCATATATGCATCTATAGTGCGCGACTGACGAATCGGATCGCCTTGGTAATAGTGCATACGATAGATTCCCGCCTCTTGCCGCGATTTCCGCTTATCAGCGAATGCTCTAGATAATAATTACGATGTTCGAACGATGGATGTTGACATCGTTCCACACCACAATACTGACAAATCCGAAGGAATTCAAAATCTAGTTACACCGTGTACCAATACAATCTTGCATATTGCCCCAACGAGTCTCCGTATCAAATCTCACATTGAAATAATGTGACGTAATTATAATTTGGCAGTCGCTCGTCTCGACGGACCAGTCACGCAATGAACCACCAACACGACATCATTGTGGCGGCTTCCTAATTGAGTGTTAGGGGGATTTTCCAATTCCTGCTCAATATCCGTTCATCCCAATGGCTTCAGTACTCTAACATGAGCCTATACTTATTTAAGAGTTAGAACTCATTTTTTAAAAACCTCGCTCTCTTTTTCTTCTGCCTCAGTGATTTTTTAGTAAACGTGTTAAAATTCCCGCGCGAAATTAATCTGGTTTTAAAATCTAAAAAAGTAAGATTTTGAACAGTTGAGGAAGGTTCGTTTGCTATATGGGACATTGTTCGGTTTTTTTTACTTCAAAATCGAATATCGCGTGACTATTTCGACATGATAACTTAATTGTTATTTTATAATTAAATAATGTCACGCAATCAAACCAAAAAAAACAAAAACACCCGGGATTAAAAAGACGAGGGTGTTTTTCAGATTTATATGTCTCTTGGACTAATACAACCAATATAAAATAATAAGGATTTAAGACAGAGAACTTATTCAATTCAAAGGACGAAAGTGAAATATAACTTCATTTTGTTTAGGCAGTTAATTTGCGAAGAGTTAATTGCGTATTTCCTCAGTTGGACCTATACCCGATGGGGTATATGCCCCAGATGGATATAACCCCGGTGAGGTGTATACATAGCTATATGGCAACATTCTGGGCTTAATTGTGTGAGTTTGTGAGGTTATAACCGTTTTTTTGAGGGGAAATGGTGTTTGAATTAATACCTCAACATTGTTCTTGTTCGAATTTTTAATATGGGATAAACATCGCTTATCCCTCCTGCCGAAATGCTTTATATCAAACTATATAAACAAATTATTATCGAAACACATCATGACGTATTCAGCATGGGATACCAGCCGACCCAGCTAAAGCCCTGACTGTGTTATAGAAGATTGAAAGACCAATTAGTTTTTTTAAATCATTCTATTATTAATCTATTTGCTCGTGTGCACGACACTAAAGCCGGTCTAAAAATGACAACTTTTTCCTTGTCAGATATAGTTTAACGTTACTGTTTTTGGCTTAAAGGTTTTTGAATGTATAGGTTTAAAAGTTACGGTTCGTGAGCCAACGTTTCGAAACTCTGATCTACAGTGCTTTGTCTGGCATGCCCATCAACCCTGAAGGAAAACTTGGTGTTGCATGTGTAGCCTGTACAGCAATTTAATATGGTAGAGCCTAAAGGTTTGTTAGTTCTTGTTGTACAAGCTTGCTGTCGTTTAGTTGTTAATACTAAAAAAACTCTGAGCTTAGTATAGACGGGAAACAAACCTATAGAGGGTTTCCAGAGTTTTCTGGGTATTGACAAGAAATTAACAAGAGCTTATGCGGGCACAGCAAGAATGAAGAATGAACCAGTTTACAAACTCTAAAATCAAAGACCAGACCAACTTTTATAACTGATTATAGCTATGTTTACAAAAAAAATAACTTGTGTGCCCGCAACAGCAAAAATTTCGTCAAATTACACAAAAGTGAGCTACTCGTGTAGCCAGTTGACGAGGTTGGTTTGCGTGTATGATAACTTCAAACTATATATACATCATCAAGAGGAAAAGAGCTTTGTAGTTGAATCGCTAGGGCCATATCTCGTTTGCCAGCCTCTCAACTGCCATCCATTGCATGTAAACAAACACTTAATTTAAATGTCGGGCTAGTTCGAAAGTCTTTGATGTGAACATGGTTTGTTGTTTTGTATATTTTAACTTCTTATCAACGCGACGTCGTGTCTGTAGTGTTGTTTTCGCGCATGATCTTTTGCCAATAAACACGGAATATTGTTTTCGCAATAACACGATGCTGAAATTACAATAAAAAGATAAAATAGGACAGCCACAGCAGACCAACAATTATACCAAAGTAAACTGCAAAGGAAATTGTCGTTAAACTTTAACAGTTTTTTTCACACGACGCCGGCAGGCGGTACAAAAAACAACATGCTTAATAGCAAAATATTGCCATATGTTTGAAATATCTGCATGTGCTCTTCGTGTGCAAGCGCAATACCGCCGCCTAAAGCCGGGTTCCGTTTTCAATCATATTGCTTCATTTAGATTATATCTTTTTATGTTAAATTGCTCTAGTTAGAATCCAAGTGACAACTGTTCAACGCGATACTTTGCTTTAATACGAAAATATAGAATCACGCGACTCAAATTATGTTCGTAAGCACTCTTCAAGTAGCCGCTGTGTCACATCCCTAACTCGGTAAGCCCGGTAAGAGTAAGGTCTGTGAACACTCGAGCGATTGCTTGTTCTTGCATAAATTAAATCCCAAGTTTTGGGGGAAATAATTTATGTCACCTCAAAAAATAATGACGTAGTTTTGTGATCACTATACCCACTTTTACATGTTTCAAGCAACAAATACAAGGTAAATCGAGAGTCAGAGTCAGTAGTTGGTTTGTAATATGTGTATACCTATGTTGTTTCGGCGGATTTGATCGCGTTGCATGATAATAATTAACATATTTAGCTCTCTTCTCCTGGTAGGAACAGGCAATCCCTCGAGTGTTCACAACCCTTACTCCTACTGAGTCAGGGCTGTGACACAGGCCTGACAGTCTACCTTCGAGCAGAGCATTCTTTTGCCTCTCCTTTGCCGGAATCGTGGTTTCTTTATTTGAGCATGCGCGATGACTACCTAGACAACTTTTAAAATCTCCATAATCACTCACGCACAGCACTAGCGTTGATAGTTGATATATCATTCATTTTTTTGTATTCTGTGCGGAGATAAACGAACGTAGATCTCTACAAGTAATACAACTCTTTAGCTAGCACAACCTATCACTTCTGATTTGTTCTCAAAATTATTTTACTTCGGGGGGGAATTCTCTCGAACAGAAAACGTCTGGAGATTTTGATACCGCGGGCTCGACTGTGGTCATCGCTCTTACGCGTGAGCAAAACCGCATGCGCAAACAAGTCCCGTCAAGCAGGAGCAGAACTGGTTTGTCAAGCGTCCCAAAGAAAATACGACGGCTTTGCCTGGGAGAATGGAAAAAGGCTCTGCTCCAGTGCTACGTGTAATATTTTGCATTCCATCCGAGAGGCGAGAACCGTTAGCACACTGAAAGGACCAAAAGTTCGCTTGCACCGACGACTCAATGTTTTCAACGGCGGGAAAATGTTTCTGCATAAACGCCCTGGGGATGAGGTTGGTATATCTACAAGAACTGAAGCGTCTCATTTTCAACATTGGAACCATTCATCCTCACGGACTCAACGAACGTTTTTCTTTTATTTAACACTTCTGAAGACGTTGTTTCTGTTTAGCAAGGGCGGACATAAACAGTGTTTTCACATTTTTACTCTCGCTCATCCTTTTTACACCTCCTCCTTTTTTGCTCATCGACGGTAGGAATAGCAAATGTCTTTCGCATCTCATTATTTATTTGTTTTTATTTTTATCTGATTGGCTTATTTTTGGTCACATGATTATCCTTCTTATGTAAGCTCGTTGTTTGTTTACACTCTTTACGTTTCTCTATGACGAAGGGCCTTCGCTCGAAACATTAGACTCCTACGTTCTCTGTTTCGGCAGTATATCTAACCTTACTATATTTCGATTATTGTTTCAACACTGCCTACGCAGCACGCTACTTTTATTTCACTATTTGGTATATATATATACCTCTTCAACAGCCTTCAATCGTTTCAAGCCACTTTACTAGAAGATATACCACACTTTATTTCAACAACAGCTAAATTAATCACAATAATAATTACATATATAAAAAGTAACAGCAGATCTATAATTTGAGATATTCAAAGGTGCAAAACTACAATCTTGTTCAGGTCCATAAAATATTTTAATCTTTATTCTGTGAAAGATTTATTGAAAACAGAAGCATAAAAGGAATTGTAGTTAAGATTCTACACATGATTGGGAACTGATGTAGTTTCTTTTTTTAAACGTTAATATTTTTTATTTAAACATTCATTTAACTCAACGCTTTTTTAATAGGGTAGTTTTTATAAAAATGAACAGGATCCTGGAAAGGCATTACAAAATTAGATTTCTCCTTCTGGAAATACATCCGGGGTATATATAACGTGCTTGCGTGGACATCATTTCAGGTTCTTGGGCATCTTCAACAACATTGACAACTTTTCCTTCAAGAAGAATAAGAAAATAATTTTAGGCTTTTAGCACAAATTTTTAATTTTATTATATTTCTCGTTTGCTAAATCTTCAAGAAATAACTATTTTAAGTGTCTATGAAATGGAAAGTGGAAAAAAATTAAGGAAACCAACGTTATACATCGTATCCCCACGTGTTACTAAATATAAGTATGCATTACAAGTTCAGTGAATTTGAGTGTTGCATGTTGTACTAAGTGGATTGAGTGTTCAAGTCAAATCTCGCATGTTGCCCTGTTGTGTTTACGTGAAGTGGATGAGTGTTCAAGTCAAAATCTCGCATGTTGTTTCGTGTGTGTTACGTGAAGTGGATTGAGTGTTCAAGTCAAATCTCGCATGTTGTTTCCCCTTGTTGTGTTTCCATGAAGTGGATTTGAGTGTTCAAGTCAAATCTCGCATGTTGTTTCTCCCTTGTTGTGTTTCCATGAAGTGGATTGAGTGTTCAAGTCAAATCTCGCATGTTGTTTCTCCTTGTTGTGTTTCCATGAAGTGGATTGAGTGTTCAAGTCAAATCTCGCATGTTGTTTCTCCTTGTTGTGTTTCCATGAAGTGGATTGAGTGTTCAAGTCAAATCTCGCATGTTGTTTCTCCTTGTTGTGTTTCATGAAGTGGATTGAGTATTCAAGTCAAATCTCGCATGTTGTTTTTCCTTGTTGTGTTTACATGAAGTGGATTGAGTGTTCAAGTCAAATCTCGCATGTTGTTTCTCCTTGTTGTGTTTACATGAAGCGGATTGAGTGTTCAAGTCAAATCTCGCATGTTGTTTCTCCTTGTTGTGTTTACATGAAGTGGATTGAGTGTTCAAGTCAAATCTCGCATGTTGTTTCTCCTTGTTGTGTTTACATGAAGAAGATTGAAAGTTTTCGATCTGATCGAAACGAATGGCTGAAGTCAATCCACGCAGTGGAGTGGATTGACTTGAGATTCAATCCACCCAGTGGAGTGGATTGGCTTGAATGTCTCCAATCTGATTCATGTAAACACGGTTTGACTTGAAAATGACTTGATACGCATGAGTGAAGTTGGTGCGTGTCGTGCTAAATATGGCAGACATTGAGAGAAGGACAGGAAATAGTGTTCCAAAATGAAAACAATGTTCCAAGCAGATCGGATTCTCCATGTAAACATGTGCTCGGATTGACGTTTTTCGATGCGATTGGACTGTCAATCTGCTTCAGAGCCTTAGCTATACTGTAAAGTCATTATGCACGGGTGACGTCAAGAATTTAAATTTCCACATCAAGCGAATCTCAAAAATTTAAGTTTATTTCTATATTTTTTCATTTCTTAGGCATTTTAAGTTGCTCGCTATAAAAAAACAGATTTCTAAAAATGCGACATTTACCTGAAGAAGTTGGATGTTGTGCAAAGCTACGTTGTCATTGACGACGTCGAGTTCATTAATTGATGACGATTTATCGTGGACGGAAAGTTGTATGGTCTGGAAACAACAAGAATACGATAATGGATATTGTATACTAAAAGCGACTTTCTTTATTGAGAGTAACACATGCATGATAGCACAAGTGTACATGTACTCACCTTTCCACCTTTTAGAGGAATAAATACTGCTGTGCCAAGATTAGGACCAGCTGGGTTAGCGAGAGGAGAACCACACATCGACATGATTCTGGAAAACATTAAGAGAAAACATTAACAAAACATTAAGAAAACGTAGCCTAGGAAAACATCAACAAAATATAAAAAAACATCAAGAAAACATTACTCAGACATCAACATCATGCATATCAGGCGTTTTTGCCAAGTTAATTGACGAAATCCATGTCAGCTATAAGCGTCTTTCAGTCTTTCAATGTGATAGAACACGCTGAGGTACACAAACCTTTCACCAGCCTTGGGTTCTCGTACGACTGCTGGAGTAATGGGAAGTCTAAAAACAAATAAGCACAAAAAATAACTAGAGTTAATCAAGAGGTTGGGTTATTCACAAATCCTTGCATTAGTTGAAAGATTTAGAAAGTCTTTGGAAGATCAGAGACGCACGCGTGCCTTAAACAAAATAATTCTAGTTGTGAAACGAAGAAGAAAGTAAAGTAAAGTGAAGTGAAGTGAAGTAAAGTAAACAACTTTATTTAATGACACGTAACAGTTGACACTGACTTTTGTTGAAGAAGAGAATGAATAATTTGTCGTCCCTAGAGTAATCTAAACACTGTACTCGTTCTTTATACAACGCCACTTAGGGCCTGTTTATATGGAGCCGAGTTACCCGGCTAGGCGAGTTGAAAAAAGATGAGTGTTTATATGAGACGAGTTACTCGGCAAAGCCGCCCACGCATTATAATGGTTTCACATTCCATGAGTAGTTTCCGATTGTCTTCATAAGTGGCGCGTGCGCTGTTGTGACGAATTCAACTCGGCTGGCCGAGTTACCGAGTTACCGGGTAACTTGGCTCCATATAAACAGACCCTTAGAGCATTTTCACGTCTTACTCTTCAGGACGACGTCAACTCACCAAAAGACCGAGAATTGTTGCTTAAGATTGATTTCAATACAGACACTACAACCATTTTATCACAATATAATAGTGAGTTAGTCGTGACTTTTTTAATATAAAAATTTATGTTGCTTTTTAACCGCCGTCGTCCTAGCATTGCAAAGTCCCTATTAATAGCCGCGAAGGCACTAGTGTTACACGAGGCAGTTATTGCGTTCAACTTACAACGCAACGGAGCTTCAAATTGTACATTACCTCAGGAAAAATCACCTCGTGTGACACTCCTATAGTTTAATAATATTATTAATATAGTTACTTTTTAGCCTTCATGACAACTTACATACATTAGAAATCCTACAGCAACTAGCAATTTGTTGTTTAGAAAAAAATTTACGTTGCAAGTTGAAGGAAAAATTGCCTCTTGTAACAGCACATTGAATCAAGGTTTCGTTAAGCGTATTTCATTAAGAAGTACATTTTAAACTAACCTTGGGTCAAATTTGGGCGTGATGAAAGGAGTCTGAAATACGTTCTGACTGTTTATGGTTGGCATAGGCGTTTCTCCTGATAATTTGGCTTGCAGACGACGACTGAAAAATGAACAGTTAGATCACAGAAATACTCACTGTACTGTACGCTATGTTAACAACACGTTTTAACAAATAAGACATTCAAACATATTATAGTCCTGATAGTAAAACATACTGTATTTAACAAATAAAACGTAAAGCTCCGTGCGTATGTGCTCTTATAAAGGCACGTTTGACGTCGTTTGAACACGAAAGAAGCACGAGGCGATGGCCGAGTGCGTGCCCTTACACTTCTTTCGTGTTCAAATGACGTCAAACGTACCTTTATAAGAGTATTATATACATACGCACAGGAGCGGTATGTTTTATAAAATATGAAGAAAAATCAAGCTAAAAGTGAGGTAGCTTTGGAACTTGGCGGGCTTTTCCAGCCAGCTGACGCCATCCTACAGTACGCCATTCATGATCTCTGTTCTCTTACAAATGCACGGAGCCCAACCAATCAGAGTGTGTGTAGAGGGCACGTTATTTTATAAAGGAATATATACCATCCTGTATATCTCATTATTATTACCTGCTCCGAGTAACTGTAGCTGGTCTTTTACTAGCTGTGGCCTCGTCTGTATCTTTAGTCTGATAAGAAACCATGAGAGACATTACGCCAAAATCTCGTGTGCCATGCATATGGCCGATTCGCGCGCGGCGAGCCTTAACCCGCGCATATACTAGTACAGTACGCACGAGAATAATTTGAAATAATCATTGCGTTAAGGTGAAGTAACACGGGGCGGAGCAACGACTTGCGTTGCAAGTTGAAAAGCGTTGTTGCCCGTATTACCATCCAGCTCAAACATTGTCAGGCAACAAAATTTCGTTGTTGCAAGTTGAAATAGCATGTTGCAGCAAGTAGAACTGGAGTCTACTTTTTTCAACAAATTTTTGCAACTTGCAACAAAATTATTGTTGCGTGACAATGTTTAAGGTGGGTGGTAATACGTGCAACAACGCTTTTCAACTTGAAACGCAACAAAGTTTCGTTGAAAGTTGAAGAAAAATGTTGCCCGTATTGCCCCACTTTTAGTGGATATGAACTGCTTTAACCCTATAAATTATATCTATTTAATCTAAACTGTTCTCCCAAGAGGCCCAGTAAGGACCATTCCTCATTGGTCTAGTGTTACTACAGGAGGAAACCGGAGTACCCGGAGGAAACCTGTGGTGTTTGGTAGAGTCAAACTGGAAGCACTCTTCTCACATGCGGCCAAGGTGAATTTTTAATCAGATAAGGTCGTCGAGCAAGAATCAATTCCGACTGAGTCTCAGAGGCGAAAAACACAATCCGCTGAATATCATTGTAGATATAACTGTATATTTGTTCAGCATGACCTGATGCTAAACAAAATAGCAAAATACCTTTCTCTTCGGCCGTGTAGGTTTTCCTGCAGTTGTCACGGAACTTGTAGTTTGAAGTTGAGCTGTCTAAAATATTAAATACTGTGTGTATGAAAACAAACAAATGTATGTCCAAAAAAAACTAGAAACACGAAGGTACATAAAACATATTTTGAAAACAGTGGTAAACAAATATTTAAGAGAACTAAATAACATTACAACTTTAAAAGTAAGATTAAAGGACATTGGCAACAAAAATTAAGTTTGTCTAATTTGAAAGAACTCGTAAAATTGTAATAGAAGATCCTTTACAATTTTTTCGTATCTTTCTTCGTTTTCAAGATATTTCAATTTGTTTGATAGGTAAAAAAATGAGATGGTCTCTGATGTCAGGAGCGCTAGGTACAGTATTTTCACATGTAGAAAAATCAGTTATATCTCTAAATTTGTTCAACGAAATCACTTGAAACTGTGCACATAATAACGCCTTGTGACACTGAACATTTCATAACTGATGTTGCTTTAAAATACTCTACCCTGCTCCTGACGTCAGAGACCATCTCACTTACATATTAAACAAATTGAAATATCTTGCAAACGAAGAAAGATACGAAAAAGTTGTAAAAGATCTTCCATTACAATTTCACGAGTTCTTTCAAATTAAACAAACTTCATTTTTATTGACAATACTCATTGACAAGACATTTTTATTCTGCAGAACTTTTTAGTAATAATTATATGATGGATTATTGCTTGCATGTACTATATAATTTTAAATTGTAGTTCTCTTCTATTGGTATTATTATTATTATTATTATTATATCTATGTACTATAATGCGCATTTGAATATTTTATAGATATTTGTGCAATATAAATATTAAATATTATTATTATATTAATATTATTAAACAAAAGTGACAGTATTTTTGCAAAAACAAAATGCTATTTCTGCTGCATACGGCAGCCCTATTAAATTGTTACTTTTTGTAATGAAATAATCAATGTTATACATATACGAGAAATTGGATTATTTAAAAAAAAATCCATAACAAATTATATTTTAATACAATATAAGAGCTACAGTACAATTATGTCAGTGTATCAAGCAGAAACAAACCTGATACATATTATGTATAGCTAAAAAGAAAAGAGAAATGTCAAAATGAGATTTGTGAAACGTAATTATTGAAACAAATGGTAAATAATTATACTGTATATAGTATACACACTTAATATGTACATCATTTAAATGTATAGCAATATATCTGACCTGTTCTGTTAAATTTGTTTGATCCAGTTAAAGGAAGCCTACAAAAAGATGTTTCACAGATTTGAAGTAATGGTTCTCATGTTTAAAAACAAACCCACACAATTTACAGCTCCTGTGAATAGTTTGTCAAACATTTTTTACCTGCCAGGCATTGAGTTCACTAAACCATTTATACATATTTCAGTCACCTAGAAATACAATATGTGTCACAATGAAGACTGAGTAATCAAATTAACCCATTCTTGCCAGAGCTATCCAAAAACACCCCCTTTATTGTTTTACTCTAACCCTCAAATTCTCAAACATTCTAGGAAACATTCTAGGCAGCAATGTAATAACTAACAAACAATAGGCCATTTATATAAGCAAATATATACCAAAGGTTTAGCAAAAAAATACTGGCAATTCAAGAAGAGCCCTTTATCAGAGTACAACCTTTTACTCTGACGAGGAGTGATCTTCTCAAAACATCAGTATATTTTGTTGCTAAAAATCTCATCAGTAGTTTATCATCTTCTCACTTATTATATCCAAAACTAATTACTTTAATTTTACATTACTTATAAATATACCTGAGCAGTAATGGCAGCACTGATTGTCCCTCCTTTGCCTAACATAGATGTTTACAAGAAAAATATTTAATTATTACAAAATAATATAAATTACACATTAAAAGAAAAAAAGTATGTTTGTGTAGCTAAAATTTGAACTAACTATTGAACATGCCAATAACTCATTTTATTTTAAAACATGACAAGAAGTATTGTACTGTACCAAATTCTGAAGTCGGTTTAATTTGGGTTGTGGATACCCACTGTTGCGTCGGATTATTTACCATTTATTTTCACTAACTTAACAAATGAATTAAGTTAATTTAAAATAAATTCAACAGGGGTGAGGGTCAAGACTTAATTGACA
The DNA here is from genome assembly GCA_035771165.1 of Paragorgia papillata. Classification (NCBI taxonomy): domain Eukaryota; kingdom Metazoa; phylum Cnidaria; class Anthozoa; order Scleralcyonacea; family Coralliidae; genus Paragorgia; species Paragorgia papillata. The sequence continues at coordinate 4,366,582 of JAWNZC010000025.1, read as the reverse complement.
GTAAAAAATACTGGTATCTGTATCCAGGACAACCCTGGTAGTTTTGACGAGACTTACTTAGAAACTCTGCCATTGTCATCTGTTTTACATTCTGCAATGAATATCATGTTACATATTTTAAAAATTATTATAATAGATGAAAATTAATTAACTTTCAGTAGTGATTGGGGAGCACGGGTGGCGCATGCTGTTAGGGTGCTGCCTCTCACCAATAGTTAAGCCCAGTTGGATGGGGTTAATACTTGGATAGGTGACCATTTGGGAACAGCCCCATTCTCGAGCTTGGACCATGTGAGTAGAGTTTAGTTGGTCTCTCCTGTGCTCCGAGGGTTTTTCACCGGGTTCTCTGGTTTTCCTCCCTCCGCAAAATCAACACCATCTGGGATAGGAGTGGTACCCACCACTGCCTTAGGGTAGCAGCTGAACGAAAGAGGGGCCTTCAGCTCCTCCGACTGCGGTCAACCTGCATGTATGTATATGTATGTTGACACTAGTGCCCACTAAACTGCTGTTGTATATAAACCATTTATGGTTTGAGACCAGGTCAGAGAGGGAAGCAGAGGGATCAGACATGTGTACTTTTATATCATCACAGGAGCCCTTTGAAACCTCTGATGACCCATAAAACTTTCAACAGGGATCCCAAGACCTCTCTCTCTAAATCTCTACCAATAAAAGCCCTGGGAATATCCTTACCTTTGGCAACTTAAGCACAACATTTTTATAAATATTGGATATCAAGCTCTTGATGGTCGAACAACTCTTTCTCAACTCATCTAATTTTGGTTTAACTGAAATGAAATTTAAAAAGGGTTGAAGAGCTGGTTAATGTACAGTAGTACTTCACAGTAGAGGAGTAGAGGTCAACTGAAATCCCAACCATGTACCCAGGCTCTTTACTTGGTTCTCGCAACTCCAAAATCCATTTTGCTAGCTAATCAAATGGCTGATATCAGAGATTAGTTTTAATAACAAAATACTGACATTTCAAACAGAGCCCTTCTTTTCAAACTTACTACGCCAATGAACTTACCAAGTGGTTCGCTTTTTGAAGCCGTTCAATAAACTCACAGTTCGTGTTTTATCAGATATAAAAACACTCGGCTTCACCTCGTGTCTTTATATATGCTCATTTATTAAACAGTACATTAAAAATTGATTGGCTATTTATATTATTCTTTTGGCATATACAGTACAGTATAAACCCTGTTTAATTTAGCTACATGTACTTCTTTACTTCTTTAAAGAGCAATTGAGATGTTAATAGTTGAATTCGTCATGTATATATATTCAGAATGGCTTATTTTCAGTAAGGCTTATTTATTGTGTGTTCATTCAACCAATAAACCTCGTATATTTATTATAAACTATCAACTACAGTAATTATTTTATAAAGTTTTGAAAAGATTGATATTTCTTAATTATAATATTAAATTTTCTCCTTATCAGAGTATTAAATAATACTGTTGTAATATCTTCCCTAGATTACCAAACTTCACCTAACCTTGAAACTCGTAATCTTTAATATAAACACTGATTTTATTCTCCTTCTCTTCCAGAGTCATAGAACTCTCCAGCTCTCCTTCTGGTAATTTGGGCTTTGCTCTCGTAGAGCGACCTTTCCTCGCTCCTGCTGTAGTACGCTTTCTTCTCGGTGCCATTTGGTTAGCTGTCTACTTAAAACACTTCGATTGAATTGTCTCCCTTCAGAAAAAACTCCTTAAAATCGACGATCAAGCTGGGAGTTTGAATCAATTCAATATATTCAACTGAAACTGATCAGTGGAAGAAATGAAATTGCCCGCGCAAAGCACTGTTTACCACGAGGGAATTCTGGGATAGCTAATTCGGAAAAATCTGCGCTTCTGCGAAACTTTGAATTTATTTTATTTTGCGGCTATTTAATTTTCTACCAATTTGACTGTAACCACAACTGTAACAGTAAAAACTAAATATTAAAAATACTATTTTATTCAAATTCTTGCTTATTTTACTTGTTGTTGTCGTATTTCAAATACTTGAATTTCTCCATTTTGTGAATAGCCGCGTGAAAAGCGCCGGATTTCAAAATGGCGATATCTATTCTGTTTTATGAAATCTATTCTACATTTGAACATTTCTGCTTCTATTTTTGCACTAATTTGACTGTAACAACAAGAATCAAATACTCTTTATTCAACTTCTTGCTTATTTTACAAATATGTTAAACAATTCTCAAAGTGTACTTTTGAAATTTCTTTTTTTTTGGAAGTCGCGAGAAGAGCGCGGGATGTTTAAAATTACACGCGTGTACCACGCGTTGTTTCAAAATGGCGGCTGGAGGATGGAAAGTGCAATTTTGGAAACCTGGTAAGTGAATAGAGTATTATAAAGCTGTTATCGAGTTTTTAAAGTTTTTGTTGTGATTTTCTGTTAGTTTGAACCACAGTTCATTTATTTATGTGTAGGTTCTGAAGCACCTGGGTCTTCTGTACAGTTAGAAAGAGATGAAAGCAAAGGGGAAGGTGCTGGCATGGTTGCTTTTAATGCTGATGTTGCTTCGTCCATTGCTAGACAGAGACAAAGACTTCCTGTTTATGAAGTACGTTTGAAACTCTATATACCAAAATATAGCTTCTGGCATTTGTTTAAGCTTTTTTAAATTTATAGTGTATTTATAGTGGGAATAATGAATTATTTATTTACAGTTTTAAATGAAACACTGTACCTGTATATGGTATTTTCTCCATAATTTTTTTTACCAGCATAGAACCAATATCTTATATCTTGTTGAAAAATACCAGACAGTTATCATTGTTGGTGAGACAGGCTGTGGAAAATCAACACAGGTATTTAGATAAAAACTTTGCACTTGATTCATGAGGGTTAGTTAAATGCTCAATATATCTGTATATAGAGAATAATACATGGATGTGCGGAAATATGAAATTTATTTCGAGTGTTGACCAAGATATCTCATGAGTGAGCGAAGCGAACCAGTGACATATCCTGTTCAACACGAGAAATAAATTTCATATTTCCAAGCATCCATGTATTATTCTGTTTATTATATAAAATTGCATTAAACTATAATGATGATTCAGCGATAATCGCCACATGTAGGATTATCATAAATAATCGCACATGTGAGATTATCACTTTTATTAGTGGCGGAAAAATCAATAAAACACTCTATTTTATATAATAAATAGTAATAATGTTTTCCCTTTACCTATATTTTCTCTGAGTTTCTCTAGTATTTACTTTTGTTTTTATTAAATATTACTACCATTTGCGATCAACCGTTAGGCGTGAGAGTTAAAACGCGTTTGTTTACGTTTCAAACGTGCACGTTTAACTGGAAAATTTTACGTTTCAACAATACCCCAATCAATCAACCTGTCAAAAAATGGCGTGTGATTCATCAAGCTATTGTTAAAACGTCAAAATTTTCCAGTTAAACTTGCACGTTTGAAACGTAAACAAACGCGTTTTAACTCTCACGCCTAACGGTTGATCGCAAATGGTAGTAATACATACCATACAGTTGCAATTAAACTTTTTCTTCTTCTTTTTTTTTCCTGTTTCCAGATTCCACAGGTAAGAAGTTCCCAAAGTTTATATTTGATCCAACACCAGCAGAAGCAGTACCACCCCTACCAACAACAGCACTAACACCAACAACAACACCAACACCAACAAAGCAGCACCACCACCACCACCAATATCACTAACAACAATACCAACAACAATAACAGGACACCAATAATAACAGCAGCAGCAGCAGCAGGAACAATAAACAATACCAACAACAACAACAATATTAATATTATCACCACCAACACCACCACCACCAACAACAATATTACTACCACCACCACCATCACCACCAACAACTACAATATTACTACCACCATGCACCACCACCACCACCACCACCACCACCACCACCACCACCAATTTCACTCATTGATATCAAAGCCAGAATAACATTTCCAAAAGATTTAGATGATTTCCCAAAGATTATCTTCTGGGATTTTATTTTGGCTAAATGCCAGACTCAGTTCTATTTTTGTGTTTTTCACAGTATTTACATGAGAGTGGTTTAGCTGCTGGTGGCAAAGTTATTGGTGTCACCCAGCCTAGAAGAGTAGCTGCAACAACTGTAAGTTCTTGCCTTGCTGTAATAATTTGTGAAGTAGAATTTAGTTTATAATCAATTGACAGTAGAATTTACCTTTGGGTAATAAATTTTGTAGGTAACTGCCTATACAGCAATCAACTTTTAATTAATTTCAAATCCATAGAATTCTAAAATTAGCAGCCCCTGAATTTAACATTTTGCAAATTTCCAACTCTTCTAATAATTTCTGATACTGTATTAATTAGTGGTTAAAGATGTTTATAAGGACTGATGTGATTTCTGTCTAAATTTTGTTGTGTTAGGTTGCTATGCGAGTTGCAGAAGAAAAAGGTACTCTCATTGGACATGAAGTTGGCTATCGTATTCGTTTTGACAACTGCACTGATCCACAAAAGACAGCAATTAAAGTAAACATTATATTTAAGAACGTTTATTAAAACTCTTGTCAAAAGTTATTATTAACTGGCATTTGATAGCTGCAGGCTTACCAAGCACTTGAATATTGGCTTGCTATAGATTCACTAAGCCTTTGTATACAGTAGGTGCCTGCTCATGGCTCTCTGTCGTAGTGTGGTATTTATGTTTAATACTCTACTGTGTCTGCAGTTTGTCACTGATGGTATGCTGATAAGAGAAATGATGGCTGATCCTCTTTTGACAAAGTACAGTGTGATTATGTTAGATGAAGTACATGAACGAACTCTTTATACTGATGTTATCCTGGGCTTGCTGAAAAAGGTACAGAGCTCCAAATTTTACAATGAATGCAAGTGAGCTCTTAGAAAAAATTGGGTGATTGTCCTGCATACTCTCAATTTGTTGTGTTAGTGTTGTAGTTGTTTGGTGTGCAGGTGGTGGTGTTGCTGCCACTGGTGTTGGTGTTGTTGTTTGTGTTTGTATTGCTGTTGTTGGTGTTGCTGCCACTGGTGTTGTTTTTGTGATGGTGTTGGTGGTGGAGGTGGTGTTGTTGGTGTTGGCGTTGTTGGTGGTGCTGTTGTTGATGGTGGTGTTGCTGCTACTGGTGTTCTTTTTGTGCTGGTGTTGTTGTTGTTGCTGGTGTTGTTGCTGTGGTGGTGTTTTTATGGTGGTGAACAGTTATGGTGGTGGTTCTTGTTGTTAAGGTTGACTCAAAAAGTCATAACTAATAAATAAGTTTAAATTTTTAAATCACAGATTCAAAGGAAGAGAAAAGAATTAAAACTCATTGTAGCTTCAGCCACGATGGATGCTGAGGTAAAATTTTGTCGGATAAAAACTAGGGACAAGACTCGTATACCCATATGGACAAGACCCGTATACCCATACGGTACATTGTACAGTATTCCTTGTCACAGCGATATACCTGATCTTATTATGTTTTGTAAAGGCCGTCTTTCTGTAATCTGAAACTTTTCTTCTCTGTAGATGTTTCGAGATTTCTTCAATTCAAACATTACTAAGGAACGAAGGTAACATACACCGATTGCTTTTAAAAAAATTGCTCAGTTTAAACCCAATAACTAAAATAAACACTGCGTTTCTTTCATTTTTCCAGTAAAGACACTGCAGCAATTTTGTCCGTGGAAGGCAGAACATTTCCAACAGAAATCCACTATTCCTTAAGGTTTGCGATGACTTGCCATCTACCTTGCTTTAAGCTTGTTCGCTTGGTCAAGTGTTTACACCTCTTCAGCATTCATTTGCCTCGCTTAAAAATTACCAGCTTTTAAATAAAAGCAATTGACTAAACGTTCTGAGACGTATTATTGTTCAAAATTTTACAACAAATATGTCTAATTCTTAGATTTTGTCCATTATAAAATCAACTCAGAAATTTTCCCGCCAAAACGTAGCTTTCCGTGAAAAAGTATATTCGGGTTCCCTCCCGAGCCATGGGAAAACAATACGCTCTTTTTCTAGGCCTCTCAGCAACTAATCAGCGTGCACCATCGCCTGAAAACAAGCTCAACTTTGGCCGAGCCATGTAAGAGTGTCGACAATTTGTCCACTATAGGCATTTTAAATTTCGAACCGCGCTCGATATTTGCTACTCTTCCCGTATCCCGGCAAGTTTGGTTAGCTAATCCAATCCCGACCAACGTCTTCGTTATTTAAAAATCCCGAATCCCGTTGTTAAAACTCCTTATCTTTCGAATCACGACAGCAAAAAATCAAAAAATATTTTGATCTCGTTTCCTGTCTTTTTGAGATTCTGAATCTCGTGCATTTTTTGTTTCGTTTCCCATTTCTCGTTATCGAAATCATCGTTTAATATCCCGCGTCCCGATGAACAGTGTAAAACTAAAACTGTGATCAACCGTGATAAACTATGCAACATTCTGCTTTATTTAATATATTGGGTTTTTGTATTTCAGTCCTGTTCCTGACTATGTCAAGGCAAGTGTAGATACTGTGATTGGAATTCACTTGGAAGAAAAACCTGGAGATATTCTTCTGTTCCTAACTGGTCAGGTAAAGTATCTACATTTATAGTTCTTGCATATGGAACAACGCTGCTCATTTTTTAATTATATAGTCCAATTCTTGTTTTATTTTCTTGGCAGGATGAAGTGGATACTGCAGTCTCAATGATTATGTGAGTACAATTATTATCTTGCTTATTTCCGATTATTTTACTGTGTGTTATGTCATGCATTGCAATAAATTGTTTTTCAGTGATAGAGCCAAATCTCTACCAAAAGGTCACGGATTTTTAAAAGTGTTGCCAATCTACAGTGGACTGCCTTTTGCGGAACAGGTATATACGGTCAATTTACAATTTTGAAAATAGATCATTTATTATGGCATCCATTGGTTGTTGGTTGTGGTTTTGTGGTGCATGGTGTTAGTGACGCGAGTGGTGATGCTATAGTGGCGGTATTAGTGTTGTTGTTGGTGATGGTAGGTCTAGTGGTTGTGATGCTAGTGGTGGTGGTGGTGGTGGTTGTGCTGGTGCTGGTGCATGGTGTTAGTGACGCGAGTGGTGATGCTATAGTGGCGGTATTAGTGTTGTTGTTGGTGATGCTAGGTCTAGTATAGTTGTGATGCTAGTGGTGGTGGTGGTGGTGTGGTGTTAGTGGTGGTGGTTGTGGTTGTGGTACTGGCTGTTATTTTGTTCTTCAATCTACTTTTTTTTTGTTTAGATGCGTGTCTTTGAACGTTCTTCAGCAAAGGAGCGAAAGGCAAGTGAAAAATATAAAATTTGAAACGTATACCAGTCCTAGAGAAAAAAAGCATGTTAGGGTCTCGAGCCACTCAACAACCAATGAGCTTGCGTCGTTTTGCGTATATACGGACCGAACTTAAAATGAGCTCTCTTACCATAGAAATAATACTGCATGTTTTTTTGTTTTCTGCAGGTTGTGGTCGCAACAAATATTGCTGAGACGTCTATTACAATTGATGGCGTTGTCTACGGTAAATTTAAACTTAGTATATGTGAATAAATTATGTTTCGATAATGCCCAGAATGGTCAAACGAGGAAACAATTCCCATTATCAGAATTGAGAAACGTTTTCAACCTTCTTCTTAGTAATAGCGTGATTTTTACGTTGGCTTTCCAGCTTTTCCTGTCTAAAAATGCCAGACTATTTCACTCCATCTAACGCTAGACTATTTTACTCTGTCTAACGCCAACCTACTTCACCCTGTTTGATACCAGACCTTTTCACTCGTCAAGTGGAGACATCCCAAAATTTCGGCCAGTAAATGGTTCAGGATTTAGCCATCTAGGCTAATAATGAAGTCTTTTTGTTTGTATAGTTGTAGATTGTGGTTTTGTGAAGATCAAAGTCTTTTCAGCTGAAACTGGATTAGGTAGGTTTAGCAACAGATGTCGTGGTTGATATATTCGATATTTAGAATTGACTGAAGAATGCCGACGGGCATGAAGTTTGAACGTTGATGGTATATTATTTGATAGCATTGGTGATAATTGTGATGTTATTTACAATAGAGTCGTTAATCGTCGTACCAACCTCTCAAGCTTCAGCCAACCAACGAGCAGGAAGAGCTGGTCGTGTAAGATCAGGTTTGTTATTCCTTTTTCAAAGCACTTGAATGAATGTTAACAAATCATATGTAGAGATAAGTGACTCCTTGTCGGCACCTTTGATATATGTCGGTACTTTTGATGTTTGTCGGCACCTTTGATGTTTGTCGGTATTTTTTATATATATCGGTACCTTTGATATTTGTCGGCACCTTTGATATTTGTCAGCACCTTTGATATCTGTCGGCGCCTTTGATATATGTCGGTACTTTTGATGTTTGTCGGTATTTTTGATATTTATCGGTACCTTTGATATTTGTCGGCACCTTTGATATTTGTCAGCACCTTTGATATATGTCGGCACCTTTGATATATGTCGGCACCTTGATATATGTCGGCACCTTTGATATTTGTAGGTATTTTTTTATATTTATCGGTACCTTTGATATTTGTCGGCACCTTTGATGTTTGCCCATCCTCTGATATTTTATACGGTCTTAATCTTTTTAGGAAAGACTTATCGACTGTATACGGGTGAGTATATTTACAAGTACATTATTGAACTCTAGTTGTTGAAATGCTTTAGCGCTTTAACAAAAAAACGTGCATTCTAATCCACGTTTGTTCAAATTATCACAATTCGTTGTATTCTTTAGAAGAAGACTTCGAGAAGCTTTCTCCATCGACAGTTCCCGAGATGCAACGGTTAGCAACACGCAGATTATTCGCAATCGTGTGGCATTATTTTTGTTTATTCCTTCACTTTTTTCAATTCTCACAATCATCTTTTTTTTTGTTTCAGAACCAACTTGGCACCGGTTATCCTTCAGCTTAAAACGATGGGAATTGACAACGTTTTGAGATTTGAGTTTTTGGCGGTAAGAGGGAAATAGAAAACCCTTCTGGTCTTGAATATATTTTACAACTAGAGTGCAGTAGCGCACTCAGACGTTTGGTACACGTTCGTCAAGCTCAAATATTCCGAAAATGGGTTTTTTCCGCTAACGGGTTATTTTATGATATTTTAACCAAAATTTAAGCAAAACTATTAAATCTTACCCAATTCTCTCCTGGCATTACCACCTTATTATATATACAGAACTCGCGATCAAGCTCTCGGCAACGGCCTCCGTGGCTCAGTGATCAGAGCATTGCACTAGAATTGCAAGGTCGTGGGTTCAATTCCTGCCGGAAGGCCTGTGTAGTTGCATTTTTCGCAACTGGTCCCGGTTTGGTCTTAAAATGTATATATTCTACACTCGAATTTTCCTTCACCCAAAATCCTTAGAACATGCTATGTAATCGAGTGAAATGCCCAATACTACTTATTAAATCTTACTATTTTTTGCTTTTTTTTCAGCAACACCAAAACAATTCAAACTAATTCTTTAACCTGTCCATAAGTTTGTTCATGTTCTTCGTTTAATATCTTTTAGTTTTTTATACTCTTCTCACTTTAGCACCGTCCCCTTTTATTTTCCTACTTCCTTTAGAGACCGCCTGCAGAACACATGATAAGAGCTTTGGAACTGCTGTATGCTTTGGAAGGTATATATAAGGCGTATTCAGTTTCAGCTTGCTTTTGAAATTCGTTTGTCAACATTGGTTGGAAGGTTGGGAACTTGGTACGGATGTTCGCGAAGTTCGTTGTGAAGTTCGTCGTGAAGTTCGAATTTAATAAGCTTTGAATTGAATTCCTTTAGTAAAATCACGGAGAAGAAGATTATTTGTTGTATAGAATATAATAATAGATACTTGGTTAAGCAGAAACAAATTGCCGACTTAAATTTGTATCTACCACGCAACGTAGTTCGGAACATTGCAACGTAAGTTCGGAATGTTCATTTCAATTATACGTATCGGATTTCAAAAGCAAGCTGCAACGGACTATAAATGGACGTCCCACTATAAGTGTTCATGGGAACGTGTCATATACTACTTTCAAACTACTGTAGTGTACTGGGCCATGTCGTGGAACTTCGATTTTCAAGTAACGGAGAAAGTTGGAACCCTATACATGTTTGGTGTTGTGGGGAAAATACACGCACATGCTTCCTTCGAATTAATTTTCTTTTCAAAGGCACTTTCAGATAAATTTAAAACAAGATAGCTTCTTGATACCAAAATCAAACTTTTGCTGCCAAAAAACACCTATATACATCGTAAAACGTACGTCTTTCCACTTGTATAGGAAAAGAGAGTTTTCAAAAGATTAACTAGTTGAGTTTTTCTCCAAATATACTTAATATAGGATGAGATCAGAATACAGAGATATTTAGATTGCAAAAATCGGGAAATATTAAATTATTAATTAATCCATATTTTTGTTTGTTTAGCTTTGGACGATGATGGTCGCTTGACTAGACCTCTTGGTTTAAACATGGCGGAGTTTCCCTTGGAACCCATGCTTGCTAAAATGCTTTTAGTATCAGGTACTTTCAAGTTTGGATTGTCTCTCCTCAGACGATATTGAATGGCTTTCGCTTGAAACGTCAATATTTTCATATTCACTTGTTTTGTATACACCTACATTTCAGGCGAGTTTGGTTGCTCTGAGGAGATCTTAACTATTGCTGCCATGCTTCAAATAAAAAACACGTTTGTTACGCCATCGAATGAAAAGAAAGCAGCCGTAAGTTTTTTTCGAAAGTGTAAGACGTGCTCATGCTAAACATTTGTCTAAATTATATGTATTCACTGCAGGCGAGAGCAAAATTAAAGTTTTCGGTTTACGAAGGAGATCATTTGACTTTGTTAAACGTCTACCAAAGCTTTTTGAAGGTAAAGTATAGACGCACTTCTGGTGTGCATTGGTTGCATACGCTACACAGCACAACTTATATATTCGCAACTTATATTATCTTGCGTTTTTGTTTGTGCAGTTCAAGAAAAGTTCTAAATGGTGTCATGAAAACTTTCTTAACTACAAAGGTTTGTTGTTTTTTAAAACATTGTGCCTCTGTTACATAATGATTCGAAAATGTTATTAGGGAATGTTTGGTTGACTTCGATTTTGTTAGGTAGTGCGCTGGAAGTTGTTGTCGTTGTTGTTCGACTGTTGTTTTTGTTGTTGTTGTTCGACTGTTGTTTTTGTTGTTTCGGCTGCTGCCGCTCCTGTTGTTGTTGCTACTGCTGCTGCCGCTGCTGTTGTTGCTTCTGCCGCTGCTGCTCGTGCTGGTGTTGTTGCCGCTGCTGTTGCTTCTGCCGCTGCTGTTGTTGTTGCTACTGCTGCTGTTGTTGCTTCTGCCGCTGTTGTTGTTGTTGCTGCTGCTCGTGCTGGGTTGTTGCCGCTGCTCGTGCTGGTGTTGCCGCTGCTGTTGTTGTTGTTGCTACTGCTGCTGTTGTTGCTTCTGCCGCTGCTGTTGTTGTTGTTGCTACTGCTGCTGTTGTTGCTTCTGCCGCTGCTGTTGTTGTTGTTGCTGCTGCTCGTGCTGGTGTTGTTGCCGCTGCTGTTGTTGTTGTTGCTGCTGCTCGTGCTGGTGTTGTTGCCGCTGCTGTTGTTGTTGCAATGGTTTACGTTTTGTTGGATATTGTCTACCGTTTCCACTTTCCACTAGGTCTTTGTCACGCAGTAAGAATCAGGGAACAGCTCAAGACTCTTCTTAAATCATTTGGTGTCCCTCTGGAATCAGCGGACGGTAAGCAATTATAGTAACTGGTAACAATGGTTAATTCTTACGAGGGTAAACACACGTGCAATTGCAATCAACCCAAAATCTATAGGTGAAATCCAGTTCCTACCATGAGTAATCGGGGCCACAAATGTAAGCTGATTTTTAGAAAAGTTACAAACGATTGAGATCAGGTGTAGCTCAAAATGCTGCAAATTATTCTAAAACACAGTATAATTAAATAATAGTAATAAAAACAGTAATTTTCGAGTATTTTGTTATTTATGCACCACAGGAGATACAGTTCCAATACGTCGATGTATTGTCAAGGGATTCTTTGCTAACGCAGCACGTTTGCATCCTGATGGATCATTTAGGTGAGTTATGTTGGACCCTACTGTTAGGAAAAGCTTGCTATTATGTTATCATAATTAAGGTTATAAAGAAGTTGGTTATCATTCTTGCAAGTTACGTCCCTACAAATAATAGGAACAAATACGATATGATCGCAATGAAAGATTTAATTTTATGATATTTATTAAAAAGGACGTAATGCCCTCTCACAGTGCCGAGAGGGCATTATGGCTTTTTCCGGACCTCACAGCATGCGCCGTTTGGCGTAATGACCCGAAAACAAGCCCAGCCATATAATAATAACTGTTATTTCCATTCAATCTGTTTTCAGAAGTGTTCGTGAAAACCATCCTCTGTTTCTTCATCCAACCTCCGTCCTGTATACAGAGAAACCACCACAGTGGTAAGGTGATTGTGTAATCATTAAATTTAACAGCCAAAGACCACTTACATAAATACTACAATACATCATCATAGCCTCAACTTCATTTTTTTGAATTATATTGAAAATAGACAAAAGCCCAGAATGAGGAAGACTGACTAGAATTAAAAAAGAATGAAGTTGAGGCTGCATGTGTATGACGCATTGACCCTAAAACGGCCATCTTGGATCGGTCACGTTCTATCAGTCATTGATATCGGCCCCAGTCCAGTTATATATAGGTCTGTGGTTTTTACGTAAAATGCTGTCAGCTTGCGAGTAGTTGATGAGGCCCATCAAGATGACTAAGTGACGTAAGAAGACGATGTTAGTGTGGGTGAAGCTTAATTTATACGAGGATTAAGTTAACACTTTGAAGCCTGAAGACGAGTCTTTAAGGTTTATTCTGGCTAACGCCAGACGATTTTATTCAGCACAGGGAGAGGTCTTTAACTTAAACAAAGTATTTTTTATTTCCAGGGTTGTGTATCATGAAATACTTCAAACGTCGAAAGAGTACATGCGAGACGTAACTGTGGTAAGTATAGGATAACTGGAGTAAGCCAGGTAACTAGAGTAAGTTAGGGTAACTTAACGTGGTAAACTAACTGGGTCAGTGGCACTTGATTATTTTTCGTTTAGCTCGAATCCTCGTGGTTGTACGAATTAGCTCCACATTACTATGAATATGGCACGGTAAGTTTATTATTTGGTTTCTTTGCCTTTTCCATCTATAGAGTCAGCGCATGCACGCTTGGTACACACGTAAAAATCTCACAGCTTGTCAACAGGATGTGTTCGCAACAGGCTTGTAGCAAGGCTGGGAACAAGTTGTAACAACGCTGTTCATTCAAGAAGCTGCTACAACCTTGTTAGCATCAACCTGTTAACAACTTGTTGAGTGCAGAGCGGTAACAGGTTGTTGGAACAACTTGTCATCAGTCTGTTGGAGTCATCAGCAGCCTTGTGACAAGTTGTCAACAACCTGTTACAGACATGTTAACACTTTGAGGCCTGGACCTCTCCCTGTGCTGAATAAAATCGTCTGGCCTTAGCCAGAATAAACCTTAAAGACTCGTCGTCAGGCTTCAAAGTGTTAACAGACTGGGACAGCCAGTGTGAACACATGACGGTGACAGCCTGTTGAACAGCTTGTAACAACTTGCTTGCAGGTATGTAACAGCTTGCGCGTTTTTACATGTGTAGATGTTTCGTTCGGTTGTGCCATCAAACACCATTATGATTAGAGTACGTCTGCAGCGCAACATCCTTCTTAAGGCACCAACTCGTCACCTAGTAGATCTCTCACCCAAACTCCTGAATACAAGACAAAACAGTACAAACGGTTACACACTGGAACTTTTTGGCTCATTTCCTACGTTTTCAGGTCATGAGTTATTGAGTTTGAAAATGCCTTACACGTAACGCTGCCCAATTTATTTTAATTTTATAAAGAATTGCGCATACTCAAGAACTAATTCTCTTTCGACAGGCACGAGAACTTGCCGCTAAACGAGCAAAATTGGAGTAAACGCCGAACATGGAAGACATCTCGTTATGACTGAGAAGACAATCTATGATGATGTGAAATAGCCATTCTCCCCCAACTTCCAAGACAGCCAAGTCTACATACAGTCCGCGGTTTTGTATGAATTATGTAATTTGAAGAGAAATCTTGATCCCTAAGAGGGCAAATGCCGTCCAAAAGAAGAAATGGTGGATGGTCAAATACTGGAAGCCAATATGGTCAACTTGTTCATGGAAACCAGCTAGCGCATCTCAACTCAGAGTAAAAACACAGTGAGTTCCATTCTCAAATCTCAATATCAGAAACGCTAACTCCAGGGCCAAAATTAAAGGCAAGCTTTTTTACGTCGCTTTCATTCCCTCCACAAACTGATCCCTACGTCGTCTGGTCACAAACCCTCACTTATCGATTGAAATATACCTTTTGAAAGTCACACCATACCAAACGTTTCGACCTGATAATAATACAGTGGATCAAGTGGGGAAAGAACTCAGAAATACTGAAACTTGTTCCATAATACCTATAAAATAATTACAGAAACATCATGTGAATACTGTCAGTGAAAGATTTCTGGTCACACTCATTATGAATTCTAAGTGAGGGGTGTGTGCTTCTATTGCCTCCTCACATCACTGACCTCCTCAATTTACTGACACGTTGTTCCCTACAGAATCTGTTTTACCAACCAATTTTCAAAAAAGTTGGGGGTGTTGCATAGCCCCACAACACCACCACTCATCCCACACTACCCATCAACACCAACACCCCCCACAACACCATCACCCACCCAACACCAACACCCCACTCACCAACACCACCACCCCACTAACACCAACACCCTCCCACACAGCACCCACCCACACAGCACCCACCCACACAGCACCCCCTACCCACCAACACCCACCCCCACAGCACCCTCACCCCTATACCACCACCCACCATCACCCACCCCCACAGCACCCCCACCCCTATACACCACCACCCACCCCTACAACACCACCACCCACCCTCACAGCACACCCACCCCTACAACATCACCACCCACCCCTACACCACCACCACCACCCCCACATACACAACACCATCCCCACGACAGTAACACCTACCCACCACTTATCCTCACAACACCACCACACAACATCACAACCCACCACTACAACACAACCCACAACACCACCCCCCCCTAAAATACAACCACCCACACCCTCACAACAACCACACCCACCCACCCTACAAAGTGTACCCTTGTGAATTCTTATTAAAACATCTACGAGCCCCTGGTCCCCTCCCTATACATCTCATACTGCTGGAAAACTTTTGCCCATTGAAAAGTCAACTCACCTTTTACTCTGAACAGACAAGTTTCATCTTTCCACTTTGTAAGCAAGGACTGGAAATATGTCTTGTCATTGTAGCAGATGTTATCTAGTAAGTCTTTCTTTTGCTCGTATCTTATTAAACTGTGTTAAAGTCCTAATACTAAGTCATTGTTACCTAGGCTAGCCTGCATGCAGATGTGAGATGCCTGATTTTCCTGCAGGCTGGCTCTGCACTCAGGCAGGGATTCATATTTTAAAGGATACAGGCTACTGTACCATCTGTTTAAGTCCATTATCCATTCCAGAAGGACAGCCACAGGAGGGCAAGTTGGGCTGCCTTTAGTCACAGTTTCAATATCAAGTTGTTCTAGAAGGAAAAGTGCCAGTTTAAGCCATCTAGCTGCCTATAGGCTGGCTGAGGAGGGAATGGGTAATGCAGTTAGCCGAAGAAATTGGTTAAGATGCAGGGGGTGTTAGATGGCTCCTAAATTTTACCCTCAAACTGTTTAATGCCAGATAATATTACATGGGGGGGGGGGGGGTCTAGGCCAGGAATGGTTTAATTTCTGCGAGGTGTACATGGTCTTACTCAGTGTTGTACTGAAGGCTGGGTTACCCTCTGCCCACCTTCCCTTCGTTGGGCAGAATTACCATCACTTTACAGCACTGTATTTTTCTCACCTGTACACTCACGATACACTCGAAATGTAGAATTCCTTGTACCTTCAAGCTCATCTTTCAAGTTTTTAAATGTATATCTGTTAAAATATACAAGATTTTCATCAAAAACCATCTTCAATGTATACAATAGCTAGTATGTCAACAAACCCACACATGAGCTGTATTTTCTAAACGAGATTGGTCATCGATTGATTCACACCAATCAATTACCAAATTTCATCAATTGATTGATTGGTTTCCGATAATCGATTGAAGATGTTTGGCGCATGTCTGCACACTCACACATCAACATATCTAGAAATTATTTAGAAAACAAATCACAAACTGAACTAAACAATATAAAACCTAAATCTTTCGATACATACAGTAACTCGTAAAGTTTCTTCATTTTTCCTTCCATAGCTTTTAAGATTTTATATGTCAAACGCTGCTTCAAATCCGGGAAGTCATTTCGCAGCTCAACTTCAAAAGCTCCCTCTTCACAGCATTGCAGTTGTTCGCTGAGATTCAGTAAAGACTCCATGATAACAAACGAATCGTTTTGTGTTTTCTGCCATTCTTTTTGAAGCTTCTCGATAACTTGATAGCTTTTTCGAAATTGTTTTAACAACCCAGGATCAATTTCTTCCATAGCAGCAATCTGTATTCTGAACCACCGTCAGATTTATATAGAAATCATAGAAATTTATGAAATTACGAAAACTCGAGAAGTCCTCTGCATGAAGAACAGGTGAAGAATATAAAGAACAAGAAAGCAATTGCAAACATTTTCATTTGTTTATTCGGCTTTGGAAGTCAAGGAGCCCGGTTAGCTCAGTCGGTAGAGCATCAGACTTTTAATCTGAGGGCCAGGGGTTCGAGTCCCCTATCGGGCTACTTACATTTTTCTATCCCCCCAAATTTTTTTTCTTTCTTACAAATACACATATTTGGTTTATTATTTTTACTTTTTACTACCCCAGAAAATATTTCGTTTAAAAAAACTGGAGCATTTTAAGATAAAAACGGCTCACGATTAACGGTGATTTTACAAGACCGAGCGGCTAGCAGTAACAAGTAAAAGACTGGGTATAGGTCAAATAATAGAGTTATTCTATATCTAAATTATTATTTATATTAATTATGTGATAAATGGGTAAGAAGCAATGTTTCGTGATTCATTTTCTGTCATTTATTTTGTATATTTGTATTTGTATATTTAATTACAGTCAGACCGGATGTTCGTTACCGCGCAACATTGCAATATATTGAGAGCAACATTGCAATGTTGATTGCAATCGGTACACGGCTATAAAACACCGCATTTTAAATATCGAACTTCACATAATATGAAGTTCTATTGAAAGTCAGAATAACTAACTCTAAGTAAACTTCATATTATGTGAAGTTCGATATTTAAAATGCGAATTTTTAGCAACTTGCGAAGAAGTCGCCGTGTACCGATTGCAAACATTGCAATGTTGCTGTCAATATTGCAAGGTAGCGCGGTAAAGAACATCCGGTTTGACTGTAAGGCACCCGTTTTCAAAATTACGTGACCGGAAATATTGCTATTCAACATTCCCATGGATTGCATTGTTATACATTGGTTAAATAATTCGCCATTCGATCGGTCAGCATTTATAATGTCCTCATCTCATTGCATTCTGACTCAGAATTTGTTGTCACAAAAAGAATGACGTATTGTCAGTGTCCGCCATTTTGTCATAAAATTAACTCACATCACGTCCAATGATCACGTCATATGCATGTCAACTTCCTCGTCCGTCTCCCTAAAAGGGGCTTTACAGGAATTTACTCATTTTAATACCGGTAATAGATTTGAGGCGTGAAACTTACTGTCTTTTTACAAGTAAAGTCTTTTTAAAAAGTTTTCTTACAGTCAAACCGGATGTTCTTTCCCGCGACCTTGCAATATTGATAGCAACATTGCACTTTATAGCAAGTTGCTAAAAATTCGCATTTTAAATATCGAACTTCACATAATATGAAGTTCTATTGAAAGTCAGAACAACTAACTCTAAGTAAACTTCATGTTATGTGAAGTTCGATATTCAAAATGCGAATTTTTAGCAACTTTGCCAAGGAGTCGCCATGTATCGTTATTAATAGCTAGCTAGTCAACATTGAAATGTTGCTGTCGATACCGCAAGGTCGCGCCGTAAAGAACATCCGGTTTGACTGTAATTTCGTTACAGACCTGCCAACTTTACCAAACACTAAATCTGGAGATTTTAAAATATAATGATAAAAAACCTGGCGATTGCTGCATGTGATCTTCGTCGCCATTTAATAGCGCCATTTTGATTTTGACAACTCAGAACTTTTTTAATTTTATCAGGCATTACTGATAATGATTAAGACTGTATTCAGGTGCTCTGTGCCCGGCCGAAGTGCTATTGATGCTTTTCTTTAGTTTAGGGGCCATACACAAAATACGTGACGCTTCGGGGGATGGGGGGGCGGGGGTGTTTGAACAACAGTCACATAATGTCACAAGGGGGGAGGGGGTATCACAAAGCACTGTCGCGTGACGGAGAGGCTAAATAAAGGCTGATCCGGCACATGCTCTCGAATAATTACTGCATATTAATTGGGGGTTGGGGGGTTGGCTCATAGTCACGTAATTTTCGATGGGGTGTAATGCCAACCGTCACAGATTGTCACAAGGTGGTAGGGGGGAGTCAAAAATCGGCAAAAAAAGCGTCACGTATTTTGTGTATGGCCCCTTATGTTTTATTTCAGAGTATTTCAGAGTATTTCTATTGGCATTTTTAAGAATTCTCGCTTGCCGTGAGAAGTGGCAGTCATACACGGTCAAACCGTGAGAGTTGGCAGGTCTGTAGTTAGATTATGTTTTTGATTGTGTTTTTTACTGTTATTTGATTTTTCATTTTTCCGCATGTCTAGAGATCTAGACTTCCGGTTACGATTTAATTGTCTCTGATTGGTTAATCTGCTCAGTGTGTTTGACGTCACAGGCCGTAACTCTTGTGTCGAAATAAACATAAAACATCACCAAAGTCTAAACAAACGTGGCCGACATATTCTTCGACGAAAAGTACAAATGAGGGTCACTTTCCTTCGAATTTAACCGCACTTATTACGCACTATGGCTTGAGAACTCTACTGTGTGTATTGAAAAGATAAAAGACAAGGGCTACGTTAAACGGGTCCACATAAACGAACAATTCTCCGAAAAATAATGGGGACAAAGTTGTCAACGTCGGGGAACAGACGAAACCATCCAACGTCGGTAACAACGAATGAAGTACAAAACAGAAGACAAATAAATGTTTCAAACAGAAGCCGAAGTCGTTCTCTTCATCTAAACGACTCCCAGTCGATGGCTATCCCAACACGACCAATGCAACAGCTAGATATTTCGTCCGAAGAAAATAGTCCAGATGGCAATGGGGTTTCCTTACTTCAATCTCGTTCATTACCAGGTCAACTGTTTGCTCTCCACGGTAAGGGATTTAACTTATTATTTAACCTTTCTATTTTGTATTTGGTCTATCACTCAATAATTTATTTACAGTGGTAGCAAACTAGTAATAAAAGTCAAGAAACTTGACCAAAAGCGAAATGAAAAATGATACTAAAAGCCATGGAAGCCACTGTCCAGAAGTGAAACTTCATTGACAAAAGATCATTTATAACTGATTTTATTTTCTGCTTTTCTTTTGAAGGTCTAAGGTGTCCAGTTTGTTCAAAATTTGTGCAGTCGGACGAAGTTGAATTACATTTTGTCATGTGCTTGACAAAACCACGGCTAGCCTACAACGGTAATAGCTAGTTCAAGTTCCCCTTCTTGACTTCAGTTCTTCCTGTCAGTCTGAGGATATTACAGTTCACGGTATCTCTGAAAATAAAGTAGCTAGTGTCGCCTAGATCCTTCCAAAGCGAGAAAACTGAAACACTGAAATTACAATACCGTTTCAAATGTCTATAATTGAGCGAGATAATTTATTCACTCACTAATATACCTTACTTATAGACATTATTGATCATTATTGCAGCAGACCAGCTGTTTTTTTGTAAAATACCTTCCGGCTATTTATTTATTGACACTCTTATTAGCAAGGGCACTGTCACCAAAATGATTGGTAGAACAGCAGTCTAGTAGACACCATTATCATAGGCGTACGGGCCGGGGGGGCTGGGGGGGCTGCAGCCCCCCCAGTTGCCGAAAAATTGGCTGTATTCGGGCAAAAATGGTCTTGTCATTCGGGCAAAAAGGATTCTGCCTTAAATTAATCAAATGTTGTAATGCAACTTAATGACATCACTGATTGCCATCGGGGGAAATCGGGAATTTTATTGTTGTTTTTCGTTTAGCAATGTGATCAAGGGTTTAGGCGTCAGCTGTCAATACAGGCATTGTCCAAACACTATCTCGCATATTTGATATTATACCTAATAAATTTCGAATTACTCAAGACAAAAATAAAAATTATTTAGTTTTTCATTTCGGCTTCCCTCTTCTCTGCAGCCATTGTGCAACGTGTTACTCGTGAAATTTTTCCGCGGGAGAATTGTAGTTGTCCACACAATCTAAATTTGGAAAATCTGCGTTGCTGCGTGGTGCGGCGACCAAAAATACCAGAATAGTAGACTCGATCAAGAGTTCAAACATTTTTCCAGGGGAGCATGACCCGGACCCCCTAATAAATTATGACGTCATTTATTCGGGCAAGTTATGTTCAGCCCCCCGTGCAAAATTTTGCCCATACGCCTATGACCATTATCAAACAATAATGGTTTGTTCACAGGAAGCGAATTATCTTGAGGAGGGGGGGGGGGAGTGTAGGGTTATTCCTATCCATAAGCTTATGTACCTATCAATGTTAGGCCAGTGGGGGGGGGGGAGGCAGGCCAGGGGGGTGGGATTTGACATTGAAGCAGAATTTTGTGTTAATTCCCTACCCCAGGAACATCATTGTAGGTCAAATATTGTACCTGTGGGATATCACGCTGAGCGAATACTCAAATACATTGAAACAAAAGAGACAGATATAAACTTGGGGATAGGCAGGGCCACTGAGAGGGGGGGGGCTACGGGGGCAAGTTTGATGGAGAAGGGGGCCCTAACATTTTTGAGATTTGAGTTTTTGACATAGGAAAAATGAGGCCCAGAAAGCGTAAAGATCAGTAACACTTCCTTCACTTATAGCCAACCCAGGGGACCAATTGAGAACACATAGACACAACCCTACGATGTGTGACATCATCAGGGCCCCCCAAATTGACCTATGTGATGTCATCAGGGCCCCCAAATCGATAATTTGCCCTGGGTCCCACAATTTCTCTCAGTGGCCCAATAACTTTGTCTGAGTAGTATGGTAACCCTTAGGGCTAGAGTTATTCCAACCTCCATGTGAAGTCTTCCTCCCAAGCCACTCAGGGGGCATGGCAAACTTTGACACATGTGTACTCTAAGCCTTGGTCATATACAGGGCCGGACTAAGACTGTGGGGGGCCAGGGGCCACATTTTTGTGGGGGCCCTTTTCCAATTCCATTCGGTCTTACAAATTACAATATAATAAAATAAAGACACTGAATCACTGGTCAACTGTGGGACAAATCGCAGTTACAATCGTCAACCGAAATTTTAACGGCTCAGAAATACGTTTTACAAAACACTGAGATACGTCGTGCAAAAAATAACTTTGAACAAACAGAAACGTTAGTAACTTAGTATTAATTGGGTTGTTAAATAAAATACTCCAAAATGTGGGGGGCCCGGGGCCCAGGCCCCGGTGGCCCCGCCCTTAATCCGCCGCTGGTCATATAGCTCAATTGTTAATTGGGATAACTTGGGGTGAATTGTTTACACAAAGTCACAGATGAGTTGTGTTTTTTACACGTATCATGAAATTGGGCCAAATTTGACACAGTCTCTTGAGTTATCCATACTTTTCAAGATAACTCGGTCTCAATGTGAACAGGATTTAAATATTTATAAAAAACACTTTGCCAAATTGCGGGTTGACATCTCTCGCTTGAAGGCCTTTGTTGGAGTAAAATTAATAAAGTTGTTCTACAACAACAGTGTGAATTTCCACATGATTAATTAACAAATTAAATGTACAAAATTGTATCAACTGATATCTTTGTATACTTTAATATAGATGATATTTTAACACAAGATGCTGGCGAGTGTGTTATATGTCTGGATGAATTAATAGCTGGTAAATATCAGAAATAATAATGATGCTCAATATCTCAAGTATATTTCCTGAATAAATGCCCCAACTCCCACCATTTCAAGTACCTTAGTCTGTTTGTCTCAACTACATCTCGTGGGCCACTTATTTGTTCTTACCACCATTGTGATATCATCTGTCCATCTATAACTGAACAGACAATGGCAAAATGGGGCCTTCGCTCAAAACGTTAGATTCCTACATTCTCTGTTTCGGCAGTATATCTAACCTTACTACAAATATTTCTCTCTCTCTCTCTCTCTCTGTCTGTCTGTCTGTCTGTCTGTCTGTCTGTCTGTCTGTTGTATATTTCAATTGTTGTTTCTACACTGCCTATGCAGCACGCTACTTTTATTTCACTATTTGGATTATTTCACCGCTGCGACCATATGCCTAACCTCAAGAAGTTATCTCACAGTCTATCCATTTGTTATTGTTGTTTTGCTTTGATTGGCTAATTTTTCGCATCTCATCGATTTGTTATTGTCATTTTTATCTGATTGGCTTATTTTTGGTCACATGATTACCTTTCGTATATAAGCTCATTGTTTGTTTACACTCTTTACGTTTCTCTCTGACGAAGGGCCTTTGCTCGAAACATTAGACTCCTACATTCTCTGTTTTGGCAGTATATCTAACCTTACTATATTTCGATTATATATATATATACACACACTTTACAGTACGTAAATGCTTTATAAAGTATATTTTTTCATTCACAGGGGAAAAAATTGCTAGATTACCATGTTTATGTATATATCACAAAAGGTAAGCATCTGCTCTTAAATTTACAGTACAATAATTTGGACTTGAATGTCCAATCGGCCTGAAAATCTGATAATGATCCCACCCCAAGTCTAATCCATTGAGTGGATTATAAATGCAAACTAACTGAAACTATGATTAGTGAAAGTGATTATGCTTTCTCAATTCTTCAAGGTGTATTGACATGTGGTTTAAAAAAAATCGTTCTTGTCCAGAACATCCGTCATAATGGTCATTGTATTTGTATCAAATTATCACCAAACTTCATTCCATGATATGAAACAACAAAAATGTTAAAGAAATCCCCGTTCATCGGCATCTGAATATTATAGTCTCAAATTCGTGAAATAGTTATATCTATAGATGTGTTTATGGAATAAACTGACTCTGACAGAACATGACTTGTAAGAAAGCATTGTAAATAGAAATTATACTCATTGTACATTACAAGTTGACAATTTGAATAGAAAGAAATGGAACGGAACCCCAGGAAAACTAGAAAAGAAATACTGTATGTTGAGAATACATACTGTAATAATAATGAGGTGTTACTCCAAGTGATGAATCATACTGGACAAGAAGAGAAAACTCTACTTGGCCCAGCTGGGATTCGAACCCACGACCTTCAGTTTACCAGTCCGATGCTCTACCAACTGAGCTACAGGTCAAGATGGGAGCTGAAGGTTGAATGATAGTATATAGGCTATTTGATATTTTGAAACAGACTGTAGTTTCTTCAATATCTAGACAACAGTCTTCATACAGGACGATTTTGAATGATTGTGGGGTCACAGTGAACTCATTATTCTCCACCCAAGTTCACTGTCAAACAATAATCATTTTTATTAATATACAACTGCATTAAAAACTGTCCAAATAACGCTGAAAATTAGTACAACTATACAGCGATATTTGGATAGTTATTTGGATAGTAGAAAACCGGTTTGACAGATTTTGTTAGCCAATCAAATTTATCACACAGGAGACTACTTCATGTATGCTTATTATTTTGTCTGGTGCAAGTCACACTACTTCTCTGGCCTTTTTAGAGCTTTCTTTTTCCATAAAAATTTGTTGATCAGAGCAGTTGTATAATAAATCTCTTATTAGATGTTTTGGTGTGCAGTATCGCTGTATATTTTTACTCGTTTGTATTTTGACTCGCCCTGCGAGCTCGTCAATATACGGCACAACTCGTAAAAATATACAGCGATACTACACACCAAAACATCTAATAAGATATAAGAAATCAACATACAGTATACTGTACTTGGTACGGTAGTTGCACAAGTTTCATGTGACATTGTCCATAGCTGAACAATACAAGAGATTGCTATGAAGTAGCCACCCATGTATATATTGCCTTTAAGAAATAGAAAATGGCCGCCCGTGTTTATATAGCCTGATGCAAACACGAGAGTGAGTTGGGAGAATTTGAAAGTTTATGTGAACCCGAGCCGTAGGTGAGGGTTTACATAAGTACTTTCAAATTCTCCCAACTCACTCAAGTGTTTGCATCGGGTTATATAAACACAGGGCATCCATTTTCTATTTCTTTTATGAAATAAGGCTAAAAAATGCGCCGTGACATCACAACCGTGTTTACATAGCCTGATATAAACACGGTAATTGACCAATCACAGCGTGCGTAAGACGCAACCTATTTTATAATAAGCAATATAACCATGGCAGCTAGAATAAGCTATTCTGTATTCAGTTGATATAGTGGTTGGTTAGATGGTTTTCACGATACTAACCAAACTCTATTTCGAGTGCAAAATTAACTTCAGGCAGCAACTTCTTAACTTGAAAATAAAACTTTACAGTAGTTGAGTTTATACTATACCTACCGTGAAGTGTGAACCACGAAAATGAACAGAGCGATACAGTGATGATTTATTTTGCTTGTGGTATAGAATTTAGCGTGTAACATGATAACATAAGTAAAAATACCTGTTAGTAATTCATTCATATCATGTAAATAAATATCCTTAGTACATGTATAAATAACTGTTCAAAATTAGAGTGAATTAATACTGAAAACATGGTGTTTGTGGCTGGACTTAAAACTGAGTATTTTCATCCGCCCCAGATGGCACAATCATCTGCTCAGCACCAAGAATCAGGTTTCATGGCATTCGGAAGGTTGTGGGTTCGAGTCCCGTCTGGAGCTCAGAGTTTTTCTCTGGGTTTAATTAAAGTGCCTATGTCATCCTCAGGGGCTTTACATATTTATAGTAATTGGAACATTCTGAGAAGATTTGTAATATATCTTCTCAGGGGAAAATTTCATCTTCATGGATTGTTTTGCCGTTAAAGTTGACGGAAGTGACGTCGAAAGAGGAATTTGTCTATATGAAAACCACTTTACAGATTCCTCTTTTGACGTCACTTCCGTCAACTTTAACGGCAAAAAAGTCCATGAAGATGACATTTTCGCCTGAGAAGATATATTACAAATCTTCTCAGAATGTTCCAATTAGTATAAATATGTAAAGTCCCTGAGGATGACATAGCCACTTTAACTTACGACAGCTTGTACGGCAAAAACATACGAAAAAACTACTTGTTTAATTTGTTAAAATATATATTATATATACAGGTATATATATACATGCATATACTCCAGAAAAAGGTCGGTACTTTGTAAATAAGTTTTAGTATCAGCCCATATAATGAAGTAAGTCTTTAAATAATACATTAAGGCATATGGTTAGTTTGGTTTCCCAATGCGTCGGACACTGCCTGTTTGTAGTCTTTTTATCACAGATGCTGTTTCCATTTTCCCATCAGATTTCGCCGTGACTTCGTGACATCCTCGGCTAACGTACTGGTCTAAGATTGATATAGGTAGCCCAGGATCAACAGCCAAAAATGCTTGTCTTAGCTCTTCTTCAATCACTTCACTAAATAAAAAAAAAATTTCCAATGGTTTTTCAGTAGTCCCATCCATTTTCTTAGTTTTTAAAGTCCTCAAACAAGTTAACAAAACTCTCTGACGCGCCTTCGCTCGAAACGTTAGACTCCTACGTTCTCTGTTTCGGCAGTATATCTAACCTTAGTTTATTCATGCATAAATTATCTTTGATGTGCCGCGGTTAATATATAGGTTATTGACCTTGCATATTAAATGACCTACTATATCGCTTTAAAACCACGTCTAGAATACCATTTTTTAGTTAAATAACGACAAATATCGTCTGTGTCATGAATAAACTAAGTTGGTTTGCGGCCCTCGGGGTTAATAACCAGCGTAGTGACCTCGGTATCGGTCACTAACCTATACTTACTATATTTCGATTGTTGTTTCAACAACTTTTATTCCACTGTTTGGATTATTCCTAGGCCATTGCCTTCTGCGGCCGCCATGCCACTTTAATAATGCCATAGAAACAAAGGCAATGAGAATGACAAACCTTTTGTATACAAGTGTACAATACCTTTTCCCTTCGAGATGATTTTCAATTTCCTTCACGTATGCAATTCGTTCCATTTTATCTTGGTCAAGAACTTTATCTGCAAAGGTCCCCATTCTTCCCTCCTCATCCTCTCTGAACAAAGTTTTCATACAAAATATTTTGCCCTGAAATTTCTTCTTCTGCTAACTTCACTAATTCTTCTATGGCTGGACTGTCCACCAGAGGGTAGCATTCGCGTAGAGTAGCTTCGAAAATCTCTTTGGAAACACTTCCCTAGAATTGGAAAAGGAGGAATACGTAAATTAAACTTTATTTATACTGGATAACCCTATCCGTCATATATAAACTACTCTCCGAAGAGGTCCAGTAAGGACCATCCCTCATTGGTCCAGTATTACTACAGGAGGAAACCAGAACTAAACTAACTTTATTTATTCTGGAGAACCCAATCAGTCATATCTAAACTGTTCTCCCTGAAGATCCAGTGAGGGCCATCCCTTATGGGTCCAGTATTACTACAGAAGGAAACCAGAACTAAACTAACTTTATTTATACTGGATAACCCTATCAGTCATATCTAAACTGTTCTCCAGTGAGGGCCATCCCTTATGGGTCCAGTATTACTACAGAAGGAAACCAGAACTAAACTATTATTTATACTGGATAACCCTATCAGTCATATCTAAACTGTTCTCACCAGAGGTCTGGTAAGGGTCATCCCTCATTCGTCCATCCCTCATTGGTCCAGTGAGAAAACCTGCAGTGTTTGGTAGAGTCGAACTAGAAGTTCTCTACTCACATGCGACCAAGGTGAAATTTTAATCTACTCGGGTCACAGGTGAAATGCGTATGCTCTAATCACTGAGCTACATGTAGCACTGATGGCAGATATTGTACATATGTTTTCACTTGACAAACCTGATTTCCTGCCGCTTCGTCAGCCGTTGCTAAAGCAGCAGAAAGCTTGTGTAACAAAGTTTGTTGGTCGTGATAAAGCGCTTCGTCAATCTAAGGAAAATTAGTACATACACAATCATTCAAAGCATTGCAGGACGCTGTGTTGACTGTATTGAACTGTATCGTATATTGATTGTAAATATTGTACTGTACTGTATTGTATTGTACTGTATTGTATTGTATTGTATTGTACTGTACTGTACTGTATTGTATTGTACTGTATTGTATTGTACTGTATTGTACTGTACTGTACTGTATTGTATTGTACTGTATTGTATTGTACTGTATTGTACTGTATTGTATTGTATTGTACTGTACTGTATTGTACTGTATTGTATTGTATTGTATTGTATTGTACTGTATTATACTGTACTGTATTGTATTGTATTGTACTGTATTGTATTGTACTGTATTGTACTGTAACTGTACTGTATTGTATTGTATTATACTGTATTGTACTGTATTGTATTGTACTGTATTGTACTGTTTTGTACTGTATTGTACTGTACTGTATTGTATTGTACTGTATTGTACTGTATTATATTGTATTGTACTGTACTGTATTGTACTGTATCGTATATTGATTGTAAATATTGTATTGTACTGTACTGTATTGTATTGTATTGTATTGTACTGTATTGTACTGTATTATATTGTATTGTACTGTATTGTACTGTATCGTATATTGATTGTAAATATTGTATTGTACTATATTGTACTGTATTGTATTGTACTATACTGTGTTGTATTGTATTGTACTATACTGTACTATATTGTATTGCACTGTAATGTATTATATTGTATTGGTATAAAAACCCATGGCCTTACATCACTAGATAATATTCCATAGAATAAACCAATTCTTGGATCGTGTTGATACCGCTGACATGCGTCTTGTAGATTATAGGCCCATTCAAACAACATATTCTCTGCTCCAAAACGACGGTCGAGGTATGAATGTAAAAAGCTCGAAAGTGGCTCGTATTCCACGTCTGTTTTCTGAAAGAACGAGAACGGTTGTTTAGTAAAACGTCTACGACTGAAGGGTGGGAGGGAGGGAGGGAGGGAGAGATAGGGAGGGAGGACGGACGGACGGACGGACGAACATCGGTTGACCACTATCGTCACAGTCAAACACACTACATTTTTTAAACGGATTAATAATTAACCATAGGAAGGAGGAAGGAAGGAAGGAAGGAAGGAAGGGAAGGGAAGGGAAGGGACGGGAAGGACGGAAGGAAGGAAGGACGGACGGACGGACGGAAGGAAGGACGGACGGACGGACGGAAGGACGGACGGACGGAAGGACGGACGGAAGGACGGACGGGAGGAAGGACGGGACGGATGGAGGGACGAACACCGTTGACCACTGCCGTCACAGTCAAACACACTACATTTTTTAAACGGATTAATAATCAACCATTTAATTTACCCCAATGTCTGATGACCTTCTTTCTTGCCACACGTCTTTTATGAGCAACAGAATATCTCGTTTGCTTATCCTTCTGTTGCGAACTTTTCCTTCAAAGCGAAGATACTTAGGTACATTGACACCAGTACCCTGAATAAAATAAAATAAACTTTATTACAGTAGCTATAAACTATTTTTTGAAAGTGGCAGTAAAGCCGCCATGCATGCCCAGCAGGTCAGGTTATTAAGCCTGGTTGCGGCAAGAGGCAATGGTCCAATCGCATACAGCGTTTTATTGCTGGCTAATTCAACACTGTCTATGATTGGACCATCGCCCCTTGCCGCAGCCATGCCGCCGGCTCTTACTGCTATATGGAAACCAGGCTTAAATTTACATTCAAAATAGAAATACCTTCCAACTTCCGCTTCTGTAGTTGGTTGTGTATTTCTGTAGCCGCTACTGAAGCGTGAGGAAAGTGTAGCGATAAAAGTCCCCAATTCTTGATGTATATTAGTCTGTTGCTATCGATTTGGGATAAACATCCATTGTATTATGATTAAAATATGCCATTTAAAGCTAAATTATACTATTTATGTACAGTTTACAGCAAACATTTTTCTCAGCCTTTGGTAGTGGCTACAGAAATACAGTAATACGCAACGCGCTACAGAAGTGGGAAGGTATTTCCATTTTGAATGTAAAAAGTAGTATCGCTCCACAGTGCTTACTTGTCCTTCGAAAAACTCTTCTCCAGCGCTCGCTCCCGCTTGAATAACAGCAATATCAGTTCCAGTCATTTCAGCAAGCAGAACATCGACCAGTTCATCACTGCTCTTATTATTAGCTAGTTCTTTCCACCTTTCTTCACCACCTTCGACGTAACGATTACATTTATCCCATCGCGGTCTAGAACATTGAGAGAATTTATGATGTTATCATATGGATCGTTTTCACTCGCGTGATCGGTGGCACCATTGGAGGTGGTGAAACAATACGAAATTTTTTAATAAGAATAGACCTAAATTCCCATAGGATAAAGATGGTACACCAATATGGTCGCCATTTCATTGTTTCGGTACACCAATATGGCCGCCGTGACGTCAGATGAAAACGATCTACAGACTCTGTTTAAAACAGCATTATTTTATCAAGCTTAAAAATCAAGTTGGTGGGTTGATTGCTGGGTTCGTTGGTGGGGTGGGGGGCTGATTGGTTAGTAGGTTGATTGGTCGGTGGGTGGTTGTTTTGATTTATTGGTGGGTTGGTTGGTTAGTTAATTGGTTGGTTGCTTGCTTGGTTTGGTTGGTTGGTTGGTTGGTTAGTGGGTGGATTGGTTGGTTAGTGGGTGGGTTAATTGCTTGGTGGGTTGGTTGGTTGGTTAGTGGGTGGGTTAATTGCTTAGTGGGTTGGTTGGTTGGTTGGTTGGTGGGTGGGTGGGTTAATTGCTTGGTGTGTTGATTGGTTGGTTGGTTAGTTGCTTGCTTGCTTGTTTGGGTGCTTGGTTTGGTTGGTTGGTTGGTTGGTTGGTTGGTTGGTTGGTTGGTTGGTTGGTTGGATTCAAATTAATGGTGAAATTAAGCTACAACAATTACTCATTCTTTACCTTGGCGTGGCACAACGTCTCATATTTTCACATTCCTTGGCATATTCTTTGCGTTCTTCTTCAGTTTTCCGTTGAACGTCCAAGAGAGTGCTTCAAAACAAAACATTGTTAGTGAGCAGAATTGTTAATATATACACACTCGAAATATAGTAAGGTTTGATATACGTTTCGAGCGAAGGCCCCTCGTCACCCACGTTTCTCTCTGACGAAGTGCCTTCGCTAGACTCCTATACGTTCTCTGTTTCGGCAGTATCAAACCTTACTATATTTCGATTGTTGTTTCTACACCGCAACACGCTACTTTTATTTCACTATTTTGTTATATACTCAATTTCGTCTTTTTACGTGCAACATACCTATGCTCTTTCATTAATGTTTCATGGTCTTTCTTCAGTTGTTTCATATCTTTCTCTAAAAGCTGGAATCGTTCGTTGAGTTTCTCATAATCACGTCTCGGTACAACATCGCCATAATCGGCTTCCATTTGAGCCAGTTTCAGATTCTTTACTTCAATATCCTCCCGCGCTTTTCTAAAATAAATTCAATGTACACCGTAAGTCAACGCTTCTTAAAACCGTATAGAGTTGGAGGAAGTTTTCAAACTTTCCCCAAGGTTGAATTTCAAGTTTTCGCAACTTTTTTCAAAATAGCGGGAAATTTGGCTTTTGTCGCATTTCATAGATATAACTTGGCATTCCAGTTTTGCCTGGGTAAGCTCAGTTTCCGTGATTGCTACTTGAGTTCTGGCTGCTACCTGAGTACTGGCTGCTACCAACAGCTAACTACTCACGATTGCTGCGGAGAGGCAGATTTCACGTGTCTCACCATGACTGTTGCCAGTTGCCGCGCATTTGTTGGTTAAGCTGGATTCCCAATAGGTGTAAAATATCGCGCGCTCGATCGTTTTCTTTTGCCTTGTGAGTTTCCATGTGGAACGAAGTGGAAAACTATTCAATTTGTACAAAAGAAAAGTCGAGCGCGCGATATTTCACGCTTAGTGGAAATTCAGCTTAATAAAATCCGGTAATACCTTGCTCCTTAATAACACTCTGCCTAATCAATACTAACTTTCTCACACTCTAAATTGTTTTATGTTGTGTTTTTAAACGTGTTTTCATTCATGCATGTACTACTAACTTTAAAGCTATCCTCAGGAAAGTTCCATCTTCTTTTTTACCATCCACGTTTTCCGTTTCTAACATTGAATTTTTGCTAGCATCCTCTTGCTGCGCTCTGAGGTCATTCATGTCAGCAATGAGCATTTTCCTAGAAAGGAAATATTTCCAAAAAAGACATAACTGAGGTGTGAATAGAGAAGAAAAACCAGGTTAATAGGCTGAATTAAATCGCGATGACGGTGGTCTATTACTAGGAATAGCACTAGATCTGAGTGTTGAAATGTTAGATCAGACGTTCAGAAACTTTTAAACCAGAGTAGCGTCGAACTATGTCTCAGGCCTGGTTCATGCGTCGCATTTAATTCAGACGAATTGAACTCAATCAATTAAATGCGACTGTAGTGCGACGTATGAAACGAATTAAATTCGACTGAAGAGTTAAATTGAAATTAAAAGAGTTAAATTGGTCTGAGACGTTGTATCCGTCACTGTGAGACGAATACAACGTCTGAAATGCGTGTTCGTTTCAGACGCCGCTGTATCGTCGCATCTGTATGGTCGCATCGAATTAAATGCATAAATTATGATAACATATTTTTTGAGCCTGTGATCAGATTTTTGTTTACTTCGCATGCGTATTGGACGTTTTTGGCGCGATCTAGCGGGATTTTCTTTCTCGTCACTGAATTAAATCACGGTTAATTCGTCGCATGAAACGAATTCGGGTTTACGTCGACTTTAACTGTGAATTAAATCCGTCTGAATTAAATGCGACGTATATGAACTCAGGGCCGGATTAACGGTTCGCGGGGCCCGTGGCATATTATCAGCGCGGGGCCCCTTGACCCCCCCCCCCCCCCCCCCCCCCCCCCCCCTGTGAATTCAGGTTTCCCAGGCAATTTAACTGCAATTCTTAATTTTTCCGGCCGTTGCACTTTTCTTGGACGCATCTGTATTTGTGGCAACAGCGCCTCGCTTATTGTGGCTCTTTTTGACTTTTGGGTTCTCGCTTTTTCATTTTTGGGGCCTCGCTTTTTTATTTATGGTTCCGGCCTGCTTTTTTTATTTTTGGGGCCTCCCTAGCTTTTTTATTTATGGTATCTTGCTTTTTTTATTTTTGGGGCCTCGCTATAGCTTTTTTATTTATGGATTCTTGCTTTTTTTAGTTTTGGGGCCTCGCTAGTTTATTTATGGGTTCTTACTTTTTTTAGTTTTGGGGCCTAGCTCGCTTTTTTATTTATGGGTTCTTGCTTTTTTATTTTTGGGGCCTCGGGGTTTTTTTTGTTTTTGGGGCCTGTTTTTTGAGTTTTGGGGCCCCGGCGCCTCGCTTTTTCATTTGCGGTACCTCTTTTTTTAATTTTGGAGCATCGTTTTTTTTACTTTTGTACGTGGCCTTGCGGTTTTTGGGGCCCCACACTTTTTGAGCCCCGCGCTAAAAAATCGAAACTGAGCAAAGCGCGGGGCCCCTAAAAGCGCGGGGCCCCTAAAAGCGCGGGGCCCGTGGCATAAACCACTTCAGCCATATGGTTAATCCGGCACTGTATGAACTAGGCCTGATTCACCATCTGATCATAAGGATGATTATTGAGACAGACAGCAGGAGATAAACGGAGGAGGAAGGGGAAGAAAAAGTGACAGGTAAAGATCATGCAGGCAGGGAGAAGGAGAAGAACATGAGTAGAAAGAGTAAAGGCTAGTTTCCACTCAGGAAAATCTTCCTCAGGACCGGAACGGACAGGAAAGCTTTCTTTGTCTTGTGAGCTCTCGGTCGGAACTAATGACTTTAACACAAAAGAAACTTTCCTGTCCGTTCCTATCCTGCGGACAATTTTCCTGAGTGGAAACTAGCCTTAAGAGTAGAGGGGGAGAAGGTCAGAAAGAGCAGGGGAAGAGAAAGTAGAAGAGGAGGGGGAAAGGAAGGGAGTAGGAGCTGAAGAATAGTACAGGAAGGGGAAGAGAAAGTAGAGGAGGAGAAGAGGAGATAATGAAAGAGGAGGTCAAACAGGATGGGAGGGAAAAGGAGAATGACAATGAGGACACCATCATCGTAAACATGATTGTTTTCTTTTACCTGGCATCACATTCATTTCTGTACTTGAGATACTCAGCTCCTAGTTCTTCTTGAAGCTAAATTTGATGTGAGAAAAAAACCAACATAATATTGCCTAAATAAATGCTAATAACATACAGGTATATAAAGTTGAGTTTCAAATATAAATTATATATATATATATCAGGGTTTTATCCGAGCACTTGAGGTTAGGTCCGGTTTTTTTGACAGATTGAGTTTTACTTGTGGTGTACAGTTCTAGGGGGATGCCCCCCCCCAAAAAAAAACCCCACACAACATGTTTTGAAATTTGGGTCTCTACAATGACATTTCCTGTGATCTGACAGCACAATTTTGAAAGTTTTAAAACATTTTTAATGGCACATTTTATCATGATTTTTACAAAAATTGATTTTTACAAAAATGTTTTTTAAACTTTATTGAGATTTTTAAAATTTATTTGCAATTCAAGATTCAAGTGCTTGGATAAAACCCTCGCCTGCACGGTCCATAAAAATGCGTATCTGGACCACGGTCTGTCTTTTTCCGTATCCGGACCGCTGTCCCAGATGTTGATTTTGCTCGCGTGAATTTCTAAGGTTTTCACACTAAGTTTGATACAAAATAATTATCGTAAAACTTGAAATAGCCATATAATAAACGCTTTATTAACCTTGTTTACTCAGCCTGTATGGGAAAATATCAGACCTCAGTATTTTTTGTACGAACCTCACCTGCAGCTCGGTCCATACTTTCAAGACGTCGGTCTGATATTTTCCTGTACAGACCTCATTCTCGGTTAATAATCTCTTAATATATATATAATTATATATATATACATTATAGTATAATTAAAATTTTGCATTTGGTTAGTATCTGCATGCAAACATAATGTACCTTTTCAACCTGTGCATTTAGAGTCAGTTCATTGTCTCTAAATAAGTACAGAAAAATGACAATTAAGCCATTCTGGCATTCTTAAATAATTCTTTAGTACTGTAGAATACTGTAGATATAAGATCTTCACTGATTTTACAACTCTTGTAACATTTAAACTCATTAATAATTCATGAAGAAAACACAAAGGAACTCAGTACCGTGTCTGTGGTTTGGATATCGGAGGAAGAAATTACATAAATTAAGCAAACTTTCATCTTGATTTTCTCTTAAAATACTGATTTGTTTGAGATGCTACATCATACACTCTGAGGAGTGTTTCATCAGGATATCCAAACACCTCGAAGTTTGTTCAAAAACCTTGGTTTTCAACAAATGTCTCGGTGTTTGGATATCCTGATGAAACACTCCTCCTCGTGTATGATATATTACCTAAACGTATGAATTACTCCAAGTAACTTTTCATTTTCTTTTTTCATTTCTTGCAAATCTAAATAGTTTGAAAATGAAAATGATTACTCATTCTCTCATCAAGGCAGCTTTACTGGTTTCATCCTGATCCCTAGACACTGACAAGTGTGGTATAGTAGTACATGTACTTTACCTCCCTTCTCTTCCTCCTTCATTGCTAGTAATGTCTTTTCACATTGTTCTGACACAGTCACTAGCATTGTCTATAAAACAAAGATCCAAAGCAACACTGATCAGTAATGCATTTTGTACAATGAACTGGACATGCAAGCTCATATAACCAGGTAGAAAAGCTGACAAAACAGCTAGCATTAAATTCAACGACATTTACATTTGTTTACCTTCAGTGGTTCGAGTTCTCTTATTTTTTCTCTTTGATGAATAATCATTATTTCATATTCATTTTTAATTGCAGATAAGATAGGACGGTAAGTCTTGAAATCTTCTATCAAATATTCAAACACCTCTCGAAATGCCTAAATATATAAGAACAATTGAATTGAGTTGTCAATCCTATCCAAAAGAGGCTTAAAGTATACTGACAAGGACAAAAGTTGAAGTTTTTAAGCCTATTAAAATAATTATATAGTGATTTCAGAGTTTTTTCCTTTAGCTGAATCTGATGAGATGGTGGCCCATAATGGCCTCTTTATTATTTTACTCTGCCTAACACCAGATGATTTACATTATCAAAGGGAGAACCCTCAGACATCCTATTTGAACAAGATTAGATTGGTACTCTGGTCACACAGAGGGAATGAACAGAACATGAACCTTACTGTACCTGAAGTCTTCTCTCACTAGGCTTGTTTTCTGTGCACCCTAAAGCTCTCAGCTCTTTCTTCAAAAAACTTTCAAGCTGACCCAAAAATTTTGGTTTGTAATTTCCCTTTGGCATAAACTCTTTGTGCTTCTGTGCGTGCTCTGGACCAAGAGCAGGGGGTCCTGGCCCTTCTGCATGGGCTGGCCAAGTATCCAAGTTGCCTGGCTGTGTGTCCATGCTTGGTTGCAGAGCACTCACTGATGGTAAGTTGTATCTGATGTTTGTTGAGGAAAGGGAATAAGACTTGTTCACACTGCCTAGCCCATTATATACTTTTGTCTTTTCGGATTTTGTCTCTAATGGTAATGACCTGAAAATATAATTTGAAAGGTGAAATGCAGTATTTTGTAGTTGTCTTGGGTAGTTGAGTAAAACTGTTTACATGTACTGTACATGGGGGTGGCCAGGTGGGGCCACCCAGAGGGGAGGGAGGGGGACCACCCAGAGGGGAGGGGGGACAGCAATTGGGGCAAATTTGTCTTTAAATATATGAAATAACATGTGGAATTTTTGCACTTTGGGGGGGGGGGAAGCAATTCTTTATTATATTACTGTAAGGGCCTGCATGAGGGTAAGTTGCTTGGGTTACCCTTTACATGTACTGTAAAGATGGCTCACATGGTCTCAGAGTAGCTAGCTTAGGGGATCATAGCGTGATCCTTCTATTATTAAGGAGTCAGGGACAACTTGTGTCCATGTAAACAGGCCCTAAGTATTAAAGAACATGGATGATATTTTTAATTTTGATGTTTTAAAACTGTCTTGAAATCAAGAAACAAATATTCATAAATTGTCACTTGAAAACTCGGTGACCTATCTATTCTCATATCAACTGACTTCAGCGTTTCAAGTGACATAGTTTACGTATTAACGCTGCATCGACGGACTAGAATATACAGACTTGCTTGCACAAAAACCTAAATCCATAAGCAAGCCAATCGCAGAAGTTCTGAGAATCTGAAAATATCGTCATTTATAATTCTACGTCAAACGAACCATTTACGAAAATCCATACTTACAGAGGAAGAGGTGGCAGTTGAGTTCGCGACATACCCACTAACGACGAAAATCTCCAATTAACAACAAAAAATCACGATATTTTTTTGGTTTTTTTAGCTATAAACTCAGAAGTTCAACGCGGCCATTTTGATATACGCGGTAACCATAACAATACTTTTTTTTGTTTATGATCTCTATGGCGGGGGGGAGGGGGGAGGGGGGAGGGGGGTGCGTAGGAAAGCGGTACCATTTGTCGGCTCTCCGGAAAAGAAATTGGAACAAATTTTCGTCCCTTTATAAATCATTGTTTCGTTGTCGTATTTTTAAGCCCTCATTGGATTAATTCAAAGATCAATATTTAAAACAACAATTCAACTTTGAGGTCGGATTAATTAAACCATTGAACAAAAGCTGAACGCAATAATTGCCGTGCACGTTGGTCCGAATTAGATTGTTATTTAAATTTACGTACACACAGCCGCACACAACTCGTCCCGGCGAAGACCTGTAAATCTGTAATGATCGTTTTGACACCGTGGACTGTTTAATAGACAGTTGACTACGATAATGAAACCTTTAAAGCTACATTTGGTGCGTGTTTCGCCGTGTTGTCGAGTCGTTTGGATGTATTTACTTCAGGTAAGCACGATTTTTAGCCGCTTTTAAACAGACATCGTACTGTGTAAGTTAATCGTTTGTTTACTTTCGCTATGCCGACCGCATCTTGTATCCACAAACTCGCTTCCTTACTCAATTTACAGTCTTAAACTATAAACTAATTTTCGTAGAAACTTTTCAAATAAAGTTAGCCTCCCTTTGGCTTTCTTTTATCGGCGGGAAAAAGTAGCCGAGGCTATATATATTCCCCCGACAGACTTAATTGTTTTTGAAGACAATGACCACTGAACAATTAAATGGGAAGTTGTGTGCTTTAAAAAGGCCACAGTCAAGTACAGTAGGCACTATTTATAAACAACCATTTTTTTTCAGAATGAAATACCGTTTGAGTTGGTCGACGTTGATGTGTTTGGTCGAATATCGGACAGCAACTCAAACTATATTCTTGAAGACAAAGACCACCGGCGTTTGCCCGTTTTAGAGGATGCCGAGCAACGCTTTTCTGGAGGGTAGGCTAAGCTAAATAATATCAGAAATTAGCGAAGATGTTTCATTTGCAGCTGTTTTGTAATTTAATAGCCTAAATTAATATTTTAAAAAAGGCATGACAGGAAGAGTATTTTCGGAAATCCAACAACTCAGAGAAAAACAGCACTTTAAAAAATCTATGGCCTTTTATTATAAACTTTATTTAAGTGTCAAAATCTTCAACCGTGAGCCAACCAATGGTCTACTATTCGGGGACACTAATATGGTCTACTAATCGGGGACACTGAAATATAAAAAACTAGATAAGTCGTAAAATTCGGTTATGTCGAAATAAAATTCGATATTTCGAAATAAAATTCGATATTTCGATGAAAAAAACAAAAAAAAAGTTGAAGGAAACGAAAGTCAAAACCGGAAGCAACCATATAACCAACACATATACCGTTTTGACTTCCGTTTCTTTTCAACCAATATTTTTTTTCAACGCATCGTTTTTTCTGATACCTCAGAAGTATTTATTTCGACATATCGAATTTTTATTTTGACATATCGAATTTTTATTTCGACATCGAATTTTTATTTCAACACAGCGTTTTATTTTTCGATATTGATTTTTGACTTTTCGATTTCGATTAATATATTTCAGTTTTATAATTATGCCCGCAGCGGAACGCCATATAGGAGCCTCAGTCTGGGAACTTTATGGAGCACAGTTATTGGAGAAGCTTGTGGGATATCGATGCGCAGTAAAGTTAAATTCGTCACTTGGCGCAATCGGAAACGGTCCCACAAAGTCATCCAATCTAGCTTCTATATATTATAAAAGCCTGTTTTTTGAAGTTTTACTTACCATGATTTCGACAGAACACAGCAGTAGCGTCGAGAAGGGGGGGTAAGCGGGGTAATTACCCCGGGGCAAATAGGGGCCCGTAACATTTTATAACATTTTAGTCCAAGAAATGTATTATTAAATTTAGCATCAAAACAGTTAAACTAGAGAAACTTCATCTGTTTTTGTCCTTTTAATATGTTTATAAAGGCGGTATGAGTATGACCATTGTAAATATTTTAGCTTGACTGGCGCTTCTGATGTAAAAATACTCTTAGAATACTCGATATAATGATGGTATTAAAACATTGATTTCGGTGGGGGCCCCGGCTCCAACGTTTGACCCAGGGCCCATCCCAGCTCTCGACGGCCCTGGAACACAGCAGCTTTTATAAATCTTCGTTCTTTTTCATAATATATAAGTTGGACGCGAGGTTGGACGTGGGTTGGCAGTTGACCTGCAGTACCGCGAGCCTTTCCCTCGTCTAAATGAATATAAGAGTTACCATACGTTCAAAAGCCGTAATATCCTTCTTTATATTTAGAGTTCCGTGTCTACGTTATCTTGAGGGTAAGTACACGAAAAAGCGCAAAGGCTGGGCGGACGATCCTCAGATTAAGGCCAACATCAACACTGTTCTAGATTGGGCAGCGTCTGAACTTCACAGGTAAATATTCGTAAGAGCGAGTATGCAGAAACTACCCTTACCATATAACTCACCCCCCGTCCGTATTTTCTCTAGTGTGATCGGTTACAACCTTGTCTATCCTCAATTTTTCGATGCGTCTCGACTTCCCGGGGGTGCGGAACCAACCGAAGCCGTGATTACGAACGCGACACGGAAGGTTGTCGACGAACTGGAATCGATCGAGAAGAAGTACTTCTCGCAAGGATCTGCGTTTCTCTGTGGCGACAAACTAAGCGTAGCTGACCTGTATGTGGCTACTATCTTAGTTCAACTCGAGTGGGTCGAATCTGTTGATATGAAACTATGGCCCAAAATAAACCGCTGGTTGAAAGAGGTACGCAAGCAGGACCACTGGAACACTGTTCATGTGAAGCACAAAGAATTCGTAGAAGCCTTAAAGAATGTCCCGCTTGAAGCCACCTGAAATTCGAGTCACGTTTACTGGAGTACTAAGCCTGGTAACCAAATAACGGTAACAATTCTGCGACTATGCAACATTTTTCACTCTGAGAGTGTGGGCAATTTTAAAAAAAATAAAGTAAACTAATAGCACCAAATTTGAAGCTGCCGCGTGCCGTTTCTCCGCTGACCTATGAACTGGACTGCTGGCCCTATTTTGATAGGCAAAGATCTATTCAAGATGGCGGCAATCTCGTTCAGCTCGCGAGAGGGCTCTGGGTACGAGATACTCCCAGTATTAGCTTAAACACGGAACGAGCGCATAAGTAGCGTCTTAGCCCCTAAGACGCTCGCGTGATTAAAAATCTGATTGGCTCACAAAATAAGCGGGTATTATTTCAGTCTTCCGGTTCATCAAGGTAAAGCCCGCCAACAAAACAAATTGCGCCGTTTAGTTCGCCATACACAGTCAAGTTTCTTTTACTATTGGTTTGGTTTCGAAATTATTTTATATGATGGCAGAAGACAACGCAAATGTCAAGGTGAGAATCAATAACTTTTATTATTTTCTACAAATCCTTTACTGTTTACAAAATATATAAATGATATGCATCGGCGATTCGGCCCAACGAATTATGCTAATAATAATGCACATAACAAAACAAATATATACAATCTTAGGTGGTCATTTCTATTCCTTCTTCCGAGCTTGAAGCACTGCGGTCATTTCTGGATTATACTGGAGGAGAAGTCCTGAAAGAAACAAGAATATGAAAACGAAAACGAGCAGACATTGGTGGCGAAGGTCAAGACACATCAGAGAAAAATACAGGTAATAAAACATATTGGTGAAATATTTCAATTCAAAGTTATAAATTAATTAAAGTTTCTTCTGCTATCTGTATAAAAACAGAACGTTGCAAAGAATATAACCTGGGACGTTTACAGACTGACAACCCTGAAAATGGTGTGCAATCTCATTCGTCTGCAGCATGTGAGTATTGCTTGCAAAATCCTTGCATTACTTTCACCTGGTGAGCACAAGGCCAATTTTCTGATGGTGTATGGGCCACCACATCTACAAAATATCGCCAAGCATTACAAAAACTACCGAGAGTTCTACAAGCTCCTAAAGAAAGTTGGTCTCTGGCATAACTCATGTTATGTAAACAGGAAAAGTGAACTTGGTATATTTATTGATGATGTCAGAGAAGTTATGCCCAACTGTGTGGTAAATGATGTCAGGAGAAGGTGGCCAAACCCTTCTGGAGTCCCATACAAAGGACATGTACCTACCTGTACCATATAGATGATAATATGTACAAGAATAATATCTGCCAGTGTATATGTAATAACAGTAAACAATGAGTTTAAAAATTAATTGAAAAAAATGATGATCATATATTATTCCTAAAATGAAATGTTTTTGGCTTCAAGATTCTGTAAGGTGCCACTCTGTCAGGTCTCTTTATACCCTGGTAAAACTTTGTAGAATATACTTCACGGTCCACATTTTCATTCTACAAACAACAGTTTTTGAATGTATGTCAAATTAAACAATACATTAGAAACAAATAAACCTACAGCATACACATATAATTTATAAAAGTAAATATAACATAAACAATATAGTAAATTAATAGTATATAGAAATTCAAATAGAATTAAATATACTATAGTATGATAATGGTAATTAACTCAAATTATGCATAGTACCCAATCTAATATAGCAAGGTTGATTCTCATGTTATATACTTCATCACTGAAATGAATTCTCTTCGGGGCGTACACAAGTATGACATTATGGAAGCTTTCTATGTAATAAGTGTCACGACACTGAAAGTACAGTATAATTATCACAAGTTAGCATGATTATACATACATATATTTCTCATACACATACAGGCGCATGTTTGGCTTGTTTCTCATGTGGGACAAGCTAAATTTTTCTGCTGAGTAAGTGAAAAGCTGAGCTTTTAAATAAAAATCTGCCAACTTTCTGAAAATCTGCGAACTCAATGTGTGCACGATGTGTGTCATGTGGCCACACATGCCAAACATGCACCTGTACACCTACTATGTATAATATTCGTATAATGTATAATATATATATATATTATTAGTATATATATAATACACCATAAACATTTGTACGCACCTGACATTCACATAATATTTTCCAGCTGATGGGTTGCTCATAATTGATGAAGAAAACCACTCAACAACATGTTTTTTGTCACATCCAAAAACCACCTTTACAGAATGATTATGCTTGGTCACTCTTTCAATTTTTATGCGAGATGCGTCAAATTTATTTCCACAACTACAAACATTTCCAGTATCAATAAAGTATCGAAATAGTCGCTGCAAAGCCGTCCCACACACAAGATAAATTTCATCATTTTCTTTACAAACACTATGGAGTTGATACTTTGGGTTGAGTAATGAAGGAGGGATATGGTTGAGAAGTTGGTCTGGGTTATTCACACTGATAGAATCGGTAGGATCAACGGAATGTTGCACTTGACTTCCAGTAACATCTAGCCAACTGTCAACGAGCGCTTCCATTAGATCAAAGTTTGTTGTCTTCGTCGAGTTTAGTTGCCTCAGCCGTTCCTTAGCCTGGTTCAATTTAGTCTTGATTTCATCCAAGCGATGTTCGTCTTCTTTTGGTACTTCCATCTTAAGTTGATAGCTGCTTTTGCTACTTTTTAAAACGGCCTTGTGCTTCTCGTAATATTGCTGGTTTCGTATCTGCCTTTTCTTTGAAGGCGAATGCTCCGACTACATTTCGACGTTGTTTTCATCCGCCATGGCGGCGATTATATACATTATAT
Organism: Paragorgia papillata; assembly: GCA_035771165.1. Taxonomy (NCBI): domain Eukaryota; kingdom Metazoa; phylum Cnidaria; class Anthozoa; order Scleralcyonacea; family Coralliidae; genus Paragorgia; species Paragorgia papillata. The sequence continues at coordinate 4,323,989 of JAWNZC010000025.1, read as the reverse complement.
TTATGTAAATTTATTCAGTTATACACGCATGATCAAATGAATGTAACCGTTGAATAATATAGCATCGCAGGCGTAAATAGAAACGCAGTTGTGCATATGGAAATTGCTATGAACACCCTGGCTGTGAGTGATCTTTGTGGCCTTTTAGCGCGAAATTTGAAATAGCAGCGATTATATGACTCCACGAGAACGTTTCATTTATCGTGAACTCAATACATTTACATAGGAATTGCGTTTACGAAAATATTTAAAGTTCTAAAGAAAACAAAAGAATGGGAAACGACTTTTTACACGAACATTTGCACTTTATAGTTTACACTTCGTTACTGACCATCAGCCGCCATGTTTCAAATTTCAAATGATGGGTTTTCGCTGGCTGAATACCGGGGGGGTGTTCCCTTTTATGCGCTCGTTCCGTGTTTAAAAAAGGAAAAACCAATAAAATAAAGGCTAATGCAATACGTCGGTTTATTGGTGGTGATGTAGCATGCTTACATAGTAAATACTAGCACAAACAAATATGCAGCTGTTCGGATTCACTTAGGTATTTCCCATTACAGTCTACCGCATTACTCTATGCTCTATAGTCTGTAAACCCCTGCAATATTAAACCCCTATATATTATCTCTGCGGAGGAGAGAGAAATAATAACGTTTCTGGTCACCGGGAGTGAAATGTGATGAAGTGCTCCAGGGGTTCCGTTCGAAACGTCAGTATCTATTTTCGTTACTATTCTTGGCTGTTTACCACCTTTCAACTTTGCTCTATTTCTAAAACACTGCCTACGGAGCACCGTCTACTTTTTTACACTTCAGTTGTCTTATAGGAAGTCTAATATTCTGAGTGAAAGTCCTCCTTTGTCAGAAAGTGAAAAGTGACCTTACGCTTCTCTTTGACGAAAGATCTTCGCTTGAAACGTTACTCATTAGAACCTCTGTTGATATCGCAGAAAACCAGCTGAAAACGCTGAAACTTCTTTTAGTATTTTCCACTCAGTGTATTTCTGCACTGCTGTCTACACACAATACATTAGTTTTATATTACTAATTGTCTGCTGTAGTTCTGTTTACCTTCATCTAGCTTCTAATTAACAGATAGCTAGCCAATATACTGCATGCTGCTAAAACAACATTAACTCGATGTAAAATAGGTGGGTCTCACAAGTACGGTCACCTCCGCTGATGAATGAATATGAGTGTTGACAACGTTATAGATATCGCTCCCGTTGACTTGTTAGCCTAATACTTTTATTACTCTAAGTGACAGACATTCTGAACAGTGCTTGGACTACAGACACAATACCTTCTCGACAATCCAGAAAGATACCTACCTTTTCCGTTAGAGGTAAGTCGACAAATTACTCAAAACAATTGAGGCCATCGCGCGTCGTCTGTTTTTTGGTTCACATGCATAAAGGAACGTATTTAAAAAAACACCGAATACTTTCTTGAGGTTCACGGTTTGTGGCCGTATCAACAAGTCGATTTAATATTGAGGTTTTTAAACGATTTAGCGAGCTCTATATTCATTTTTGCAAGATTATATAATATATGTGCCAAGTTTATCGTTTTCAAGGTAAGCTCCGCTTTTCAAAAAGATACGCTTGCTGCCATGCGTTCAGTATATCTGTATAACAATAGGTTTTATTGTTATTAAGTTTCTGTATTGTGAATCATTGTAACTGTATTAGCTAATGTATATCATTGTTATTTAAGTATGAAAACGTATGCTACTCCTAGCTATAGTTGACGGAAGATTGGACGAAGTTCCTCGAATTATTATCTCATAATTGGCTTTAGCATTGTCACCCGTTATATGTTGCAACAGTTGGTGGTGCATATAGAATTTCTTCGTTTTTTAAAACACCTGGCTGAGCAAGCTGCCCAACCAATTGTTGAGGGGAGAATACTGATTCAACATGATCCCTGAACTATTTTATTCAGAAAAGGACTTTGAATCGTAGGCGGGAAGCAAAGCCAGTAACTTTCTGGTCGCCGGTGAGACTGTTCTGAAGAATTCGGACTCAGATGGCAAAGCCTGCAGTGGCGAGCAGTGGCGGATTAGGAGATGGCTGCCAAGACAGTGGACAACCATAGGGGTCCACGGGACCTAGGCGGATCCACTGCATGACGTCCTTGTATATAAAAAGCCATTTACGAATGCCGTTACAGAAAGTTCTCGTTGACTTGGGAAAATTGCCATACCATGCATCTTGGCTGCAACCACCAGGAGAAGAGGTAGCTTCCTTTATGGAACTGACTCTGCCTCAGTTGTCTCTTGTGTCTCTCCTTGGATAGAATTTCTAGAAATAGGGAGGTTAAAAATTTCGCAAAATCCAGCTCAATTAAGAAGTCGTCAGAGCAGGCGACTCTAATTCCATTCAGTTGTTCAACTCGTCAATTCTGCTCCGTAACTGACATGCAGAGACGCCGTGTGCCGGACGTTTGAACTCCGCGGAAATTACGAAAATAGAAAATTCGTGGAATTCCTATACAGCCCTGTCAATCCTCTGCTCCATTGAACAGTCTTCTGTCAAGCTTGTTTTATTTTTATACCCAAGTCATTCGACACACGCGGTCCAAACTCAGTACCGCGATACAGTTTAGATATGATTGACTTTTCATTTGGAAGAACTCTGTCTAACGCCAGACAGACTATTTTACTCTGTCTAACGCCAGACGATTTTACTCTGTCTAACACCAGACGATTTTACTCTGTCTAACACCAGACTATTTTACTCTGTCTAACACCAGACGATTTTACTCTAACACCAAACGATTTTACTCTGTCTAACACCAAACGATTTTACTCTGTCTAACACCAGACTATTTTACTTGTCAATGAGAGACAAAAAGAAAGACTTTGATAAAATGCCTATACACAAAAGAACACACATGTATACACTTTCTTTCCTTTTTTTTAAGCTGGTTTCCTTTCTCGTCCGATGAAGGGTGCATTTTTAAGGGCAGTTATTGTCGCTTGTTTGGCCTCATTCTGCCTTGCTGTTGGTCCGTTTGACTTGCAAAACGGTTAGTGAATCAAATATGAGTTGGTCTTATGAATTGGTCTTGTCAATAACATTTCTTTATCTCTATTCCTCCATGTTTTCAGATACGACTATTAGCCCTCGGCCAACGTACAGGATTGATGGAACTAATACTAGTTTTACTGAAGGAGATATTTTGAGAGAGACTGGTGGTCTTGCTGGTGAAGCAGCGACTGTTGGGAACCCTTGGAAAGATGCTCGGATACCTTACGTAATTGACTGCAGTATCAGTAAGTATGAAGTAAAACTGCACTGCACTGTACTGTACACCACAGCACGCCGGCACACCACAGCGCACCACAGCGCACCACATCAAAGCAGATCAAAGCATACCACATCACATCACATCACACTCACCACAGCACACCACAGCACACCATAGACTTGTCAACTGAACATGACTGATTACTAAAAAGCTATTTTAAAGACTACAAAATCCTTTTATGATTTTTGTTTTCAGAAAATATAGCGAGCGCTGTGAAAGCACTAAACGAAGCGATCGAGGCATGGGAGAGCAAAACGTGCATACGATTTGTGAAAAAGGAACCAAGTGATGAGCATTTTGTAACGTTTTTCAGATCTTCTGGGTAAATGTTTATTTCATTTAAAATCATTTTAACTATATCCTCTTTATATCTAACTCTTGAAGACCATCTTCCCAGTGCGTTTCTTATTTATTACGTGTTAGCGTGTGTTTCCCCGTGCCGCATTTTCTCGTACGTTTCTCCGTAGGTATTAGAGTGAGTTTTAGCTTGTTTTTTGCCGTTGCGTTTTTCTTTGCGATTTTGTAAACATATAAGCGTGCCTTTTTGTGCGTTTTTTGTGCCTTTTTGTGCGTTTTTCGTACGTTTTTCTATACGTTTTAGCGTGCGTTTTTGCGTTTGTATTTCTGTGCGTTTTCACGTACGTTGTTTTGTACGTTTTTCTGTGCGTTTTTTTGTTCGTGTTTCGTACAGCGTGATCGTCCAGCCCATGCACACCATTGACGCAGCAGCTGACCTTTTATAATTCCTTCATCCCTCTAGATGTTGGGCGTCGGATGTTGGGTACCGTCGTAGAAGTGCCGAGGTGTCCATTGGTCATGGCTGTGAATACAAACACGTGATGGTTCACGAGTTAGGTCACGTGATTGGGTTTTGGCATGAACAGAGTCGACCGGACAGAGATAAATACGTGTCTATTGTTCCATCCAACATTGTTCAACGTAAGTACATAACCCCCCCCACCCCCCCCACCCCCACCCCCCATGCATTGACATCACGAGCGTTCGTTGTGAGTGAGTGTCTTTGATGGTCTGAACTAGAATCATTTCTCTGCTATTTAAGGGGATCGACGATTTTTTGAACAATTAGGCCTCAAAATGTCGCAGTATATCAGCAATGTCGTCTATTTTGAAAACGCATTGGTATAAAATTCAAAAATATAGTTTTTCCAACAATATTGCATTTGAGTAATTTGAGCCGATCTTATCCATGGGCACTGCCATTTTGAATGATGGCGTTAAATGGTTCATGGCGATCTTGGTGTAATTTAACAGACAATTGGTAGACATACGTCAAGCTCAATTACCTCAAAAGTGATTTCTGAGCCCCCAACAGGGTTCGACCCTGCAACATTAGTTCGATTAGACACTCTCACCATTGAGTCACTGAGGCTCACCGGATGGAGAGCTAAGGTTGCAAATTCATAGTCGTATGTCCTCCTAAGTGGTAGCGTTTGCATATTAAGATGTAGTGAACATTATGTTATAAGATGTACGTTTATAAAATAACTTGTATACTACGCGAGCCCTGATTGGTCAATTGCCGTGTTTGGATCAGAGTATCCAAACACGGAAAATTCCCGCCAAAACGATTTTTTGAAAATGTTGGACAGTATATCATATTCACTTGTGATTATTTTATAAAAGAAATACCAAATGGTTTTTTCCGTGTTTGGAGACTCTTATCCAAACACTTGGGAAATTGCTCAACTTTCGAAAAGCTAAAAACACTCGCCTACGGCTCGTGTTTTGTTACGCTTTTCTCCAGTCTCGCAATTTCCCGCGTGTTTGGATCAGAGTATCCAAACACGGAAAACCATTTGGTATTTCTTTAATTATATGCATGTAGTGCATGTGGTATACATTTGCGAGGTTGGTGTAATTTAACAGATGTCTGGTAGACGGCGTTCGTCAATTAATCCCTTTACCGGGCATGGTTGCCATTTGGCAACTTATTACTTCTACTCTGGCTTAACGCCAGACGATTTTACTCGTCAAGTGGAGACCTCCTGGTAATCTGTCTGGTAAAGGGTTAACTCATTCCTGTCCGAGGGCTTCCCCATGCAGAGGTGAATTTAATACTCTGGCGTAAAGGTGCTGTGTTACACGATGCGATTTTTCTTGCAACTTGCAACAAATCACTGAATGTTGTAAGTTGTATAAAAAATTGCACCGTGTAACACCCCGTATAGCAACTTTGCGATTTTGTCATTTTTGCCGCGTTGAAGTTGGATGGGTTCTACTTTTTGCTGCAACTTACAACAAAAATCGCAAGTTGCTGAACGTGTAACACCCTTCCTGCAACTTGCGATTTTTTTTCCATATGTAAATTTGTTGCAAGTTGCAAGAAAAATCGCATCGTGTAACATCACCTCAACCGCTAGCCAGAATAAAATACCAAAGACCAATTCGGACAGGAAAGAGTTAAGCTAAATTACTGATTTAATTAATTAATTAGAAGATTTCTGAGCCTCAGGCACCTCCAGACAGTAAAAACTGTTTTCTTTTTTCTATTTTAGAGTTACTATACAACTTCAACAAAGTGACGGAAAAAACACAAAGCCATGGGGAAGAGTACGACTATGCAAGCATCATGCATTATCCATTTAACGCTTTTGCCATTAATCGCAATTATCAAACTCTGGTACCTCTTCGAACAGTCGCTCAACAACCTTATGAGAAACTCAGCGAATCCGATATAAAACAAGCAAACCAGATGTACAAATGTGGTAAGTTTTCCTTGCGAGAAATTGTTTTAATTTGTTCATGATCGAGTCGCTAATTCTTTTGCTATTCGTGAGGTTTTATCTCCCGTAAACCTTCATTAGAAATGAAAGGGATTTATATAGAGGGTTGGAGGGATTTATCTAAATCTGTAGTATTAAATCCCTCATCTATTAAATCTGTATAAATCCCTCATTAACTATCAACCCTTTCCCTATACTGTGGTAGCCTTTTGGTATTTTAATGTGTGATATGTAATATTTTAGGTTCTCCTTCTGTGGGATCGGCAAAAGTTCGAGATGGTCAGGATGGTCAGTATTCTAGGTCGTTTAAAATGTGCTGGGTGCTCTTCCCCTTTTTCTGTCGTGGTTGTTGTTTTTGTTGTTGTTGCTGCTGCTGCTGTTGCTGCTGGTGGTGGTGTTTCTACTGCTGCTGTTGTTGCTGCTGCTGCTGGTGTTTCTACTACTGCTGTTGTTGTTGTTGCTTGTGTTGGTGGTGTTGGTGGTTATGCTGTTGGTGGTGTTGGTGGTGGTGTTGCTGGTATTGGTGTTCCTCTCCTTTTCTTCTTTTTTCCCACTTTTTTCCCTTTTTGTATTTTCCTCATTCTCTTTCTTTTCCTCTGTCTCTTACTCTTCCATGTCCTTCTCTTCCTTCCACTCTCTTTTATTCGTTTTTTCTCTTCCTTTTTCTTCTTTTTTGTCTATTTTTCCTCTTTTCTGTCCTTAAACTTGTTTATTTTTTTTATGCCATTAGGAACAATCTATATTTTCACTTTTCACGTTTTCAGACAAATGCATCGACGAACATCCTGACTGCGCGTTGTGGGCTCAATACAATCATTGTGACACCAATCCAGAACCTTTGTTATTACACTGCAAGAAAAGCTGCGAAAACTGTGGGCCATGTGTCAACGAAGCTGCGTCTTGCCCCAAGCAATTCGACTATGATCGTTGTGTAAATAATGCTAGATTTGCTATGAGAATATTTGCAGTATGCGAAGTCTTGTGAGCCAGGTACGTTCATTGTTTGAATAGCATGATAATATTCTGATTGTAGGAATTGAAGTTTGTAGTTGAAGACGGGAGATGTATACGTTCTTAGTGGTGAATTGTTGTTAGTAACGATCTTCCTCGTACCCAGGCGCGATCGGAAACGATCGCCGCGAGCGAAACTGCGATGAGGATTGCGTGAAGGGGATTTTTTTCAGGGAAGGTAAACGTTCAGTTAGTTGGACGTGGTTATGCATGGTAATAGTAAGTCTAGTGTCATTTTCTTGTGATTTAGTAATTCTGAAGTGGTGTAGTGGTGGTAGGTAGTCCTAGATGGAATACCGTTATTGTGGGTGGGGTGGTGGATGAGTTGGTAATAGTGGTAGTGGTGGTTTTCCATGAGTCGGATTTGATAAGGTGGGTGGTGATGGTAGTGAAGGGTAGTGCGTGTAGTGATAGTTGGTAGTGATGGTGGTAAATGTGGGTACAGGATTGGTCCAAGGTAGTAGTGTGGTGGATAATGTGGTGGTGGTGATGGTAGTGGTTGGTAGTGTAGTGGTGGTGGTTGGTGGTAAGTGGTTGGTGGGGTAATAGTGGTAGTGGGTGATGGTCATTGTGGTAAGTGGTGATTGGTGAATGGGTGGTGGTGATGGTAGTGATAGTGGTAGTGATGGTAGTGATAGTGGTTGGTGGTGGTAATGTGGTAGTGGTGATGTAATTAGTGGTAGTGGTGATAGGTGATAGTGGTAGTGGGTTGATGGTGAGTGGTAGTGTCGATGGTGTGATTAGTGGTGATTATGGTGGTGGTAGTGGTGGTGTGGTTGGGATAATGTTTCGTTGTGGGCGGTTGTGGTGATGGTAGTGGTGGTAGTGGTGGGGTGGTTGGTAGTGGTTAGTTGGTGGTGGTGGTGGTAGTGGTTGATATATGGTGGTGGTAGTGGTGTGGTAGGGGTGGTAATAGTGGTAGTTGTGGTGGTTGGTTAGTGGTGATGGTAGTGTGGTTGTGGTGGGTGGTTAATAGTGGTAGTGGTGGTGGTGATAGTGTAGTGGTGATGGTTAGTGATAGTGGTGGTGGATGGTGATGTGGTGGTAGTGGTTGGTGGATAGTGAGGTGTGATGGTAGTGATAGTGGTAGTGGTGGATGATAGTGATAGATGGTAGTGGTGATGGTAATGATAGTGGTAGTGGTGATGGTTAATGGTAGAAAATGGTAGTGGTGATGGTAATAGTGGTAGTGGTGATGGTAATAGTGGTAGTGGTGATGGGGATGTAGTATAGGTTGGTGAGTGGTGATGGTAATAGTGGTAGTGGTGATGGTAGTGGTAGTGGTAGTGGTGATGGTAATAGTGGTTGTGGTGATGGTAGTGATAGTGGTAGTGGTGATGGTAATAGTGGTTGTGGTGGTGGTGGTGATAGTGGTAGTGGTGATGGTAATAGTGGTAGTGGTGATGGTGATGGTAATAGTGGTAGTGGTGATGGTAGTGATAGTGGTAGTGATGGTAATAGTGGTAGTGGTGATGGTAATAGTTGGATAGTGGTGATGGTGAGTGAGTGGTAGTGGTGATGGTTAGTGGATAGTGGTAGTGGTAGATGGTGTTTAGTGATAGTGGTAGTGGTGGTGGTAATAGTGGTAGTGGTGATGGTAATAGTGGTAGTGGTGATGGTAATAGTGGTGGTGGTGATGGTAGTGATAGTGGTAGTGGTGGTGGTGATAGTGGTAGTGGTGGTGGTAATAGTGGTAGTGGTGATGGTAATAGTGGTAGTGGTGATGGTAGTGATAGTGGTAGTGGTGATGGTAGTGGTAGTGGTGATGGTAGTGATAGTGGTGAATATGGTGGTGGTAGTGGTGGTGGTGGTAGTGATAATGTTAGTTGTGGTGGTGGTGGTGGTGGTGGTGGTGGTGGTGGTGGTAGTGGTGGTGGTGGTAGTGATAATGTTAGTTGTGGTGGTGGTGGTGGTGGTGGTTGTGGTGGTGGTGGTAATAGTGGTAGTGGTGGTGGTGATAGTGGTAGTGGTGATGGTAATAGTGGTAGTGGTGATGGTAATAGTGGTAGTGGTGATGGTAATAGTGGTAGTGGTGATGATAGTGATAGTGGTAGTGGTGATGGTAGTGATAGTGGTAGTGGTGATGGTAATAGTGGTAGTGGTGATGGTAATAGTGGTAGTGGTGATGGTAATAGTGGTAGTGGTAGTGGTGATAGTGGTAGTGGTGATGGTAATAGTGGTAGTGGTGATGGTAATAGTGGTAGTGGTGATGATAGTGATAGTGATAGTGGTGATGGTAATAGTGGTAGTGGTGATGGTAATAGTGGTAGTGGTGATGGTAATAGTGGTAGTGGTGATGGTAATAGTGGTAGTGGTGATGGTGATAGTGGTAGTGGTGATGGTAGTGATAGTGGTAGTGGTGATGGTAGTGATAGTGGTAGTGGTGGTGATAGTGGTAGTGGTAGTGGTGATAGTGGTAGTGGTGATGGTAGTGATAGTGGTAGTGGTGGTGATAGTGGTAGTGGTGGTGATGGTGAGGTAGTGTAGTGGTGTGGTAGTGGTGTGGTAGTGATAGTAGTGGTGATGGTGTAGTGGTGATGGTAGTGATAGTGGTAGTGGTGATGGTAATGGTGGTAGTGGTGATGGTAATAGTGGTAGTGGTAGGTAGTGATAGTGGTATGATGGGTAGTGGTGGGTAGTGAAAATATGGTGGTGGTAGTGGCAATAATGAAGGTAATGATAGTGGCAGGCTCATAGTGGTTGTGATGTGATGATAGTGATGGTGGTGGTGGTGGTGGTAGTTGTGTGAGAGCTTGTACAGCAAGAACTAATAAAACTTATTAAACCTAATTGTTTAATTGGGTTTATTCTATTTTAGAAGCAACTGTGCGACCACCGACTACTTTACCAACTGTGCCTACTCCTGTAATAATAGATGAGATTTCTGAGACCCCTGAGCCGCCTACGAGTCTGACTGGCGAGATTCTACCTGGGAAAAGAAAGTATATTGGTATGTTGGTTTATAACGAGCATGATTTTAGGGAGGAAGGAAGGAAGGAAGGAAGGAAGGAAGGAAGGAAGGAAGGAAGGAAGGAAGCAAGCAAGCAAGCAAGCAAGCAAGCAAGCAAGCAAGCAAGCAAGCAAGCAAGCAAGCAAGCAAGCAAGCAAGGAAGCAAGGAAGCAAGGAAGCAAGGAAGCAAGGAAGCAAGGAAGGAAGCAAGGAAGCAAGGAAGCAAGGAAGCAAGGAAGCAAGGAAGCAAGGAAGCAAGGAAGCAAGGAAGCAAGGAAGCAAGGAAGGAAGGAAGCAAGGACGGAAGGAAGGAGGGAAGGAAGGAAGGAAGGAGGGAAGGAAGGACGGATGTATAAATGAATAGACATAGCCGAACAAACAGACAGAGAAAAAACGCATGCATGTTTTTTCAACGCTGTTTTTTCTTCTTGTTCTCTTTAGGTGTTATCTGTATAGATCGCGATAATTTGTGTCCTGATTGGAAAGATGATGGACGATGTGAACGTGATCCTTGGGTTAAAACTAATTGTTTAGTAAGCTGCAACCGAGTCGATATATGTGACTTGCAACCATTACAACCAATAGGTAATGTTAATGTATTATGTTCTATATTACTGCACATGCCAATTGTACGTTAATCCGCTGTTTTTGTAATATTGCAGGCACTTGTGCAACCTCACTGGGCCTCAGTGCCGCTTACAAAGATGTGAAAACACTTCCGCACGAAAGTTTCAGAGCGTCTTCGTACTTCAACCCAGGTAAGTGGGGAGGGGGCTCTCTCCTCCGCAGAGGTTCTTTGACTTCTTTCGGAGATCGGATATTTCGGGGATTGTCGGAGATGCGTCGAAATCGTCAGCTGGACATAAGGAGTGGTTGGACCAGTTCCGCCCGCAATACTCATGTCCAGCTGACGCCTCCGAGCATCTCCGACGACCCCCTAAACCTCCAATCTCCGAAATTTAACCTCTGCGGAGGAGGGAGGGGAGGGGAGAGGGGTGTTCGTTAAAGGGACTTTACGAGGTACGATGGCAACTTCAACGACGACGCCTTTTAATTACAAAATAATTCTAGTTGCAAAACAAAGAAAATGAATAATTTGTCATCCCTAGAGTAATCTCAACAGCGTCCTCGTTCTTTATACAACGCCACTTAGAGCATTTTCACGTCTTTAGAACGACGTTGCTTAAGATTGACTTTAATATAGACGCTACCATCATTTTCAGGACTACTGGGGCATTTTGGAAGTCATTAAACCAGTTTTAAAAATAAACTATAATAGTCAGTTAGCTTAGACTTATTTTATTTATAAAATTTAACCGCTGTCATCGTCCTAGAATCGTCAGGTCCCTATTATCTGTCTTACCTGTTCCTATAACGTAACACGTTTACAGTAATACTCCGAACTGTTGTTGTATATTTCAGGAGGTCGATGGGGTGCTTTCTCAAGAGCTGCTCGTCTTTATCTTACTGATGATCATACAGTGCAGGAGGTTGGAGCATGGTGCGCTAATCCGCAGTTTGCGAAGGACTCGTGGTTGGAGATTGACTTACTGGGTATAAAACGCGTCACGGGGGTTGCTACACAAGGTACGTCGTGAACCCGCTGACCTATATGTAAGATTGTAAAAATGTAGAGTGCTGCGCAGACAGCACTGTTTTAGATAGAGTAAAATGAAAAGATGGTAAACTGGCGAGAATAGTTTTGTTAACGAAATACTGACACCAGTTTCGAGCGGAGCTCTTCATCAGAGTAAAATGTAGAGCTCAATTTGGTCTTAAAATGTATATATTCTACACTCGAATTTTCCTTCAACCAAAATCCTTAGAACATGCTATGTAATCGAGTGAAGTGCCCAATATTACTTATAATATACCCAATTCTCTCCTGGCATTACCACCTTATTATATACAGAACTCGCGATCAAGCTCTCGGCAACGCCCTTCGTGGTTCAGTGATCAGAGCATTGCACTAGAATCGCAAGGTCGTGGGTTCAATTCCTGCCGGAAGGCCTGTGTAGTTGCATTTTTCGCAACTGGTCCCGGTTTGGTCTTAAAATGTATATATTCTACACTCGAATTTTCCTTCAACCAAAATCCTTAGAACATGCTATGTAATCGAGTGAAATGCCCAATATTACTTGAAATGTAGAGCTCCGTTTAGAAACGTCAATTTCACACTGACTGTAATTTTTTCCTTAGGGCGAGATGTCTATTTCGAACACGTAAAATCTTACGAGATCTCTTACAAAGAAGGAATAAATGACGAATGGCAACCTTATTCCGTCAGTGGAAAAACAAAGGTTAGAAAAAATTGTTTTAGGAAGCAAGCTAGGTATTACATGCACGCACATGGATAATGACTCTATCGTCGTCGTTCTCATCATCATTATAATAATTATCATTATTATTATTATTATCATTATTATTATTATTATTATTATCATCGTCGTCATCATCATCATCATCATTATCATTATTCATCATCATTAATATCATCAATAACATCATCATCCTCAAGTCATCATCAATTCATCATCCACGTCGTCATAATGGTGATGAATTGAATTCATCATCATCATCATTATCCTTATCATTACCATTATCATTATTATTATCATCATTATCATCATCATCATTGTAATCATCACCATTATCTTCGTCATTATCGTCATAACTCATGATCATGATCATCATTATTTTCATCATCATCATCATCATCATCATTATCATCATTATCATTATCCTTTTTACCATTATCATTATTATTATCATCATTATCGTCATCATCATTGTAATCATCACCATTATCTTCGTCATTATCGTCATGACTCATGATCATGATCATCATTATTTTCATCATCATCATCATCATCATTATCATCATTATCGTCATCTTATCATCAGTATTATCATCATCGTCATCATTCATATATTATTATCATCATTATCATCCTAATCATTATCATTATAGGTTCTTACTGGGAACTGTGATCACTTTACGCCAGTGTTCAGCATTCTTGAAAATCCAATCACAGCTCGATTTGTCCGACTGCTTCCGAAGACCTGGCGGGGAACGCCGTGCTTGAGGGTGGAACTGTTCGGATGTGATGCGTGACAAGTGTCTCACGAGGCCTGGGGATAGGGGGGGTTGTGATTTGTGGTGATTAGTTTTCAGTTTCGATATGATTTAGACTTGATTTGTGATTAGAATTACATTCAAAATAAATGGCTTTTAAATTTGTTTCTCAAACGAACCTAAAAAATCGTCATCATATAGTTGGCCAAATTTATGTAAAATCTTGCTTCGATTTGGGTTTATGAAATCTGTCACCTGACAAGTACTAAGGATTTCTGAACATTCAAGACTAATTTTTGACACAATCTTGATTTCTGCTTGGCCAAAAGAAACCAAGATATTACATTTGCAATCCGTTTCAATTTTGACCATCCGTACTTCTGTGCAGGCTTCTAATATCTCTTTTATGTTTTTATACTTTTAAAATCGTTATTGTAAGGCTTTGTGCAATGTTAGAACAATTTTGTTAAGATATTTTGCGCGACATTGGACGCATTCGACATTCTGAGTAATTGTTTTTAGTCCAAGTCGACGTATCGCCACATTGCCATTTTATTTAGCCATGGGCCTGGCCTCTGCATGTTCATCCGTTTTTAATGGTAAAAGGAAGGAGTGGTTTTTCCATTGTTATATATTTGACATCTTTTATCGTGTATGAAACAGAGGAAAATTAATAAAACAATGCAATTATCATGCAATCACATAAAAACAACGAAAAAAAAGCTGTATTTACTGATAAAATGCTTTCAAATGATTATTGATGCAGGTCCCTCGTTATACAACGCAAACATGTTTTCGCACCTGATAAATTGTTAAAAAAAAGTAAAGTGCTGCGTATAGGGATGGTAAACTGCTGAGAATAGTTTTGATAACGAAATACTGACGTTTCGAACGAAAGCCTTCGTCACAGTGGAAACACTTCACATGTGAACTTCACATGTCAGAACGCAGGGCACTTTTTTACATTGAAGGGATAAAGCTGGTTTTTCACTAGGTTAACTTAAAAAACCTTACCAACTCAAGCTGAAAACACTAATAACGTACTAAAATATCATTATTTTTATTATACAAATTGAATATAAATCTACACATATAAGGGAAATGTCGGTCCCGATATTCTTTTTTTCAGCACCAATATCAATTATGCCGATACATTATCAATTTATCAAAGTTTATCAGTGTCACTGTATTTCGAAACATGATAATTATACAGAAACGGCATTTCTAGCAAAGCGCCTTTTTTTGTTCAGAAAAGACATGTGTTTATTTTACGGATTGACGTTTAAGCCAGGACGTACACACATCGCCTAAGAATCCATTGTTGGAAGAAGATTGAATTTGCTCAAATGTGTCAACATTATATTGAAATGCAATCAGGAAGATACTGTTAAAAGAGTTTTGTTTTTCCATTGCTTGCCACAACCATTTTTTTCGTTTGGAGACAAGGACGACGTGTGAGAAAACAAAAGGTAAGTTTATACGTTAGAGTGAAATTTAGTATGCAAGACGACCAGGTTGTTTTGGGGTTGAGTGGGGAAAGTTATATATACCGCGAAGCAATGCTTTACTCGGCTAAAGATGATAAAACTGATAGCTTTGCAGTTTTTCGTGTATCTTAACCGCTAACATTTTCGTCTAATATTTTAAATTGAAAATACAAAGATATTAATTAGCAAACTGAAAAATTGATTGAAAAGATTCGAGACATAATTAGTTATAAATGATTTCAATTTTCAAACGCATATACTAATCTCTTTTTCTCTGAAATATAGATATTCCAAGATGTTTTTGCCTCAAAGCATTGCAACATTAACACTACTTTTGGTCTATGTTGCTGAAGCAAAAGGACCTTTTGACTTATCACGAGGTACTGTACATAATATGATGGTGGGCTGGTGAGACAGTGGTTAGCGCATTTGTCTTTCACCTTTGCATGTGAGCTAGCCGAGTTCGATTCTTGCTTTCGGGGCATTTATTCGTAGATTTTAAGAGCCATATCCATGCATAACTTCGGTTATTATTAAATTATTTTATTTTGTTTCACAGATCCAAGATACAGTCCTGCGCCAATCGAAAGCGGTCTGGTCGAAGGAGATTTCAAACTCACAGAAAAACAGAAATTGAATTTGAAACTGTATAAAAATGTTTATGGGTCACCTTCGAGATCTGCGTCAGGCCGAGAGAGTGAAAGGTGGCCTGGGGCTATCATTCCTTATGTATTTGATTGCAGCGTCAGTAAGTGCTTTGTTTTATGTTCTTAACAAACAGTAACAATAGCAACAACAACAACAACAACAACAACAACACAAACAACAATAAGAACAATGCCACCACGAACAACAATAGTACAAACAACAACAACAACAACAACAACAACAACAGTAACAACAACAACACAAATAACAACAACAGCAACACAAACAACAACAGTACAAACAACGACAAGGACGACAACAATGCTAACCAGAAGCAACGTCAACGTCCCTAAAATATCGATTTTTGATACCTGCTTCTTCCTGTAATTGGTCAATTCTTATTCTTTTTATTGTTTTTTTTCTATTTATTTAGCCAACATGGCAAGTGTAATTTGGTCTGTGAAGGAAGCCATGGCCGAATGGGAGAAGAGAACCTGTATTCGTTTTGTTGAAAGAACAGACCAAAAAAATTACCTTGAATTTTTCAGATCTGGGGGGTAAGATATAACCATGAAACATCTAGAATATATTTATTTAACATATTCTCCTTTATATATTCATATATACTTATGTATTCTTATAGTTTACTTGCTTGGTTTGTTCGTCTGTTTGTTTGTTTGTTTGTTTGTTTGTTTGTTTGTTTGTTTGTTTGTTTGTTTGTTTGTTTGTTTGTTTGTTTGTTTGTTTGTCTGTCTGTTTGTCTGTCTCTTGGTCTGTTGGTTTGTCTGTTTGTTTGTTTGTTTGTTTGTTTGTTTGTTTGTTTGTTTGTTTGTTTGTTTGTTTGTTTGTTTGTTTGTTTGTTTGTTTGTTTGTTTGTCTGTCTGTCTGTCTGTCTGTCTGTCTGTTTGTTTGTCTGTTTATTTGTCTGTCTGTCTGTCTGTCTGTCTGTCGTCTGTCTGTCTGTCTGTTTGTTTGTTTGTTTGTTTGTTTGTTTGTTTGTTTGTTTGTTTGTTTGTTTGTTTGTTTGTTTGTTTGTTTGTTTGTTTGTTTGTTTGTTTGTTTGTTTGTTTGTTTGTCTGTCTGTTGGTCTGTTGGTTTGTTTGTTTGTCTGTTGATTTGTCTGTTGATTTGTTTGTCTGTTGGTTTGTCTGTTTGTTTGTCTGTTTGTTTGTCTGTTTGTTATTAGCATAACTAAAAAATAGACTAACCATCACTTTCTTTCTTAGTTGTTGGGCAAGCTACGTCGGTTACCAAGGTGTCAAAACGCAAATTTCAGTTGGAGATGGCTGCGACTACAAACACGTGATGGTCCATGAACTGGGTCACGTAATTGGTTTCTGGCACGAGCAAAGTCGTCCTGATCGTGATAACTACATTCAGATCATCTGGGACAACGTCATTGATTGTAAGGGGAATATATCAGGGCCTTTTAAACGGAGAAAATTAGTCGCGACTTGATTAAGACGCGTCTTCTTTAATATTTTGGACTAGCTTTCAACCCTGTTTAGACCCTGTTTTGCGACTTACTTTGGTCCCGAACAAATTGAACATTTATACGGGCCTATACGAGTGTGTTCGCGACTTAAATAGGACGCGTCTTAATTAAGCCACGATTTATTTTCTCCCGTTTAAATGGCCCTATTGTACTTGACTACACACAATAAGATGTATACTGTGCTAGCCATCTGGAAAGCGCCCAAAGATATCACTCATAACTGTATTATACCTGATATTGCAGCTGCTGTATCAGCTGGTTGTGTCGGTAAATTTTCCTGAGCAAGCCCAGGGTTAACGACTTTTGTCATGTGTTTTAGCTATGAAGTATAACTTCGACAAAGTGGTTGATGGAGCTGTGGACAGCGTCGGTGAGCCGTACGATTACGCCAGCATTATGCACTATCCTTTCAACGCCTTCTCAAAAGACTGGAATAAAGATACTATCGTTCCTATACGACCATTAAACGGCAAAACCCCGTATGTCAAGCTTACCGACTCGGACGCTAGGCAAGCAAATATTATGTACAAGTGTTCTGGTAGGTGTGAATATTAACAGCATTTTTGGCAGACAAACACACAAACAGACAGACGGACAGACGGAAGACGGACACAAACACAAAAACAAAAAAAACAGTTAACACTCATGCATATAGAAAAGCATTAAACTGCTATTTTAATACATCAGACCAAATTTTAACTGAATTATTCCGTCGGCAATACGCATTTTAAAGAGAGAGTCTTGTTCTCTTTTGCATACAGCTGTTGTAAGGCAACGAAATGAGAAGTTAAGGCAACTACAAAGAGCACCAGTGGTTCGATCAGCTGATGGTAAGTCTTCATTGGCTATATGGGGACGGGCCGTTCGTCAGTGGAACAGAGGATATAAATTACTATGTATGTACTTAAAAAAGTAGGGTGCTGGGAGGGGTAGGAAGTGTAATAATAGACTGCCAAGATTTTTTGCAAAAAAAGTTTGTCTGGCTTCGCTCAAAGCGTCGTGCTATTGTGCTCCTAACAATCGTGGCACTGACTTATTTATGTATGTTTTTTAGTATCTTGTGTTGACGAACATGAAACGTGCCCCATCTGGGCGGAGGATGGCTATTGTTTGAAAGCTGCGGACCCATTATTGAGAGTCTGTAGGAAAAGCTGTGACAACTGTGGACAATGCGTTGATGATAACATTAATTGCAAGGCCTGGGCCGACTATAACCAATGTCGGGTCAATCCTGAATACATGCTAAGACACTGCAAAGTCAGCTGCAAAATATGCACTCCAGGTAAATTGAAACGAACCACGTGACTTCGAATTTCGTACCCAGGGTCTTTACTCGACCCTCGCATACTTGCATACTTGCTCCCACGAGTATGCGAGGGCTGAGTAATGGCCCGCTTACACGGTACCGGACGAATTCGAGACCGATCTCGAGTTAGTACAGTTCCACCTGTTTACACGGCGAAATAGGACGAATTCGAGACCGGTCCGGTACCGTGTAAACGTAGCCTAAAAGCTGACGTGACGAAATTTACTAACCTCGTATTTCCCGTTGCGCCTGCAAATTCCCCCCTATTAATTTAGGCGGGCACGAGGCAAGCCTAAAAGATCCCATTAATCAATCTAGGTCGGTTTATACATTGCGCCTATTCTTTGATTAGTGATGCGATATTTTTTCACTAGTGAAATTTTACAAAAATATCGTGTCAGCGTCCTGATTGGCTAGCAATTAATTATTTCTAATTTTACTCTGTCTAACACCAGGCCATTCTACTCATCAAGGGGAAAACGCCTCGGAAAGCCATGCGTGAAAGGCCAAAATAATTCTTATCAAATCATTAATAATTCATAACTGAAAAGTCAAAAGAAATGAATGTTTAATCAGGTGTTTGTAAATACTGTTATCAAATTCATTAATAATTCATGAAGAAAATTCAAAAGAAATGAATGTTTAATCAGCATCTTTAACTACGGATAAAACATTGATTAATAAAACATCAATGTTTTATCAAAGTTAATAGGCACTAGTGCCTCAAATTGAGCTTTTTCTGACTGTAAATGATCTTATCTCACCTTTCCTACGACTCTTAAACAAAGTGTTTCATCATTTACACTTAGAATTTGATAAGTAAGTTAAAATATTCGCGTCCGATTTTTATGGGCATCTAAATGGCTCGCCTTCGGCTCGCCATTGTAAATGCCCATAAAGATCGGCCGCTCATATTTTAATTAAAACATTGATTAATAAAACATCAATGTTTTATCAAAGTTATTAGACACTAGCGGCTCAAATTCAGTTTTTTCTGAGTTAAAATGATCTTATCTAACGTTTCTTACAACTTTTAAACAAAGTATTCATCATGTACACTTAGAATTTGATAAGTAAGTTATTGTAGATGCCCGTAAAGATCGCTCGCTCATATTTTAACTATCACTTAAAAAATGTGAAATATTTTTGCTAGGTCCCAACACACCTTCTCCTGCAACGACTCCTCGTCGAACAACCAATAAACCATCACCTACCACACAAACTCCGGTCACTAAGCCAACAGTCAATCCGCCAAGCAAGCCAAAATATAAAGGTGAGTTGTATTCGGTTCTAATATATCTGTATGAGAAAGACTAAAGAGGTGTATCAGAAGTACAGCAGGAAGCATTTCGTTATTGTCGATAATGTGAATAATAATTATTGTGGTTATGTCCATTGATAGAGTTTATATTAGCTTTATGGAGCTATTACATTTTCTTTTTCAGGTATCAGATGTGAGGATAGAGATAGCAGGTGCCCTAAGTGGGCGGCTAATGGACAGTGCGAGACTGATGAATGGACCAAAGCTAACTGTTTGAAGAGCTGCCAGCGAACTGATTTATGTGACGTGGAACAACCTAGACCATCAGGTAGATTTCTTAGTTGGTTAGTCGGTTTTTTGTCTCCCGTCTTTTTTTCTTTCCTTCTTTCCTTCTTTCCTTCCTTCCTTCATTCCTTCCGTCCTACCTTCCTTTCTTCCTTTCGTCCTTCCTTCCGTCCTTCCTTCTGTCCTTCCTTCCTTCCTTCCGTCCTTCCTTCCTTCCGTCCTTCCTTCCTTCCTTCCGTCCGTCCTTCCTTCCTTCCTTCCGTCCTCCCTCCCTCCCTCCCTCCCTCAGGTAGATTTCTTAGTTGGTTAGTCGGTTTTTTGTCTCCCGTCTTTCTTTCTAAGCTTTCCTTCTTTCCTTCTTTCCTTCCTTCCTTCCTTCCTTCCTTCCTTCCTTCCTTCCTTCCTTCCTTCCTTCCTTCCTTCCTTCCTTCCTTCCTTCCTTCCTTCCTTCCTTCCTTCTTTCCTTCCTTTCATTTTCTTTGTCTCTCATAACATATTGTTTCTTTAGGGTCATGCTCTGAACCATTAGGATTGGGATGGGACCGCACTCTTCCCGACTATTCCTTCCAAGCTTCGACAGAATTTGCGCCAGGTAACTTATAATTAAAACGCTAATATTGCACTGAAACATATTGTCCTGTTTTCCTATAACATTACATGTGATCAGTCCATCAAGTTGAGTGTAATGCCAAATAGCCTTCTAAATCATCATGTACTTAAACTATCTATTTCTAATCCAGGTGGTGGTTGGATTGCCAGTGCAGACAACGCACGTCTTTACATGAGAGATGACCACTCACTGAAACGCATTGGCGCGTGGTGCGCTAATTACGGTCACTATGACAACCAGTGGTTAAAGATTGACCTTGGTCGAGTAAAGCTAGTATCTGCTGTTGCCACTCAAGGTAACCAGTAAAACCAGTAAAACCAGTTGATTCCTCTAACAACAAGAGGCCACTCAGAGATTGCATATACCTCCGCCAGCGGGTTATTAGAGATGTTTAAAAAGAAAACGAGCCATCCCGCTAACCAGGCTAACTCACGAGATCAACACATGCATGTATGAATAAAATGCTTGATTGCACACTTGATTGTACGAAAATTATGAAAAAATGTTTGCATAAAATAAAGATAATCAGCGCAATCAAGCACTTCTTCTACACGAAGAGTCAGATTTTTATTTAATTATCATCCAAATTTCAACAGACAGACAGACGCAAACAAACAAACAAACAAACAAACAAACAAACAAACAAACAAACAAACAAACAAACAAACAAACAAACAAACACAAACAAACAAACAAACAAACAAACAAACAAACAAATAGACAAACAGACAAACAGACAAACAAACAAACAAACAGACAAACAGACAAACAGACAAACAAACAAACAAACAGACAAACAGACAAACAAACAAACAAACAAACAAACAAACAAACAAACAAACAAACAGACAAACAGACAAACAGACAAACAAACAAACAGAGGTGAACATATACCCTCCTGGCGGAAGTAATAACCACCAACTTCGAATAATAAGCGTTTCTGTTATTTTTTTTGAAGGTCGCAACCGTTATTTTGAACATGTTGAATCGTACGAGCTATCTTATAGTGTCGATGGTTCATCATGGCAGGAATACACGGAACACAATATCGTGAAGGTGAGTTAGCTTCTTTTTACTCCACATTTTTGGCATTTCTTTATTGGGAACATAAAAAGAAAGGTGCGAATTTAAAAAAAACAAAAACACGTCTATTTTGAAAATACATTCACAAAATACATTCATTGGATGTCTGTCACGTGGTACATAAGAATAGACCATTGAAATTGATCTGCGGTTAATAAAACTGTCGCTACGGAAGCGATGAAAAAATCGTCTATGTCTCGCTCTTTATAGTCCGTTTCAGCTTGCTTTTGAAATTCGTTTGTCAACATTCGTTGGAAGG
Source organism: Paragorgia papillata (assembly GCA_035771165.1). Taxonomy (NCBI): domain Eukaryota; kingdom Metazoa; phylum Cnidaria; class Anthozoa; order Scleralcyonacea; family Coralliidae; genus Paragorgia; species Paragorgia papillata. Next base: position 4,302,463 of record JAWNZC010000025.1, on the reverse strand, counting down.
TTGGGAACTTGGTACGGAAGTTCGCGAAGTTCGTTGTGAAGTTCGTCGTGAAGGGCGAATTTAATAAGCTTTGAATTGAATTCCTTTAGTAAAATCACGGAGAGGAAGATTATTTGTTGTATAGAATATAATAATAGATACTTGGTTAAGCAGAAACAAATTGCCGACTTAAATTTGTATCTACCTCGCAACGTAGTTCGGAACATTGCAACGTAAGTTCGGAATGTTCATTTCAATTATACGTATCGGATTTCAAAAGCAAGCTGAAACGGACTATAAGTAGTACACCGTTGCTATCTATTATCAACTTAAATTAATTCGAAGGAAGCATGTGGATATTTTTCTCCCACAACACCAAAACACGTCGATTGTCCACCACAAAGATATCACTCCAGTTATATCTAGAGCTCAAAGCCATATGGGCGTCGCCATCTTGAATTATGACGTCAAAATGGTTGCTAGGGAACAGTAGCACGACTTTTTAATGTTTCGTATTTATTTTATAAATTCTTTTGTTTTCTTCTCAATTTTTCTGCAATAGGAATTCACTGGCAACTGTGATCACGTCACACCAGTTATCAATAGACTGTCTCGACCAGTTCGCGCACGATTTGTGAAGTTCCATCCCAAGAAGTTCCACGCCGGTATTTGCATGCGAGCTGAAATTTACGGTTGTAATATCTGATGAATAATAATATGAATTATTAAACTGAAGCTCAATTTGGTCTGAGAGACTGTGTTTTAATTGTGACCCTGAAAATAGATTGAACAGCCACTACCTTTCCAGTTTGCTCTAATCCTAAATCTAACACTTCCTGAATTAAACCGCCCCCCGTCCCCCCCCCCCCCCCCCTTCGCGTATTCTACTCCCCAGTCTTTTTTTAAGACTGCGCATAAAAGTGACCATGTTCACATGTTGAATATTTGCACGATTTTTCACGTGTAAAGTACATGGTAAAGTATTGAGAATATTTTGGGGAAATGCGATGGTTTGAGGACCCTGTATTTGCCAACAACTTTTGTGAATTAGTTTATGAGAAGTATGAACATTTGGGGAAGAAAGGCAAACCAGAATTTGGAAGAGAATGGACGATATTAGCTGGTGTGGTTGCCGTCTTCGAACAACAAAATGGAGAAGGTATACTCTGTCATATTCGTTTTGAAATTGTGCATTCTTTCACTCTTCAAAGTTTTGTTAATTCAGGAAGGTTATTTTGACAATGTGAAATATTTTGGATAAGTTTATTCCATGTTGATATATTCACCAGAGAGAGAAACCGGGGGGGGGGGGGGCACCAAACTTACGATTTTGTGTTTCAAAATAGTTACCCTCCCAAAAAACAAATAAAAAAAGTGTACATACTACTTTATAATTATAATGATATGCAAAATTGCCTGCTTTCAAATGTTAAATGTAATATCATGTTTGCGGGGATTTCTTTTGTTCTCACAGGTCCATTAACAACTGATATACCTCATTATATTCATTTTTACTAATCCTACCTCCGTTGATGTCAAACCAGATTAGAACTAATCATACCTGGTTTGATGTCGACAGAGGTGACAACACAAGAAATTCCCACAAACATGATATTACAAAGGGATAGCATAAAAAGAGGTGCATTAGCTATTAAATGTCCTGCTTGATTTGGGTCATTTAGTAAAATTTTACTAAATGACCCTCATCGAGCGGGACGTTTAATAGCTAATACACCTCTTTTTATGCTATTACTTATAAAAAAAAATGCAAAATCTCCATCCAAAGGGGGACTATTTTTGAATGGTGTGTTATTATAAGTTGAGGGTATGGTGAAGTATTACTTTCTACAGTATATTGATCCTTTGGAGCCTGATCATGAGTCTTTAGTATTTTATTCTGGCTAATGCCAGATTAATTTAAGTCAGCACGGGGATAGGTTCAGGCCTCAAAGTGTTAAACCAGTGGAATGCCTGTTCACTTTTCAACTGGCATTTCCAGGCAAAAATAAGAGCCAAATCTGTTTAACCAACTGCTGCCTAGGATGTCTGAAGGTCCTCCCTTTGATGAGTAAAATTGTCTGGCATTAGACAGAGTAAAACAATAAAGGGGTCATTTTTGTCTGGCTCAGGCAGAAATGGGTTAAAAATAGTTTCAACATGATCTAAGTCCTGTAATCACAAAGCTGAATTAACTCATTAGATTACAAGATGGAGTTAATTTCACTGAGTACAGGATCTAAATGTCTTGGAAAGAATCAATTAAGCCCATCAGGTAAGTCATTACAATATTCTTAAATACAATCAGCTATTTTGGAAGGGGGGTTGGGTTCAAGTTTAGGGCTTTCATGGAAGCTCCTGCTGGGCCTCCCATCACTATATCTATTTTTAGAACTGATGTATTGTACACCTTTAGGGAACCTCTTAAATGATAGCCACGCTGAGGTCATTGCTCGGAGAAGTTTTCTCAGGTACAGCAGCAGTACAGTATATTATTTAGACTTTACTACAATCCCTTTTAGTTCCCCCCCCCCCCGCTTACTAGTTGTGACCCATTCTTGTGACTCCCTCCCCAACCCCTAAAAAGGGACAGTAGTACTGTCAGTCTACACATTATCTGGATGTAAGTATTGACCATATAGTAGTAGTGGCCATGTTAGTAGTGTTTAAAAGAAAAGTAGCGTGCTGTGTAGGCAGTGTAGAAACAACAATTGAAATATAGTAAGGTTAGATATACTGCCAAAACAGAGAATGTAGGAGTCTAACGTTTCGAGTGAAGGCCCTTCCTCAGAGAGAAACCTTAGACTCCTACGTTCTCTGTTTTGGCAGTATATCTAACCTTACTATATTTCGTTAGTACTAGTGTTTAGTAGGTCTCTCCTGTTTGTTGGGGATTGCCTCCCTGTTCGCCCAACACTTCACAAATCACAATCACTTTTTCTTGGTTTATTTCTCTTCTCTCTCGAATCACAGACACAGTACTCTCAAAATTCTCTCGATCACAGGCACACACACTCTTCTCATACCAACGCTCTTATCTCTTATGACCTGATTGGCTACTGCCCTAACCTAAAAGGATTACAAATACCTTACACTTAAATTGTTGCTAATGTTGATATCAGTTGTCATTACTTAATCTAATACCTGAAGGTAACTTAACCTAATTTTAATCTCTCAAGCTCGTAATTCACTTACTGACATAAATGACCCAGTCTCCGACATGTTCTTCAATGGTTTTTCACTGGGTTCTCTGGTTTTTCTCCCTCTGCAACAATCAACACCATCTGGGATAGGAGTGGCACCCACCCCTGCCTACACACAAGTATTCAGTAGCTAATTTGTTAAATTGACAAATATTACATTATTAACAATAACCCAGTTTTGTTTTCCCCATGCACACCACAACAGCACCTTCAAATGTTTCCACTACCTTTGTAGAGCATTTTTGAACAGCTTTATTTTTGGTCACTGAAGATGCTGGATTAGTGTTGATGGGAGCCTTTGTAACTGTATTAAAAAGTGCTGTATCTATGCATTTTCAAACAAAAGGGCACACTCCATTCATGATGTCATGGTTTATGGTACGTGTGTTTCTTCCTAGGTATCTTTATCATGAACTACAAATGGCATTTTCCTCAGAGGAAAGTGTATTTAAAGTAGAAGACAAACATGGAACATGTTCTTTAAAAGATGGAGTCAGTTTTCATCTTTTTACATCTCATACACCATGTAAGTTTATATGTACATGTACACTATTTTCTATTGTGATAAATGTTAAAATATCTACGGTATATGTATTGTATAATCTTATTTACTGGTATCTGTTTGTATGACGACTTCTCCCTTTTTGACAAGCAAAATTGTCTACAGAGTGAATTAACTCATTGCTGCCTAGGATGTCTGAGGGTTCTCCCTTTGACAAGTAAAATCATCTGGTATTCATCAGACAGAGTAAAACAATAAAGGGACAGTTTTTGGTCTGTTCAGGCAGGAATAGATTAATACACTGTAATTATTGCTGTTTTTGTTAGCATAGGTAGGAATGGGTTAATATACCTAAATTACATTACTACATACTGCACATATGTATATGTACCAGTGTACTGTATTTTCCTTTTTTTGGTTAGGTGGGGATGCATCAGTCTTTCCTAAAGGTGAAGACGATACAGTGCTTGTTAAAAGCAATGTTGAAAGAAAACGAAAATTAGTCGGTTCTTCTTCAGATATACCCTTCAAATTTATTTGTGGAGAATCATTGGAAAACAAAAATACCTTGACAACAAAGAATGATGAAAAACACACAAAAGTAACCATAAATGCTGGAGAAAATAGAAGTGAGGTAATAGCTGACAGTTTCTTGGCAGAATCTGGTGGCAAGAATGAACATGGGATTTCTCAACCTAGAATTCTTCCAGGTGTTACCATGGGGACTAGATCATGTGTTACCACTGAAACTGGATCAGGTGTTACTATGGAAACTGTGGTATGTCAACCTTGTTTGTGTAAGACAAGAGGGGTGTGTACTTGTGTGAAAGACAATGTGAGGCAAAGTTTTCTGGAAGAGCAGGATATATACAGAACTGGTGCAAAGTGTGTCCCATATGGTGTCCAGGACTCGCATGACACTGGTACAAAGTACCATAGTGTTGGTACATTACGTACAAAACCAGGAAGGGGGGACCCAACAATGTCTATGTCCTGTAGTGATAAGTTGATGAAATGGTGCGTCTTAGGCTGTCAAGGAGCTCTTATTTCATATTTCATGGAAAAGCCAATATATTTGTCATCAATTGTGACTGGAAAGTGTGCTTACAGTGTGGAAGCAATGAAGCGAGCCATTATCACCAGAGCACATCAAGTGAAAGGACTTCCAGATGGATATTCACTGAACCAGCCAAAGTTTTTTCAAGCAGATGTTGAGTTTAAACACAGTAAAAGGAAGATTGAAGAGGCAAGTGCACAACAACACCAAATGAAAACAGATCAGAAATTAACACCATCTCCATCAGGTACCATTAAATATTACCATAAACTTAAGACAATTATCCCACCCTCAGGCTAATCATTGGACATTCATTTGTTCAAAGACTTAAAAAGAAGTCTGATTTAAATGTTAAATTTGACAAGTGCACTGTGTTAGATTTTGGGGTTTGTGGGTCCACTGTCGTATGTATACACTGTGTAGACATCATGACAATCAATGGCTTCTTGCCTGTCTCTAGATATGGTCATCCTTGAGATAGAAACAACCGTTTATCTTGTTCCAATCCAGTGGTCATTGGTTCAGAAATCGAAGAGTTTGTCTGTCTTCTTTTAGATAAATATTCTGTTTGAGTCATTGTTGTATGTCACGTTTACTCCATGTGCAGTCAGTCAGGGTCATGTAATTAAGTCCAACTTTAACATGAAAGTTGCGTTTCTCAATCAGTGCACACATGTTGTGTAACTAAATTATTTCCCCTTATATTTCCATGCTAATTTTGGTGTAGCTATAGTCCTTGTAACCAACCCACCTTTTCACGAGATCTCTGTGAATGGTTTAAAGCAAGGAGTTACAAAGAGAAACAGAGGGTCACAAAAAGCCAGGTTAGTTCAGTTTTAGATATTTCCTAACTTGAATAATGTTGCTAGAGTTAATTACCAGGCCGTACAATGTATTATGTTCCTTTTGTTTTGTAGAGTTTGTATCTGCAAAGCAGAACTGTTCTCTGAATTTAAGAAAATTGCATCTCTGGTTCCAAAAAATGTGCTCTCTGTAGGGTAATTCATTTATATTTATATTCACAAGATGAAGAAGTACTGTAATTATATAATGTGCATGTGGTAAATTTTTTTCAAATTTTGACCAATTGCATGTGCTTGGTTAGAATGCACTGACAATAAATGTGGTGCATTACTGGTACATATACAGTATATTTTCTATTCTATTTCATTTGTAAATACATTCAAATACAATAATTATTATGTTTTAGAGATTCAAATGGTCCAAAAACATACAAACAAGTCAAGAATGGGGCCACTAAATACAACAAAGCAAAGGAGCAGTTTTATACAGTGTTTAGCACATGGATGATAAAACCACCAAACTTGGAGATGTTTACGTAATGGCTTGAATCAATTTGCTATCAAAGGTACAGTATACTGAAATAAGGTATTTTAATGAATAAATCTGGCATGGATTCAGGGAGAGTTTGATGACTGGGTAGTTATGAATTGAAGTAAAAAAAAACAACAGCCACATTTTAATTAAAGAAGTTTGAAGCTTTTTATTTTACAATACCATGGTTACACTATGAAAGTTACATGAAACCTGAACTCTAAAATTGAATGCAATAAAAGATACAATACTACAAAACCAATTTCAATACTATATGGGTTTTCAATCAGAGATATTTGCAACTTATCTTCTGTCTTTAGACCACAAAAAAAAACACTAAATTTTTCCTAAGACCATTATGTTTCATTACATTAGAAATTATAATATTTTTACCAAGAAGAGAATAATGATGTATTTACAAAGTCTTGGTTAGATACTGAATAAAATCATTTAATACTGTTTTATTGTCATTTTATGATGAACAAAATGTTTTGAAGATCATTGCACCAATTTTAGTCAATCACAAGGGAATCCAGAAAACTGTCAGTTATTGACCAAATGTATTTTCACCACTATATGCTATGTACAAAAAGCCATCCTCATCCTTATGCTCTTCATAAATTGTTCCCATGGTTGAACTATGAAAAAGAGTTAAAATTTCAATGGTTATATAACAATTGACCATCCTACTATGCTGATAATACTGGGTTGTTTTACTTTTGTGTTAAAAGTACAGTAGTTTACAGCTTAGTAATAGTAAAGTTAGTCTTAGTAATAGTAAAGTTAGTTGGTAGCCAAGCTGTAAGTACTCAGAGGAAAATCCTGAACAGCAGGTGTGGGGATTGAAACCCACGATCATTACAAACACAAAGAGAACCATGAAAAACTCACAAGACCAACATCACAAGTGAATTCATTGTTCTCAAGTCATACTGTTGTTTAGTGTATGCTTCATTGTCTATTCACTCCATGGTACTACTTACTGCAAGCATAAAATATCTCAAACAAATCTTTAGAATATCTTTGTGATTCGATAGATTTTTAGTATTTTCCCAGCAATTTCTGAGAATTTTTGGCTTGGGGTGTTCTCAACAAATCTCTCAAATATACTGCATTGCTGTCTAGGCAATCGAAAAGCGAAAAGGTTTTAGCTCAAAACGTTAGACTCCTACGTTCTCTGTTTCGGCAGTATATCTAACCTTACTATAATTATTTCAATTGTTGTTTCTACACTGCCTATGCAGCATGCTACTTTTATGTATCAAAAGAGTTTCTTCACTGTTCAGACTTCATTTGTTTGTTAGACTGTCTGTCATTGTCTGAGGGTTCTGTCTTTGATGAGTAAAATCATATCTGATGTTAGAGTAAAGACATGAAAAGGCCATTTTGGCCAGCTCGGGTATAATGGTCCATCAGTCTAAAAAAATCACATGAAAATAGAACATGCTCTATTGTCACTCACCGTTCCCATACCCTCAGTGTCAAACAAGTCACCTGACCACAAACATTAGCCTGCACCGCAGATGTCCAATCCCCGGGTTTGGACATCTGGGCCCGGTTGTATAAAAAAGTGATTAACTTTAATCATGATTAGTGCTTAATTCTAGCCAATCAGGACCAGTGTTTGAGACTTTAAATGGGGTTATGAAATAACCAAGGTTAAACCACAGGAGCGGGAACGCAAGTGGTCCTGGGTTCTAATGCATGGAACGCAGCTGAGCATGCATGGTGTGCACGCTGACAGCACATGATAGCCTGGCTAAGCTTGTATTACATGAAAGGCTCGAGCACATTCTCGCAAACGCACGAGTTATCGCAGAGTGGACAACTGTTCGCACCCACCATCCCACCCATTGGCTATAGGGTGCACAGTGTATCACAACCTTATTTTCTCTCCATCAGTACAGTACGAAACTTACTGATGTTTGAAGGGTACAGGTGCCTGCCGACGGTGATACGATCAGGTTCAGCGGGACCAGTTTCCCTGATCTAACTCCAAGCACTGTCGAGCCAAGTAAGAAAAAATCACGTCGGCAGCCCACCGGTTACCCAACCATCCATTCGGGTAAGTATAAATAAATATAAATACGAGTTCATCGCATTTAAGCGACGAATGGTTTAACTACAATTTAATCACCCAAAAGGTGATTAAATCATGATTAAAAGTTTTATACAACCGGACCCTGTTGTGCAGGCTAACAAACATGTGATATGTAAAATCAGATCATGTGAACAGTTTACCAACACTAGTCAAACCAGACCATGTGAATAGGTTGACTTTACATGTGTTACCAAGCGCAATAAAATGGAAATTATGTAATCATATTGCAATTAACACTTTCTAAATGCAAATTTTAGTCTTAATTTTCTTAATAGTGTTTAGTGGTCTTTGTCGAGCATCTTTTTCCTGACACAAAGCAACACGTAAACACAACACCCTCCACTCCTCCACCTGCACAATTCAGCACCTATAGATGCACTGACAAAAAAAAAACAGGCTTCTATGACAGCTGAGGATTTGAGACATAGCAACCCAAGCTTTATTCAGTATATTTCTAAAGCAGACAAGGTGGTCCAATTAGTTTGACCAAAAGAGGTGATTATCAACTAATTTCAACCATTCAGTCGTAGTTCTCCAAGAGACTACAAACAATTACAGTAGAACCAATTCAATATAATAATATTATAAACTTCAAACCACCTGCCTAAAGTGGGTGCAGTCCCAGTTCGATGAAAAAGAAAACCCACAAGATAGAACTATGACAACAACAACACTACGAAATGTTACATCGAAATCTACAAGCGGAAATTTCGCAATAACTCTTTCAACGCACACCCAAATAAATGAAAGTTTGACACTATTTTTGTCTCAATGAAGCTCTCGTGTCCCCCTAAATGCCGTTAAAAACATCCCAATAACAATATATTTATAAACTGGAACTCTTAGGTACTCGAGTTTCTGACATACTCCAATTTCATCCATGTTTATGTCACCTATTATATAATTATATAACATATATATAGACATTCTGCGAGGCGATCATTCTGCGAAGGCGATCTTCTTTCAATGATTATTTTCGAGAAAAATATACAATGATTTGATCTAAATCGATGTATCGTTTTACTGAAGAGAGGTTTGATGCACATCAAACTATCATAATTTAATGACATCCACTGGATTAAATAAATAAGGGGAATAGATATGCTTTTCTCGAGTTTTAATACCTGGTTGTTGGCAGAACTTTGTTAACGAAAAGAAACATGGCCTTCTCGGGAGCAAGTTGAATTCTCTTTCTGATAATGTACATGAATTGTGCCACTATAAACGAACAGAAAAGCAATGTGAGGGGCTATAAAGACGTCAAATAAAGTTAAACATAAATCTGCGAATCCCTACCTGTTAAGTCGTTCGGCACAAGGAACTTTCGTTTGTCAATATCAGGAATGGTGGATTTTGGAGCTTTCTCTACGACGACCTTTAAAACAAATAGAGAAAATGAATATTATCAACGATTATTTCAGAGAACCACAAGCAAACTAACACTAGAGGAAGTTACATTCTACTTACGGGGATTCTGTCTGGGTATTTTGAACGAATTTTAGCCGATTCTTGGCGTCTTTGATCTACAAGGAAATACATAAACTGGAACTTTAATACATTGAATCATGAATTCATTGCAGCTTGAAATATTAACGTACTAGAAAGACAATCTCAATGACTCACCGACGGTGTGTTCTTCCTTGAAGGTCCACTTCATACTTCTTAAAGGTAGATCGTATTAGATTCAAGTTAAATATGAAGTAACAGAGCTGAATTCAGCAGTTTTCTTTGTGTGAAAATGAAAGCGACCTTTTCCTGCGTAATGTTGTTGTCACGTGATTAACTACGTCATAGCTCTAAAATTGTGGTCTAAATATACTTCAGTGACGTAATTTATTTAGAGTCTTGCCCAGTCCTCTTGTGGTCGTTGTGACGCTGCCTCCTCCACAGGTTGTGACGTACGCAAATTTGTACGCAAATAGCAAGGGAATATTCAGCGAAAGTGGAGAATTTCCGAAAATGCTTTCACAAATTATAACCTAGTTTTCGTGTGAAAATCTCTCTTGAATTTTGTACGCAAAAACGAGTTCACCGGCCAAGTTATGACTCCTTCTAGACAACGGCAGACAAATTTACATATTATGTCATAAAGGGGAGATCCCCCTCAAGCAGTCCGTCTATGGGTTAATATTAAAGAAGCTGATCTGGAATGTCCTGACTCATGATAATGATGATGATATAAATTTATGATATGACTATTTAATACCTATTTTTATTTATAATAATATAATAATACGAACAGTGGTGCTCATAGAAATTCTGTTTTTTATAAGAAAATTTGAACTAAGTTAGTTGAATAGAAAAACACAGTCAGACATATGCACAGTTCCAACTTTCTGTGAAGTGGGTGCAGTCCAATGTTGTGATTAGTTTTAATTGTAGTATAGTAATTATTTACCCCTGCCAGAGAGGGTCAAGACTTGGGATTAAGACCTGGCCAAACGCTTTCAACATTTCATGCAACACAGCGCCGGATTTAGGACTGTGGAGGCCCCTGGGCGGTCACTCACCAGCAAAATATATCAATTAATCCGAGTTCGAGACCTATCAGTATATTTTCCCCCGAATTACGCTTTCGTCGGTAAAGACACGAGATAATTTTGCTTTACGAACTAATACAACTTCGAAGTCACAATTCGCACACTGAATCAGATTTACAATAACAACTTGTCAACTCCATCCATCATTCATCAATCTGTCATAATCGTTATAGTATACACTTTTAGAAGTGACCCTATATATGATCCATATATCTTTTGTCTTGTTGTTGACTCTCAAGATTTTTTTCATTTCAACACCTATTTTTTCAACTTTCAAGACCATTAAGTGGAGGCCCCCCCTTAAACATTATTTTGTGGGGGGCCCTGGGCGACCGCCCAGTCCCCCCTGTCCTAAATCCGGCACGATGCAACATCGTTCAACATTGTTGAACGCATGTTGAACGAAAATTTGAACATGTTCAAATTTCGTTCAACATCATTCAACAACGTTCAACATCATTCAAGTCAACAGGGTGGCCAAACGCTTTCAACATGTTGAATCACTCATTCACGGTTGAATTCAACAATGTTGAATGAAATGTTGAAAGCGTTTGGCCAGGCCTTAAGGTTTAGAGTTGTTGTTGCATTGTTAGTTGTTAATAGTTAATGTTATTGTTGATAGTTATTTTGACCCCCGGGAGTGAAGCAGCGGAGATAAGACCCTGGGTACGAGGTTGGGTCACGGACACGTGAGAGTCTCAAATGACATATGATCTTTCTTCTTGAGAGAGCCTCAAAGTAACTATACCAATGTACGTTTAAATCGTAAACATTGAGAGTAATATCAACGCTTCAAAACAAGAATCAAGATTTGAGACACGAGTATGGTTAGAATTTCGATTTTCGAAAATAATAATGTTCGGACTTTAACCAAAAATTCTCAAGAAGTGACAATTCTTGCGCGAATAATAGGGCGGAAATAAGTGACCAATCGGAATGCTCCAACGACTGCAACGGATCCAACATGTCCTCCTACCTAGAATTACCAATAATCAGTAAGTGTGAAACGGCCTTGAATTACCAATAATTGGTAATTGTAGGTAATTCTCTGTCCCACATGCGGGATGTTAAACTTGAACACATAAAGCTAAAAATCCTAGAGAGGTGTTGTGGTCGGCGTCTGAGAGGAGGCACACCTTTCCGGAGGGTTGTGGTTAGGTTTAGGTTCACCGGGGGTTTTGGTTAGGTTTAGGGTTTCCGGGGGGGTTAGGGTTAGGTTGGAGTGGTGGGTTGGGAATTAGTTTTTTAAAATTAACGATTATTGGTAATTCTAGGGATTTCACACTTACTGATTATTGGTAATTCTAGGTAGGAGGATATGCTGACGGATCTCGGGTGAAAATGGGCTGACGTCTGCGAAGGAAAGTCAATATATACGAGTGATCACAAGATATTTTGCGGTTCCTGTTTGACATGTTTTTGTCTCGAGGTGCGACATCTGGCCAAGTCGTAGTTAACCTTTGACCTCTCTTAAGATTTCAGACTGAACATACGAAGAGCTTGTTGTCATAATAACAACTCAGATGCACTGCATAATTCCACTTTCCACAGGAATACATAAAAGAGCAATTGATGGAAAAATTAGTACAATCAAATTCGCGTAGCAATGCTTAGTACCTAGTTTGATATCAACCTGGTTAACACTGGTTTCAACACTGATTTAGAATAGACCGGAATTATATAAATAATACATTTCCGGTTCACCTTGGTCGTATACTTTGGTACGAACAATGCGCCAGAGAAAGAAATTGGTTTAACTATTGGTTGCTAGCTGATTGAGACGACCAGAAAGCCGCGTATTGACACAGAAAACAAATAAGAATTTACAAACAATACCTCTTTTGTGATCAATAATCGTCATCGGTTGGCGGACAAGTCCGAAGGTTGACAAGAAACTTGATATTTTTTTATTTGCGCAAAAATTATTTAGTGCGCTATAAATATGTTGACGCTGCTGAAATCTCGTTACTACAATATTGGTTACAAGAAGCGCGTATCGTTCCTCGTACTTCTCGGATTTATTTTCCTCCTGGTCGTCGCTTCCGAGTATTTTCGAGTGGATTTCTCCGACATAAGATCAGTGCACAGAGTTTTCTCTGGAAGGGGTAGTCGTTCGAATTTTGATTGGGACGGATGGGTGAAAAGAAATAATTTTTTGTCTATTGGCGATGTTTATGATATGTGCGGTAAGTATTTTTTATAGCTTGTGTATATTGAGTAATATGTGTGTTGAATATTGTGTTTTGGTTTTTCCTACTGTGTTTATTGACGGCGAACATGTTTGACTTGCGTGATAAGATATTAAAAACATTCATGTATGGGGGACGCAACCTGACTCCAGGTGACGCAAAAATAATAATGAAACTGCTTCCACTGCTGTGCGTCGTGTGCGGAAAAGTTGAATCCTGTTTTACTTCGGCATTTACTAAAGTGTATTTGTTAATGTATATATATATATATATATACATATATATATAGTTTATATATATATATACTGTAGTTCAATCTACAGACACGTGTTTCGCTGTGCTCATCAGTGTAGCTTGGAACAATCTGAATGAATTTCATGAATTACTTTATACACATGCGATCGTCGGTGACAACCGCATGTGGGACAGCATATATATATATTTGTGAAATTCATGAATAATTAATGAGGTTAAGAAGCAATCAAAACCTAGCATTCAAGTCACATGTATACGTCTGTAAATCCCAATAAAGATCATCTTTTGGACAAAGTGATCTGCATCAAAAGTTAAGAATACTAATTAGCCTTCTTGGTGATCTGTATCAAAAGTTATGAATACTAATTAGCTTCATTCTATTGTTTCATTTCACAAGTACGATAAAGCATTCGCGTCCGATCTGTATGGGGATTTACTTCGGCTCGCCTGCGGCTCGCCTTGTAAATCCCCATACAGATCGGTCGCTCATGCTTTATCCATTACATATAACAGTGTGTACATATCGCATACGTAAACGTTTCATTGTGCGGACAGGAATAAAACGTTAATTAGGTTTCAACTTCAAATCAGCCTGTACTCCCTCGCCCCCCTCTCTCTCCCCTCAAAAATGGGTTCGATAACGGCGCAAAAGTTGATTGAGTTATCAAAATAACAGGAAAAATAAACAGAAAAATAACTTTTAATTGAATTTATTCTATTATCTACGTAGTAATTTGATGAAAAGTTTCCCAACACATCAAATTACCAGGGGCTGTGGGTACACGTGCCCTCCAATAATTTGGAGAACTACCCAGCCATATTAAATGTTACGTCGTCTGAGAATGTATATTTGAATTAATTTATAACGAAACGACCAAGCGGTGACTGATGCAGCGCGCAAACCTGCGCACGACCAGTATGCAATAGACCTTTCCGCAGGAAGTGAATGGATCACGTGATCTTTCTTTTTGACAAATCTGATTGGCTAATGTCCAATGTTTGTCCGAAGTTTTGGATGTCCGAAGTTTTGCGAGAGCCAATCAACGCGTTATCCACGCACTTCATGAGGAAAGGTCTATTGGGCTCTTCCAGGTGACGTAAAAGTCGCCATGTTGAACAAAATAATGAATGGTAATCCTTTTGTTTATATGGACTTGCCGCCCAGCTTGGGAATACGTGCAAAATAGCTCAATAGCGGCGATTGACGCTGCGCGCAAATTTGCACACGAATAATAGTGGAACTGGCGCAGCGCGCAAATTTGCGCACGAATAATAGCGGAAACTGACGCAGCGCGAAAATTTGTGCAGGTCCAATATATACCGGCGATAGACGCACTGGATTGTTTTATCTTTAAAAGGAGTTCAAATTTTTTTTGTAGATATTAAAAGTGGAGATCGTATAAAGGTTGGAAAAGCAGTTTTGAGTTATGAAAGGGGAAGTAAAAAAATATTGGCAACCCTTGCTGCGAACATTACTTTAGGTAAGCAACATAAAAATATTTTGTGCTCGAGCATGACGTACGGTAAATATTATAACCGATTGTGGGGGACAGCGACCAACGTGCGTTTTTATGGTTTGTTTTTTGGACGCGCGCATCGATATTTGATTATTATTGAGGTCAATCAATGAGCAAATCAAAAGACCAAAATTTTGAAATATTGATTGATTATTCTACTGTAGGTGATGCATTTTTTTGTATTAATTGTTTATTTCTATGTTTTCTTATTGAAGCTGATGACCTAGTACACGCGAAAGTGAACATATATGCTTCATACCGTGGCCGAGTTCTTTACAACGAAACGTATGATGTTTGTAAAGGTCTAGGTGTCAAAACTATTAAATGTCCCATGAAAAAAGGTACTGTTTAATTCTATCACGGTTAAGTCGTACAGCTTTAACTCTTTCTGGGCCAATTATAAATCTTTTGTATTTGATACTGTCGTTAAACGCTACCGCCGACATCGGTTTAAAATAATAGTTTTGATAACGAACTACTGACGTTTCGAGCGGAACCCTTCATCAGATTGAGGCCTACCCACAAAACGTCAGTATTTCGTTATCAAAACTATTCTCAGCAGTTTGCCGTCTTTTTAATATGCTCTAGCCTTAAGGTATTTTTGGTCATAAATGTTGTACAACGTTTTGTTTTCTAAGGTCAACTGATATCTATCCATGAATCAAAGTTTTTTCCAAGTCATATTCCTAAGGTAAAACTGAATCACTTTTATTTTGAATTATTTGACCAGACCAGGTAGGTGTAGCCGTTCCTTTTCGCCATTCTCATTCTTGGAATTTCCAGTATAAATGGATTCATTTTTTTTCAAATCATAATTTGTGATTGGCTAAAAACCATGTTTCTATAATTAGGCTTCTTGCGGGTTTACTCGACCATTTGTCCATTGCGAGTTAGGAGATAAGAAAAGCTATTTGTTGGTTTTACGTGTTATTTTATAAACTGTGTATAAATTGTCATAGTTTCCACTGGATTATATACTATATAGAGACATTTGTGAAAGTTTGGGAGAAAACTGGAGTGGAAACAATAGGCAATAAATAAGTAATAGATACAGCATGAGCAGCCGAGCTGGATCTGATTTACAAGGCGAGCTGCAAGCGAGCCGTAGTAAATCAGATACAGCTCGGATGCGAATGCTGTATCTTTCTTAAAATACAAAGGCATCTAAGTAATCAAGTTCACCAACTATTTTGGGGATACGGTCTGTTTTAGCCGAGAAAATCGAAGCTAAAGTTTATGTAAATCGTCCTATGCTGTATCCGATTTACAACCACTGCTACGGTATTGATTTCTTTTGTGTTTTCGTCATGAATTATTTAAAATGAGTATTTTAATAATATAATAAAGTGCTATTTCCACGGATTTGTCTCCTGTCGTTTTGGAATCCTGGCTACTCTATCACTAATAAACTAAAATATTTTTTCTTTTTTGTTACGTGCTGTAGGGATACTTTGTGGCTGTTGGCCGCGTGGTCAACCAAAACAACAGGTGCTTGGGACTAATTGAAGCGGAGTTTGAAATTTAGCAAAGTTCCAATAGATCGTTTTCACTCACGTGATCGGTGGCCCCATTGGGGTGGTGAAACAATACAAAATATTTGAATAAGAAAGAGCTAATTCCCATACCGTACACCAATATGGCCGCCATTTCATTGTTTTGGTACACCAATATGGCTGCCGTGATGTCAGATGAAAACGATCTATAGGTTTAAAAAGATTAGTTTTTTTAACTGTATGTAATATTTAAAACACGAGCAGGAGTGTTTTATCAGATTTAAAACCACGAGGGCGCAGCCCGAGTGTTTTAGATCTGATAAAACACGTGATGCGAGTGTTTTGAATGGCTTCAAAAACGATTCGTTATTGTATGTTATGTTCATTAGTATTCTTTATATAAAATTGTATGTTCATTAGTATTCTTTTTGACGTCAAGAAGTTTTATCAGGTATAAAACCACGGGCATGGTACTGATTTCCTTTGTGTTTTCCTCGTGAATTATTAATGAGTTTTTGAAGTATATTTAAATTATTGACTTATTTTGGCTGTTCAGTTAACTCTTTTTTATGCTCTTATTGTTAAGTTTAATTCGGCACGAGACGTGCATATATATTATTTACAATTACAATATTAATAATCTACTTACAATATTAAAACAAAAACCTGCTTTCCATGAATGCCGTAACTGTTTAACGTCTTGTAACTACATTTCGATTTCAGTTTGCAATTGGTCCGTTCGTAGCGTTGCATCGTTTATCACTAGTCACTAGGAGCACATCTCGGATAAGATTCCTTCCTTCCTTCCTCCCTTCCTTCCTTCCTTCCTTCCTTCCTTCCTTCCTTCCTTCCTTCCTTCCTTCCTTCCTTCCTTCCTTCTTTCCTCCCTTCCTCCCTTCCTTCCTTCCTTCCTTCTTTCCCCCCTTCCTCCCTTCCTTCCTTCCTCCCTCCCTCCCTCCCTCCCTCCCTCCCTCCCTCCCTCCCTCCCTCCCTCCCTCCCTCCCTCCCCCCCCTCCCTCCCTCCCTCCCTCCCTCCCTCCCTCCCTCCCTCCCTCCCTCCCTCCCCTCCCCTCCCCTCCCCTCCCCTCCCCTCCCCTCCCCTCCCCTCCCCTCCTTCCTTCCTTCCTTCCTTCCTTCCTTCCTTCCTTCCTTCCTTCCTTCCTTCCTTCCTTCCTTCCTTCCTTCCTTCCTTCCTTCCTTCCTTCCTTCCTTCCTTCCTTCCTTCCTTCCTTCCTTCCTTCCTTCCTTCCTTCCTTCCTTCCTTCCTTCCTTCCTTCCTTCCTTCCTTCCTTCCTTCCCCCCCTCACTCTCTCTTTACCTCCCTCTCTTTCCTCCCTCCTTCCTTTTTTATATTCTTTTTTTCCTAGGTCGCTTTGGTCTTTCTAAATTTTCTCTTCCTACATTCCCTACTTTCCTTTCTTCATAATTTGATTTTTAGCCTCGCTATCGCTGTGACCTTCACTGCCCGGGACGCAATTTTCCATTAGAGTGGCCAGAGTGGCCACCCAGAAGTTTCCGGTAAAAGCGGTGTACCTGTGCTTACGCACACACGCCTTTGAGGACACTTGAGGACATCTGCTTAGCAAGTTAATTTAATGAGTCTGAACATGTCTTCTGGAAAATCCAACCCGAAAAGTGTTTTCAGTGTACAAGAAGTCTCCCAGCATAATGGTCCAGGTGATTTATGGATTATTATACGCAATAGAGTCTACAATATATCAAAATTTGTCCTTGAGGTAAGATTGTCGTGACATCGGGTATCTAAATTATTAGAATAAATATTTGGTCTAACTTGTGAATATATTATTTAACCAGCTCTGCCATTCTAAATACACTCCAGTACTTTATGTCGTTTATTGTCTTAAATTTAACAGAATCAATGCAGAAAGAAAGCTTCGGTATATTCATCGCTGTATCTACCGATTCATCAGATTTCTTATCGGTCTTTGTGTTCACACTCCCCCGAGCTTTTTGGAATTACTCAAATTCTTAAGGTGGAATTTTTGTGATTTTATTTAGCATCCTGGTGGTGAGATACCTCTGTTTAATCAAGCAGGTAACATTAATTAAAGAAATTATTTAAGAAATATGATATATATATGCATTATATATATTTTATATATATATATATATATATAATATATATATATATATATATATATATATATATATATATATATATATATATAAACAGATATAGGCATATACACTGTATTATAGATATTTATATACTGTATTATAAAATCTAGGTGAAGATGCCACTGAGGCTTTCCTAGATATTGGGCACTCAGAAAATGCAGAAGAGCTCATGAAAAAATTTTATATTGGAGATTTACGTGAAGTTAGTATAACCTTTAGTTTCTTAGAGTTTGCATAACAAAATATACAGGGTGTTAGCCAGTAGGGGAAAATATTAATAATACACCTCAATTACATGCAGGCATCAACACAGCTGAATCATTATTTTTTGCAAGCCTTTATTTGGTTTTTAATATTTTTGTTTTTATTTATACTTTTCTAGTAAACTGTTCAGTAGCTGGTTTTCAATGATCAAAATACTTGACTCAGCCCAATCAACTAGTCAATATGGTGCCTGTCCAGCAACTAGCTAATTTTGTAATAGCGTATTACTTGTGACAGTTCTATTTACAACTTTTATATTATTATTGTAATATAATATGTAATATAAATATTTATGTACAGTATATATATAATAACTATATATTTCAATGAAATATGTAAATAATTTCTCATGCTGCATGCAGGAGTGTGTGGATGGTGAAGACAGGGGGGGAGATGCTTCTTAAACACCAGATACGGGCATGCTGAGCTGTTTCTTTCATTGCAGCTTTTTGTACATTACACATTACAAGTTGTCTGTTGCCAAGTAGGTATTTGGTTTTATTTGTATTTTATTATTTTCTCCTGTGGTAACACATCTTGGATCAATGAAAGATGTTAAAGCACTTACAGGCTATAAATGACAAAGTGGGGCTCCCTTTCCGAAGATGTATCCACTTGATATATGGAAATTAAAAAAAAACTAGCTTCAACATAATGGCCTGTGATAATGACCTCACCCTTGGCCTCACCTGGGCTGGCTGGGTAATACAGAATAAATAAAGTTATGGTAGTTATACTTGACGAGAATATTATTTCTGACTCATGGCATGTCCAACATTTTTTCTTTGGAAAAAAATATTTCAAAAAGTTTAAATATTGCGTAGAGTTCACTTGGGAACAACATATTGCGTTATAGGCAGTAGGTGCCAGGCCACAGTGCCCTTTAGACCGTGTTTATACCTACACTGCGCGCATCGAGAACTGAATTTGTCGGCGAGTTTGTTGTTAAAAAGTATACTAGTTTGTTAGTTATAATTTCCTAAGATGTCTAGCAGTGAGGAACCCAAAGAGGTCTACACACTGGAACAACTCGAACAGCACAATACGTTGAAATCTCTGTGGATTGTAATTCATAATAAAGTGTATGATTTGACGGAGTTCGTCGACGATGTAAGTTTGCCATGTGATGATTTTATATAAGCTTACGTAGTGTGAAGCTTTTTTATAATTGGGAACCAAATGGTACTAAATATTGCTCTCATTGGTTCAAAAGAAGCTAGGAAATAATAATTTGAAGACAGGCTTTGCTAAATATACAGATAGTTTGGTAAAACCCAGTTACGATCAATGCTTCATTGCCTCTAGCCTAGAGGCAATGAAGCATTGATCGTAATGAAGATAAATTTTTACAGAGATCAATCGAATTAGAAGGAATATTAAATAGTACAAAATTTCCAACTTAATAAGAAAACTTATTAAATATAATATTAAAAAATATAGTCAGCAGTAACGTGAATTCATGTATTACAGTATGTATTGTCTATTGCTTTTCTTTTGAATTGTTTAATGTAGCACCCTGGAGGTGAAGAAGTTTTGTTGGAACAAGCAGGTAGAAGTGGTTGATAATGAACAGGGGTTTAGCAATGGCTAAGGTTGTGCTGCTTTTTTGACCTAGTATTACACACGAAAATTGCTCAAGATGTTGCATATCAAGCAAGTTGTTACAAGGTCGTTCAACAGGCTGTCACCATGATGTGTTTGCACTGGTTGTTCCTAGTTTATTAACATGTCTTGATGATTCCAACAAACCTGTGACAAGTTGTTCCATGCAACAACCTGTTACCAGTCTGCACTTGACAAGTTGTTAACAGGCTGATGCTAACAAGTGATATTGGGCATTTCACTCAATTACATGGCATGTTCTAAGGAGTTTGGGTGAAGGAAAATTCAAGTGTAGAATATATACATTTTAAGACCAAACCAGGACCAGTTGTGAAAAATGCAACTAGGAAATGAAACCACAACCTTGTGATTCTAGTGCAATGCTCTGACCACTGAGCCACGGAGGGCATTGCTGCGAGCTTGGTTGCGAGTTCTGTATAGTTGCATGTAGTTGCATTTTTCACAACTGGTCCCAGTTTGGTCTTAAAATGTATATATTCTACACTTGAATTTTCCTTCACCCAAAATCTTTAGAATGATGCTAACAAGGTTGTGGTGGCTAATTATTGGATGAACAGCATTGTTACAACCAATTTTTGAAATAAAAAGTCCAACCACATACATCTTAATTTCTATGCTTTCTGTGGGGTGTTTTAGGTCAAGTATCAACAGAAGCTTTTGAAGATGTTGGTCACTCAGAAGATGCACGAGATCTCATGAAAGATTTTTATATTGGAGATTTATGTGAGGTCAGCACAACATAACACACCATCGCATTTCTGCAACTGGCTCCTAGGGGGGGGGGGGGGGTACTCTTGTATAAAAGATATACAGGTATAGTAGGCCTGTATGTGCTGCCCTATTTAGTATGGTTTTTAACTTTAACTTTAATCAATTTCAATACATTACATTGTTTAAATAATCTAATGTATTAGAGGTAAACCTAAAACAGAATTCAAGATTCCCTACTATAGGTCACCCAAGATACAATTATATACAATACAGTATACGATTATAAAAACCTAATAATTATAAATACATTACAATGAACAGCTGACATTAAATTTATTATAATAGTAAGAAAATAAATTCTTACGAAAAATAGATAAAGAATTAGATTCTCTGATATTCAGAGATAAATTGTTCCATAAATAACAAATACGAACAAAATAAGAATTTTTATAAGCCTCTGTCCTACTAAAAGGAACATTGAGTGTAAGGTAATCAACGTTACGAAGAGGTTTATCACATGAGCGGAACGAAACATAATTTAAAATGTTTACAGAACATATGTTCTTAAAACATTTAAAGAAAAAAAGTAAATCAGTTATTTCTCTACGATATTGTAACGGTAATAAATTCAGCTTTTGCAAGCGCTCATGTTCAGACAAATCTTTACCCAGAATTAATCTAGTAGCTCTACGCTGGATTTGTTCTAATTTAACAATATTTCTCTTAGTGTATGGAGACCATACCACACTAGCATAATCCAAACGGGATCTAACCCAAGTTATATAAAGCAATTTCTTAGTTTTGACGTCCGGTATTTCTTTACATGTTCGATAAAGTAAATTGAGCATTTTTTGAGCTTTAGAAGTTACGTGGTCTACATGACTATTCCAACTAAGGTTATGAGTAACCAAAACACCAAGATCTTTCTCCACATCTGGGACAGAGTATGAATTGTCGGGGTCTGGGATAGAGTATGCATTGTCTATTTTGGTCTGTAATAGGGTGCCTATTTTGGTCTGAGAGAGAGAGTATGGATGCCGATGTGACACTGAGTGCTGGGATAGGGTATTGATTTTTTGTAGTTTAGGTCTGGGATAGGGTATAGAAAATTACCTTTTTATGTCTGGGATAGGGTGAGGATTTTGAGATAACAGCAGCACACCCCTACCCAAAAATTGTCAGAGTACCCCCCCCCCCCCCCCCCCAAGGAACTGGGTCCAGTTTGGACTATAGGTGTCATTGCCTTTAAAATAAGTAGAGTACTGTGTATGCAGTGTTTTGGATAAGAGCAAAGTGAAAAAGTAGTAAACTGCCAAGATGTTTAGTAAAAGTCGGTATTTTGTTTTGTTAAAATTTTTGGCAGTAAACTACCAGATATGATAATTTTAATAATCGTACTCATCACATTACATTAGTCATATAAATATAAATAAAATATCATCAATTATAAATAGGATAAGTACAGGGCATTCTAATAGCAAAGCTAATCTAGAGAATACCCTGTCATTACAGTAGTAGATCTAAAGGTTTTTATATAAGTGAAGTAATAGCATATTGTCAGAATAATAGTTCTTAAAAATAAATAGAGAAGATAAGTTCATAGTAGTTACACTTAATTAGAAAAAGAAATAAGAAATTATGAGGAGTCGTAATTATCAATTAAATACAATTTAAGCTTTCTTTTAAATATAGAAAGTGATTGACAATTCTTTAAGTCATTGGAAATTGAATTCCATAAAATTGCACCACTGCACCAGTAAATTTAATGGTTCTTTTGCCATATTGATCAGTATTTCTCCCTTCTAAATATATATTATTATTTGAAGATTGACGAGTTTGATAAGTATAACGCTCAGCCACAAACTCAAAAAAACTTATCAAAATACATTGGTAACAATGCTTTTTTCCATTGGAAAACAAATTTAAGTGTTTGTAATTTAATTATATCAATTTAATTATACCTTTTCACTTTGCCTATTGCTTTTAAGTTTTCTCATCTACAATTTACTCTTGACGCCATTGACCAGAATAACACTTCTACACCCAAATGATATGCTTCATCCAGAGACATTATTTTGTTACTGGTAATTTGAAATAAACTTTTTAGGTAATATGTGTTTTTAAATTAAATAAAATTTTTAGGGAGATAAAGAGCCAATATATGAACAGGTAAGGGTTTTTGCTATTCTTGCCATGATTAAATATTGCATCATATTTTATATACAATGTTTAACAGATAGGCCAAAATAATGAATACAAATAATTGGGAAATATTTTGGAGTGTATTAATGCGCTTACTATACTAATATAGCTTAGTTACTTTGTATATTAAATGACTTTGAGAAAAAACTACATCGAGAATACTATTCTTTGTACATTATTAATGTTTTCAGCTTGAGTTGGTAAAGTTTTTCATATGTTTTTGCTGCACACGCTGTAGCCTGTGTACACAAGCTGTTGCTCAGAGTTTTTCTCTAAGTTTAACTTACGACAACTTGTACAGCAAGAACATACGAAAAATACTATATTTTGTTAAGTAACGACGGATATCTATATTATAAATGTAATTTAGTTACATCGAGTGTGTTTTAATATTTCTTGGTTGATGTTCATTGTTCTTACACGCGAAAAAAATTTGAAACTGTGATTCACATTAAAGGTGCTGTTACACGATGCGATTTTTCTTGCATGCAACAAATTTACCCGTGAAAAAAAGTTGCAAGAAGGGTGTTACACGTTCAGCAAGTTGCAGCAAAAAGTAGAACGGCAAAAATGACAAAATCGCAAGTTGCTACGGGGTGTTACACGGTGCGATTTTTTATGCAACTTGCAACATTCAGTGATTTGTTGCAAGTTGCAAGAAAAATCGCATCGTGTAACACAACAAACTTTTGAGCTCCGTGTTCGTTTGGGAAAATGTTTTATTTTCTTTTTTAAATCCAAAAGCTTTCGAGAGCAAGGTTTGTTCTACAGCAGGAGTTGACAAACACAGCATTTAACATTTTTTATTGAAGAAAACAAGCTCATGTCCGATTTTTTTAAATATTTTTATTCAAGTGTCATGGAAGTGCAGCACAAGATAGTAGTAGAAGGTTTGTAAAATTTCACTTAATTTGTAATGATTAAAAGTTATTCTAAGCATTCTAAGCTAGATTTTAGCGTTTGTCTATTAAATAACGCAAAGCGACATTTTGCGACATCTAACACCACTTTGCGACATTTAGGCAACATTTTGCGACATAGCAACACTTTGCGACATTTAGGCAACATTTTGCGACATTTAACACCATTTTGCGACATTTAAGCAACATTTTGCGACATTTAACAACCCTTTGCGACATCTATAGCAACACTTTGCGATATTTAGCAACACTTTTCGATAACTTTGCGACTTTTGGCAAAACTTTCCGAGAGCTGGGGACCAAAATTTTGGAGGTAAACCGGACAGATTTTGGGGTTATCAGTGGTTTTTGCCGATGAACAATAAATATCAATTATTTTTAAGGTTTCCGTTAGTGCTTCATAAACGATCGTCCCCGGTAACGTTTTCTTTCCCTTTTCTTTATTATAGTGTCCTGTCGTGGTTTATTCCAACAGCTATCAGTGTCGGGATTATTGCAGTTGCTCTTTATAAAATGATGTCATCGTGATGATGCCTTTGCCGGTGGGAATGAAACATACTAACAGTACTATCTTCAGCTACTATATCATAAATATAACAATTCTTGTATGGTGTAGTTTTGATTCTGGGCTGTGCATGCTTTATAGGTAACATATTAAATTGAATTATATAAAAAATGTTCAGTACTTCTTGAATAGCTCACCTCACATGTACTTTTACTCTACTCTACTCTACTCTACTCTACTCTACTCTACTCTACTCTACTCTACTCTACTCTACTCTACTCTACTCTACTCTACTCTACTCTACTCAGGCTAGTGAATAAGGCTATAAGTGGTAAGTATAAGTTGAATGCTGCACGCGATGGTGATAAAACTATTCCACTCACTACATCTCAATGCACGTAGTGCTGAAGCTATTCTATAGTTAATGAAATTGAAGCTACTCTCAACTTGAAGACCCCACGTGGTTTCTTGGTATTTTATCTAGGTAAACTGGAATGTCATTTATTTTTTCATTAAAGAAATTGAAAAGCGGCCCAATCGCTATTAGACCCACCGCTGTGTTTTTCTATATGATACAAAATTTATAGAATATATTAAAAAAAATGTTTTATTAGAATTATAAATGTTAAAAATGCGTATGTATATAAAAACATCTAGTCCCGTTAACTGTATATTATGTATCAATATTTGTTTGCGTTTATGACGAAAAAGAACCAACATAAACAGTCACTGACTAGTATCTGGGTCAACCTAAACAAAAGCCGCTCTCAATCTTGCTTTGGTTTGGTTCAAATTTTTACGTATTTCAGTTGGGTGCAACGACATCCATATTGCTTTTATGTAATGGATTTGACCACAAATGCCGCACGGGAAGCGATCATACTAAAGGAAACTGGCTTCAGAAGAGCCAGTTCCTTTATAGTCCGTTTCAGCTTGCTTTTGATATCCGATACGTATAATTGAAATGAACATTCCGAACTTACGTTGCAATGTTCCGAACTACGTTGCGAGGTAGATACAAATTTAAGTCGGCAATTTGAGTTGTCAAAAAAACCAAGGGCGGGAGGGAGGGAAAAAAAATACCATGAACACGAATAGGCTCACGAATAGGTTCTCGAATAGGCTAGCTAGTTCTAGCCGTTCCTTTCGACCGAAAACCGAGCCCAGGATACGTCGTTTTTTAATAAGCGTTTGTTTACATCTGTTGCCCACGTGCGGTTGACTCGTAAATGAAATGTGAACTCCGATTGGCTTAGGTTGGCTATTTTGGGGGTATGTCCGAGGCTGGGCATGGGACGGAATTGGGCTTCGCCGTGCTTGCTTGACAGTGCAAAATCTAGTTTTCTGTTATAGCGGCAAAAGCGTATAAAATTTAACGAGTTTTTTCAGCAGTTTCGACAACGATACAATGAGTGAAGGTAAGTGTACGGATTATATATTAAATTCTAATTCAAATAGCTTCCAGTTTGTGTTTATTCGTGCCAGTTTTTCACAACAATTGAAGATTTCAAAGCTGACGTAATATGGTCGAATGGGTTGTTTCGTTTCAAATACTTGCCGGTTTCTCTTGAAAAATTCGAGAGAAGTTGTTGTATTAAACTAGTGAATGTTAAGCTTTTTTTGTCTTTCGTTAGTGGCTTTTAGCATCGCGTGAAAGGAGTATTTGTGACATGTTTTAATATCACTGGCAAGACAAAACAATTGTACAAAACACACACACATTGTAGATGAGTCGCTTAATAATACTAGTATTTTAAGCCGCGAAACTATTCGTTTCGACTTCAATACAAAAATACTATTGTAAGTCAACCAGTTTCTAGTGTATTTGCTGTTTTCGCAAGGTAGAATCGTTTTAACTAGGTCTACCTTCAATAGTTTCTTTGTCTCTAGCCATAGGGCTTGTCGGTGTTAAATATACGACCATAGTAACATCACGGGATATTAACTTTTAGCTAGACTTGTGATCTCCAATTCATAACCTATTTTCTGCTTGGTTTTGCTTGACCCGTTCTGAAAGAACTTCCACAGATGTAAATAAGAATTTGTGAAGTATTAAACGGGTTTGAAACGAGTGAAAAGCCCCCTTAGATTTTTCCCGAATACTTGCCGCCGGCAAGTTGCCTGTATTTTATATTAACATTGAAAAAATGTCGTTATGAAGCAGTTTATCTGTTTATGTTTTAAACCCAGCTGTTGGCAAAACGTTAATACTGGACATAATTTGAGGCTTGTACATCTGTTGTCTGTGGTATGTAAAACGTTTTCCAAATAAACGTCAGCCGGGTGCTGTTTTAAAAACATTTATTTACGTTAAAAGCGCTTTATTAGAGCTTTTTATTTGTATCCATGGTCACAGCAAGTGTTTAGAAAAATTCTAGACAATTGGTAGATTTGATATTCGTATATATTGACTTGTTGAGGCTTTTTGGGAGCCTGTTTAGTGTTCGCATGAACGTGACATAATCTTGCCCCCAAGATATACGTGAGTCATTTACAAATTACCATAAGAGATTGACCATAAATAATAATTATGATCTCTTTGCAAATAATTACTGGTATACTCATACAAAAGTGCACCACTTGGATTTTTTTATTTTTAAGGACTTTTTAACAAATCTCTTGTGGCAATTATGGATTTTCCTAGAATTGTATGGATTTTTCATGAACTTTGAATTTCAAGAATTTCATGGATTTTTTTATATTTTAATTGATTTTCAAAACAAAGCATATCTTGTGTATGTACTGATGTCCTCATGTTCAAAACATTTATATAATATTTTTTTGTGTGTTATTTTTTATTTAGCCAATGTACCAAGTAAACACAAGCACTGGGTAGTACCAATATCCAGAGCAGCAGAAAATACATTTAATCCAATAAGAGATATTGTTGACACAATGAAGATTGTTCCCAATCCAGAGTTAGAGCTGATTAAACTAACAGTTGGTAGGAAAATCTAGCATCTGTATGTATATGTAAAATGATACTTTAGGTCATTTAGTTGATAAAAACTCCAGATCATGTCTCAGCTGTAAATCCACAAAATTTATATTTTTTTATCCTTCAGGGGATCCAACTGTGTTTGGTAATCTACCTCCAAGTGACTGTTATGTTGAAGCATTTTGTGAATCAGTCAAGAGTGGAGAACACAATGGTTATGTGCCAGCACATGGTAGGGAGTCAAAATTCCTGAGTAATTTATAATTAAATGCCTAAAAATGAATATGATATCATCAGACATATACAGTATACAGTTTGGAAAGTAATGGCACAATCTCTGATGATTGCATGGAGGTTTGGAGTGAGTAATATGGTGCTACTTGGATTTCAGGTTAAGATGCATTTCATATGTCAAACAAAAATTACTTTGAAATGTAACAGCTAGCACTAGCTGCATTGTTTATCATTCCATTCTTTTTTCATTCTGTTATTTTAGGTACCCTTGCGGCTCGTGAAGCAGTTGCAAGATATTGTTCAACACCAAAATATGTTGTCAGTGCAGAAGTAAGCACTTGATTATCATCATGATCATCTTCATAATCATCATGATTATTATCTTCATTGTCATTATGATTATCATCAACATTATGATCATTATTATTGTGATTATCATCTTCATCATGATCATTATCTTCATCATGATTATCATTATGATCATGATTATCTTCATCATGATCATTATTGTGATTATCATCTTCATCATGATTATCATCATTATGATCATTAATATCATGATTATCATCATCATCATCATTATTATTGATTATCATCTTCATCATGATCATTATCTTCATGATTATCATCATGATCATTATCATCATCTTCATCTACAAGGATCAACAAATGAGCAATGTTGGGGTATAGTCTGGGTGTCAATTAATAAGTTGCTTTCGTTTTTGTTATGTACAGGATGTCATTCTTGCCAGTGGCTGTTCTGGTGCCATTGAATTGGCAATTGATGTCCTCACTGATCGTGGAGATAACATTCTTATACCACGACCTGGATTTTCAGTGTACAGGTGTTTGGCTGGTTCCAAAGGCATTGAAATAAGATCTTACAAACTGATTGTGAGTTCATTACCATGATGGTAAAATAAGCATTAGGTACTCCTACTTGCATTCAGCGGTGGATCTAGAAGTGTAAATAGAGGGGAGGGGCAGAACTTCAGAAAGAGGGGACTATAGTTTGTTTTATTTCCTCTTCTTCTAATAAGCCACCCATCCTACCATTAAGTATAAAATACAGATACAGCGTAAGCCTTCTATTGGGCACTTTTATTATCACCCTACTTACCACCCTCCTACCTCCTACCTCCCACCCCCTCCCTCCTACCTCTCATACCTCCAACCCTCCTACCTCCCACCCTCCTACCTCCCACCCTCCTACCTCCCAACCCTCCTACCTCCCACCCCCACCCTCCTACCTCTCATACCTCCAACCCTCCTACCTCCCACCCTCCTACCTCCCACCCTCCTATCTCCCACCCTCCTACCTCCCAACCCTCCTACCTCCCAACCCTCCTACCTCCCACCCCCACCCTCCTACCTCTCATACCTCCAACCCTCCTACCTCCCAACCCTCCTACCTCCCAACCCTCCTACCTCCCAACCCTCCTACCTCCCAACCCTCCTACCTCCCAACCCTCCTACCCCGACATTAAGCCTCTTCCCCCTAAAAATATTACATTTGAGTGTTAAATATTCCCAGTAATGCAATTATTAGCGTTGTGTACTCCTTTTCGCAGCCTGAAAAATGTTGGGAAGCAGATTTGGAGCACATGGAATCTCTTATCGATGATAAAACAAGATTAATTGTTGTTGTCAATCCTTCCAATCCATGTGGGAGTGTTTATACAAAAGAACAACTTGAAGCTATCTTAGCCGGTAAGAAATAGCAAATAAAAGTAACGTGCTGCGTCGGCAGTGTTGAAACAACAATCGAAATATAGTAAGGTTAGATCTACTGCCGAAACAGAGAACGTAGTCCTTCGCTCGAAACGTTAGACTGCTACGTTCTCTGTTTCGGCAGTATATCTAACCTTACTATATTTCGATTGTTGTTTCTACACTGCCTATGCAGCATGCTACTTTTATGTATCAAAAGAGTTTCTTCACTGTTCAGACTTCATTTGTTTGTTAGACTGTCTGTCATTGTCTGAGGGTTCTGTCTTTGATGAGTAAAATCATCTGATGTTAGAGTAAAGACATGAAAAGGCCATTTTGGCCAGCTCAGGTATAAATTGTATAATGGTCCATCAGTCACATGAAAATAGAACATGCTCTATTGTCACTCACCGTTCCCATACCCTCAGTGTCAAACAAGTCACCTCGCCACAAACATTAGCCTGCACCGCAGATGTCCAATCTCAGATGTCCAATCCCATGTTTCTTAGCCTGCACAATGCATATGTGATATGTAAAATCAGATCATGTGAACAGTTTATACCAACACTAGTCAAACCTCACTAGTCAAAGACTCTTAGCCTGCTGCTCTGCGCCGCAGACGACTAAACCCCGGTATAGTACCGGGCGTATATATAGTATGCGGCGCATGCTAAAGGACTCTAATAAGAAATAGCAATTCTTGGTTTTCATCTGACGTCATGACGGCCATATTGGTGCACCGAAACAATGAAATGGCGGCCATATTGGTGCACCATCTATGAGAAATTTATAGCTCTATTCTTTAGGGGCTGTTTATATGAGAGGCGAGCCAGCCCGGAAGCGGAATAGCCCGGTAAGCGAGATGATTTCTGGCTCGCGTTTATATGAACGAATTTCATCCCGCCTACCCAATAGATGGCGTCGGCATCCCTTTGAAAAACCCACCATCTGGGAATAGCCCCGTTCTCGGGGTGGGGACTCGTGTGAGTAGAGTTTAGTTGGTCTCTCCTGTGCTTCGAGGGTTTTTCGCCGGGTTCTCCAGTTTTCCTCCCTCCGTAAAATCAACACCTATAGGTCTTAGCTGTAAATGGAGGACCCCACCAGCTCTGCTGAAAAACTTATCCTCCTTAAATAAAGAATAATAATAAGAATAGTGTACAAATGTAAGATGTGTGTTTTCAACTTTTGTTTAGTTGCTGAGAAGCACCAAATTCCTATAGTATCAGATGAGGTCTATGCCTATTATGTAAGTAAGATGATCATATTTAAATATTTAATTCTTTAACTGTTTCTAAAGTTGAATAATATTCTCCGACGCCAGAGTAACATTTTGGCGGGTACGCCAGACGAATATTTTGGCGGGAACGCCAGAAGAACATTTTGGCGGGAACGCCAGAATATAATTTTGGCGGGAAAGTAATTTTTGTAATTTTTTTCGGTGAACGCAGCCAGAAATCAAAATCTGAGACGAGAATTAAACTTCTAATCGTCGGTGAAATCATTGTGCCATCAGCATTTCTTGTCGTTAGCTAAAAGTTTTATAGATCCCGTATTTACATCTGCTGAATGTTGATAGCTTGGTGACTTTCTTTTCAACATAGACTTTTGGTGAACGACCATTCTACAGCATGGGAGCATTGTCAAAGATTGTGCCAGTTTTGACTGTTGGTGGAATAGCTAAAAGGTAGACCCAAGTTTTTTTAAGAGGCCCAGTCAGTGACAACCAGTAGCAATACATGTTATGTAACACTTTCGTTGTGATGGTTGTGGCGGCGTAGAATACATCAAACGTGTATCTTTACAATCAAATTACTCCTAAGGATTTTTCAATGTGGCCGTGTCGAGGCATATCAAAGGTGCTTTAAGCAGCCGCCATACAACACAGTTCAGACCCAGATAAGCCCTAGGTGTTGATTTTACGGAGGGAGGAAAACCGGAGAACCCGGCGAAAAACCCTCGGAGCACAGGAGAGATCAACTAAATTCTACTCACATGAGTCCCAAGCTCGAGAACGGCGTTGTTCCCAGACGGTCACCCATCCAAGTACTAACCCCGTCTAACCGGGCTTAACTATTGGTGAGAGGCAGCGCCCTAACAGCACACGCCATCCGTGCTCCCCTGATGTTGACTGTTGTTGTCGTTGTTGTTGTCGTCGTTGCTACAAGGTGGTACGTAGTGTTACGAAGTAGTGCGCGATGTTACGAAGTGATAGGTCGCACTTGAAAAAGTGTAAATTTAAAAGACAATGCACTCATAGGGCATAACCTATTTATGAATCCTGAAAACCCCCAACTGTAGGGGTGTTGGTGGCACAGTGGTTAGTACACGTGCCTTTCACCTCTGCGACCCGGGTTCGATTCCTGCACGGTGCAGTTATCTGATTAAGATAAGTGTGAGAAAAGTGCTTCCAGTTTGACTCTACCAAACACCACAGGTTTCCTCCGGGTACTCCGGTTTCCTCCTGGAGCAACACTGGACCAATGAGGGTGGGCCCTTACTGGACTTCCGAGGATAACAGTTTAGATATAACTGATAGAGTCATCCAGTATAGATAAGGTTAGTTTAGTTTAGTGTATTAAGCTTCTGCGTAATTGTAGACTTGAATCTTTGTTGTGACACTAAAATAAAATAAACTGGGACTTTATAGGTTTTTGGTTCCGGGATGGCGGATGGGCTGGGTCGTTATTTACGATAAGAATCATGCGTTTGGTGACGAGGTGAGAAATTTTTGTTCTTTCAAAACTGGGACTGACCATCGTAAAATATAACACTTAAAATATAGTACAGTGGACTTTGAGAAGAGTCATTTATTTTTCTAATTAATATCTAAATAAGTAATTTCTACGTTTCTGTTCTCGCCTTTTCCACAGATCAGAGCTGGGTTGCGACGACTTGCTCAAAGAATTCTTGGGCCGTGTTCTCCACTCCAGGCGGCATTACCAATAATGCTATCAGAATGCAAACCTAACTTCTTTAAAAAGACTTTGACCCTTATGAAAGTGCGTACATCTTATTTCATTTAAGGTATTCGTTTCTTTTTTAACTGACGGCACTTGTTTTTACTCGATATTTTTTATGTGTTTGTAGAGAATATCAGATATCTTCTACGATACTTTGTCTCATGTTCCTGAGCTGTACCCAGTCAAACCTTTTGGCGCCATGTACATGTTGGTGAGTCAGGGGGGGAGGAAGGGAAGGACGGAGGGAGAGAGAGGAAGGGAAGGGAGGGAAGGTGGGAAGGAAGGAGGGAGGGAGGGAAGGAAAGAAGACGAGGGAAGGGAGGGAGGTTAGGAGGAAGGAAGGAAGACGAGAGGAGGGAGGGAAGGATG
Organism: Paragorgia papillata; assembly: GCA_035771165.1. Taxonomy (NCBI): domain Eukaryota; kingdom Metazoa; phylum Cnidaria; class Anthozoa; order Scleralcyonacea; family Coralliidae; genus Paragorgia; species Paragorgia papillata. The sequence goes on along the minus strand of JAWNZC010000025.1, from coordinate 4,269,720 downwards.
GAGGGAGGTTGGGAGGAAGGCAGGAAGGATGGAAGAAAGACGAAGGGAGGCAGGAAGGAAGGAAGGAAGGAAGGAAGGAAGGAAGGAAGGAAGGAAGGAAGGAAGGAAGGAAGGAAGGAAGGAAGGAAGGAAGGAAGGAAGGAATTAGGAAGGAATTAGGAAGGAAGGAGACGTTTTAATATTTATGGCATACGATTAAGAAATGTACCACATTGCATATCTAATTAAGTACAGACACGTTAACTTCTTTTTCAAATGGATTTTGTTTTCTGTGTTTAGATTGGTGTAAATATTGATAGGCTGAAAGATATCAAAGACGATGTTCATTTTACTGAGTGTTTGATGTCGGAACAATCCGTGTTCTGTTTACCGGCAAAAGTAAGTTGGATTCGCTAGGCCCATGAACGTTGTTATCAAATACCAAATGGTCACAAACTCCTTTGTTCAAAGAATTATAGTATCCTATTAGTAGAATGGACCTTCGCTGCTCTTTACTTCACTTTACTTCACTTTACTTCAGTTCGCCTCACTTCACTTCTCACTTCACTTCACTCCACTTCATTTCACTAAATTTTACTTCACTTCACTTCACTTCAGTTCACTTCACTTCATTTCGCTTCACTTCGCTTCGCTTCACTTCGCTTTACCTCACTTCACTTTACTTCACTTCACTTCCTTCACTTCACTTCACTTCACTTCACTTCACTTCACTTCACTTCACTTCACTTCACTTCACTTTACCTCACTTCACTTCACTTCACTTCGCTTCACTTCGCTTCACTTCGCTTCACTTCACTTCACTTCACTTCACTTCACTTCACTTCACTTCACTTCACTTCACTTCGCTTCACTTCGCTTTACCTTTACTCTTTACCTCACTTCACCTCACTTCACCTCTCTTTACTTCTACGTATTCTCCTTTCATTTTATTTCTAGTGTTTTGAGTATCCTAATTTCTTTCGCGTTGTCTTGACATGCCCTGAGGACATCGCCCAGGAAGCTTGTGAAAGGATAGCTCAATTCTGTATAAATCACAGAAAACCAACTTCGTCAGAGGTGGTGACAAATGGAAAGGAGATTGTTGAAAATGGTCACAAGGTTTATAAAAACGGGTACTAATTTCAACAAGTGGATACCCAAACCAATTCTCTTAAAGTGTTTAATTTATTAGTTGCATCAAGATGGCTATTCTCATCCTATATATTCGATTATCGTAGAGAAGTATTTAAGAGTGAATGATAAGTATAAATTAAGAACTAACGGTTCCAGGTTTGTCGCTGGCTAAAGTAATTGTCAATATTTATAAACATTGAAATATTATTGTATAACGTTGTTCCAGTGTGGAAAGCGAAAAAGTGAACAGTCTGACTGTGCATTTTTTACTGTACTGAGTTTTTACAAATGGTGAAAAATGTAGTTTGTTCGTTGCTAAGCTCGTAACGGTTCGTGTATAAGTCTATGTGTGGAATACAAAATATTGTTAATGAAAACCAAAGTTCATTCAAAGTAGTGGCGTTCTTTTCAATGAAGGGAAGGGAAGAATGAAAAGGGAAAGGAAAGGATGAGAGGGGAAAGAAGGCAATGAAAAGGGAAAAAGAAGGAAAAGAGGGCAAGGGATGTGAAGGGAAAATAAACCGGAAAAATTAGGAAAGGAGAGGAGGACATAAGAAAGGGAAAGGGAAGGGAAGGAAGGGAATGGGAAGGGATAAAAAGGAAGAGATGCGAAGGGAAAGGAAGCGAATAAAAGGGAAAAGAGTTCTAATCAGTTTTTGTTTTCATCAGAGAAATACCCGTTCTGAATGGAGTAGTGAATACTGCGCAGCGCTGAAGTGAAGCTCCAGCAGCGAGGAAGACTGGGCTCGAGTTTAAGTAACCCTGAAATATTTGACCAGCCGATTCTCCTAAAATATTACAATCATCTAGCGTTAAAGGACCTCGTGATGTTGCGAATGGTGATTCCTCGTCGGATTTCTCCCTCATTTTTACGAGAACGGAGTTGGTTTCTTGGTAAACTTCACTTGTACTCGACCAGTCAAGCAACTAAGGTAAACATAGGACGTTTTGTAACTCCCTGTTTCTCTAAATCGCCGTTGATTCGATGCCTTTCGAAGACGACAAGTACTCGCCGTGAACCGACAGCGGTGCAGAGCGAGCGCAAATTGGTCTACGAGGGTCCTTTATCGAGGTCTGTCCAGGCCGTCAAGGTGTTCTCCTTATCTACAGCACTGGCCACAATGGTAGCCACTCCAATTCTTATGATATACGGCAAACAAACCGTACCATTGGCTGGAAAGTTGGCCATCGCGTTGACGATCATGCTGGCTGGAACCTCAACTACTTTTTTGCTGCACTGGATTACAAAGGTCTACGTTCATCGCATGTTTTATAACGAAGCGACTGAGAGATTCACCGTCGAGACGATGTCTTTCTTGGCAAGAAGAAAACAGACAGAGTTTTCTCTGGATGAAATAAGGCTCGCCAAAGAGCCGACGGCCTTTACAACGTTTCAAGCCAAAGGGAGCAACTACTTTTTACACACCGATTTACTGGAGGCTCAGCAAGTTTTACAATTTGTAAGAGAAAATCGCTCCTGAGTAAAGCTGAACCTCCAGTATATTAAACTATTAAAGCATTGTGATCGAGGGGATTACTTTCTTTTATTATATAAAATAGAGTGTTTTATTGATTTTTCCACCACTAATAAAAGTGATCATCTCACATGTGCGATTATTTATGATAATCGCACATGTGATGATTATCGCTGAATCAGCATTATAGTTTAATGCAATTTTTGCAAGGCAATAGGACAATTTTTTTATATAATAAACAGAACAATACATGGATGCTTGGAAATATGAAATTTATTTCTTGTGTTGAACAGGATATGTCACTCGTTCGCTTCGCTCACTTGTGAGATATCCTGGTCAACACTCGAAATAAATTTCATATTTCCGCACATCCATGTATTATTCTCTATATATTAGGGGTTCGTTTATATGTATACAAAGTTCCTGAAATCATGACCCATGTCTATCTACACTGCTAATTTGTTTGGAAAATGTATTTTTGATGCATTAGGACATGATTAGGATTTCCATGCTAGTGTAGACAGAAAAAAGATATCTGTTTTCAAATGAAAATAAATTAGTGTGGACATGACCATCTGGCAGAAAACACCCAAAACAGTTATATTGGGATTGAATTTTTTTATGTCCAAAACCATGAAAATTAACTAGCTCAATTATATAATGAAATGAAAGAGTGCTCATAAATGCATTTTTTATTTCAAAGAAAGAAAGAAAATTTTAATCAGTATCAGAAATTCTGTAGCAAGGGTGTTATATACCTGGTGTAAGGCTCCCCAACGCGCTGCCCTGTGTACGCTGCCCCCCTTCATGTTTACGTGTGAAAAGCGCGGGAGAAAACCGGTTTCAAACAGGATATTTCTAGATTTCAAAACTCCCCAGTGTATACTTTTCAACTTGTCTCGTATATTTGTCGGAAAGTTGGATAATTTATTATTTTGCATTTATTCTTTCGAAATTAAGTGTCTGGAGTTGTTATCAATAGTTTAAATTCGCTCGGGTGCTGGACAAAAAAGCCTTTTAAACAGAATTACGGAAATATACGAGTAAACAAAGGCTTCACAGAGCGAAGTCGGTCGCGAAACGTGAACACAACAGAGGCGATTCTGTGGAAGAAATCTTGTGTTGGCCCCAGTTTGAGTAGACTGGAGTTTTCAGAAAGATAGCAGAGAAACTGGTCGACTCACCACATAACGCGGAGCCGTGTACAAAAGTTGTGGCGCTGAAACAAAGATACAAAACAGGCCTTCGAGTCTTCATAAAAACGCCGCCTCGAAGCCAAAGAGAAGAATTGCTCGCTGGGAAGAAGCTTGGTGTTTCATCTTTGGAGTCAACAGTGATGCCAAAAGGTAAGACTCGGAGAAATTTAGAGGTTCTTAAACTTATTCTTGCCTGAAGCCAGCCAAACCGCCTTTTAAGCCGTGTTTACACGGCCAAAATTTAAGCATAAGTTAAGCGTGTGCTGTAGAAGCTTCCATCTCGCTATTCTTTGTTTGTTTCTTTCTTTTGCTATTACTCTTTCTCGTGTACCGATGTCTTCCGTAGTTCCGTTCCGTTGTTCTTTGACCAATACGAAGCTTCAATGTTGGATAATGGTGTACGTATTTTAGTAAGGGGTTATTCTATAAGCTTAAATGACCGGTATGCACGCAGCGAGATTTTAGCTCCACCACCAGAGCACTTTTGGGTGGCATGTTGCATAATTTAAATAGATAATTTGCTGTAGTGATTAATACACTATTCATGTTCATTTGTTATGCCTACTAAGGCCAAACTTATGTGCCAAGCAATAAATATTTTCATTTCAAACTTCAAAGTCACAGAATGGATCGTTTTCACTCACGTAACTAGTTGCCATATTGGCGTGCTGAAACAATAAGAAAACGTTGAATACGAATATTATATTTAACAAATATAATAGATTCCCTTTTTCCGTTGTCTGTTCAGTTATAGATGCACAGATGACGTCACAACGTGGTATAAGAACAAAAAAGTGGCCCACGAGACGCAGTCGAGTGGGTCACTGATTGTTCTTACCACGTTGTGACGTCTTCTATGCATCTATAACTGAACAGACAACAAAAAAATGGAATCTATTTGTTTTATACAATATAAAAATTACACAATACTTCTTGCCGGATTTTTTTCCCATAGCTCATTAATATTTGGGAAACCAAAATGGCCGCCATTTTATTGTTTTTGGAAACCAATATGGCCGCCGTGACGTCATATACAAACGTACTGCACTGTTTCCAATTTTTATTCTCCACACAAAACAGTACAAAACACGATTTTTTCTTACCAACGTTTTATTACCAAATATTTGACTTTACATATGAAAGTTTTCATCTTTTGTTATCACAGAAACTGATAACATACCGTAAACTTCAGATAATAAGCCCTAGATATTTTTAAAGGTGGATAACAGTCCGTGCTGCGCATGATCCGCCATCTTTGTTTTGGTGGGTCTCACAAACAAGACATTCGTAGATAGTTACATGAAGTAGTCAGCTTAATGTAAACCGTTCGGAACAACATGGCGGAAAACCAAGTGATTCGGCGAGGATATCTCTTCGGATTTCTTCTATTTCCGCTAAAAAATGTTTCGTTTCAATTACAAGTGATGAAGAGGAAGCAAGAAAAGCTTACAACCTTGAATAAGGTATCAGTATATTTTTTTGTAAATAGAGATGTAAACATGCGCAGTACGGACTGTTATTCACCTTTAAAGAACTTTCCTAGGGTTAATATATTCAAAATAATCGCACATTTACAGGGCAATTTTGCTTGCAAAAATATAGGTTATTTATGCTACATATTATACACAAATTCGTGGGCGTCGAGGCATTATTTTCGGGGGACTATTCTCGGATGTTTATGGTATTGAAAGAACAAAATTTATTTAATTTATTTATAATTAGTAGCAACTAGTTTTTAGCCATTTGAAGTGCATTCATTGCAGGTGATAATTCATTTTAAGTTATATAGGTATACTAATATAGTACACAGTTCAGTATTTATTTGGCTCGAATAGCTCGCCAGTTCCTGTCAGACCTGTAAATGAAACAACCAGAAAAATATGTTAATATATGTATTCCCGTCACAAGCTGAGGCTACGATAATTTTGGTCAGCACCAAGTCCCGGCGTTCCGTGTCAAGTTAGAGTATCTTGAAGTCAAGTCGCAGTATCTTGAAGTCAAGTCACAGTATCTTGAAGTCAAGTCACACAGTATCTTCAAGTCAAGTCACAGAATCTTGAAGTCAAAGTCACAGTATCTTGAAGTCAAGTCAGTATCCTAAAGTCAAGTCACAGTAACTTGAAGTCAAGTCGCAGTATCTTGAAGTCAAGTCACACAGTATCTTGAAGTCAGAGTCACAGTATCTTGAAGTCAAGTCACACAGTATCTTGAAGTCAAGTCGCAGTATCTTGAAGTCAAAGTCCCACAGTATCTTGAAGTCAGAGTCACAGTATCCTAAAGTCAAGTCACACAGTATCTTGAAGTCAAGTCACAGTATCCTAAAGTCAAGTCACAGTATCTTGAAGTCAAGTCACACAGTATCTTGAAGTCAGAGTCGTGTCTTTTTTGCTTTGACTCATGACTAGCCATGGATACTCTCAGTCACCCTAATCCTTGATAATTTATTTTCCGCCAGGCAATCTGGATGGACTAAGATAGACAGAGTTCTCTCAAAAAGTTTAAAAAACTTCAACTTACCACACTATGATAGCTAGCGCTACTTGCAGAGGTTTCCGTGATTAACGCTTGTGGAGTCCGAATTTCCGACTCCGTCGTGTTCCTGGACAGAGATTTTTGTAGGATAGTAGCATCAGATCTAGTTCTATGAATTTGTTCATGTTCACTGCAATCCGACACCTCAATCGTACTAAGAGGCCTCGAGCCCGTAAAACGCTCTATGAATGTTCGTCTTTTCGATTTACTTCCTTTTGAGTTTAAACTATCATTGCTTTGTGTTAAGGCTTGATGTGACTTAGCCTCGCTATCTTGGCTCTTCGTTCGTCCCAGTCCTCCAAACAACCTCTGCTTAAGCGAAGGCCGTCGCTCGAATTGAAAATCCTCGCGAGAATCTGTTAAATCCGCGGGATGCGATTTAGATTTTCTCGCGATATGCCGTGAGCCAACGTTTTGTTCTTCGGGTGTGTTTTCAGGTTCATTTACAATCGAAAAACGGTCCTCGCCACCTGACGTCGGGTGGTCGGTATACGACAGCGTCGACATCGGTCGTTCTCCGAGGTTTCGTTTTAAAGTGGTCAACCTGGTGCGGGTAAAACGTCTCTTTAACAACGGACTTGAATAAGTACTTGAGAGGGACCTGTCCCCAGTAATCACCGACATACTGGTCGTTGGGCTGAAGTGCAACGATTCGTCGTACATCGGAGATCTGGTCGTCGGCATTTGTTCCCCGGGCTGGCTACCCACGCTTATGCCCGTTGTGGCCTCTGCCAAACCGTACTCTAGAAAGAAAGAAAGAAAGAAAGATAGACAGAAAAGATTAGGGATACATGCACTGTTGAACACATTAACTCATTCCTGTCCGAGGGCTTCCCCAGAGGTGAATACAATCGTCTGGCGTTAGCCAGAATAAAATACTAAAGACCGATTCGGACAGGACAGAGTTAACCGCCATCTTGGATTGGTTCGTTCGTGTGGAATCCATAACAAGCGACGTTTTTAATGGGACGTTTTTAACGCGACATTTTTAACGCCAAACAGAGCACCGCACTTTGGCATTGTGTTTGGTTGATATAGGGAACCCGCAGTCCAATTATATATAGGCCAGTGGTTGCCTTAGTGTATCTTTACCTCTATTTCTGACGGCCTGTCGCCAGAGTAGTCGAGTAATTTCAATCACCCACGATGTCTTTGTTTCCATGTTTTTAGCCTGATCAACATAAAAGAAAACAGTGGGGATGTTCATATTGCCATCAACTTCTTGCAAAACTGAAGGTATAATTTACTTATTAAGAGAAACATAGGAGGTAAGCACTAAATGAAAGAAAGTGAGGTAACCCTTCCCGAAGATGTGTCCACTTGGCGTATGGAAATTAATAGAACCTGATCCCAACATAATGGCCTGAACCTATAATGTCACACGGTATCTTTTCTCTATAACTGTAGAATTTGTCCACGAGATTGCATCCTAGTACGCATGCTCGTAATGCCTCGTATTGGGTGAGCACTAGAACTATAGTAGTCGTCAAAACCATGTTGAGCCCGTCGACACTACTTAATTCTGCGGTGACGTCAAATACCTTTTCAACAATACATGTATCAACAAAAAACTTCTGCTTGAACATGAAGTAAATAGACTTACTTCCGAAATCCCTGGTCGATATTTCAAACTCCCGAATAACGTCGTTTCCTTTTTTGAAGGTATCTACATATCCGCTGTGACTGCCGATAACATAATAAAGGTCCAGGATGGAGAGTTTTCCATGTCTTTTTCAACACGAACGCTGTTATCCACGTGCACGTAGAAAAATACTATATGTCACCTCTGGGTTAGTGGTGTTTGTGGGCTCAACATGGTTTTGACGACTACTATCTAGAGCTCACCCTCGTATTGTGCTCGCTTTGAAGGGCAAAGAGTGCGTAAACCAGTGGAACTAAACTATATCAAACCTGTAGGATAACGGTATCTTTTACGTTTCGCCTTCTTCTAAACCAAAGTTCAAACCTCAAACCACTATCACCAACGGATTCCGTTAAACCAATGTCAGCAGTCTGCAAAAAAGTAAAGGTTCCATCGGTTGCTGCGTGTTACTCAGTACCGTCGAGGGGGGGGGGGGGGGGGGGTAATTACCCCGGGGCCTGGGCCCAGAAGGGGCCCGCAAAAAATTAGTCTATGGAGATATATCATATATTATAATAATTACAAAAAAATTACCAAATATAATGCGAATGCGATGGTTTGTGTTTGGTTTATTCACTTCAAGATGACGCTATTAAAACTAAAAATATCGGAGGGGGCCCGCACGCAGATTATGACCCGGGGCCCGTTCTGGCTCTCGACGGTCCTCGCACCACTAACCTTGAGACAACTTTTGTAGATAAAAATATCAGCTCCACTCGCTTGCTTTCTCGTTTTACTAAACAACACCATGTCTTCGAAAAGAAAGACTCGTCGACAGTGTTTCTTCTTACTTTGCCACACAATAAAGTCATCCTATATAACCAAACAACGGTTTTCAAGTTTTCACAACCTTCCTCAAAACAGTGGGAATTTTGGCTTTCGCCACGTTATCTTGGCTTTCTAGCTTTGCTTGGGTATTAAGCATTATAATTGGCATACTATTGGCATACTATTGGCATACAATTCAACACCATTCAACAACGTTCAACATCATTCAACAGGGTGGCCAAACGCTTTCAACATGTTGAATCACGATTGAATTCAATAATGTTGAACGATGTTGAATGAAATGTTGAAAGCGTTTGGCCAGGCCTTAACTGTGACTGCTTTCACTGCCAGTGCTGCGCATTTATTAGTAAGGCAAAATTTTGCTAAAAATCAATCCCTTCCTGAACACCTTGCCTGATCAAGCCACAACATTCTCACAATCTAAGTTGCTTTGTGAAAAAAAACCTGTGATAAACCCGCGAACAGCATGTTGCAAGGTATATAATCTATATGCATGACAACTTGCGACGTCAGGTCTATTTCGCACAATTGTTCTAAAGGTATATACAAATGATAATACACTACCTGGCGTAAAAGCCGTCCTTGTTCCTTGACATTTACCTAGAAAGACAAACGAAAAACACTTTTGATAACATGGCATCGAACGTTGGAAATAATGTTGGCTGTATGCATATATGCATGACACTGATTCTCAGCACACTTAAACACTTCCAAATTTACGTCACAAAACTTACATCACATTCCCGTATGGAATCCATGGCAAGCAGATCGTTACCGTGTCTCAACTGGGATTTCACCATTTCTTGAGCATGCTAAAAGTCAAACAAAAACTTTTGTTTCCAAACATATTTAAACACTTCATATTTAAAAGTAAAATTTTACTGCAGTTGACTTAATATACATAAAGTACAATTATATTTGTACTAACCCGTAGATGCACCGTACACGTCGAGTCCACCTCGATAACTTTAATCATGTCCTTGAAGAGAAAAAACTCATTTACGTGAATAATAAATAATAATCATGACATATTATTTAAATCAAAGAGTCTCTTACCCTCAGCAGTAAAGCATATTTGCCAATGCGTTGAACAGGTTTAATCAGATAGCTACAAAGGTCGAGTTTGTCGTTAAGTTGTTCTTGTCTTTTCTAAGAAAATGGAAGAAAAGTTACGATGTACGCGAATCAGTATACGTGCATGTGTGTCCCGGGCAACTGAGACGGGTTCCTCGTTTAAGCTATCCACAATGAAGAACTAAGGTGTCTACTTCTTTACTTGTTACTACCGCTACCACCAGTACCATCACCATCATCACAACCACCACCACCACCACCACCACCACCACCACAAGCAGCAGCATAACCACTACCAACACCACCGGGAAGCACGGGTGGCGTGTGCTGTTAGGGCGCTGCCTCTCACCGCTATAGTTAAGCCCAGTTGGACGGGGTTAGTACTTGGATGAGTGACCGTCTGGGAATAACCGAATTTGAATTTCATGTGAGTAGAGTTTAGTTGGTCTCTCCTGTGCTTCGAGGGTTTTTCGCAGAGTTCTGCGGTTTTCCTCCCTCCGTAAAATCAACACTTGGGTCTTAGCTTACGTCGTGCACTTTTAACATGAGCCTCTGGCTCAGATGATTGGGCGACCACATCCTGTGCTTACGACGTTAAATAAATCATTACTCATTACCGCCTCTACAACCACCACCACACGAGAACAAAAATTCTAGGAACATTCCCGTACCCTAAAATATGCACTTCCATGGTCCCTGAGAAGTTCATCTGATATTGGTTTATTCTTATTGTACAAAGCGTACAGGAAAAATTGCCGTTCCTGCAAAAGATGATAAAAACAAATTAAAGCAAAGCAAACATAACTGCCTGTACAAAATTGTCTGACAATGAAATAAATCTCTCACTAACCCATTTCAAAAAACAGCTGCCAATTTGAAAAGGTCTTTCAACACATCTTTCTAGCTCTTGTGAAAAATAACTAAAACAAAACAAAAAAAATCTTCTTTAATATGCATAGTAAATAAAATTATTATTTAGGATAAAAAGCAAAACATATATATACGATAAAGTTGAACAATCTAATACCAACTCCTAAAATAACTTACCGATGGTGGAAATCATATAATCTCTCAATATTTCCAAAAACTAAGTTCTTTCTTCCTCTCAGGGATGCTGGTAAATCCTCGCTGTCCATTTGCTTTACATAATTCTAAAAATATTATAAATGATTTTCACAAAAGCCTCAAGACTTCCTTCTTAAGATTTCCCAAACTTTGAGCAAACTTCGAGGCGTTTGAATATCCTGATGAAACACTTCTCCGAGTGTTTGATATAGCATCTCAAACAAAGTAAAAGTTGGCTTAATCTATGTAATTTCTTCATATATATATACATATATATATTTATTATATAGCATGCTATCGGATATGAGCTTTTGCGTAATCTGATTGGTCCCCTACTACCAGGCTATCAGCTCATATCCTACTAGTAGAGGAAAAACAAGATGGCGGCACCTTTTTTTAAACTGCCGAAAAGAGTTGAAATTGACGGATTTTTATACAGAAAAACATCAACACCCTCAAACCAATGTATAAAAAAACAACATTGTGTAAAAATACATTAACAAATACACAATTTAGCATGGTAAATGGTAAAATTCACCTAAAAATTACGTATTTTTACTTCAAAAACCTGACTAAATTAACGGGTTGATATTAATTTGTTGCCAAACAAAGAAACTCGCAGTTAAAATCAAGCTTACAACACACATTTCGTAGGAGATCACCAGTAAAGAGACATTTTTTATTTAGATAAGCATTTGGAGTAGTAAAAAGCATGTTCTTTTTCAAAAACAACCAACTAAGTAATTTAGTTTCACTGCCGAAGGTGTTTCAGTTTCATTTTTGCATGAAATCAAAACCTTTTTCACGACAGCAACGCTAATATAAACAACTGACCCACCTTTTGACTTCATAAAGGTACCTTTTAATCTTTTTTGTTGATCTGCTTAACACATTTGTTGCCTCTCGAGCAACATTTATGCAACATTTCAAAGCTGTTTACCGAACAGCTCAGCGAGAAACTCTATGTGAATGCATCATTACGCATGGCGGAAGTATTAGTTGCCTATGCCGGAAGTTTGTCGTTCGAAACATTTCGCTGCATGTAATTTTGTCTCTTGTACAGTGCTTGGCTATATAATAAAACAGTTATACCATTCGCTCTCGTCGTATACGAACTAATAGCCAACTCGGCGAAGCGCCTCGTTGGCTATGAGCTCATATACGACTCGAGCTCATGGTATAACTGTTAAATATATTGCATATCCCAGGCAAAATTAGAAGAGGATGGGGGTACTGTTGATGGAATTCAGTGTTTTAAGATCTCTCCGAAAAACGTAAGTTTACCTGAATAATGTATTCCAATGATTTAACATAATCCCGTTCAGTGTCCACCATCTCTCCGACGATATACTTCAACTTTCTGAATTTGAATAAGAAAGCATATATAGAGAATCAGTAGTACAAAATATACTTGAATGATTTGGAAGGGGGAATCATGTGCCAATGGCTAGATTTTAAGGTTTCTTACTCCTTAGTTTTCGGTGACAAGTCTTCATAACTTTGTTCATCGAGCTCTCCAGATTCCTAAAAGAATTGGAATTCGAATTCGAAATATAGAATTACAGAATTAGAATTATAGAATTAGAATTATAAAATTAGAATTATAAAATTAGAATTATAGAATTAGAATTATAGAATTAGAATTATAAAATTAGAATTATAGAATTAGAATTACAGAATTAGAATTATAGAATTCAAATTAGAATTACCTCTTTCAAATTATAGAACAGATTTTGTTGTTCTTCATTCTCGTTCCTTTTCTTCCTCCTGCTTGGTGAAAGTGGTACATCTTCCTCAGGTAGATCCAATTTCTCATTCTCGTCCTCATCGCTGTATAGTTCGGGGTCGTCTTCGTGAACTCCAGACGTTGAGTTCGAAGTTGATGTCGATGAGGAGCCTTCACTCGCGCCATTCGTCGCGGCACCGGGTACCTAGAATAATTATAAAATAAGGTAGATGCAACACGCTTTCGGATTGGCTACAACACGTGCTTTAATAGGGACTTGACCTTTTCCCGTCGCTAGGTTCTCCAAATCGCCTGGCGTTAGTCGAAGCAAAATACATAAGATTTAAAAGTATATGCCTCCAAGAAGTTTTCAAAAATTATTTTGCAAAACAAAGAGAGTGAATAATTTAGTCCCCATAGTAATCTCAGTCCTTGTTCTTTATACAACTCTATACTTAAAGCATTTTCACGTCTTCAGGACGACGTCGACTTTCCAAAAGATGAGAACTGTTGCTTAAGATTGACTTCATAACTTTTGCCATACTCACTTGAACTCTAACAGCTGCTCTCTGGAGTGTCTCTTGACGTCGGATAAACATGTCTTCAACTTCCTTGTATTCAGACAGACATTTCTCAGCCTGACTCTGTAGCTCTTCGTTGGCCAATTTACACGACAGTTCGTTCATCTTGTTTAGTTTAGCCTCTGACCACATGGGAAACTCTTGAAGAAATCCTTCCATATTGTCTTTGAGAGAAGCAACACCTCCAGCTGTGTTCGATGCTTCCATGTTCATCAAGGCCATGTGTTTCAGGGAGTGGATACTCCAATTCGAACACTAAAATATTTTATTTCAAATCAGACACCGCAAAACTGATACATATAGAAAATCTGAAAGATGGCGAAATACGGAGATTTTTGAAAACGAATTTCTGACGTTTTGAGCCAAAATCTTCCATCGTACTAAATTATCACAATTTACTGTGATACAGGACTTTGGCTCAAAACATTCGTTGTCTGTGCTGTAGTTAAGTTGAGGCGCATGTAAATGGAAAACCCCCTTAGATTGCAAATACCTGTCGAACAAGCTGATGGAATTCAATACACACTACAAGAGACAACCGTCTTGCTTCCAGCTTTGCAGTAAATTTATCCAGTTTGGATTTCAGTACTTTACACATTTCTTTAATACCAATTCCTTCAGCGCTACCTGACTGGATGAGATTGCTACCATCTTCAAGCAGGTCTTGTGCTTGCATGATGTTCGACTAGAATGGAATGAAAGAATGGAATAAAAGAGGAATGAAATCTCATTACGACATGTGAGATCAAATGTAATGCAACATTTTTTCATTTTGTTACACTATGGATGATAATGTAAGCCCACTGACAAAATTTTGACAAAAAAATTGGACGGACGGACGGACGGACAGACAGACAGACAGACAGACAGACAGACAGACAGACAGACAGACAGACAGACAGACAGACTAAAAATGGCATACCGAAAGATTTCTAATTGAAATATCGATTTAAATAAAAAGCTATATTTTTTTGTCACCTTGGCTAGGGTAATGAATTTTTCCAATCCATTGTGCTGACTTATAGCATGACTGTAGGACTCGGCTAGTTCAACAGGCTTCTCCAGATACGCTGATCCATCATTTTCAATCCACGTGAGAACCTAAACACGGATATTTTGAACATTAGAGGATGTCAAAATCACTGTATGTCGAAATAAATCGAAATTGACCACCGTATTCGAACTTTACTCCATCTTGCAGTTACAGAGTTACCACCTGTTACTCACATAGGTTCTGAGAACAAGGTTGCAGTTCTTAGCCATAATAAGAAAAAACAAGATATTTTTGTGACAACGTAGAGCTTATATCCATCACATCCATGTGCACCACACCACCGCCCCCACGGCGGCGGAGCGGAGATAAGTTCCTGGGTACGAGTTTGACTCCACTGCACTCCATTCCTCCACAATCCACTCCACTCCACTCCACCCCACTCTACCCTACCCTACTCTACTCTACTCTACCCTACCCTACCCCTACTCTACCCTACCCTACCCTACCCTACCCTACCCTACCCTACCCTACCCTACCCTACCCTACCCTACCCTACCCTACCCTACCCTACTCTACGGCACTGCAGTCCAGTCCACGTTCTCGTAAGGCCAAATAGAGATGGTAATGAGATTTCACTCAAAATTACATTTCAATACCTTAGCATATTCCTCCTTGAAGCACTTCAGTTGTAGACAATCTTCCAATTCCCGCTTCCTTTTTCGGCACAGAACGTCCAGTTTTGAAAAAACATGATTCATTTTAAAATATAACTTAGACAAAATCTCCATGGTGTCTTTCCAGTCTAGCGTTTGATCCATCGAATCACTTTGTTTAAGATTAACGATCAACTGCTCGCCTTCCAACTGTAAAGCTGAAAGTCTACTATCAGAGAACACGGCCGTAACTCTATTCTCGTGTTCCTCGAGCATCGTTTGACATTCCTCGACATTGTCACCACACTTTCCGATGCCAAGCTCGTCAATAGCCGACAGCGCCAGCTTAATGGCACTTCGACAACCAGCCATAAATGGTTCTTGTTTCTGAAAGTAAAACAGCTTTTTAGTTTCAGCCTTTGCTATAACTTTTTTATAAAAAATATAGACATGAGAGATTTTTTAAATTTGAATGTAAAAAGACCCCATCATTAAATCATCTTACCAGCCTAAACTGAAGCCACGCATCATGATCATAATCAAATGTTCCACCAAACGAGATCGGAATTTGATCGAGGTTAATGGAATTAAGTACATCGTCAAGAGATGACAGAAATTTAAACTGTAAAAGTGGAATAAATATCTGAGTAAAACGGACCAATAAAATGAGTAGACGTTTAAATTATTATCACACAAATTACAATATATAATAGTTTAATTAATACTATTTATAATAACAGACGTTTGTTGGACGTTCGTCAAGCTCAATTACCTATAATGACTGGCTATAGACGCTCTAACTGGTCATTAGAAGGTTGCAGGTTCGAACCTTGTCTGGGGCTCAGAAATCTTTTCTGAGTAATTGAGCTTGATGAACGTCCACCAAACGTCTGTTACATTACACCAAGCTCGCAAACGTACCACATGCACTACATGTATACGTACAACTTATCATATTACCATTTATAATAACTGTAACTGTACAACTAAATTATAGTTACCTGGAATTTTAGTTGCTCCTTTAGTTTATTTGCGCTAAACATCAGTAAATATGAATCTTTCCTTCCAAGAATATAAGCCATATAGATACTACCAGGACGCATCTCCTAATAATAATAGTTCAAACTAATAATATCAATAATAATAATAATCATAATAATAATTATTATTGAGCAAAAGGCAATCATTAACTTCTTAACAATCAAAGAGAAAAAACAAAAACAAAACAACATATCAAGCTTGCAAAAACGTAAAGTGGTGCGTAGACAGTATTTTGGATAGAGCAAAGGTGAAAAGGTGGTAACTTGCTGACATTTTTAAGCCTGGTTCTCACTTGTCGTAAGAATCGTAACAATCGGGGATTTTTCCTGTCCCTGATCGTCTGGGGTTGTTACGACAAGTGTGAACTTGGTTGAAATAACGTCCCAGACAGTCGCCGATCTGATCGGAAGCATCGCAAGAATCGGAATCATTTCTATTTCGAAAACGCATCCCAGACGGTCGCCGACGATCTCGGGGATTCTTACGACTAGTCACGACATGTGTGAACACGGAAGAACACTGAAACCACTCGTCTGCGACGACCGGGGACAGGAAAAATCCCCAATTCTTACGATTCTTACGATAAGTCGAAACAAATGTGAACGCATGGCGGTCGTAAAAATCGCCGACAGTTGGGGATGGAACGGTCTCCGATTCATACGATTCTTACGACGAGTGAGATCTAGGCTTTAGCAACGAAACACTGACGTTTAGAGTAAAATGTGAAAGAGGGCTCCAATCAAATTTTCAATTCAAAACTTTAGAGTTTTGACGCTAAAAATCTCGGCAGTTTACCACATTTTCACTTTGCTCTAACAAGCTTGCAGCCGGTCAACAGTTGAACAATATACCGACAATCATGTGTACACTATATACGTCTATAGCAAAGCGAAAAATGTTGTGAACTCATGCAAAGATGTTTTGGAACGAAGAACGTGTGAAAATTAGCCTGCGCCTTCTCTCCCCCCAAACGTATAGCGCCGGCTATATTCTGCTCTGTTACTTTACTGTTGTTTATTTTGGTATCTGAGTTCAACTAGACGTTATAGATCTCATTATATGCACCTGAAATCATAAACAATTACAACTATAAAATAATTCAAACAACTTCACACGTCGTTCTCACAACCAACAACATTATGTCTGGAATTACAAACATACCAACACCATATGCGTGTATCTTGGGTATATATGTATACACATATGTTACCACTAAGCCAACTGATACTAGTCTGAATCCAAACAAAGTATAGGAACGTTTGAGACTGAAGATATTTTACCTTTCATGTTTCATGTCAAGCGTTAGCCGTTCAAAAATAAAAACATTCGAAGTTTCCCACAAAGATAAGATCATATTAAGTAAACGTCTTAAGAGACAGGATGTCTCAATTGCGCCCATCCCTAGAAACCAGTAGTTCTAATCCTTGTGGTCTATAGCAAATCGCAAAAGCCTTGTCAAAACCTCTCGAAACATTAGTAGTATGTCATATTATATGGCTCTTATAATCCTATATCTTAGGTAGTTAACAATATCAAAAAATAACAATCGAAAGTAATACTGTGGAAAGTAAGAATAAAAATTCACACGACGTCGAGTCCTTGCCAAAATAAGATTTTGCCAAACACAAATGCGATTTTTCAGTCTTCGAAAACAAGTGTTATTTCTTTTTAACCTGTTACTGCCTAGGGTGATTAACCGGCCGCTTTTGGCCGGCTCAAGCAGGAGTGGGTTAAGTGTCTAATGACTTATTGACGCATTGCATGTGCTTGCCCACACAAGGCCAATCAATCGAGTGTAGAATCTCATGCACGCAAGGCTATAGAGCCGCTTTTGGTTAGGGAGGAGTTGGTTAATGACATTTCAACTGATTTTATAAGTACTTCTGGTGAACGAATAATATATCGAAACTTTCATATAACAATTTATCACAGAAGCGGAAAAACGTTTGTTTACAGAGGAACGTCCCAGATGTGCGGTAGACCACATGATTCATATCTGTATTAACGCGTTAATATAAAACAGTCAATTGTTTACGAGTTATAATCGTATTTTAGACAAAGTGGTCATAGGTGCTATAACACGAAGAATTAATATATTAAGAATTATGGCGAACATTATAGAAAAGACTGACTATATGTTTTTTGTTATCTCTTCCATCAAAAAATCCTCTACAACGCAATCTCGTTGTTTCAAGTGATCTTAAAATAATATATTATCTTCACACGGGAAAAAATTTAAGAGTGAAAAAAGTGCTGCGTATTAAGCCCCGCACAGACGACCAAGTTTTTCTTGACAAGTTCCTTGTAACTTTCCTTGCTCGTGTGTACGATGAACACGTTTTTCCCCAACAATTTTCCTTGACAAGTTATAATTGCTCGTGTGTACGTTTGGACAAGTTTTCCTTGACAAGTTCCTTGGTAACTTTCCTTGCTCGTGTGTACGATGAACACGTTTTTTTCCAAACAATTTCCCTTGACAAGTTATAATTGCTCGTGTGTACGTTTGGACAAGTTTTCCTTGATAGTAATGATCGCGTAATAAGCTTAGGAGATGAGTTGTCAAGTTTTCCTTAACGACTATATACACACGAACAAATTTCCTTGTTCAAAAGCTGGCATGACCAGCTTTTGAACACGGCTTCTTGTCAAGGAAAAACTTGTCAATTTGTGTCGTGCACACGAACAAATAAAACTTGTCAAGGAAAAACTTGTCAGGGAAAACTTGGTCGTCTGTGCGGGGCTTTAAGCAGCGTTTTAGATAGAACAATAAATTGAAAAGATGGTATAAACTGCCGAGAATAGTTTTGGTACATTTTTACTCTGATAAAGGGCTCCGCTCGAAACGTCAGTATTTCGTTATGAAAACTATTCTCGGCAGTTTACCACCTTTTCACTTTGTTTCTTTTGGTTGTGTAGCAGCATGCATGGAAAGTGTATCCTGCGCCGCAGACGTCCAAACCCCGGTTCGAACGAAAGTGTCTGCCTTCTCCGCTGCGAAAGTGTGATGTTCAGATAAAAAAAAATACATTCATTGCGGTAATAATGATTATCAACTCTATAGTTAGCGAAAACTGTAAATATTTGCACATTAAACACAATGGCACCAATAAAAGCGGCGGCTTAAACCAATAGCTAATTTTTTGAAATAATTTACTGCGGTGATAATAATAACCAACTTTCTATTTTGTAAGAAATGTAAATATTTGCGCATTAGTGATTAAGCGATTTGCATGATGGCGCCATAAGGCTATATATACTGACAACTATATAACAATGCTTTGCCGTGCATCAATATCTTTATTTATATTTTTATCCTTTGGCTTTGCTCTGAACCATGAAAGAAAAGCTCTGAAAGCATCGGAGTAGTTTTTAAAGGCAAACAGACCTTTTCCCGCGTTGGGGCGCACTTTGGGCACAACACGCTGGCAAAAAATACAGGTAGATTAAACCAAATAATGAAATATTGACGTTTCGAGCCGAAGCTTAGCTTGTTCGGAGTAAAAAACGAGTTATTCAATAATTAATTAGCGGCTAGGCGGCGGTTCACCACCTTTAAGACCATGTCCAAACTAATCATGGACCATGTTCAAACGAAAACGGAGACTTTTTTATACGGTTAGTCCTTTCGTCCACACTAATCCAGCGTCTTCGGTGACCGAAAACGGAGCGTTTCGAAAACGCTTTCCAGAGTGGAGACATTCGAAGACGCCGTTTTTCTGCACCAGTGTGGACAGCAAAAACGAAGCTTTTGGAAAACGATGATGTCACGATTATGTTATCTTGGTTTCAGTCACCTGGAACTATTCATTCATACCCCTGTAGATCTTTTTAGCGTTTTACTAAACGGCGTTTTACTAAACGGATAGTGTTTTGATACGTTTTCTATACCAGGTCTCCGTTTCTTTTGAAAACGGATTAGTGTACTGTGGACATGGCCTAAGGCTGATTTCAGTCCACGGTTGCGTTCTTCTACCTACTTGTTAAGTATATGGAAAAGTTGAATCTTGATTAGCTTTTACGTACGAATACTTATATGAAACATATACGAAGTAATTCATGAAGAAAATTAAAAAGAAATTAATATTTAATCATGGAGTTGCTGTAAATCGGATAAAAACTCCTTCTGACTTACATAAATTTTCCGATTGATTTTCTCAGCTTAAACAGCTTATATTTTAAAGATTGTTTAACCTGAACAATTAGATATTTGAATTGAATAAGTCGTTATAAATACCGATACAGTTCGGCCGTTCATATATATATATTACGTACACTGTTAACATTACACACTACTTTTATCAATTTAATACATTAAAGAGCTTAAGCAAGCTAGGACGACGACGGCAACCTAAAGTTCAGTATCTAGCAGAAACCACGAATCATTTACGTAGTATTGAATACTTAAAGTATGTTTTTCGACATCGAAAAGCTTTAGAGTTCTAAAAGGATTTTGTCGCATACTTTGAAGTCAAACTCAACTAACAGGTTTCGCCGTTTCACCAGTTTAACGTCGTCCTGAAGACGTGAAATGATCTAAATAACGTTGTATGTAGAACGGGAACGGCGTTAGGATTACTATTGGGACTAAACGTTATTCGTTTTCTTTGTTGTGTGTCGTTGACGTTGTTGTTACCCATAGTTACCAATCAGGGAATCGGAGTTGCAATGTTGCACTTGCATCACGCTACCCCTCAGACCTCAAGTCGTTTCTTCATCTAGATCTTCTGCAATATATCCGTAATGCGGCACGCATTTAAACAATCGGCGCATTCATGCCCTAAGCACTTACTGCGCGGTACGACACTGAAAGCTTCCGGCGGCTTGATCACAAACAAACGCATGCACGCAAATGAAATTTCTCTTTACACAATGTCGCCACCAAGTCATCGGACGGCAACTAGAGACAACCTTTTACTGCGTGGGACAGTCGGATTTTTCACCAGTATTACATTATTATTATTATTGTATTTCAACAGCTTACGTGGCGCTTTTTCACTAGCTATTTTAATAACGCGCTACCTAGTACCTACGCAGCACTCTAAACGGACCTCCCACACATGCACCAAAACTCACGACCACCAGCCTGCCTCGCGGGCCGGTCATACCATACCATGGGCCACTGGCATTAAGTCAACGCCCACTGTAATTCTTACCATAATACCGAAGTTAAATCTGTCCATCTTTCTTTCCTTATTTTTAAAGTTTACAAAACTACACCGGAAGACTCCAGAAGCCTTTGTAAGTCAGCCGGCAAGAGAGCTCGTCTAGGATTTTAATAGACTTAGTATGCGTGCCGTTGTTTTCGATGTACTACGCTAAAAGCAGTCTGCGGCTTAGAAACTTTTTTAAGATTTGGAGTTGACGCACATTTCGCGATCGTTTTTCATAATACAAGCTAGGCTTACAAGCCCACAGCCCACACATTAAGATTTATAACAATGTTTACCAAGATTACGTAGGCACGCTGACTGACTTACATTAAACTGTTTTTGTTGTGTGTTTTTTCTTGCTCTAACCGCAATGACCTACCTCAAAATATATCAAAGCCTCGCCAATGATCTGTAGCGTTCTCTTGTCGGTGGAATTCCTTGCATCAATTAGTACAGACAAACCAAGTTTGGAAATCTCCTCTCTGAAATGAAAATCAAAGATTTTGAGGAAACAACGTAGAAAATGTTCAAATTGTTTTGAAACTGAACCTCTTTATAGCGAATGTTTTGGCTAGAACGCAGGGGCGCAACTAGAAAATTCCGAGGGCAGGGGTTGAACGCAAAAAAAGGGCAAAGTCATTCAGTATTCTAAACAATTTGGGAGTAGAAGCCAAGCAGAGATTCTAGGGGGGTCCGGGGGCATGACCCCCGGAAAATTTTTGAATTTTGGGTCTCTGAAACGGCATTTCCTGCATTTTGAGGACGCTTTTCTCGTATTTTCGGTTGCGGAAATTTTTATTTTGGTCTCGCATTATTTAAAATTTATCATAATTATATTCAGCCTAGCTGCCGCCCGGGCCCACTGCTAGAAGCCTCCGAGTCTCGCCAGATTTGCGGAGAATTGTATTGCGTACTACAACAGACGATTAATTATCTGTTTATCTAATCACGGTTAATCTAATGTATAACCTAGTATTAGAGGTCTCACAAAAAAGGCAGGGGTTAAAAAGGGCAGGGGTTGCAACCCCCCCAACCCCCTCGCCCCCTAGTTGCGCGCCTGGAACGCGTGTTTGCGCAGTTTCTTTTTCACATGCGAGCGCGCTTTTTAAAAATTAAAATGGCAAAATATATACAGCAAACAGGAATTAGACTTAGTACTTTTGTTCTCTAAAATTATCTTCGTATTTATATATCGGTACGAGGACCCAAAAAACAAAACAAAATGAAGTCTACATTTCTTCACGACATCAATATGGATGTTGTCTATAATTTTTTGCTGATTATTTAATTTTATTATATAACATAGAGTGTTTTATTGATTTTTCCACCACTAATAAAAGTGATAATCTCACATGTGCGATTATTTATGATAATCGCACATGTGACGATTATCGCTGAATCAGCATTATAGTTTAATTCAATTTTTGCAAGGCAATCGGACAATTTTTTTATATAATAAACAGAACAATACATGGATGTGCAGAAATATGAAATTTATTTCGAGTGTTGACCAGGATATCTCACAAGTGAGCGAAGCGAACGAGTGACATATCCTGTTCAACACGAGAAATAATAATTTATAGCTGAATAGCTTAATAATTTAGCTGGTTCCTGTCAGAATAAAAATTGTTAATTATTATGATTGTTTGCCCACATACAAGCATTTTTACTAAAATTAAGTTCCTCAAACTAAAAAATATACCGGTAGCAATATTTATACATACCTAGGAATTTGATAAAAATACAAGCAAACTCTTGCAATCTCCTCACTATTAAAATCAGGCAGTTCCCACTCTGCCAATCCAGCATCCACAAATATCACTGGTGCTCCCCTTTTGTCCCTGGTACCTACAATGGTAGTGTCAGTTACACCATGTTGGTTGGAGTTACAGTAGATGAGACTCGTATGTGTATCTCTAGTGTTGGTCATGATTATTAAAAAGTTTTATACTTATATAACAAATCCAAGATGGGGGATATATCATCTCTGCAATCATAGGTAGATTTGTGACAATATTTGAGTGTCAAATTTCAAATTTTGAAATGTAGAGTTCAGAAATGTCATTTCCTGCATTCTGAGGGGTGATTTTTAACATTCTGAGGGGTTATGATTTTTCGGCACCTGGTTTGGGCACCCAAAACGGTTTACTGGTGTCTCAAGTCAACCTCCCTGGATTTATGCCCAATATTATAATATACCCAATTTTCTCTTGGCATTACCACCTTATTATATACAGAACTCGCGATCAAGCTCTCGGCAACGTGGGTTCAATTCCTGCCAGAAGGCCTGTGTAGTTGCATTTTTCGCAACTGGTCCCGGTTTGGTCTTATAATGTATATATTCTACACTCGAATTTTCCTTCACCCAAAATCCTTAGAACATCATTGCTATGTAATCGAGTGAAATGCCCAATATTACTTATAACTCCCTGGATTTAACCTGGCAACCGTTTCAGCTATAATAAGACTCAGACTATGATCAGACTATCAAGCCACCTATGAAAACACGTGCACTTACCTGGCATACAAATTACTTTACTGTGCAATACTTCAAAGTTAACATCTAGAGCACTCATTGGTTTTGCACTAAGATCATAAAAAAGACTAAATGCACTTGCTGTGCTTTCACGAGGACTAAATTCACCATTCAGCTCTTTGCCATCTTTCCCTTTTGGGCTTACTCTATCAAAGGCCATGAGATATCGCCATGGCCGTCTTTCCAGCCCACGACACGCATGGCTATCAACAATACATGTCATAAAAAGAAAACGCTGTCTTATTTGTTGACACATCCGATCTGTCCAATTGTGAGCCCATAGTTCTTCATATTCACTTTTAGCCAATGGCCGAGATAAAACATCACCAGAATTATAATACTTGAGAATAATCTCTCCAGGAGAGCCAAAATTAAGATGGAAGTAAAAGTCCCCCTTGTGTAATTGAATGTCCAGACGAGATAAATGAATGACAGAGGTGACAAATCTTTCGTAGCAAGGAAGCCAGGATTCTTCTGATTTACCAAGAGTAGTAAAAAATTTCTAAAAATAAGTGAATTATATTAATTTACTGAAACTATCAAAGGCATCGTTCAGATGTGGAAATCCACTACACTTCAACCAGATGTGACTCAAGTGAATACAAAATAAGTACTGTTTTGCATGGCAGGTTAGAGGTACAGTACAGGGAGCTGACTGGCTACACTATGTGCATGTTTACAAACTTATGCCCAACAAATTGGCATTATAACAATATACTTGTGCAGAAGAGAGAATGTTCTGGGATGTTCGGGCCAATATATTTTCATATACATGTAAACCTACAAAATGAATCATTGCAGCAGCATTTGACATACGGTAAACCAGGAGGCATTTGCACTGCATTGAGCTGGCCAGAGTGTATTTTACCATTAATATATTTTATTGGGATTGCTAGACACTGCTTCCTGTTTCAATGGCTTTTCCTGGAAATTTCAGGAATCTATATGACCACAGTAAGCGATAAAATGGAAAATGGGCATCACCTGTGGGCTCTGGTCAAATATATCCTGCAATTAAAACACATACCTCTGCAGCAGTTTTTAATTCTTGTAACAGCAAACACATGGGTCTGAGAAACTCATTGTCAAAGAGCTCTGAGTTTCCACCATACGCCTCTTGACAAATTTTCTCAAGCTCTTCAAAATGATCCTCAAACATAGAACCTTCAAGAAATGCTTTCCACTGCTCATCTTGGGTCTATTAAATATATAAAATCAGTCATGTATAAAGTCAGACCAAGTCAAACCACAAAAAACCTTTTTTTTTCTGTTTTAGGTGTGTTGTTTTTGTTGACATGAAAGTAATGCTATCTGGATGATGTCCATTTAATGCATTACACTGTAAGTTAAAACTAAACTATCTTTATTTATAAAAAAGTAAAGAGCTGTGTACAGGTAGGTAAACTGCTGAGATTTTTAGTGACAAAATACTAACATTTCGAACAAAGCCCTTCATCAAAGTGAAATGTGATTAATTTTAATCCAGATGATGAAGGGCTCTGCTTGAAACATCAGTAATAATTTTGCTGCTAAAAACATTGAAAATTTGCCATCTTTTCAGATTTCACTTTGATCTTTATTTTTACTGGATAACCCTTGAGATTGACAGTGGTCATACCTCTACGTTGATATACATGTAACTGATAGTTATTGATCATTGTGATAACATACTGTATCTAGGAATACTATCTTTAGAAAGAACCTAAAACTTTATAGAGTAAAGTGAAAAGGTGCAGCCCTGGTAAACTGCTGAGAATACTGTAGTATTGATAATAAAATACTGATATTTCAAGTGGAGCCCTTATGAGGGGGACATTGAGGCCAGGTACTAAGAAGTGACTATACCACAAAAAAATTGTGAAATACCGCAGTACCACGTTGAAAATTTAATGAATACCGATAATGCTGGAATGAATAAAACCGAATACCTTACCTAACCGAAATACCATACAAAAAATACCACAATACCAAAAATCCCAATCTAATAAAACACTGCCTACATAGTACTTTACTATTCTAACTTTTAGTGTGTTTTGTCTATACGACTGCATATCAGTGTTATGGAAACCCACAAAGACACAGTTAACGTTTAACCAGTGCATGCAAAATACAAAAAGATTCGTTATTTTCTGAAGCTATGATGCTACCCAGGATGAAGGCATATAAAACCCATTTGGCAAACATGATACACTTGTCGTCAGAGACATACCATCAAGCAATCAGATCAACAAGTGCCTTCACTCAAGTATTCAAACATAAACCACCCTAGGCATTGCTCGTAAATATATTAATACTTTCTCCTAATACCTAGTGAAACTAAAACGTGTACCGAGGCTTAGAATGTAATCAAAGAATCATTTATAAATTAGCCCCTTATTACGGGCGGATAAGTGGTAATAAAGGAATAATTTACATTTACATGTAAAGATGCTTCGATCGCTATCTCATCATCAACAGATGAGAATCATCTTCTCTATTATCGACCCCCAGTCGATGTACTTCTGTGATACCGTCCCTTCGATTGAGTCAAAATGTGGTCAGGAAATAGATAAACGCTCACAGTAGCTATACTTAAGGCGCCGACAATATGATATCAATTTACAAAACCATATTAAACGGCTCTTGCTTTCTTTCGCTATTAGAAAATATTAACGTCGGTGTGGCAGCGAGAATAACATTTACTGAAATAAAACTATTTGCTATTTAAAAATCGATCAAGAACGCATTCCTTAAGAAAAGTCATTCATTTCAACCCGCTTGGGGAATGTCTATTTCAATGAACAACAAAAGAACTCCCGTCAAAAGATCGATCAGCAATGGAAAATAATGCTGTTGCAAATATATTCATGACACGGGAATACCTTGCTCAAAGACACAATAACTATTCAAAGTTTCGAAAAAGCCTGACGAAACCACAAGAAATCTCTACGTAAAAGTATTTATTCAAGTCTTTGATCAACTCGAAATCGCAAACATAACAAAGGGCCAAGGCCAAAGAGCAAAATTATATTAAATACGAATAAACAAAAATTTGCAATTTTATGTAAGCCATGAAAGGCGATCGTTGGTGGTTCATAAGATCGATCGTAAGGCTCTTACCTCGGTTGTCATTGTGAAAATCTTCCAGAAGGACACATGTGTTGTAAAAGATGAGAGTTAGAGGCAGAAAGTATGCGGTATAAATCATGAACCCGAAACAATCTCGCCCTCTGTCTGCCAGTTAGCTATAGCTGCGGCCATAATTGGACATCTGGGTTTGCACGCAAAGACGTGTGGGATGTCACACAGCGCCAGAACCTCGCAACCATAAATCTCACAAACTTTTCACGAAAAGTAACTTTTGATATTCATCAACCGCCTAATTATATACCAGCTGAGAGCTATTGCTTTATTATATTTTATACAACAAACGGGGCACGAGATATTTGCAAAAGCATGCTGTGCCGTGACAAATTGCGGCAAACCACAAAACCGTTCCCCAAAAACTCGTTCAGCGGCGAGTCCGCGAAATTCTCTCGTCCGTTTCTCGGAATCTGACGTTTTTTCACTTTCAGTGTTCTTTGAAAGCCTTTCCGGGAAATATACCAAAATCTTTTTTTCTGTACTAGACCATTTGCCATACGCAGCAAATTTTGTGCAACTTCGCGCCATGTGACACAGACATGTGAGGACTTCGAAATTCGAATCCACCGCGACGTGCTGCGATCGAATTGAAAATACGACTGAATGGCGCCATAAAATATTCCGGAAATCCAAGAATTTTCTATTTTCTCGGGGAGCATGCGCGTGTTAGTTGGGGAGTGTGAGCGAGCCATAACTAAGAACGTCTGCGAAGGAGACTTTACCGAACTTTGTAGATGTGACATAAGGTGAGGTGATACGGGCAACATTTTTCTGAAGAAAGCAATTTTGTTGCGTTGCAAGTTGAAAAGCGTTGTTGCACGTATTACCACCCACCTTAAACATTGTCACGCAACAATGATTGGCTGGTAATAGCAGTAATTATACCCATTACCACCCAACCACCCAATCTTTGTTGCGTGACAATGTTTAATTAGGTGGGTGGTAATACGTGCAACAACGCTTTCAACTTGCAACGCAACAAACTGAAATTGTGTTGCAAGTTGAAGAAAAATGTTGCCCGTGATTACTATTACCTCA
Source organism: Paragorgia papillata (assembly GCA_035771165.1). Taxonomy (NCBI): domain Eukaryota; kingdom Metazoa; phylum Cnidaria; class Anthozoa; order Scleralcyonacea; family Coralliidae; genus Paragorgia; species Paragorgia papillata. Next base: position 4,241,992 of record JAWNZC010000025.1, on the reverse strand, counting down.
CCTATACCGACGAATACCGATATCAATGTGTACAATCCTGACAAAAATTGTTGAGAGTCTTGAGATGACGATTGTCACTTTGTGTCCCAAGGACTATTGGCCCGCAGACGGATTCTAGCTCTAATTTAAGCAGTTTGTATACTTATTTAGTGCTATAAAACAGTTAAACAGAATACTGTTGCATGCATGATTTGGTTGACTAGTTGACTTGTATAACTGCATTATGGACTCATACGGCTATAATGATGCAAAAATTGCAAAGTTTGCAATTACTGAAGAAAACAGCTCAGATCCGATCCGATCCAGGATTAGCTTTATGATCGAAGCTTAGCCCTTTTGTTTAACCAACTACTGCATTTTTTTGAAGCCAAGCCACGCTGTTTGTTGTGAATGCTGTTTTGTGATTTATTACTTCAATAAGTCCGAGACTAGTTGCCTCAGTCAAAACTGTTAGGTGATTTATTAGTCCAATAAGTTCGCGATCGAGACTTGGTGCCCCTCATGCATGCGAGAGGACCGGAACTAGACTGTCCAGCTTCTTATTACACACCTACTCACGACTTACATGGTCTTAGCCATTGAATATGCAAGTACAACAATATCACGAAAAACTTTAACAATAAATAAGATCACTATTCCAAGATTAACTTAAACGTAGACATCCAACAATCATTTTTTAATACAGAAAATCTATACTGCTAAAAAAACTATTCAATAATCGTATGTATCCTAGGAAAATTCTCACTGAAAAGCCTCGAAAAAAGCAGTAAAATAATGATTCATATGCTCCATTCGCCGCTCCCCAATATATTATGCTCATCTGTATGACAGTTCTTTCTGTATATTGTTAAAGATACACACGAAAGATTTTACTCTGACGAAGAGTCTCACTCAAAAGATTACTTAGTATTTCGTTGCTATAAAAATCTCGGTATATAGCTAGTTTACCAACCACAGCACTCTATTTTTTTTACCCTATCCGACATAATGTAGTTTATTATATATAAATATATACATTCACAATAAGCAGGTATAAAGACATGGAGTAAAACTCGTTGTATATACTTACTAAGATCAATGTGATGTAAAACATACCACGAGTACGAACAATAGCTCTTAGGGTACGCATAGTTTTTCTTGACAGTTTATATTTACAATAACAAAATGCCAAAACATCTTCAGTGTGAACAATACTTCCAAATCACTATAAAATACTGTTTAATACAATAAACATCGATTGTATATTCCGTATGGTCATCAAGAAGATCAAAAATCCAAGAGTTTTCCCTCTGACAACATTTTGACAATAAATTGACTATCCGTGTATGTTTGTTAGTTATAAAAACCTTGGAAGTTTACCAGAAGTTTACTTGTTCATTTAATTAGCATTGCTATTTGGGTAAAGTGGAATTTCAATTAGTTTCAGCCGGCTTATGAGTGGTTGGCTCCTTAAGAGCTTAGACTGGTGACCTGTTCGGTTAACAATGAACTATAGACTAGATAAAACTGCTGGACTACATGGGAATGAGTCGGCAAACGTTTGAAGTGCAATACACAATACTGTCACAGAATACTGCACAATAAACAATGGTCGAACACGTCAGCACGAAGCTATACGTTGCCATGGAGTTATGAAAAGCACTGCTTTTAACCAATCATCGCGCGCGTTTCCCAAAAGTAATTTTTTGAATGTCTGCATGGTGACAAATTGTAATGGAATTTGTGAAAACACCAGGTTTATTATTTGAGATCAACTGGTCGAAAGCTAAGTACTATAAAATAATAAACGTGATGTACCACAAATCTCGCTCCTATATTCGCATTATAAAATACCACCATATTATTAATTGAGCTTTCTTTAATAACATCACCTAACATCACCGAAAAGGCATATCAATGTATATACAGTAGGTAGACTATAATATATTCAGATAGGGTATACAAATATACTATTTCAGCTTTTTCTACACTTCACAATGCCCTGAAACAGCTAGTTGCACGTCTTCCCCGTTGTGTATTTTTTTTCAAGAAGAGTTCAAATTTTCTTTCTACATTTCGTTGCATTACTGTTCTACTTTATAACAATTTCAAATACTTTTATTTATTTAATTATATCTTGCTTGCTTGACTACTTGGAACTACTCCCTGACATAATTTTCCACGGATAAGGGATTGCTTTTGAAGATTCTCTATCACTTCTGTACCATAATTTTCTTTTTTCTGATGAAAAAGCGTGTTCGCACCAGACCATTTTTGAAAAATGTTCTTTCCATTCCATCACGAACTACAACATAACCCACATAAAATGAAATGAAGACATAGAAAAGTGAAATGAAGTAAAATGAATCGAAATGAATTGAAATAAAATGAAATGAAGTAAAAGAGGAGTGAGCTAAAAACCGTTTGTTAAAGTGCCTATGTCATCCTCAGGGACTTTACATATTTATACTAATTGGAACATTCTGAGAAGATTTGTAATATATCTTCTCAGGCGAAAATTTCATCTTCATGGATTTTTTGCCGTTAAAGTTGACGGAAGTGACATCAAAAGAGGAATTTGTCTATATGAAAACCACTTTACAGATTCCTCTTTTGACGTCACTTCCGTCAACTTTAATGGCAAAAAAATCCATGAAGATGAAATTTTCGCCTGAGAAGATATATTACAAATCTTCTCAGCATGTTCCAATTAGTATAAATATGTAAAGTCCCTGAGGATGACACAGGCACTTTAACAAAATTCGTGATATTTTGATATGAAACTAAACAAGTTTCAAATTTTTTTGCTATGTGTATTTTTTGACAAATTCCTTGTAAAAAGTATCAAACTTTTATGCTAATCAAGATCACATTATTTTACCAACAAACTAAAGACATTTTTTGTTCTGAAAACTTTATTAAAATGTCTATCAATATACCTTTGGATCCCACAGCTCACTAGCTATCCCCAGGTCCTTGCAACATCGCACTAAAGCGTTTGATTTGGCAGCCTCCATGGCCTTTCCATAAACCATATTACCTTGGCCATAAAAAGTATGTTCCCCCACAGCCTGTGAAACATAGCGACCACTGCAGAAAAGAGCATATTCTCTTGTTATCAACTGACTTTTGTCTTTTTCATTCTGAAAGTAACATCATGAAATGTTCAAATATTTTACAAGAGACAAATGTGTAATGTAACATCAATTTGTGTTGGTCAGATATTACTAGTAAGTGCTCAGCTACATGCGTAAAAATCTCGCAAGTTGTTACAGCATTGTTGCCTGAACAATGCTGTAACAACTTGTTGACATATGTGAACAACATTGATAAATGAACAACATTGTTCATCATTGTTTCAACAAGTTGTTACAGCTTGATGAAACAACAACCGTTGTTCACGCATGTTGTAACAACTGAAGAACGTGTTGATACATCAACCATGTTCACCAATCACCATTGTTGTAACATTGTTGTTCATCGTTGTTATTTTGTCATGCTGTTACAACATGTTGTATCATGTGCGAACAACGTTGTTGGCTATAAAAAATGTGCTGTTGGAACAACTTGTTCATGACTGTTGATTTATCTGTGAACAAGTTGTTCGAACCATAAGTGAACAACTTGTTGACAACTTGTTCACGGCGAGCAGCACAACATTGTTCACGGCGAGCAGCACAACATTGTTCACGCCTGTTGACAACCGTGAACAAGTTGTGTGTTTTTACGCGTGTACTCCAAGGGATTGGACCATATTGGGAAAGTAGAGAAAAACTGTACTTGATCGTAGCTGGAATTACTCAACCCATGACCTTCAGTTTACTAATCCAATACTCTACCAGCCATTTTATATACTTATCAAAACTCAGCAAACCTGAAATTGAAGGGATTCGCCCCTTGGTAATAGTGCCCATCCACCTGGCCCAAAAGATTCATTCAAAATCCGTCGATATTTGATCTCTGGTAAATAGAGAAGTCCTATAAATCAAAGAGAATAATTCATAATAGAGAATATTATCAAATCATTTGCCAAGAGGTGCCAAATGCAAACGTTTTAAGTAGTACATCTACACACCATCAGGCTTTATCTCAATGTCATCCTGATTGATTGGAGCCATTAATATCTTGGATATTTCTTTAGGAAAAGCTTCTTGGGATGCACCATAAAAAGGGTTTGTTGATTTAGTTCTGCAATTTGTAATTAAAGGACATTAGCAACAAAAACTAAGTTTGTCTAATTTGAAAGAACTCATAAAATTGTAATAGAAGATCTTTTACAATTTTTTCGTATTTTTCTTCATTTTCAAGATATTTCAATTTGTTTAATATGTAAATGAGAATGGTCTCTGATGTCAGGAGCACGGTGGGGGGTGGCATGTGACAGTGGCGTAGCCAGGGGGGGAGCTGTGGGAGCCGCGGCTCCCCCCCTTTTGATAGAAAACAACAGACATGTAACTACAAAACTGATGCAATATGAATTGTGTCAGGAAATAAACTGTAAACAGTGTATTCAATCTACTGAGTGTATGCATTTTGAGTATCTATGTGACGTTTGCGTGTTTTGAGTATTTTATATGACGTTTTTTAACCTTTAGAGTCTGTAAAATCTTCCTCCAAATGCCAGGAAATGGCATTTCAGCGACTCTCGATTTCAAAATTTCCCGGGGAAGCATGCCCCCGGACCCCCCTAAAAGTTTATTTTGATTTTGGCTCCCCCCCTTTCAAAATCCTGGCTACGCCACTGGCATGTGATGAGTCACTCAAACCAAATGATTGAACAGCAGGAGGCAATCGCAAAACATTGTGCATTTGTGGGTGAACTATTAGTATACCTGTGGCTTGTTACACTGCCAGTGGAATTTCTCTCATTGTTCACATAACTATCCTCTTGCTCTTCATCTCCCGTACTAAAAAATATTGCTTGTATCTGCTTTCTCAACAAGACTGGCGCAACGAGTCGACGCATCAGAATATTTGAATAGACGAGCGCCATATTTGTTCTCACAGTTGGAGATCTATTTGTAACCACGCGGTGCTCGCTGTGAACTCCTCCCGTATCCCCATTGTCCCTACGAGCGTGGAAGAACCTCTGGCACCCCAACATGTCCTCCTACCTAGAATTACCAATAATCAGTAAGTGTGAAACGGCCTTGAATTACCAATAATTGGTAATTGTAGGATGTTAAACTTGAACACATAAAGGTAAAAATCCTAGAGGGGTGTTGTGGTCGGGGTACATTGAACTAAAAATAACTGGAACGCTACGTTCAACCGGAAGTTTGAAGCCAAATTATGCAAGTCGTACCCAGCCTTTCCACGAAAAAAACAAACACGGCCAAAACAAAAAAAGTAGAAACACGCGTGGAAGTGCGTGTCTGGGAGTCAAAACTGGCTTCATGGGAGTCAAATTTTGGCTTCAAGATTTGTATGCGCAGTTTACTGAACGTAGCGTTCCAGTTATTTTTAGTTCAATGTCGGGGTATGAGAGGCGGCACATTTTTCCGGAGGGTTGTGGTTAGGTTTAGGTCTACCGGGGGTTAGGGTTAGGTTTAGGGTTTCCGGGGGGTTAGGGTTAGGGTTGGGGTGGTGGATTGGGAATTATTTTTTTAAAATTAACGATTATTGGTAATTCTAGGCATTTTACACTTACTGATTATTGGTAATTCTAGGTAGGAGGATATGCTGGGCACCCAGGGTAGGCTAACTTAAGTTTAGTCTTCAAAAACGGCTAGTTCCTTGCTAGTTCCCACTTCTCTTGCGATGTTTACTCAGCGAATTCACGCATGCGCAAACGTTTGGCAGTGGTGATTTGCATCCTCGTACCCAGGGTCTTATCTCCGCTCCCCAGGATGAGTGTGTTGTGATTTGTAATGAGGATATCGAGTATCTGATTGGTGGATCACGAGGTATGATCACATGATGTCCTCGTGTACGAAACAAACGACCGACGTTCTTTCGACGTCGTTTTTGAGAGGGAGACACACAAGAAAGGATTCGGCTGGATTTCTCAGTCTTCTACAAGCTTTCTTCGACTTTTGTAATGGAAAGTATCGAAGCAAAGGTTGTTCACGACCATGATTATTGTTTTACAAAGGAGAAAGAAAGTGCTACTGTTGAACCTGCTGTCGAAAATGTTCCAGCGTCGTCTTCGCCGAACTCGTCGACGTTCAATTGTCTTTCACCAACGCATAGCTGTGACAGTGGAATAATCGATTCTTTCGCGTCTGATTTGGCTCAGGAGTTTGGTAAAGGAGGAAACAATCTCCTGGACTTGTTGTTAGATGAGGATCTTTATCTTGAATTGAACGGCGAAGCCGAAGACAATCGGAAAGAAAATAGTAAAACGCCAGATGTTTCCCCAGCTCCTCATGGTACTGGTGGTCCCCCGATTACTGCCGTGGTGCCAAACAAAAAACTCAACGCTACCCCAACTCAAACAAGTAATTCACTTCCCATGAATGCTCCTCCAAAAAACCTCAAGGCTATGAATGCACCTTCGAGAAATGTCCCTCCAACTTCGAGAAGTGTCCCCCGGAGAGGTGTCCTCTCTCCAGGAACTCTCCCCCCGAGAGGTGTTCCCCTGAGACAACCAAGAAATAATACTCCTCCCAAACCAGGTGAAGTTATCTATGGTGACCACAAAAAAGATAATGCTGAAGCGGCAAGGGAAAATCGAAGGAAAAAGAAAGCTTACATCCTTGGATTGGAAACAGAAGTTGCACAGCTCCGAGCAGAGAAGAATGTATTGACTGGAAAGAGCTTCCAACTGGAAGGAAAAGTCAAAGAACTGAATGAGGAAGTGGAGTATTTGAAGAGTATCTTGGCAAATGAAAGCATGTTGTCAAAGCTGATAGAAAGAGTAAACCCAGTCATTTCATTGTCTACTTTCTGTTCATCTAGGCAAACTGCACAAACAGATTCTGAGGGTGGAAAAGAAAACACAGTTTCCACACGTTCTAGGAAAAGGACTTATAATTCTCAGAAAGCAACACAGCAGCAGAATGAAAGTGACAAGAGATCTCGAAAGAGTGGTTCTGGTGGAGTTTGTCTTCATGTAAAAGACAACAAGGTTTCTCTTGAGTTTTGTCACACTTGCAGCAAGAAGGCAGCAAACTGAATCCAGTGGATATGTTATATAGTTTCCATGAAGGGAATTTCTGGAAAACATCAAAGCTGCTTTTAAATTGTTGGTATTCTAATTGCTTAGTACATGTATATATTGTATATAGTCACAAATTATGGGAGAATGGAATTGTTGATGCTTTAAATCCAACTTTTTCATAATACAAAATATTCAATTGCAAAAAAAAATAAAAAAATTTGTACAATAAGTATAAAAATACTTTCAATATTGTTTTGTTATAATAGAGTTTAAGATGTACATATACAGTAGGAATTGTGATGGTCACTGATGAAAGTGTGGAGAGCCATAATCATGGATGGCTTTTTGTTGAAGATTAGCATAGAAGTGGTTCAAAAAGAAATATGCTTCAAAAACAAAATGCGTTTGTTATACTTTTTAAATACTTCTTTTAATTCAGTTTATCTCCACTCGAAGAGCTTTCTTTTTCCTTTTCAGGAATCCAGATAACTGTTGTGACAGTTTGGGAGAAGATGTGAACTTTACATGGTAAATATTGTAATAACTTTCTTTTGATTGTATGTACAGTAATGTTTTGATTTGCATTTCATCTTGAGTTTCTGAATAAGCTGGGCTTATATTAACCCTCTCCCTACTAGGTTGCCCAAAACCAGCTACTTCGGTATTTTACTCCATCTAATGCCAGATGATTTTACTCATCAAGTAAGAACCCCTAGGAGTACAACGAAGTTCACTTTAAAAAACAATGAAAAAATTCCCTTGGAAACATTTTTGAAACATAAAAAACCTTCCTGTAAAGAAGTCCATTTTAAAATGCAATCCTCCTTGCAGTCCTGAGATCCTTGAAAATAAACCCTCCCAAATTTTGGTGTTAATAACACCAAAAAGATCATGCTGTGATTTCAGTTTCCTGACTGATTCTACATTCTCTTAATAACCTTCACAGAGTAATTTTCAGGCTATGTTTTTCACACTCAAATTCGTGTTGTGTATCAAAAATGCATTATGGTGAGAATCAACTAAGCACCTGGGACATGGATAAAACTGATTGATACTTAGGGATACAGGGGTTTCTAGTCTTTACAGTGGGAAATGGGGGCCACAGAAAAGTACCATTGAATGGGTAGGAGTGGAAAAAATGGATATTGGTGAATTAAAACCTAATACAGTGGAATCCTGTTATCTTGAATTTCCTGGGGAGGAGGGAAAAGGTTTGAGATAATTGTGGTTCAACTTCAAGATAATGAAGTTAGGAAAATAACTGCAGCAAATGCTTGGGCCTCCAGTATGAGATACAGAATGAAAACTGGGAAGTACAAGTTTTCTGGGGTTTGAGATAATGGGACTCGCTGTATTGTTATGAGATGCAAATGATGACATTAAAATGTACATCAGTCAATAAAACCAGTTCGCAAACATTGTCTTTGGTGAATTCAGCATACTATAAGAATTCTAAATTCTTTCCTGAAGAAAGTGTTGATATTGTATAAACTGAACAGTTGTTTGAAAACTTCTATTTTATCCTGAAATGTATTCTGCCAAAATAGACAACTTTTTTACTATCATTCCTGATTCCCTGACCAAATTGACCCTGATTTTATTTGATGTCAAAGACAAAGTAAAAATTAATAAGAAAATTATTGTTTTTGGCCTTTTTAATAGTCAACCTACCAATCCTACCATCAATGACCAAGTGAATATTGAATAACTATTAATTGATGGTACCAAAAAAGATAGCAGTACATTTAAGCACAATGTTTTACAACCTCAAATCACCTTGAATAACAACTAAACATGCTAAAGCCTGGTTTCCATATAGCTGTAAGAGCCGGTGGCATGGCTGCGGCAAGGGGCAATGGTCCAATTGCATACAGCTTTTTATTGCTGGCTAATTCAACACTGTCTATGATTGGACCATTGCCCCTTGCCACATCCATGCCGCTGGCTTTTACGGCTATATGGAAACCAGGCTTAAGATAGATTAAGTAAGGAAGAACGTTCCTACCAAAGTTGATAATTTTAAAACCGTATCTTCTGATAATTCTGCAAGAAACCATATTATGCATGCAAAGGATTGTGGTTAAATGTACAAGTTGTCATCTTTTTTGGTATGGTCAGTTGTATGTTGTTTCATCACCAAGGCTTGTTTGTTTGCTTGCTGGTTGGAAAGTTTAGGGCTTTTTTTATGGAATATTTTTTGACCATAAGCATTTTTCTTCCATCCCCTGAAAAGGTTGCCATCTTGACCTGATGATGGTTCAGACCAATGGACTTGGTTTTAATGAAATGCCTTCTAGTAATCTTGAAACACGAGGTAATAAAGGAAGTACAACTAAAGATAAATGTATGGTTTTTAGTGCTACAGTATTTAAGCTGGCTTGTACAATCTATCACTCAACTGTAATTCCCTGTGCTTTATTTGCCAAATGTACATGTTGAATCATCTGTTTTAGCCAGAGTAAAAATGACAAATATACAAATAATACAATATAAACCAATGTTGACAAGTTGGTGTTTAACCAAGTTAGTTATTGGATTTGTACAGTCACTACTGAGTGAACAACTACAGTACTACCCCTCAAAGCAATATATTATACCTCTCATAAAGAAAACAATGCCTGCGTTCAATCAACAATCAACACCAAATCCGTCTCCAAGTGGCTACTCACCCATGGCCTGTACATTGCATTCTTGGCCCATCTAGGTTATATTTACTAGTTTTAATATTAATCTTAGTTGAGTGATAATGATTTAAAGAATTAGGGTGGCACACCAATCTACCATAGCCAGGTGTACAGCCTAGAAACCATATAATTACCTTTTGGTACTCTTTCCTGGAAGTGCTAACATTGCTTTGATATGACAATGTCTTGGTATTAATTTCTGGTCAATGGGAAAACTAGTTCATTGAGAATAAGAATACAATCTCCAATTTGCTGATAATGGTGCAAGGTTTACCTTTGCTGTTAAGTTTTATATTGAATAAAGATTTTTCAAAACTTGTGTCAGTTGTGTTCATTTAATCATTTTTTAAATAAAATGGTATGTAGAATGGATATTCTCAATTATGGAGTTTTGAAGTTCAGGAGTCGAAGTTCTGTTACAATTTTGCAAAAGCAAATCATTTTCTTAAAATAAGTAATCAGTTTGATCTTGAATTACACTACTGTGAATTTGTGAGACATCTTTCTTGGCTGGTCTCTTATCTGAGGAAGAGTTGAAAGGATTAAAATACTGACACATTACATGATTTGCATAAAATTTATGACAGATTTGGGTAAACCATGCTTATTTTGTTATGTAGGTGATTTTAAAATGTTTGATTTGTGGGTTAACACCAATTATGTGGTAAATTTTTCATTCGTTTTTGTGATCTATCATATTAACCTATCTGTGTTATTACTGTAAAATTATACAAATCTCACTATGAAAACCTTCAAATATTTAAATGTGTATCTAAAGGCTTGTATACAAAAGCAAAGGGACTGTTTTGAGGCTGGAAGCAAGTGGAAGCAAGCAAGAATTAATGCCAATTTTGAAGAAAAATGTTTATTAAATAAAACAATCAATTTTTGTTGGGTTGGTCTTCACATGGGACTCGTGCCGTGTTGATCATTCCTTCAATCATGTTCAAGTATTGCACTTTTTATTTCCTGTATATTGCATTCTTTCATGGTTGTAAAGTTAATAAATAAATAAAAAATGTAGTTACATAAAGTACTGTTGTATTTCTGCATTCTTGGAAAGCAACACGTGGGAGCTTGGTAACCAGTTGCCACGAAAAACAAAGATGGCTGACAGCGAAGACAAGTATTCTATACTTCTCCCAACTTACAATGAAAAAGAAAACTTGCCATTGATTGTTTGGTTGATTGTAAAGTCTTTTGCTGAAAGGTAAGTCTTGTGGCTTGACGTTGATAGGGTTTTCTCGTGTGTTTAGCGAGCTATTTGTATGCTTTACCTTGACAATTCAATGTTCAGCATATTCTGCATTTTGTTTGGGCGCAAGTAACAAGTTAAAATTATTTTTGGTATAGGGTGTTCCTTTGTATCTAAATTGTCTTTTCCCACCATAGAAGACCATTTAGTTTTTGTTTCTGTATTATTTTCATAGCTGTTTAGAGTGCCTGCAATCTTGACAATTATTTTTGTTGGAAGATGGTAAATCGATTATTTTTTATGTTAGTGATGTTAGGTATAATTTTGAAATAATCATTATTGATGATGGAAGCCCTGATGGAACCTTAGAAGCAGCAAAACAATTACAAAAAATATATGGGAGTGACAAAATAGTAAGTTTATGTCTAGAATTAATAAAAAGCTTTCAATGAACACAAGTACATGACTTTGTTGAGTTGTATTGTGTATATGCAGTCACAAATGAACAATACGTCATTTTTTATATTTTAGGTTCTCAAACCAAGACCAAAAAAACTTGGTTTAGGTATTATAATACATAGTATATACTGTACTAAGTAAATATCAATCCATATGTAATAGATAAAGCATGAGCAGCTGATCTCTATCTGATTTACAAGGTGAGCTGCAAGCGAGCCGTAGTAAATCAGATACAGATCGGCTGTGAATGCTTTATCATACTTATCAAATGGACGCATCTAAATACCCATGTTTTCAAACTATTTTTCAAGCGAGTGTTTCCACGCTATTTTGAGTTCTCCCAAACTTCCACAAGTTTGTTTTCAAAATGTTATTTTATAAATATATATATATAATATATATTATTATACATATAATTTTTTTTGTTTTTCATCTTTTCTGTTTAGGCACTGCATATATCCATGGTCTTATGCATGCCACTGGGAATTATATTGTAATAATGGACGCTGATTTATCTCACCATGTAAGCAAAAAATCACAATTTTGTTGTCAGCACCAAACATGTATATCAATGTATATCATTAAAATGTTTCTTCAATTTTTGTTCTTTTTTAGCCAAAATTCATCCAAGAATTTATCAGGTTTTGTAGCTGTCACTGATTTAATTTTTGTCAGATCATTTATTATATTACATAATAATAAAATACATTACTATCTATTGACATCAGCATTTCTGAAGCAAAAACAAACAATTCTCTATCTTGCACTTTCAACTTGAAAAGTGAAATTGTCAGAGCAAATTAACTTGTGTAAGCAAAGGAGGTTTGAAAGTAAATGTGAGATTGCACAACTATCTGGAGGCCCACGTAATAATATACTAGGGATCCCCACAAGTAACCAAGACAACAACACTTGTTTTATGGCCCTTTTCCCTGCTTACGCAGGGGTTAGCCAGCAGCTCCCCACAGCAGTTTCCTCCACTTCTCTCTCTCTTGTGCATCCTCCCTTTTTAGACCACACTTTCTCATGTCACACAAGTAACCAAGCTCACGAACATACCATATGCACTGCCATGCAAGTTTTACTCGAAATATGTAAAGGAGTTTAATATTTTATTTTGCCTCAAACAGAATACAAAAGGAAGGGAATTATGACTTGGTGTCTGGGACACGTTACATTGGAAGTGGAGGAGTCTATGGCTGGGACTTGAAGAGAAAACTTATCAGGTATAAATATAAATGATAAACTTCAAGCAAACTGTAAAGAATACTTAATATCCTTTTTAATTTTTAGCCGTGTTGCCAATTACATCACTCAAGTTTTGTTGCGTCCTGGTGCTTCAGATCTAACTGGAAGTTTCAGGTGTGCTTCTTTGACATTCTATATTAAATTACACTGTTTTTAGTCCGAGGTGTTGGTGGCACCGTGGTTAGCCTGGCGTGTGCCTTTCACCTCACTAGCTCAGGTTCAATTCCTTTTCTGTACAGCTGTCTGATTAAAATACCACCTAGACTGCATGTGAAAGAGTGCTTCCAATTTGACTCTATCAAACACCACAAGTTTTCCCCTGGTGCTCTTGTTTCCTCCTGTAGCAACACTGGACCAATGAAGGATGGTCCTTACTGGACTTCTAGAGAGAGCAGACCAAATATAACTGATAGGGTTATAGGGTTATATAAATAAAGTTAATATTTTAGTAGTCCAAAGAATGCCACAATTATTTATTATTTTGGATAGACTACTGTTTAGCTGGACACCTTAGCTCCAACACTCAATTTCTAGTTTAAAAATTAACTAGCAATTTTGGTTCCATTTTTCCAGACTTTACAAGAAAAAAGTGCTCGTGGATCTTGTCAATTCGTGCAAATCGAAAGGATTTGTATTTCAAATGGAAATGATAATCCGTGCACGGCAGCTTGGGTATTCAATTGGAGAGGCAAGTCAAGTATATGAAATGTAATTTCATAGTTTTACAACAAAGTAATGAAATTGGTCAGCCGAAATAGAATTAGATTGATTTGTACAACCTAGCACAACACAAGCATACGGCATTTTCCAAAATGTATTGTACGCACGCATTGCGTACCTATTTTTTTTACCGTAACTTACTTTTTTTTTTGGTTGGTTTTCAGGTGCCTATAACCTTTGTGGATCGCGTGTACGGTGAATCGAAGTTAGGAGGATCAGAAATAATTTCATTTGCCAAAGGACTTCTTTATCTTTTTGCAACAACTTAAAAGTCTCTCAGGGTTTGATATCATGGAAAATTATTATTATTTAATATATAGATTATTACATACTGGAGTCAAGTAATTCAACCAATGGAAATTCAGGTAGAGGTTTCGTAATATAGTTAGATTGTATTTAGAAGTACGTAAAATATGTGGTTATGACTAGAATTATATGCAGTAACAGGTTTATTTAAGCGTACTGTACAATTATTTTTGTAAAGACAGTAAGTCCTGTACAGATATGATAGCGCTATACTACTGTGCATCACTATGGTTACACATTTGAATGTTCTTTTCGGCACCATCGTTCGATGTCTCCGATTTTTTTGGAGAGACAGTTTCTTGTATATAGCCATGCATAGAAGATAGCCAAGTTTGAAGAAATTTCGCCGAAGGAAACTCAAGAAATGGCGGGAAAAAGACACCTAAAGGTCTCCCATGGTTATCATGGTTTTACGCTTTTTGTAGCCGGAGTAGCAATATTCCAAAAGTAAACAAGTCATTTCAAAAACTCATTAATAATTCATGAGAAATTCAAAAGAAATTAAAGTTTAATCAGTGTCTTTATATGTGATAAAGATACCTCCTGATTTACATAAACTTTAGCATTGATTTTTTCGGCTTAGACAAGGTTATTTTTCAAACTTACTACGCCAATGAACTTACCAAGTGGTTCGTTTTGAAGCCGTTCAATAAACTCGCAGTTCGTGTCATGATAAAACGGTTCCTAGCAGCCAATCAAATGCGTAGTTCAAAACGAACTTCGGAAGATTTGGGTGAAAAGTGACGTAATCTTACTGAAGGATTTCATACATCATAACATTCTTCACAAAAAAAATAGCTATTCTACCACAAGTAGTCGGTATGGTTAGGTAGCCATCGTTTTCAAACCGTAGGGGTCACCTTTAAGTTCAACAGTATTTATTCACAGTAACCAATTTACAACAAACAATTTTTTTAAAGTTTATAAAAATACCAGTTGTCGAAATACAAAATACATCGTAATAATGCAGTATAATATAAATATATAATCGAGTTCGACGGTTGTAAAATCTGTTTATCTCACTACACATCGTTTGTGTCTTCATGTAAGTTGATCGTGTGGGTTCAGGTAGTTCTAAGTGTAATGTTGTGACGGACGTTTCAACTGATAGCTCAGCGCGGTTGTCATCAAAAATACAGAAGAAAAAAAATGGACGACTCAAAAGGACGCATCCAGTTTTTCCGCGGCTTTTCCAAAATACGTCGTCAAATATGTTCTCCCCAATGTGTAGATGCTGTAATTCGAGCTTCGCCAGCAACCCCATTGACTTGTTTGGGGAAAAGTCAAACAAGGAGAACATACTATCCATATTCCGCTCGGATATTTACGCATGCGTACCTCAACCGGAATAACAAGAATCCTGTGATTTGAAACGGATTATCCCAGAGTCTCTTGTTTCCCGGGTGGGGAACGTGGGCTCTGGGAACGAGATTGGTTTTCCTCCAAAGCTGGGCCGTAAACCAGATTTCTGATTAAGGTTAAGATTTTTGTTGTGGTTAGGTTATCCAGAAGATTGCTAAAATCTTGAGACTCACTGAGGCTTGACGACATTTTGGAAAAGCCGCGAAATGATTGGACGGGTCCTCGACTCATCTCTTTTAAACTCGACCGTGTCAATCTCGTACCCAGAGCCTTCGCTTATGTGCGGTGAAGGCTCTGGGTACGAGATTGCAACTGTAGACTAGCCTAACACACCCCAGACGATCAACTTTCAGAAATGCGATAGGCGGTGTTTGAAGAAAAGTAGTATTGAATTCCCTCCATATTCGTGTTTTTGTTCCGGGATACCAATTGTGGCTGTTGTGATGTCCGAAAAGTTGTTGTCGTAGTGCTACGAGGCTACACAAAGCAAATTGATACAAAAATCAAAAGCTCTGTACTGTTTTCTTCTCGTGAATGAACAATCTTGCGTTTTCTCTTGTGACCTAACATACTTGACACGATGTGCAAAATATATTACAAAATCAAGAGTCTTGAATATCCAGTAAGCTTCTTGTAATCAGAACTAGTCTCTCATTATCACTGATTCAGGACATCCAAATGTACATGGTCATTCGTTGTGTACGTTACGGCATTCCTTGAAGTCTCGCAATCGTTTCGTTTCACACCTGTCATAAGTTAAGCGTACATTCGCGGTATATATATCCACTATTTTCTTTTGGATCACTTTAAAGGGAATTTCGTAATCAAATTGCGGATAAACTACCTTCGTAGTACGCCCGTGTATCCTAAATTATTAATGTAATTATGAATAATGGCTCAGTTAAAATTGTATCTGAATTGATAGCCGGGAGGTTCAGGGGGGATCGGTGGTGCGTCCTCCGGAATTTGGACGTCTTCTAAATCGAGCAGACGGAGTTTCATTTCCATCTCAACTAAATTGTTCAGATCATCGTTCCATGCTTGTGATTGCACCTAGAGGAAAAACAGACTTGGAGTGAGTGAATAGGCAAGGATAGGGACACGGGAAGGAGGAAGCTCACTGGTAAACATTGACATCGCTATACAAACCACTCATATGAGTTACCTTTCTTTTGAGAAGAACGTTCAAGCCATCCACCCACAGATCAAACTATATGGGGGGAAATCACAAACGTCAATCAGTACGCGTCAGTCCTTAAGGTGAAGTAATACGAGCAACAAATTGCTGAAACTGTGTTGTGTTGCAAGTTGAATAGCGTTGTTGCACGTATTACCACCACCCACGGTAACATTATCACGCAACAATGATTTTGTTGCATGTTGAATCAGCTTGTTGCAGCAAGTAGAACTGAAGTCTACTTTTTCAACAAATTTTTTCAACTCGCAACAAAATCATTGTTGCGTTACAATGTTTAAGGTGGGTGGTGATACGTGCAACAGCGCTTTTCAACTTGCAACGCAATTTGAAGAAAAATGTTGCCCGTATGTTGCATTGTCGAAATGCTGGACTGGTGTATTGAAGAATTACAAAAACTGATCACTAGTTGGTACTAACCATTTCTTTGTTCGGCGCCACAAAATTTAATGGTTCTTTTTCTTTCATTATAAGTGAAAAAGCTAGGGGTATACTCTAAAAAACAAAATTCTCATAATTATTACATAATTTTTATTACAAACTCGATTAAGCCACGAAGAAAAATCTCACGTGACGTGCCACTGAACCAATTACCTTCTTTGCTTTTCCCGCCTCTTGTGTATGCGGGCATTCGGCACCAGTCTTCAGGTCCTCGACGTCGGCGAGTGCGACTAAACGACAACAAACCAAGAAATGGAAATTAGTATAGAAATATAAACTAATGCCAACTTTGAAAAAAATTTAGGGTTAGGGTTAGTCTTTTCTGTGAAAATAATTATAGATTTTTAGATCTTATGGATGTTTAGATTTTTCCGGATTTTTGGACTTTTAGAATTTTAAGAAAAAATTAGGAAAAAAATTTGTGGTGAACAATCTTTAGTCTGGTATTTGATTTATTACTTACATTTATTCGGCAAGCCCTCGGCACTCGGTGTTGTATTTTCTTCACAGCTACCATAATGTAAAAATCTACGGTTCTGAGACAATCTACAATACCAGTACTTGTTTTCTAAAAGACAGAATAAAATTGATATAGACCAGAATGAATATAACGAGAGGCTTAAGAATGCGGAGCCTGACTCGAAGCCTGACTCGAAGATCAAGACAGTTGGCGCATCTGATCGCTATTAAACTACAAAGTCAGCCAGTCACTTTCAAAATCTAGCAACAACGTGCAAGAACACCTTGATCAACAGGCAAAGCTGTTCAACTTTTTGTCCAACTACTCCAAAAGCGAAAGGAACAGAGAACTTAGAACATGCCTCACGGTCTCACTCAGTCACACGGCTAACAACTCACCGGAAGCATGAATAAAAGCGGAAGTAAATTGTGCAAAATCGTGACACCCAAAAAGGGAAGAAAGAAAAAATAAACCGATCCGAAACCTAAACTTCGACCTACCACAGTAGCCCGGGTAATTAACAAGAACTAACAAGAAATTATGGAAGCTCCAAACGGCAGAGTTTTCTCCTAGTTTAAAGGTGACGTACAGTCCGTTCTGCGCATGACCGCAATGTGGTCCCCAAACATGACATTCGTAGATAATTACATGAAGTACTCAGCTCAATGTAAACCGTTAGAAACAACATGTCAGAAAACCAAGTGATTCGGCGAGGATATCTCCTCGGATTTCTTCTATTTCTCCTGAAAATGTTTTGGGTATAAGTAATGAATGGGGACCAAGAAAAGCTTACAATCTTGAATAAGGTATTAGTATTATTTTTGTAAATAAAGATGTAAACATTAGTTTCGTACATGCGCAGAACGGACTGTACATCACCTTTAATGAGTGCTTACAGTTTGACTAGCAAACTTGAAACGTTAGTATCACCAAGCTACAACTCAAAACACAAATCGCCAACCTTTCGCCTTCCGTTTCGTAGTCTGTTTCTCGAACACGGTCCCTTCGGTTAGAAGGTGCAGTCTCTGAAAAGATAGACAGTGGCGTACTTTGAATTAGAACAACAAATGGAAAATCTTAGAGAGAGATATCGTAAAATTAATTCTAGTATTTACAATTGTTTGATATTCTTGGGTTGGTGCACAAAACAATGAAATGGCGGCCATATTGGTGCACAATTTTTATCCCATGGGAGTTTAACTCTATTCTTATCTAATCCAAACATTTCGTATTGTTTCACCAATCCAACGGAGCCACCAATCACGTGAGTGAAAACGATCCATTGAACCGTGAAAAGTTTACAAAAATAGTAAAGAAAATGTAAAAGTACGGCTTGGTTTTATTGTATACCTGGTTCTTGACCAACTCGACCAAGTCTGGTATTAATCTTTCTCGTAAATGGCTGCAAAAACACAGAAGAAACGGTCTGGCTTTTTTCAATAGTCTCGATATTTCGACGTCGAGAGAGAACAAAACTGGTTTCTACATTATAAAAGTGCTTTTTTTATAGATCTGGTTTTTTGACAGGTTTAAGCTGTTTATAGCTGGCTTTTTCACTGCGCTTCTCTAACCCGAACATTACCAGCGCGGGAAACATTCGATTTGTCTAATGCCACGTGACCATAAATTAACCAATAATATATTCGCAAGTGGCTTGCAGCAAGTTTTAACAAGTTGCAACAACGCGTAATCACTGCCCCCCTCCGAACCAGAAGACAGACACAATCGGATTTTATGGATCCCTGGGGTTGACACAACTTGCGTTATTTGTTTTTACTTACTGAAAGTGACATTGCTGTTTGATCCTATTTGCAGCAAAGACCCCAAAGCGGTCCTATTCCTATCAAATCTACCTCCTTATTTTATCAGGAGTAACAGTGAGTAAGGTACACGTTTAATACCCTTTCAGAAGTGCGATTTCGTTTGGCAAAATGTATATATATTTATATATTTATATCCGAAGTATATACACAATTACAAAGACACGAATTATGCTGTATACTTACGCAACCGGTTTAGATTTCAAGTCGATATCGGATCCACTGCCCTTGATCATCACGATAATTATCTTATCAACTTTCAAGTTGTGAATATATTGCTAGAAGAAAAAAGATTATCATTTTGAAGCCGAGTTTCAATGCCACAAACCATGTTCTAAGCGGTATATTAACACTACATCCGAGCCAAATCAAATATTTGTTTTTGCTTCGGTTTCAAATATCAGCTTGGTGTTTTGCTAATAACACGACAAGACAGGAAAATTTCACAGAATATTTGCACAACGATTGTCGGTTTTTTCGCAAAATTGGTAGGGACAAAGAGGGCAAGAATTATTCTCTTACACATAAAACAGCGTAAAATACTAAAATTCATGTGAAATTACAGAATGTGACAAAAGGGTTCGCAAAAAGATTGTAGGTCCACCCGGAACAAAAAAGAAACGTGAATTCACAATAACTAACGTCAAAAATTTGCCAACTTAATTATGGCACGTGCCCTTGACCGGGGGATTTTGCATTCCAGTTGTAATTGGGTCAACAACCTCGTACCCAGGTTTTCTTTGTTTGGCGCTCCTCTATCGTTGGAGACAGTAAATGACAGACATTGGGGGAAGACATTTCGTCATGCTGTAACAACACGTTGTATCATGTGCGAACAACGTTGTTGGCTATAAAAATGTGCTGTTGGAACAACTTGTTCATGACTGTTGATTTATCCGTGAACAAGTTGTTCGAACCATAAGTGAACAACTTGTCGACAACTTGTTCACGGCGAGCAGCACAACATTGTTCACGCCTGTTGACAACCGTGAACAAGTTGTGCGTTTTTACGCGTGTAAAGGATATCTGTTCTCTTAAGAACCTGATTACGTAGTTTTTATTCAGTGGCTGCAGTAATCACAACGATACAATAACATATCGGCCTTACTTTAAAAAGATCAAACGTGGGCTGCTTCTCCTTTAAAGCTTCCTTGATTTGTTCTTCGACTACGCCCATAACCTACATGATCGAAATTGCAATGAACTGGAATATAGTTTGAAGACCATGCAGTTGGGAACAGTTATAGAGATGAGTTGAACAGGGGGGTGAGACGAGAGGGCTCAGAAAGAAACCCATCAGGGAGGGGAGGGGATGAAAAAATGCGAAAAGTTCGTATTCAGGCCGGACTGGTTTCGGGTCGGTTACTATAGATCGTTTTCATGAGTCCAGCCTGAGATTCAGTTCACGCTGGTCTAATCTCAGGTCGCCTGCTAGACCGAACTGAAGCACTTTCACCTCTCAAACTCAATACGTTGTTTTAAATGAGATTGGTGTCAAATCCACATAAAATAATGATTATCCGCGACGGTCACGAGCTGTAAGGCAATTGACACAAATCTTGGGGCAACAGCGAAACCAAGCCTATGTAGTTTCAAGGCTGGCGCTGGCCTCCTGTAAACAAAAACCAAAATTCAGGTCGGTCCGAGTTCAGGCTGGCCTCATGCATGTAAACACCCCCTTCGTGAAAATACAGCCTGAACATTTTGTTAAGATTATGAAGTCTGAAGTCCAAAGAGAAGGGAGGTGTTTAAGTACAATATGGACAAAAAAAAAAACTTACTCTGCCGAAATCTTCGGACTTTGCCCTCATTTCTCTCCAGGTTCTACACACTACCTGTATACATATACAAAATAGTTCTTGGAAAGGATATTCTGTGGTAAAGAATATTGGATAATAGCCCGAAGCTGTTTCATCCGCTACAAAGAAAAGAATGCGAGAAAAATGTATTTTAAAGTTTCACAAATGCAATGCATGGTCTTTTTAAGCCAGTTTCCCACTAGGCGAATTCGTTCGCGTGAAGCGAATTTTCCGGCAATACGATTGGTTATTAAGAAAATTGGCGCGAAAAACTTGCAGCACCAACCAATTACATTGCATGAACAGGTATTTCGATTCGATTCGCGCGAACAAATTCGCCTAGTGGAAAACCGGCTTTAAGGAACCTGTTTTAAAGTGTCTATGAAACAAAAATTAAGTCTGTTTTATTTGAAAGAACGCTTAAAATTATAAAGTAACATCTTTTGCAGTTTTTTGTTTCCTTACTTCGTTCTTGAGATATTTCAGTTTGTTTGATACGCAAAATTAAACAATTTGACGTCGCATGTGTATAACGATTTCTCGACAAATGTTGAAAAAATGTTTGATATTATCAAACCAAATTAATTCAAGGAAGCATGCATGTGGATGTGTTTCGCCCAGAACACTAAACATAGATTTTCAAGTGATTATATTTGACAATAGCAAAGATATATAACTTTTTTTCGATAACTCATTATGCACATGTGACGTCAAAATGTTTAATTTGCGTATCAAACAAACTGAAATATCTCAAAAACGAAGCAAGGAGACGAAAAACTGCAAAAGATGTTACTCTATCATTTTACATGTAAAGCCCCGCACAGACGACCAAGTTTTCCTTGACAAGTTCCTTGGTAACTTTCCTTGCTCGTGTGTACGATGATCAAATTTTTCCCCCAAACATTTTCCTTGACAATTTATAATTGCTCGTGTGTACGGTTGGACAAGTTTTCCTTGACGGCAATGGTCGCGTAATAAGCTTCGGAGATGATCTTGTCAAGTTTTCCTTGACGACTATACACACGAACAATTCTCCTTGTTCAAAAGCTGGCATGACCAGTTTTTGAACAAGGCTCCTTGTCAAGAAAAAACTTGTCAATTTGTGTCGTATACACACGAAGAAATAGAACTTGTCAAGGAAAACTTGTCAAGGAAAACTTGGTCGTCTGTGCGGCGCTTTAGTGCTCTTAGTTCAAATAAGACAAACTTAATTTTCGTTTCATATAGGATTATCCTATCACTTACGCGCTTCTCCAACCTTCAATAGTCTGCAAAGTAACTTGACCAACGCGATGCTTGATTTACCAAACGGACATTCATGTCCATCTCCACGACCCATATTCTCTAGAACCACCTGAAGAGACGAAACACGTTTGGTAGACAGAAAAGATTTCTGAGTCCCAGCCTAATGACCAGTTAGGTGCTCTAACCATTGAGCCACTGAGGCTCAGCACTGAGGCTCAGATGGAGAGCTAAGGTTGCAAATGCATAGTCATATGTGCTCGTAAGCAAGCAGTTACACCAAGCTCGCAAATGTACCGCGTGCAATATGCGTACAACTTATCATGACACGAAACAACATGCAACGTCGATAACCTGTTAATCCATGCATGCAGTTAATTTGGAGGGATTGTCAGAATGGTATTCAAGTAATGCGGATTAGAAATACGTTATTCGTACCTATTCCCATTCCGGAATTAAAATAATACCCACGCGAAAATTTCACGAATTGACCTAATATACGGAAGCTAGAGAACTTGCCGTTGAAAGTTTCGTTGGAAACTTTATTTGTTTTTGCAATGGGAAATCTAACAATTTATCGCAAATCGTACTCATGGGAAGAATAGCCGCTATCGGCTTTTCTCTGTTGGCGAAACCTAGAGGTTTTTGCTTTGAAATTTAAGACAGAAATAGCATTGATCTTTAAAGTCTATTTAGAGCAGTGATTTAATATATTTTGTATATTCATTGAAAAACTAACAAAAATTGTACCGTGTAGTATCTTGGTATATTTACGTCATCAGTATGGCATTTCATATAATTTATTTCGCGAGGGCATGCACAGAGAGCGAAAAAGGTCGTCTGTTTGGGTTTTTTCCAGCCAATATACATTAGGGCATTTATACGAGAGCTGAAAAGACGCGGCTTACACAGGACGCGTCTTACATAAGACGCAAAACATTCGTATAAAAGGTACAAAGATTTATGTTTGCGTCTTACACAAGTCACGGCTTGTTCAAATCGCCATATAAATGAGTCAGTTTGCGTCTGCTCTCGTATAAGCGACCCTATTACGTTTACCTTGATGTAAGAGTCGGGGTATTGCTTGCTAAAAAACGTCATACAGTCTAACGGAAGAAGTCCAGGGGGAATTTGCTGGAAATTATCAGATAATCTCATAGGCTTCTAAGAAAAGAAAGAATACATGTCAGACAGCATGACAGATACAATGAGTGTTTATAGTCAGTTTCAGCTTGCTTTTGAAATTCGTTTGTCAACATTCGTTGGGAACTTGGTACGGAAGTTCGTTGTGAAGTTCGTCGTGAAGTTCGAATTTAATAAGCTTTGAATTGAATTATTTTGGTAAAATCACGGAGAAGATTATTTTGTTGTATAGAATATAATAATAGATACTTAAATGCCGACTTAAATTTGTATCTACCTCGCAACGTAGTTCGGAACATTGCAACGTAAGTTCGGAATGTTCATTTCAATTATACGTATCGGATTTCAAAAGCAAGCTGAAACGGACTATAATTATATATAAACAAACAAGGAAGTTAGTAGTGTTTTCGGTCAACCATCCGAGTTCCAGTGGCTCAATGGTGAGAGCGTCCGGTTGGCATTCGGAAGGTTGTGGGTTCGAGTCCCGTCTGGAGCTCAGAGAGTTTTTCTCTGAATCCTAACTTACGACAGCTTGTACAGTAAAAACAAACGAAAAAACTTTAAACAAGGAGGTTGTTGAGTTCCTAGAAGAAGTGTATTTATTTTTATTTTTTGCATTTTTGAACAATTTAATGACAAAGTTTGTGTACAGTGGGAAACATTGCGATTTTCGGGTATTGTGGTGTTTTCCGTAAAGTGTTAATGGGATACCTCAGTCATAACCTACTGCAACTGTATGTTGCGTTGGTAGTACATGCACTTACTTCAAAACCGAGTTTACGATAGTCTTTTGTCGTTCTAACTTGTATATCAAAATGTACGATGTTTGATTCAAAGATAGCTTTACGTAGACTTTCGATTTTCTCCTTTTCAACCTAAAGCATACAGAGAAATAACATGGTATATTACATGAATCTATAATTCTACATCCTTCGGTTCAAAAAAGTAACTGTCACTCGACCAACGCATAAAAGCACCAGAGACGTAGAACATACTTCTTACATATTGTTGGTTGACATGGTCAGGTTTTTCCAAGGCTGAACTATAAGTATTTCAATCTCGTTCAAACACCACTGATTATCATTACCTGATCGTCTTCTTTCATTGTCATATTCATTCTACCAACTAGAAAGTTTAACACCAGCATTTGATAGGTGTAAAGCTGATGTGCCATATCATTTGGCACACCCTTTGGATTGCGTATAATATCCTAAACAATGAGGTGGAACATAATTTTAGCATCCTGTGCATCCCTCCGTCCATCTATCCGTCCGTCCGTCTGTCCATCCATCCCTCCCTCCCTCCCTCCCTTCCTTCCTTCCTCCCTCCCTCCTTCCTTCCCTCCCTCCCTCCCTTCCCTCCCTCCTTCCTTCCCCCCTAGCTCCCTCCTTCCCTCCCTCCCTCCTTCCTTCCTTCCTTGAAAATGTAAATGGGGTGTACTTACTGTTAAGAGAACATTTCTTACTCCCTGAGATAGTATTTCACTTGCCATATTCTAAAGATTACAATACATAAAAAAACACATGAACATACTATTTGCTGATTGAAACATTTCAAATGAAAGTTTATTACCTTTCTCTTATCTGGTGGAGTTCTCATAATAATTGCATTGATAAGGGCAATTGTATTGATTTTTACATCTTGACTGACACTAAAACAATAGTAAAAACAATTTATTATGCTAATTATAATTACTAGACTGAAAAACCAGAGGTTAAACCATAATAGTTATAATTATTAATAGTAATAAATGCACAAGTCTATTAATTTTGATCTAGTAATATGCAAACTGTTATTTGATGAATTTTTCAGCTAGAACTTGTAACTAATGCTGCCACTATTTATATTGCTGCTGTTAGTGGTGGTGGCCTTTATAACCTAATAACTCCCACCATCACAGGAGGTCTTCCCTTCGGCCTTGACAAGTAAAATCATCTGGCATTATAGTCAGTTTCAGCTTGCTTTTGAAATTCGTTTGTCAACATTCGTTGGAAGGTTGGGAACTTGGTACGGAAGTTCGTCGTGAAGTTCGAATTTAATAAGCTTTGAATTGAATTCCTTTGGTAAAATCACGGAGAAGAAGATTATTTGTTGTATAGAATATAATAATAGATACTTGGTTTAAGCAGAAACAAATTGCCGACTTAAATTTGTATCTACCTCGCAACGTAGTTCGGAACGTTGCAACGTATTAAAGTTCGGAATGTTCATTTCAATTATACGTATTGGATTTCAAAAGCAAGCTGAAACGGACTATAATTAGTCTACATGATACAGTATAGTCAATGATTATATAACAGACATACTCACTTGTGAAGATGGTGTATTAGACTGTCAATTGTCACATCTTTCACCACCACTGTATAAAAATTAGGGCTGAAAACAAATCTCAATGTAAGCATATGCTACAAGGCAACATCTCAGTGTTACTGTATGTACTTATAGTCAAACTGGATGTTCTCTTGCATACGACTTTGCAATATTGATACGCAACATTGCAATTTTGATTGGTGGTTTCAATCAGCAACTTGCAAATGCTTTATCATGATTCCTTGATGGGTTGCTTAAAATATAGGTTTTAAACAACAACAGTGACATAATGTGATGTTATACTTGAAGGTAATTGCTCTAACTATGTAGAATTTTGCATTATCCAAAGTTTGGCATTTAAAACGATTTTTTAGAGCAACCAGTCCATTGAGGAATCGTGATAAAGCATTTGCAGGTTGCTGATTGAATCCATCAATCAAAATTGCAATGTTGCGTATCAATATTGCAAAGTCACACGCAAGAGAACATGTACATAAACATGTAACAATACCTGTTTTGAACAATGGACTCCAATATTGATAAAGATTTTTTTAACACAGTTGGGTCTGTTAATGCTGTTGTACTAACAAAGCTGCATAACTGTAATTACGAAGTAACATTCAATACAATTATTGTAATTGAAAATAATAGTAATCAGCACAAGCAACATCCCTTCACTGGGGATGTACAGTAGTGTGCACATGTACCGGTAGCTACTATATGTATGCACTTGTAAAGAGACACTCCCCTCTAGAGAAATAAAAGTAGCATGCTGCGTAGGCAGTGTAGAAACAACAATCAAAATATAGTAAGGTTAGATATACTGCTGAAACAGAGAACGTAGCAGTCTAATGTTTCAAGCGAAGGCCCTTTCTCTCTGACGAAGGGCCTTCGCTTGAAACGTTAGACTCCTACATTCTCTGTTTCGGCAGTATATCTAACCTCTAGAGAGTCTGTTTTCTGCAACACATTTCCAATCACATCAGCCCATTTAATGATAAAAACACCTTTCCACTTTGTGCTATATCCAAAACATCATCATTGCAGCACTAAAATACCTTTTTGACAAATACATTATTGATGAGGTCCCAAGTAACAATGCCATGCTCCATAAGTTCTTGGAAAGCTGTTAAGACATGTGCTCGTAATTCACTGGAACTATTGAAATAGTGAAAGTAAAAATTTAATACTGTACTGTATGTACATTGTACAGTAAGTACAATAAAAAAAGTCTATAAAACAAGTTGATAAAACAAGCTATTGGTTATAAAAATGAAAGACTGTAATTTATAAAGATACAGTGTATGCAACATACTCTGTTCCTCCCTCCACCATGTAAAGTAATGTTCGGAGGCCATCCAAATTAATGAACTCTGAAGCAAATGTTGGGTCCTTGCATTCAAAACAGGTAAAATATATTCAAAAAATTAGTTATTGTAAATTTTGTCATTAATTCTTAAACCTAGAATAGAGTACTTACAGTACAGAAATTGGTATCAGTGTCTCATGTTTACTGTACTGTATTGTATTGATATTAAAATACTGAGATATACAACTCTGCCAGGTTTGGTGTGAAATGATAATATTGATATTAAATATACCAACATGCTACTGAACTACTTTGTTTTTTTGTTTTTTTTGAATCCATTGAAAATATTTTATTGGGGGGGAGGGGGGAGAGGGGAGGGGTGAATAACATAATATAAAAAGGTACATACTAGATAATTAACTGATTAATGTAGTTTTACAGTACCTCTGAAGCAGTGGCCAGTTTTGATAATGCATACTTGCTTGTTTCACTGTTGCCTGATTTGATGTCTTCATAAAGTTCACGAGCCAACGTAGCCTAAAAGATTTGGACTTTTTTTCCTTATACTGACTGATATACATCTATTGGCCAATATAAAACTATACATGCAAAAAGATGTCTAGGTAAAACAAAACCCAACTGAGATAAACCCACAAACAACAAGATAAACCCACCGGTGAAGTTCCAAGCTTTAAAACTGAACCATTTGTGATTCCATGACGGTTCTTAAACAGAAAACTTTACTTAGTGAAAAAGGTCACTTAATAAATTAATCATAGATAAAATAGACAACGATATTATGGTAACTATCATACAGTAAAAAGCTACAAATATCGATACTTTACCTCCTTTATGATTTGCCAGTTTATTTACTAACCTTTTCATTAATAGTGAGATTGCTATCAGAATATTGTAAAGCATATTGTTCTGGATTGGGAATATTCCACCTAAATGAAATGAAAGCAGAATTATTTTTCACTTAATACTTTGAGGCCTGGACCTCTCCCTGTGCTGAATAAAATTGTCTGGCATTAGCCAGAATAAAATACTAAAGACTCATCTTCAGGCTTCAAAGTGTTAATGGTGGGGGTGGGCAGGCCTGACGAGGGGGGGGGGGTCAGTCTGGTTGTTGACCAGGTTAGAAGGCTCCATTTTTAACAAAACAAAAGAATATTAATATACGATGCAGTATCTTAAACATTAATCATTAAAAGTTTTATCACAGCCATGGGGGCCCTTATAACTGTTATGTGGGCTTGGATGAAATATGGTAATTCATAAAATTGCATTTTCCCTACAGTAGTTACCAGTCTGATGTTTGTTTGGTACTCAGAATTTTCCCATCAAATTGAAAATTTAAAAAAATAAAACTTTTCATCTTAACATTGTGCAGAAAGTTATACAGACCCCACCCCACCCCCCCAAAGTGAAAATCTAATGGGGAAAATAACAAGGCATGCAAGGAAATTTTGTTGGGTTTTTAATCGCTAAAACAAATCTGCAATAATGCTATAACCGTATAACAAATAAAATAACTTCAGCGACACACCACTAGAATCAATTGTCTGTTTTGTTTAAGATATTTACAAATAAAACTTCGCGACTTCTATTAAACAATAGCAATCTGCTCTGAAAATGTCACAAATTAACTAAGCAGGCGGAAAGAATAATTTTGATCTGTTCCCTGTTTACAACGTCGACCGAATGATTGTAAAACCACAACAAAATAAACACATATAGCTTGATCAACTCATTTTGAAAACGTATTTCCCTAAATCGTACCTTTAAGTGATTAGGGCTAGGATATAGGACATATATACATTGTCAATAGAAACTTATAGAAGAATTGAAACTGGTGTGATCGACTCACCCTTTGCACAGCTCTTCTATAATATCTTGAAGCTTGCGACCCTGTTTGGTTTCGTTATTAAATAGAAAATAAAATTAGAATAATCTCGATATACCATGAGGGTCTGGTCGTTGCAATGAAAGCAAAATAATCGATGGTTTAACCTTAATTCTACCTGATCGAAGTGCAGGAATGATGGCATGAAGAATTCGCCTTTGATCTTTGGTGGTTCCACGGCTAGTTTGACGAAGCCCTGTGACTCTTTCCGTTGCATGTTTATCCAAAAAAACTCGCAGGGGAAATCTTTCAATAAAGCAGTAACTAAACGAATAGAGAACTCGACACTTGGCTAGCCAGGATAAGCCGTCTTCAAATATTTTTAAGCAGCTTTTTGGGGCATATACAGTGCTTCACAATAATTCGTGTTCCATCTTGCTCCGTGGAGGAAAAACCATCGATCACGAAAGTGGTTTAAAATGACATCCAATGAAGTTCTGTGACATTCTACGACTTCTACTTCCGTCTTTGACCAAGGCAGAGACGACTAATTTATAACAACAATGACCGTATTTTTAGATCAGGAAAAGATCTAAACAGCAAGTGAAGAAATCGAAATTATTTGGCAGGGGAGGGGTAGGGACTAATTAGGGGGAAAGGATTACATGGGTTGACTAGGAGAACCATACAGAAATATAATATGGTTATGTTCACTATATTTGGCCTGGATAATCCAGATCATTGATGCCTGGAGTGGGACTAAGGAGATCTGGGAAGGTCTAGGGCGGGTTAAGGAAAGCTAAGGAGATGTAGGGAGAGCTGATCTGAGGAGACATATAGGTGGCTTTTGTTGCCCATACTATACATGTACAACAAATATTGTTCTATATTAACTATGGGTTGACTAAGGAACAGTTGCAACTGAGTTTATTCCCCAATTTGGTTGTTAAGAAATCGACAAAGGAGTTGTAAAGGCACAAGAAGCTTTTACAGCTGCCCTGTATAAAAGGGAGCTTCAATAAATGTATGTATGTAGGGTCCAGTGGCATGCTTTAATTCTTAGGCTTTGGAAAGGCTGTCTATTGACATTTAGGGTTGTTCCATCATGGTGTTCATACGCCATCTTCAGACTTATAATTTTCCCACATAACACTTGACTTTTACATTTGAAATGTTAAACTTTATTCGCCAACTTGTACAAGGAAGTACTTTCATAAGTGACCTCTTCCCAATGCAATTTTCACCCCAAAAAAATATGAGCCACTCCTTGAGAGTAGCTTCCTCCAAAACTAGCCACCCCACAATTATCATCATTATCATCATTATCATCATCATTATCATCATTACCATTATCATTATCATCATTATCATCATTACCATTATCATTATCATCATTATCATCATTACCATTATCATCATTATCATCATTATTATCATTATCATCATCATTATCATTATATATCATTTAATCATCATCATTTTCATCATCATCATCATCATCATTATCATCATTACCATTATCATTATCATCATTATCATCATTACCATTATCATCATTACCATTATCATTATCATCATTATCATTATCATTAACATCATCATTATCATCATTACCATAATCGTTATCATCATCATTATCATTATATATCATTTAATCATCATTATCATCATTATTATCGTCATCATTATCATCATCATCATTATTATTATCATTATTGTTATTGTTATTATCATTATTATTACTATTATTATTATCATTATATTATTATTATTATTATTATTATCAATATTATTATTATTATTACTATTATTATTATTATGATCTATATTCTTTATATATTATTTTTCCTCAGGATATGCAGTATTTTCCGGTCACGTGGTAACTCTTCTTCTTCCGGAGTTCAAAAGCTTTCAGCCACCTCCACAGGGGAAGCTCTCGAAAAACAACTGAAATTCACTCAAAATGCAGACTATGAGTGGTTTTGGATAGGTCTGCAATCAGAAGAAGAACTTCTTCGCTGTACTCGTATTTATTTTTTTTTGTAAGAGCTATCTTGTATTATTAATTAGTCGCCATGGCCAGACAAGAGCCAGATCTGACCGAGATGGGAACGATAGTGACTTCCTTAAAAGAAGGAACGACAATGACGAGATTTTACTCCAACAGACGACAGTCTCCAGAGACGAGAATATTTCTTTTGAAACTGGATGAATTTCAAATTGCTTGGTGGCGCATTCCTGGCAAAGAAGAAGGAGTTGGTTAGTGTGTTTGAGTGCAAGTACTGATTACTGAGACATAATTCATGAATAATTGTAACTTTTTCTGATTTTTCAGATTTATTAATTACATGCTTTCATATTTGCTTTGCCAGGTTTTGTTTTAATGTTTTTCATTTCTATATTAACCGTTTCCACTAAAGATACACACGTAACTTACTCAAACAATCGTTTATGTTGTATAGTCGATATCCGAGAAATCAAGGAAGTTCGAAGGGGAATCAGTAGCAAGGATTTCGAAAGAAATTCAGATGTCCTACGTAAACGTGATCCTAATTGTTGTCTGGTCATTTTCTACGGCCTCGAATTTAAACTCAAGACTTTGAGTTGCGTTGGTAAGGTCTAAAACTCGCTCTTTATAGTCTTAGGAAGTATTTCATAAGCTGTCCTCGCCTTACTTGTTTGAATCGGGTTTGTCTTCAGATTTTAGCATTTAATTAATCTTTCATATCATGTAATTTCACTAATTTGCACATTTTCCACCTTTACAGTATGATTAACATTGCTCTACCTTTGCAGCTCAGAATCATAAAGAACGCGAATACTGGGTTCAGGGTCTGATTTACATGATGTATGAGAATCCTTATGTGGCCCAGCCTAGTTTAACCTACAGGTTTGTTGCAATAAGAACAATGCAATGATTAATTAGAAGGTGTAACATTGTAACAATGAGAATGTAACATGCCCCACCCCCTCCCTTGGTCCCAGGGCATTTGTGAGAAAATGCGATGGGTTGAGAAAACACCCTGGTAAAGGCTGGATTTTAGTGGGAGCATGTTAAGAAATTTTTTATGAGGTTATGCAATAACCAAGGTTAACAGCTAGGTAACCGTGCACAGTGCAAGCTGGGGGTCAGCAGCCATGGGAGACTGGTACTAGCTGAGCGTTGTCATTGCCACGTTAATGGACTGCTGCAATCAGACGCAGTGTTGGAACCAGAGGAAATTAGATATTCCCACATTCCCTCCCTGCAATAGAAGTGTTCCACTTCCTGCTTTGAATTTGATTGGTGTTTGACAAATAATCTTATTTCTTATTGGCTATTCAAAAACTATTAAGACCAATCAAATTAATTGATTAGTTTATCAAATGAATTGGTCAGGCTGTATACTGATTTGTGCAGTACAATGACGTGTACTAATTAGCAAATAAGGATCCACTCTAATTGAAATGAATTTTAAGTCTTGTATATATTTTTTCCCTTTTAAAGATGGCTGTTGAAAGAATGGAATAGTTTGACTCCCGGAAATAGAAAAGAGTAAATTTATAACAAACTTTTTTATTATGTTTTTTGTACATACAATAACTATTTTTTAACTTTCTTTTACTGATTTTTTTTACATTTTCAAAAAGTTCCAATTAGTGTAATTGTTATTTATTTTCTCTTTGAGGGTATCAATGAAAGATGTCAAGCAGTTTCTCCAAAAAGCAAATATAAAGATAAATAATACCCGTGTCAGAGAATTATTTCAGGTAGTTTAAAAGTCCACTTGTACAAAGAAAATTAATTCTAACCAACCAAACAATTTAATGCTTCACCAATCACTACAACTTGGCATTTTTCTTAAAAAAGAAAATGAAATTCACAAGTATAAAAGGCAGAATGGTATTTATCGAACTGTCGATATATGTCGATGTGATCGGCCAATAACCAATCAGCCTGGAAGTTGCCAATTATTGGCTTCTACCGATTAATTTCCAATTATCGGCTTCATCTGTATTTGATAATCCTTATTAAATTGTATTTCCAGGAAATAGATGCCAAAAAAGTTGGTCACATTAATCTTGATGCATTTCGACATCTGTATGAACTGATAATGAGTCAGCGAGAGGTATGTGAATTATGCAAGGTTACTGAGTGTACATACAAATGTATACTCTACATTTATTTTGGGGTTTATTTTTAGATTGCTGAGAATTTTCATTGTTTTAAAAATGCCAGGTAAAACACAATTCACTTTTCAATAAGAAAAAAACTTAATGTTATTGTTGATTTCTGTTGCCTTCTTCATGGTGTTATTGTCAATCTACAGTAAATCTGGGGTTTTTTATTGGTTTTTAGAGATCAAATACCCTTAGAACAATTTCAGAAATTTCTCTTAGAGGAACAAAAGGTACACTGTAGCTTTATTTTTAAACGAGCTCCTCTGTAACAAAATGTTTTCTGGTAACAGTACCTGGGGAGAATATTCTCTAGAATTTGGGGTAGGGGTGTTAAGGGGTGATACAACAGATAGGACAAAACCCCAACAGCCTTCAAACGTTTTTGTTTGCAGGAAACAATTGCTCAGGATATAAACAAAGTGAAGGATTATATGACAAAATGTTTAGATGATAACACAAGATCACCAGAGCCATATTTTACAATGTCTGAAGTAAGTTATGCTTGAAGGATATGTATTTTATTTATTAGTAACAAGTCAGCTTGCTTAGGCCTAGTGCCCTAAACGTTGCACAATAGACAAATTTAATTCAAACAAATTTAATTCAAATTAACTTCGTCAGTAATGCAACGTAAATGCAACTTGTTACAGACATGTTCAGGGCCACCAAGAGAACTTGTAGGGCCTGGGGCAAATTATCGATTTGGGGCCCTTGATGCCATCACATGGGTCGATTTGGCAGCCCTGATGACATCACACGTCGTAGGGTTGTGTCTACGTGTTCTCAATTGGTCTCCTGGGTTGGCTAAAAATGAAGTTAGTGTTACTGATCTTTACGCTTTCTGGGCCTCATGTTTTCGGCTTATGTCAAAAACTCAAATCTCAAAAATTTTAGGAGGCCCTTCTCAAGTTGGGGCCCTGGGGCAACTTGCCCCCCTCTCAGCAGCCCTGGACACGTTAACAGAGACAGCCTGTTGAACAGCCTTGTAACAACTTGCTTAAAAAACTTGTGTGTTTTTACAAGTGGACTGAGTTTGCTGTGTTAAGAGGGCTAGAAAAAAACACTTTGTTAATATAGTTTTTGTTTTGTTAGTT
Organism: Paragorgia papillata; assembly: GCA_035771165.1. Classification (NCBI taxonomy): domain Eukaryota; kingdom Metazoa; phylum Cnidaria; class Anthozoa; order Scleralcyonacea; family Coralliidae; genus Paragorgia; species Paragorgia papillata. The sequence continues at coordinate 4,208,117 of JAWNZC010000025.1, read as the reverse complement.
TGTAGATTACTTATTTTCTCGTGGCAGTAGTGTGCTAAATGAAGCTCATCTTGAGGTCTATCAAGACATGACCAAACCATTAAGTCACTATTGGATAGCTTCATCACATAACACGTATGTTAGACAATATTTATGGGCATTGTACAGTTTAAAATTCAATTTTTAAGTTAATTTTTAAATCCGTTTTGAATAAGAGTTGATAGAAAGCATGGGTGGCATCTGCTGTTAGCGCACTGCCTCTCACCAAAAAGTTAAGCCCACTTAGACGGGAATAACCCCGTTGTCGAGCTTGGAACTCTTGTGAGTAGGATCTCTCCTGTGCTTCGAGGGTCTTTCGCCGGGTTCTCCAACATCTTAGCTGTGATCCGTGGTCTGAACTGTGTCGTATGGCGGCTGCCTGGAGCGCCTTTGATATGCCTCGACACAGCCACGTTCGTATCCTGGTACCCCATCGTACCCTGGATGCCAGAGTAGTGACATCGCGGACGTATCGAAAGCTTCGCTATTTATTAATAAAAAGTGTATACACGCTGTGCAAATGATGTAAATAGTATATTTGAAAGTCCTGATGTGGAAAATCTACCAACAATGAAAATTATTTTGAATAATGAAAAATTCATGCGGTAGTTTCAAGCCCATGCGGGCGGTGGACGATAAACTGAAACCTCAATTCCATTGGCCTTATCATTCATTAGACAACACATCAATTGGTAAACTACACTTCAATATTACGTTTTCAAAAGTGATGTCATGGAGTTGTCTCTGACTACTTGAGCAAGTAGTGAAAACATGATTTTGAGAATTTTTTTACATTTTTTATATTTCTACACTTGGCTTTCTAGATATTTGACAGGTGATCAATTTTCCAGTGAGTCTTCAGTTGAAGCTTATGTCAGATGTCTGAGAATGGGTTGTCGATGCATTGAACGTAAGCAGTTTGGTTTTACAAAAGCATTAAGCATGCTTCACATACAATTTTATGCAATATTACGTCAAATATTTTATCTTTAAAATAATGGTTTTACATTTTAGTGGACTGCTGGGATGGTCCAGATAACCAGCCTGTCATCTACCACGGCTTTACGCTGACATCAAAAATCAAATTTGTGGATGTGGTCAAAGCCATTAGAGATAACGCTTTTGTTGCGACTGAGTAAGTGGGAAATGCAGAGTAGCGTACATAACGTACACACTGTACATGTAACTGTTGTAACATTGCAGTAGGTCTCACAATGTAACGTAAGGTCTCACAGTGTAACGTAAGGTCTCACAATGTAACGTAAGGGCTCACAGTGTAACGTAAGGTCTCACAGTGTAACGTAAGGTCTCACAGTGTAACGTAAGGTCTCACAGTGTAACGTATAAGGTCTTACAACGTAACGTAAGGTCTCACAATGTAACGTAAGGTCTCACAGTGTAACGTAAGGTCTCATAATGTAACGTAAGGTATCACAGTGTAACGTAAGGTCTCACAGTGTAACGTATAAGGTCTTACAACGTAACGTAAGGTCTCACAATGTAACGTAAGGTCTCACAGTGTAACGTAAGGTCTCACAGTGTAACGTAAGGTCTCACAATGTAACGTAAGGTCTCACAGTGTAACGTAAGGTCTCACAGTGTAACGTAAGGTCTCACAGTGTAACGTATAAGGTCTTACAACGTAACGTAAGGTCTCACAATGTAACGTAAGGTCTCACAGTGTAACGTAAGGTCTCACAGTGTAACGTAAGGTCTCACAATGTAACGTAAGGTCTCACAACGTAACGTAAGGTCTCACAATGTAACGTAAGGTCTCACAACGTAACGTAAGGTCTCACAATGTAACGTAAGGTCTCACAACGTAACGTAAGGTCTCACAATGTAACGTAAGGTCTCACAATGTAACGTAAGGTCTCACAATGTAACGTAAGGTTTCACAATGTAACGTAAGGTCTCACAATGTAACGTAAGGTTTCACAATGTAACGTAAGGTCTCACAATGTAATGTAAGGTCTCACAACGTAACGTAAGGTCTCACAACGTAACGTAAGGTCTCACAACGTAACGTAAGGTCTCACAACGTAACGTAGCATCTTGCAACGTAAGGTCTCGATAAAAAAATCATAAATCCAGTAATATTTCTTTTTTTATTCGTTCTTTTTACATCCTAGATACCCATTAATTTTGTCGATTGAAAACCATTGCAATTTGGCCCAACAAAGAATAATGGCTTTAACATTTATAGATGTGTTTGGTGGTATGTGTTTTACCGTCATTTATCTGGCATATCTACTGTGTTTTTTTAAAGTGAAATGTGGTGAACTGCCGAGGTTTTGGGTAACGGAAAACTGACGTTTGTCAATAATAAAGTGTGAAATCACTCTGATTAAGCGCCACTCGAAATTGTTGTAGAAATTGTAAATATAAATTGTAATGTATTTTTGATCTTATTCTTATTTAAAGAAGGTCATCTGGCACAATACTTTATTGTAGAGATATCTTCTATAAATAAAGATGACTACTATAGCAAGAATTGAGAAAAGTTTATTTTTAAACTGTTCAATTTTTTCTACAGAACAGCTCTTGAGTTACCCACTTGATACAAATGAAGAATGCTTGCCATCTCCTGAGCAATTAAAATATAGAATTTTAATAAAGGTAAAACAAAGTTTAAATCTTAAATCTACTGTAGTCCAGCTTTTGTACAATAAGGCGATTGTATTTGACAGCGTGAGGGTGCCTAGGATGTCTGAGGGTTCTTCCTTTATAAGTAAAATCGCTAGACAGAGTAAAACAAGTTTTTTTGCATGGCCAGCTCAGGCAGGAATGGGATAATTTATCAAGGCCTGTAAATAGAAAGATTTTTATGTATTTTTTTTTACAGCACAAGAAACTGCCAAGTGACCCCAGTGACTATGTGCCTACAACAGAGAGAGATTTTACTTGTAAGTACTTTGGCGCTGGCTGTATACATTATAGTCAGTTTCAGCTTGCTTTTGAAATTCGTTTGCCAACCTTTGTTGGAAGGTTGGGAACTAGGTACGGAAGTTCGCGAAGTTCATTGTGAAGTTCAAATTTAATAAGGTTTGAATTGAATTTCTTTGGCGAAACACGGAGTAGATTATTTGTTGTATAGTGTTTGATGGAAATTAAGAATAATAGATACTTGGTTAAACAGAAAGAAATTGCAGACTTCAATTTGTATCTACCTCGCAATGTAGTTCTGAACATTGCAACGTAAGTTCGGAATGTTCATTTCAATTATACGTTTCGGATTTCAAAGGCAAGCTAAAACGGACTGTAAAGTACTATATCTGGTTTGAAAGCACCGAAACGTGTGTTGATAAATGGCTTAGTGTCAACTTAGTATGGTTCTACAGTATGTTCATTTGTAAGAGTTGAGTATGTTTGTGTATGTTTAGTTATGGAAGACGAGCTTAGTAACTCGACAAAAAATGGAATCTTGTACTTGGAAGACGAGATTGATAAGGTAAAATGGATGTTTGTTTGATTTTGTTTTATATTGTGGCGGATTGTTGTGGGTGGTGGTAGTGATGGTGTTGTGGCTGGTGGTGATGGTTTTGTGGGTGGTGGTGGTGGTGATGGTTTTGTTGGTGGTGGTAGTGATGGTGTTGTGGGTGGTAGTGATGGTGTTATGGCTGGTGGTGGTCGTTTTGTGGGTGGTGGTGGTGGTAGTGATGGTGTTCTGGCTGGTGGGGATGGTTTTGTGGGTGGGTGGTGGTAGTGATGGTGTTGTGGGTGGTGGTGTGTAGTGATGGTGTTGTGGGTAGTGGTAGTGGGTAGTGATGGTGTTGTGGCTGGTGGTGATGGTTTTGTGGGTGGTAGTGATGGTGTTGTGGGTGGTAGTGGTAGTGATCGTGTTGTGGGTGATGGTAGTGGTGTTGTGGCTGGTGGTGGTAGTGATGGTGTTGTTGTTGGTGGTAGTGATGGTGTTGTTGTTGGTGGTAGTGATGGTGTTGTTGTTGTTGGTGGTGGTGGTAGTGATGGTGTTGTTGTTGGTGGTGTTGTGGCTGGTGGTGTTGTGGCTGGTGGTGTTGTGGCTGGTAGTGGTAGTGATGGTGTTGTTGTTGTTGGTAGTGGTAGTGATGGTGTTGTTGTTGGTGGTAGTGATGGTGTTGTTGTTGGTGGTGTTGTGGCTGGTAGTGGTAGTGGTGGTGGTGTTGTTGGTGGTGGTGGTAGTGATGGTGTTGTTGTTGGTGGTGTTGTGGGTGGTAGTAGTAGTGATGGTGGTGTGGTGGTGGTGGTGGTGATGTTGCTGTTGGTGGTGGTAGTTGTGGTTGTGTTGTAGTTTATGTGGCTGCTGTTGCTCTTTGTTGAGGATTTATTTAATTACTGTATTTATAGGAGTGGAATCGCCATTTTTTCGTGTTGTCCAAAAATCGACTTTTCTGGACTGGCGAGCAAACAAAAAACGACGAAGACGAAGAGGAAGAACCAGCGTGGTATGGAACTATGACGTCAGAGGTAACACGGTGTTTTTCATTTAAAGACAGCTATCCCGGTAAAAAAATATTGTATTGAGAAGCACTTTAACAAAATTGTTGTGTTTGTTTCAGTCTTCAAAGGATGAACTGCATTTTGGAGAACGGTACGTAATTTGAAACTTTGTACTCAGGGTCTTATCTCCGCTCCCTTCCTCGTAGGAAAAACGTATTTGCAAGATACGTGTGGCATATATACTTACATATTGCATGTTAAATATTACACGTTACATATTTCGTATTACATATTAAATATTACACGTTAAATGTTACACATTGCATATTACACCATATTACGTATTACACATTACGTATTACACATTGGATATTACGCATAATTTCTTGGGTTCATGTCATCATGTTAAAAGGATTTCTTCGTTTAAGACCGTACCGTAAAAGATGGCGACTTGTACATTTAACCACAATTCTTTGCGTGCAGTAAATATTGTTTCTTGCAGAATTGCTGAAGATATGGTTTTAAAACGATCAACTTTGGTAGGAATGAAGTTCTTAGTTACTTAATCCGTCTTAGCATGATAAACAATGTTTATTTGAGCTGATTTGAGGCCGCAAAGTATTGTGGTTAAATGTACCTCCGCCATCTTTTTCGGTACCGTCAATTTGGGGAGGGGGAGGGAGGGGGGGGGGGGTGCCTACTATCGGAAGTTTACGGTATCAATCAATGACGGAAATCAACAAAAATTATCATTTTTTGGTTCAGGTGGTTTCACCAGAGGATAGATCGAGGAGCTTCTGCTAAACTGCTTCGAGAGTACAACAGAGGCAATGGATCGTTCCTCGTTCGAGAGTCTCAGGCTTTTGTTGGAGATTTCAGTATCACGTTTTGGTCAGTAGCATATTTTGTCTGGCGTATGTTTTTTTTTTTCATTATTATTTTGTGAAATTCGCAGGCAGACACAACATTTATGATTATAAAGCACTTTCATAATTTTTCATAATAAACTAATTTGAATATTATATAAATACGTTTTGTAGAAACACCACGTAAAATATTTATTTGCTAAGAATTAATTTGAATATTCTTTTATGTGCATCGCTTTTCTGTCCTCGTTTGTGTGTCTGCAATTCAAAAGAATCTTTGCTTCATAACGAGGCCGGAAAGACTCATTTAGATGCACATGAAATAATATTTAAAGCGAAGGCCATTTATGAAAGTGGTCTATCAAGCAGCTAAATTTAACCCTCTGTAGCTAAGCCTAACGATTGCATGTTATGTATATTATCTAATTGCCAATTGGCTCATTGTTTTTCGTTTGAGAAGCATTTAAAAAACTCTGAAGACGACAGCGCGTTTTCGGAAACAGACTGACACGAGTCCGAAGAGGAAACGTCCACGCGCGTTAAGTTAGCCTGCATATTAACGACTTTAATTTCTTTTTTTCGCTCGCCAGAAATTTAAGCCTTTATACGAAGGCTAAGTTTTAAGCTTGGTCTATTCATTTTGTTTGTATTTTGTATTTTAAAAATGCGTTCTGCCTAGCTTAAGTTTGCAAACTTTTGCAGGCGAAATGGCGAAGTACAGCATTGCCGGATCAAGTCGAAGCAGGAAAATGGTCAGGCGAAATATTACCTGGTAGAGCAAGTGACTTTTGACAGTTTGTTTAGTCTGGTAAACTATTACCAGACACGGCCTTTGAGGACCCCACAATTTGAAATCACTTTAACAGAACCAATTCCTCAGGTTAGTAAAACGACTCGTTCACTTTAAATTAAATTTAACTTATTAAATTCTTGTATGAGCCACACCATATAGTAATACGAAACGTTTTTTCTTTTTTTTTATACACAGCCAAATGCTCATCTTGAAAAAGAGTAAGTAGCACCGAGTCTCTGTTGAATGAATCAATGTCCTTTCATTTAAAGGACATTGGCAACAGAAATTAAGTTTGTCTAATTGGAAAGAACTCATAAAATTGTAATAGAAGATCTTTTACAATTTTTTCGTATCTTACTTCGTTTTCAAGATATTTCAATTTGTTTAATATGTAAATGAGATGGTATCTGACGTCAGGAGCAGGGTACAGTATTTTCACACGTAGCAAAATCAGTTATATCTCTAAATTTGTTCAATGAAATCACTTGAAACTGTGCACATAATAACGCCTTGTGACACTGAACATTTCATAACTGATGTTGCTTTAAAATACTGTACCCTGCTCCTGACGTCAGAGCCATCTCATTTACATATTAAACAAATTGAAATATCTTGCAAACGAAGAAAGACATGAAAAAGTTGTAAAAGATCTTCTATTACAATTTCACGAGTTCTTTCAAATTAAACAAACTTAATTTTTATTGCCAATACTCTTTAAACATTTTGCTGACCGAGTTTGTTATTTCCCACAGGTGGTTCCACGCCAATTTACAACGACCTGAAGCTGAAAATATGTTAAAAAGAGCGCCTAGCGATGGATATTTCTTAGTGAGAAAGAAAACCGATTCCGAATATGCCATTTCATTTAAGTAAGTTTAGTGATATTTTATTAAATTTATTTTAAGGTACACCATGTTGATTAAATTAAGTTTATTGTCGAGTTTTCGTCTCGTGAAGGAAAACCGGAGAAAACCCTCGAAGCAGAGGAGAGACTAACTTACTACAACAACTCTGCTCACACCAGTCTCAGGCTCGACAAGTAGAACAGGGTTATTCTCAGGTGGTCACCAAATCCCACTACTAACCTTTTTAACTCTGGACCTCAGCAGTGACGTGGGTGGTTGTGGTGGTGGTGGGTTGTTGTGGTGGTGGTGGGTTGTTGTGGTGGTGGTGGGCTGTGGTAGTGGGTTGTGGTGGTGGTGGGTGGTGGTGGTGGGTTGTGGGTGGTAGTGGTGGGTTGTGGGTGGTGGTAGTGTGTGGTGGTGGTGGTGGTGGGGTGTGGTGGTGGTGGGGTGTGGTGGTGGTGAGTTGTGGGTTGTGAGTGGTGGTAGTGGGTGGGGTTGTGGTGGTGGGTGGTGGTGGTGGTGGGTGGTGATGGTAGCAGTGGGTGGTGGTGGTGGGTGGTTTTGGTAGTGGGTGTTGAAGATGGGTGATGATGGTAGCAGTGGGTGGTGAGTGATGGTAGCAGTGGGTGGTGAGTGATGGTAGTGGTGGAGATAAGTGGTGATGGTTGGTGGAGGTAGTGGTGATGGTTGGTGGAGGTAGTGGTGAGGGGTTGTGGTTGGTCGTGATGGGTGGGTTGGCACATGTGATTTTGGAACATGACGTGTGGAATTTTTATAAGGGACATGCTATCGAAGAGGAGGTTCTTTTAATAAAAGCATTCATTCCATTTTGCCTTCTTCCAGGGCGGAAGGCAAGATTAAACATTGCAAGATATTTCGAGAAGGAAGATTATACACCATTGGTACAGCGCAGTTTGAAAGTCTTGTGGAACTAGTGGAGTTCTACGAAAAACATCCTTTGTATAGAAAAATGAAATTAAAACATTCCATTAACGAAGAAGTAAGTGCATTATATTTCCTTTAATGGATTTTGTGTCTCGCATTTGCCAGAAATATATTTCTTCTGAAAAACAATGTTCGTTCATTTATTCATGGTTTAAAAGTTTTCTTTTCTTTTTTAATTCTAGATACTACGTCGGATAGGCATAGTAAGTTATCTCACTGTGTAGACATATTAAAAACTTCGCTTCTCTTTGGAGCTCTATAAATAATGTGCATTTACGTACAAACCCGGAACTAGACTGTACAATACAGGCATGCTACTGATTTGCTTTGTGTTTTCCTCATGAGTTATTAACACGTTTTGAAAATATACTTATTCAATTCATTACTAATTCATGAAGAAAATTCAAAAGAAATGAATGTTTAATCAGGTATTGTCCATCGGATACAAATTCATCTTGATTTACATGAACTTTCCGATCGGTTTTCCTAACTTAAACAGCTTATATCTTAAAGATTGGTGATAAATCTAAACAATTAGATGTGTGAATTGGATAATGCCCATACAATTGTTAAATGCCCATCAGTTGACTGCTTGTATTGTGTATGTATATATATATACTATAGACGATGTAGTAAAAACCGTTGGCAGAGTGCTCAATGGAAATCCAGAGCATATTATAGTAAAAGTTCAAAACTCAACAGTTGTGATTAGACATTTTTATTACTAGTTAGTTTCGTGCCACACGCGTATGTTGTGGTACTCTTCTTTAGACCATTTTATCTGAAGACTGCCACACCATACGCGTGTAATCACAACTGTTGAGTCTTGAACGTTTACTATATATATATATATATAACTTTTTTTTTAAAAATATTTTTCTAGATGCCGGATCACGATGCTGTGGAGAACACTGATGTCTATTTGGATCCACGGTTTAGTACAAAAGTAAGGCCTGTTTCAGACAGCGTATATTTCATGAGCCATATCTAATGCGTAAATTATACAGTAATGTTTAATGTATGACATTACTCACAATTTGAATACGAATATGCATTTAATTATAGTTCATTTTAATAAGTATAGAATATACGTAGTTTTCACCCTATGACGTCAATTGCTGTACAGCTGCATTTTAAATATATTTAAATATTCTTGTGCCAGTGTGACTGAACACGACACGTTTACCGCGGGCTAGGCCAAGGCAAGGCCATGACTTGCAGTGTAAACACGGCTTAAATCTTGGTTGTTGTTGCGGCGTTGCCACGGGCTAGTTCATACATTTCTTGCATTGTTTACTCTTGCAACCTCACACATGCGCAAACGTTTGACAACGGCGTTCCTTCGACCTAACAAACATTGCTCTTTATTCTGTCTATAGCCTGTTTGTCGAGCGCTGTGGGACTATCAGGCACAGACGATTGACGAAATGAGTTTCTGTAAAGGAGCATTTATAACCAACGTTATCAAGGAAGATGGAGGATGGTAAGCAAACGTATCATCGCTAGTGCGGTTTCATTGGCTGAGCTCGTTTTCCTGTCCATGCCCAGAACGACGCAAGCTTATTGGTTACTCAGCGGGAGTCTACGATATTGACTCCCCCCGGCCAATACGGTCTTTTTCGGAGCGATGAGTTTTGGCGGGAAAGTTCATTTGAAAGCGAGTAAGAGTGCTAGAATGCCAGCATATATTATAGAATATTTGAATGAAGATACCTAGTTTCATTTAGTATGAAAAAGTAGAGTGCTGCGTAGGCAGTGTTTTGGGTAGAGCAAAGTGAAAAATCGACGTGTGTTTACCTAAAGCTGTTTACCTAAAGCTGTTTACCTAAAGCTGTTTACCTAAAGCTGTTTACCTAAAGCTGTTTACCTAAAGCTGTTTACCTAAAGCTGTTTACCTAAAGCTGTTTATCTAAAGTGGAGCAAAAGGGACTGGGACAGACTACTGACAGTGTCGTTTTTGTCTTAAGGTGGCGTGGTGATTTTGGAGATTTTCGTGGAGCTTGGTTTCCCGCCAATTTTTGTGAAGAAATAAATGTTATGATTGAACCAGCAAATGGGGGTGGCGAGGTATGTATTTGATATGACAGCTCACCAGAATTCTCTTTTCTTCCCTTCCTTTTCTTTTCTTCTGTTCCCTTTTCTTCCTATCATTTCCCCTCCCCCTTTCCTTCCTTTTTCCTCCCCTCCCCTTATCTTTTTATATATCTCCCTTATTTTTTCCTCTTCTCTCCTTTCTCTTCCCTTCCTTTTTATTCTATTCCGTTTCTTTCCTTTTCTTTAATTAAGATAGCGATATTATTTTTTCTTCTTTCTCAGGATCCGGACACGGAAAGAGTTTTGGGTGATTTACAGAAAGGCTCTATGGACATCAGGGGCTGTGTTATAGGTACGACTCAGCCTAGACATAGGCTTTTCCGTGGCTGAGCTGTGGCCTATGGGACTGGGAACTAAATTCGCTTCATGACGTAAGCGGAGTTGTCTCTCCCCAGTCCTCTCGGCCATCCCCCTCAAATTTATAGCCCCCAGCCCCCCAAATAGGAAATAGAAGGCCTAGTTCTAGGCTGGGTACGACTGACTGCGTTCAGGCACAGAATAGAAATACAACCAGAAGTCCAACTCGAGTGACAACTTGTCCGCATTTCTTCAATGCGCTTATGCGCAGGCGCGATATTTTACGTCATCCGACGCCATCCTACGCGATCCTACGCAATGTCCCACGCCATCCTACGCAATCCTGCCAAGTTTTCCCGTCAGTTTTAACCTTCTTTTGAAGGTCCAAACTGCCGGGGGAACTTGCCAGGATTGCGTAGGATGGCGAGGAATCAAGATGCGCGAGGCGACATGCGCGAGGACATAAACTTCAAAGGTTCCGACGCGAGTTGGACTTCTGGTTGTATTTCTATTCTGTGGTTCAGGGTGGGGGCTACTGATAGGGTTATCCAGTATAAATAAAGTTGATATACGACGCATTATTCACACTTTTTATGTTTTTTCTGTATTTAAAACTTCCGTTCTCGGAGGTTTAATTCAACATTCAACAATCTTTAATTTAACGTTTTATAGAGTACTTGCCCCCGCGTCGTGGACAACAGTATATTTTCTCAGTCGTATCCAATAATCTACCTGCGTTAGAAGTGGCTGCCGAAAGTGTTGAGGTACGATCACTGACCTATCTATAGGTGGACTGCATACATATACATACATACATGTCGACCGCAGTCGGAGAAGCCGAAGGCCCCTCTTTCGTTTAGCTGCTACCCTAAGGCAGAGGTGGGCGCCACTCCTCTCCCAGATGGTGTTGATTTTGCGGAGGGAGGAAAACCGGAAAACCCGGTGAAAAACCCTCGGAGCACAGGAGAGACCAACTAAACTCTACTCACATGGTCCAAGCTCGACTCACATGGTCCAAGCTCGAACGGGGCTGTTCCCAAACGGTCACCCATCCAAGTACTAACCCCGTCCAACCGGGCTTAACTATTGGTGAGAGGCAGCGCCCTAACAGCACACGCCACCCGTGCTCCCCATAAAGATAACATGGACTGCAGGTCCCCTAATATATAATATCAATGACTGAGTGACCAATTCAAAATGTCTCCTTTCTCTCACAGTAGCAACCTCCGACTTGTTCCAAGTGAATTTTTATAAGTGCTTTGATCGGACTGTGGGCGCGGCTGATCCCACGGTCAGATAAAAATATAAGGTAGAAAAACGTCAGCGGTTGCTACCATGAGAGATAGGATAAATATATATATAAGGAATACTGAAGTTTCGAGTCGTTACTAATTTTCGATTTTTTTTCTTCATATAAGTATTTGTATATATACCTCGTGGTCAAGCTACTGGCCAGAAGCTCCTTAGCTCAGTCGGTTGGAACATCTGATCTGTTCTATGACCAATTATAAGTAATATTGGGCATTTCACTCGATTACATACCATGTTCTAAGGATTTTGGGTGAAGGAAAATTCGAGTGTAGAATATATACATTTTAAGACCAAACCGGGACTAGTTGCGAAAAATGCAACTACACATGCCTTCCGGCAGGAATTGAACCCACGACCTTGCGAGTAGAGTGCAATGCTCTGACCACTGAGCCACGGAGGTCGTTGCCGAGAGCTTGATCGAGAGTTCTGTATATATAATAAGGTGGTAATGCCAGGAGAGAATTGGGTATATTATAAGTAATATTGGGCATTTCACTCGATTACATAGCATGTTCTAAGGATTTTGGGTGAAGGAAAATTCGAGTGTAGAATATATACATTTTAAGACCAAACCGGATTTGCGAAAAATGCAACTACACAGGCCTTCCGGCAGGAATTGAACCCACGACCTTGCGATTCTATGACCAGACTGCTTCGGGAACGTTACTTGATTTTAATATTTGAACAGTTTTTTTGAATGACTGAACTACGTTGTCTTGTTTGTCGTCTTCTAGGACATGACGTCGTGGATTCATTGTATTAAAGATGCTATGAGTCTTGCTAACGCTCAAGAGGAGAAAGTGCGTACGGCAATTAGGGAAAACAGAATTGATAAATCATTATCCGATCTTGTTATCTATTGTCAGACTGTGCCTTTTGAATTCGAGAGTAAGTTCAAATATACATGTGTTGGCATTACGTGTTTTACATAAGTTTATTAAAACATACTGATGTCACTTTAATAGTTAACACTTATTTACTGGCGCCGAGGGAAACAGTGTGATTTGTGGCCCCGAGACTGCCGTTGTTTCCCGAGGCGAAGCCGAGGGCAACAACGAGCAGTCGAGTGTTAAATGAAAAACGGACTTTGACACTTGATATATAACAACAATTGTTTGTTTTTCAGAGACCAGCGGTAAAGGTAAACATTACGAAATGTCTTCCTTTCCTGAAACAAAAGTGGATAGATTCACTGGCCAAAGGCATGCAGCAAAATTTGCGCAATATCCTTGTTGTCTGTCTGTCTGTCTGTCTGTCTGTCTGTCTGTCTGTCTGTCTGTCTGTCTGTCTGTCTGTCTGTCTGTCTGTCTGTCTGTCTGTCTGTCTGTCTGTCTGTCTGTCTGTCTGTCTGTCTGTCTGTCTGTCTGTCTGTCTGCCTGCCTTCCTGCCTGTCGGTTGGTTAGTCGGTCTGTCTGTTTGTCTGTTTGTCTGTCTGTTTGTATCCATTGCTTTTAGTTATTTTTCTTGACTTGGATTACGTATCACTTACATCAGTTCAGCCGAGTGTATCCGCGAGGGACTCGGGTTGACTCTTCCAACTATGATCCCACACCTATGTGGAATGCTGGCGTTCAGATGTGTGCCTTGAACTACCAAACACCAGGTGAGGAAGCTTGTTTGATCTAGAGGGAGGGGGGGGGGGGGGCGGCGGGGGGCGTGAAAATGAGTATTTTTATAAAATTTAATTTTTTGTAGACGAAGGTTTGATAATATGCTTTAATTTATGCTACTCAAGACACTAATAACGTACCGTCGAGCTGCTATTTATAGCACAAAATGCGGACAAACCAACCAAAATTGACTTTCAAATAATTGCAAATGAGCCATTATCTATTGTTCGGACTGCAAAAATTATGGGTAAAAGCGGTCAAACCTAAATAGTGACGTCACCACGACGGAGCGCTATTTGTAAACCTTTTAATTCTTGTCTAGATCGATCTATGCAAATAAATCACGGGAAATTCCTTGACAATGGATGGTGAGTTTATAGATTCTGTATCTCGTAGAATATTTCTAGGAACAGTGTTTTAGCAAGAACTTCTTGGACTTGTGTTTTTCTATTTGTAGTTGTGGTTACGTGTTGAAGCCAGATTGTGCCAGGGTGGAAGACTTTGATCCGCATAATAAGGCGTCGTTACGGGTCATTCCTTGGACTATAAGCTTAACGGTAATGATACAGACAATGGCAACCTTCTATGTATTCAGGGAGGTTCAACGACGACGACAACAACAACACTAGCTACAACAACAACAGCCAGCAACAACAACAACAGAAGCTACATCAACAACAACAACAGCAACAGCAACAACAACAACAACAACAACAACAACAACAACAACAACAACAACAGTAACTGCAACAGCAACTACAACAGCAACATCAGCAGCTGCAGCAACAACAACAGCTACAGCAGCAACAACAGCAGCAGCAGCAGCAGCAGCTACGACAACAACAACAACAGCTACAGCAACAACAAAAGCAGTAGCAGCTACAACAGCAATAATAGCAACGCATATTTGCACCTGTATAGTAATGTGGACTCAGAGCCGCGTTTTCAGTCCGATTAATTCAGTTATAAATATATTTAGAAAAGGTCAGCGTTTACTACTGTGGGAGAAAGGATCCATCTGTATGAGGCCTGATTTCAGGTTTGATGACTGGACGCTGATGCGCCTTTATATTGCTATTTTTAAATATTTTTTTAGTTTATTGGGGCAAGGCACTTGCCAAAGATTGGACGTGGAATCAGTTCACCTTTTGTCGAAGTAGAGGTCATCGGAGCACACTACGATACCTTTAAGTATAAAACTGGGACAAAATGTAAATAATTTCAATATTATTAATTGCCGTCTGTCTGTCTGTCTGTCTGTCTGTCTGTCTGTCTGTCTGTCTGTCTGTCTGTCTGTCTCTGTCTGTCTGTCTGTCTGTCTGTCTGTCTGTCTGTCTGTGTGTGTGTGTGTGTCTGTCTGTCTGTCTGTCTGTCTGTCTGTCTGTCTGTCTGCCTGCCTGCCCGCCCGCCTGCCTGCCTGCCTGCCTGCCTGCCTGCCTGTTTGTCTGTCTGCTTCTCTGTATATCGCAACCTATTTTTGCAAAGTTTTTCCAACTAATCACCTCGCTTTTGTACTTGTCACAGCTGATAATGGTTTAAATCCAGTCTGGAGTGACTCCATTGAATTCGACGTTATCTGTCCGCCAATGGCGTACATTCGTTTCGCTGTTTACGATGAAGACATGTTTGGAGACCCGAACTTTATAGCTCAGGCTGTCTATCCGCTTTGTAGTTTAAAACAAGGTGAGGAGTGGAGCAATTAATTTAGAGTTAGAAATGGACGATAATGACGATAAAGCCCATAAGTTAACGTATTTCTATTTCTTAAAGGCTATCGGTCTGTGCCTTTGAAAAATGCATACAGTGAAGAATATGAACAAAGTTCATTGTTAATTCATTTGGACATATGCAATGCTAAGGTATGACATTTAGACACTGGGTTATTAATGAACTTTGATGTAATCAGAAAAAGCGAATGACTGAGAAAATGGGAGAAAGAGAGAGGTATAAAGGAGAGAGAGAGGGGAAACGATTAAGGGAGAGAGAGAGACAGAAACGACGCGAGTAGAAGGAGGGGTTAGGGAGAGAAGGATCGAAACAAGACCTGTATGCTATAACTTAACCCAACTGAAAAAATAACCACTGGTATTAATTAGCATTGTCTGACATTGTAGGGAGATGATGAGAACTTGTACGCTTCAATTCATGAACTGCGAGACAAAATTGATCAGATTTCCACCCAGATCCAAGAAGAAGCAGCGGAGATCACGCGAGCAACCAGTGGAAATGTGGCATTACCGATGGAAGATCGCATCAATAAGATGCATCGATTGGATGCCCAGTTCCGTGAAACGCAGGAAGAGCTTCAATTATTGATGCAAGAAAGAGGTGCAAGGTCAGTAGTCAGCCAGACAATTTTCCTTTATTCTCTACCCTTTTTTATTTTCTTTAATTTTCTGTCATCCTTCCTATCTGCCTTTTTGCTTCCTTCCTTCCTTCCTTCCTTCCTTCCTTCCTTCCTTCCTTCCTTCCTTCCTTCCTTCCTTCCTTCCTTCCTTCCTTCCTTCCTTCCTTCCTTCCTTCCTTCCTTCCTTCCTTCCTTCCTTCCTTCCTTCCTTCCTTCCTTCCTTCCTTCCTTCCTTCCTTCCTTCCTTCCTTCCCTTCCTTCCTTCCTTCCCTTCCTTCCTTCCTTCCTTCCTTCCTTCCTTCCTTCCTTCCTTCCTTCCTTCCTTCCTCCCTCCCTCCCTTCCTCCCTCCCTCCCCTCCCTCCCTCCCCCCTCCCTCCCTCCCTCCCTCCCTCCCTCCCTCCCTCCCTCCCTCCCTCCCTCCCTCCCTCCCTCCCCCTCCCTCCCTCCCTCCCTCCCTCCCTCCCTCCCTCCCTCCCTCCCTCCCTTCCTCCCTCCCTCCCTCCCTTCCTTCCTGCCTCACTCCCTCCCTCCCGTCCTGCCTCCCTCTCTCGCTTCCTTCTATCTTTCCTTTCTGTCTCTATTTCTTTATGACTCCCTCCTTCTCTCTCTGCCTCCCTTTCTCTTTTCTTCCTTTCTTCTTTCCTTCTCTTCATTCCTCTCTTCTTTGTTTCCTTCCTTCTTCGTTTGTCATTCTCTCTGTCTTTTTTCTTTATTTTCTTCTTCACGAAATATTCGATGATCTCAGTACATGTCAACGTTTCCCTTTATACCATACTCTATCACTTAGACACCATGCGGCCAAAAATAAAAACCATTCTCTGGCAACCTCCACGGACGTGTGACGAGGTCCATTGTACCAGTCTCCAGCGGTAGTTTTGTACAGTGTCAATGAAAACTAACATCCGCGCTCAGTCTTACGCAAAATCACAAACCGCCGTGACGTCGCCAGCGCCGCAACTCTAAAGAACACGATAGCGCCATCGTCATGTGACAAAACGTCTATGAAAATCAAATAAGTTCCACAAGAAAACCTGTCCTACAAGAAAGAGGTATTCATCTGAAAATGTTCTTTTTCGGGACGAAAATACTGGATTGATTGTACCATTGTATAGTAGTACATAGCTAGATACAGTTAATATAGGTCAATTCATAGTTTCAACTGCTCATGCGATTGGAGTAGACCTTTCCGCATCATGAAGTGCGCGGATAACGCGTTGAGAGATTTGATTGGCTCTCGCAAAACTTCGGACATCCAAAACTTCGGACAAACATTGGACATTAGCCAATCAGATTTGTCAAAAAGAAAGATCACGTGATCCATTCACTTCATGCGGAAAGGTCTATTGTCTGCGGTGCGTATGTACTCTTATAAAGGTTCGTTTGTCGTTATTTGAACACGAGAGAAGTGTAAAGGAACTCGGCTATCGCCTCGTGTCTCTGCTCAACTTATTTCGTGTTCAAATGACGTCAAACCGACCTATATAAGAGAACACATGCACGGAGCTTTATGTTTTATTTGTTAAATCAAACAAATCTTAATATTTCAAGAACGAAGTAGGATATATGAAGACTATACTGTAGGTTCAGTTTTAATTGAATTCTTTATTTCGTGGACTGTTTTATAGTCAGTTTCAGCTTGCTTTTGAAATTCGTTTGTCAACATTCGTTGGAAGGTTGGGAACTTGGTACGGAAGTTCCTTGTGAAGTTCGTCGTGAAGTTCGAATTTAATAAGCTTTGAATTGAATTCCTTTGGTAGAATCACGGAGAAGAAGATTATTTGTTGTATAGAATATAATAATAGATACTTGGTTAAGCAGAAACAAATTGCCGACTTAAATTTGTATCTACCTCGTAACGTAGTTGGGAACATTGCAACGTAAGTTCGGAATGTTCATTTCAATTATACGTATCGGATTTCAAAAGCAAGCTGAAACGGACTATGTATAATTCTGGACTAGTGAGAAATCGTTTAACAAATTTCTAGACATCTGCTCAAAAAATAAATTTAATTTTTTACAGACCTTGTATATATCGAGAATCAGTAGTCAGCCAGAAAATACGAAAATTAAACAGATTAATTTTTAATCCAGAATTAATGCTAATCGGTTTTTGACCAACTCGGTCCAGGATATTTATGTTGAGAAAATTAACTCCAAAGATTTTTAAATTGTCATTTTTTTACGTAGTTAGAGAAATACAGGGCAGGTGTACATTTAATTTATCAGATTGTGATTTTTGTTGGAATGATGTTTACTTCTACTTTTCCAGGTCAAATGTGGTGTTAAGCCCTAATCAAACGAGAACGCAAGTCATCGCAAGTTGGCAGTCACGCTATCTCAGCCAGCCGCTCTGAATAGTTTCCCGAAAATATCATGTACCGTGACAAAGTTAAAACTTGTTTAAAACACTCATGAAACCTTTATTTTGTTAATTTGGGTGTTCGAACGACCGCCACAGAAATTCTGACTGCCAACTTGCGATGACTTGCGTTCTCGTTTGATTAGGGCTTTACAGTCATTTGCAACTCACTTTTCACCCAAATCTTCGGAAATTCGTTTGGAAGTTCGTAGTTCGTTTTGAACTCTGCATTTGATTGGTTGCTTGGTTCCTAGCAGCCAATCAAATGCGTAGTTCAAAACGAACTTTGAACTTCCCAACGAACTTGCGAACTTAGGAACGAACTTCCGAAGATTTGAGTGAGAAGTGAGTTGCAAATGACTGTAATTTCACGCAATACCTTGAGTTTTTACCCGAATTTCGTGCTTTTTCCGATATTTTTATTTTTTGGGGGGTGACATGTGACGCTCTCACATCTCAATAGTTATAAGTCATGGCGGAAGTCGAGGATAGAAAGTGAAGTCAGCTATATATTACGTCACTTTTTAGCTCCCCCCAACTGTTCCCCACGCGGTCAAAAAATAACACACAGCGTAGGGAACCGAATCTAAAGCCGGTTTTCCACTAGGCGACTTTTTTCGCGCGAAGCGACTTTTTCTTTTGTCTCATGAGCTCTGAGCTGGAACTAATCAGAAATCTATTGAATTAGGACAAAAGAAAGTCGCTTCGCGCGAAAAAAAATCGCCTATAGTGGAAAACCGGCTTAACATGATATACGAAATCCTGACTTCACTTTTGAAGCGTGACAATGACTGAACTACAATGACTAAACTTAGAGTTCCAGATCTGAAGTGGAACTCTAGGCGTATTTGTGTCGGTCGTATAGTTCTCAACAAACTTTTGCGAATGAGACTATTAAATCTCGAGATAGACAAAGGAATTAGGGAAGGAAGTTCGACACTTTTGGCTGTATGTGTGGGGGACAAAGACTATCTTCATGGTAAAAGAGACTTTGGGAATAAATGGGAAACGAACAGAAGAAAAATTGTGCAAACGTAGGATGATTTTCGAATATACCAATCGCTGCTTTCTGGCTTTCGGAGATACTATATACTATACCCAAACACCGAGGAGTGTGTTGAAAAACCAAGTCAAAGCCGAGTGTTTTTAACCAACTTCGAGGTGTTTTGATGTCAGATCAAACACAACTTTCGACTGTTTGATATAGCTTCTCAAATGAATCAGTATTTTAAGAGAAATTTGAAGTGAAAGTTGGCTTAATTTATGCAAGTGTTTGATCACATACCAAACGAGAACGCACGTCATCGCAAGTTGGCAGTCACGCTATCTCAGCCAGCCGCTCTGAATAATTTCCCGAAAATGTTATGTACCGTGACAAAGTTAAAACTTGTTTAAAACACTCATGAAACCTTTATTTTGTTAATTTGGGTGTTCGAACGACCACCACAGAAATTTGTGACTGCCAACTTGCGATGACTTGCGTTCTCGTTTGATTAGGGCTTTATATGGATTATTAATGATTTGCGACATTTCCGTAATCTCTATTTCGCTGTTTCCATGATTTCATATTCTATAATCATCCTATTTCTACAAATCCGTTTTTCTTGAGTTGTATTATAATTCCGCGATTCTTATTTTCGTGATACTTTTTTCCCAGTTTCCTAACCTATCTGATTTGCAGTAATATATTCATCACAAGCAGGAAGTCCGTGTTCTTCCTCCGATTTCTAAATACAGCCAAGCGAATTGAAAATACGAGACGAAGCCGAGTTTTTTTAACCAGCTTTACAGCTTGGCTGTATTTATAGTCAGTTTCAGCTTGCTTTTGAGTACGGAAGTTCGTTGTGAAGTTCGTCGTGTAGTATCACGGAGAAGAAGATTATTGTTGTATAGAATATAATAATAGATAGTTAGATACTTGGTTATAAAGCAGAAACAAATTGCCGACTAATTTGTATCTACTTCGCAACGTAGTTCTGAACATTACAACGTAAGTTCGGAATGTTCATTTCAATTATACGTATCGGATTTCAAAAGCAAGCTGAAAGGGACTTTATTATATAAAATAGAGAGTTTTATTGATTTTTCCGCCACTAATAAAAGTGATAATCTCACATGTGCGATTATTTATGATAATCGCACATGTGACGATTATCGCTGAATCATTATAGTTTAATGCAATTTTTGCAAGGCAATAGGACAATTTTTTTATATAATAAACAGAACAATACATGGATGCTTGGAAATTTATTTCTCGTGTTGAACAGGATATGTCACTCGTTCGCTTCGCTCACTCGTGAGATATCCTATCCTGGTCAACACTCGAAATATTAAATTTCTTATTTCCACACATCCATGTTATGTATTATTCTCTATATAATAGACGTCACAGGATGAACACTGACGAGTGTTGGATATAGTTTCTCAAACGAATCTATAAATTTGCAGAGAACGCCGATCTAAAAGTTTCTTGACCGTAAATATTGATTTAATATTTATTTCTTTTGAATTTTTCTCATGAATGGTTTGAGGGCACCTTGACTGACATACATATGTCTGGACTGACCATATTGTATTTTCTGTATAATGAAACAATCAGATCAGCCAATAATAGCTGCGTTTGCATTAAATCGCTACAGGTATTAAATCGCTCGACCGTACATGATTACAAATCGAAATATAGTAAGGTTTGAGTACTGCCGAAAATATTCGTCAGAGAAACGTTTCTTTCTGTGACGAAGGGCTTTCGCTCGCGAAACGTTAGAAACTACGTTCAATATTTTCGGCAGTACTCAATAGTTATCTTTTGATTTGTATTTCTACACTGCCTACGCAGCACTCTACTTTTATTTTCGTACATAAATACAACTAAAGTATTCAGCATCATATTAAATACCGGTATATTTTTAAAATATATTAAATTTTCTTCTCTTGGAGATAGATGTATACATAGTTTTAAAAAATATTACTATTATTATAAATATTCTATAAGCGTTCTGATATTCACCGAAAAATTATTTTTTGCTTCATGAGTCGTTGATGTAATTTTATAAGATTATTTGGGAGATGGGAGATTATCAAAAACTGGTCTAATATCTATAAAACTTCCGACAAGTCCGGTAGATCGAAAAAAAATCTTAGAAATAGTAATCTCTGGTTGTATAAACCGGAAAGACTTTTCGTTGTTTTTTTCAAAAACGTTTCCTTCAACGAAAATCCCCTAGTTTTAGGGCATGTATATAAATTTAATGATTTTTATCAAGTGAGATACGACATATATTACTTGTATTATCTTTAAAAAACCTCGATGTTTCTTTTAGGATATTTCTGAAATAGAAAGAGGACATACTGTCGAATTAAAAGCCCTCGTAATTTACGAGACCTTTGACATGTATTATACAGTAATGTCAATTTAAATTTCTGTTAGTGGCCGGCCAATCAGTATTTGGAGTAATGACCTTCGGTGACGCACGCCGGTGCCGCTACGGCCAATAGAATAAATGTCAATAGTAAAATGAGACGAACAACAGCGTTTAAACACTGATTAAATGAACACTTGATCTTGTTCTCCTTGCAATGGATCGCGAAGTGGGCTAGTTTTGCGCACAGGAAGTATGAAGGTTGAATTATAGCCGAACTGAACTGAAGAGGTTGCTCTTGTGTGCACATGGGCTGTTGGTGAAAGTCAGTTATAGTTTCGACGACGTATTCGCTGACATTTTAAAACAATATCAACACCAGTTCCTAATTAAAAAGTATAAAGCCTGCTCGTGAAAGTTTAATTTGAGGAAGTGAAATATGGCGCAGCCGACGGGCAGCCCGCGATATTCAACAATTCATTCGCAAAACTTCAATGGCATCGACAGACTTTTGGTGACTTTACAAGAAGGAACGACCATGACAAGGTTCTATTCTTCGGGGAAACGAAAACCGGAAAATCGGACTTTTCGTCTGAAGCCAGTCGAACTTCAATTGTCTTGGTGGCGGTCTCCTGGTCGCCAAGAAGGTTCAGGTGATTGTTTACAATTTACATTCTTGTTGTTTTTTTATTTTCCATTCGCGGACGAACCGTAAGACTAAACCCATTTAACACGTCCAGTCAGTCTAAATCTGCAGCTTTGAAAACAAGTTGTCACTTTATACTTAATACTCGCTCACTTTGTACATTAATCTTTCATTTCAATACAGGAAAACCAAGTTTATCGCTATTTTATAATCATAAAAATGATCAGAGACTCCCTTCTGAGTAATTATCTGGGCTCTGAACTGTATTGTTTGTCTTGCCAGGAAATGTTTAAAATGTCCGGTGTTCAAAAAGCTGTAAAGAAATTTATAAAATTACATATTTTTACAGTAAGGTTCTGATAGTGGTGTGGTTTGCTGTAAACTCTGATATTACTCGAACCCCCTTCAGAGATTTATAAAACTAGTTTCAATATTTGAGTGTGTAATATTGCAAATATATACTATATAATGGTTGCTATATACTATATAATCGTTCATTATGGTTGCTATATACTTATACTATATATATATATGGTTGCTAGATTTGGTCTGGGACTTTCTACGGTTTTGATATCAGATAGCGTTCCTCATCATTTATCTTTATATTATAGCATAAAAAATGACATGTCATCTCAGTTGAGTCATTTAATATCAACATGAATGACCTATATGGAATTATTAGGGAACCCACATCACTATAATTATACTCATAGATTAACACCATATATTAAACTTCCCATCTGAAGGGGTCTATTAAATTTACTCATTCTCTGTCTCAGGGTTGCTGGCCACACCATTTCATAATTTCCCCTATAAAACAGAAGATAAAACAAGAAGTTAAAAAACTTTCAGTTTAAACTTATTTAATTAGGCATATTTATTAGCCATCTAAATTTGTATTGGGTTTCCCTAACAAAGGCATCTGAATATTTCTGTTGTCAAGCAGATTCTGATTAAATTTTCTCCTTCCAAGTTTATCAAGCTGATAAACCTTTTCAAAAAATGTACATGTGTAATTGATATTTCCTATTACAAGAGGAACATAGAAACTTGTATTAATGTGCTAGAAGTACATAAATTCAAGTACATGAAAGGGGGTTGAATGTGCACAAAGTGTTGTCAAAATGTTGGCTAATAATACATTTAATTTCCAATGATGGATTAAGGGGGGAGGGCTAGGGTTTAGACTCAAAAGAGGACCTACCGTATGGGATTCAAAGTCTTCAGTTGTACATTTTCTATTATTTGCTTGATAAAAAAGAGAAGAAAAAAACAACCCGGCCCCCCCCCAAAAAAACCCCCAACTAAAATTAGGTCGATTATTGTTGTGCAACTGCAAGGAAATTATAATTATAGGTCAGAGATTAGCCTAGCCTGACCTTTGCAGAGGTTCTTGAGCCATAAGGTTCGGCCAGGATTAGCCACATTCACTAATCTATTTGTGCTGTCAATCAAAAATCAATTTATTTTTTTTCTATTATTTTCTTTTATTTTTTTTTCTATCTTTATTTTTTTTTCTATCTTTCTTTTTTTCACTATTATGAAAAAAAAATTTTATTGCAGATTTTACAGAGTGTGTTTTACTTGATTATTTCAATTTATATATTTTTTTAATTCATATTATACTGTAATACTGGTTAATAATTATATTGTACATGTAATATTTATTATACAATATAAATAGCTAAACTGTATGGGCATTTACAATGGCAGCCAAACTCCAGGTCCCTCCAATAATTTTGTGTGTGTGTGGGGGGGGGGGGGGGGGGGGGGGGGGGGGGGGGGTGGGGAGGGGCTGCCCTCCAATAATTTTTCCTTAATAATTAAATAATATGACTGTAAAATTGTTTTTTAATAATTTTTCAAACATAGATCTATAAATAATAAGAATTTTGAGGAAGGTCCCCTGTACTGCCCACACCTTTGCCAAGTTCACACGGATAGACCCAGTTGGCTGGATGCGAGTGCCATTGTGCTCCCCAATAGTTTCTATCTTCCACCATCCCTGAACTCAATGTTTTATTTTAACCCATTCACTCCCAAAATGTGGAATTTTCCATACTTTATTATTTTACTCTATGTCTAATGCCTGATGATTTTACTCGTCAGTGGGAGAACTCCTCGAAAGTAGGGAGTGAAAGGGTTAAAAGATACCCAGCAAATATTTATTTTTTGCTTTAAAAATTTACAGTTAATATCAGAGAAATAAAAGAGGTCCGACAGAGCAGCTTGTCGAAGGATTTTGAGAAGAATAGTGATTACTTGAAAGGAGTTGATTCAAGTCATTGTCTGGTTATTTTTTATGGAACAAGCTTTAATTTAAAAACCATAAGCTGCATTGGTAGGTGTATACAGTAATCTTTTTTTACAATATTTTATTTTGCGGTGGTCAGTACAGGAGGGCTTCAAAATGATTAAATAATAACTATATTGCTGTAAATATCTGGACTGAGAGCAGTTTTCAAGGACAGTAAACAATCTACGTATATTTCTGTTCAATGTAGCTCAAAATGCGCGAGAGTGTAACACTTGGGTGGAAGCTTTGAACTACCTTAGAAACAAGACTGTTGTTCATCCAAAAGTTGTGAGCAGGTATGAGATGAAACATCTTTTTGTCATTTGAATTACAAAATCAGGGTTTTTTTCAGCAGTTCCTTTTGCATTATCTCATTAGTATAATCTCGCATTAATTGATCATATGCATGGTAGTTCATAAAAAAGAGATTTAGCATTTCTTTGTTTTTTTTGTGGGTTTTTTCCCCTCATTATTTAGATGGCTTAAAATGGAATGGGACAGTCTTGTTCCCAATAACCAAAATGGGTATGATTTTGAGGAGTATTTATTTACTACTTGTTAAAAATAAAATATTTTTAAAATGATTTAATTAATATAATAATTGTCAGTGTTATTGAAACATTATCAATCATACATGCAGCAAAAAATATTTATAATATATAAACCACTCATGGTCTCATGCCTGCCTTACGTTGCCTGATAGCATTATAGTATACAGTACGGTACATGACCATATCTATGAGTGGTGTGAGATGAAAATATTTTTTATGTAGAATCACCATGAAGGAATTGAAACAATTTTTATTAAGAAGTAATGTTAAATTGAGCATTGCAGAAATGACAGCAAAATTCCAGGTAACAAAAGATGATCCTAATGTATCAAGTTAAAGACTCAGTAATTTAAATAAATACCTTTCATATTAAGCAACCTACTATGTGTACTATTTTAAGTGATTGCCTGAGGAGCAGTCTGCGACTGGACTGGGCCTCAGTGCCCCAAATGATCAGTCCACTACTAAGCTTAAGTGTTGCCTTTTGTGACAACAAAGTTGATCACTTATGAAAAGTTCATGAATCATCAGCTGTACAATTAAAGAAACAAATTGGGTCACTAATTTTATGTTGAATCAATTCAAGTGTTGAGTCAAGTTGATTATAATTAGTTTAAGTTGTTGATGGCAGTTGCTCAAGTTAAGTTATAATTTCTGTTAAGTCAATCCAAGTGAATTTGACGTTCTTTTTTTGTTTGATTAACTTGAGGGTTTTTTTACCACTGCAAAAAATCAATGATGTAATACTGAGAATGATCGGTGTAATCCTTTTCCTAATTATTAAATTTTAGGCAACTGATATGAATAACAATGGTCTTATTACCTTCAAAGAGTTTAAACATTTTTATGAAACTTTTATGAATCACCATAAGGCAAGTGAAATTTAATATTTTTTAATTGTATTATTAAAACCCATTCCAGCTGGAATAAATACAAAAACTGAGGTTGTCCTATAGGTTAATAAATATATATATATATATATGTAATATATCATACACTCGGAGGAGTGTTTCATCAGGATATCCAAACACTGAGACGTTTGTTGAAAACTGAGGTGAAGCCGAGGTTTTTGAACAAACTTCGAGGTGTTTGGATATCCTGATGAAACACTCCTCCGAGTGTATGATATAGCATCTCAAACAAATCAGTATTTTAAGAGAAAATTAAGATGAAAGTTTGCTTAATTTATGTAATTTCTTCCTCCGATATCCAAACCACCGACACGGTACTGATTTCCTTTGTGTTTTCTTTATGAATTATTAATGAGTTTGATATATATATATATGGATTTATTTACATGTAATTTGTGTTATTTTTTTTGTACAGGTTGGCCAGTATTTTTACACTCTTTCTAAAGATAGGTGAGAGATACTTACTTTACAATTAAATCACATTATATTTTAATGCTAATGTACTAATATGTAATTTAATATTTACTGTCAGTATTAATTTTTATTTAGGAAAAATGTGCTTGTGAAACACATCAGATCTTTTCTCTTGAGGGATCAAAAGGTTTGTAATTATGTAGTGTTTCATGTTGTTTTTATTTTATTTCAATTAATTTTAATTAATTTTTATTGTATTTCATTTTATCTTATCTTACATAATGAATAATTGAATTAGGAGTCTAAATTACTAAACTACTAAATTTAGGAGTTGTTTGCCCAAAGTGAGGAAAATGTGAAAGTTTATGTTGCAGAATATCTTGGAGAAGATCGCCAACCCGACCCTTACTTAACATTCCCTGAGGTAAGTTAAGTCATACACCAACTTATGCAATTAGGAAAAGCTGAAGACAAAACGATAAAGGTTTTATCTTTATTTTTCTTTTGTCCAAACACTTTTTTTTTTGTTTCTACAGTGTTACCTTTCTTATGCAAGTTACTTACTGTACATGTATATGTTTTGATTAGTTTTTAGATTACATATTTTCAAAGAGTAATAGTGTTTTTAAAGAAGAACACAAGAATGTCTACCAAGACATGACTCGACCTTTAAGTCATTACTGGATTGCTTCTTCACATAATACGTGAGTATTAACCATTGAATTCTAGAGTTCAATTATATTAACTGTATACTTAGCTCTGGCCCCGACTGTTGATCCATTTGTGACAGAGCCTAGCCGCTGCTCAGCACAGGCATGCCGGCCGAGCCTGCTCACAGGCTAGCTCAGCACAGCTCTCCAATGTATGTTTGTTTTTAATGTTTTTACAATCACTTTAGTTATCTAACAGGAAATCAACTTCTAAGTGAATCATCTGTTGAGGCTTATGTGAGATGCTTAAGGATGGGTTGTCGGTGTGTTGAATGTAAGAACACTTTATATCTATAGTTTATATGGAAGCATTAATGATTTAGCAAACCAACCATAAGATGTAAATAAATTAACGAATACTCAAAGGACATGGGCATAAACATGGACACGAACCCAACTGACACGCACAAACACGAACACGCACGGACACTAACACGCATAAACACTAACACGCATGAACACAGACTGATACGAATACACGAACACAAACACGCGTGTACATGAACATGTACAATACTAACACGCACGGACACGAATACGAACAGATACGAACACGCACGGACACGCACGAACACATACACATGAAACAAATACAAGACGCAAACAGTATCAGAGCAGCACCACCACAAACAAAACAATGACCCAAGTAAACACAAGTGCTAAACACAATTAACATTAATGGTTAATCTCTCATTTGAATTCACTTTTTAAAACATAAAACACTCATAATGTTTTTAGTGGACTGTTGGGATGGACCAGATAATTTTCCTGTTATTTATCACGGCAATACAATCACCTCAAAGATCAAGTTCATGGATGTCATTAAAGCCATTAGAGAGAATGCATTTGTGGCCAGCGAGTAAGTCCGTCTTTTTTCCTTCTGTTTTTTTCGGTTACAGATTATAGGAATAGGGTTTTTTGTTTGGGTTGGCGTCATTTGTCTCCTATAAACTGTAGGGTGTCCCAGTAACCACTATTATAATAATAACTACTCTTTTTGTCTTGATTATTGGATCATAGGTATCCGTTGATTCTTTCCATTGAAAACCACTGTAGTAATGCGCAACAAAGAGTCATGGCTCAAGGATTTCGCGATGTCTTCGGAGGTAACACACACACAAGCATTAGAATTCTAACCAAGACTTGTTTCATGCATGTCCCACAATCCTCGCATTCCATTTAGGGGAATTTAACTAGCCTGGTACCCTGGCCCAATCAAAGAATATGGGTCAGGTAACCACTAAAGACTTCTGCTTTCCTATTGGTTGAAATTTCGCGCGTTTTTATTGGCTATGAGTAAAACTGCAATCGTCATAAGTGGATTTAGCCCTGATGACGCGAGAATGAAATTAGTGGTTACCTGGCCCATATTTCTTTTGAAATTGGGCCAGGGTACCAGGCTAGAATTTAACTAGCATCACTAATGCTGCATTTTGATTGGCTACACTACAACGGGTCTGTTTACGATAGACTACTGTTAGCACTATAAATTCATGTTCATACTTCACAGTTCGGTTCAACTATTTTGTCTTTATAATATTTAGATTATCTTTTGACAAACCCTATTTCTCTAAACGAAGAAGCATTGCCATCACCTGAAGAATTAAAATACAAAATTATTATAAAGGTACGTTTTGTTAGTTTGCTGTTTTCCTTTTTTTTTCTCGTTTAAAAGAGGCCAGAAAAAGAAAGCTCTGCTTCGTTCTCGTGTATTCTATTTGCTTTACATTGAGCATGCACTGTCAGTTTCTTCGTTAGATGCTTGTACTCCTTCTTTCTCGTTTAAAAGAGGCCAGAAAAAGAAAGCTCTGCTTCGTTCTCGTGTATTCTATTTGCTTTACATTGAGCATGCACTGTCAGTTTCTTCGTTAGATGCTTGTACTCCGTCAAAACGGATTACTAATAGTTTCAAATTTTGTTGGCAGTGATTTGGTAGGGTTGGTGGCATTGATGGTGATTGTGGTAGTGATTATTGTAGTTGGTGGTAATGGTGGCCGTGATGGAGGTAGTAATAGTGGTGGTGATTGTGGTAGTGATGATGGCGGTGGTAGTGGTAGTGATGGTGGTAGTGATTGTGGTAGTGATTGCGGTAGTAATGGTGGTGGTAGTGATGGTGGTTGTGGTAGTGATGGTGGTAGTAATGGTGGTAGTGATTGTGGTAGTAATGGTGATGGTGATGGTGGCAGTTATGGTGGTAGTGATGATGGCAGTGGTAGTGATGGTGGCAGTTATGGTGGTAGTGATGATGGCAGTGGTAGTGATGGTGGCAGTGATTGTGGTAATGATGCATGGTGATGGTGGTCGTGGTGGACTGGTGGTGGTGGTGGTACGATGGTGACTTACACTAAAACTGGTGTCATAACTGTAGTAGTTTTAGCGTTTGGTTATATTCTTTTGTTAGTATAAGAAATTAGCTGCAGATCCTAATGACGTCGTTGCGAATACTGAAGGTAATTGTATATACATCCTTTTAGCTTTCTGGTTAAAAAAGACGAACAACCGTGAATTTCCGAGATTTTAGAGAACGAAATACTGACGTTTGGAGCAAAACCTTCCGTTCCAGTAATTTTACTTTTTCAAGCCTACCACAATTACACCCGTTTTCAAAATTACGCGACCCCGGAAGTTGACATGCATGTGGCGTGATGCGAGTTATATAGCAATTTGTTGTCACAAAATAGCGGACATTGACAATACGAACTGAGTCAGAATACAATGAAATGAGGACGCTAATGCTGACCAAATGGCGAATTATTTAACCATATAACAATGCAATCCATGGGAATGTTGAATACAATGACAAAGTAAGTTATATTGAATTGTTATAAAACTCGCATGTCGCAATATTTCCGGCATGGTGGCGTAATTTTGAAAACCGGTGTAAGGTGTATGGACATTATAAATCAGGGGGGAAATCTTTAAGAACTTTACAATTTTGTTTCTTATTGAAAATGTCGTTGTTTCAGGCAAGGATGATGTTCTTAATGAGGCTACAATGGATGGAATATTATATTTAGAAGATGAAATTGATAAGGTTTGTCTACAAAAACTTGATTATTATACGGCTAAACTTGTTTTCAGCCGGTCATTACGCCAAATGCGCACGTTGATTGGTAGCTGAGAGCAGGGGCTGAGCACTGGGGCTGAGAGGTTCGAAAAAAGCGGTAATGCCCTCCCGGCATTATGGGAAGGCATTACGTCGTTTTTAATGACCTGCAAGTTTTGGCGGGAAAATTTCTGAGTTGATTTGAATGAAAATAAAAGAGAATTAGACATTTTAGACATGGAAAATTTTAAACAATATTACATCCTGGAACATTGGTGTTTCTTTTTATAAAAACTATTTATTTAAAAGCGCGGAAAATGAATGCTTAGCCTTAACAGGTATAACAAACAAGCTCA
The DNA here is from genome assembly GCA_035771165.1 of Paragorgia papillata. Lineage (NCBI taxonomy): Eukaryota > Metazoa > Cnidaria > Anthozoa > Scleralcyonacea > Coralliidae > Paragorgia > Paragorgia papillata. The sequence goes on along the minus strand of JAWNZC010000025.1, from coordinate 4,177,923 downwards.
AAAGTAAGGTAAACGGCGACATTTGAAAACGCGAACGATGAGCTTGTTAACTTGCTTTTTTGTCGCTTGGTCTGTACGAAAACCTCTTCGTTAGTTCAAATTTCACGCGGTTTTCTTTGTTATTATGTAATAGATAAATCCCGAGAACGAGGGATTTGCTATATAAAGACCCGAGGACGCGCACTGACTTAATTTATTATTGAGGAGGTTTTCCAACAAAGTTTTGTCTTTTTTTTCCACCTTGGACAAAGATTTTCCTTGTTTTTTTCTTCATTTCGTTTCTAATTATTATTCAAGGGCTTTATGCGATATAAAGCCCTCGAAAGAACAAAGAAAACCGACTCAATAATAAATTAAGTGTCTTTATCTCCGATACAAACTGAATTGAATTGAATTGCTTTATAAATGCACGGTCTTTATCTGTATAAAGTCCAGGGAAGTATACAGATAAAGACAGAACATTGTGAAATTTGAACTAAATTAGTTAATTCCTCGAACCTCGCCATTAAGCCTACACTCGGTTCTCCGTAATTAACTCTTATTTACTAAACGTAAATGTAAAACTAATAATTGTACCTATATCTGTATACTTACTTCCAGATTACATAAATTATCTTCGTCAGAAAAATTAGCTCAATGCACGTACTGTACATAGTGCCTTGGTTATGACCTATAGTTAAGTATGGTAGTAAATGAGTTTTTGTATTTTTTGTAGGTATGGCAGCCGCATTTTTTCGTGCTGAACAGCAACAAGCTGGCTTGGTCAGAAGAACAAACATATTTTGAAGACAAAGAAGAGGAGGACACAAGCGATGAGGTCTCGAATTCTGAGGTGAGTTAATTTGATAAATTATGACTCGGCTTTGCCTCGTATTTTCAACCGGCTTGGCTGTATTTAAAGTCGAAGGACAAACACTAAGGCCTGCGCTAAACGTTGCACAATAGGCGAATTTAATTGTTTGAATTTTATTGACGAAACTGCGACGTATAACTCGATTAAATTCGACACACGAATTAAATTCGTTTCGGCAATTAAATTCGTCTGAGTTAGACGGATAATGCATGCGACGGTAATGCGTGTTTGAGGTACAAGACGAATTATCGTCGCGTCGAATTAAATGTTTCTCTTGTGTCTGTGGGAATTCGGCGCCATGTTTTCAAGAAGTCTTTTTCAGGCTCCACGTATCCAAGTAAAAACAATAATTAAATTAAGTAAAAACAATTAAATTCGGCTGAAATTTGACGTTTAACTCAACGTCGATGCAGTAACTTCGTCTGTTGTGCGACGTTTAGCGCAGGCCTACTCGTGTTGGATATATTACATAAAATATTTGCGAAAAACTGAAAATAATATACCGATGCACGTAAAGCTCCACAGAATGCATTACCGCTTCTTTCTACTAATTACTTATATATCTTATTATTTCTGTCTAGTTGTCCAACGAAGAACTTCATTTTGCAGAACCGTAAGTGTACTTTTAGATAAATGTTTTTTTCTTTTACTGTGTTAAACTAAATCCTAGTTCAATTCCGACGTTGTGTGTAATAATTTAGATCTTAATATCTTTTTAACCAGATGGTTTCATCGTGGAATAGATGGAGTGGCTGCGACAAAGCTTCTTCAGGCTTACAATAAAGGCAATGGATCGTTTCTTGTGAGAGAATCTTCCGCAGTTTTGGGTGGTTACAGTATTTCATTCTGGTGAGTTTTCGTGGATCTTGTAACTGCATGAATAATGGTCAAACGGAAGATTTGATTGATTGCTTTCTTGTCTATGGATCAAGTTTTGTCATTAGCCAAAACGTTTGTGATCTCCTGATGTATTTTTGATTGTCCTTACTCGTTAGGCGGAGTGGAGTAGCACAACATTGTCGGATCAAGACAAAACAAGTAGAGGGTGAGACGAGATATTGTCTCGGTGAAAATGATAGTTTTGTCAACTTGTACAGTTTGGTTGATTTCTATCAATCACATCCCCTACGGACGCCGAGATTTGAAATAACGTTAACGGAGGCCATCGCTCAGGTTTGTTTTTAGCTGTGCATGTTGAAATATTAGTTGGTCTTTTGTGTTCTGTTAGCCAGTTGTGCAATGTCCTTGGGTGTGGTAGTGATGATGGTGGTAGTAGTGATCGTGATGGTACTGTTCTGGTGATTTTGGTAGTGGTAATGGTGGTAGTGATGGTGGTAGTGATGGTGGCAGCACTTGATGGTGGTAGTGATGGTGGCAGCACTTGATGGTGGTAGTGATGGTGGCAGCACTTGATGGTGGTAGTGATGGTGGCAGTGATGGTGGTACTGATGGTGGTACTGATGGTGGTACTGATGATGGTACTAATGGTGGTAGTGGTGGTCGTTATGGTGGTAGTGATTATGGCAGTAATGGTGGCAGTGATGGTGGTGGTGGTGATGGTGGCAGTGATGGTAGTAATAATAGTGGTACTGATGGTGGTACTAATGGTGGTACTGATGATGGTACTAATGGTGGTGGTTGTAATTAGTGGTTGTGGTAGTAATGGTGGTATAGTGATGGTAGTGGTGATGGTGGTAGTAATGATGATGGTGGTTGTGGTAGTGATGGTGGTGGTGTGGTGGTAGTGATGGTGGTACAAAGGACAATGCAAGTGATGGAGATGGTGATGGTGCAAGTGACACTTACAGTGGTAGTGCTATAGATTATGCTAATGATGGTACTAATGCTTAATATTAATTGTTCTTTCTAGCCTAATGCCCATCTTGAAAAGGAGTAAGTATAGTCACTATTTCCAAATCCTTTTATTATTTCATCGTTATGTACCCAAAACAAGTTTTACTATAAATGAACTTATATCGTTTCTCAGGTGGTTTCATTTGGCTATGACTCGCGCTGATGCTGAGGATTTGCTGATAAGAGCTCCCACTGATGGCTCGTTCCTGGTGAGAAAAAAAGAAGTTTCCGATAAAAACCAAGAAGCTTTTGCTCTTTCCTTTAAGTAAGTAAAAGCTTTACTTTCAGTTATTTGTTATAGTTATGTACATTTGTCCAATTGTCCTTATCGTATTGGCGTTTGTAAGGAAACATAAACGTTTGGTTTAGCTTTCAAAAATGCATTAATAATTCATGCGGAAAACACAAGAAAATCATGACCGTATCGTGTCTTTATATGTGATAAAGATACCTCCTGATTTACATAAACTTTAGCTTTGATTTTCTCGGCTTAGACAAGGTTATTTTTCAAACTTACTACGCCAATGAACTTACCAAGTGGTTCGTTTTTGAAGCCATTCAATAAACTCGCAGTTCGTGTTTTATCAGATATAAAAACACTCGGCTTCGCCTCGTGTCTTTATATCTGATAAAACACTCCTGCTCGTTTATTAAACAGTACTAAAATGTTTCTGAGTCGAATCTGCAAACGTCTAATATCCAGTTCGACGCTCCAACCATTGAGCTACTGAGGCTCGAATGAAGAGCTAAGGTTGCAAATTCACAGTCACATGTACTTCCTAAGCCTTATCGTTTGCATATGAGAAAGTATATTATGAATTGTACGTATACATGCAACGTACTGCATGTGGTACGCTTGCGTTTACAAAGGATTAATATTTTTTTTGTCCGTTGTGTATTTCAGAGCCGAAGGTAAAGTGAAACACTGTCGCATTATTCAGGAGGGAAGATTGTTCACCATTGGTACGGCTCAGTTTGAATCTCTTGTGGAACTTGTGGATTATTATAAAAAAAACTCCTTGTACAGAAAGATTAAACTAAAACTCGCCATAAATGAAAAGGTGAGAAGGTTGATAATCTTGTTAATGTTGTGGGTATAATCGGTTCTTTTTTGGAGCCACTTGCAAAAACCTGATAATAGATCCTTTCCTACAAACCTCCTACACTGGGGTTTATCTTTTGTAATATTCAAACTAATGCGATCTTCTTTTTTTTTACTTTTAGGTGATTGAAGAAGTTGGAATAGTAAGTTGGTGTTTTTATTTCCATTTCATTGCATTGCATTTGATTTCACTTCACTTCACTTCACTTCACTTCGCCTCGCTTCACCTCACCTCGCTTCGCTTCGCTTCGCTTCGCCTCGCCTCGCCTCGCCTCGCCTCGCTTTATACGTCACGTTACTTGATTCTTCTTGATTCGCGCTATTTAATTTCAATATTTTCCCAATTTTTAGGACGTTTATTCACTTTACTCGGACATCTATCAAGAGCTCTATTTGGACCCAACGTTTGCCTCCAAGGTATAAAACACTTGTTAAATGAAATACAAAGCTGAGTTGAAAATTTTATTGTATTTGGAACTTATCTACATAAAAGTAAATTACTAAAAGACCTGTCTGTCTGTCTGTCTGTCTGTCCGTCCGTCCGTCCGTCCGTCCGTCCGTCCGTCCGTCCATCCGTCCGTCCGTCTGTCTGTCTGTCTGTCTGTCTGTCTGTCTGTCTGTCTTTGTTTGTCTGTCCATTCGTTCGTTTCTCCATTCGTTGTTCGTCTGTCACTGTGGTTTGCTTTTTTTTACTTTTGTTCTTTCATACAGTCGGTGTGCAAAGCCTTGTGGGACTACAATGCAGAGGTTGATGGGGAGATGTCTTTCTGTAAAGGTGCAATCATTACCAATGTTGTTAAAGCAGATGGTGGTTGGTAAGTCGCCTTGATTTACGATTTTTAATCGTGATATTTTATTCAGAATTTATGGTTATACTCTGTCGGAATTCAATATCATTCGGTGCTTAAAATTACGCTATAACTTTTGCGTTATTGAATGCTTCTTCCCAATTTTCCCCACAAATTTTATAAACGTTACACGCAGTACGACATTTCAAACTTATTTATAATTAATATTTAAACACTTTACTGTATATTTTATAATCTTACATAATTTATAATTTATTGTATATTATTATTTTATTAAGTGGAAAACCTGTAACTTAACTGGTAGCTAAGCATTTCCTCGTCTTAAATAAAGTATTGCATTATATTGCGTTGCGTTGTCTTGTATTGTATTGTATTGTATTGTATTGTATTGTATTGTATTGTATTGTATTGTATTGTATTGTATAAAGTTAATATATATTTCGAAAACGTCTTACTCCCTAAGAGCAAGGGCTGTGATGGTTCTTGAGACATAAACATTTAAAGTTATCGCCTGCACTCCCCCCCCCCCCCCCCCCCAGTCTAGATATGGTTAAGCCGTAGGGTCTGTATGTATAGGCTGCAGTAATAATTCACTCAACTTGTATGAAACGAGAACTAATGAATGTTCTCAACAAATGCTTTCACAGGTGGCGTGGAGACTTCGCGGAGTACAAGCAAACTTTGTTTCCCGCCAATTATTGTGAAGAAATAAATACGATGAACGAACCATTGACGGATAGCGAGGTATCTGTTTTATCATTATATTCATAACAATTCTAAAAATATAAAAATATTACGTTTTTGAAAATGTTTTTTCGAAAATGTTTTTTTGACAATTTCAAAGGGAATATTTGTCAAAAAAACGGGCACTTTCTGTTCGGTAAATATTCACTAATCTCTATACAACTGGATTGCTCATCCTTTATGGCCAGCGGTACTTGTAAACATTTTGAAGCCACTGGCGGCCATATTGGTACTTCAGGTCCAGTGTACCTTGCGGGTGTGATAACTAATGTGATTATTATATCTGATAATGGCAAAGATATAACTTTTTCGATAACTCATTATTCACGTGTGACGTCAAAATGTTTAATTTGCATATCAAACAAACTAAACTATCTCAAGAACAAAGCAAGGAAACGAAAAACTGCAAAAGATGTTACTCTATAATTTTAAGTGTTCTTTCAAAATAAGACAAACTTAATTTTCGTTTCATATGCACTTTAATGTTCATTTATTGTTTTTGTGTGTTTTTGAAATTTAGGAGAGCAATCGACCTTTAGGAGAATCACAGCAAGGATCAATGAATATTACCGATTGCAAAATTGGTAGGTTTGTGGATTTACAGTTGCATAACGACCTGTGAACTGTACAAATTCTGTATTCTGAATTCACTGAGCTCTCTCGCCAACCGGCAAAAACTCGTGACAGCGATAATACATTAAAATAATTTATGTATTAGGTTCGGCGCACGAGAAGAGCGATGTTTGAAACGTGCCTAAGTATTTGTTACGTCGTTATTTAGTTGATGTTTTTAATTATTTTTTTTGTCTTGTGTAGAACCATTGGCTCCCCGGGGTGGATATAACATGGTGCTGCGTATTACTGCCCCAGGAGAAAAACCTCTGGAAGTAGCAGCCAAGACTATCCAGGTGATTTTTACCGCATCTGTTTCTTTTTCTTCTTCTCCTTTTGCATCTTTCCCTTCTTTTTCGTATCCTTTTTTCTTCTTCCTCGTTGTTGTTGTTGGTGGTGGTGGTGGTGGTGGTGATGGTGTTGTTGGTGGTGTTGTTGCGTTAGTGGTGGCACTGGTGGTGTTGATGTTGGTAGTGGTGGTGGTAGTAGTGGTGTTCGTGGTGGTGGTACTGGTGGTGTTGATGTTGGTACTGGTGGTGTTGATGTTGTTACTGGTGGTGTTGCTAGTGTTGTTGTTGTTGTTGTTGGTGGTGGTAGTAGTAGTGTTGGTAGTGATGTTGATGGTGGTGGTAGTGGTGGTAGTAATGGTGTTGGTAGTGGTGGTGTTGTTGATAGTGGTAGTGGTGTTGGTAGAGGTATTAGTGGTGGTAGTAGTGGTGGTGGTAGTGGCTTTGGTATTGCTAATGCTGGTGTTGTTGTTGTTCGTGATGGTGGTGGTGGTGGTAGTGGTGGTAGTGGTAGTGGTGGTAGTGGTGGTAGTAATGGTGTTGGTAGAGGTATTGGTGGTGGTAGTAGTGGTGGTGGTAGTGGCTTTGGTATTGCTAATGGTGGTGTTGTTGTTGTTCGTGATGGTGGCAGTGGTGGTGGTAGCAGTAGCATCGTCGTTGTCATCATTGCTAATGTTTTCCATTTATCTTTTTAGGATATGGAAACGTGGGTAGAATGTATCAAAAGCGCGTCGAGCGAAATTCGACGACAAAGCAAAAAATTACAAAATAACAAAGTGCCGACCGTGACGAAAATAGACAAAATGCTCTCCGATCTTGTCGTATACTGTCAAACTGTTCCCTTTGACTTTGAAGGTAAAAAGCAGCTAGACTTCAATTAGGGATCTAAGGCTACGTTTACACGGTACCGGACGAATTCGAGACCGTTCTCGAATTAGTACGGATCCGCCTGTTTATACGGCGAAATAGGACGAATTCGAGACCGGTCTCGAATTAGTACGGTTCCGCCTGTTTACACGGCGAAATAGGACGAATTCGAGACCGGTCTCGAATTCGTCCGGTACCGTGTAAACGTAGCCTAAATTCACAAACTTGAATGTTTAGTCGCATTTTGGACGAAACTGCTCGGAAGTTGAAGTTTTGGCTAAAAATAACACAAATTTCTATTTTAACATTCTACTGCAGGAATTGGCTCTGGAAAACATTATCAAATGTCATCGATTTCGGAATCTAAAATTGACAAATACACCAGTCCAAAGAACAGCGCTCGCTTCTGTGTATATCCTTTTGTCTAGGTGGTGGTGGTGATAGTACTGATGATGGTGGTATTGTTGGTGGTAGTGATGCTAGTAGTGGTGGTATTGTTGGTGGTGTAGTTGTTGTTGTTATTGGTGGTGGTAGTGGTGGTGGTACTGGTGATTGTGGTATTGTTGTTGGTGGTAATGGTGGTAATAGTAGTGGTGCTGTAGTTGTTGTTGTTGTTGGTGGTGGTGGTACTGGTGATTGTGGTATTGTTGTTGTTGGTGGTGGTGATGGTGGTAATAATAGTGGTGCTGTAGTTGTTGTTGTTGTTGGTGGTGGTGGTAGTGGTGGTGGTGGTGGTGGTGTCGTGGCTGTTGGTGTCGTGAATGTTGTCGTACGCGTGGTTGTTGTTTTTGTTCCTGCATGTTGTTGCTGTTATACTGTTGTTCTATGGTCTTACGTTATTCCTCTTGAATTTTATTCCTTGACTGTTTCTACTTACAATCAAAACCAATTAACTAGAGTGTATCCGAAAGGAACCCGTTTGGAATCGACAAATTACGATCCAACGTCGATGTGGAATTGTGGCGTCCAACTGTGTGCCTTGAACTATCAGACACCAGGTATACGTGCGGGTCTTAAAAAAAAAAAAAAAAAATACTTGTTATTTTTTAGGATGCCAAATACTTAGAAATAGAAATATGTCTTGTTGTTACAAGAGTGGCGTTACACATTAAGCAACTTTCGCAGTGTAGTAAGCAAGCAAATGTAATTATAGTTTTATTATTGTGGCATCTTTTTGCATTATTTTATTTGTTATGTATTACAGATAGATCAATGCAAATTAACCAAGGAAAGTTTCTTGATAACGGAGGGTAAAGTTGGACTATTTATTGTGCTGCTTTCCTCTGCTCTGTTCTGTTCTGTTCTGTTCTGTTCTGTTCTGTTCTGTTCTGTTCTGTTCCCTTACTGCTCTGTTCCCTTACTGCTCTGTTCCCTTACTGCTCTGTTCCCTTACTGCTCTGTTCCCTTACTGTTCTGTTCTATTCTATGCAGATGTGGCTATATTTTAAAGCCTGATTGTACAAGATTGGAAAATTTCGATCCTTACAATACAACTGTACTTCACGACGTAAAGGCTTGTACAGTAAATCTAACGGTAAGCGTGACGTCTTTTGTCATAATGATAATTATAGTAAATAATAATAAATTACATTAATTATTATAAATTACTATAAACTATCATAAATTATCATAATTTACTATGAAGTAACATTAAATTGTCATAAAATGTTGTCATAAATTATTATGAATTATCATAAATTATCATGAATTATAATACATTTATAATTATAACAAATTCTAACTTAATTTATTTTGTTATGGTTAACAATCAATATATTCTTTTTAGATAATTGGTGCCCGGCATTTGCCTAAAATTAGTCGTGGACTTACCTCACCATTTGTGGAAGTCGAGGTTATTGGAGTACATAATGACACCTTTAAATATAAATCGCGTACTCAAGGTCAGTAGTTATGTGTGAGCTGCATTTGACATATTTTTTTTGTCAATAGGCCCGCTCTGCGGAGCACCACTTTGTCGTCAACTTTGTCATATTTTCCCCTGTCTTGAGTTAGAGCACAGCATGTTTTTGTTTATATATGTATTTTCTTGCATAAAGAAATTATGTGTTTACTTTTATTTACTGCCAGTACTGAATCAAACTCTTCGTTTTCGACTCTTCCCAATGAAATTTCAGCTACCGCAAAGTTAAAAGACAAAAGTCTGATTAAAAAGTAAACAAGAGTTCAAACATGTATATTTACATAACAAAAAGTCGCATAAATAAGTACAATACTCACGAACTCACCTTGCAATGCGGTGTACACATGCCATATATATATGTTATTGTATATGATGCCGTTGTTTGTAAGGTAGACTTTAACCATAGTCAATCGAGATATGGTCTGGAAACTCGGCAAACTTCAAAGCGCCTATAATGAGCTGTGATTTTATGTTGAACCGTATCTTACACCGTGCACATCCTTTGTTTTAGGTTTATTAATATTTAAATCGCACGGTTGAGTGACTGAACTGAAACGTTGCTATTGGACAATTCGTTTATTATACTAAAATACAATGTGTTCAGTGACCGTACACCGTGCACAAAAATGCATAAAGGCGAACAAAAAGATAAACCAAAGACTTTAGCTGAGTTTCCAGACCATATCTCGATTGACTATGCTTTAAGTGGTTAACGAGAAATGTCAAATTGCCCGACCCTTGGGGAGCACCCTTGATGACAAATAAAGTCAAATCCCCGACCCAGGAGATTGTGCTTATTTTTACGTATTATATGTTTTGTCTGTAGATTATAATGGCTTGAATCCTGTCTATATTGAGTCCATTGATTTCGACGTTAGCTGTCCGGCAATGGCTTATATTCGTTTTGCTGTTTACGATGAAGACATGTTTGGAGACCCGAACTTTATAGCTCAGGCTGTTTTCCCGTTTTGTAGCCTCAGAACAGGTAATGATGGTGGTGGTGAAGAGGATGGTGATAATGGTGGTGATGGTGGTGATGGTGGTTATGATGATGGTGGTGGTGATGGTGATGATGGTAGTGATTGTCATGATGGTAGTGATGGTGATGGTGGTGGTGATGGTGATGATGGTGGTGGTGATGGCGGTGGTGATGGTAGTGATGGTCATGATGGTAGTGATGGTGATGGTGGTGGTGATGGTGGTGGTGGTGATGATGGTGATGATGATGATGGTGGTGATGATGATGGTGATGATGGTGGTGGTGGTGGTGGTGGTGATGATGGTAGTGATGATGATGGTAGTGATGGTGATGATGATGGTGGTGGTGGTGGTGGTGGCGATGGTGGTGATGGTGGTGATGGTGGTGATGGTGATGGTGATGGTAATGTTGATGATAATGATGATGATGATGGTCGTGGTGGTGATGGTCGTAGTGATGGTGGTGATAATGGTGATGATATGGTGATGGTGACGATCATGGTAATGATATGACTAATTATTAATCAACTGCGCAGTCTGTATGGGAAAGTTATATACCTGAGGTTTTTAAAATGTTGTTATTTGCAGGTTATAGATCAGTCCCTTTGAAAAATGCATACAGTGAAGACTTTGAACTTAGTTCGCTTTTAGTATTCTTAGATATCGATATGGTAAGCAAGATTCCAATGAGTGTTGTTTGCGTTGTTTTTCTACAGTGATCCGGTATGTACATTCACGCCTGTTTATAGATGTGTGTGTTTACTGTTACAGTCAAAATGGAACCTTCCCACTTCCACTTCTGTAGTTGGTTGTGTATTACTGCATTTCTGTAGCCGCTACTGAAGAGCGAAGAAAGTCTAGTGATAAAAGTCGCCAATTCTTGATGTATATTCGTCTGTTGGTATCGATTTGGGATAAACATCCATTGTATTATGATTAAATGTCATTTAAAGCTAAATTATACTATTTTTGTACAGTTTTCAACAAAAATATTTCTCAGGCTTCGGTAGCGGCTACAGAAATACAGTAATACGCAACGAACTACAGAAGAAGAAGTGGGAAGATATTTCCATTTTGACTGTAATGTCACTGTTGCTGTTGTTACTGTTACCGCTGTTGTTGTTGTTAGTGGTTGTGGTTGTGGTTGTGTTGTTTCTGTTGCCGCTGTTGCTGTTGTCGTAGTTGTTGTTGCTGCTACTGCTGTTCCTTGTTGTCACTCTACAAGTCCCCTGCTTGCATCACTGTCTCTGTTACTCTGTCACATATATTTCTTCTTGTTGCTGCTGTTTTGTCCCATTTCTACGTCGGTAACTATCACATTCCTCCTTCCCGTCGTTGCTTATCTCACAAACTCGTTGTTACGTCAGGATGAAGACGAAGATGTTTACACCAACATTCAACACTTGCGAAATGCGATGGAAGAAATATCAACAAGGATTGGCGAGGAAGCAACCAGCAGAGCTACACCAGATGAAGCCCTGCCTGCGATGGAAAAAAGGAAAAGGTTGGACGCAGAATTTCGGGAAAAACAGAGTCAGCTTCAGATGTTGATTGAACAAAGAAAAGCGAAGTAAGAAATTATGAAGAATAATATTAACTTGAAGTGGGGGTGTAACCCTCTATATAGTATATATATATATATATATATATATAATATATATATATATATATAATATATATATATATATATATTATATATATATATATATATATATATATATATATATATATATAGAATATCTATAGGATGGTGTCGAAAATAATTTGTCGTGGTTTCCGTTGTCGTTGTTGTTGTTGTTGTTGTTGTTGTTGTTGTTGTTGTTGTTGTTGTTGTTGTTGTTGTTGTTGTTGTTGTTGTTGTTGTTGGTGGTGGTGGTGGTGGTAGTGATGGTGTTGGTAATGGTAGTGGTGTTGGTCGTGTTGTTGGTGGTGTTGTTCAGTTGTGGGTGGTGTTGTTGATGGTCCTCTTGGTGCTGTTGTTGTTGTTGTTGTTGATGTTGGTGGTGGTGGTGGTGGTGGTGTTATTGGTGTTACTGTTGTTGTTGCTGCTATTGGTGGTGTTGGTGTTGGTGGTGGTGTTGTTGATGGTCCTCTTGGTGCTGTTGTTGTTGGTGGTGTCGGTAGTGATGTTGGTGGTGGTGTTGGTGTTGGTGGTGGTGTTGTGGGTGGTGTTGTTGATGGTCCTCTTGGTGCTGTTGTTGTTGGTGGTGGTGGTGTCGGTAGTGATGTTGGTGGTGGTGTTGTTGGTGGTGGTGGTGGTGGTGGTGGTATTGGTAGTGATGTTGTTGGTGGTGGTGTTACTGTTGTTGTTGGTTCTGTTGTTATTGTTAGCGAGGTTCAGATCACACTACCACTACCGCTACTGCTACCGTAAACGTGGTTAAACTGGTGTAATGTTCGTTTTTTCGTCTTGTAGTCGCAGTTGGTTTTAATCCTAGTGCCGTAAAACGCTTTCTTTTTGCACTAGGTTTGAGACCTGCGACCATTACTGAACGTAAAATCAATATTTGATATGCTTAATTATATTTACGGTAGCGGTAGTGGAAGTGTGATCTTCATACCTCGCTGTTGTTGTCGTCGCGACAGCCAAGAAAAAAAATAGCACTATACCACTATACAACTAGTTGATTTTTTCTCTTTTAGAAAACGTGTCAAAAAATCCAAACTTCCGACCAAATCTTTGTGATCCATTCCTCCGATCGCGACATGTGTAAGAACAAATTGTATGTGAATAATGTGCGCTGTATTGTTTTTTAAATTAACTTTATTACTTAATTTTTACCTATTTATTTAATATTTGTTGTAAATGATTAATTTTAATAGGAAAATTACAGAAAATCGATGAGCAAGGTCACTTTTGTAAAAAAAAAATTGTTTCTGCATCGGAAACTATGCGATGGAAATGGTAGATAATTTGTTCCGACATAAGTTGTTTTAGTGAGAAAAAATGTTAATATGGAATTATTTTAAGACGTTTGGTGGACGTTCGTCAAGCTCAATTACTCAGAAAAGATTTCTGAGCCCCAGACAGGGTTCGAACCTGCATAATGACTAGTTAGACGCTCTAACCAAACCTTGTCTGGGGCTCAGAAATCTTCTCTGAGTAATTGAGCTTGACGAACGTCCACCAAACGTCTGTCACATTACACCAAGCTCGCAAACGTACCACATGCACTACATGTATACGTACAACTTATCATATGGGATTATTTTGTTACTTTATTCGAACATGCAAAATATGTAGTACATGCAGCTGTTAAACAATTCAGTATACGATAACGAGAATGTCTTTCATTCCAACTCACCTATTTGCAGGCTTGCAGCTAGCTATTGCCGCTATTATTTTGGTTAATAGCCGCGTTCGCACGACTGCCTATTGTGTGTTTCAGACTTTATTGTACAGTTTTTTTTAAAAGAACATCTAAATTATGGTCAAGTTTGAAGCCCACCTTCCCCCGCCCGAATAAGAAATTCATCTAGTTAGCGGTGCCAGTGACTGGGAAATTAAATTTAAAGGAAAACTATCAGGGGGGAACCTGGTAGGAAACGTCTTTCGCAACGTAACTTTTCAGCAGCGTTCTTTTCAGGAGTCTCCTTGGCTTGTTTAGAGGGACTGCGTACAGTTCTTCCACGGACTTTATTCCAAAATGGCAGACACTTCAAAATTATTTTATGTGCATGTACAAATTAGCTCTTATTACCTCCGTTCCAAAGTAGAAATGTGTTTGAATTTCTCATATATATATAAGAGAATTTAAACTTGACGGTCATTTTGGAATATTAAAGATTTATGCTTGACATTTGTCCTTCCAAGCTGATTCCAAATACCTTAGCTAGCGTTCACACATCCTCACCAATTCTCAATTTGCTTTGCTAACGGCGAATATAATGTCGACCAATCGAAGCCACTGAATTGGAGTTCGAGGGCCTGCAAGTGATGTTACTTTCTGCCTTTCTGCCTTTCTGGCTTTCAGTTATCTGTTTCAGTGTACATCGCGTCGAGCATCACGTAGTTTGTAATACCGCTCCAAGAAGCCGCTTTTGTCGACTGGTCCGTCCGCGCTGTTGTGCGGGTTGTGGAAACGCGAGTGGGTTTTTGAAACGACATTTGGTTTGTCAAACTTACATAACTTTTTGAAATGGCTTATGCAAATTTACCTCTTACTAATTGTTATCGCAAATCCTCGCTTTGTCACGAAAACGCCAAGGTGGTGATTATTGGATTACATGAATTCAATTTTTATCAATTAGCACCTTTTTAAGACATAGAATAAATAATATTTAAAAGAAACGTGTGTAAAGGTGACAAGCTAACTGTAATAACCAAATAGGCTGATCTAGACAGTTAAGCTGGTCGCAGTAATTAACTAGTATGAGAAAGAGGGTTGGCAATAAATTTAAGCCTTTGGTAGGACAAAGAAAAGAGTCGCATGACTTTCTGTATAAAACTACCAAAGCCTAAAGGCCTGGCCAAACGCTTTCAACATTTCATGCAACATTGTTCAACATTGTTGAACGCATGTTGAGCGAAAATTTGAACATGTTCAAATTTCGTTCAACATCATTCAACACCAAACAACGTTCAACATCATTCAACAGGGTGGCCAAACGCTTTCAACATGTTGAATCACGGTTGAATTCAACGTCACTCGCACTGGAGTCAGACGACAAAGATACTGGGGGCAGCCATGTTGCAGGGAAATAGTACGTTAAAATGTCTCCAAACATGGCCGTCATGATGACGTCACGTAACGCGTGAAGTGACCTAGGGGCATTGAATATAGAGTTCAATGCCTAGGGGACATTGGAGAGCGCTCCGAACCTGCCGTGTCAAAAATGAGTGGAATACTAGCCAAAAACTGCAATACCGCACGGAAGAACGAAATTACCGAAATACCATATGAAAAAGCACAATACCGAAAACACCAATATGGGCGATATCTCCCTGAGATTTTAAACTTTTCATCTGACGTCACGGCGGCCATGTTGGTACACAGAAACAATGAAATGGCGGCCATGTTGGTGCACAAACTTTATCCTATGGGAATTTAACTCTGTTCTTATTCAAATATTTCGTATTGTTTTGCCACCGATTACGTGAGTGAAAACGATCCCTACAAAAGAGCGCTGCAAAATGTTATCATGTGTTATTGAGCCGCACTGTTGAGTCGTGACCTGAATCAGCTGACTGCCCGCATGTGTAAAACGGGCTTGCAGCCAACGGAAATGAATGGACGCGTTTTTAGTTGGCTATTGCATTTGTTGTTTCCAAATATTTCATGAGTAATAATAATTTCTTTTTGTAAGACTTCTTTCTTTTCGTTGTAGACTTATAGCTTGTTTTCCTGCCGAATCTCAATGGGCACTATTCTTTCCCGCCCTGCGGTCAAGAGACGCCCTCTTTTCCCGCCTTTTAGTTCGCCTCTGCTGCAGAATTCGCGCCTTTTCTACGTTGCGTACAGGGAGGAGTGGGTGAGGCTTAATTAGACCGAATTCACACCGAGTAAACTTTACCAAATTCGTACCGTTATTCGGTATTTTCTACTGTTCTTTAACAGAACCACTCGTGTGAAAGCTAGTTTAGTTTTTAAAATTGATTAAAATTGTATCCCTGGTGGTTCTTTCAGTTCGTTTGTAGCGCCTGTCAAAATATTTCAGCTTGGGCCCTCCCCCAGCAGGTAGTTTTACCGCTGCGAATTCAACGGGCGCAATATTTGAATGTGATGAAAGAGCCAATGAGAGAAGTACTTGCTTTGGGTCTTCGTTATCAGAGCAAATTGCCGAAGATGGCGGAATTCAGTTCTCCGGGAACTCCAAGTGGAAGACACGAGAAATCGCTGGGCTTGCTTACGACAAAATTTGTCAATCTTCTTCAAGAAGCTAAGGATGGCGTACTTGACTTAAAAATGGTAAAGTTTTAGTATACTTCAATGTATTTGAAGTGCTTTGTATAAAAGACTTTCGCGGGGCGCCCTTTCCCTTTCTTATAGAATTTCTTCTTTTGACTTCTAACACAGGCTGCAGATACCTTAGCTGTTCGTCAGAAGAGAAGAATATACGATATCACAAATGTTTTAGAAGGCATCGGTCTTATAGAGAAGAAATCAAAGAATAGTATCCAATGGAAGTAAGTATATTTTGGATTTAAAAATCGCAAACTTAATTATTTGTCTCTACGGCCTAGTACGGTATTCTGTCCACCGAACTTTTTTTGTCAGAATTTGCTGGTGTCACTTGAAATTAATATTTTAACTACTTGATTGCTCCATGTAGGTCGCTATTTTTTTTATCAACTATCGTGGATACTATTACTATAACCAATTTTTAAACTGGTTTGTTGCTAACAATATAGACAATATTTATAGTTTCAAACGTACTTTCAAAACCTATTTTCATAATTTAATATTTTTATTTTATAAAAGCAGAACGATTCGTCTTGTATTGGAATTTAATGAGAAGGCCAGTTTTGAATTAAAAAAAAAAATAACAACAAGAAAGAGAAAGAAAACATTACACAGCTATTAATTAAATACATGTGTATTTTGGATATTTCTGTGAATTTTTATTAACTAGCCACAATTTGGGGGAAAATATTAAGAATATTGCGACAATAAAAAATATTGAACACCAAAGATGTTGGAAGGGGGGGTTGGGTTAGGGTTAAGGGGCCCCCACATTTTTGTTGGGATAGGGGGGGGCACTGGTATCCTACGTCTTAGCATGGCGAGGGCTTACATGTACAGTATGTTCTAACTGAAATAAGGCAAAATGACCATCTTAAAATTCCAGTTTGGCAAGTTCTGTTTCCATGCAATTTACCATGAATTTGTTGGGTTTATTTTGCAATTAAATGTTTCATGAAAAAATCCAGAAATTGAAGAATACAGCAGCTCGAGATCTGCCTTCCTATATACATGCATACATTTCTTAGACTTGTAAACTGAAATGGTTTAGCAATTTAACAATAGTTAAATATTATATCAACAGAGGTGCTGGACCTGGCTGTAATACCAGAGAAATATCGGATCGGTTGCATGTTTTAAAAAAGCAACTCGAAGGGTTAGATGAACAAGAGAGATTGTTAGATGAACGTAAATCATGGATCCAACAGAGTCTGAAGATTGTTTCAGAAGATTTTGATAATGAAAAGCTTGCTTTTGTTACTCATGAGGATCTTTGTCATTGTTTCCGTGACGACACACTTCTGGCAATCCAAGCCCCGGCTGGAACAGAGTTAGAAGTACCCATCCCAGAGAAGGTAAATATTCTCAATTTTTTTTTAGTATTGCATCACTTTGAAACATTACAGGCTTGGACTGGCCAATGTCACTTTTTGCCATAAAACAATAGCCAAGTACTGTTCCATTGGAATGGAAACTAGTGCTTTATATTGAACTGGGGAAGGGACTGTGACCCAGTGTTAAAAAAAAATAATAGAGCGTTTTCACTCATTGGGGCGGTGAAACAATACGAAATATTTGAATAAGAAAGAGCTAATTCCCATACCGTACACCAATATGGCTGCCATTTCATTGTTTTGGTACACCAATATGGCTGCCATTTCATTGTTTTGGTACACCAATATGGCTGCCATTTCATTGTTTTGGTACACCAATATGGCTGCCATTTCATTGTTTTGGTACACCAATATGGCCGCTGTGACGTCAGATGAAAACGCTCTATAGGAATTTAGAACTGCAGTCTCCAGTATCAACTGGAAAGAGAATTTTATGAAAAATGATTTTGCCAACTAAATAAATGTAAGAATAGAATTTGAACAGCAAGCTTTCCAGAATTACAATCTAGAGAGAACAGTTTAGGTAATGACTTGTAATCCAGTATAAGCAAAGTTAGCGTAGTACTGCATGTGTATACAGTACTGTAGTTTTAAACATTGATGCAAAAACGTATTTTGCTTATACATGCAGGTAAGCAGTTTATGAAAACTTCTTTGGTCTTTATATTTACAGAAATTAGGCCCAGATAGACGATACCAAATCCATCTCAAAAGCCATGCTGGAGAGATTCATGTTCTCCTTGTAAATAAAGATCCCATAAACAATCGTCCTATTGCAACACCTGTACCACCTCCCATGCCTTCGTCAAATGTACATCGCACTTCTACCAATAAAAAAGAAGAAACTTCAAAGTTGAACACACAGAATACATCATCTCCAGCACCACCAGTAGCTGAAAAACCAGCAGCAAAAACATCTAGAAAACCTGTTCCTATGGAAACTAGTACTACGGGTGTGTTTTACTGTTACAATAGATTTACATGTATCAGAGTGAGCTAAATGTAAAAATTTAGAAATTCATAAGATCTTGGACTTACATGTAGTCATCACAGGGTTCTGCACAGGAGCATGTGAGTGGTGGGTACCTACAGGCCCGGGGGCTCAAACACCCACCCCCCCCCCCCCCCCCACCCGAGAATATGTGAAAATTAGTAATCTGAAAATGATATTTTCCAAATATGAGCAAGTGAAATTCATAATCCTTTACATCATGTGTCACAATTTTGTCAGACTAAATATTACTATTAGCTAGGGCATGCTACAATATACAACATGATGAATTCTCTACGTAAAGCTAGGGCAAGGTTTCCTGCATATGTTCTGCGACTACCAATGCCGGTGTATCATCTTACAGGCACTAATAAACAAAGTGCGAAGTGATTAGCACCTTACCTAAGTATCAGACAATCCAATCTGGCTTTGAATTAATATCGTATTTCACTGAATCACAAGTCTGGTAGCTAATATTGTGTGTGTTGTGGTGCTGAATTTCACCAAATAATATTGTTTCAATATAAAAAAAATTCACCAAGGTCAAAAAAATACAAAAATGATGTATATTAATTAAAAGATATAAAAAATACAACACATGGGGTTTCCTTTTTGCATATTTCGAGTGCCGGGTGGAAGGGTCCGTTTTGGCATGAGTGCTGGGTGGCACCGCAGCCCGGCACCGCCCACCGTGGGCAGAACGCTGTCATCATTGGGACTTAATTTGCTTATTGGAAGATTATGGTACATCCAGTCTTGACCTCACTTAATTTGTATGATATGGTTAGAGTTTTGTTATTAATAATTATTTTTTGTTTACTGTTTAGAAAATGAACTGAAAGAAGTAGCTAATGAGATAATCTTTTCAAATGACACAAAGCAAGGTACATGTACAATTACGGTATCTAAAATATATTGTACAACAATTTTTTTTAAAAGAATTCTCTTTTGTCTTCATTGATTATTATTAATACAGTATTGTAAATTTCTTTATATATTTCAGATTTGTGTTTATATTATTTGTTCTTAGAAATGCTGATTTCTATTTATAGATTCATGTAATTCAATTGATGTTTCCATGATAGATGATCTTGTGTCAGCTGAAGGTAAGAAAAGACAGCATTGTCTTATTTTGCTGGTTTTTCTCATCCTGACACATGAGATTGAGTGGATGACTTACAAAAGTATTGGACCATTGTTCACTACATTTGGTGCAATACATTTGTAAGTCAGTACACTTGATGAGTGCATATGTCAGGAGGATAAAAATGACCTGTGTGCAGTAAACAGGCCTTTACGATTACTAATCACACTGTATTTTAATTTTTGTTCCATAGTCTATGCACCATTGCTACAACTTTCACCCCCAGCTGGTGATTCTGATTACACATTCAATCTAACAAGTTCAGAAGGTGTTTGTGACCTCTTTGACATCCCAAACCTAGACAACATTCCACAATTTCCCAGTGTTTCAGCGACATAGTGAAAAGACACTTCTTACATGCTTGTACAGTAGAAATAAAAAAAGTGTTTTCCTTTCTTCTTTCATTTCCTTTCCTTTCCTTTGTACTGTTTTACTTCAGAACTGGTCTGGAGAAACTCAAGTAATAAACCTAAAAAGGTTTTTGTGGGATTTTAGGATTTGTTTCATTCACAGTTTTTTACTGTGTGTAACATACATTAATAGATAGGCCTGACAATTGATTCAAGTCAGTGGCTACTAAAGTTCAGTAAGACTCCAGCATGAATAATAGAGTTAATTATTGCAAATGATGTAACAGGTGCAAAATGTAATTTAAGATATAAAATAATATAAAAGGCACTAGCAGATAACTTTGAAACACAACCACTTGACTGCCAGGGTTTTTTAAAATGTGAATGCAATGCACAGATATGGAAATATGCTTCCTTTTTCTCATTGTGGCAAGTGTTGGAAATAAAGACTTCGAGTAACACTTAAAATTTTGAAATAAAAAATTGGCTTTTTATACACTGCATGACTAGATTGTTATATTTTGTTGCGTTTCAAAGTTATCTATTTATATTTAAATTAAAACTTGTAATAATTTGAAGCAATATTGTACTTCTGACATGGTTAAATGCTGGGATAAGACGAAGATTTGTTGCTTGGAAACCGTTACTGACACACCAACTTTGGTTTTATGGATTATAATGTATGATATAATATTATACCCGATGTGTAAGTGATATTTTTAATATGATGTCCATGTACATACACACTTCATAATAAATCTTTTGTGTTAATGCAACAACACTGCCTTTTGTGTTATGGATGTTTTATGTTGTAGAACTGTCCTTATTCAACAGAAAGAAGTGAGCTAGACATGTCAGACAGTCACATGATTTGTGCATTGACTGTGTTGATTTATATTATAATATGGCTACAAAATAATTATGTTGTGTTTTTTCTTGGTTTCCAGTACTAGGCATTTTGCTGGTTAAATGATATTACAGTATTATAATTATTATTAATAAGTTTTGTGTTTCCATCACTATTGTACTGAGTGTATATAAAGAAACTATTATTCGTAGTTTCTAAACAAGAAAAATAAATCTAGCTGTTAAACATTTCTGTGGTACCTTTTAATAAGTTTTAGTGGTGTGTGGTGGTGATTTTACTGGCCTCTTGCCCCTACCTTCCTTCCCTGCTTTCCATCTCCCCTGCCTCCCCTCACACCATCCTCTCATTTCCTATATCCCTATGCTGTCCCCCATTCCACCCAAAAAATTCAACCACGGTTAAGGCCAGTTTCCACTCAGGAAAATTGTCCACAGGATAGGAATGGACAGGAAAGTTTCTTTTGTGTCAAAGTCATTAGTTCTGACTGAGAGCTCACGAGACAAAGAAAACTTCCCTGTCCGTTCCTGTCCTGAGGAAAATTTTCCTGAGTGGAAAACGTATGTCCTGCCTTAGGGCTACAAGTTTATTAGTGTATTTAACACTATTATGTACTACCCTCTTGAAATAAAGTCTTAACTGATTGGCCAATAATTTTTTTGTTGCTAACAAAAGCTTATTTATTTTTATATATAATTAAATTTGTTTATATAACTTATACAATATTTTTTTTTTCATTTGCAGTGAAACTGACAATTTCATGTGATATATAAAAAATATTTAAAAGCATCGATAATATGCTCGAATGGCTTTCAACAGTTAATTGCAACTCATTAGCATACTAATTATGATGACCTCCTGCTACTTCAAAGAACATCTGTCAATTGTCATATTTAAACAAACCTAGAACGATATTTTCTTTGTTTGGTTTAGTTACGTTTCTTTTTGCAATATTTGTTTCATGGCTGTCGCAGTCTGAAAAATAATATTTTTTCTGTGCTTGAAAAAATAAATTTATGACATTTACAGTAATAAGTAATCAAAACCTCTGCTGTTGCTATGACTACAAAGACGTCTGTCGTGAGCCTCGTCCGAAACATGGACGATCGGATTCACTATTAGCTCGTGCAACTGTAATTGGGGAGCGAAGGTTTTGAGCCGTTTCAACTAGGAACTGGTTCTCGGATATTCACCACATCATGGCCGAATCGTAAGTAGAAACTCTGCCCTAACGAAGTATTTTTTCCCCTACGATTTAACGTTTTGTGTATGTTTTGATTTCAGAGTCAAAGTTGCGGTTCGTGTCCGCCCGTTCAACTCGAGGTAAGAATAAAAATATTTAAGATACTCTTAGTTCAAGAAGACAGTCTACCTTTTAACCGTCTCGGGGATGTTTTTCTTAGGGAAAACGACAGAAATTCAAAATGTTGTATCGAAATGCCGAACAAGACCATGACGCGGATTCAGGACCCAGACAACCCAGGTACGGGCTACTCTAGACCATCGTATTTTATTAATTTGTTACATTTTGAACATTCCTTTTGCGCATAAACTTTTATAAACAACAGTTACTACTTCAATATTTTAATTTATTTTTCTGTCTTTTTTCGTTTAGATCAACCTCCAAAAGAGGTAATAATAATAAGTCCATTTATATGACAATTTACAGAATATTTAAATTTTGCGCTGTGTTGTGCAGTACGCACTGCAGGTGCCAATTTATTCTTTCATGGGGTTCTAAATGACAATTTAAAATCGTTCCTTTTTTCTAGTTCTCCTTTGACTTTTCCTATTGGTAAGTGGAGAGTCTTCCCCTTGAAGATGAATCTCTCCTATTAAATTTCAACCTGCTGTTTGGTTTGCAATGTAAATATTGAAACGTGTTTTCAAAAATATGCTTCAACGTTAATAATTTTACTCTGTTAGGTCGCATGATGGTTACGAAGTCAATGCAGAAGGCATGTGTGTCCAGACGGCGCCAAATTACGCCGATCAAAGAACAGTGTTTGACGATCTCGGTCAAGGTGTTCTCAACAACGCGTTTAAAGGTCGGTAATTAGTCATTTCCTACTACATTTCCTGAAAACAACCTCGGTTGTTCCTTGGCGCGCTTTGACTTTCGTACCGCAACCACATCGAGTAGAAATCTACCTTTAAATCTACAAAGGTTAGAGTTGGGGTTCTAAATTGATATTTAGCGGCTATTGGGTTCGCATTAAGTTTCATAGCAACGACGTGTTGGCCAACACTGTCGGGTTGTCATACAATTAATGTTATATTAGCTTCGGCTTTCGGTTTAATTAAGTTTAACCCTCAAAGCTGTCCCGAATTAGAATTAGTATATTGTCGCATTAATTAAAGTGTGTTCCTTCGTGACTGTGGTTGCTGTTCACAGCAGAGGATATTGTCTTATGAACTATTGACACTAAGAGATTAGTGTAATCACTCAGTGTTTTTAGTGATGGGGGGGATTCTAATAAGGCTCCGTTTACACTAGAGCAAAAACTTATCCGGATTCACATTGTTTTTTATTCCCATGAGGATGAAAAATAATGTGAATCCGGATATTTTTGCTCTAGTGTAAACGGAGCCTAAGACATACTGTACATAGACATGTGAGCTAGGGTCATTCCAGTTCCATAATGGGTGTGCATGCTCTGAAATTGAAAACCAGTGTACAATGTGATTGGATGATAAAATGCTATATAGCTTATTTGCTTCACTAACGGGTTATATTAGCTCATATATTCTAAGCATAATTGCCACTATTTGTCAAATCAATGTTCTTTGTTGACCTTTGCAAAATTTGACATTACTTCGTTGTTAAGCCAGACATTGTCAATATTTTGTGCAGTTTTTGCTGTTGCTTTGGAGATCAAGCTTTTTGGATCATGTCTGCCCACTCTCACACGTATATTTTTTAAATACTACTAATTTGCCCACATTGGGGAATGGGATGAAAAGCAGGCACGAATGCTTCTCAGTGAGACCAAAAATCAGTGGTGAATTTCCCAACCTCAGGCTAAAACTTAAAAACCAGAAACAAATAAATTTTCAGTATGGTAATACCATATCAAGTTATTAATTAACCTGTTCCAGCTGCCTTATAGGATGTGTGAGGGTTCTCTTTTTGACAAGTAAAATTGTCTGGTGTTAGAGTAAAACTGTAAAAGGGCCATTTTTGGCTGGCACAGGCAGAAATGGGTTAATCACTTGTTAATTACCTACAGTATTCCTAAAATGTCTGAGGGTTCTCTCTTTTATGAGTAAAATCATCTGGTGTTAGACACTATATAGAGTAAAACAATATTAAAAGGGTCATTTTTGTCCAGCTCAGGCAGGAATGGGTTAACCAGTGAAATGTCTGGCATTTATAGTGTCCACTAGAATACAGAAAAGTCACAGACAATAGAGAGGTTCTTTGTGGCTGGCACTTGTTATACATCAGTATAACCATGCATTGCTATCTAGGGTACATGTGTAAAAATCATTGTTGCCTGAACAATGCTGTAACAACTTCTTGACCTATGTGAACAACATTGATAAATGAACAACATTGTTCATCATTGTTTCAACAAGTTGTTACAGCTTGATGAAACAACAACCGTTGTTCACACATGTTGGAACAACCATAAGTGAACAACTTGTTAACAACTTTCACAGTGAGCAGCACAACATTGTTCACGGTGAGCAGCACAACATTGTTCACACCTGTTGACAACCGTGAACAAGTTGTGCATTTTTATGCGTGTATATGAGAGTCCTTTCTTTGGCAACAAATATCATCTGGCATAAGACTGGGTAAAACAATAGGTTATATAATATAT
Source organism: Paragorgia papillata (assembly GCA_035771165.1). Taxonomy (NCBI): domain Eukaryota; kingdom Metazoa; phylum Cnidaria; class Anthozoa; order Scleralcyonacea; family Coralliidae; genus Paragorgia; species Paragorgia papillata. The sequence goes on along the minus strand of JAWNZC010000025.1, from coordinate 4,153,422 downwards.
ACAGTAGGTTAAGGGGACAATGGGTTAATATAATTGTAACTGGGTAAAACAAAAATCAGAAAATAAAAACAGGAAAAAAAATTTTCTACTTTCTTTTTCACAGGATTTAATTGTTCCTTGTTTGCTTATGGACAGACTGGTGCTGGGAAGTCTTATTCTATGGTTGGTTATGGACCAAACAAGTAAGTCGACAAGCATGCAAGACCTTTGTTAACAAACTACTTTGAAGCCATTTTAGTGGAGACAACAACTTTTGCAACTATTATTATTATTGCAGTATATATAGACATACTCCCCACGTGTCAAAGCCCAAAATTCTTTGGCAGTGTGCAATGCAAGGTGGATTAATCAGGACCAATTAAACTAACATATATTTATACTGGATAACTATATCAGTTATATCTAAACTGTTAGCCCTAGGGGTCCAGTACGGGCCCACCGTCATTGGTCCAGTGTTACTACAGGAGGAAAGCAGAGTACCCGGGGAAACCTGTGGTGTTTGGTAGAGTGAAACTGGAAGAACTCTTCTCACATGCGGCCAAGGTGAAATTTTCAATCAGGTAACTGCTGAGAGCAGAAATCTAACCCAGCTTGCAGAGGTGAAAGGCACGTGCACCAACTTTTTTAGTGCGTTGAAAATGGCAATAAAAAAACTAATAATATACTGTCTTATTATAAAATAGTATTACTGGTATGTTTGACAAAAATGACAGTGCCAATTGATGGCCACCTGTAGTTTCTTTCTAAGCCTATTTGAACTGTGTGTGAAGATAATTGGTAGATGACTGCATGAGCTTGCTGTGATGCTGTCCCATAATTTTTTCTTAAATTTTCTTGTAGGGGTATTGTGCCAATTACATGTGATGAATTATTTAAAAGCATTACTGAAAATAAGGGACAAGGAAACATTGTATGTAGGATGGTTGTCTTTAGAGATCATTTAATTTTACTTATATACGTTATTAGTGTTTTCAGTTTGAGTTGGTAAAGTTTCTTCGTATTTGTTTTTGCTGTACAAGCTGTCGTAAGTTAAACTCAGAGAAAAACTCTGAGCTCCAGACGGGACTCGAACCCACAACCTTCGGAATGCCAGCCTCACCATTGAGCCACTGGAACTCAAATGGCAGACCAAGGTTGTTTTTCAATATTTATACACCCTGGCATTCCGAATGTTGTTTGTTCAAGTCCCGTCTGGAGCTCAGAGTTTTTCTCTGAGTTTAACTTACAACAGCTTGTACAGCAAAAACAAACGATATATAATATATACCGTATATATATATTATAATATATATATATAATAATAATAATAATAATATCTTTATGTGTTTAATTTAAACTACTTTATTTAGAGATATGAGGTGACATTCAGTATGTTGGAAATTTATAATGAACAAGTTCGAGATTTACTCACTAAGGATAACCCAAAAGGTGGTTTACAGGTTAGGATTTAACAATTAATAATAAAATTTAATAATAATACTGGTTGGGTGAAATTAGTTTCAAATTGTTTTTCTATTTTATTTTTCTTCCCAGTTTCCTTTATTTTTTTCTTAATTTCTTCTTTCATCCTTTTGTCTTGTTTTTATTTTTTCCTCTTCCTCCCATCCTCTTTTTCCTCTTCTTTTTCTTTTCTTCCTTCCTGTTCCTGCTTTTTCTTTTCTTTTCTCTCTACTTTCTCTTTTTTTTCTCTTTTCTTTCCTAATTCTGTCCTTTTACTTTTTCTTTCTTTCTTTCTTTCCTTTCCTTTTTGTTCTCTGTTTGTTTGTTTTTCTTTTTTTTCTTCTTCTTCTTCTTCTTCTTTCTATTCCTTTCTACTTCTTCCTGTTCGTCCTTCTTCCTCTCTTTCCCTTTTTACTCCCTCTTTCTTGACTTCCTCATCTCTCTTTCTTTCCACCTTTTTCTGTCCATCTTTCCTTCTTTCCTTCCTTTCTCTGCCTTTCATCTCTTTCATTTTTCCCTTCTTTTCTTTCTCTTCCTTCATTCTCTCTACCTCTTAACTTTCTCACCTCTCTTCCTTTCCACTTATCTCTTCTGCTTCACCTCCTTTTTTCTCACCTCCACTTTCATTCCTCTTCTCTTTTCCTTCATTCTTACCCACTCTTTTCCTTTCTCTAGTTCCTTCTTTTCTAACTTAATCTTCCCTCTCTTAAACTCAGCCTTTCTTGTTTCTATACTATTATTATATGGTAAAAGGTACTGAAGAAAAGTGATAATTGACTTAATAGGTTCGACAAAACCCAAAAGAAGGCTCATTCTTTGTACAAGGTCTAAAAAGGGTAGCTGTCGGAAGTTACATTGAAATTGAAAAGAGAACAGAGGAAGGTTGGTAACAAGACTTTATTGCACTAATAACTCCTCTATCAATTGATGGTCTAAACTTTACTCTTTCTTGTTTTGTGTTTTTGTTGGGGTTTTTTTGGGGTTGCCTATAATTGCTCTATCAGTATAAACTCTACTCTTTCTTGGGTTCACGGTTTTTTAGCTAAATAATATCCCATATCTGTATTAAACTATACTTGTTCTCTTTTATCAGGCACCTCAAACAGAACTGTTGCTGCGACACAGATGAACGCGACCAGCTCCCGTGCTCATACAGTGGTCACAGTCACTTTTGACCAGATCAGCAAGAATGACTCTGGTCAAGAAACCAAGAAGAGCAGTACCATTAATTTAGTCGATTTAGCTGGTGAGAGATAGAAATGAGTATATTACGTAACATTGTCACGTAACATTGGCTACTAAGGCCCGGTTCGCACGTATTGATGAATGATAATTTATTTCAACACGTTTCGTCCAAGAGCAAAAGCTCGTTCGAAATACGAACGTGCAATATATAATCATTTAACTAGTTAACAAGTAAATGTTAGCAAGAAAAAAATTATTTACAATAATGAATAAGTATAGGTTAGTGACCGAAACCGAGTTAACTACGTAGTGACCGAGGTTAAGGTCACTAACCGACTTAGTTTATTCATGACACAGACGATATTAGTCGTTATTTACCAAAAAAATGGTATTCTAGACGTGGTTTTAAAGCGATATAGTAGGTCATTTAATATGCAAGGTCAATAACCTATTTATTAACCGTGGCACATCAAAGTTAATTTATGCATGAATAAACTAAGGTTAATTACAATAAGAAACTAAAAAACAATGTTCCTTAGATTACTTTTAAAACTATTAAAATCTGCTGACTGGTGGACTTTTATAGGGAGAGCATTCCAATAACTAGCAGCGTATTATTTCTCCGTTTAGTTAAAATAATTCGCGTCCACACGAGAACAGGAAAACGACGTTTTCAAAAAGTTCCACTTCGGAGAACGTCTTTAAAAAGTTCCATTTTTGATGAACGCTTCATCGTTTACGTGTGGACGGACGTCCAATCCGTAAAAACAACCCGTGAACGGCCGAATTCCCGCTCGAAGTGTCAGTATTTCGTTGCTTTAAATCACGGTAGTTCGCCACCTTTTTTGAAAAGGTCCGTTTTTGATGACCGCTTCATCGTTTACGTGTGGACGGAAGGCCAATCCGTAAAAAACAACACGCGAACGGTGAATGGCCGAATTCCCGCTTGAAGCGTCAGTATTTCGTTTCTTTAAATCGCGGTATAATTCACCACCTTTTCACTTTACTTCATGGTCATTGCTTCACGCTAATCTTCTCTAGGTAGTGAAAGAGCGGACAGTACTGGTGCCACCGGTGATCGATTGAAAGAAGGAGCAAACATTAACAAGAGTTTGTCAGCTTTGGGCAATGTTATTTCAGCCTTGGCTGATCTCTCTATGGGAAAAAAGAAAGTCATGGTACCGTATCGTGACTCTGTGCTTACAAAGTTGTTGCAGAATGCTTTGGGAGGAAACAGTAAGACGATTATGATAGCTGCACTGTCGCCAGCAGATATCAACCACGATGAAACTCTTGGCACATTGAGGTACGTTTAACAACTACGAGGTGACAAATACTCTGACAAGATATATGGTTAAAATTCCATTAACACATAAAAACTATTACATAAAGACCTAAAGGGTTTAAGGATATACCAGCCTAATTCCCCCAAGATCAAGTCCAAGGCCATGCAAGAATGCATTCTATAGGCGCTGCACGGAAGCCGCTCTGCGGGTTAGCGCAACCGAAGGTGCGTCGCGTTTTCCTAAAACAGCTGAGCATCGTCAACATGCAGTATATAACAAAAATAGCGATGAGCAGCAGCTGCAACAACAACAACAACAACAACAACAACAAGAGTAGTAACACGAGCAGCAGCACAAACAACAACAGTAGCAACAACAACAACAACAGTCGCAACACCTGCAACAACACCAACAGCAGCAGCAACACCACCAACAACAACAACAGTAACAACAATAGCAACAACTCCACCAACAACATCACAACACCACCAACAACAACAATAGCAACAACAACGCCTGCAACAACATAACACCAACAACAACAACATAACACCAACAACAACAGCACCGCCGCCACCAACAACAACAATAGCAACAACACCCACCACCAACATCACAACACCACCAACAACAACAACAATAGCAACAACAACGCCTGCAACACCAATAGCAACAACAACGCCTGCAACAACATACGAATTTAAATGTTCGAGGGTTTGCTGGGTCTTAAATATGATCATCAAGTACTTCTATAATCAAAGGATGTTAGAGATCTAGTTTTTACTATTTAGGTACGCCGACCGTGCAAAGAAAATAAAAAACAAAGCAGTGGTGAACGAGAACCCAATTGACAAACTCGTCCGTGAACTGAGAGAAGAAAATGAGAAACTAAAGAAATTCTTGGAAAGCGGTGGTGTGGTACCAATGCACGATGTTGGGGGAGGGGGAGGAAGTCTTAGTGCCGAGGGTATGTAATTCGTATATACGAAGAACGTGAAACGGTAATAAGCCATTTGAACGATGACGTAAAATAGCGTTGGGTGACTACAACTAACAGAATGCTTTGCCAGTATGCTCCATTTATCAGCACTAGAATGCTGGCAAAGCATTGTAGTAGTTGTAGTCACCCAACGCTGTTTTACGTCATCGTGCAAATGGTCTATTGACGGTACCGAAAAAGATGGCGCCGGTATCAGCTCAAATAACAACTATAAACATTGTTTATCATGCTAACATGGATTAAATAAGCAAGAACTTTATTGCTACCAAAGTTTACCCTTTTGAAACCCTATTTTCCGATTATTCTGCAAGAAACAATACCTAATGTGCGCAAAGGATTGTGGTTAAATGTACAAGACGCCATCTTTTTCAGTACACGGTCAATTATAAAGTAAGGTTTCTATGCATGATAGTAAAATATACGCATTGATTGGCTGGATTTCGTGCATTTATAAGGCTATGTCCACACGTATACGTTTTCATATTGTTTCAGGTAAGTAGACCATTGTTTTCTATTCCCTTAAGGACGGAGAACAATATGAAAACGCTACGAAAACGTATACGTGTGGACGTAGCCTAAGAATACGAAGGGCATGCGGTGAATGACGTCAATTTGATGCCCACAAACTTTAACAAATACCGAACATAGTTTGTTAGAGTTTCCCCCGCTTTTTTATAATGAAAAACCCTTCTCACTTGCAAATCTTGCTCTCAGTTTATTGAGAAGTTTATAAAGAGTGATGTTTCTTTATCCATTCTAAATCTCTTGACAGAAAAGGAACGAATGAGAAAGGAAATGGAAGCTGAGATTCGTGCAAACCTAGCTCTGAATCAAGAAGCTATGCAAAGCTGGGATGAAAAGGTATACTGTAACTATAAGATACTGCAATTGGTGTCTTCACTGTATAAACATTCTCTCAGGGCCTGGCGTTGAGCGTTTTGGTATTTTTGGAATAGCTGGAATTTCTTACTAGAAATTCTGAAACTTTGACGTCCGAAGTTTTGATTTTCCGCCATTTCTTCTAAATCAAACACCGCGGGCTTTCAATTATGTTTCAAACGCTCTGAAGGAGTGGCTATATATGCATGGCGTTATATTTATCTGCCTAAATACGCTACTATTCTCGCTTTATCTGTTCCAAATTCTCTTCCCTTGATAAACATTGACTTTTACTCGCCAATCTCTCTTCGCCACTGCCTAACCTTCTATACTGACATTCGCTTTTACACTAGCCATCATGCATTTTACACACTTTTTTTTTACACGCTACCTCAATCTCCTCTAATGCATTTCTGCTTCTCCCCATTCCGTCCTTTTTCTTTTTTGCCACTCTTCTCGGTCTACTGCCGGAAGCCTATGTGCATCTTGATTGATGATAGGTAACGTCATCAATGGTAATTCTATGCATGAGAGTATAAATATGGGACCTGTCTTCACAACGATCACCCCTGATGAAGACACTAGATCGGAGTGTCGAAACGTTGGGTCATGAACAAGTAACTTTTTAAGCTACGTTCAAGAAAACGTTTAAGCCAGAGTAGCGTTAAACTTTGTCTGATTCTTCACCTGGCTGCGTTGGGAAGTTATTTGTTAGCCCTATACATCTCATAATTAATGGCTTAAATATGCTTCTTGTACTTTCTGCAGTTGGCTAACTCGCGAAGTGAAGAAGTTATGAGTGCTTCATCGTCTTCCAAATGTGCGGATATCCCTCATCTTGTTAATTTAAACGAAGATCCAATGTTGTCTGGTGTAGTTCGTCATTTTCTGGAAGGAGGTACATGTACTCCTAAGCTTGTATTAATTAAACAATTATTTCGTAAGCCGAATTCAATAATTGTTTTATTATACATTTAAAACAGTTGTACTAACATGCAAGTAAAGTCTGGCGGTAAAAAGAGTTGTCTTCGTCAACAGAGGCAATTTTTTCGCACGTTTTTGTCGTACAAGCTGTCGTAAGTTAAACTCAGAGAAAAACTCTGAGCTCCAGACGGGACTCGAACCCACAACCTTCCGAATGCCAGCCGGACGCTCTCACCAGGTTGTTTTTCGATATTTGTACTCAAACCGTTCATGTGTCACAAGTACTTGTTGGGCTACAAGTCGCATTGTGTCAGTTTTTTTTCAGTAAATGTTTTTTGTATATTATCTTACGGCAGCTTGTACAGCAAAACATACGAGAAAAAACCCCGTTACCAACTCAAGCTGAAAACACTAATAACATATACAGAGGCAAATTTACTGCAAGCCATTTTGTAGTTTTCGCGCGCTTTGAGATACAGTAGTGACGCCACAGCCGTCCAATAATTTAAGCCCCGCACAGACGACCAAGTTTTCCTTGACAGGTTTTTCCTTGAAAAGTTTTATTTGTTCGTGTGTACGACACAAATTGACAAGTTTTTCCTTGACAAGGAGCCTTGTTCAAAAGCTGGTCACGCCAGCTTTTGAACAAGGAAATTTGTTCGTGTGTTCGTTTAAATCTGGTCTCTGTTTTTCTTGAAATATCCAGTATTTTTTCAATTGCAGAGGAAATAACTGTCGGAAGAAAAGATGCTGACCCAACTCCTACAATAACCCTAAGTGGTTTAAGGTATATTTTTAAAGAGTTTTACTTCAGTCAAGTAAGTATAGTAATACACAGTCTTATAAGATCGGACAACGCTTGAAAAAGTCTTTTTGCAAGCATCAACATTTGTACGTGTTCGTTTGCTCATTATTCCAGTATTCAAAAGCAACATGCTGTGCTGACGCTGAAAGATGGTGAAATTACAATCAAACCAGCATTGCCTGGGGCTAAGACGAAGGTGAATGGAATGCCTCTACCAGGAGAACGCGTCCTGAAACACCTCGACAGAGTTCTGTTTGGTGAGTCACGTTTCTCTGGCTTTGCCTTATCTTGTTTTGAGCCAAAATTATCGGCTGCCCGTCATAAGCTAGGCTTAGTGTTCCGCGTGCTTATATCTTTCGACTATTCTTTCTTTGCTTTTCTACCTTTTTATAATAAGTTTCAAACAGCTCTTCTAATAACTAGCGTCCAGCATTACCAATTTGGTAAAGGCCTCCTACCTCTTTAGGCAGTTTTCTTCCCATCTCATTTTACAGTCAAAATGGAAATACCTTCCCATTTCTTCTTCTGTAGTTCGTAGCGTATTACTGTATTTATGTAGCCACTACCGCGGCCTGAGAATTTTTTTTGTTGCAAACTGTAAATAAATAGTATAATTTAGCTTTAAATGGCATTTAATCATAATACAATGGATGTTTATCCCAAATCGATACCAACAGACGAATATACATCAAGAATTGGGGACTTTTATCGCTAGACTTTCCTCACGCTTTAACACACAACCAACTACAGAAGCGGAAGTGGGAAGGTATTTCGACTGTAAACTATGTTATAGTTTTGCCATTCATTATGGTATTTACGGTTCTTAAAGCGAAAAAAATACTTTTATTTTATTCCTCTTGTATCTAGGATCCAATCATCTTTATTACTTGGTGAATCCTAACAATGCGGAAAAAAGCGAAGGATCTCCTGACGAAGTTGACTGGAATTTCGCTCAGAAAGAAATGGCCGAAGCGACTGGTTTCCAGACTGGCTTTGGAAGTAGTTTGTCAAAAGGTAAATAATGCGACAAAATAATCGACCAGCTCTTCCAGCGACTATCTTTGGGATGTACATACTGTCACCTGATGAAACCCTGCAGCTTGTTTATTTATTTATTTATTTATTTATTTATTAAGGATACATTATAAATTTTTACACTTCTCTTCCAGAACAACAACTCGCTCAAGAGCAAGTTTTGGAATTGCTACCACTTGTTGGGGAAGCCAACGCCATCAGCGAGGAGCTGGACAAACACAGGTAAGATGGACAGACAGACAGACAGACAGACAGACAGACAGACAGACAGACAGACAGACAGACAGACAGACAGACAGACAGACAGACAGACAGACAGACAGACAGCATTTTTCTACATCAGTGTCCATTGTCGATGGTTGACTCAGGTTATTGTTGTTTTTTTTGTTATTCCTAGAAATTTTGAACTTGTTTTGATATCTGGGGCCGCTCAAGGTAACCTGACCGGAGGCACTAAGTAAGTGAAGTTACAAACCATATCTGTCAAATGTTATGAGTATTGTCTGATGTTAAAATATCTAGACCCTCATTACTATACATTTCTCTCTTACTTTTATATGTACTGTTTAATAAACGAGCAGGAGTGTTTTATCAGATATAAAGACACGAGGCGAAGCCGAGTGTTTTTATATCTGATAAAACACGAACTGCGAGTTTATTGAACGGCTTCAAAAACGAACCACTTGGTAAGTTCATTGGCGTAGTAAGTTTGAAAAATAACCTTGTCTAAGCCGAGAAAATCAAAGCTAAAGTTTATGTAAATCAGGAGGTATCTTTATCACATATAAAGACATTGATTAAACTTTAGTTTCTTTTTAATTTTCCTCATGAATTATTAATGAGTTTTTGAAGACACAACACAGTTTTAATGTTAGTTGTGTATTTTTTGCAGAGTAATGGTTAAAATGACGGATCTCTTAAATGGCAATTCTTGGTTGTGGGACAGAGGAAAGTTTATGAACAGGCGCTACTTGATGCAGGTAGATAGTTGAGTCGTGTATTTTATAATCCGAGTCCTTTTCTTGTCGCTTTACATACAAAATTTATAACAGCAGAACTCGCTTCAAGTAAAACTCCTTTGTCAGAGTGATCCCCCCCCCCCCCCGTTATTTTAAAACCCGTTTCCTGTAGCAATTTGTTTTACTTTTAGGATCTATATCAAAGATTCTTGGACGGTGACGCGGCTCTTGCGAGTATCCCACGCGAGGAAGACCCGTTCTGGGAGCCTGCTGAAGATGTGCTGGTTGGTACAGCAAACGTATTCTTGCAAAGTTTGGCTTACGCTTTGGACTTCGATGATAAACTCAGCGTGACAGATTACAAGGTAATAATTTTGTCTGTCTGTCTGTCTGTCTGTCTGTCTGTCTGTCTGTCTGTCTGTCTGTCTGTCTGTCTGTCTGTCTGCTTGTTTGTCTTTCTGTGTGTTTGTTTGTCTGTTTTTTGATTGATTGATTGATTGATTGATTGGTTCTTGCTTTGTTAACAACTTGGACGTCAGAAAGAATTATGATGTAATAGAAATTATTTGAGCGCTTCTTAAACAACGAGACATTTTTCCAATGTTTTTGTAGGGGACGGAGCAGGCGTCTCTTTTCGTTAACGTAACACCATGTAACCAAAATGGGAAATCGTTAGATGAGGATTATTTCGTTGATGATACACAAGAACTATTGGGAAAGCCGTACCATTACAAGGTTTGTTTATATGATGCATGGTACAATAAGGATGATTCGGATTATGATGGTGATAATGATGATATCTAATGATAATATAATGATATAACGACGATTGTAATGATGATGATGATCATGATGATGATGATGATCATGATGATGTTGATGATCATGATGATCATGATCATGAAGGTGATGACCATGATCAGAATGATCGTGATCATGAAGATGATGATGATAATGATGATGATCGTGATTATGAAGGTGATGATGATGATGATGATGATGATGATGATGATGGTGATGATGATGATGATCATGAAGGTGATCATGAAGGTGATGATGATGATGATGATCATCATCATCATCATCATGAAGGTGATCATGAAGGTGATGATGATGATGATGATGATGATGATCGTGATCATGAAGGGTGATGATTTGATGATGATCATGATGATGATGTTGATCATGATGATGATATGGTGATGATCATGATCATGAAGGTGATAATGATGATGATGGTCATGATTATCAGATCATGAAGATCGTGATGATGATTAATTATCTATTAATGCCACTATTATTAATTTTATCTTCCAGGTGACAGTACGAACTGCAGACGTTCACAACTCTCGCTTTTCCAAAGGTCTCTTCGTACAGTACAAAACATTTGACGACACAGAGTACACTAAATCACCAGTAGTCAAAGATTCATTATCACCCGAGTTCGACCACTCCAGTATTTTCTCGTTGCCTGCAATCAGAGAAGAACATTTAGACTGGTTTGAAAACGGATGCATTACATTAATGCTCTACGCCATCCAGCAGGATTCTCTTGCGGACTCCAGGTTATTGAAAATGAGTACAAAGGTACGCCAAAGGTTTTCATCTTCTTTAGAATTTCTAAAAAAAATCCAGGCCTGGTTTAAAAATTCTAGGATTTTCTACCAGTTGCACTGACTTTGATTAGAGATCTTAAGAGCTTAGCTACGACGCGGTCTTTAAAAATAAAAGAAATAAATTGCCAATGAAAAAGAGAATGATGAATGACTCAATGACTCGTTGTCCCAAAGAGTAATTACAACGCCGTCCTCGTTCTTTCTACAACGCCACTTAGAGCATTTTCACGTCTTCAGGACGACGTCAACTGCCAAAAGATGAGAACTGTTGCTTGAGATTGACTTCAATACAGACACTGGGATCATTTTAGCAATACTGGGGCGTTTTTGGAAGTCATTAAACTAACTTCAAATGTCAAATATAATAGTCAGTTAACCGTGACTTCTTTAAATTGTAAAACTTATCTTGCTTTTTAACCGCCGTTGTCGTCCTAGCATCTTACAGTCCCTTTTGACGTCTTCAGGACGACGTGAACACGTTGAGAGCTGTACCTTGACTTCAGCTCAGACATTACAATCGTTTTAGCAGAACTGGAGCATCTTGAAGCTCAAAATATCAAATACGGTAGTCAATATACCGCGGCATCTTTTAAATGCTTCAATTCAAATTGTATTTTAACATTTTGAAGGCCACGTCTTCGATCTTGCCTCCTTAAAGGCACAGTGTCACCATGACGCAAACTTGAAGAACTTCATGGGCAAATTCAAGTTCACATGATTAAAATTATGATGAATTTAACACACGCCTAAACTTGGACTAAATAGTCCGTAATAAAATGCACTAATGACTTACTATTTTGACGATGTGTGACTATTATTCCTTTTCTTTGCATACAAATATAATTTTTATCTCGGGTGAAACTATTAATTAAGCGGGAATTTAATACCTGACGTGTTGTGCCTTTAAGGTTCCTAATGATAAATTAGGTGGTGTTTTACAATTTTCATTTCAAATAAATCTTTCCCATGTACTACAGTATATTGATGATTTTTTTGCTAAATGTGAATATTTTTATAGATTTCTCAACTTTATTATGGTGTTGTATTTTTCTAGGAATTACGTCAGATGGATCAGTATAAGAGAGGCGACGGTCATGCCGCTCTTGCGAAAACCGTGTCAGTAAAATCCGACATCAATAGCGACGTCGCTCATCTCAAATCTGAAATTATTTTGCTAAAAAGACACAACGAAAGACTTCTCAAGAAAGAGAAAAGACTTCAGGTAAAATAGGTTATTATTTATTGATTTCTTTATGTTGCTTTGGTGCGAGGTCGTAAAGGCCTGGCCAAACGCTTTCAACATTTCATTCAACATCGTTCAACATTGTTGAATTCAACCGTGATTCAACATGTTGAGAGCGTTTGGCCACCCAGTTGAATGATGTTGAACGTTGTTGAATGGTGTTGAATGATGTTGAACGAAATTTGAACATGTTCAGAAAGCGTTTGGCCAGGCCTTAAGTCTTCACCTATGCAAATAATATAACTTATATGGATCGTTTTCACTCACGCGATCGGTGGCCCCGCTGGGGTGGTGAAATAATACGAAATGTTTGAATAAGAATAGAGTTAAATTCGTATAGTTTAAGGATTGTGCACCAATATTGCCGCCATTTCATTGTTTCTCTGCACCAATAGAATTGACTGACAACGTTTTACTGAAAAATATTATTCCGCACATGTGCGTTACTGCTCACTTCTGTGAGCATAGCAATCTCGTTCCCAGAGCCCCGCGCTTGCTTACTTACACTTGGCTCTGGTAACAGCCCTTTTTAGGGCCCTTGCTGATTGGCTAATCCAATACAGACTAATGCGGATACTTGGCTGGAAATCGTTGCCCAATCTCGTTCCCAGAGCCCCGCGCAATGTGACTTCTATAAAAAGGTCGGTGAAATTTGGCGCTCTGCAAATGAACTAAATGTTCATTTCCCTTCAACTTCCTCACTCGCTTAATCTTGTTGCTCCAATCCTGAGAAGATGAACTTGATCCAAGTGTATTGTTAATAACGGAACACGTCTGGAACCCGAATGAAGTCAAGAGCCTTACGATTTTTCTGATTACTTTTGACGGCGTTTGATGAGCACTTTGTAGACTTGTGAACGTATGTTCTTATTGAAGCTATGTGTTGTGGATTGATATTGATTGTTGTTTCTATGGTCAGGCTCTCTGCGAAGAGTGGGCTAAGAAACCGGCTGCTGAACAAGATTTTGGCACCTTTCATCGTCAAGTGTCGGCCGCCGCCTATCACCAGAGTGGCCGCTTGAGATATAGAGTCCATATGCTTCAAGCGGTGAGTATTTCTTTTCTACCTTCCTTCCTTCCTTCCTTCCTTCCTTCCTTCCTTCCTTCCTTCCTTCCTTCCTTCCTTCCTTCCTTCCTTGTTTTTTCCCTCCCTTCTTCTCTTTCTTTCTTTCTTTCTTTCTTGCTTCTTTACTTCGTTCGTTCGTTCCTTTTTCCCGTCATTTTTTTATTCAAATTTATCTATTTTAAACCCATTTCTCTGCTTTCAGTTGCTCAAATCACAGCCCCAAACCGAGAGCAACGGCCAAGCTAAACTTGACGCACCTAAAAAGAATGGGGCCAGTAGTCGTGCGTGTATTATAATGTAGTTGGTAGCGGAAAACAAACACGCGTGGAACCTTCACAAACCTAGACACAAAAAGTATTGTTAAACAAATATTGTAAACTTATAACTTATTTTTTCAATGAATTATGTAGCATAGTTTATATTCAAACTAGTATTTATAGCACACCGACTGTCGTTTTTACGCTCTATACCACAGAAATGTTCCACTCACTTTAACTTATTCAAATCGCGTTTAAGGACTTCATGATTTGCAATGTGGCAATGAAATGAATCCTGTCTCAGAGGCATTTCTAAAGAGATGACCATCTTCGTTCCAAGAGCAGGCCTCCTTGGTCAATTTGAAGTCGGAGGCTTTGGTAAAAGACGAAGCGAACCGGTCGTGCTGCTCATGCGTACAAGACACTGAAACTGTATATCCGGTATGTCTTTCAATATGGCGTCCGATTTCAAGCTTACCGAGGAGGGCTTGGGAAGGAGGATGACACATGAATAATTTATAAATGACGTTTCATTGTACAAAATGCAATAAGTCAGTTCGTAATCGCGACTGCGCAGCAAAATGACGCGTTCTGCGTATCAAAATGACGCGTTCTGCGGCGAGATAAAACATATTTCAATTCATAACATCGGGCTAAGATCGCAGGATTCATTTGCATTATATTTAGCCTTCTGAGTTCGTTATACTGAATTTCTCAGCTTAAAGGACATTGGCAACAAAAAATTAAATTTGTCTAATTTGAAAGAACTCATAAAATTGTAAGAGAAGATCTTTAACAATTTTTTCGTATCGTTCTTCGTTTTCAAGATATTTCAATTTGTTTAATATGTAAATGAGATGGTCTCTGGCGTCAGGAGCAGGGTACAGTATTTTCACACGTAGCAAAATCAGTTATATCTCTAAATTTGTTCAACGAAATCACTTGAAACTGTGTACATAATAACGCATTGTGACATTTCATAACTGATGTTGCTTTGTGTAAAAATACTGTACCCTGCTCCTGACGTCAGAGACCATCTAATTTACATATTAAACAAATTGAAATATCTTGCAAACGAAGAAAGACACGAAAAAGTTGTAAAAGATCTTCTATTACAATTTCACGAGTTCTTTCAAATTAAACGAACTTCGCAAGATTTTCCGCTGTTCACCAGGACTTGTACAGCATACAATGTAGAGCTTGTGTTATAAGCTTATACTCCAGTGAGACTGCCAAATGCTGCTGCTCGATCATATTCGTTATTGTTTTGACAGTTTTGTCATTTAACGTAGCAGACCCTTTGCATTTGTAAATGTATTCTACTTTTCTTCATAATTTGTCATGAATAAATCCTCTCTCAGAGGGAAAATTTTAACGTTCTTGTAATTCTTGTAATTCTTGTATGAGTCGACCAACATCCGGCTCTGATCGTGCTCTTTCGTTTCTCGGAATTCTGCAAAACAACAAACGTTTTCGTGAACGTCGTGTAATTTCCTACAATACAAATGCAAACTTAATTACTTCTTCCCACAAGGGGCTTTTCAAGAGCAATTTATATACTAAATTTCAAGTGGCAGAGTCGAAGGCATATTAAAGGAGCACTGCCAGCCACCACCATACGCCACATTTATGACACACATATCAAACCACGAATCAAGACCTAGGTGTTGATTTTACGGAGGGACGAAAATCCCTCGAAGCACAGGAGAGACCAACTAAACTCTACTCACATAAGTTCCAAGCTGGACAAGACAACGGAGTTATTCCCAGACGGTCACCCGTCCAAGTACTAACCCCGTCCAACTGGGCTTAACTTTGGACTGTATAGTGGTGAAAGGCAGCGCCCTAACAGCACGCGCCATCCGTGCTTCCCATAACCAATGTTTTCCGATTCCAAGGTATAGGATTCCTTAATACACGAGCAACAAATCACTCACCCAGAGAAATCCAAAAAGTTGTCTTTTAGTGGCATTGGTGGTCCTATTTTCATTTTTGCTTCTTGGTTTTTATCATCACTAACTCGTGGGGATTTTCGTATCGTCGGTCTTGCTTTGCGAAACGTTGTGTACACTCGAGAACGACCCGTGGAATTCTGGGAATGAAAATTTGAAAAGTTGTTCCATGCATCGCGTAACCCTCGGCAAAAAGTGAATTACTGTTGTTGGCACTGTAATATAACTCGTTGCTTATTATGGCGCAACCTCGTCCCCAGGGCCATTTGTAGGGGCTGGGCCAAGATGGCGGCCAAAAACAAAATGGCGGGAACAAATGGCCCTGGTGGAGGCTAGCTCAAAATGCGCAGTATATTGCGCATTTTGATAACAAGAACTCAGTCCTTTACACAGTAATTATACCTAATTACACCTAATTATTGCATGGTTTGAAATATAATTTCCCGTGCCGTGGGCAGGAACAACCGACAAGGTCAAAATAATTTATTTTTTTTTAAATACAAAATCAAACCGTCTGATTTACGCCATAAGCTCTTGACCAATCAGAGGCTGAGATAGCCTAGCCTCCACCAGGGCCATTTGTTCCCGCCATCTTGGCCCAGTTCCCTACAAATGGCCCTGGGTACGAGGTTGATTATGGCGTTGTTTCTTGTATCAATCAGTCTTTTTCATTCATCAAATTCATTAAAAATTCATGAAGAAAATTCAAAAGAAATGAATATTTAATCAATATACAAATTCGTCCTGATTTACGTAAACTTTTTCCTGGCTACATGGCTATTTAGATGCGTCCATTTGATAACGCAGCTCGCCTTGTAAATCAGATACTGATCGCTGCTCATGCTTTATCTATTACTTGCATAGAGGCCTGCCGTGTAATATAGGTATTGGGTTGAATTCTTTTACCTTTAATTTGATGGTGTTTGTCTCTGGTTTTGGAGGAATAAGACAAAACGGTGACAGAAGAACGGCATTTCTTTCCTCTTGACAGACATCGACTTGAGGCGGGCTCACTGTGCACATTTGAAGAAACATATTGCTAATGTTTGTCATGGGATTTTCACCATCTTTTTTGTCAGCTTTGCCTGGAGAAAAGAAAAAACTAGGACTTTGGGAAATGATCAAAAACGTATAGCTAAACAACTTTGTTGAGTGTTTCAACCTTGTACCCATTAGGATGGTCCGAAAGACCCCATGGGTACATAAAGGTTGAAGAGATTTTACTTGGCATACATACTTGTGTTGCGCCCATGTAGTTTGTCTAAACGAGACAGAAAAAAAGGAAAACCTTTAGACTTTTGTAATTGAAGATATTTCGACGTATACATCACAGAAAATCCCCTCTCAAAACTCCAAACTGGAAATTCGACACAAAAAAGAAACGTTGTAGACTTCGGGGTTTCCCTGAAGACATCAACTGATAAAGCCTACCTTTAACTGATGGCATTGCATTACGTCGAAGATAATCCTTTGGTCTTTTCCCGCTGTGATCTCGTGCATCGATACTAGCGTCTTCAAGATGTTAATGATAGATAAAAAAGGGCATTTTTTGTTAAGGGCTTTCATCTGACCATTATCTATTCAACTCCGTAGTTATTCCAACGTTATTTAAACGAGAATAATATCTATGTATAGCTTACCGTAGTCGTCCACGAGCAAGAGGATGATATTATTATGATTGTACATGGTTGCCAGGTGTAATGGCGTATACCCCTATAGAATTGAAACGTTTTAAAGTACAATTTATGATGTCATATGCGTCGACGTATTCCTTACGTTACATAGCAACATATACTTACTCCCTTTCCAGTTCAAAGAAAAAGGAAAATACCATTCATAAAAACAAAAACAGGTATAACTGAGTTAAATTTGAAAATATTTTGTATAGCATGCACACAAATGTTTGAGAATTGCAGCTGTTTGATAGAGGTGAAAAAACAACATTTAACTTACATTCTTAATGTGATATCCAATAATTCAGATTTCGCGAACATGAATGGTTGAAATAACACAACATACAACAAAGAATGAAAAAACAATATAGATTTCCTTTGCTAGTATTTTGGATGTTGATAACCACCCTTTGATGACAAATGGAACTAGTTCATAGAACGAATTGAAGGGAACTATGGCATATGTTGATTTTCAGAGGGAGAAAGACCAGGCGACCCAGAAAAAAACCCCTCGAAGCACAGAGAGAACCAGCAACTCTACTGATGAAGCTAATCAGGTAGTCACTTATTCAAATATTGACCCACCCGACCTCTGTCTCCATGCATGCATACCGTTTTTGACTCAGTTTTCACTCCACACTCCAACAAAAAGCTAACCGTGTCGTAGCTTCCATTTTTCGCCGCCCAATGAAGAGCTGTCTAAATATTATGAAAGGAAAATCAACCAATTTTCGTATGAATTGATATCTTCAAATGTGAAGATATATCTACAGTAAACATATCGGAATAAGAGAAACTAATAATAATAATATTTATTGCCATGAAACTCTCACAGTGATTTTCAGAGAGGTCCTGAATAATAATTATTTACAAAATATTTATAAGTACTATAAGTAAGATATATAAAAACAAAAGATAGAATATATATATACATGACGATAAAATATAACATTTAAAAAAAAATGGGGATAAAAAATAAAAATTAAATTAAAACTGGTTTTAAACTGTAAGAGATTCTCAGAATTTTTAATATATTCACTCAAGCTATTCCAATCGTTAACAAAGTCTGGTATTTTATTGAAATCTACGTGAATAAGTGATGAATACATACATGCACTGATATAATTCTTATACACTTACAAACTACGAGTTTCACGGAGTTATAGGAAAGCAGACAGTTCCATTTAGTTATCAGACAGAGAAAAAATAAAAAGTAAAATATATTTTAGTATTTTAATACTTGTTTTTAATACTCGTGAATTAATATTCAGGCAGAGAATGTATGATTAAAAATATTTTCATTTGGCGTCAAATTAAATACGTACCCCCTGAATGTACGGCGCATGTCCAACACAATGTCATCAGTTTTGTGAGACGAGAAAGAAAATAGCACATTATTTAGCAATATTAAGCCCTAATCAAACGAGAACGCAAGTCATCGCAAGTTGGCAGCCAGAAATTTCTGTGGCGGTCGTTCGAACACCCAAATTAACAAAATAAAGGTTTCATGAGTGTACATGTTTTAAACAAGTTTTAACTTTGTCATGCACGGTACATAATATTTTCGGGAAACTATTCAGAGCGGCTGGCTGAGATAGCGTGACTGCCAACTTGCGATGACTTGCGTTCTCTTTGATTAGGGCTTTATAGACTTGAAATAATTCAATAAAAATAGTATATACATACAGACATTTGATAAATTCTAACTTTATATCAACCATGTATATTAATGAACTCACCATAATAAAATCCTGTTTTACAACAAATGTTTTTACATAGAAAAATAAACAGAAATAGAAGTTAGAAAAGAGAAATTAGAAAAGAAATACGAGAATTCCAAAGACCTTTTTTGTCGCAAGGTTCGGATCTTGCTCGAAAAGATTTTTCAGGTTATTCAATTGACTGTCGACGGAATTGAGAAACCATTGCTTCTCTAGATCATTGATCTGTTGAAAAAGAAATAACAAATATATTTATATAGAATTATATAGTAGATGCATAGTCGGGGAGAGGGAGAGATAATAATATGTTGTTATGCTAGCTATATAACACAACGTTGTTCTTTCATGTTGTATGCCTTGGTTTCCGAGAGGTCTCCCCTCAGGCCATGTCCACATTAATGCAACGGAGACTTTTTGTTACGGTTAGGCCTTTCTTCCACACTAATCCGGCATCTTCGGTGACCGAAAACGCTCTCCAGAGTGGAGACATTCGAAGACGCCGTTTTTCTGCACCAGTGTGGAGGGCGAAAACGAAGCTTTTGGAAAACGATGATGTCACGATTATGTTATATTTTATTTCAGTCACCTAGAACTATTCATTCATACCCCTGTAGATCTTTTTAGCGTTTTACTAAACGGCGAAAACGATTCGAAAACGATAGTGTGGACGGAAAACTTTTGATACGTTTTCGACTAGCCTCTCTCTCCTGCGGATGCGGGTGGGAGAGGTCTCCGTTTGAAAACGGATATCAGTTGACGAGTAGAATCGTCTGGCGTTATAGACAGAGTAAAAGGATAAAGTTGTTTCAGAACAATGCGCATGAAAGGGTCAAAAAGCCGCAACAATACTGTGCGTTTGTGCGTTTGTGTAGAAACAACGTCAAGTAGAAACAAAACAATAAAACCCAAGATCTAATTTAAAGATAAAGCTAAAAATAATTGACCCAGTATTATTTCGGCTCTTTTTAAAGATATTCCTTCTATGATTATGATTATTCTTTTTCGTATGTGGGTGGTATAATTGTGGCTGTGTTTGTTAAAGTTACAAATTATATGCTCGGAGGCATATTCAATAGGATTGAAATAATTTGTCAGAGCTTACATGCGTGATTAACGGACCTACTTTTTCAGTAAAGCGGGGGAAAATTCTGTTTAATCAAGATTGCAACTGTAAACAAATATCGTCAACTCGTTAAAGTAATTCCAACTTTGAGGTATATATCAGATAACAAGAAGAAAGAATAGAGCTATATGCATGTATAGCATATTAAAATCTCAACTCAAGCCTTTATTGTAGGGCATTCAGTCTATAAACTCTAGACTGCCGGCCAACTTGTTATAGTCGCGCAACATTTGAGAAACTGTAGACTGGCTCTGGACTTTACATGCATGGTTTAATAATTAATAACTAGCTGAGTAAAAATGAATATATGTATATTTACAACAGCCGTGTTAATACATACATGCATCAACATATAAGAAGTATCAACTGAAAAGATTATTTGAGAATTTGACTTGGCGTCCTTTTTAAATACAAGTATATACATTAATATATAAAACAACTGGAACAGTAATAACGAAAATGTCATTAGGTAACTAAGATTAAGTTTATTTACTCGGCCATGCCGATTAACTATACACCGCTCATGACAGTATTACAAGTTACAGTCACCTTTCATATAATGATATATAGCTTGGCTTTAAACATATATATATATATATATTTATATTGAATAATATAATATTGCTATTACTTCAAAGACATAATACAGATACTTATATTTTCTGGACAGCTGTTTTTTTACCTTTTGTGTCATGTCTTTGGCTTGAGTTCCTTCGCTTCTCTCTCGAGTGAACTAGAAATTACAACACAGTTCAGAATAATGTGGGTGTTGACAACTGTGTGTTATTTGCTTGCAAACAACTTACAGAGTGTTTCCTAAACAAACAGAAAATAACAAAATCCCCAACAGCCTTGAATCAATCGCCTCATTTACTCTCGCCAAAAACTTGTTCGTTCCTCATTAAGACAAATGTGAAATGACAATAAATTATTAAACTCAAACATACTTAGTCCATCTTTGTTGATTTTTTATTGAACCTTGAAGCTTCGTCGCAGTGTAGAGTATCTGTATTATTAACGAACAAAAGCAGAAACCAACTTGTGAAAACAACTGAGCGGTATATTTCGTGGTGATAATAGATAACTATTGTCTGCTTCGTGGAAATAACTCTGTCGCCAGATAACTATTGTCTGCTTCATGGAAATAACTCTGTCGGCAAGGAAACGGTCGGTGAGACCGTTTGCTTTTCGAATTTGATAAGAATGAACAGTCTTTCGAGTTTATACAGTTCACTTCTCATCTGTATATATCCTGACTCTCCGTGTTGGGTTTAGATTTTGCAATATATTTGAAAGGTTAATTTGTCAAACTCTCACAGTTGGAGCCGTGCTGTGCTTAGCTTGCGTAAGCATAAGCCAGTGCAGCTGTTTGGCAACGAGGGGGCGTCGGGATAAAGTAAACTTTAGTAAACTGCATTTTGAATGTAAATCATCTCTGTTCTGGTGCTTGAAAGCAGCATTCACAACATCCTTTCTTTTTACGAATATGCTATCTCATTTACGCCAAAATAACAAAGTTGGTGGCGGATATGGGTGCGACAAAGGAAGTGTTGCGTAGGCAGAGCAAATTGAAAAAGTTGGGTAAACTGCTGGGATTAGTTTTGATGACGAAATACTGACGTTTCGAGTGGAGGCTTTCATCAGTAAAATGTCTTTTTACTTTCCGCACATTTTAATCCGTTCGAAACTCGAAACGTCAATATCTCCTTATCAAAACTATTTCAAAAACTAGGTCAAAATATTTTTTCGGATCAGAACTTTTATTTGTTATATTGCATGGGCCAAAATAGTAATGCGGATGACGTCAGAGTAGGCATAATTTGCATACGCAATATTCTGTTGCAGCAGAAATATTACCCAACACACGTTATTGGCATACTTGAATGGTATATTCTATATATATATATATATATATTTTCCCATCAAAATGTTCAAGCAGCTGCCTACTTCGACGTCATTTCATTACCATTTTTGAAATACAATTGAAACATATTTTAGGACCGTTATTAAGCAAATACCAAACAAACAAAAACAACCCAAAAAACAAACACAGGTTTTGCAGAGAAAATAAGATTCGTGCATCGCTGAACGGTCCGCTCGCAACGTCAGTATTTTGCAGCCTGGTTCCCAGGCCTCTCTTAATTTAACGTCGAGCGGCAGACCGAAACGTTCGAGAGAAAAGAGGACTAGGAACTAGTCTGAGTATTTTGTTATGTTTTTTTGGTCGAGATCTTGGCTTTATTTCAACTGTACGGGCAATATTTTGCTCAAGATATTCAATTTCGGGCTAAGCATGAAAGGGAAGGGATTGGGAAATTGAGGGAGAAAATTGGCAGGCGAGAAACATCCTCCTTTTCTCTTCTTCTCTCCCCTTCCCCTCACATTTTTTATTTTCACTCCCAATCCCTTTCGTTCCTGTGGAGGGGGCTACTCATAAGCAAGGTTTCAGAAAAAATATATAATAAACTTTATTGACAATTCTATATATTTTATACCTATTTACATTAAATACGTTTTATACAGAAATATAAGGTGATTCTTTCTCTTACATTTGTTTTATAATTTAAAGTTTAATACTTTTATGAATTCAAGCAATAAATAATAAAGGAAATTTAATGTCACATAAAGAACTCAGTTGGCAACTTTTTAAGTCATCTTGTCTACAGATTTGCAAGGCCTTTGGCAGTTTCTTCGACTCGTTTTTCTTGTGATTTCGGTGGCTCACTGGAAACCTAGAACACAGATTGTAATTAGAGACTTAACCCTTTGATTCCATCGGTACCATTTGGCACTTTTTATTTTTTACTCTGTCTAATGCCAGACGATTTTACTGGTCAAGGGAAGACCTCTTGCATAGGTGTAGAGTATTGGGGGGGGGGGGGGAGGCTGAGCCCCCCCCAGAAATTTTGCAGCAACTGACTCATCAATCACCATTCACAAATTATAAGTTACTCGTTAGGCTAAAGTAACTGTTACAGCCTCATTCCTGTCAGCCAAAAGCACCCAAAAACAGTGATAAGTCAACCCAGTAAACACAACATCGAAAAGTTGTTGAAATGTGTTGTATTTTAACTAGTTTTTATGACATTTCATGACCTTCAGTGTTCTTAAAAATCACCCCTCAGAATGCAGGAAATGGCATTTCCAAGACTCTAAATTTCAAAAATTCCCGGGGGGTATGGACCCCCCCTAGAAGAGTCCCTTTTGTAAACACCCCCACTGGAAAATTCTTAAAAAGGTCCTGTTCAGCACTTCAGCCCCCCTGGACAAAAACAATCTACACCTATGACCTCTTGCAATGGTGGGAATTAAAGGGTTAAGAATGGAACATCGGTTCACAGCAACATTACATGCTCTGTACATACAGTCTAGTCTCAGAGTCTAGAATGAACCTGCTCCTATCCTACCCTTTTCAAATATCTTTGAGATACTGGTGCCTTTCACAATCTGGGTTTTCTGCAGGTACTCTAGTTTCCTCCTGTTAGTAACACTGGACCAATAAGAGGTGGCCTTACTGGATCTCTAGAGAGAACAGTTGAGATATGACTGATAGGGTTATCCAGAACCGAGTCAACATACATATACCTCTGATGTTTTCGCTTGTTTATTCTGGTCACATTTTATTTTTTCATTCTCCTTCTCTGAGATCATCTTTGACTGAAGTTCTGTGAACTCAGCATTAGCAGTTGTAATGTCTTTTCCTAATTTTTCTAACACCTTGAGAAAAAAAAAGAAACTTCTAATTTTCTACCGATTTAATAACTTTCACAAAAACTGTGTTATACCAACAGTAACCACCCATATATATTAAAGTACCACCTATCAAATCATGGCACCATGCACTGACTGAAGTAGTGCCACCAACCTCAGAAAATAGAGAGTTGACTGAACATTGCTCTTTAGTATATTTCTTACATATACACCAATAATTATAGTGACTATTTATACATGTGCTTATTGAATTCATCATTATGGTAAAATTTTATTAATTTGAGAATTCAACACTGGGTGTTAAATTCCAAACGTTATTCTTTATAAACAACTGGTTTCGATAGTAATTTGTAACAAAATGTTTTCTAATTGGCGTAATTGCTACTAAATTGTACAGAACAACTTGCTCTGGAATATTTCTTTCGTATAAATACATGATCACTAGAACCGAACCTTCTTTGGGTTGGATTTCTTGTGTTTATCCTTCGCTTTTCCAACAGGACTTGAACCTGATTTCTGCTTCAAATAATCTTTCTTGCCGTTTTGAGAGTCTTTCTTTCCACTTTTGGCCATTATTTTATATTGCTAGTACTTCTCGCTGCTCGAAGTCTGCTTCGAAAATGAACCAAAGTTTCCGTTTGTGAACTTCGCGGGAAAGTCCACGAAGATGACGTCTTATTGCCACGAGTTGATGGAATTCGGACATGCGCAGTTGGCATTGCCTCCTTCCGTCTCGTCTCTCGCCGAGTTCTCGATGAAGTGAGGAATGGTTTAAATCGAAATTTCGGTGTAGAAATACCCTGAAAATTCTCTTCCCGAGCTGCTCCAAGGCTCGCAGGTATGTAGTTTATAGTATAGTTAAATTGTTTAAACCAACAGTTTGTAATATGCTGTTTTCTACGAACTGTGAATTAATATCGCAGCGGGCCTTCCCTTGGAATAGTCAACCGTGTAGACTCGTGTTGAACATTTCGTATTTCCCGAGTTGATAAAGATATCAGAAATGACTTATTTAGAAAGATCAGTAGTGTAGGTTTGAGTGATCACTTGTGGGTATAGGTTTATGGAGTTTGAGCGTTTATTTGGTTGGAAGTTACCTGTTAAAGTGGCCCGCATTGTTGGCCAACTGTCTTTGGTATAAATTATACAGCTTTTTAACATTAGTATAATATGTTATGCATGTTGAGACGTGATTTATCACAACTTAGATAATCCTTTAATCTATGAATAAAACACTAAATTGTACACTTATGCTGGAAATACAAGCATTTGTACATTTATTTCGTATAACTTTAATATAAAGTTGTTTAATATATTGCATTATTCCTTACTTTTCCGCTCACACGTGAGTCATTTTTAAGCCGTTTATAATTGATTGTTGCTTAATAGTTCTAAGTTTTTCAGATTAGAGCAATATTTATGTTGTCTTGTGATGTTCTACCATTTTTTTAATGTTATTAGCTGTGTCTGAATATGTTTGTGGTAAATATTATAAAACAATATGTGTACATGTATATTATTTAAATTTAAACAATGTGACAATATAATTTCTGTATTAAATTATTTCATCAAATTAAGATTTTGTATCAGCAAAATAATAAATTTAACTAAGGGTTTAGCTAATCTGAGAATATTTCTATCAAAATATGATTATACGTGTATGTAAAACATTGTTTCTTATTGTGGTGCCCTGTTCTCAGGCAGCTCTATTTTCAGCTTATGAGTTTGTTTGTTACATGTAGTTTATTCATTAGTACAAAAAAAAACCCACTAGGTAGGCATGGCACTGCACTTTAGATCCTGTTACACACGGTACCGAACGAATTCCAAACCAGTCTCGAATTAGTACGGTTCTGCCTGTTCACATGGAAGTCAAATTCAGAACCGTTCTCGAATTAGTACTACGGTTCCACCTGTTTACACGATGAAATAGGATGATTCGAGACCAGTCTCAAATTCATCCAGTACTGTGTAAACGTAGCCTAAGAACTGGCTTATTCTGTCCTGAATGAAATATAAAAGTAGAGTGTAAAATAGTTGGATCAATTCAAGTATATGCCTCCCCCAACAGTTAGTGGTCCATAGAATTGTCTTGTTCTTTAAAAACCCCACTAACTGTTAGAGGCGGGGTATGCTTGAATTGATCTGCATAGTCGCCTCCAATTTCATTCCCACAGCCTTTAACCCCAACTTTCTGGGAGCTCTCTCATTGGCCATTTCCCAAAAGAGTTGAAGACTGGTGATGGGTTAGGAACGCTAGGGTACTTGGGATCATTTGGAGGGACAGATTTCATGCTTGGTAGTGTAAGCACAATGAAACTGTCCCTCCAAACGATCCCAATTACCCTGGCATTCCTAACCCATCTCCAGTCTTCAACTCTTTTGGGAAATGGCCAATTGACGAGTAAGATCATCTGGCATTAGACAGGGTAAAATAATAAAGTACGGAAAATTCCATATTTGGGAGTGAAAGGGTTAATATAGTTCTCGCAACAAGATGCCATTGGCTTTGCCTGGAATGACTTGTCTAGTAAGAATAACTTTGAATTTTAATTATAATATTATGTTCACTAATTTGAAGTCCATGTTTTTCTGATTCAACAAGTCACTGCAGTCAGGGCCAATGGCTCCTTGGTATTGGTAAAAAGGACCAAAGGCTTTGAGCATTTGGATAACAGTTTAGATATAACTAATAGCTAGAGTCACCCAATATAAATAAGGTTAGTTTAGTTTAGTAAACATTCTAGTCAGACTAGAAACTATCTTAATTTTTTTGGTTGTCAAACTTTTCACTTTCTTGTGGGTTTTTTTAGAAGACAATTGTCCCTCAACTCATGCTTTTATCATGCCTATGCCTTTGAAGCTAAGAGATCTTATTCGAGCCATTCGTGCGGCACGCACAGCAGCTGATGAACGAGCTGTGATAACTAAAGAGTGTGCTCAAATTCGGGACACATTTCGTGAGGAAGATAATGACTTTCGTGCCAGATCAGTTGCCAAGCTTTTATACATTCATATGCTTGGGTATCCTGCTCACTTTGGACAGGTTAGTAAAGAACATTATGTCATTATTTATTGGGTTGTGACAAACAATACAATGTTCAATACTGCCATTTAATTGCAAGCCACTGTCAGGCTTGTGATTTTTTTCATGTTTGTTTCCGGTTGAAAGTTGCAAGTTTCACCAGAAAACATTGAATGTTTAAAAACAAATCAATCAACTTGCAGTATCATTTCAAAGAAACCTGTCAAAATGATGCTGCAAGTTGATCGATTTTTTTTTAAACATTCAATGTTTTCTGGTGAAACTTGCAACTTTCAAACGTAAAGAAACATGAAAAAAATTGCAAGCCTAATGGTGGCTTGCAAATGGCAGTAAAGTAAAATTGTAAAACATTGGGGGTACTGTGTCATCCATGATTGAGTTTTGTTTTATTTCAGCTGGAATGCTTGAAATTAATTGCATCTCCTAAATTCACTGACAAGAGAGTTGGATACCTTGGAGCAATGATGTTGTTAGATGAAAGACAAGATGTACATCTCTTGGTGACAAACTCACTTAAAAAGTAAATAATTTTCATTTTCTGATTAAAGGGGATTGGCAACAAAAATTAAGTTTGTCTAATTTGAAAGAACTCACAAAATTGTAATAGAAGATCCTTTACAACTTTTTCGTATCTTTCTACATTTTCAAGGTATTTCAATTTGTTTGATATGCAAATGAGATGGTCTCTGACGTCAGGAGTGGGGTAAAATATTTTCATACAGAGCAAAATCACTTATATATCTAACATGAAATGTTCAGCGTCACAAGGAGTTTTTATGTGCACAGTTTCAAATGATTTCGCTGAACAAACTTAGAGATATAACTGGTTTTGCTACATGTGAAAATATTTTACCCCACACCTGATGTCAGAGACCATCTCATTTACATACCAAACAAATTGAAATATCTTGAAAACGAAGAGAGATACGAAAAAGTTGTAAAGGATGTTCTATTACAATTTTATGAGTTCTTTCAAATTAGACAAACTTAATTTTTAGTGCCATTGCCCTTTAAATGAAATAAGCTTGTTTTATATATTATTGTTTATAAAGGTGTACAGTATACATGTACAAACAGATATGCTAAATTTATACCAGAATAAATAGGGGGTGAATCAACAATTAGGTTGTTCAAAATACATTGAAGATAAGTGGTATTTTTGTGCTTTTTTAGTGATTTAAATCATAATAGTCAATTTATCATTGGGCTAGCATTAAGTACATTGGGAAGGTAAGTACATAATGTTGAATTTTTAGTTAATTTCTGCTTCCACAGTACTGTAGATCAACTAAGATCACAGTATTTTTAAAAGTCCATACAAGTATTTAGGTTGTGTTTTATGCTCTTTTATTTTAGTATATGTTCTCAGGAAATGAGCCGAGATTTAGCTGGGGAAATTGAAAGACTTCTTAAAACTTCAAATAGTTTTACAAAGAAAAAGGTACAGTATGTGTTTTTAATTTGTTGGTTTTATTGTATTAAACAGTAATATTATAAATTGAAATAATAGAAAATTACTGTATTTTTAAAACTTATTCAGGGTGCTTCCCAGGACCATGTGAGTGCTCCCTGGAAACATATATAATATAATATATAATGATAATATAATTAATAATTTCAAAAATAATTGTTTGATTTCAGGCTGCTTTATGTGCTGTTAGAATAATTAGAAAAGTTCCAGAACTTATGGAGATTTTTGTTCCTGTCACAAGATCTTTATTGAGTGAAAAAAATCATGGTAATTTGGTTTAACCCTTTGACTCCTAAGCATTCATGTAGACGCACCTTTAGTATTTTAATCTGGCTAACGCCAGACGATTTCACTCATCAAAGGACCTCTGGTTGTCAAGGGGTTAATTCATTATTGTAAAATGTACGTCCATCTATCAAAGCCATTACAGAACACCTTTTCATTTGATGTTTGTATCTCTGTGCCTTATTCTCTCACAGGTGTCTTACTTACTTCTACGTGCTTGGTAACTGAAATGTGCGAGCTTAATCCAGATACAGTGACACACTTTAGAAGAGTAAGTATTGCATTTCTTTATGCTTTTTAATTCTTATGTAGATACTGTGGATTTACAGTAAGTTGTCAAGTGTTTTGGGACATCTGTTTACATTCATTGTTTAGCCAATAAAATCACGTTTGCTAGTGCCAAATTTCACTGGGCTTGAACCATGAAGATGTGTGGGTCAAAGTTAATGTTGAGTACCCGTACGGATGTCCCGAAACACTCAACCTACTGTAAATCTGCAGTATTTATTGTATTTTAATTTAAATCTTTTTGAAGGATGTGTATATCTTGACTATAGCAATTCAATTTCCCACTAAATTAGCTACTTGGGATTGTGTGCAGTGATATTTTTTAAATGAAGATAAGATTATTGCTTGGAGTAACTGTTAACTGTAATATTTTAAGCACTGTACTGTAACTTTTTTTATACTTTCTGTAGCATGTTTCTACTTTGGTAAAGACTTTAAAAAATTTAATTATGTCTGGGTATTCTCCTGAGCATGATGTTTCTGGAATTAGTGATCCATTTCTTCAGGTAATTAAAACTGTTTTTCTCAATGTAAGCCATTCTTGCCTAGTTGACTGATTGAGGCCTGAGGGTTCTCCCTTTGACAAGTAAAAATATCAGATGTAATTAAACTCTAACTGTAAAAAATAATGAAGAGGCACTTGTTTTTGGCCAGCTTAGGCAAAAAACTCTTGCCTAGATAACATTTTATGAAAAATATGTTTTTACTTTTAAGTTACTGCCTCTGCCAATAATTTTACTTTGAAGGGGAGGCCTAGGGAGGTTGGATATTATGCAACCTCGTACGCAGGCTCTTTACTTGGCACTGAGTTTTGGCAGTGTTGAGTAAAGGCCTGCGTTTGAGATTGGATTTCATTGCATACTTTGTTTTTGCTGTACAAGCTGTTGTACTGTAAGTCGCGTCTGGAGCTCAGAGTTTTTTCTCTTAGTTTAACTTACAACAGCTTGTACAGCAGAAACATACGAAAACATTGTGTAGTCAGAAATGAGTTACCGTAACTTTCTAAATATAATGTGTTTATTATCTGACAGATTCGAGTGATCAGGTTGCTACGAATTTTGGGAAGACATGATGAAGAAGCTAGTGATGCTATGAATGATGTTTTAGCACAGGTATGTTAGAAAGTTATCATTGGGAATACCAGAAAAGAACCTACTGTAGACAAATAAAATTCAATTATCTCCTACAGTTTGTCATCTTAGTACAGTATGTACAACCTCGTACCCAGGCTCTTATCTCTGCTGCTCCACCCACCTCTGAGATAAGACACGATCGGAAATCGCATAGAAAATCGGCCACTTTCATGGGGCAGTTCGCAGTCCACATGCGTGCTGGCTCAAGTGAGTTGTCTGTCATGTATTGATGATGTTTCACACAAGATATTTGTTCTATGCATGCGTAGCTAATACGGGTCAGCCCATATTTCACGAGCCTCGACAGCCACCATTTCTGATTGTGATCTGGGTACAAAGTTGCAGTATCTATTGCCAAATCATACTTTTCACTGTAATTGACACAAACCCACCTGAAAAAGGCTTTCAATTTTCTGAAAATGTGAAAATGCCAACAATGGCAAAGTAAACCTGTCTTGACTGCACAAACTTTGGTCCATATGGGCTGAGTACATCATGGCTGTTCACAAACATACCTCATTTCCCCAGTGGTTCAGTAACATCGAACCAGTCTGAGCCAGCACACTTCTAAGACACGTAGTACTAGTACGTAAATTTGCTAGTGGGTTGGGTTAGCATGTAAACGTAGGTGATGAACCCTGGCCTGTCAGACTCACTGGCAAAATTAGATCTGCCTGAAAATGTTACACTGATAATGAACTCGCGTAATATAGTCAGACTTCATATATAGGCAATACTTTAGACAAATGATTTTATTTTATGTGCATATAAATTAGCCCTTATGACCTCATTTTAAAGTAAAAATTATTTTGAATTTCCCACATGGAAACGAGTTCATAAGGGCTAATTTGTATGTATATAAAAGAATTTTAATTCGGCGGCCATTTTTTAATAAGGTCTATAGACCTTGCATTTACTCTTTCCACAAATCTTATTTTGTGGTCTACAGTACACCACATCCTGTATTTCTGGCGCATGTGATTTCCAGCAAGACTAATTATGAAATTTGTTTTTATAAGGTTGCCACTAATACAGAGACCAGTAAAAATGTGGGAAATGCCATTTTGTATGAAACAGTTCTTGCCATAATGGACATTAAATCAGAAAGTGGTCTAAGAGTAAGTAGACCCCCCCTGATTAATTCTAGTATTTGTGCAGCATGTTCCACGTCAGAACGTCAGAAACCCATAGGAGGGACATTTTGGGAATCAACTTTACACAGTTGGGGGGGGGGGGGGGACTTCACCTTTGCTTCAGATGATTGTTGCCCGTGATGGTATTACGCCTGGCCGCCTGGCCCTATTATTGCCTACTGTATAGCCACCACATAGATGCAACGGGCTTGCTGAGCTTAAGGACATCTTTGAAAATCATTAATAATTCATGAAAGAAACAAAGAAATCAGTACCAGGTCCGTGGTTTTACCAGGATAAAAAATTCTCCTGATTAACATAAACTTTAGCTTTGATTTTCTCGGCTTAGTCAACGTTGTTTTTCAAAATTACTACGCCAATGAACTTACCAAGCGGGTCGTTTTTGAAGCTATTCAAAACATTCTACTCATATTTTAAAGTGCCTACGCCATGGTTGGGGATTTTACATATTTAGGATATTTGGAACCTTCTGAGAAGATTTGTAAAATATCTTCCTTTTCTAAAATTTCATCTTCATGGACTTTTCTGATTAACGGAAGTGACGTCTACGCAGGAATCTGTAAAGTGTTTTTTATATAGACAAATTCCTCTATTGACGTCACTTCCGTCAACTTTAACGGCAAAAATGTCCATGAAGATGAAATTTTAGGAAAGGAAGATATATTACAAATCTTCTCAGAAGGTTCCAAATATCCTAAATATGTACCTAAATATCCTAAATATCCCAACCATTGCATAGGTGTGAATGCCTAGCGCTAGTACGAACAACGACGATGTATTATCATAATAAATTTTCAAATTTATTGCTGAATGATTTCTCTTGTTAAAATTCTGGTCATTTTGTGATTACTTTTCAGGTTTTAGCTGTTAATATTTTAGGAAGATTTTTGCTGAATAATGACAAAAATATCAGGTATGCATCTTAGTAAAAAAAAAATTCAAATTATATTAACAAATCTGAGGTTTTGTGTGTGTCCTTTAAATAAATTACGGTCAACAACCAATGAAAACGCACACAGAAGTCGCGTTATTGTATTAAATCTTATCAAATGATTAATAATTCATGAAAATTCAAAAGAAATGAATGTTTAATCAATATCTGTAAATCGCATACAGATTCGTCCTGATTTACATAAACTTTTTCCTCAATTTACTAAGCTAAAATCACTTCAACTTGAAAAATAGTTTGAAAACATGGCTATTTAGATGCGTCCATTTGATAAGTACGATAACGCATTCGCAGCCGATCTGTATCTGATTTACTACGGCTCGCTTGCAGCTCGCCTTGTAAATCAGATACAGATCAGCTGCTCATGCTTTATCTATTACATACAAACGGCAATACGGCATGTTTCTTTCAGCCTGGCATAACACTGAAACAAGTTTCCAAAACACATTTTCGAAGAAGTTTCCGAAACCTGTTTCAAAAAATAGAATAGTGTTCTAATCAGGGAAACTTGGTTTCTGAAACAAAGTTTCGGAACATTTTCAGCATGCACTGGAAACGTTTGTTTCGGAAACCGTGTTTCGGTAACTTGTTTTGGAAATTTTCTCTAATGTATGCCGGGATTTAGTTGAGTGTCTTCATTTCCCGTTTATGGTTTCTTTTTAAGATATGTTGCCTTGAACACATTATTGAAGACAGTAAATGCTGATTACCAAGCAGTTCAGAGACATCGTAGTACTATCTTGGATTGTTTAAAAGATCCTGATATCTCAATCCAAAGGTAACGTGAAGTATTTCAAAATCTTTAGGTGATACATCAAGCACAAGAAATCGTTCTTTCTATCGTGTCACTTGAACACAAAGAAGTTGAATAAATTAGGCAATAGCTGACTTTTTTAACCATGAACTTTACAGTTGATTTCACATTACTTTACCGCCGTGGGTTACGTTGCTAAGGTTGAAAAATTATCCAATCAGAATGGGTTTTGATCCAAAGCTCGCAATTTGATTGGATAATTTTCAACCTTAGCAACGTAATTCCGAACTTCCGAACGAATATCTGAACTTCCCAACAAACTTCGCAACACACGGCGGTAAAGTAATGTGAGGTCAACTGTAAAGTGTTTTGATACTGTGACAAAAACAAAAAGGAGTTTTGATGCTTTGAATAGTTTCGAGTGCTTGATATAGCCTCTCAAACGAATCAGTGTTTAAGGGAAAATTGACTGAAAAAATGCGTTCATTTATGGTCCAAAGTTCTGTATCACGGTATCAAATGGTTATGTACAGATATCCCGTCTATCTATCTGTCTGTCTGTCTGTCTGTCTGTCTGTCTGTCTGTCTGTCTGTCTGTCTGTCTGTCTGTCTGTCTGTCTGTCTGTCTGTCTGTCTGTCTGTCTGTCTGTCTGTCTGTCTGTCTGCCTCCCTTCCTCCCCCTCTCTCGCCATTAACGTTCATAATACTGTATTTACTGTTTTTCTTAGACGAGCGATGGAGTTGTCCTTTGCGTTGGTGAATTCTAACAATATTCGTGGAATGGTGAAAGAGTTACTGTTATTTTTGAGTAATGTGGATCCAGAATTAAAATCGTATATTACATCAAATATTTTCCAAGTGGCAGAAAAGTGAGTGGGCAGTTTGAAATTATTATATATAAATGTTAGAAGCAAGCAGGATGGGTGGATGGATGGAAGCAACCAAGCAACCAAGCCGGAAGGAAGACAGACAGACAGACAGACCGACAGACAGACAGACAGACAGACAGACAGACAGACAGACAGACAGACAGACAGACAGACAGACAGACAGACAGACAGACAGACAGACAGACAGACAGACAGACAGACAGACAGACAGACAGACAGACAGACAGACAGACAGACAGACAGACAGACAGACAGACAGACAGACAGACAGACAAACAAACA
Organism: Paragorgia papillata; assembly: GCA_035771165.1. Taxonomy (NCBI): domain Eukaryota; kingdom Metazoa; phylum Cnidaria; class Anthozoa; order Scleralcyonacea; family Coralliidae; genus Paragorgia; species Paragorgia papillata. The sequence continues at coordinate 4,119,295 of JAWNZC010000025.1, read as the reverse complement.
AATGTTCGCTAAACGTTTAGCTGATCATCGATTGTATAAGATATAAGCACGTAATATATATTTATATATATACTTCATTCATTTGCAGGCATGCCCCAAACAAAAGATGGCACATTGATATCATGATGAAGGTTTTAACTACAGTAAGTAAATAATAATAATACAGACCCTCAACGCCCAAAATTGATAAGCATATTCAAGAACTTGTTTCAATTTTATTTTTAGGCTGGTAATTACGTTCGTGACGACACGGTACCCAGTTTAATTCACATGGTGGCCTCCAGTGATAACCTGCAAGCATACGCCGTGCAACAATTATATAAAGCTGTACGGGATGATATAAGCCAGGTAGGTGGACTTCTATTAAGATACCACACTAGCCTAGTTTCTAGGCCTTCCTCGGTTGACACGTTTCGGAAGTGAAACACTTTCACTTTACAGCTCAGTTGTTTATTGAGGAAGAATTGTGATGTTATGACGTCCTAAGTGTTTCCCGACACTTACTATTTCCATCTGCATAAAATAATACAAGCCTACTCACCTCGGATCGACGAAGGTTCACTGGCCTAGCTTTCTTATCACTAGATTTCCTTCTGCAACCGCCAAAAGTTGAAAGTTAAACAGTTAAATTTTCATTTCGAGCTCCAATTGGAATATATTCCATAATTTCCTTCTTTCGATCGCCAAGATCTTTGGTAAAATCTTCGCAGACATCCTTATGCTTTTTATATAATATATTGTCGCTACGCTAGATCCCAGGAACACTCGAAGGGCCAGAACGATTCTGGGCAGGACCTTTTTACGAATGTTGCTAGGCCTTCTCGTTTCCAACCTCTTCCCAAGAACCCAAACCGACTACGCGGCCGAGCTCATGGCGGAAACGAAAGGCTTAGATAATACACGTTGAAATGAAGAAACATCAAAGATTTGAGAACTGGGTGTAGTGCTAACAAAGTATTGAAGGGTTTTTTTCTTATTTGTTTTTCTTAAGCAATCGTTAGTTCAAGTATCAGCGTGGTGTACTGGTGAATATGGAGAACTTCTTTTCAAAGAGATTGACGAGGAAGAACCTGTCAATGTAAGTCTTGATTTTGGTACTTTTTTACTGACTATATTCTACTGCACTATGCTACTGAATTTCACATCACTTCGCTTCATTTCGTTTCACTTAATTTTACCACACCTCGCTTCACTATCACAAATTCACATCACCTCACTTCACTTCACTTCACCTCACTTTACCTCACTTCACTTTACTTCACTTCACTTCACTTTACCTCACTTCACTTTACTTCACTTCACTTCACTTTACCTCACTTTACTTTACCTCGCTTTACTTTACTTCACTTTACCTCACTTCACTTCACCTCACTTCACTTCACTTCACTTCACTTCACTTCACTTCACTTCACTTCACTTCACTTCACTTCACTTCACTTCACTTCACTTCACCTCACCTCACCTCACCTCACCTCACCTCACCTCACCTCACTTCACCTCACTTCACTTCACTTCACCTTACTTCACTTCACTTCACTTCACTTCACTTCACCTCACTTCACCTCACTTCACCTCACCTCACTTCACCTCACTTCACCTCACTTCACTTCGCTTCACGTCACTTCACGTCACGTCACTTCACTTCACTTCACTTCACTTCACTTCACTTCACTTCACTTCACTTCACTTCACTTCACTTCACTTCACTTCACTTCACTTCACTTCACTTCACCTCACTTCACCTCACCTCACTTCACCTCACCTTACCTCACCTTACCTCACCGTCACGTCGCGTCGCGTCACTTCACTTCACTTCACTTCACGCATGTTACTTATCTTCCACTTATTTCCACTTCACTTCACTTCACTTCACGTCACGTCACTTCACTTCACGTATGTTACTTATCTTCCACTTATTTCCACTTCACTTTACTTTTACTTTACTTATTTTTTTTAAAAGGTTACGGAAGCCGAAGTGATTGATATTCTGGAAGGCATGCTTGCAAGTAACACTTTAAATCAAGTATCCAAACAATATGCTTTTAACGCTTTGATGAAACTGAGCACAAGGTTTATTACAAGCATTGAGTAAGTACTGTCAGACAAAGTTTCTAAACATGATATACTAAGAATAAGACAGTTACAATTCAAGATGCTGACGGTGTCATGTTTTCTAAGAACCTAAATTTAAGATTAATAGTCCTGTGTATTGGTTTAGACGAGTCAAGAGTCTGATTGATCGTTTTTCGAACAACATGGATATGGAACTGCAGCAACGATCAGTGGAGTATACTACGCTCTTTACGAAATACGATGAAATGAGGTATGTTGGCTTCAGGAAACGCGTATAGTGAAACTAACTATTGTCATTATCGTTGTTGCTAGCAGAGTCAAGCTATTGCAGTGCTGTCGTTGTCGTTGTTGCTAGCAGAGTCAAGCTATTGCAGTGCTGTGGTGGTTGCTGTTGCTGACACACTGGTTGTTGTTGTTGTTGTTGTTGCTGACACACTGGTTGTTGTTGCTGACACACTGTTTTTTTTTAAACAACTTTAATGGATGTATAATAATATCCACATGGGAAGAGCGCGAACGAGACTCGAGGACCGATGCGAGGCGCTCCCCCGTAGAACTTAAAAATACATGCAGTGCTGTGGTGGCTGCTGTTGCTGACACACTGGTTGTTGTTGCTGACAGAGTAGTAGCTAGTGTTGGTGTCGTAGCTTCTGCTGCACTTGTTGTTGTTGGTAGAGTCTTAGCTAATAGCTAGTGTCGTTACTGCTGCTGCTGCACTACAACTGAACGCAGTTGGTCGTCGCTGTTGTTGCTGGCAGTCGTGGTTAGTTTTGTCGTCGTCGTCGTTGTTGTAGTGTCCGAGATTGAGCTAAAAACAGACTACGTATTTCCGCCGGAAATAACACGCATAGTCCTAAGCCGAAGACTGTGGAAAGTGAGTGTTGTTGTGAGGGCGTGCTTCGAGCGAGAGTATTAAACTAAACTGTGAATAAAATCTTTAAAACCTTTTGTGATTTATCTTGGATAAGCGAAAAGATTCAGGATAGTAGCTGCTACTGTTAGTGCTAGTACGTTGAACATTTTCTATGGTGTTGCTAGAAGAAGCATCTAAACAACCATAGGAGGAGTTGTCAAATATCATCTGTTTTGAAGACATATTGTTGTGGATTGTGTTTCCTGAAAGTTGATGTATTTCCTGTATTTCTTATTTAATTTTGTATTTTATTTTATTTTTTAATGAAGAATTGGTTTGCTGGAGAGGATTCCGGTCCTGGACGTAAAATCTATTTCATCCACAGCTTTAGAAAATGGAGAAGTGGGCGAAGGACAACGCGAAGAACAACGTGAGTCTCCATCTTGTTTATACACATTGGTGTCTATATTTATAGATCTATATCTAAACCTAATTTCGTTTTTTTTCAGCTGTACCCGAGCAAAAACAAGGAAAACCGACAACAGAGGTAATTCTAAAGTAATACTAGTGATTTGACGTGATCTGATGTTATTTATTAACGTCTCTGACGTTATATGATGTGATCTAACGTAATATGACGTGATCTGACGTAATATGACGTGATCTGACGTCATATGACGTGTCTGATGTGATATGGTGTGGTCTGACGTAATATGGTGTGGTCTGACGTCATATGACGTGTCTGACGTGATATGGTGTGGTCTGACGTAATTTGACGTGTCTGACGCAGGCTTTGGACTGGCCATTGCGCTCTCTTGCCATAGAACAATGGCTGAGTGTTGTAGAACAATGACTGGCATGGTGCAATGGCCAGTTCAAGCCTGGCCTGATTTTTCCTCTGCACACGAAATATATTTTGTATATGTTTATAAATTTCTTGTGCACTAGTCTACCACTTTGTTGGACCTACTTGGTGATACTTCGCCGGATGGCGCACCTTCGACACAAATACAAGCACCCTCGAACCCAGTCTCTGTCCTTCAACCTGCGCCACCTTCAACCAACGGCGGGGACCTCTTAGATCTTCTTGGAGATCTGGACATGAGTGCAACCAATGTTGGTAAGTAGACTATGGTGGAATTTTGTGTTGCGTTTGGTCTGTGGTGGTGGTCGTGATATTGCATAGTGGTTGTATTTGTGATGGTGTGTTGTGAGTGTGATGTTGGGTTGTGGTGGTGAAGGGCAGTTGTGACAGTGGATGGGTGATGGTGCCCACCATGGTGGTTGTGTTGGTGTTAGGTGGTGGGTTTGATGTGAATTTTGTTATTGCAGGTTATGATTGATGGTGGGTACTGGGTGGTGGTTATGATGGTGAGTGGTGGTTGTGTAGGTGGGTGGTTGTGTTGGTGGGTGGTGGTCATGATGGTTGGTGTAGATGGTGGTTGGTTGTCATGATGGTAGGTTGTGGTTATGATGGTGGGTGGTTGTGTTGGTGGGTGGTGGTCATAATGGTAGGTTGTGGTTATGATGGTGGGTGGTTGTGTTGGTGGGTGGTGGTCATGATGGTAGGTTGTGGTTATGATGGTGGGTGGTGATCCCGATGGTAGGTTGTGGTGGTGGGTGGTGGTCATGATGGTGGGTGGTTGTGTTGGTGGGTGGTCGTTGTAATGGTTGGTGTAGATGGTTGGTGTTAGTAGTGGTGGGTGGATTGCTATTCTGATTAATGGTTATGGTGGTGATGTTTTTGTTAGTCATGGTAATAATCCATATGGTCGTGAAAACATTTAACTAATAAAACAATATATTTTTATGTTCCAGGTCCACCGCCCTCTCTAAACCCCACAACTCCAAGTCAGCCGAGCAACATGGTTAATTTACTAGACGGCGGCGCAGCAGAAACACCGCAACTGTTCGGTACAGGCCTCGTTAACTCGACACCTGATGTACTTCCAACATTCAATCACCAGGCGGCGATACCAACGCCACAAGGTATAAGTTTTAGTGTGTAAGCTGTAGCTTGCTTTATTAATTGTTTGTTAGTCGCAAAGTTTAGTTCTTTTCAACGCGATTTTTCTTCCGAATCGCGAAATTTAAGTCTCTCGAAATACGCCTTTCCCATTTTCGCGAAATTAAGTCCCCATAAAAATTAGTGACAATAAGGTAGAACAAATTGTTGGTTTTGGTGGTTTACAACAGTGTAACCGCAAAGAAAATAATAGAAAACTTGACCAGTTCTTGCTTTTTTATTTTCAAAACTTGCAAGTCTGTGCACGCTCTGATTTGATTTTAAACTAATAGCTCCTTGGCTTATAAATATTTTGTTTGTTTTGTTTGTTTTTTTGCTTTAGGAATTCCTTCCGTCTCCGCCTATAATAAAAACGGATTAAAAATCGACTTTTCCTTTGAAAAGCTGGAAAATAATCCAGCGAACATCGTCGATATATCTTTAGCCGCTTCCAACTCGCTTGCTGTCCCAATAACCGACTTCGTCTTTCAAGCAGCTGTACCAAAGGTAAGAATTTCTCTGGAGGGAGGGAGGGAGAGAGAGAGGGAGGGATGAGGGAGAGAGAGAGAGAAGAGGGAGGGAGAAAGAGAAGAGGGAGGCAGGGAGGAACGGACGGACGGAGGGAGGGATGGACGGGTGGACATTTGGATGGATGGCGGGAGGGATGAAAGGAACGATGGCGGGAGGGAGGGATGGATGGCTGGAAGGAAGCGAGGTGGGAAGAGGGAAGGTGGGGGCGAGGGAGAATGGATGGATTGAGAGCGGTTGGACATATGGACAAATTCATGGAATTAAAAGTCCTAGAATCTGGGACAAGAATATTTAGCATGTGTGTAGAAATCCCGTTTTTGGTTAAGCAATTGTGCATATTATGTTAAGAATGAAATATAATATTAAGAATAAAATATTTCCTTTTCCATGAATTATTGAGTTTGACAATTATTTTTCATGCCTAGACGTTGCAACTCCAACTTCAAAGCCCATCTGGTAATGCCATTCCTCCAAATAACTCTGGGACTGTAACCCAAGTTGTTAAGGTGGCTAACCCACAAAAGGTATGAAGTATTTTATTCTCCGGTCAGAGGTAGACACGTAGAAATCTCACAGCTTGTCAACAAAGAACTGTTCTCAACAGGCTTGTAACGTTATTTGATGAAGCTCCTGCAAGCTTGCTGTTGTGGTAACCTTTTAGCAACTTATTACAAACAATGCCTGCAGCAAGTTGTTGGAACGACCTGTGGCAGACTTGTTGATCACAACTTGTTACAAACAATGCCACTGCAAGTTGCTGGAACGACCTGTGACAGACTTGTTGATCACAACAACTTGTTACAAACAATGCCAGTGCAAGTTGCTGGAACGACCTGTGACAGACTTGTTGATCACAACAACTTGTTAGAAACAATGCCACTGCAAGTTGCTGGAACGATCTGTGACAGACTTGTTGATCACAACAACTTGTTACAAACAATGCCACTGCAAGTTGCTGGAACGATCTGTGACAGACTTGTTGATCACAACAACTTGTTACAAATAATGCCACTGCAAGTTGTTGGAACAACCTGTGACAGACTTGTTGATCACAACAACTTGTCACAAACAATGCCGTTGCAAGTTGTTGGAACGATCTGTGACAGACTTGTTGATCACAACAACTTGTTACAAACAATGCCACTGCAAGTTGCTGGAACGACCTGTGACAGACTTGTTGATCACAACAACTTGTTACAAACAATGCCACAACAAGTTGTTGGAACAACCTGTGACAGACTTGTTGATCACAACAGCTTGTTACAAACTAGAAAACAGCTTGTTGCAGGGTTGTCTAGCTCATCGAATCGGAGCAGACGCTCTGAAAACCTGTTTGATTTCGTCTTTATGTTGTAATATAGAACAAGTTTTTATTAATTTTTAAGGCGCCTTTACGAATGAGAATTAAAGTAAGCTATGTGGTTAATGGATCACCCGTGTCCGACCAAGCCGAGATCAACGATTTTCCACCAGCCGTAAGTCAGTAATCACAAAAAAACAACCACCACCACCACCACCACAACAGCAGCAAAACGTTGCAATGCTAGTCAAAATGATCAGTTTATGTGGTATAACTTCATCAACATTAACAAATGAATTAAACCGTGCACCTAGGCACGAATATACCACGAATTTACAATATGGCGCAATCATCGACTTCTGGATTGTCTTGAGCAAATGACGATAACATACGCTGATTTCTGAGAATAACTAATTATCTTTGCCGGAATTGACTTCGAATTTCCATCAGATACACACATAGATAGATGACCTCCGAGAAATTGTGTAATAAAATAGAATTTGTTCTTTTTGACAAATCATTCTTATTCTTTTGTTTATAACATAGATAGTGGAAGGGGAACTGGATAGGAAACCGGAAACGATGTTTGCACAACTTGCTATGGTAATTATACACTTATAAGGGGCTAATGCACCTAACGGGTGGTCCCACATTGCTAAAATCAGACACTGCTGAACTGAAGTGATATTACACTATTGTTTAATTTCAGCAATGGTTGATCCTGTGGGATCACCCGTTAGGTGCATTAGCTGCTTATAAGTGTTTAATTACCATAGCAAGTTGTGCAAACATCGTTTCCGTCATAAGTTCGTCATAACATCGTCATAAGTTTCCTATCCAGTTCTCCTTCCATTATCTCTGTCTATAACCATGACTGATTGTTTAGACTTAGTACACGGACGTTAAACTTGCATTTTTGTCCTCGAACGTTTTAAAGGGGCCTGTCGCAGAATTAACGCTTTAGCGAAAATCTTTAATTCGGTCAGAGCTAGATTGTCATTTTTTTACCTTATTTTAAAATTTGGAAAAATTGCGAAATTCACTCGAAAACTAAAGGTCAACTTTGGCCTTTTCCTTGTCTGTGATTGAACTATTTCTTTTGCTAAATCTTAACGAATTTATGTCCATAATCAGTCAAAATGTTACCGTTTCTTTTTGACCGATTTTGGCCATTTCCCGAACTTTTGAAATAGGGTCAAGAAATGTCAAATAAAGCCTTTTTAGACCTTCTGTGGGAAGAAGGCTGTATTTAGACTAAATATTCATATTAGCTTTTCAAAAATCTGGAGAAAAAAAAGTAAAGGGTTAGCCTTTACTTTTTTGACCGATTTTGGTCACTTTTGAAACTTTTGAGTTAGGGTCAAAAACGGTTAAATAAAGTCGTTTTAGACCTTCTGTGAACAGGAGAAGGCTGTATTTTGGCTAAAAAAAATTTTTTGATGTTTTGAAAAAAATCCGGAAAAAAAAAGTAAAGGCTAACCCCTTTACTTTTTGACCGATTTTGGTCACTTTTGAAACTTTTGAGTTAGGGTAAAAAACGGTTAAATAAAGTCGTTTTAGACCTTCTGTAAAAAGGAGAAGGTTGTATTTTGGCTAAAAATATTTTTTGGGATGTTTTGAAAAAAATCCGGAAAAAAAAAGTAAAGGCTATACTTTTTGACCGATTTTGGTCACTTTTGAAATAAAAAGTAAAGGCTAACCCCTTAACTTTTTTTTTCCGGATTTTTTTCAAAAAATCAAAAACATTTTTTTTAGCCAAAAAATTTTAGTAAAAAATTAATTTTTTTTTTATCTTTTGAAAAAAATCCGGAAAAAAAAAAGTTGAGGGGTTAGCCTTTACTTTTTGACCGATTTTGGTCACTTTTGGAACTTTTGAGTTAGGGTCAATTTTTTACTAAAATTTTTTGGCTAAAAAAAATGTTTTTGATTTTTTGAAAAAAATCCGGAAAAAAAAAGTTAAGGGGTTAGCCTTTACTTTTTTTGCCCGGATTTTTTTCAAAACATACAAAAAAATATTTTTAGCCAAAATACACCCTTCTCCTGTTCGCAGAATGTCTAAAACGACTTTATTTAACCGTTTTTGACCCTAACTCAAAAGTTCCAAAAGTGACCAAAATCGGTCAAAAAGTAAAGGGGTTAGCCTTTACTTTTTGACCGATTTTGGTCACTTTTGAAACTTTTGAGTTAGGGTCAAAAACGGTTAAATAAAGTCGTTTTAGACCTTCTGTGAAAAGAAGAAGGCTGTATTTTGGCAAAAAAAATTTTTTTGATGTTTTGAGAAAAATCCGGAAAAAAAAAGTAAAGGCTAACCCCTTAACTTTTTTTTCCGGATTTTTTTCGAAAAATCAAAAACATTTTTTTTAGCCAAAATACAGCCCTCTCCTTTTCACAGAAGGTCTAAAACGACTTTATTTAACCGTTTTTGACCCTAACTCAAAAGTTCCAAAAGTGACCAAAATCGGTCAAAAAGTAAAGGCTAACCCCTCAACTTTTTTTTTTCCGGATTTTTTTCAAAAGATAAAAAAAAATTTTTTACTAAAATTTTTTGGCTAAAAAAAATGTTTTTGATTTTTTGAAAAAAATGCGGATTTTTTTCAAAACATACAAAAAAATATTTTTAGCCAAAATACAGCCTTCCCCTGTTCGCAGAATGTCTAAAACGACTTTATTTAACCGTTTTTGACCCTAACTCAAAAGTTCCAAAAGTGACCAAAATCGGTCAAAAGTAAAGGGGTTGGCCTTTACTTTTTGATCGATTTTGGTCACTTTTGGAACTTTTGAGTTAGGGTCAAAAACGGTTAAATAAAGTTGTTTTAGACCTTCTGTGAAAAGAAGAAGGCTGTATTTTGGAAAATAATTTTTTTTTTATGTTTTGAAAAAAATCCGGAAAAAAAAAAGGTTAAGGGTAACCCCTTTACTTTTTGACCGATTTTGGTCACTTTTGAAACTTTTGAGTTAGGGTCAAAAACGGTTAAATAAAGTCGTTTTAGACCTTCTGTGAAAAGAAGAAGGCTGTATTTTGGCAAAAAAAATTGTTTTGATGTTTTGAGAAAAATCCGGAAAAAAAAAGTAAAGGCTAACCCCTTAACTTTTTTTTCCGGATTTTTTTCAAAAAAACAAAAACATTTTTTTTAGCCAAAATACAGCCTTCTCCTTTTCACAGAAGGTCTAAAACGACTTTATTTAACCGTTTTTGACCCTAACTCAAAAGTTCCAAAAGTGACCAAAATCGGTCAAAAAGTAAAGGCTAACCCCTCAACTTTTTTTTTTCCGGATTTTTTTCAAAAGATCAAAAAAAAATTTTTTACTAAAATTTTTTGGCTAAAAAAAATGTTTTTGATTTTTTGAAAAAAAATGCGGAAAAAAAAAGTGAAGGGTAACCCCTTAACTTTTTTTGTCCGGATTTTTTTCAAAACATACAAAAAAATATTTTTAGCCAAAATACAACCTTCTCCTGTTCGCAGAATGTCTAAAACGACTTTATTTAACCGTTTTTGACCCTAACTCAAAAGTTCCAAAAGTGACCAAAATCGGTCAAAAGTAAAGGGGTTAGCCTTTACTTTTTGACCGATTTTGGTCACTTTTGAAACTTTTGAGTTAGGGTCAAAAACGGGTTAAATAAAGTCGTTTTAGACCTTCTGTGAAAAGAAGAAGGCTGTATTTTGGAAAAAAATTTTTTTTTGATGTTTTGAGAAAAATCCGGAAATAAAAAGTAAAGGCTAACCCCTTAACTTTTTTTTTCCGGATTTTTTTCAAAAAATCAAAAACATTTTTTTTAGCCAAAATACAGCCTTCTCCTTTTAACAGAAGGTCTAAAACGACTTTATTTAACCGTTTTTGACCCTAACTCAAAAGTTCCAAAAGTGACCAAAATCGGTCAAAAAGTAAAGGCTAACCCCTCAACTTTTTTTTTTCCGGATTTTTTTCAAAAGATAAAAAAAAATTTTTTTACTAAAATTTTTTGGCTAAAAAAAATGTTTTTGATTTTTTGAAAAAAATGCGGAAAAAAAAAGTTAAGGGTAACCCCTTAACTTTTTTTGTCCGGATTTTTTTCAAAACATACAAAAAAATATTTTTAGCCAAAATACAGCCTTCTCCTGTTCGCAGAATGTCTAAAACGACTTTATTTAACCGTTTTTGACCCTAACTCAAAAGTTCCAAAAGTGACCAAAATCGGTCAAAAGTAAAGGGGTTAGCCTTTACTTTTTGATCGATTTTGGTCACTTTTGGAACTTTTGAGTTAGGGTCAAAAACGGTTAAATAAAGTCGTTTTAGACCTTCTGTGAAAAGGAGAAGACTGTATTTTGGCTAAAAATATTTTTTTTGATGTTTTGAAAAAAATCCGGAAAAAAAAAGGTTAATGGTAACCCCTTTACTTTTTGACCGATTTTGGTCACTTTTGAAACTTTTGAGTTAGGGTCAAAAACGGTTAAATAAAGTCGTTTTAGACCTTCTGTGAAAAGAAGAAGGCTGTATTTTGGCAAAAAAAAATTGTTTTGATGTTTTGAGAAAAATCCGGAAAAAAAAAGTAAAGGCTAACCCCTTAACTTTTTTTTCCGGATTTTTTTCAAAAAAACAAAAACATTTTTTTAAGCCAAAATACAGCCTTCTCCTTTTCACAGAAGGTCTAAAACGACTTTATTTAACCGTTTTTGACCCTAACTCAAAAGTGACCAAAATCGGTCAAAAAGTAAAGGCTAACCCCTCAACTTTTTTTTTTCCGGATTTTTTTCAAAAGATCAAAAAAAAATTTTTTACTAAAATTTTTTGGCTGAAAAAAAATGTTTTTGATTTTTTGTAAAAAATCCGGAATAAAAACACAACTTTTTTTGTCCGGATTTTTTTCAAAACATACAAAAAAATATTTTTAGCCAAAATACAGCCTTCTCCTGTTCGCAGAATGTCTAAAACGACTTTATTTAACCGTTTTTGACCCTAACTCAAAAGTTCCAAAAGTGACCAAAATCGGTCAAAAGTAAAGGGGTTGGCCTTTACTTTTTGATCGATTTTGGTCACTTTGGAACTTTTGAGTTAGGGTCAAAAACGGTTAAATAAAGTTGTTTTAGACCTTCTGTGAAAAGAAGAAGGCTGTATTTTGGAAAATAATTTTTTTTTTATGTTTTGAAAAAAATCCGGAAAAAAAAAGGTTAAGGGTAACCCCTTTACTTTTTGACCGATTTTGGTCACTTTTGAAACTTTTGAGTTAGGGTCAAAAACGGTTAAATAAAGTCGTTTTAGACCTTCTGTGAAAAGAAGAAGGCTGTATTTTGGCAAAAAAAATTGTTTTGATGTTTTGAGAAAAATCCGGAAAAAAAAAGTAAAGGCTAACCCCTTAACTTTTTTTTCCGGATTTTTTTCAAAAAAACAAAAACATTTTTTTTAGCCAAAATACAGCCTTCTCCTTTTCACAGAAGGTCTAAAACGACTTTATTTAACCGTTTTTGACCCTAACTCAAAAGTTCCAAAAGTGACCAAAATCGGTCAAAAAGTAAAGGCTAACCCCTCAACTTTTTTTTTTCCGGATTTTTTTCAAAAGATAAAAAAAAATTTTTTTACTAAAATTTTTTGGCTAAAAAAAATGTTTTTGATTTTTTGAAAAAAATGCGGAAAAAAAAAGTTAAGGGTAACCCCTTAACTTTTTTTGTCCGGATTTTTTTCAAAACATACAAAAAAATATTTTTAGCCAAAATACAGCCTTCTCCTGTTCGCAGAATGTCTAAAACGACTTTATTTAACCGTTTTTGACCCTAACTCAAAAGTTCCAAAAGTGACCAAAATCGGTCAAAAGTAAAGGGGTTAGCCTTTACTTTTTGATCGATTTTGGTCACTTTTGGAACTTTTGAGTTAGGGTCAAAAACGGTTAAATAAAGTCGTTTTAGACCTTCTGTGAAAAGGAGAAGACTGTATTTTGGCTAAAAATATTTTTTTTGATGTTTTGAAAAAAATCCGGAAAAAAAAAGGTTAACGGTAACCCCTTTACTTTTTGACCGATTTTGGTCACTTTTGAAACTTTTGAGTTAGGGTCAAAAACGGTTAAATAAAGTCGTTTTAGACCTTCTGTGAAAAGAAGAAGGCTGTATTTTGGCAAAAAAAATTGTTTTGATGTTTTGAGAAAAATCCGGAAAAAAAAAGTAAAGGCTAACCCCTTAACTTTTTTTTCCGGATTTTTTTCAAAAAAACAAAAACATTTTTTTTAGCCAAAATACAGCCTTCTCCTTTTCACAGAAGGTCTAAAACGACTTTATTTAACCGTTTTTGACCCTAACTCAAAAGTTCCAAAAGTGACCAAAATCGGTCAAAAAGTAAAGGCTAACCCCTCAACTTTTTTTTTTCCGGATTTTTTTCAAAAGATCAAAAAAAAATTTTTTACTAAAATTTTTTGGCTAAAAAAAATGTTTTTGATTTTTTGAAAAAAATGCGGAAAAAAAAAGTGAAGGGTAACCCCTTAACTTTTTTTGTCCGGATTTTTTTCAAAACATACAAAAAAATATTTTTAGCCAAAATACAACCTTCTCCTGTTCGCAGAATGTCTAAAACGACTTTATTTAACCGTTTTTGACCCTAACTCAAAAGTTCCAAAAGTGACCAAAATCGGTCAAAAGTAAAGGGGTTAGCCTTTACTTTTTGACCGATTTTGGTCACTTTTGAAACTTTTGAGTTAGGGTCAAAAACGGGTTAAATAAAGTCGTTTTAGACCTTCCGTAAAAAGGAGAAGGTTGTATTTTGGCTAAAAATATTTTTTTGGATGTTTTGAAAAAAATCCGGAAAAAAAAAGTTAAGGGGTTACCCTTAACTTTTTTTTTCCGGATTTTTTTCAAAAAATCAAAAACATTTTTTTTAGCCAAAATACAGCCTTCTCCTTTTCACAGAAGGTCTAAAACGACTTTATTTAACCGTTTTTGACCCTAACTCAAAAGTTCCAAAAGTGACCAAAATCGGTCAAAAAGTAAAGGCTAACCCCTCCACTTTTTTTTTTCCGGATTTTTTTCAAAAGATCAAAAAAAAATTTTTTACTAAAATTTTTTGGCTAAAAAAAATGTTTTTGATTTTTTGAAAAAAATGCGGAAAAAAAAAGTGAAGGGTAACCCCTTTACTTTTTGACCGATTTTGGTCACTTTTGAAACTTTTGAGTTAGGGTCAAAAACGGTTAAATAAAGTCGTTTTAGACCTTCTGTAACAAGGAGGTTGTATTTTGGCTAAAAATATTTTTTTGGATGTTTTGAAAAAAATCCGGAAAAAAAAAGTAAAGGCTATACTTTTTGATCGATTTTGGTCACTTTTGGAACTTTTGAGTTAGGGTCAAAAACGGTTAAATAAAGTCGTTTTAGACCTTCTGTGAAAAGGAGCAGACTGTATTTTGGCTAAAAATATTTTTTTTGATGTTTTGAAAAAAATCCGGAAAAAAAAAGTAAAGACTAACCCCTTTACTTTTTGACCGATTTTGGTCACTTTTGAAACTTTTGAGTTAGGGTCAAAAACGGTTAAATAAAGTCGTTTTAGACCTTCTGTAAAAAGGAGAAGGTTGTATTTTGGCTAAAAATATTTTTTTGGATGTTTTGAAAAAAATCCGGAAAAAAAAAAGTTAAGGGTAACCCCTTTACTTTTTGACCGATTTTGGTCACTTTTGAAACTTTTGAGTTAGGGTCAAAAACGGTTAAATAAAGTCGTTTTAGACCTTCTGTAAAAAGGAGAAGGTTGTATTTTGGCTAAAAATATTTTTTTGGATGTTTTGAAAAAAATCCGGAAAAAAAAAGTAAAGGCTATACTTTTTGACCGATTTTGGTCACTTTTGGAACTTTTGAGTTTGGGTCAAAAACGGTTAAATAAAGTCGTTTTAGACCTTCTGTGAAAAGGAGAAGGCTGTATTTTGGCTAAAAAAAATGTTTTTGATTTTTTGAAAAAAATCCGGAAAAAAAAAGTTAAGGGGTTAGCCTTTACTTTTTTTTTCCGGATTTTTTGTCAAAAACGGTTAAATAAAGTCGTTTTAGACCTTCTGTAAAAAGGAGAAGGTTCTATTTTGGCTAAAAATATTTTTTTGGATATTTTGAAAAAAATCCGGAAAAAAAAATAAAGGGGTTAGCCTTTACTTTTTGACCGATTTTGGTCACTTTTGAAACTTTTGAGTTAGGGTCAAAAACGGGTTAAATAAAGTCGTTTTAGACCTTCTGTGAAAAGAAGGCGGCTGTATTTTGGCAAAAAAAATTTTTTTGATGTTTTGAGAAAAATCCGGAAATAAAAAGTAAAGGCTAACCCCTTAACTTTTTTTTTCCGGATTTTTTTCAAAAAATCAAAAACATTTTTTTTAGCCAAAATACAGCCTTCTTCTTTTCACAGAAGGTCTAAAACGACTTTATTCAACCGTTTTTGACCCTAACTCAAAAGTTTCAAAAGTGACCAAAATCGGTCAAAAAGTAAAGGGGTTACCCTTAACCTTTTTTTTTCCGGATTTTTTTCAAAACATCAAAAAAAAATATTTTTAGCCAAAATACAGCCTTCTTCTTTTCACAGAAGGTCTAAAACGACTTTATTTAACCGTTTTTGACCCTAACTCAAAAGTTTCAAAAGTGACCAAAATCGGTCAAAAAGTAAAGGCTAACCCCTCAACTTTTTTTTTTCCGGATTTTTTTCAAAAGGGGTTAGCCTTTACTTTTTGACCGATTTTGGTCACTTTTGAGTTAGGGTCAAAAACGGTTAAATAAAGTCGTTTTAGACCTTCTGTAAAAAGGAGAAGGTTGTATTTTGGCTAAAAATATTTTTTTGGATATTTTGAAAAAAATCCGGAAAAAAAAATAAAGGGGTTAGCCTTTACTTTTTGACCGATTTTGGTCACTTTTGAAACTTTTGAGTTAGGGTCAAAAACGGGTTAAATAAAGTCGTTTTAGACCTTCTGTAAAAAGGAGAAGGTTGTATTTTGGCTAAAAATATTTTTTTGGATGTTTTGAAAAAAATCCGGAAAAAAAAAGGTTAAGGGTAACCCCTTTACTTTTTGACCGATTTTGGTCACTTTTGAAACTTTTGAGTTAGGGTCAAAAACGGTTAAATAAAGTCGTTTTAGACCTTCTGTGAAAAGAAGGCGGCTGTATTTTGGCAAAAAAAATTTTTTTGATGTTTTGAGAAAAATCCGGAAATAAAAAGTAAAGGCTAACCCCTTAACTTTTTTTTTCCGGATTTTTTTCAAAAAATCAAAAACATTTTTTTTAGCCAAAATACAGCCTTCTCCTTTTAACAGAAGGTCTAAAACGACTTTATTTAACCGTTTTTGACCCTAACTCAAAAGTTCCAAAAGTGACCAAAATCGGTCAAAAAGTAAAGGCTAACCCCTCAACTTTTTTTTTCCCGGATTTTTTTCAAAAGATCAAAAAAAAAATTTTTACTAAAATTTTTCGGCTAAAAAAAAATGTTTTTGATTTTTTGAAAAAAATCCGGAAAAAAAAAGTTAAGGGGTTAGCCTTTACTTTTTTTGTCCGGATTTTTTTCAAAACATACAAAAAAATATTTTTAGCCAAAATACAGCCTTCTCCTGTTCGCAGAATGTCTAAAACGACTTTATTTAACCGTTTTTGACCCTAACTCAAAAGTTCCAAAAGTGACCAAAATCGGTCAAAAAGTAAAGGGGTTAGCCTTTACTTTTTTTGTCCGGATTTTTTTCAAAACATACAAAAAAATATTTTTAGCCAAAATACAGCCTTCTCCTGTTCGCAGAAGGTCTAAAACGACTTTATTTAACCGTTTTTGACCCTAACTCAAAAGTTTCAAAAGTGACCAAAATCGGTCAAAAAGTAAAGGGGTTACCCTTAACCTTTTTTTTTCCGGATTTTTTTCAAAACATCCAAAAAAATATTTTTAGCCAAAATACAACCTTCTCCTTTTTACAGAAGGTCTAAAACGACTTTATTTAACCCGTTTTTGACCCTAACTCAAAAGTTTCAAAAGTGACCAAAATCGGTCAAAAAGTAAAGGCTAACCCCTTTATTTTTTGACCGATTTTGGTCACTTTTGGAACTTTTGAGTTAGGGTCAAAAACGGTTAAATAAAGTCGTTTTAGACATTCTGCGAACAGGAGAAGGCTGTATTTTGGCTAAAAATATTTTTTTGTATGTTTTGAAAAAAATCCGGACAAAAAAAGTAAAGGCTAACCCCTTAACTTTTTTTTTCCGGATTTTTTTCAAAAAATCAAAAACATTTTTTTTTAGCCGAAAAATTTTAGTAAAAAATTTTTTTTTGATCTTTTGAAAAAAATCCGGGAAAAAAAAAGTTGAGGGGTTAGCCTTTACTTTTTGATCGATTTTGGTCACTTTTGGAACTTTTGAGTTAGCGTCAAAAACGGTTAAATAAAGTCGTTTTAAACCTTCTGTGAAAAGGAGAAGGCTGTATTTTGGCTAAAAATATTTTTTGGGATGTTTTGAAAAAAATCCGGAAAAAAAAAGTGAAGGCTAACCCCTTTACTTTTTTGACCGATTTTGGTCACTTTTGAGTTAGGGTCAAAAACGGTTAAATAAAGTCGTTTTAGACCTTCTGTAAAAAGGAGAAGGTTGTATTTTGGCTAAAAATATTTTTTGGGATGTTTTGAAAAAAATCCGGAAAAAAAAAGTGAAGGCTAACCCCTTTACTTTTTTGACCGATTTTGGTCACTTTTGAGTTAGGGTCAAAAACGGTTAAATAAAGTCGTTTTAGACCTTCTGTAAAAAGGAGAAGGTTGTATTTTGGCTAAAAATATTTTTTTGGATGTTTTGAAAAAAATCCGGAAAAAAAAAGTAAAGGCTAACCCGTTAACTTTTTTTTCCCGGATTTTTTTCAAAAAATCAAAAACATTTTTTTTAGCCAAAATACAGCCTTCTCCTTTTCACAGAAGGTCTAAAACGACTTTATTTAACCGTTTTTGACCCTAACTCAAAAGTTCCAAAAGTGACCAAAATCGGTCAAAAAGTAAAGGGTAACCCCTTTACTTTTGACCGATTTTGGTCACTTTTGGAACTTTTGAGTTAGGGTCAAAAACGGTTAAATAAAGTCGTTTTAGACCTTCTGTGAAAAGGAGAAGGCTGTATTTTGGCTAAAAATATTTTTTTGGATATTTTGAAAAAAATCCGGAAAAAAAAATAAAGGGGTTAGCCTTTACTTTTTGACCGATTTTGGTCACTTTTGAAACTTTTGAGTTAGGGTCAAAAACGGGTTAAATAAAGTCGTTTTAGACCTTCTGTAAAAAGGAGAAGGTTGTATTTTGGCTAAAAATATTTTTTTGGATGTTTTGAAAAAAATCCGGAAAAAAAAAAGTTAAGGGTAACCCAGCTAAAGAGTTAAAATCCAAAAAAGCTGTTTATAACGACAAAATCAGAAACGAAATGATTAGATCTAGTATTGAAACTCTCTCTGAAGGTTTTCTAAAAGTTTTCAACAACATTTTAACGTCGGGGAGGTTTCCTGAATCATGGACTGAGGGCTTAATAACCCCAATCCATAAATCGGGAAACTCTCTCGATCCAAACAATTACCGAGGTATTTGTGTCTCAAGCTGCATGGGCAAATTATTTTGCTCAATTTTGAAAAATAGATTGACGAATTTTGCAAACGAAAAGAAATTAATTCACCCTACTCAAATTGGATTTATGCCGGGAAATAGAACGGCAGACCATGTTCTCACACTGAAAACTCTGCATGATAAATATGTTAAGCAGAGTAAGAATGAAAAAATCTATGGTTGCTTTGTCGACTTTAGAAAAGCTTTTGATTCTGTTTGGCATCAAGGATTATTTTACCAACTTATCAAAAATAACATTGGTGGACACTTTTACGATCTAATTCAAGACCTCTACTCGAACACGAAATGTGCAATAAAACTATCTGAAAATAGAACATCGTTTTTTCCATACAAAAAGGGAGTCCGTCAAGGATGCACTTTAAGCCCTTTATTATTTAATATTTATATAAACGAACTTCCAAAACTATTTGAACAAACACAATCAGATCCTTTTGTATTACCAAACGGAACTGCTATCAACAGTCTCTTATATGCAGATGATCTCATTATACTTTCACGATCAAAATTAGGTCTACAAAACTGTTTAAATCAGCTAGACGAATGGTGTAGTAAATGGCTTATGGAAGTTAATATCAAGAAAACAAAAGTTATGATTTTTCAAAAACACAACTCAAAATTACCAAACCTTCATTTTCACATTGGAAATAAAAAGATAGATATAGTCAAAGAGTATACCTATCTTGGCCTAAAAATTACGCCAAATGGCAAATTTAAACTTGCACAACAACAACTAAGTGAAAAAGCTTTACATGCACTTTATAAAATTCGTAAAAATATAGATTTTCATAAGCTTTCACCAAAAACAGCTACAAAAATTTTTGACTCAATTGTTTCCCCCATTCTACTATACAACTCAGAAGTTTGGGGAGCATACGAAAAAAATGATCTAAATAAATGGGAAAACTCAGAAACAGAGAAAGTTCATCTAAGATTCTGCAAGCTATATCTGGGTGTTAACAGAAAAGCAAGCAATATAGCTTGCAGAAGTGAACTTGGGAAATATCCACTACTGATTACAATTAAAAAGAATATAATAAACTATTTTAAACATATTTTTAAACTAGACGACAACTCAATCGTTAAACAATCCTTCCAAATGTCTAAACAACTATATAATCAAGGCAAGGAATCTTTCTATACTAACACAATAAACATGCTAAAATCATTCTATGATAATATAAACCTAGAATGTGATATAATCAACTGCAATACAAAAACTGTTGTAAACAAGATGAAAGATAAATATTTTGAATTTTGGCGACATAAAATGATTAACTCCACCAAACTTTCCTTCTTTTGTACATTTAAAAACGAGTACAAAATGGAAAAATACTTATCTCTTATTAAAAATCCAACAATAAGAAGAACATTCTCCCAATATCGTGTAAGCAACCATAAGTTGCAAATTGAACGAGGAAGATACGAAAATGTTCCTCGTGAAGAGCGTATCTGTAAACTATGTGACTCTGGCAAGGTGGAAAACGAATTCCACTTCGCCTTCAGATGCCAGAAATACCAACACTTACGAGACAACTCAAACAACATTCTCAAAAATCTGTTTGATCTCAACACAACAACAGAAACCAAACAGAAATTACTTGAACACACGATGTCTTCGGACGATCCTGTTCTAATAAATCTATTTTCCAAGTATTTATTCCTCTGCACAAAGGAACGAGAAGATAGCCTCAAATCCCGGGAAACCCAAAATAATTGAAAAAAAAACAACAAAAAAAACAACCCCAAAATACTTCTCTTTATACATCTTATACTTCCAATATTGTATATTTCTTATATTATACTTAAAAAGAAAACTTTTAAATGAACTACATGTATACACAGTAGTCATAACATTATTGTTCGCACATTCGAACATTTATATAGATTATCTTATATATTTTGTTGTTCAGTGCTCTTACAGCACTTATATACTTTAGCAATGCCTGTAATTAGGTCATGCCAATAAAGTCTTTATTATTATTATTATAACCCCTTTACTTTTTGACCGATTTTGGTCACTTTTGAAACTTTTGAGTTAGGGTCAAAAACGGTTAAATAAAGTCGTTTTAGACCTTCTGTGAAAAGAAGAAGGCTGTATTTTGGAAAAAAATTTTTTTTTTTTGATGTTTTGAGAAAAATCCGGAAATAAAAAGTAAAGGCTAACCCCTTAACTTTTTTTTTCCGGATTTTTTTCAAAAAATCAAAAAATTTTTTTTTAGCCAAAATACAGCCTTCTTCTTTTCACAGAAGGTCTAAAACGACTTTATTCAAGCGTTTTTGACCCTAACTCAAAAGTTTCAAAAGTGACCAAAATCGGTCAAAAAGTAAAGGCTAACCCCTCAACTTTTTTTTTTCCGGATTTTTTTCAAAAGGGGTTAGCCTTTACTTTTTTTGTCCGGATTTTTTTCAAAACATCCAAAAAAATATTTTTAGCCAAAATACAACCTTCTCCTGTTCGCAGAATGTCTAAAACGACTTTATTTAACCCGTTTTTGACCCTAACTCAAAAGTTCCAAAAGTGACCAAAATCGGTCAAAAAGTAAAGGGGTTAGCCTTTACTTTTTGACCGATTTTGGTCACTTTTGAGTTAGGGTCAAAAACGGTTAAATAAAGTCGTTTTAGACCTTCTGTAAAAAGGAGAAGGTTGTATTTTGGCTAAAAATATTTTTTTGGATATTTTGAAAAAAATCCGGAAAAAAAAATAAAGGGGTTAGCCTTTACTTTTTGACCGATTTTGGTCACTTTTGAAACTTTTGAGTTAGGGTCAAAAACGGGTTAAATAAAGTCGTTTTAGACCTTCTGTAAAAAGGAGAAGGTTGTATTTTGGCTAAAAATATTTTTTTGGATGTTTTGAAAAAAATCCGGAAAAAAAAAGGTTAAGGGTAACCCCTTTACTTTTTGACCGATTTGATTTTTTTCAAAACATCCAAAAAAATATTTTTAGCCAAAATACAACCTTCTCCTGTTCGCAGAATGTCTAAAACGACTTTATTTAACCCGTTTTTGACCCTAACTCAAAAGTTCCAAAAGTGACCAAAATCGGTCAAAAAGTAAAGGGGTTAGCCTTTACTTTTTGACCGATTTTGGTCACTTTTGAGTTAGGGTCAAAAACGGTTAAATAAAGTCGTTTTAGACCTTCTGTAAAAAGGAGAAGGTTGTATTTTGGCTAAAAATATTTTTTTGGATATTTTGAAAAAAATCCGGAAAAAAAAAAAAAGGGGTTAGCCTTTACTTTTTGACCGATTTTGGTCACTTTTGAAACTTTTGAGTTAGGGTCAAAAACGGGTTAAATAAAGTCGTTTTAGACCTTCTGTAAAAAGGAGAAGGTTGTATTTTGGCTAAAAATATTTTTTTGGATGTTTTGAAAAAAATCCGGAAAAAAAAAAGGTTAAGGGTAACCCCTTTACTTTTTGACCGATTTTGGTCACTTTTGAAACTTTTGAGTTAGGGTCAAAAACGGTTAAATAAAGTCGTTTTAGACCTTCTGTGAAAAGAAGGCGGCTGTATTTTGGCAAAAAAAATTTTTTTGATGTTTTGAGAAAAATCCGGAAAAAAAAAGTAAAGGCTAACCCCTTCACTTTTTTTTTCCGGATTTTTTTCAAAAAATCAAAAACATTTTTTTTAGCCAAAATACAGCCTTCTCCTTTTCACAGAAGGTCTAAAACGACTTTATTTAACCGTTTTTGACCCTAACTCAAAAGTGACCAAAATCGGTCAAAAAGTAAAGGCTAACCCCTCAACTTTTTTTTTTCCGGATTTTTTTCAAAAGATCAAAAAAAAATTTTTTACTAAAATTTTTTGGCTGAAAAAAAATGTTTTTGATTTTTTGTAAAAAATCCGGAATACTTTTTTTGTCCGGATTTTTTTCAAAACATACAAAAAAATATTTTTAGCCAAAATACAGCCTTCTCCTGTTCGCAGAATGTCTAAAACGACTTTATTTAACCGTTTTTGACCCTAACTCAAAAGTTCCAAAAGTGACCAAAATCGGTCAAAAAGTAAAGGGGTTAGCCTTTACTTTTTGATCGATTTTGGTCACTTTTGGAACTTTTGAGTTAGGGTCAAAAACAGTTAAATAAAGTCGTTTTAGACCTTCTGTGAAAAGGAGAAGACTGTATTTTGGCTAAAAATATTTTTTTTGATGTTTTGAAAAAAATCCGGAAAAAAAAAGTAAAGGCTAACCCCTTTACTTTTTGACCGATTTTGGTCACTTTTGAAACTTTTGACTTAGGGTCAAAAACGGTTAAATAAAGTCGTTTTAGACCTTCTGTAAAAAGGAGAAGGTTGTATTTTGGCTAAAAATATTTTTTTTGATGTTTTGAAAAAAATCCGGAAAAAAAAATAAAGGGGTTAGCCTTTACTTTTTGACCGATTTTGGTCACTTTTGAAACTTTTGAGTTAGGGTCAAAAACGGGTTAAATAAAGTCGTTTTAGACCTTCTGTAAAAAGGAGAAGGTTGTATTTTGGCTAAAAATATTTTTTTGGATGTTTTGAAAAAAATCCGGAAAAAAAAAGGTTAAGGGTAACCCCTTTACTTTTTGACCGATTTTGGTCACTTTTGGAACTTTTGAGTTAGGGTCAAAAACGGTTAAATAAAGTCGTTTTAGACCTTCTGTAAAAAGGAGAAGGCTGTATTTTGGCTAAAAATATTTTTTTGGATGTTTTGAAAAAAATCCGGAAAAAAAAAGTAAAGGCTAACCCCTTTACTTTTTGACCGATTTTGGTCACTTTTGGAACTTTTGAGTTAGGGTAAAAAACGGTTAAATAAAGTCGTTTTAGACATTCTGCGAACAGGAGAAGGCTGTATTTTGGCTAAAAAAAATTTTTTTGTATGTTTTGAAAAAAATCCGGACAAAAAAAGTATTCCGGATTTTTTTCAAAAAATCAAAAACATTTTTTTTAGCCAAAATACAGCCTTCTCCTTTTCACAGAAGGTCTAAAACGACTTTATTTAAGGCTAACCCCTTTACTTTTTGACCGATTTTGTCACTTTTGGAACTTTTGAGTTAGGGTCAAAAACGGTTAAATAAAGTCGTTTTAGACATTCTGCGAACAGGAGAAGGCTGTATTTTGGCTAAAAAAAAATTTTTTGTATGTTTTGAAAAAAATCCGGACAAAAAAAGTATTCCGGATTTTTTTCAAAAAATCAAAAACATTTTTTTTAGCCAAAATACAGCCTTCTCCTTTTCACAGAAGGTCTAAAACGACTTTATTTAAGGCTAACCCCTTTACTTTTTGACCGATTTTGGTCACTTTTGGAACTTTTGAGTTAGGGTCAAAAATCGGTCAAAAAGTAAAGGCTAACCCCTTTACCTTTTTTTCTCAGCATTTTTTTCAAAAAATCAAAAAAAAATTTTTTTAACCAAAATACAGCCTTCTCCTTTTCACAGAAGGTTTAAAACGACTTTATTTAACCGTTTTTGACCCTAACTCAAAAGTTTCAAAAGTGACCAAAATCGGTCAAAAAGTAAAGGCTAACCCCTTTACTTTTTTCCCCCCCGGATTTTTTCCCAAAAATCCAAAAAAATATTTTTAACCAAAATACAGCCTTCTGCTTTTCACAGAAGGTTTAAAACGACTTTATTTAACCGTTTTTTACCCTAACTCAAACTCGGGGTAACCCTAACTGTGAAATTTTGCTTGTAAACCCGGGTTAACCTTGACCCAGCAACTATTTAAATAAGCAGTCAATGAGTACATGCGTGTACTGCTATTAAATAAACTTGATTGCATAAAAATGTAAAATGATGCTACCGGTTGTACACAAAAATACAAAAATATGAAGATTTATCACAAATAAAAGACTCCAGTTGCTACATAAGCTTCAAAAAGGTTTATTTGAGCTAAATTATCGTTTGTGACCTCTTAGATCTAGTAGAGATCTAATTAAATTGTTCATACCTTTGTTCTGTACATCGATAATAATATTTTGTGGGATCTCTATTCCGTGGGATCTATTTCATCATCTCTAGCTTTCTTGTCATCTGGTTTCATTGCAGGAAACAGTAAAACCTCCTGGAAAATTAAACAATAATCATAGTGAACAAAGCCTTTTTGCTTCAGCTAACTTAATGGACATTGGCAACAAAAATTAAGTTTGTCTAATTTGAAAGAACTCGTAAAATTGTAATAGAAGATCTTTTACAATGTTTTCGTATCTTTCGTCGTTTTCAAGATGTTTCAATTTGTTTGATATGTAAATGAATGGTTTCTGACGTCAGGAACAGGGTACAGTATTTTCACACGTAGCAAAACCAGTTATATCTCTAAATTTGTTCAACGAAATCACTTGAAACTGTGCACATAATAACGCCTTGTAACACTGAACATTTCATAACTGATGTTGCTTTGTGTAAAAATACTGTACCCTGCTCATGATGTCAGAGATCATCTAATTACATATCAAACAAACTGAAATATTTTACAAACGAAGAAAGACACAAAAAAGTTGTAAAAGATCTTCTATTACAATTTCACGAGTTCTTTCAAATTGGACAAACTTAATTTTTATTGCCAATACCCTTTAAAGTGCCTATGAAACGAAAATTAAGTCTGTCTTATTTGAAAGAACACTTAAAATGATAGAGTAACATCTTTTGTAGTTTTTCGTTTCCTTGCTTCGTTTTCGAGATATTTCAGTTTGTTTGATATGTAAATTTGCCTTATAAGATAACTTTACGTCACAGTTTGCATAACGACTTATTGCAAAAGATTATATATCTTTGTTATTGTCAAACAAAAACACTTAAAATTTACAGACTCTGTTGTAGGAAAAACACTCGCACGTGGTTCCTAATTCGCCAAGTGCTTTTGTTCGATAATAACAAAGATATAGAACACTTTGCGATAAGTCATTATGCAAACTGTGACGTAAAGTTACCTTATAAGTCAAATTTACATATCAAACAAACTGAAATATCTCAAAAACGAAGCAAGGAAATCAATCACTTTAATAGTTGATTGCTCCTACCTTGATGTTATTGGAATCTGTTAAAAACATGCAGAGACGATCAATACCAAGACCCCACCCTGATGTCGGAGGCAAACCATACTCAAGAGCTGTACAAAAGTTTTCATCAATAGCCTGCGCTTCTTCATCACCCGCTGCTTTGTCCTTGGGAGAGAAAAGAGAAAATACAATCAGCCAGAAATCAAACAATATCGACATAGACAAAATTCAAGTCAAAACATACTGTAGCTTGCTGTTGAAATCGTTCCCTCTGGACAACAGGGTCATTCAACTCGGTGTAAGAATTACAAATTTCTTTCGTGCACACAAAAAGCTCAAATCTTTCAGTTAAACCAGGAATTGATCTGTGCCTGTGAAAAATAAAACACAATTTACAAATCTTCATTAGTATTATACAAAAAAACAAAACATTTACTGAAAATAAACTGACACAATGCGACTTGTAGTCCAACAAGTACTTGTAACACACGTACGGATTGACTAGTTCCCAGGCGTATAAATATCGAAAATAACCTCGCTCTACCATCTGAGTTCCAGTGGCTCAATGGTGAGAGCGTCCAGCTGGTATTCGGAAGGTTGTGGGTTCGAGTCCCGTCTGGAGCTCAGAGTTTTCTCTGAGTCTAACTTACGACAGCTTGTATATGGCAAAAACATACGAAAAAACTTTACCAACTCAAGCTGAAAACACTAACGTGCAAAACACATTTAGAGTAAAATGTTTCATTATTACTTGAAATAGTGGGTTTTTTTTATAAAAAATACACGGTGAATGTTCCCAAGGCATGAAACAGAAATTACCATTAATTAAAACAAGGTAAATCTGGGATTAACTTGGGACTGAATTAATATCACCTCACCAGATATAGTTTACTTTATATTGTTAATAAAGCACTTGCCCAGGTGGTAAGGTATGTAAATAATAATATAATATCACAAGTAATATTTTGCTTTTCACTCAAATAAACTTGGAGAACCCTCAGACATCCTAAATAAACGCTCATAGTTACTCCCCTAATTAATTAATCATTGCCCTTCAATTAACCATTACTTTTCCCTCTGAGACGGTCTATCATTCATTTTACGGACTTTTATTTTCTTTGTGCGGTTACATGTACGTTGTGAGAAGATATGCTACGTTGAAAAATATTACGCAATGTTCTAGAACATTACACTACATTTAAAACGTTAAGTGGCTTTCTTACTTTTACTTTACATTCTGAGAAGTTGTGCTACATTCTGAAAAGTTACGTTTCGTTCAGAATAGCTACTGTTTGCTACGTTCTTATAAGTTGCGCTACGTTCAGGAAGTTACGCTATACGTTCTGTAAGTTACGTTCCAAGAAGTTACGCTAAAAACTATCACCATAGTCAATCGAGATATGGTCTGGAAACTCAGCTAAAGTCTTTGGTCTATCTTTTTGTTCGTCTTTATGCATTTTTGTGCACGGTGCACGGTCACTGAACACATTGTATTTTAATATAATGAACGAATTGTCCAATAGCAACGTTTCAGTTCAATCACTCAACCGTGCTAATTAAATATTAATAAACCTAAAACAAAGGATGTGCACGGTGTAAGGTACGGTTCAACATAAAATCACAGCTCATTATAGGCGCTTTGAAGTTTGCCGAGTTTCCAGACCATATCTCGATTGACTTTGCTGTCACTTACCATTTTGACAATGGACTCATGACCACAGGATGACCAATGATAAATGTGGGGTTAATACATTGACTTTCAAGAAAATCTCCTACAAGCTGGCAGAAGAAAAGAAAAATTACATGAAACACTTTGCAAATTGGTGTAAAGTGCAACACCGTATTTGTGCGCCAAAGATCTGACATCTAAGTGCATTACCGTAAAAGCAAGAGCTAGAGTAAAAGGAATCAGATTGTGATATCATCATTGTTTATCAGTCCCGAAAGATGGTTGATGATAAAAATTTCATCATTTTCCCACTCTCTAAATCCTGAATAGATGTTAGTGTAAATATATAAGAATAAAAGTAGCGTGCTGCGTAGGCAGTGTCGTTTCTCTCCGACGAAGGGCCTTCGCTCGAAACGTTAGACTCCCACGTTCTCTGTTTCGGCAGTATACCTAACCTTACCATAAATATATATGACCTTTTGGGAAAAAAAAACAAAATGCTTCCGTTCTGTTGCAAGTCTGCAAGTTATTTTATAAATACTGTACTAAAGTTCAATTTTATAAAATGTTTATGTATGTTTAGTAAGGACTTTAAGATCTACGACGTCAACCTCAACGGCCTCTAAACAAACGAATTCTTTTTGCAAAACAAAGAGAATGAATAGTTTTTAGACCCAAGAATAATCTCAACACCGTCCTTGATACAACGCCACTTAAAGCATTTTCACGTCTTCAGGACGACGTCAACGGCCAAAAGATGAGAACTGTTGCTTGAGATTGACTTCAATACGGACACTACAATCATTTTAGCAATACTGGGGCGTTTGGAAAGTCTTTAAACTAGCTTCAAATATCAAATATAATAGTCAGTTAACCGTGTTATCTTGCGTTTTAACCGCCGTCGTCCTCCAAGCATCTTAAAGTCCCTAGTGTGTGACCAACAAAAATGAAAACACTTATTTCAACAAACCTTGTCCAACAGTCTTGCAACTGTTCGTGGGGGAGAACAATCTACTTCATGTTTCACACATAAATCATCAAAGAATTTACGAGCCTCTAAATAAACAAAAAAAAAAGGAAAAGCATTTAGGTTTCTGTTACATTCATTCATTTAAAAACTACATGTACTGTTAGTCCTGACTGTTCTAACAGAATAATTAAAAAAAGTTATCAATATTTCTGTGAAAAGGGAGCTTATTAGAGAGGTTTGTCAGATGTCTTATTAGAAAGATAGTCTAATATACAGTAAAGGGGACTTGTTATAGAGGCCAGGAAAATTCATTGGGTGGTAAGGTATGTAAATAATATCACAAATAATATCTTGCTTTTCACTCGAATAAACTATGTGCTGTTGGAGAACCCGCAGACATCCTAGGCAGCAATGGGTTAACAAGTGATTAACCCATTCCTGCCTGAGCTAGCCAAAAACCTTTCTTGTTTTACTCTGTCTAACACCAGACTATCTTTAATAATCATCAAAGGGAAAAGCCTCAGACATCCTAGGCAACAATGCAGGGCATGAGATTTGAAAATTTCAGCAGTATCCAATGGGATAATATTGAACATGATTGTAAAGTGTCCATGACATTGTCAAAATCCATCAAATTCAGGACTATGTAGTGTGACTGTATTACAGTTATTAAATAACAATATCAAAAAAATATGTGGAATATTTTAATCCCGTTCCCAGAGCCTGCAATCATTTTGTCCAGCAATGGCTCCTTGTTGCTGGTACTACTTCATGTATGCCTATCATTTAATCCTGGTGCGCACTAATGAGATTACAGTTCATTGAATTTTCCACCAACATTTGCAGACAAGACGTGAAGAACAACAATTATTTGGGATAGCTGCTCAACTGTTCACTATCCCAATTTTCATGGTATCCCCACAGGATACTGAGCTTATGATGCCCAGTATCCAAACTTAAAATCTGGTATCCCCAGGATATCGGGATGCCGCAAATCTCATGCCCTGCAATGGGTTAAATGGTTAATCAAGTAAAAAGCAAAATAAATAACAGCCAACACTGCTTTAACCCACTCCCTATTAGGTTGCCTAAAACCAGCCACTTTGGACCATATTTTACTCTGTCTAAAGCCGGTTTTCCACTAGGTGACTTTTTTCGCGCGAAGCGACTTTTTCTTCTGTCTCATGAGCTCCGAGTTGGAACTAATCAGAAATCTATTGAATTCGAACAAAAGAAAGTCGCTTCGCGTGAAAAAAATGGAAAAGTGGAAAACCGGCTTAATACCAGACGATTTTACTCGTTGAGTGAGAACCACTTGGAAAAGGAGGGAAAAGGTTAAAGTGTATATTCACCTTCTGTATCAAATGTTGTTGGTGATGGCATCTTAACTTTTAAAACCCTCTCCAGCTCAGGGAGCATTTCAATTCTTTTAAATGGTGCTGTAAAATCAACTTCCATTGCTTCTCCCTTTTCATTGTCTGTCCGATTAGGATGGTACAATATTTTATATCCACCAGTAATGTGCTTCACCATGTTTGAAACCATTGTTTCTGTGATTTCCATAAGATCCTGGTAGTCTGCATAAGCCATGTAGAACTCACATGTTGTGAATTCAGGATTATGGGTCAAGTCAATACCTAAAATAAAATACATGACCTGGTGTATAACTGTCAAGGAATTAAGGTGGCGTGACACAGAATGAATCTAAATCAGGAGAAATTACGTATTTTCTTCATGAAAAGTTTTGCAGAGATCTCATGAGCTTCATTTTGGTTCATTGCATAGCTCTAGTGGTGGTCTTGATTATTGAAAAGTTTTTGAAAGAAATTTATGTTTCCAGTAAATTCAGAAAACCTTATTTGCATAAAATCTGTCGCTTACCACAAACACAATTTCTCTAGTAGATACGCAAGCACTACAAGCACTATAAGTAACATAAATTTCTTTCAAAAACTTTTCAATAATCAAGACCACCACTAAAGCTATGCAATGAGCCAAAATAAAGCTCATGAGATCTCTGCAAAACGTTTCACGAAGAAAATATGTAATTTCTCATGATTTAGACTGTTGAGCAACCTTAACTACTGTATTACTATACAGTACATACTGTAGAATGATTTGTAATGTTGATTTGTAATTGTCCTAGAGAGTACTTTCAGGTTGAAGGTAATACAATTTTCTCAGTTCTTGCTGTAGAAGCTATTACAGTCATTTTTGCAACTCACTTTTCACCCAAATCTTCAGAAGCTCATTCCGAAGTTCACAAGTTCGTTGGGAAGTTCAAAGTTTGTTTTGAATTACGCACTTGATTGGCTGTTAGGAACCAAGCAAACAATCAAATGCAGAGTTCAAAATGAACTACGAACTTCTGAATGAACTTGCGAACAAACTTCTGAAGATTTGGGTGAAAAGTGAGTTGCAAATGACTGTAATACGAAGAAAAACTCTGAGATCTATAGCTAGATGAAAGGTTGTGAGTTTCAGTCCAGTCTAAGAGCTCAGAACTGTTCAGATAATTAACAACTTTAATAAGAACTGAGAAAAGATTACACTAGTTTTATCAATAGCAAGGGATCAGAATCAGATTGTGATATCATCATGTTTAGTCAGTCCCGAAAGATGGTTGATGATAAAAAATTTCATCATTTTTTCCCAATCACCCTGACTTGGATAAAACTAGCAACTCTTCAAACAAGGCAGTACCTTGCAATTCCAAATACAATAATACAATTCCACTGCAGTTTTTTTATACAAATTTATAAAAAAGTACTCTCCAACATCTTACTTTCATTCCTAAATTGACGACCAATTTCATAAACCCTATCTAAGCCTCCAACCACACACATCTGCAAAGAAATATTAAGATTATAAGAAATGAATAAGAAAGCAAAGTATAAATCCTTGTAAACCTCATTAATAATTCATGAGGAAAATTCAAAAGAAATTAATGTTTAATCAGTGCCTCAATAATAATTATGTGTAGTGTGGTAATGTTCCCAAGGCATGAAACAGACATCACTAGTTGAACAAAGTGAATCTGGGATTAACTTGGGAATGGTAATGTCACCTTACCAGATATAGTTTATCCTATATGAAATACAATAGGAAACTTGCCCAGATGGTAAGGTAAAAATATAATAAGGAAGGAAGGAAAGAATAGAGGAAGGAAGAAGAGACATGAAGAAAGCAAGAAAAGAAGAAGGATAGAAAGAAATGAACAAAGAGTACAAACAAGAAGAATGGTAAGTTGGTAAGCAAATAAGTACATTAAATTATATAGCCTAACAAGACACCTGGTCAGGCTTTCACTGACACCCAGGCTACTACTGTGCAATCTAGAAAACCCACAGAACAATTGAACAGCAAGCACAATAGTGTTCTTTCTTTGTGTTTTTTCTCATTCTGTCGGACTGGAAGTAAAATGTGCAAATATCGTGACACCAAAAAATAAAGAAACCGACCTGAATAACTATGGTTCTGGTTTGAGCGTGGACATGCGTAATTTGACGACACACGTTTCACACGGGAAACTAACATGTTGCTAAGTGGAAACTGCAAAGTTACTAAGACCAAATGGCATTGGCAAACGGTCTGTCAGCGTAATGGCCGATCGGAAAAGCACTGTGAAGTTCTTAGTTTCACTTGACAAAGACTTAATTGTGTATAAGGATGAGTTATAAACATGCCCACGTTTGCTTTGAAAATTTGGTGCTCGTTTCAAATTGAAACAATACCGTTTGGCCTTAGTAACGTTACAGTTTCCGCTTAGCAACATGTTAGTTTCCCGCGTGAAACGTGTGTCGTCAAATTATGTGTGTCCAAGCTCAAACCAGAACTGTAGTATCAAAAAACCAAAAACATAAAATCACTCACCTTGTGATAAAGCTCAGGTGCCACTCTCATGAAAAGATCCATATTTAGATCATTATGATGAGTAACAAAAGGTTTGGCTGCAGCTCCACCTGCAACCACGTTCATCATTGGGGTCTCTATCTACATGTAACAAAAACAAAACATTTAAAGCTCTGTTACAGTAATCATTTATTTCATTTAATTTCAGAAGAAAAAAAACATGCATCAAAAAAATGGCAACCAACCTACCTCTAAAAAGCCTAAATTATCCAAAAAATTTCTAACATAATTAATTATTTTTGATCGGACGATGAATTTATCTCGAACATGTTCATTGAGTATCAAATCCAGATATCTTTGTCGGAATCTAGTTTCCTAAAAAAGACCAGACTCTCATAAAAAAGGAGGACCCTCAGACATCCTAGGTAGCAATGGATTAACTCTTTCCTGTCCAAATTGATCTTTAGTATTTTATTCTGGCGAACACCAGATGATTTTATTCACCTCTGGAGAAGCCCTCAAGCAGGAATGAGTTATAAACTATCTCTCTAACTCTTTCCTGTCCGAATCGTCTTTAGTATATTATTCTGGCTAATGCCAAATGATTTTTACCTCAGGGAAAGCCCTCAGACAGGAATGAGTTACAAAAACTGTCTTCAAACACGAGACAGAGATCAAAATATTTTTAGAAAACAGTTTTAGAAAGTATGTATCTTACCTTATCTTTAAGTCCATAATGAAGATGAGGCAACATATGTAAACACGGTGACAGTAAGGTCACTGTTAATGGCATTATACTTAGTTCACCCTTTTTTGTTTTACCTACAGAAACACCACAAAATGACAACATATGTTTTCTGAAATAATTTTTACTCACACAAATAAGTACAAACTGGTCTGCCTTAGTGACACTCTCAGTGCATGATTTTCAGCACAATACAGTGTGTACACATAACACATCTTACATAAGGGTTGAATCAAGAGTGGCACCA
Source organism: Paragorgia papillata (assembly GCA_035771165.1). Classification (NCBI taxonomy): domain Eukaryota; kingdom Metazoa; phylum Cnidaria; class Anthozoa; order Scleralcyonacea; family Coralliidae; genus Paragorgia; species Paragorgia papillata. The sequence goes on along the minus strand of JAWNZC010000025.1, from coordinate 4,086,565 downwards.
GCATTGAAACTCAGTATTTTGCAATCAAATAGACGAATATTTGCACCAGACTAAAAATTGCATGCTACTTGTTTCTAACCTGGCTTCCCTTTGACACCTATGATATCACCTCTTCGTATATTGCCGTGAATTTCCACAAAATCTTGCTCCGATACCCTGAAGAATACAGAAAGAAGAAACATGTATCCACTTAACCAACTATTGAGAGTAAAAAAGTTTTTCCAATCACGAGAGATCCTATAACCATTGAGCTACATTTACTGACATTCAGTTTGAATAAAGATTGAGTTGTACTGTACTTCCATTTACCTGGCATCAGCCATAACTTGTAATTTTATTCCTTCACCGCGTAAATCATAAAATATTAACTTAGGACCCTGCAGTCTCTTGGCATGAACTCGACCTGTGAACAAATACACCAAAGTTTTTTCCCCATATGTTTTTGCTGTACAAGCTGTCGTAAGTTAAATTCAGAGAAGAACATCATGCATCTGTAATACAGTCATTGGCACCTAAGCGTGTACACCACCCGTCAAAACATGTTCTAAATTTAAGCCAAAGTTTACCGTTTTGAAATCAACACCGTGGGATTGGTGAGACGTGATTGGCTAAGGGCACATTCACGTGACAATAATGCATTGGTTCAAATGTGTCGAATGAAAACCTAATATGTTTGCAAGGTAAACATTTAACTTTGACGTTGATATAAAACATGTTTTGATGGGCAGTGTACACGCTTAGGTGCCAACGACTATATTACACTAAACTCATACATGTACCTGTTTAAACATGACTATATGCCCTATATATGTATACAGACAGTATATTTATATGTACTATGCGTACAACACACAAGTACATCAACTTTTCTGAGATTTCTATGACAAAATGTCACCAGCTTGTCCCACAAAATCACCATTAATCTAGTTTCATTTGTTCTATTTGCTGGGTTTTTAACTATCAGCCTGTTGCCAAATGAATATGTCATAAGCAAAAAACATACCATTTAAAAAAACAAACAGGCTCCATTATTTTATCACACTGATTTTTATCAAGTATTTTGATTTATGTATCATAATAAATTAAATTTCCTGTAAATCAATGTTGAAAAAGTTCTCATTAATTATTTTAATCATTTCACCGTAGAAGTTCTCACTTAATGAATAAAATCATCTGGCATTAAACAAAATAAAATAATAAAATGTCCAGTTCTAGTCAGTCCAGGAGTTAATCAAGCTTAATTACTTAGCTACCCTGGGTGCCAGAGGTTTTTCAACGGTTATGAGGGATAACCCATGACACTCACCCCTCCCACTTTACCGCCCGGCTTCCTTACATGTCCTGGGTTATCCCTCATAAGCGTTGAAAAACCTCTGGGGGTAGTGCTCAGCAGGAATATTTTTTAATTAACTCAATTTAAGATTTGTTAACCTATAATTAAATATACTAATATTTACATTCATACCAGCCACAGACACTGTGTCTTCCAACCATTTTCCATCTTCGACATTGCCATACTTTTCAACAAATTCTTGCAAAGATATGGAAACGTGAAATTTATGGGGATATGGAGAGTTGCCACTTTGCTTCAAATTAGCTACAGCAAGACTTCTTATCTCAAAATATTTCTAAAAAAATATAATATATATTTTATATATAATGCAGAGAGAGAGAGACAAATAATTATAATATATATTTTAACGGTGATCTACAGTGTGATCTGCGCATGATCCGCCATCTTTGTTTTGATGGCCCACAAACATGACATTCGTAGATAATTACATGAAGTACTCAGCTCAGTGTAAACATGGCAGAAAACCAAGCGATTCGGCGAGGATATCTCTTCGAATTTCTTCTATTTCCACTAAAAGTGTTTTGTTTCAAGTACAAGTAATGAAGTGGAAGCAAGAAAAGCTTACAATCTTGAAAGAGGTATCAGTTTTTGTTTTTGTAAATAAAGATGTAAACATTAGTTTCGTACATGCGCAGAATGGACTGTAGATCACCTTTAAATCTTGCCATTTCACATTAAAAATTGCTGTCGATAGTAGAAGCTTTCCACGGTGATTTTTTCATGGTTTGTATAGACTAGTTATTCTAATTGGTATTTGCAGTGGTGTGACAATATACACTACAGCAAAAATTTCTGTTATTGTCTGTAGTGATCCACAGCATTTTCCACTTTTACCACAGCAATTGCTATGAGTACCACAGTGAAATACCAGCCTACACACGCCCCCACCCCACCCCCACAATATGCTAGATTATTATAAGGAATGCGGAGACAGATTGCTTTCAGGGGTTTATAGCTAGAAGGTGATAATTGAATAAAACGAGATAAATTCATGGACAAACCACTATTATTAGCACTATTAATTTGAAGAAGGCTCAAGTCCAGAAACAGGACGCTTGTAAGTAAATAATACGGCCGTGGGTCCACAAATTTTTCTCGTGTTGACTTTTATATATTTATACAAGTTGCAACGCATCACTCGAATTGCATAAATTTATAATTTTGTTGAATCGACTATACTAGCTCCCTACAGTAGACAGGAATAACTTAGTCAGAAATAAACTATTTCTACAACATCATACTCTTGTTTTCCTTCAAGAAGTTAAGCTTAAACCGGAGCTATATACTCACATTTGGGTCCAACGTTTCCTCGTCTAGTTCGCTACTTTTCTTCTCTTTCACCACTGGTGCGTTTGCCTGTGAAATATTAAGAAAACCCAAACTATGATTCAGAATTGTATAATTCCACGAGAAAACTATACTTATTTAGGAGAGAACTACTCGAAGAACACAAGATTACACAAGAGTCTACCAAAATAATGATAATTAATAAAAGGAGCCTTCATTTCTGCCAGCAATTTAATACCTTTTGTGTAGCTTGTTTTGCTTCCTTCTCCTTCGCTTTTTTCTCCGCTTTCTGACGCCGTTTTAGCTCACTAATAAAGAAAGAATTAAAGACATTGTATCACTTAAGCCACTGCTAAAACCAGGGAAATATTCTGAGTGTCTAAAGCAACGAAATAGACTAACTTTTTACTGATCTTTTCCCCTCCTCCGTCATCACCGGCATCAGCCATTCTTCCAAATGTTCTATAAAACACGTGCCCAACTCCTGATCTTCTCAGAACACATTTCGGCGACAACACCCGAACAGAGGAAGCTGGGAGCTTCGTCAAGAAACGAACAAACATTTACCAAAGGAAATAAACATTTCTACCGCGATATTTTCTCTCACAACAGTGAAACAACTCCAAAGTAATGCTCTACTGTGTAATTAAAAGTTGCTTTTTCTCTGGTTTTCGCTGAGAGTGAGAAAGAGAGCCAGTGAAGTGCTTTCCGACTGTTCAACGAACATATTGCCCAATATTATTTTCGGAAATTGCCGTAAATTGCCGTCCAATCTCGTTCCCAGACTACTGGAACAAGAATCTGTTTGTCTGTTTGTTTGACGTCTAGATCTATCGCCAGGATATCTCACAAAATACTGCACAGATTTTTATGAAATGAAAGCTTGTGGAAAGATTAACCATAGACCAACTCTTGCAATTTAGGTTGAAATTTAGATGAGAATTTAATAAAAATCTCAAGATACTCTCATTCTCCGTGCATGTAGAAGAAATGCTTGATTGCGCTCATTATCCTTATTTTAAGCAAACATTTTTGGATAATTTCGATGAGTGCAATCAAGCATTTTTTGCATGCATGTGTATTAAAGCCTTGTGAGCTAGTCTGGTTAGTGGGAAGACTCGTTTCTTTTTAAACATCCTAATAACCCGTTGGTGGAGGTATATGCAGTCTCTGAATGCCATCTTGTTTTAAATACAAAAGTTTTGCCAATCCTAACACACACAGCCAGCTGGGTGTAGAACAGTAGAAGCTATACTGGTAATAAGACCTAGGGTCCTAGGCCTACAGGCTACAGTACAACCGCCCCACTCACCTCACCCCTCTCCTCCACATTCGACCCAAAACTGGGTATACGTATTTAGTTTCAGTGTTATTTGGATCATGCAAATTCTGTCTTTCACAGAATACATACTACTCAAATCAGTAGAGCGAGACATAGACGATGTTTTCATCGTACCGCGGATCATTTCAAAGCAATCACGAGGTGTATTCTTATGTACCACGTGATAGCTTGTTTACGAGTCAACAATTGGATGTTTATCACGTGGTACATGAGAATACACCTTGTGATTGCTTTAATATTGATCCGCGGTTAATAACACTGTTCGGAAGCGATAAAAAAATCGTCCATGTCTCGCTCAGTCGCTCTGCTGATTTGAGTAGTACATGCTTTGTCTGGCAGACGGTTGTGTTTTGCAGAACCCATATTTAGCCACTGATGTTTACCTTAATTTTTACTATTTCTGCGGGTATATTTTCCCTCGGTCTTTCAACTAACGTGAGGGGGTCTGCGTCGACAGATCATGATCAAGCATCGCAGTATCTTATTCTCGGAGGCAATGGCTTCATGGGTAGTTCTCTTGTCCTCAAACTACTTTCTGCTGGCAAACATGTGACTATCTTAAATCGTGGCACTTGGTATTTTGATTCCAAATCTCGCATTGAACCATACGTAGAACGTCTGGTGTGTGACCGCACCGCAATTTATAAATGTACGCAATTGGTGAATTCAACGCAGTACTACAGTGTCGTGATCGATTTCAGTTCGTATGGCAGCCAAAATATTCAGGTAATGGTCGTATTGAGAAACGATTTACTTAATAGTCAGTTTGGAGTTTGGAACAGTGAACTTATTCTTCGTATATGGATAAAAATGTGCCAGGGAAACGAGGCAGGCCCTGGAAACGAGGTAGGTAAGTACCGGGGCCCGGGATACGGCTAGAAATCGAGCCTACGAGTCACGCTAAAGAGAGACGTATTTTGTAGAGGCCTAATAAGAGGGACCCCAAAGCGACGTAGAAACCGGGGGGGAACGGGGCATGTGCCCCCCAACTTTGTCATGAAGTGCCCTTTTTGCAACAGAAAAGTGCCCTTTTTATGATAAAACATACGTTTCAAGTGTCGTTTTGAAGTCCTACCCCCTGTCAGAACAAAGTGCCCTTTTGAAGCTCTACCCCCTGAACAAAATGTCCTTTTGAAGCTGTGCCCCTCCAAGATCAACTTGCTTCCTACGCCACTGATTAGCGTTCTAATGTTTAAATCGCAGTGTATTATGGTCTAGCTTCCACAGGGTCAGATGACCACAATGCATTGCAATCTGTAAATAGTCCACAATGCATTGCAATTTGTAGATATACAACAATGCATTGGACTTTGTATATAGACCACAATACATTGCAATCTGTAAATAGACCACAATGCATTGCAATTTGTATATAGACCACAATGCATTGCAATTTGTAAATATGCCATAATGCATTACAATCTGTAGATAGACCACAATGCATTGCAATTTCAAGATGGCGTCAGTTCATTGACAACTTTACATATTATGGCAGCACCACTTTAAATATTCTTTGATGTGCATCTAAATAAGCTTTTCTAGCCTTGTTCAATCTCGTTCCCGGAGCCCACGTTCCCCACCCGGGAAACTCTGGGATAATCCGTTTCACATCGATATTTCATTGGCTGATGAACACAGTGAACTCTATATAACTCTTCTTCCGGATATCCCAGAGCCTCTCGTTTCCCGCCCGCTGGGTAAGGGGAACGTGGGCTATGGGAACGAGATTGAGCCTAATTGTTATGAAGAAAAGATTCTTTTCAATGGACCTTTTCACTAATAGCGGCGCCATCTTGAATTCGCAATGCATTATGGTCTATCCAGGGTAAAAAGCTTAATTAATATTGCAGGCACCCAAACGAGGCCAGAAAGGTTTATTAAAAGAATAAAAGAATACGATGAAGGCCTGAGTCAACAGGCCGAAAGCTTAGCAAATAAATATTTTACGTGGTGTTTCCACAAAACTTATTTATATTACATTATCGCCATGAAAACTTTCAAAGAATTAATATTCAAACTAGTCGTCATTATGAAAATAGTCTATTGAACTGAAGTATTTTAATCTTTTTTCAGAATCTCCTAAATCTTGTTTTTGTTTCAGAGTATTTTAGAATTGCTTCGAGGCAGATACGGACGTTATATCTACATCAGTTCCGATTCTGTTTATGAAGTCTGTATACAGAACCCCCATGGCGGCCCGAGCAGAGAAGAGGACGCAGTGAGGCCTGGTAACGAGCAAGAAAGAGACACACTGAACAGCAAAGATAACTACGGACATGAGAAACTAGCATGCGAGGAGAGCCTGGAGAGAGAAAGAGAGCAGCATGGTATACATTACGTCAGTCTTCGTCTTCCTGACGTCATTGGACCACGTGATACGACGAATCGTTTTTGGAACTATCAAATCTGGTTGCAGACCCACCATCTAGCTGGATCCCGAGGTCCCGTTCACTTACATCCGAGAAAGAATAAACCGCTAAGTTTAGTCTACTCTGAAGATGTTGCCCGATTAATTTTTAATCTCTTAAACGCCAGCCTCGATGTTTACAACCAAGCTTACAATGTTGCTTCTGATCCGATTACACTTGAAGAATTCCTACTAATGGTGGCTGAATCCCTGGGAATAAAAGATGTTCTTTTTGATCGGACAGAAAAAGCAAATATTCACTGGTATCCTTCCGTCCTCCTAGGCCCAGTTAACATTACAAAAATTTCCAAAAAACTTTCTTGGACGCCATCATCTTTGAAAGAAGCCGTTAGGGTGTCGTGTGAGTTTTACAAAGACGCGATGGACGTCCCCGGCTTTCAACGTCGACGAGACGCGATTATGGAAAAATACATCTTTAAAAAGGAAACGTGGAATCGCTTTTTAAAAGAACAAGGAGTGACTGTTGGGCTTCACGACGAGCTGTAAATATGGCGTGTACTCTTAGAAAATTGTACACAAAGTTCGCATTTTTCAAAGAACACGTTATTCAAGGACTTTTCCAGGACTTTCAAAAAATGGACAAAAAAATATGAAGTTTGTTTTAAAGGTGATGTACAGTCCGTTCTGCGCATGTACGAAACTAATGTTTACATCTTTATTTACAAAAATAATACTAATACCATATTTAAGATTGTAAGCTTTTCTTGGTTCCCATTCATTACTTGTACCCAAAACAAAATATTTTCAGGAGAAATAGAAGAAATCCGAGGAGATATCCTCGCCGAATCGCTTGGTTTTCTGCCATGTTGTTCCTAACGGTTTACATTTTGCTGAGTACTTCATGTAATTATCTACGAATGTCATGTTTTGGGGACCACATTTCGGTCATGCGCAGAACGGACTGTACGTCACCTTTAATTATGTTGAAAACTATAGGGTTGGTTTAACGGTAGGTTCCACCGTTCCACGTAACATTGCTAGCAAGCAACAACTTTGCTTGAATATATTTATTTTAGCATGTTTAAATTATCAGTGTAATTATACGAACTATAAACTAATCAAAGATGAATATTATTCGGCCTGATCCTCTAAAACAACCGCTTAGCCAATAAAACGGGTGACATCGAATTCACGAGGATCAAAATCTTTGCTTAACAAATTCTGTCCTTCGACTTCTTTCCAATGCGGTGGCCATGTGTCCTGAATAGACTTTCTCGAAGACTGTCTCTTGTAATAGTCTGCGAGGAGCGGGAATTTCTCGCCAAGACTATCGCACATGCGCACAACGAACGCAAGTTGCGGGAAAAACACGGCATCAGCCAAAGTGAAGTTGCTTCCAGTTAGGAAAAAATCGCCTTCGTGCTATAAGAAATGGGAAATATTTAAAGCGCTCAATATAATGTAGGACGCCATTTCAAAGTTAATATACCGAAGTTAAACAAAGCCACAATCGAAATATAGTAAGGTTTGATCCAACGTTTCGAGCGAAGGGCCTACGCAACACACTACTTTGTTAAACAAAGCCAGTCATGTAAATACGTACTTTCTCGAGATAACTCTCCCAAACCTGAAGTTCTAACATCAGTTCATCCCTGTTCTTGTTTAGCAGATCCTATATAATAAAAAAACACGGCGTATTTTTTCAATTATTTCTAATAAATATCTTACACCCATTCCTATATATGTAAATTGCCATAACAGGAAGATCCACACACGTATCGGCAGCAGGGCTTTCAAACTCAGAAAATTGCGCGGGTAAACAATCAAGTGACAATTTTTTAAAGTTTTAACCGCATCGAACGACAGCTAATATTAAAAACTCTTTACGTTATCCCACCTTGTTTAACTCTTCTTGAGGAGTGAAGACTAAATAATATAGAACCTTCTCGTTGCATTTAGTGTGAAGATTGAGTGCTTCGTAAATTCTTTGTAGAACCAACGCTTTTTCTTTCGGATCTTCCGGCAAAAGTTTTATTCCTTTTTCTGGAAACGTATCCTATATGTGTAATGAAAAGGAACAAGTCAGATTGAGAGGAATTTCTGTTATTGATAGTGGCCCCCTCCTTCTCTCCCTTTCACTCATTTACTCTATCGCTCGCTCGCTCGCTCCCCACGTCGAACTCACCTCAAGGTAATGACAAATTCCAAGTGATTCATTCAAAACCACATCGTCATGTTTGAAGGCTGGAAGCTAGAAAAACAACAAAATTAAAAGTCACAAGTCATGAATAGCGTTTTTGTATAATTTATTTTAATAAAGTGCCAAGGGTTAACTGTCATTATCCTTGTCATTTCTAGTACATGCCGTAGATTTAGTGGAAACTTAACTAAGTAAAAAATGTACAATTTTGAGTATTTCGACAAAAAATGAACTTTTATATCATTATATTCTTGTATTCGATGGTTCTAACTTGTGTTTCAAGGGGAAACGTCTCGAAAAGTCATCAATGAAATGGTTAAAGCACTCACCTGTCCTCTTGGATTGATCTCACAAATATGCTCAGATTTATGTTCGTGTTTTAAGAACGACAATTGTTTGCTGCCGTACTGACTGAGACCTTTTTCTTCAAGACAGATCATAACTCGCCAACATGGCGTACTGCCTGAACCCCAGAACAAAGAGAAGCTTCGTGACTTGCAAGGTGAAAGTTCAGCCATAACAGTTTTCTTTCTGTTTTTTTATCCAGTGAACAATTCACACAAAGCGTTCAGGACGAGTTTTGGACGAGTTTTAACTCACTCGAGTTAAGTACTTTCCTTGAAACCACGTTAGAGATCTCCGAGTTTAGTTGTGGATATCGCTCTGTGGCATAACCCATGCATGCGCCTCTTTTATAAAGTCGACAATAAGCTTGTGTGAGTGGGCCTTTCCAGGTGATATGTAAATTCAGATGAGGCCTCGTGTATGTATCCCGAGATAAGATTGATGAAATCCACCGTGATCCTTTTAATCTGGACTTCAGATAATCTCCTCTTATATGTAATAGATAAATCCCGAGAACGAGGGATTTGCTATATAAAGACCCAAGGACGCTATCTGACTTAATTTATTATTGAGGAGGTTTTCCAACAAAGTTTTGTCTATTTTTCCACCTTAATTGCACAAAGATTTTCCTTGTTTTTTTCTTCATTTCGTTTCTAATTATTATTCAAGGGCTTTATGCGATATAAAGCCCTCGAAAGAACAAAGAAAACCGACTCAATAATAATTTAAATAGTGTTAGAAGTAAACTGAAGACTATTGAACCGACCGAGGTCATTATAAACCTGAGCTATTTATAAATCAAGGGTGTATAAACAGCTAATAGAACGAGGTCATGTTTAATAACTTTCTTATTAGACAGCAAAGGAAGTTTTCTATAAGTATCTGTGTCGTTGCATTTTTCGCAACTGGTCCCGGTTTGGTCTTAAAATGTATATATTCTACACTCGAATTTTCCTTCACCCAAAATCCTTAGTCAGACTCAGTTGAGTGGTTTTATCAAATCACGTGTTATATTTTAATAAACTACGACATACAAATAACTTGTCATTCTTGTCAGGTACGAAACGATATCGTAAAAGTTGGTAAGTTGTAGTACAGTTATAAATATATGTGTAGGATAAGGTAATAAGGATGAGAGCGTTATCTGTTACAAGAGTAGGCACATTGTTCATATTAAATACAATAAAAACAAAACAAATGAGTTGTGACGTAAGTTTTAAAAAATGGGATTTTAATTTGACTTGCATGCAAGTGATCTATTGCCAAGAATTTAAATAAAATATTGAAATACTCGTGTTTACAGCCAAATTGGAAACACGAATTGGAAACAGACAATTCCAAAGATTCATAAAATGCATTCATGAAGTACTTACTATTTTAGGAACGTAATTTTCAAGTCAGTAATTATTTTTCATGGATTAAGAATGAATTAACAATAATTAAACTAAATATTGGACCCTATCTTTATTTTGCCAGCACGTCTCGCCAGTATAAGTCCGTGTACCACTGATCTATATATAGAGAGAACAGTGGTCCGTACACGTAAAGTTCGCAATCTCGGCTGCGCTGATTAAAATGGCGCGTTTTGCCACAGAATAGAAATACAACCAACTCGCGTCGGAACCTTTGAAGTTCATGTCCTCGCGCATGTCGCCTCGCCCATCTTGATTCCTCGCCATCCTACGCAATCCTGGCAAGTTCCCCCGGCAGTTTGGACCTTCAAAAGAAGGTTAAAACTGCCGGGGGAACTTGCCAGGATGGCGTAGGACATTGCGTAGGATCGCGTCGGATGGCGTAAAATATCGCGCCTGCGCATTGAAGAAATGCGGACAAGTTGTCACTCGAGTTGGACTTCTGGTTGTATTTCTATTCTGTGGTTTTGCGATGGGATAGGAATACAGTTAACAATTTATAGTTTATATAAATTTTGGTTAATGATATAGCAATTTCACTTTCTTCTGTCCACGAGATCATCACATGCTTAGATGACAGTCCGTACGTGACTATCGTGTTCACAAACAACCCATTGTCACAAGAATAGAACCTTTGTCTGTGCCACAACAAAGGCAGCAGGTATGCCACTAGTCATTTCAACCATTCGCGCTGGAGTAAGTTAGTTGATATCGCAAAAGATGTTTTCGGGGCGGGAAGTGGTGTCCTCCAGGCCACACTTCACTCACGATGAAACCCATGCCAGGACATGAGGGCACGGTCCTATCCAAAAGGGGTGCCAGGGCCCTTACCCTCACTCTGACCTTGTTCCTCCCGTTTTCTGAGGGCCCTTACCCTCAGAACCGCACTTTCCATCACCCAAAGTGTACATAAAAATGCAAAGAATCCTGTGGCCTTAGTTGGTTAGCCTGTTATGGATTAAAATACGTTTTATCCTGACGTAGATCGTGTCATGTTGACGCGCAGCTGGCTTATTTGGGAGTTGTCCGGTGATGCGCGCGCATCGTGTTTTTTGGCGGGCTCTATACTACACGAAGCTTCTCGCAGTCATACAGCAATGGCGGACAGAGGAAGTTCACGGTTACTACGATCAAAATCCAAACTCAGCTCTATAAATTCGTTTCATACAGAATGTGTTAACAATGTTTCTTTGATAGTAAGAACACTTTTCTAGTTTATTTCAATTCAAACTTAAAAATGCCCAACTCTTTCCTGTCCGAATCGGTCTTTCGTATTTTATTCTGGCTAACGCCAGACGATTTTATTCACCTCTGGGAAAACCCTCGGACAGGAACGAGCTGAAGATTAAATGTGAAGCGTGGTTAGTCCACGAATAAAGATCAAAGAAGCACGTCTCTTATAGTTAATCTTTAAAAATTAATAATCTTCAGAAGATTATTTATGCTTTTTTTTATGATAATATATGTATTAAATACTATTCTACAGTTCCTTTAATTAAGACGTCCACGAAAACGCAATTTTCATGATGACAAACTGTAATAGAAACGAGAATTTGTGGAAACACCGCGTTTATTATTTATCGTGGAACTTTCTACCTGTTGACTCAGGACTCATCAAAGCAAATCAGAGCAATTAGGCCTGGTTTATATAGCGTGCTATGAGCGGACCGAACTAATTATTTGCCTAATTGGTTCGGTCATAGCACGCTGTATAAATCAATTTGGTTCGCTCTTTGAATTAGGTCCGCTCTTAACCGTGTGGCTCGCTTGTCGAAGGCGTGCGGAAAGCTCTTAGCACGGTGGTGATTTATACGACCGTGCCAATACCGTATACCTAAATAAGCGATGATTGAATATAATTTATTATAATCCATAATTTGATTTTAGCGTTCTAATAAATTTTGGTCCTTCAAAATTTTTCATGTATAAATCGGACAGCGTTCTATTAGCGTGCCAAGACCGCACCAAGGAAGGAAGGAAGGAAGGAAGGAAGGAAGGAAGGAAGGAAGGAAGGAAGGAAGGAAGGAAGGAAGGAAGGAAGGAAGGAAGGAAGGAAGGAAGGAAGGAAGGAAGGAAGGAAGGAAGGAAGGAAGGAAGGAAGGAAGGAAGGAAGGAAGGAAGGAAGGCAGGAAGGAAGGAAGGAAGGAAGGAAGGAAGGAAGGAAGGAAGGAAGGAAGGAAGGAAGGAAGGAAGGAAGGAAGGAAGGAAGGAAGGAAGGAAGGAAGGAAGGAAGGAAGGAAGGAAGGAAGGAAGGAAGGAAAGAAAGAAGGAAGGAAGGAAGGAAGGAAAGAAGGAAAGAAGGAAGGAAAAACCAGGTCTTAGTTGCTTGACGAAGGCCTGAGTCAAAAGGACGAAAGTTTAGTAATAAATAATAAATGTGTAATCAGATGTTACCACAAATTCTCGCATATATATATATGTAAAACGGAACTCACTATTATATACTTTGTGACTAGGTGTATACCAAGATATTATTTTAAGAAATTGAAACAAGAATTTAAAGTTCTTTTCCAAAAGTAGGAAGATTTTTAATTTAAGAAAATCCGATGTAGGGCGAAAAATTTCCCACCATAAAATATAATATTCTAGGAAATTGATAAATATTTCGCATCTCATGAATATTTTTGTCAGTCTTTGACTGCTCTACCGTTTCTCCTATATAAATAAACCTGAACTAGAATAGCAATGTCTACACATATTTGCATCATACCACAAATAGAGAACTGAAGCGGGGCCTCTCTTAGGATAAAATAAAAAGTTTTGAATGTGTCTCCAGATGTCCACATCACCACCATACTTACACTAAAAGAAAAAAACAAACAAATGTTTTACTCTGATGATGGATTTCACCTGAAACGTCAGTATCTACTGGATTATTTACTAACTTTGATAGCTTTATTCCCATTTCTTACAAAAGAGGACTTAATCTGTTTTCAAACGAAAACGGAGACCTCGTATCGAAAACGTATCAAAAGTTTTCCGTCCACACTATCGTTTTCGAATCGTTTTCGCCGTTTAGTAAAACGCTAAAAAGATCTACAGGGATATGAATGAATAGTTTTAGGTGATTGAAACCAAGAAACTATAATCGTGACATCATCGTTTTCCAAAAGCTTCGTTTTTGCCGTCCACACTGGTGCAGAAAAACGGCGTCTTCGAATGTCTCCACTCTGGAAAGCGTTTTCGAAACGCTCCGTTTTCGGTCACCGAAGACGCCGGATTAGTGTGGACGAAAGGCCTAACCGTATCAAAAAGTCTCCGTTTTCGTTTGAAAACGGATTAGTGTGAACATGGTCTTTCATTAGTTTCTCGTTATCTAAAAATCTACAGGCAGTTTACAACCTTCAGTTCATTTTGCTCTGTTGAAAACACAGCCGCTGTGTTTTTTTACAATGTGTTTTTTTTAGACAATGTGGTTTTTTTAGATGCAATCCTTGAAAATAGTCAATTGCCAACCTCAGCACCTTTTGGCAATTTTTTCAATTTAAATAATTTTTTCAATTTTATAACAAATGATTTTCTAACAGTACAGAAAATTAGAGTAGAAATATTTTAGAAAATTAAAAATATGTTCATTTTCATCAGGTCAACTCTTTGCTAAAATTTAATGAGTTCACTAACATGCAGTAGATAAAAAGCAGTGGTGTGGTGGCAGGGGGGCTAAGGCCCCCACAGCTGGGGTTGCAGAAGGGGTGCCAAAACTAGCAAGGGCACCCAAACTTAACAAAATAAACCTATTTCTTTGTACGGTCTTCAATGGGGGGATATAAAGATCTGAAATCTGTAATCTTTCGTGTTTTCTATGAAGTTTTATAATCTTCAGAATTCTGTAAAATCTCATTCCAAATGAAAAGGAAATGGCATATCAGACTCGAGATTTTAAAATTTTCTGGGGGCATGCCCCCAGCCCCCCCTAGAGGTTTGGCACCACTTCGCCACTACTTCACCGCTTGCATTGGCGTGGTCTTTGAGAGAACCCGTTGTTTGTTATAATATTATATAATTATTGCTACTTTAGTTATTTTAAAACAAAAAATGTGATCATTTATCAAATACAGTAATGTATTTTTTTATTATTTTTTTTTTTTGGGGGGGAGGGGGGCACCAAAGCTAATCTGGCCACCCCAGCCTGAAACTTGCCACCACACCACTGATAAAAAGTAGAATTTCATTTGCAGCTCACCTCATTCCAGAAGTAGAGTGATTTTCATAGTTCTTGTAGAACTGAGGAACACCGAGCATTGCTTCGGTAAATACAGCTAAAAATCCAATCAGTTCTATATAGACACTATAGTGAAGAAAGACGAACGTTGCGTAACCACCAACAAAAATAAATAGAAGAACAGCATAAAGATAATCACGAAAGAAATACCATCTCCAAAAGTGTTGCACTTGAAAATCTAAATGACAAACAATAAAGTTAGTCATTTTGGTTTCACTACAGAGCTGGTCTGACAAATTTACTACAATTTAAACAGGGATACTTAACCCTGCTCTATTATATAATCCCCTTTCCCCATTAACCAAGATGGTTCATTATTGACCAGTTATAGATCAGTGCCTGTGGTAGTGTAAACACCTCTGCCAGGTTAAGTTTTCACCTTTGTTTGTTTGTTTGTCTGTCTGTCTGTCTGTCTGTCTGTCTGTCTGTCTGTCTGTCTGTCTGTCTGTCTGTCTGTCTGTCTGTCTGTCTGTCTGTCTGTCTGTCTGTCTGTCTGTCTGTCTGTCTGTCTGTCTGTCTGTCTGTCTGTCTGTCTGTCTGTCTGTCTGTCTGTCTGTCTGTCTGTCTGTCTGTCTGTCTGTCTGTCTGTCTGTCTGCCTGTCACCAGAATATCTTACAAAGGTGTACTGCACATGTGTACTGCTCAGATTTTCATAAAAAGTGTGGGCTGCAAGATTGATCATAAACCAAGGACCAATCCATTAAATTTTGGTTGAGATTTGGATGACAATTTCAAAAAAAATCTGACCACAAGATAAACATTTGCCAAGGAAATAGAAGTGTTACAGGAATCCGGTATCTGCTTCCATAACTACAGGGATTAAAGCACACGGCCCTACAAGTAAAATCATTTGGATAAACTTACCAGTGAATCGCTTCTTTTTACCAGATAAATTGGATTCTCGCAACACTTCAGTGCAAAGTTGTAATAACAGTAGCATGGCAAATATCATGATAAAACTTTGAGCAAGAAGAGGAAACTCAAAGTGTCGACCAAACCTTAGAGAGAACAGATACTTAATATTAATTATAGAAGCACAATACATGTAATATGCTTGGTACAATGAATCAGACCAATTAATAATGTTTGAGATCCCAGTCCTGGGGTTCCAGATGTCGCACTTGAAATACCTGGTGTCCTACCCAAGATCCCAGATTTTGTTTTACATAGATAATTTGGGCACACTGGTCAGTGGCAAATTTGTGACAATATTCAAGCATTAAAGGCACAAAATTCTTCCACAGGGGTATAAAGGCTGGGCATGCCCCTAGAAAATTTTGAAATGTAAGAGTTTGGAAATGTGATTTCCTACATTCTGAAGAGTGATTTTTAATTTCTGAAGGGTTATTTAAGATTTTTTCAGCACCATTGAATTCGAGACTGGTCTCAAATTAGTACGGTTCTGCCTGTTTACACAAAAGACAAATTCAGAACCATTCTCAAATGAGTACAGTTCTGCCTAGTAGTGTTTACACAGCAAAATAGGATGAATTTGAGACTGGTCCCGAATTTATCCAGTACTGTGTAAATGTAGCCTTAGTGGTATAGGAAAAGCTGTACTACTTATGTACAGTATAACTGTGAAATAATTACCAGAAAAATATCCTCAAGATATTTGCTAAGAGCAATGCCAAGCAGACATTGAGTGAAAATCCAGCTGCATTCCTGGTCTTAAATATTTCATAATACTGTGGAACATAGGGCACCACACCACCAAATATCATTGCACCAGATGAAAGCATTGTAAAAATAGTCAGCAAATTAATCCCCATGAAATCTTCTGGGTGGTGAAAGAGATTTTCCTTTATGCTAACACTTTCTGTGGCTTGGGTGGTCTCCATTTCTTTGTAAGACGATATTAATCAGATAAACAGATTGGCTAAAGTCTCAAGTCTGTGTCCAGCAAAGTCAGTTAAAAGCCTTTTTAAAGCGTTGAGTAAATAATTCAGTTGTATTAAATGGTCAAATCCAAACACCTAATCACAGTTTTGTTGGCTTGTACACAAACAATATTGCTTAGTCATAGACCCGGTTTCGATTTCAATAAATTCGTTAGAAAGCTGTGTTTTTTTCGGAATATATATACCCATGTCATTGGTCCATCACTCCATCTTTGTGGTTTAATAAGACTGCCACGTCAACGTATTAAAAACGCCATGGTCGATGAAAACTACCAGTTAGTTCTTTTGTCACGCTGGTATTCGCCCACGCTGTTCTCAGAAAGTCAATAAGGTGATAAAAATGAATATTTTTGTACCGTAAAGTACATGTTTGAATTTACGACGACATTAATTCATTATCAGTTTAAATATCTGAGCCTGCAATCACTTTCCGCTGACCACGATGATAATTTCCATAGGTTGCGCACGCTGTGATTGGTCAGTTACCGTGTTACGTGTTTATCAGGCTTAGCCAGGTAACCACCAAAGACTTCTGCTTTCCTATTGGGTAAAACTTTCGCGCGTTTTTATTGCCTATGAGTAAAACCGCAATCGTCATAAGTGGATTTAGCCCTGATGAGGCAAGAATGAGATTCAGTTGTGACCACTACAGAAGGTTGTGACATTACAAGTCTCTCTCTGTAAGTTATATGGCCTGATGCAAACACTCGAGTGACTAGTTCGAGAGAATTCAAAACCAAATAAATAAATAAAAGTACTTACGTAACCACTCACCTACAGCTCGAGTTTACATAAACTTTCAAATTCCCTCAACTCACTCTTGTTTGGATCAGAACAAGGTTAATAAATTGTTTATTATATGGCTATTTAAAGTTTTTCAATATTTATGAAAACCTTAGAAATTCACGTTAGCAAAAATCAACATCCAGATATGGAGAAAAGATGGACCATGGTCCAAAATGCATTGTTACGAAGCGTGTATTGACCAATCACAACTCAGGATTTTACAAAGCCACATGTAAATTATATCAAGTATACACACAGAGAAAGTCATATAATTTATTATGTTACAGTATTCTACAATTCTACTTTATAAATACAAATTATTAGTTACAGTTGGTACAGAAAGAACAGTGTCTACATAATTGACAATAAGTTCATGCATTAAGTCATGGCAGTTCAGATTCTCTTTTAAAATTAGATTGACTTGCGGGTACTTTTTCTCTGGTAACTTCCTTTTTCAGGACATGCAATAATGTTTGAGAACTTTCTAAAATCTACAAAAATAAAAGAACCACATTATTTTGATTTAACTATATAATTTTAATTACAAAGACAAACTAAACAAAACTTAAGTGGAGCAAAATTTGCAGCACTCTCTTACTTTCATATAAGCAGCTTCCGTTTCTGCGATTGTCTTGTCATATTCATTTCTAGAAGCAATCTTTTTGGCAAGGTTTTCATTAATTCTTGCCAATCTTTCTGTTAAAATTCTTAAATCATTCTGGATTTTACATTTCTCTTCCTCTTCGACAAGAATCTGTTTCTGCAGTTCATCTCTCTTGTTGCAAAGATCTTCAATGCCTATCGGTGAGAAAGAAATGTTTTACATATGGTACACATCCTGTACAATAAGCGAGTGTAGAAATTATGTATGGATTTGGCTATAAGCCTACAAGCCAGCCAGCTCATTATTTGGTGAGCATTAGATCAGTTGAGAACAGGACATGAGAGAAAGGGCATGAGAAAAGGGCTAGAATGCCACAGCATATTTCCATCTGACCTGAAGCATCATTAAGGGCCTGTTTATATGGAGCCGAGTTACCTGGCTAGGCGAGTTACCTGGCAAGCCGAGTTGAAAAAAGATGAGTGTTTATATGAGACGAGTTACTGGGCAAAGCCACCCATGCATTATAATGGTTTCACATCCCACGAGTAGTTTCCTATTGTTTTCATAAGTGGCGCGTGCGCTGTGACGAATTCAACTCGGCTAGCCGAGTTACCCAGCAAGAGAGAGTGTTTATATGGGAATATTTTCATCCTGAGATCTCGGCTGTTTTGCTGTCTGCTAGGATAGCATTGAATTTCTATATGTACATGGCGGGTAACTTGGCTTGCCAGGTAACTCACCTAGCCAGGTAACTCGGCTCCATATAAATAGACCCTAACTCATTCCTGCCTGAGCCAACCAAAAGGCAAAAGCAGCCCCTTTGTTTTACAATACCAGATGATTTGACTCATGAAAAAGAGAACCCTCAGACATCCTAGCCAGCAAAACGAGGCAGCAATATAGATACAATGAAAATATCTTAAGTTGGCTGTCCCTCTGCTACCAATAATAGAAAAATTATATTATTCCTTGGGATATATTATTACAGCAACAACTAGCCACACAGCAATAAAATAAGTTCACAGCAGTAATTTTGAAAAGTTGCTCTAACAACTGCCGGTCAATGTTGCACAGAAAACAACACCCGGTTTATAGTCTGGCAGCTTGCAATAGCCAACGAAGCACATGCTATAATTTCGATGGCTGCAGGAAAAGTTACCTGATTTATAGTACAGTACAGTACAGTACTAAAAAGACAGTAAAACTTAAACGTGTCATCTACACTGGCTAGTTCATATTTAATAAAACGTTTGAACCAAGATGACATTGGAAGATGAGTGTTCGGCACAAGCATTGATTTTTCCGTTTAATATGGACTTTGCAATCGAAAGTAACTTACATTTGACTAATTCATTGTTGTAACTCTGCAGAGCTGCTCCTTGCTGGGACATGTCTTGAGTTAGTAAAGCGTTTTTTTCTCTACGTGTGCTTCCAAAGTCAGGAAGTTATCAACAAGACTGAGAGCAACGAATTATTTGGCGGGTTGTTAAGTGACGTCACTTGACTCCAGGCTTTCTCTACTTTAGTAGCGCGGGAAATTGCGCGGTTACGTAATGAAATTAGATGGAAAGAATAAAGAAAATAAGTGAGAAAGAATTGAAGAAAGAAAAGAAAGGGAGGAAAAAGAAAGGAAGAAAAGAAGAAAGGAAGCGAGCAAACGAGGAGGAAAATGAGGGAAGGAAGGATAGGAGGGAAAGAAGAAAGGAGGAAAGAAAGGAGAGAAGGGAAGGAAATGGAAGGGAAGGAAATGGAAGGGAAGGGAAGGGAAGCTACCAATTATTCACACTTTTCTGGCAACACTACTGGCACGATAGCTGCGACCAGAATGCTTTGCCATGCAGTGCCTTGGTAGTTATAGTTACATGACGCCATCAAACGTCATCAGTGAAAATGCATGGTCTGATATTTCCGTCGTTGGAAATAATGTAATAAACTTCTCACAATAGAAACTCCGAAAGTAGGATTTGTTAACGAATTACGTTGAGAAATAGCACCTATTTAGCTTAAAATTATTCTATATGCATCTAAATTGGTATTAAAAGCCGTGTTTTGGAGTAAAAATTATCTGGAAAGATAAGCGTCAATTTATATGTATACAAAAAATTATATCTGCAGCCACTTGTGACTAAGATCTATAAAATTTGAACTAGTCTTTATATACATTTTCAATAAATTAAGATAAATCTAACAACTTTATCAAACAAAGTTAAAAATAACCGTTAAATTTTGCCACGCGTTTGTATATATATATACTTACATTGCAATAACTGACCACTATACTTCCCCCAAACTCCAGATGCGCCAGGTTGATAGAATTTCTCATCTGAACTAATTTCGGAGACTTTCCGACCACTCTCTCCTCTTTGCTTTGTATAATTAGAATCCATCACGATGCTGCTTCGAGTGTTAGAGTGTGTTAAGTTTTCTTTCGCAGTTTATGCTGTTATTCTCAGTTCATTTACATAACGCCATAAGCGCAGCAGGAGGTGAACAAACAACCAGACTTCGCTAAGACAGAGAAGGCTTACGACAAAGCCAGTTAATGCCTCGCAATTTAATATATCTGACAGCTGGGTTTAGGGTTTGTTGATCAGTTTTATAGGTTTAGAATAAAACAAGTTAGTAAAATGAACGACGCGCCATGTCCACACTAATCCGTCAGTTTCAAACGAAGACCTCGTATCGAAAACGTATATCAAATGTTTTCCGTCCATACTATCGTTTTCGAACAAAGGCCGTGGGTGACTGGAACCCAGATCACACGATCGTCGTGACGTTTTCGCAAAGCTTCGTTTTCGCCGTCCACACACTGCAGAAAAACGGCGTATTCGAATGTCTCCACTCTGCCGAGCGTTTTCGAAACGCCCTGTTTTCGGTCACCGAAGCAATAAACATGAAGAATTGTGTAGAATTATATACATTTATACAGAAATACATGTTGTGTGTTGACAAATATTTACGTAAATTAAAATCCAGTACAAAGTATTTGGATGTTTTCAATTGGGGCATATCCAAACTGGATTACTAGCCCTGATCTGAATAGTCTCTTTATACAAATAAAATGTTGAAAATGTATAGAATGTGCATGATACGTCAAAAACCGTTTTTTGACAGTTCTGTGGAAACAAGAATATTCGTATCCTATCGAACCTAAACACACGGGCGGGGTATCTAAATTGAGCTCTTTTCCTACGCAGGTAATTCAGTAATTGTTTTATAAAGGAGACGCGCCCTGTTCCTCTTTGCGAGAGCGGAAGAAGCAACCTCGTACCCAGGGCCATTTGTAGGGAACTGGGCGGAGGCTAGCCTGGTACCCTGGCCCAATTTCAAAAGAAATATGGGCCAGGTAACCACTAATCTCATTCTCGCGTCATCAGGGCTAAATCCACTTATGACGATTGCAATTTCACTCATAGCCAATAAAAACGCGTGAAAATTCAACCAATAGGAAAGCAGAAGTCTTTAGTGGTTACCTGGCCCATATTCTTTGATTGGGCCAGGGTACCAGGCTAGGCGGAGGCTAGCTCAAAATGCGCAGTGTATTGCGCATTTTATTAACTAGAACTCAGTTCTTTACACAGTAATTATACCTAATTACACCTAATTATTGCATGGTTTAAAATATAATTTCCTGTGCCGTGTGCAGGAACAACCGACAAGGTCAAAATACAATTTAAAAAAACAAAACAAAATCAAACCGTCTGATTTACGCCATAAGCTCTTGACCAATCAGAGGCTGAGATAGCCTGGCCTCCACCAGGGCCATTTGTTCCCGCCATCTTCACCCAGTTCCCTACAAATGGCCCTGGGTACGAGGTTGCGTGAAGACTAGAGACTAGAGAGTAAAGAACCATACAATTATATATACGGTAAGGGTAGTACTAAGGAAAATTTCGAATTGCCTGAGAAACGAGCCAAGCAAAATGCTTTGTTATCAGTTTGCCAGTAAGATTGACATTAATAACACCAGAATTCTTATATACAGAAGAATAAAGATCATAAATCAACTAGTCAACTAGATGAGGCCTTGGCAGCGAACCTCAAAATCTGTTTTTTCTGGAATTTCTCAAAAATAGGTACACAATGCGTATGTATGTCAATGATGACTTCATCTTGTCACGTGACCGTCACAACTAATGCAATAACAAATTTCGATAACATTATTGGTTGCTGACTACAAAGTCGTAATTCCTCAAAAATTGATCATTTTCCCCCAGACTCTGCCTTCCTTTTCTCATTTTTGTTTTATCCCCAGGCAACCTTTGCATGCTCCGGGGCATCAGTAGACGTCACTTCTGCTCTTTGCAACACTTTTCTGTAACTTGTAACTTGTAACACAAACTTCATTGCACAACAAGTTACAAGGGCAGCTAGTAATATGCAACATCAGTTATGTCTCTTGCATGTGAGCAGGCTCTTTCATTTCATAGCAAGAAGGCCTGTCCACACTCTATGTCTCAACTTGCAAGGCAATATTGCTGAGAGATAAGTTTCAGTAACTTGGCACTACTTCACCTTTACTTGTTTTTCTTCGTGTTACTGTATGGTCGTCTAGATTTTTGTCTTGCTTTCCTAGAAAGTTCTTGTCTTTGATCACTTTGAAGCAACAGTCGATGTTTTCCATGAAATAATGGAGGTCTAGCCTTTCCTTCATCTGTGTGTTCCATCAGTTTTAATTTTCCTTCAATAGCTTTGATTTTATCTTCTCGACTGTTGACAGAGAAAGCAAAATGTTCTGGTGTTTTATGGTATAACAAAACACAGTGAGGGTTAAAGAGAGAAATAAAGAAGGGAAAGGGGAGGGAAGAAAAGAGTAAAAAAAGAATAGAAGCTAGAAAGACAGGAAATGAGAAAGAAAAGGAGGATGAGAAAAAGAAAGAAAGGGAAGGGAAAAAAAGAGAAAGGAAAAGTGCATGAGAGGGAGAAAAGAAGAGAGGGGAAAATAAGAAGAAAAAAGAGAAAAATAAGTAAAGGAAGGAAGGAGGGAGGGAGGGAAAGAAGAAGGGAAGGGAGAAAGAAGGGATGGGAAGAAAGAGGGAAGAAAAGAGAGGAAGGAAGAGAGGAGAGGAAGGAAGAGAGGAGAGGAAGGAAGAGAGGAGAGGAGGAAAGAAAAGGAGGAGGAAGAAAGAGAGGGAAGGAAGAAGAAATGGAGGGAAGGAGGAAGAAATGGAGGGAAGGAATAAAGGGAAGAAGGAAGGGAAGGAGGGAAGAAGGAAGAGAAGGAGGAAAGAAAAAATGAGAGAAGACTTTTAAAGACACTACACCTCAAAACCTCTCCTGTCACTCGTTGGTTAATTCCATTGTCCATTCGTGGTGACTCTGTATCCTAGAAACAATGATTCAAAGGCAGTTTATTTTCATGTTGAAAAAGAAAGACTGTAGCTGTGTAAATACTATTCTAAACTAATTATTACAGTATAATGACCTTGTTTTTAACATTCTCCTCTGCCCAGTGTACTCTTAATGCTTGTGATAAAACCATTTTACCATTTAGCTTCTGCAATGCATGCTCAGCATCCTGATGAATGAAATTATAATTATTGAATATTAATTTTGATGTTGATGGAAATTATATGTAGCAATAATTATGCACAAGTCAAATCCACCAGTAACCACCCCTCCCCCCTCAAATATTGTATTACAGTAGATTAAAAATTGATGTTTTTCTGTTTTTATTTACCTCTCTTCTTTTATATTCCACAAAACAGTATGTCCGAGGTTCACCCTTATTTGGACCAACAGTATGAAATAAATATTCAAAGTTTTCAACTTCTCCATACTGTTTAATTATTTTAAGTAAATTGAATCTGAAAATGAATAAAAGTATTAATCAGTCAGTAAACACATGAAGTTGATTTATTTATTTATTTATTTTTACTTTTAGTTGTTGCTGCTGCTGTTAAATATTGACATTGTTGTTGCTGCTGCTGTTATTGTTGTTGTTGCTGCTGTTGTTGTTGTTGAAATTGTCAATGGCTATAATTTAAAAATAGATAATTTAATGTAGTGTTAAATTTACAGTGTGACTACTGTGAGCAGGGCCACTTAATATTATTAAATATATATTATATTATTAAAATGTTTATGTCGAAGAAGAGCAGAACATCGCATTATTTTCATATACAAGTCCCTAAATAACCAACTCAATCACACTTTCCACTATAACTTTAATACAGGCTTCCATAGCTATGACACCAGATCCAAAAACAACATTTGCAAATCTCTTGCTAGGAAAAGATGGGGTTATTGGACCACTTTAAACTTTGCTGTGGATATCTGGAACCAACTTGATTTTTCCTTGCGAAAACCCTACCACTGTTTAAGCGTGGTCTTTCTGATGCTCTATTTTAAGCGTCCTTTCACAAGTTATATGCATGCCTGTTGATCAATATATTGTTTTTATTCTTGCTTCATTAGTATAACTTTTGTCGTTTAGCTTTACAGTAATTTACCGGATTGTTTGTATTATTATTATTATTTTTTCCAATATTTTCTTGATTTGTAACTATATATATATGTATACAGCTGCCTTTTATATATTGTAACTAGTTATCTGAGGACCCCTCTGTAAAACACTTTAGGGTGATGTTGGCATCCTCAATAAAGATTATTATTATAACTTGCTTTAAAAACACTCAATTCAACTCAACTGACATACTCGCTTAGCCTCTTGTCAAGATTTCCAATCCATAATTTCTTTTTAGAAGTTTGGTGTAAGCTCATTTCTGAAGAGATTCAATTAAAACTGTTTAAAAAAAGAAATAAATTTGCACACCCACCCCTGGGGGCGGCCATGTTGTTTTCGTCCCCAGTCTTTTTGACCGAGAAAATCAAAATGGCGGACGAGCTTCGTGAGAAAAGAAAGGAGAGAAATCGTCACTCTAGTTTAGAAAGGAAAAGTAATCGATCAAGAAGTTGTTCAGATGACGACAGAAAGGCAAGTCTGTTTCCTAAATTATTTATCAGATGAAAATATAAGAATAGAGTCCTGGAAATGCTGAAAATGCCCTTTCAGAGACCCAATAATGGAAAAATCTTCTGCTCCCCCCACCCGACCATGAGACACTTCTAATTTCATCAGGATCTTGTCCCCCACCGCAACCTTAGTGGCTGTGGTCAGTGCCCCTGGCCCCATACCCATTCCTACAAACATTTGTGTCATTGTGTGAGCAAGTTTACCAGCTCAGTCCCTATAAAAAACAACTGTGGTGTTTGTGGGAGTGGGTTTACTAACTGCCACCCTAAACCCCTTGATGGAACTACTTTGTAGAGTTAACTGCATGAAGAAACAAACTATTGTGTTAATTTTGAGGAGGCCTGGAGGAAGGGAGGGAAACTGGAGAACCAGTAAGCATGCATAAAAGTAGTTATACTTATAAGGTAAAATTACTTTTGTAATTTACACAGAAAGAGAAGCCAGAGAAACGAAAGCCACGAAAAAGATCCCATAGTAATTCTGAACATTGTAGCAACAGGTAGTATGAGAATATTTTTATTCTGTCAAAGAAAGAAACGTGATGAACTTCCAACGTCAACTTCCTTTGGTCTTAAATTGTTTTTCCTTTTTAAATTTCCAGTCACTTTAGTGCTGATTGTTCAACTGGAAAGTACCCCCCCCCCCCCCAGATTGTGCTCTGAACCTTTTAGCCTGGCATGCACTGTAACAAGTTCCCAAAACACATTTTTGAAAAAGTTTACAAAACTTGTTTCAAAAGATAGAACTTGGTTTCTGAAACAAAGTTTTGGAAACTTTTCAACATACACTGGAAACATTTGTTTCAGAAACCATGTTTTGGTAACTTGTTTTGGAAATTTTCTCTAGAGTATGCTGGGTTTTAAGTCTATTTTTTATGTACAATACATATATATAGCTCATCCTCGGATGATTCTGATAAAAAAAGATCAAAGTTAAAAGTAAAGAACAAAAAGAAGAAAAGATCATGTAGTTCTGAAAGTTCTTCATCAGACACTGATGACAAACATTCTAAATCAAGAAATAAACAAAAGAAAAGGAAAATGAAAAAAGAGGTAACAAAATGCACTCTCCCATGTCCAAATTATCCTTTGTTTAGACGCTTGAAGTGCCTATGTCATCCTCAGGGACTTAACATATTTATACTAATCGGAACATTCTGAGAAGATTTGTAATATATCTTCTCAGGTGAAAATTTCATCTTCATGGATTTTTTTGCCATTAAAATTGATGGAAGTGACATTGAAAGAGGAATTTGTCTATATGAAAACCACTTTACAGATTCCTCTTTTGACATCACTTCCGTCAACTTTAACGGCAAAAATGTCCCATGAAGATGAAATTTTCGCCTGAGAAGATATATTACAAATCTTCTCAAAATGTTCCAATTAGTATAAATATGTAAAGTCCCTGAGGATGACATAGGCACTTTAAAGATTAGAATAAAGTACAGTATATATACTGTAATTAACTCCCATCATGTCAGGAAGTCTTCCCTTGATGAGTAAAATCATCTGGCATTAAACAGAGTAAAAAATAAAAAGTGCCAAATGGCCAAGTGGCACCAATGGGAATGAAAGGGTTAATAATTACTCACTGATAGGTTGATAATATAAATAAAATGCATTATGATATTTACCATTATTTAAACCATAAATTTCAATCCCCAATTAATCATTACGTGTCTACTGTCTAGACCAGAGTTGTATTATTAAACAAGTTAATTTATTTCAATATCTCCTTTAAAACACAGAAAAAGAAGAGCAAAAAGAAGAAGGAAAAAAGATCAAAAAAGCTGGGTGCAGTTGATCAAAATAAATATGGAGCATATGGTATCATTAATGAAAGTGATTTGTTTGTAAAGCAACAAGAATTCTACTCTTGGTTACAAGAAGTGAAAAAAACAAATCCAGAGACACTGCCAAAATTTGAAACTCGAAAAATGTTTGAGAGTTATATGGAAGATTACAATACAGCAACTCTGCCACATAAAAAGTAATGTGAAGTAGCAGAATAGATACGTCTGTACTCAACTTTATTCTGTGCCCATAAATCATGACCCTGCTATCTGCCAAACGTTGAGGACAAATGTCAAAATATAATCAATAATTACTCGAGTATGTTTTTTCATTTATAGATATTATGATCTGGAAAAGTGGGAAACTAAGAGACAACACAAGAGTGAACTGAAAGCTCTCAAGAAAGCAAAAGAAACATCATTTTCAATTGCCGATGATGAGAAACGCCATGAACTGCTCCATCGTGGAGTGACTGGAAATAAACATGGTACTCTATCATTTAATATTATTATGAAATGGATAACATACAGTAGATCATGTGTTAAGGAAATGATATTCGAGACCTATTCTCAAACAATTTTTTATTTTATTCTCGATGTTAATATTATTTTATGTTCCCATTTCAACAACTTGCTATTTTGTTCTGACATGTTTTGCTTTCTTCCACTAGCTGGACCAAGCCGTCAACAACTACTGGAAATGCAGCAAGAGTTGCGAAGAAGGCAAGATGAAGAATACAGAAAAAAGGCTGGATTGTCTTAAAAAACAAAACAAATTACCACAAGAAATCCAACAGCCATGCAGCGCAGACAAGAGATGTGTACATACAGACTTATGCTTAGTAGATGAAAGTGTACATTGTTCACACCATTCATAAATACCAATGCTTAAAAAATTAATGCAGCATACTGTATCATTGCATGGTAATCAGCACTACAATACTTCAGTCTGTCTCTTCTCTACACGTATTAAGCACAACCAAACAACCATGTGTTAAATTTTGGTAGATTAATGTAAAGAAATGTAAATACACAACGTGAACATACTTTTTCCCATGTACAGTCGTCAAAACATGTTTTATGTCAATGAAATGTTTCCCTAACTTGCAAACGTATTTCGGTTTTCATTCGATACATTCAAACCAATGCATTATTGTCCACATGAATATGCCCTTAGCCAATCACATCTCACCAATCCCATTGTGTTGATTTCAAAACTGTTAACTTTGGCTTAAATTTAGAACATGTTTTGACAGGTGGTGTACACGCTTAGGTGCCAACGACTGTATTACAGTTCAGACTTTAGTATAATGTGCACTAATATTTTCAACATAATTTCTAGCTAATATTATTCTAAACCAAGAATTCTGATTATTTTAAACCAACAAAATTTCAATAATTTGGATAAAGTTATGTACAACTAATACTTATTTTCTACAGTAATTATTATGCTGAATTTCATATCAGTCAAGTCAAGGTTATTTTTAATGCTTGTTTCAATTGAAAATTAATGTTAAATTTTTGTATTAACCAATCACATTTCACTTACATTGTATTCCAACCGTACTGAAATTGAACACTAATAATATTTAATGCAGGATCCCAGACAGCAAGTTGTGAGATAATAATTATGAAACTTTGAGAGTGGAAAAGCTTTGTCCATTGATTTTAGAAGAGCTATTGTTGACAAGCATTAAAAATAACCTTAACTTGCTGAACTCGTACTTGGTGTTGTGTCAAGTAAGTAGCTGACACAAAGCAAACAAAGATCAAAATATTCAGCACATGGAGGGGTGGATCCAGGGGGGTTATGGGGGTTGCAACCCCCCTTGGCCTATTATATATATATTCTTTGAATGGTATATTATATTATATATAAATAATATATAAATTGTGTTTAGTGTATAATACAGTGTATAAAAATCACTACGGTATATCTGATCCTAATATTGTCCCCAAAATGCAGGAAATAGCATTTCAGGGTATCAGAAATTTTCCAGGGGAGCATACCCTAGAGGTGTCAACCCCCTCTTTAAAAAAATCCTGGATCCACCCCTGGCATGGTGTGTTTACCTGCAACCAGCAGTGGGTCTGAATAAAGTTCAAGTAATATAAGGTGTCCATAAAAATATTAACATAAACCCAATAAAATGTCAACAATTACCTTTAGGAAAAGTAAAAAATATTCAACAATAACTTTGGTTAACTTTTGTCCCAATCAGTATGTTTCATCTGGGTATTGGTTATTCTCTCTTACTAATGACTTCCATAACTTTGATGTTTTTGAGAACAATGATACATATTGCCTTTGTTCCATAAGCGTGTCTTCAAGCCTTTGATCACCAGCATAACTTTTTAATACTTTAACATTGTTACTGGTATCAAAATTCAATTCACATTCAAATAAACTTTTTTGATCTTCTGTTTTTTCATACAATGCAGAAGTCAAAGTTTTATGGTTATCAAAGGTACTGTAGCTGTATTCTGTGGGATCTTTTTTAAATCTGAAATAAAAATCTGCATTTGTAGCAGTTTTCAACTTTTTCCTGCTACTGGTAGCAACATACAATAAATTTTGTCTCTTTCTCTTCCTTTTTGGTGTAAGTTCTGTAGATGTTGACCTTTTTTTCGTCTTCACAGCTTTGATGTTACGTTGTAGATAGCATGGAACATGCAAAGGGGAATTTACTGTGAGAGATAATCAAGGAATGTCTCATAAAATTGTGTACAAAATAAACATCAGACAAAAATAATGCAAAGGTTAGAAATGCAATTGCCTGGGAAATAATTGCTTTGATGTTAAAGGGCTCTACTTGAAACGTCATAAAGGATATTGGTCAGGTTTTGTAACTTTTGTGTTCATTCTCCATAGTCTATCAATGATGGTGGACAACCGAGAAGCCTTAAAGGTCTTGTCACTGTCTTGTAATAATAATGTAGTCTGCTGCTCAGGAATGTTGGCTAAGGCTAAATTGAGAAATAATACTACAATTTCCATGCTTGATGCATGTATATGTAATTACACAGATAAAGGCTAGTGCAGATCCACCTCCCATGGCACCTGGATCCACAATCTGAACTACCATACCACCATTGACCTACAGCCTCACACCTACCACCACTTACACCTACCATCTCACACTCACCACTTCACACCCCCTACC
Organism: Paragorgia papillata; assembly: GCA_035771165.1. Classification (NCBI taxonomy): domain Eukaryota; kingdom Metazoa; phylum Cnidaria; class Anthozoa; order Scleralcyonacea; family Coralliidae; genus Paragorgia; species Paragorgia papillata. The sequence continues at coordinate 4,056,808 of JAWNZC010000025.1, read as the reverse complement.
TCACCCACCACACACATACCACCTCATACCCACCACCATACACCCACCACCACCTCACACCCACCTCACTCACCACCCTACCTCACCCACCACCACCACACACACCACCTCCACACATCCACCACCACCACACACCCATCACCACACCCATGCACCACCTCACACCCACCACCTCACACCCACACCCACCACACCACACTCACCAGCTTACACCCACCACCCACACATTTCACAATAAGTGTATAACTTGACAGATGTTTCAAGACTTTAAACCAGACTAACCTTCATGATGATATTCGTAATTAACAACTTCACGTGATGGCAATGACGTGGCCTTCTTCTCGCGAAGTCGAGCTTTGATCCTTTTCTTCATATCCTCCCGCAATCGATATTTCTTAGACGACATTGCTTGCAAAACGTTCAAGCTTTATTGCTGTCTTGCAGACTATAAACCATAAGAAGATGCTTTGTAAATCACTCAGTCGGCCATGTTTATTGCCCGTGATCATTGTTAAACGCGGTTTCCCGTGGTTTGTTAATTATTGTCAAGCGCGTTGGCAGAAATTTCTGAGAAACAACTCAAACCTTCGAGTCAAACAACAATCTGTTAGGGAAATTTTTGTCAGATTTTTTCACGAATGGATGAAAAGGAGACAAATTTAACGGACAAGCGGTTCATTGAACGACTATCTGAGATTGAGGGGCTGGCAGAAGAGATAATGGCAGAAAAAGAACATGTAATTTTAATATAATTATTAATTGTATTTTTACTGTTGATGGTCTCCAGGGAGGGCCTCTATAGAAAATGCAAGTTCTATGGAGATTGCAAGGGAGGGAGGGAGCGGTAAATGGAAGGTGTGAAATCATGCTTATATTGTATTTGGAAATATTTATAGATTAAGGAGCTTGATAATAAAAGAAATACAAACAGAGAAGCTTTAACTGCATTAAAAAAATGCAAAGGTATTATTATATATATACATGTAGTTCAGATATTTTTGACATGATCTACCCTTATCCTGGATACCCCTAATTGCTGCACCTTTTTCCAGCCTTAAATTTCAGATTTTTTCCAGCCCCAGACATGCAAAAAAATTTCAGATTTTTTCCAGCCCCAGACATGCAAAAAATGTTCAGATTTTACGGTATGCTGCAGCCTGACAGTAAAAACATGTTTGCTCAAATTACTGTGCCTTTACAACAGATGCACACTGCGAGCTGACCCTTATAAACACTTGCTGCTTTCAACCTTATTTTATGAGTTGCGAGTATCCTTGCAGGGTGCAACAAATGTCCATGCACTAACTTGTAACCCAATCCTGTCTACTCTATTATTCATTTTACTTTCTCTGTCAAAGGAAGGACCCTCAGACAGCACAGGGACCAATGGGTTACTAGTTATGAAGATGTACGGGACTAGACAAGTATAAAACACATCAGAGTTAGTGGAGGGGGATGGTTTGGAAACTCAGCAAAAGTCATTGTTCTATGGTTTTCAATTTGTCTAATTTCATGGTCACTGAATGTATTGTATTTTCTGTATAATGAAGCAGTCATCCAATAGCAATGTTCAGGTTTAATTAGTGCAGTCCTTCGTCGTCACGTGTTGTACATCCTTTGTTCGTTGTGTACCGGTAGTCCTTCGTCGTCACGTGTCCATAGAATTTCCTTTCTTCAACCAATTGTCTTCCTCCAACATGAACAGAATAATATGATCATTGCATAATCTTGAAAGACAATGGAGCTTCCAAACCATCACTAACTATGGACACTTTAGACAATAATAGGTTACTCATCGTTTACTTCTAGCTTCTGCATTAGGTGCCATGTTAATGATTTAATAACTCAATTGTACAATAGTATCAGGAGCACCCCTGATTCTGCCGCGATCAGCTAGTATCAAATTATTTACTATTGTACTTACTGTATTAAACTTCATTGTGGATTTCATAGAAAGTCAGACACAGAAATCATGGATGTGCCTTGGAGGAATGTTTATTAAATACCCCACAAAGAATATCGTAGAAATTCTTACAAAAGGTGAGTAGTAAAATGCAATAATTATGATGTTTGGAAATTTTCTTACTTGCATGTCATCGTGTTTTTTTTTTTATACATTTCTTAAGATCAAGAAGAATTGGAGCATGAATTTGAGAGGATAAGAAGCGAGCTAAAATTAAAAGTTTCAAAACTACATCAACTTGAAGGTGCATTACACAAAAAAAAAATAAATAAAGTACAGAAAATTCCATATTTGGGAGTGAAAGGGTTAATAACACTAAACAGGCTTCACAGAATGTGACAGTCTGAGAACAACTTGGCCTAATTTGCTGGATATTTTGAGTCCCCCTCCCCCCCATTACAAGTGTTTTGATAACTCAATGGAAATTAGGAAAATGTTTTCAAATTCTGTTAGGAATATTTATAGCTTGAAGCTGAATGCCATTTTGTAAGGAAAGAATTACTACACATTACATGTAAAAAAATTAAAAATCAATATTTTCCCTAGCTGTGATGAGTACATGTAAAATCGTCTCGTGTAAACATTAGTTAATAGTAGGATTCCACTAAGTTTTTATCTTAATAGTTTTGTATTTTTTTCTCTCTTTTATTTTCAGGTAAACAACCTCCTAAAGGTTTCAACCTTAATGCATTAAGAAAGGAGGAGCTGCCTGCATTCACTGTACAAAAGCAGTGAGAAAAAAATAGCCAATGAATTTTGACTAAGATTTCCAAGTGAATCAGTGAATTCAATCTAATGTACATGTACATTAAATTAGTATAAATCAGTTTCTTGTAGAAAAGAAATATCTATAGTTTTGTAAATATTTAATATGTACAAATATATCTGCATTTTTCACCATTCAGCCACTGGCTGCAGGATGATTAGCTCTTTGTTCTTTCCTTATAAGGGGTACCATGGCACCACCACTGTACCCTCTAAATCTGCTACTGCTAGTAGTGGTGGCATAATTTAATTAATAATTGTGAAGACATGGAACACCACAGAACTTGGTTTATTAATCCATTGCTGCCTAGGATGATTAGACTGAGGGTTGTCCTTCTGACAAGTAAAATCATCTGGCATTAGACAGAGTAAACCAATAAAATGGGATGTTTTTGACTAGCTCAGGCAGGAGTTACATTAATATCACACAATACAAATTCCTTATAAACTTTTATTAGGTTAACAATTACATGCTGTGTACTTCTTATAACAAAATAATTGTACAAAAGCATAACTATGTAGAATCAAAATACCCAAGCTGAATGAAAATACCCAAATTACAGTTTACTGAGAAATACTAAGAAATCAAATTAACGAGGAAACTGACAAATTCAGCCTAATTATCCATTGATTGTTGATGAACCTTCACTGTTTGGCACAATGTAGAAGGATCCACACATCTTTGCATTAAATACGAAATACTGGTATTCTCTGTTTGGCATCACTTGCATTCATGGTTTTATTTGGGCAAAGACCAAGACGAATGCAAATGTCTGCAGGGTCAAGTTTATGCTCCAGCCACTGGACAATCTGCTCAAGATCCTTCAAGATCATCTTACACTACAAACATATAGAAGAACAAATTTGCAGTTAGAAGCCCTCATTTTCAAGTGCCATACTCTTAGTTCAGTGGAAAACTGATGGCAATTGCCTCCCACCTCCCTTAGCTTTGCTGGCCAGGCTGCTCTCAAGAAATTGAACAAATGAAAAATATAAAAATAGAAACAAGATAAATATATCAACTAACCTCCTCATATACTGGAACATCACCCAGTATAGCACATAAGGCTTCAACAGCTTTGATGATCACATCAATTGTGGCATTGCTAACACTCAGTTCGAACTTTATGAGATCAACCACAGCAGTACAAACTTGGCATTCGGTAATATCTGGTCTTTCTACTTTCCTTGCCGTGCATTTCCTCAGAAACTTGCAAATAGTTTGAGGGTCCTTGCCTTCTTCTATCATGCTGATCCATACGTCAAGGTTGTTCAGATATATTTCTTCATTCTGTATGTTATGAGAAATATTGGTGGGTTAACCTAAGTCATAACATGCTAAAGCAATTAATTTTTTTTTTGGTTTTTTGATATAAAGTTTGCAAAGTGTGAAGCAATTTCTCTGTACAAATGCGCAATAGTTACAGTCGAAGCTCTCCTTGCGACCACCCTCACGAAACCCCGTTTAAATTCCCTATTAAATTCTGTTACTAAAAGCTCCTGTAAGCATCTTTCAGATTTACAAACTGAGCTTTTTCTTTGTTTTTAAGTTCTTGTAAGCGACCACCCTTGAAAGACCCACACTGCGCTAAAAAGCAATTTGATAACTTTTAATACAGTAATGTGATTATAAAATGCATTAACAAGAACGTCTCGTATGCGACCAGTTCTACTTGCGACCACTTTTTACAGTTCCCGAGGGTGGTCGCTTACGAGAGCTTCGACTGTTGTTGTACAAATGCACAAACTCCGTACAAAAGGCGCAAACGTCCTACAAATGCGCAATCTCCGTACAAAATGCGCAAACGTCATACAAATGCGCAAACGTCGAACAAATGCGCAATAGTGGTACAAATGCGCAATAGTCGTACAAATACAAACGCGCAATTGAATAGTCGTACAAAATTATGCGCAAACGTCGTACAAAATTATGCGCAAACGTCGTACAAATGCGCAAATATAGTTGTACAAATGCGTAAACGTCGTACAAATGCGCAACCTCCACGAATAAAAAAATAACGATATTTTCGCCACGGCAAACCGTGCCTGTCTTACCTGAAGGCTACGCGGCGCGATCCTGTAAAGTTCTTCTAATTTTTGTTTAACAGCAGTCAAAGGCAATGCTTGTTGTAATGTTTGATGTTGAATAAACGTCATGACGTATCTGCAAACTTGACAGTCCATGCTTTTTCTGTCCGGCTTCATGATCCGCGCAGACTGTACTGACTGAAAGAGCAAGCTTAGTGTGACACAAGCTAGCAAAGTCTTCATACTGGTGGCGTTGTTTTATAAACGTCGTTTTACGATATGATTTCTAAACGCGCTGCAAGACGAATGGCTGGCTCGAGTTCCTTCACGTACTGATCATGACTTGTCCCTGGTAACAAGATAGCTTGAGAAATATAAGCTAGTGCGTCAATGTGACACATGTTTTATTTACGAGATTAGCCCATTTCTGTCCAAGCTTGCTGCAGAGTGTCAGCATGACGCAAACTTGAAAAAGTTCGTGGACAAATTCAAGTTCACATGATTAAAACTTGGACTAAATAGTCCGTAAGATAATGCACTAATGACTTACTATTTCAACTTTTTGTGAATATTATTCCTTTTCTTTGCACACAAATATAATTTTTGTCTCGCACGAAACTATTAATTAAGCGGTAATTTAATACCTTCTACTGTACGTAGAGTACATGGCTGTATGTAGAGTACATCGCATAAACATTGCGCATTATCAAAATTACGTAAGCAGTTACGTTATGTAGGAATGCACATATAGCCGGAAAAAACGTTTCGAAGCGCACAACAGTCGAGTAAGAATATTCATATTTTACTCTGACCAAAGGCTCCGTTCAAAAAAGTCAGTATTTCGTTATGAAAACTATTCTCGGCAGTTTACCACCTTTTTACTCTGATCTATCTTAAATACTGCCTAAAGAAGACAGTGATGGATTTACAGGGGTGCGCAGCCTTGGCCAAGCGGGTGCAGGGGGTGCCAATTACTCAATTAGTGCCTTGCTACAGTGGGATACGACGTGGCTTTTCATTGAAAATGTCAATCACATTTCTAATGTCTACCTTGAAGCTTCCTTGTGATATCCCTAATAAAATTCATAATAAAACGTCCACTTTATCCCTAAATTTATTTGACACCTTCCAGGTTTGATAAAATGCGCTATTGAAAACACGATTTAAAACTTTTAAATCTTTCTTCAAAATACCGTCAGAATGCAGGAAATGCCATTTCAGAGGTCCAAATTTCAAAAATTTTCTGGGGGACATGCCCCCAGACCCCCCTAGGAATTATTTGACTAAGGTTAAAACAATTCTAGATCCGCCCCTGCAGCACCCCCGTACCAGATCAAGCTGGATCCATCACTGAAAGAAGAACTCTACTTTTAAAACCAACATTTGCAGTGCCCTAACCGAACGAGTCGCGAGTCAGCAGCGATTTATACTTTTGTCTGTTCGTTCGTTCGTTCGTAATCAACAGCAAGCGAGGTTATCGACACCTTAAGAATATATGCTAGTTAACAGATTTATTTTAACTTATTAAGCACATTATTTTATCATAATATCTGTATTTAGATTAGAGTTACATAACATTGTAATTTTCTGTACTAGGACTTGTACAGGCCCTTTTTGTTATGACTAACACTTGTAAATTATCACTGAAAAGCCCTTTTGGGATGTGTTAATAAATCTCTACTACTACTACTACACTACTAAGTTACCCTGCGCCATTTGTCAGTCTTACAAACCGGATTTGGACGTCTGCGGCGCAGGCTAAGTGAAGTACGTTCAGTACAAATTCTTCAGTTCTCACTTGTATAGTTTGTAGAAGCGGTCGTACAAATCCCCTCCCCCCCCCCCCCCCCCCCTCCGCTAGGGTTTATTTTTGAGCCTCATAATGATTTCCGGTATCTATACTGGATAGTCATCAATCTCGTTCCCAGAGCCCACCCGGGAAACGAGAGACTCTGGGATAATCCGTTTCGCATCGATATTTCATTGGCTGATGAACACAGTGAACTCTCTGCAGCATCTGCACGCAGGCTATATATAACTTTTCTTCCGTTCCGGATAACAAGAATCCTGTGATGGCGTTAACGGATTATCCCAGAGCCTCTCGTAGTCTCGTTTCCAGCCCGCTGGGTAAGGGGAACTGGGCTCTGGAAACGAGATTGGATAGCCATCTATTGTCTGAAATTGAAGTCGGAAGTGGGCAACAGCCGCCATGTTGGATTGCCCCACTTTCGCTAATATTTTACTGTTGCACAACAGTGGATGTGTCCCGTTGCTGGAAATACCAAAATGGATTTGCTTTGTTCGTCTATTTCGTGATTATATGCGAAAACAACGAATTCACAACAGTAAAATATAAGCAACTCACTCGTCATGGTGGGGCCATCCAATATGGCGTCGCTTACAAATTGGGTGTAACTTCCGGCTTCAATTTCTGAAGGCGCTCAGATAATAGATGCTCTATCCAGTCTCTTATATAGATCAGTGGTTTACGCGCATACTGATATTGTACAAGGCGCAGCCGGTCCAGACATTAATGCCATTAACACTACTCAGACAAATGAGACAATTGGTCTGTGAGTTCCCCAGAGCTCGTCACTTGGTAGCCTGCGCTTCGAACGCTTCACATGAATCACATCTCTGGTTTTATAGTGCGAATACTGACGCCCCACTGGGGTTTAATACAGAGTAAAAGAGAAAGCCACAGAAAGTTTAAGCAAGGTAAGCATTATGGCTTTTCTTCTCGGTATTTCTGCAATCTACTGAATCCCAACTATTGAAAGCGCTCGGGAGAAATGCTTAATACTATTGCTGTTGAAAATCTCCAGCGTGCTCTCAAGTTCCTTTTGTTCTTTATACAGCAGAAGAACGGCGCTAACGCCAACTCTTGAAGCGCACGAAAAATTGCTCGAGAGAACAAGAGTTCAGACAGATGCGCGGCGCGCGAGCTAGCATGATTGAAATATGTAAATGATTCAAACGGGATATATATTCTAGCTTTATATCTAGTCTGTTTCACAGCCCTGTAGTATACTCTCGGCATAATAACAAATAAACGGCGAAGGAATTCGAAAATACCCATGCGCAGATGAGTACGACTTGCTATATATAATTGTACTACATTGTTAGTCATATATGGAATGAACTCTCTTCGCATATTAAAAACTCAAAATCTTTGGCTACTTTTAGAAACAGCATAAGTAATTTGGATTTTACCAACAAAATTAATCTTGCTTGTAAGTGCATGCGTTGTACTTGAATTTTTTATAATTATCTGCATAGTTTTAGTTATGTTTTTTGTATTATAATAGATAACTATACATTTAAATTTTTTTTTATTGTAAAATAGCAAGTTATATTAATAGTTGTAATTTTTAAATAATTATTGTCGAACAGGGCGAAAGCTCGTAGTGAGAAACCCATAATAGGAATTACGAAACTCTCCTAACTATTAATGTTGTATTGTTGTTAAGTATAAATGGTCCAAATAAACTTGTTAAAAACGACTTTTGCCAGTGGATCAAGACCTGCCTTGCTTCTTTAACAAAAGCCCGACAAAAGGGAAGTCCACACCAGCCAAAAGCAAAAAAAATTACACAAAATGGACTTTAATCTTTGGTATCTGGTAACGGATACTTTTAGGGAACGAGTAAATTAATATAGCGTGTCTCTTGAGCTTAACTACGTATTGTTTGGCGTTTATAGACAAAACATATTTGAGATAAACTGAGATAGAATAGCCCAACTACTTGACTTGGTTATCAGAGAATGGTCATAATGGGTTAAAGACAAAGGATTAAAAGCATTTTGATCGGATTAAACATGATACCGTTGATTTTGCGTGCATGGTTTGTGATAATATTTTGCGTGATCTGAGCAAGCCGTTCCACCGACAGAAACGTTTAATAAGATCCTTTTTTTAAAAAAAACACTTTAATCCGTGGCAAAAATCACCTTTAAGTACCAAATCGTTTTAGAGATTTCCTGTCGTCCTGGCTTACGTTCATCGTCATGCATGCATGTAAGCATGTTCTCACCAACAAGTCTGCAGTTGGAAAAGTTGCAAAACAAAGCATTATTTGTCAGTTCTGATGATTTTTAGTGAAAGAAATATCGAGTGTTGGTATGTAAACTTTTAATATCAAACAACAACCAGTTGTGAAAATAGGTTTCGAAAATGCTACATCGAGGTGAACCTGCGCGCAGACTTCTTACCCGGCTACATCGAGGTGAACCTGCGCGCAGACTTCTTACCCGGCTACATCAAGGTGAACCTGCGCGCAGACTTCTTACCCGGCTACATCAAGGTGAACCTGCGCGCAGACTTCTTACTCGGCTACATCAAGGTGAACCTGCGCGCAGACTTCTTACCCGGCTACATCAAGGTGAACCTGCGCGGAGACTTCTTACCCGGCTACATCAAGGTGAACCTGCGCGCAGACTTCTTACTCGGCTACATCAAGGTTTTCTGGATGGAATGCGATACCAGCAGTGCGATACCTAGCCTGCAAAGCCGGCGCTCTATGCCATATACCAAGCTAAGGAGGCTAGGCCAAGCTACACAGGCTACAAGTGCGCAAATTAGCTTGCAGGCTAGCTACAAGTGCGCAAATGACCTTGCAGGCTACAAGTGCGCAAATGACCTTGCAGGCTACAAGTGCGCAAATGACCTTGCAGGCTACAAGTGCGCAAAGGAGCTTGCAGGATAGCTACAAGTGCGCAAAGAAGCTTGCAGGCTACACGCGTACGTGCGCGAAGCTAAGAAGCGCAAAGGAACTTGCAAGCTAGAGGTGCGCAAAGGTCAACCACAAGCGCAACAAAAAAAATGCTAGATTTGTTATGTAACAGTATCTCAACCATATTTGTCCGTGTATATTTGTTTTTAATTTTGCCCACGCGGTTGACATATATGGTTGTCTTGATCTCAAATTACAGTATATTATTTCAAAGTTTTATTAGCGCATAAAACAATAAACGCTGACATAGAGATTTATACAGTGCTGTCTAAGTGAATACAAACTAGGCCGAATCAACTGTACTACACTTGTGGTAACAAGGACATATGCTGGGCATCACACGTTTAGCAAGAAACAAACGAAAGACGATTCAGTGAAGGCAAGTACACGAGGCTATATGTACTTTATCCTTAGACCGTATGGTTGATTTATTTTTTCACTCGCATTGTTCTTGTTGAACAACTTTATCCTTTTACTCTGTTTAACGCCAGACAATTTTAGTCCTCAAGGAGAGTAGACACAACTGTTGATTAACACTTTCACTCGTATTGTTGTTGTAGTACAACGCCAGTACTCGTCAAGGGCCAGGGAAACGCAAGGCATCAGCCATATATGAAAATTTAAACGTGTTAACAGATTTATAGAATGGATAATTCTTGTCGCTCTATTTTGTTTATTGGCGCAACAATCTAGTTGCTCGCATTATGCTGTAAAACCTTGATTCTATTTGATTGCTAGTTGTTGCAAAGTCTCGCCACAACTTATCTTTCTCCCTATAACTATATATATACTTGTGAGAGTTCAATTTGTCACCTTTGGTCCTTGAATAGCTGTCGTCTGCTCTCCCAGACACCGATCCCGTTTCAACAGCTTGCGATCATAAAGAAAAGAAAGGTGCAATATTCCTGTGAAACTATCTCACACACACACACGCACAATAGCATTGCACCCGTTAACTTATTACCAAAAGAAATGTCGACTGTAAAATGCATTATGCAGCACGCGATCACGAACCAATTTGTATTTACTGATTTTTTTCTAACAAGTTCACTTCTAGTGGCTCTAGTGCTATAGAAATAGCAATGACATTCGTCATTCGAGAAATCTTCTCGTTAAAGGCTTATCGAGGCAAATTTTGTGAAGAGTTAGATGTAAAGCATAGCGGTACGCAAAAAGCTGTGGTTACTTAAAGCTGCGCCGCGCGGCCTATTAAAACTTGTGTGTGTATAACGCAACGGGCGATCGTTTCATTGCAGTAGGAAAGTTGCTCCAATCGTGCATGACACTACAAGTTTATTACACAAAGAAACAAAACAAGTAATGTCATAATGCTAGATATGGTGTAGAATGTGTCATTTCTATCTCACAGCGGCGTCTCGCCTCGGCTGATTCAGAAAATATGCTGCATGAGTGTGTTTTGACATCTGTTTCTTAAACTGGGAAAATCAGACAACAAAATCAAACCAAAACAATCAGACGGTTGTAACAGCAATTTCGTTTCGCCGTTGCTGTCCGATTTATCAACGTATATGAAGGCCATAATTTGGCATTTGGCCACATTACATTTTTAGCTAGATTGGTTAATGAAGTTGCGGATATATTAACAGGGGTGGAGCCACAGAGGGCGTACGGAGGATACAGCCACTCCTGTCGTCTGGTATGTGTTGGGAAAACGAAGGGGTATTTATCGAAGGGGTATTTATATGGAGACGAGCCAGCCCGGGTACCCGGTAACCTCATATGAACAGGCCCTATAAAGCTCCCCTGCGTGGTCGGCGAGCGCCGAAGTCGCGAGTGAAAAGGACTTTTGGAAAGTCTAGGCAAATAGCTGCCATGATTAATTTGCGCAAACAGGAAAAGGGGTCGTCACCAACCTACACTAAGGTCACTATTTTGTGCTAAGGTTTTTGATTGGTTTAGATATGAGCGTGAGCATGAGCATGAGCATGAGCATGAGCATGAGCATGAGCGTGACCATGAGCATGAGCGTGACCATGAGCATGAGCATGAGCGTGACCATGAGCGTGAGCATGAGCATGAGCGTGAGCGTGACCATGAGCATGAGCGTGACCATGGGAGGCACGGGTGGCGACCGTCTGGGAATAACCCCGTTCTCGAATTTGAATTTCATGTGAGTAGAGTTTAGTTGGTCTCTCCTGTGCTCCGAGGGTTTTTCGCAGGGTTCTGCGGTTTTCCTCCCTCCGTAAAATCAACACGTTAGGTCTTACCTTATGTTGTGCACTTTAACATGAGCCTCTGGCTCGGATGATTGGGCGACCACATCCTGTGTTTACGACGTTAAGTAAATCATTACTCATTACCATGAGTGTAAGTGTGAGCATGAGCATGAGCGTGAGCATGAGCATGAGTCAAAACGCTGCCGCATATGCAATAAGCAAAACAACAAAGCGAACTTTTACATTCTTTTCTAGTTCCCCCCCCCCCCCCCCCGTTATATTGGCATTATGTTCGCCTCAGACGTCGACCTTCTGATTCTCAGAAACTCACTCCCAGATTCCCAGACAGTAGGCGGTCGTATAGTTTTAATTTTAGTACCTCATAATATCTTACTGCTGATAGATGTCTTGTATAAAACCCACGACATTTCCGGAGCAATACTTGTCACGCAATACCTGAAGAATAAGACGCTGGCTGAAGCGTTCACTAGAGGAATTCAGGAAAAGACACTATAAAAAAAAGAGACACTTTGATATGCTAGCTTGGATATCCTTTAAGGGGAGCTAGGATGGCGACGTGTGCTGTTAGCGCGCTGCCTCTCATCAAAAGTTGAGCCCGGTTAGACGGGGTTAGTACTTGGATGGGTGACCGTCTGGGAATAACCCCGTTGTCGAACTTGGAACTCATGAGTTGATCTCTCCTGTGCTTGGAGGGTTTTTCGCCGGGTTCTCCGGTTTTCCTCCCTCCGTAAAATCAACACTTACATCATGGTAGTCATATTCAATTGGGGCATTTCACCCTGTTTGACCACCAGTTGCTATAGGCATTAAAGTTATTAAAAATTAAGTTTGTCTAATTTGAAGGAACTCATAAAATTGTAATAGAAGATCCTTTACAATTTATTTTTTCGTATCTTTCTTCGTTTTCAAGATATTTCAATTTGTTTGATATGTAAATGAGATGGTCTCTGACGTCAGGTGTGGGGTAAAATATTTTCACATGTAGCAAAACCAGTTATATCTCTAAGTTTGTTCAGCGAAATCATTTGAAACTGTGCACATAAAAACTCCTTACGACGCTGAACATTTCATGTTAGATATGTAAGTGATTTTGCTCTGTATGAAAATATTTTACCCCACTCCTGACGTCAGAGACCATCTCATTTATATATCAAACAAATTGAAATATCTTGAAAACGCAGAAAGATACGAAAAAATTGTAAAGGATCTTCTATTACAATTTCACGAGTTCTTTCAAATGAAACAAACTGAATTTTTATTGCCAATACCCTTATCTATAGAATTGAAATAGCTCGAAGAACGTTTACACTCAATTCTCATACCCGAGCTAGCATTTCACGTCTCTTCTCTTAACATCGATATTCGAGATATTAACTGCTGATCAATCCGGCTCGTACCCAGAGCCTTCGCCCGCGCGCAAACGAAGATTATAGATTATAGAACCCAGTGCACTTCCGGTCCGCTCTCATGAAGTTGTCATGCGATACATCATTCCTTTGCGCAAAAAATGCGGATCCGCCTTGTTACGTTGTTTCTTTGTGAATGAACAACTGCTTATCTATACCTATATGTCAGTTTATTCTGCGTAGACGTGGGAAAGAATTTTTTTTTTCAGGAAAGAAGTTTCGGTAAGTTATTTGAATTAGTGACCAGTATTAATACGCAGTCTAGCGCAACCATGGTAAATATCTGCGAGAACTGATTTGGTTCAGTAAATAGCGCAGCTTTCTTTATCTATAAACTCTAGTTAAGAAGACTAGTGTTGTCTCACTTCAAACATCATTGCGAACTTATTCCACTGCTTATTAAATAAAACGAACTTTTCGTTTTGGGAAATTTGCCAATGCATTCCGAGATATCGGAGACTTTTTCAAAAGTTTGGCGAAATCCAGAATTCTTCCTTGTGTGCTGGTGGTTTTAGTTAATGGTAACCCTTTGAGGCCTGGACCTCTCCCTGTGCTGAATAAAATCGTCTGGCCAGAATAAAATACTAAAGACTCGTCTTCATGCTTCAAAGGGTTAAAGAGATAGGTTTTAACCCCTAGCCAGAATAAAATACTAAACCTTAGCCAGAATAAAATACTAAAGACTCGGCTTCATGCTTCAAAGAGAAGGTTTTAAAGCTGTAAGACATAATCCCGTAACAACGCACACTTATATGTGGGGAATGTTGTTGTTCTTTCGGAAACATCCTGCAAGAAACTAGAGAAGAAACTGATGATTTTCTGGTCACGAGAAAGTCATGTGAAAAATGTTGCCACACTAACGGGATTTATATTCTTTCTTCTCGGATTGTTTCCTTCCTTTGTGTCATATAGTATACATATTACTTCTTAAGCTCTAACTTGCAAGCGACCAGCTTTAGTCACAACCTCTATAGCTCCTTTCCAAATCTTCCTTCAGACGTCTAGTTTAGTCGCTTACGTAGTGCTTCGTCTGTATTATATGCTATCATCGTGAGTGTTGTTGCTGTACTGAACGACCGACATTCTCCGAGCACACAACTTCGAGAAACAAGTCGACATTTTTTATAGCTATTGGCAATCGAGTCTTTTGCCTGTACAACCTGTACAACCTTCTGATTTCTCATAGAGATTGTCAGAGTGTCTCTCCTTCCAGTCACCATGCGTATGTCTGTCGATGATGTAGATCATCATTGGCGTAAACCAAATATATCCATAGAACAGTAGTTTGTCTAATAATTTCTCTGACGAAAGGCCTTCGCTCGAAACATTAGAAACTACGTTCAATATTCGGCAGTACTGAAACCTTACTATATTTCGATTAGTGAAATAAAAGTAGCGTGCTGTGTAGGCAGTGTTGAAACAACAATCGAAATATAGTAAGGTTAGATATACTGCCGAAATAGAAAATTACGTAAAGTCCTAATCAAACGAGAACGCAAGTCATCGCAAGTTGGCAGTCACAAATTTCTGTGGCGGTCGTTCGAACATCCCAAATTAACAAAATAAAGGTTTCATGAGTGTTTTAAACAAGTTTTAACTTTGTCACGGTACATAATATTTTCGGGAAATAATTCAGAGCGGCTGGCTGAGATAGCGTGACTGCTAACTTGCGTTCTCGTTTGATTCGGGCTTAAGAGTCTAACGTTTCGAGCGAAGGCCCTTCGTCAGAGAAATTATTAGACAAACTTACTGTTCTATACATGTATATGCATCACGTTTGGACTTTTCCTTCTTTTCGGATTACATATATTTACTTTAATATGTTTTATGGTTACTTTGAACTCAATTCGATCCACAAACTCACATAACTATATATAGCCATCTATACGATTTTACAGTCATAGAGATTCAGATAAGGCGCCAGAGATCCAAGGAGGTTGCCTCTCCTCAAGGCGTAGCTTCGTCATGGGGAACACTAAAGATTTCTTTTGAAACGCGTTCTCTAGCTGCATGGCACTCCACTCTCTTTTCTTGATATCCCCGACTCGTTTCAAGTATACAATACGGTACACTACATATTAACAATCCAAGGAAATTGAAGGCTATTTGAACCAGTCAACATGATTCGGTTCACCGTGATCCACACAGATTTCTTCTGTTTAGTTTCACCCTTTTCATTTGTCTTGAACTTTAAGAAACAAGTCGACATTGACTATATTATGTAACTGGTTTGATAACTTTTGAATTCTGCATTTCAACTTTTGTTTCACTCTGGCTATTTACAGTCTTTGAGAGAGGTTTTAGGGGGAGCACGGGTGGCGTGTGCTGTAGGGCGCTGCCTCTTACCAATAGTTAAGCCCAGTTGGACGGGGTTAGTACTTGGATGGGTGACCGTCTGGGAATAGCCCCGTTCTCGAACTTGAATTTCATGTGAGTAGAGTTTAGTTGGTCTCTCCTGTGCTTCGAGGGTTTTTCGCAGGGTTCTGCGGTTTTCCTCCCTCCGTAAAATCAACACTTAGGTCTTAACTTATGTCGTGCACTTTAACATGAGCCCCTGGCTCGGATGATTGGGCGACGACATCCTGTGTTTACGACGTTAAATAAATCATTACAAAGTAAGTTCATGTAGTGTCGGATGCATGAAATACGGAGTTTTATCTGTTTATAACTCGTTTCGTAGACTAAGGTTGCAGTTAGGACCTACAGTATATGTAGTAGTGATCAATTGAAAACAGAAATAGTCACTGTATATAGACATTGACAACTTTCTTTTAGAAGTCTCTGTCTTATAGCTGACACACAATTAACTGCCCCGTTGGCCTTGTGAAAGACGAAACTATATAATTATGTATTTAACCGAGACAATAACTGCATACTGTACAATATACTATTCTGTACAATATACCATGATCCAGAAAACAGAAATGAACAATATATAGACATTGACAACTTTCTTTCAGGAGTCTCTGTCTTCTTGCCTGACTTTGCATGGAACTGATTCCAGCCCCTTGGCCTTGTGAAAGACGAAGGTGCGCACAAACAACTATATATACCATGCAGGTATAATTGGAGACTATAGTACTAACAGAAAATGTCACAGTATAAAAAAGTAGAGTGTTGCTATAAAGGGAGTGTATTGAATAGAGCAAATGCGAGGTGAACTGCCGAGAACAGTTTGCATAGTAACGAAATACTGACGTTACGAGCGAAGCCCTTCATCATGCAGAGTGATCAGAGTAACTAGTTTTCGCATGCAGCTATATTCGTTGCATTATTAATACATAGGATAGTGACAACGTGAGAGGCAATTTAAGGTACATACATACATATATATATATATATATATATATATATATATATATATATATATATATATATATATATATATATATATATATATAATCATTAATAATTCATGAGGAAAACACAAAGAAACTCCATGTTTAATGAGGGTCTATATATGTGATATAGATTCCTCTTGATTTACATAATCTTCAGCTTTGATTTTCTCGACTTAGACAACGTTTTTTTTAGTAGAAAAATTACTACGCCAATGAACTTACCAAATAGATCGTTTTAGAAGTAATCAGTTTACAGAATTCGTGTCCGTTTTGTATCGGGATACAGGCACACGGCTTCGCCTCGTGTCTGTATACCCCGATACAGAACGGCCACTCATGCATGCAGTCTGTAAATAGTAATATAATATATATATATATATATATATATATATATATTATATATATATATATATAATACGCCACTATATCTAGGAGTAACTTTCTCAAATTTCATCAGCTTTAAAAAACTCATTAATAATTCATGACTAAGGAAAACACAAAGAAAAATCATTACCGCGTATCGTGGTTAAACGATATATATCGTGCATGGTTATGTGATAAAACATTCTCCTGATTTACATAAACTTTAGCTTTGATTTTGTCGCCTTAGACAACGTTATTTTTCAAAATTACTACGCCAACGAACTTAACCAAATGGTGATCGTTTTTAAAGCCATTCAAAACACTCCTGCTCATGTTTTAAATATTACTTAGAAATTGGAGGAAGAACACAGACTCGTGTTGGATATATTACTTCACACCTTGACACATATCATGATTCATGCATGCACCCAACGCAGACACAAACTTTTAAATACAAAAACAAGTCATTTACATATGCTATTTAAGTATTTTAGACTTTAGTAACTTCTCTAACCCCCCAAAACAAGGATTTTTTCACATACCGTGCAAAGAACCATGACAGGTTGGGAAACACATACTGTCTGCCACCTTCAACCAAAGTTATCGGGATCCATGACCTATATATGTTAAAAAAAAAATTTAAAAAAAGTTGTTGTGAAACTAATACTGAGAAAAGTTAAGGCACAGTGTCGCCATTATACCCAAACTTGAAAAACTTCGCGGACAAATTCAAGTTCACATGAATAAATAGTCCGTAAGAAAACGCACTAATGACTTACTCTTTTAACGTTTAAAGAATATTATTCCTTTGCACACAAATATAATTTTTGTCTCGCGCAAAACTATTAAGCAGTAATGTAATACCTGACGTTGTGCCTTTATTAACACCAGTGGCGTGCTGGCAGGGGGGCCCGGGGGGGCCATGCCCCCCCAGTGAAGGTTTTTTAGGGGGCGCCAAAGCTTAAAGGGGGTGCCAAAATTGCTCCAAAGGACACAAAAACGTTAGCCAGAATTTTGTCAGAATCTGATAAGCCAAAAAGAGAAACAAGAGTTTGAGAGTGTGGAGAAGCTTGTCAGCTTGGAGACAATGCACCTGTGGAAAAATTAGCAGTTCATGACAGTAACACAACACCTCGCGCCCTGCAACACCTTTCCGAATTCCGTCGTTAAGACTTCTGAATTCCGATACACCAGATTTTTTGGAAATACAGTATACGGTATATTATATTGTGTAGAAGCTGACAATAATAATTACAACACAAAATTCCATTTTCTGTCTTCAAAATTGAACGAAAATGTCAAAGGTTAATGACCAGTCCATGCACTAGGTGTTCAACAGATTTTTCTCTATTGATAGCTTGAAAATAGATTATGTAGTTTGTCGGTTATTGCGATAATTTCACACTGAAAAGACTGGAAAAAGCTATTTTAGACGTTCAAATTTTGAATTTTTCTTCTCCCAGTCCCCCTGTTTTGGGAATTCCTGGCGCCACCCCTGAACCATTTGGGGGGGGGGGGCAATTCACTGTTGGCCTCCCCTGACGAACAAAGGCCAGCACGCCACTGATTAACACTTTGAAGCCTGACGACGAGTCTTTAAGGTTTATTCTGGCTAACACCAAGACGATTTTATTCAGCACAGGGAGAGAGGTCGATCTGTTCAAGAACCCTGCACTGACACTATGACCAACGGTGACAATAAAGGTGTTGGTTTTTAACTCAGATCAGACTATCAGTTACCGTTATAATACAATTATATAACCCTTTATATATATAGACTTATATAGAATTTTCGAGCAAATTTCACTTCTCCTTGATCATACAATTACAACTTTCTCACACACTAAATTGTTTTCAAAAGGTGTTTAACGGCTTCACTACCGAGGGCTTTCAAACTTGACGAGTAAAATCGTCTGGCATTATACCGAAGTCCGCTTCGTCCGAAGTCTGCTTTCTTGACATTTTTACAGTAGTTTAGTTTTGCAGCTCTTTTTTTTTTAGTTTTAGTACATCCGATTTTGACAAAATTATTATAGCACTGCATCATTATCATGCATAAGCGCTATCTATCATTTCCCTAATATTTCTTTCTTTCATGTGCTAAATGTATTACAATGAACGTATTACAATAATGTATTACAACGGCCTCGCTTTTTGCGGCCGAATTCCCGTGAAACTGTCGTCGCGATATTGTGAGTAAAAAGGGGACAATGTGCCTTTGTTTATCTATTTTAAGTATACACGAGCGAAATACTTTGTCAACAACTCAGTCACGGGACGTATACCTTGCGACATGCACCCTCGGGCCAAAATATAAATAGAATTTCACGAAATATTTTCTTGTGAGCTCTGTCTGACACGAAATCTGATACAGATGCAAAAAAACTCACGATGCATTCTCATGGCATAAGTCATAACAAAGTTCCAGATGGCACCAGAGACATGCTGATGCAGTGAGGGGGAAAACGGTCTGAGCAGTGCCCGATTAAGGTTGCGCGGGGCCCCGTAGCAAATGAAAAATGCGGGGCCCCATATGGCATGCCGCCATTTAAACTCTTTCCCATTTCATATGAATCATATATATATAATGTAGACTATATGTGTGCAGTACTAGTAGCCAATAGGCTGTAAACAGTAGCATATATATGCGGGGTCTATGAACTAACTGGACCCATGCAGAGACATGCTCGCTTCGCGGTCCGTCACCAGTGCCCCCCCCAAAAAAAATCGCGGGGCCCGTAGCATTTGCTACATCTGGTATACTGGACTAATCCGACACTAGCAGCAGGCGTAATGATCGAATGCGCATTACATTATTAAGATGTAGGTGTTGATTTTTACGGAAGGAGGAAAGCCGGAGAACCCGGCGAAAAACCCGCAATGAGTCGCATGAGTCGCAAGTTCGAGAATGGGGTTATTCCCAGACGATCACCCGTCCAAGTACTAACCCCGTCCAACTGGTGCTTAACTTTGGACTACAGTGGTGCACGAGAGGCAGCGCCCTAACAGCACACGCCAAAAAAGGTCCAAAAGTTATCGACGTGGTGTTCTTTATATATAGATATTTGTTTATATCATTTCTGTCAAGACTAGCACTTGTTCTGCATGGTCATCAATTAAAAAAATAGAAAAAAGAACGCCGACCCGCTTTACGTGCGTCATTCGGCACAGATATCAGGTGTCCTCTCTAGATATCGTGTTTGTTTTTTTGGCCTTATAAACAGTTTATGATTCCCATGGAAGCTGCATCAACAACGTGAAGAGGTAAGCACGTATTTGCATGGTCTTGTAAACAATCTATGATTCCTATGCAAACTGCAACAACGACAGCGTGCCAAGATAGCATGCATTAGAAGTTCATATTTCTTATATTATGGGTAATACTCAATGTTTACCGTCTGGAAAAAGTGAAGGTATGTTCACTGAGACGTATACTATAGTGAGCTATATGCATCGAGCTGAGATTGATCTAAACGAGTGTGAGATTGATCTAAACGAGTGTGAGAATGATCTAAACGAGTGTGAGAATGATCTAAACGAGTCTAAGAATGATCTAAACGAGTCTAAGAATGATCTAAACGAGTCTGAGAATGATCTAAACGAGTCTGAAAATGATCTAAACGAGTAGCGAGATACATCTAAACGAGTAGTGAGAATGATCTAAACGAGTCTGAAAATGATCTAAACGAGTCTAAGAATGATCTAAACGAGTCTAAGAATGATCTAAACGAGTCTAAGAATGATCTAACCGAGTCTAAGAATGATCTAAACGAGTCTAAGAATGATCTAACCGAGTCTAAGAATGATCTAACCGAGTCTAAGAATGATCTAACCGAGTGTTAGATTGATCTAAACGAGTGTTAGATTGATCTAAACGAGTCTGAGAATGATCTAACCGAGTCTAAGAATGATCTAAACGAGTCTGAGGTTGATTTAAACGACTTTGAGAATGATCTAAACGAGCCTGAGATCAATTTAAACGAGTCAGATCGACTAAACTAGTGTGAGATCGATTTAAACGAGTGTGATATCAATCTAAACAAGTCTGAAAATGGTCTAAACGATAAAAGCCAAAGGGGTTAATCAAAAGTGTCAGTGTGTTATAATCTTTTCCTGTATGTGGCTTTCCAAGATGTCTCCCCTTGTCCTTCACGAGTAAGTAGAATCGTCTGGTAAAACCAATAAAGTTGTCCTATCTAATAATATTGGGGGGAGGGAGGTTATGCATATAGCAATATTTATGTGGCAGTGCAATGTATCTTTTGTACATACATGCCCTTCATAGAAAACTCAGAAAACGATTGCTTGCTTGTCTACTACGTGAGTTGGGATTTAAGGTTTTTTTTTCAAATCGGAGGTGCCCCCAGATGCAGATCAAACGATTTTCATTGAGGTACGTTGGAGAATTGCGTCGGTGATTTCAAGGGTCCTGGTATACAGGTCTATGACATATATAAACTACATGCCAGTCTACCTCTACCTCTGAAGAGCTTGGGTGTTTCAAGAGCAAAAACTCATGATGATGCGTTTCGTTCATTTTCAACTCTGTTCCCACGATATGGCAAACAACTTTTTTTTTACTGTTTGTGTACTCAGCGTTTGGTTTCACGAAACATGTAATAAATCATGCAGTTATGTGATACCCAGCGGGTGGGAACGTGGGCTCTGGGAACGAGATTGATGATACATCATAAAGATTTCTGGAACACTCGAATGGTGAATGAAAGGTGTGGTATTTAGTGTGTATAAACACTTCACCAGACCTATACTATTCTTTCTGCATTTGTGGAAGTGAGAATTTGTGGTAACACCATAGGCTTTAATTAGAGTAATACCATGATC
Organism: Paragorgia papillata; assembly: GCA_035771165.1. Classification (NCBI taxonomy): domain Eukaryota; kingdom Metazoa; phylum Cnidaria; class Anthozoa; order Scleralcyonacea; family Coralliidae; genus Paragorgia; species Paragorgia papillata. The sequence continues at coordinate 4,035,169 of JAWNZC010000025.1, read as the reverse complement.
GCCTCGGATTCTTTTGTTCTCCGAGGGAATGTAAACCTCGTATTTCCCTCATTGCTCATGCAAGAGGGAAATTTTTCCTTTGTCTTCTAATTTTCCCGTGCTGCATGTTGATGAGGGGAAAATTAGAAGCCAAAGAAATCCTTTGTCTTCTTCTAAATTTCCCGCTTGCATATATTTTCCCTCATCAACATGCACGAGAAAATTAGATGCATCTTCTCTGATCAACCGTGTAAATTTCCTGTCGGTAATAAGATTCTCAAAGTTTTCCTTGGCGATCATAATATTACAAACTAATACCATGACTTTTCGGGAAATTAGCGATTAAATCTCCCCTTTGCCTCGGGAAGATTTGTTTTGATTTCACAAACCTTCCAGCTCGGCTGCGGGAAATTTAATCGCCAATTTCCCTCAAGTCATGTTATTACTTATAATAAATTGCTGTCAACTCCAGCTTTCATCAGAACAAATGCCAACATCGTTTTCTATTACAATTTTCCAGCATGCAAACATTTAAATTAGGCGCAATGGCATTGAATCGTTTGACCTCGCCGAAGCTTTCTCGAACACTCCAGTCTCAGTGACGAGTTGTTTTTTTTTGAGCATGCAGTGCTTTATTATTAGTTATCACTTTCTAATGTTTGTATATCGCGTTTAATAACTTGCATGACAAGCAGTGACAAGGCACATCAGGGAAGAATCATGACTTTATATTTAACCTTAAAGATTCCTCGAACACTTGAATGGCAAGTGAATAGTTATTTTGGAACATGCAGATGATGCAGCGTTTTAGTCATCACTTGCTATAATGTTTGTGTATCGTGTGTTTAACTTGCAATGACAGGACACAGCGGGAGTGAATCACTTTATCTTGAAGATTTTTCCAACTCTCCATTGATGCATCACAAAAGGAATTCTTTACACCATGTAATGTTCTACTTCTTACTTTGTTTTGCTACAACTAGTATTCAGTCGATTGAATTGAATCCAGTAGCAATAACAAAAAGACCTATACTACTTTTTAATGATAAATGCAGCTGTTTTGATGGTCCCTGCAAGATCACAGCGTCAATTCAAGGAGAACTTATTTTCAGGAAATTGCCACACCACATGTAGACAACATCTGATGGGCGCAAAGTCCATTTTGCTCCAGCATTTTGACATGTTTTGCAGATATATGTTTTCACTCTAGGTCAACTCGTTTTGCAAGTGCAGCAAAGTAATATTATCTTCCCGATGGCTATCTCCTTTTCTACGAGAAACAAAGATCTCTTTGCAATGTCTGAAATCCAATGTCCATGCATCCTAGATAAATACACTATTCCGGCATTTTGACATGTTTTGCAGATATATGTTTTCACTCTAGGTCAACACGTTTTGCAAGTGCAGCAAAGTAATATTATCTTCCCGATGACTATCTCCTTTTCTACGAGAAACAAACACCTCACTCCTTGCAATGTCCAAAACCGCAATGTCCTATTCTAAATGAATATACCACCTTTCTTTTTTCGGATTTGAGAGTCGCCACTAAATGTTTGGAACTAATTGCAAAAATGTAACCAGGTTTTTTGTTTAATTTCGAGCTCTGCAATCAAACGCACCATGCAAGATATCAAAGTGCACGTAGCACGTTCCATGTATATCAACAACTTGCGATATCAACTATAATCTAATAATGATAAACGGTACACGACAATACGGTCTTTCCAAAGTACACCGACGCTTATCTCAAATATTTTACTATCTCAAAATGAAACTGTTTCTTCTAAATCTCGAAACATCTAATGTTAACCCAGCTAAATGCTTTAGATTTGTTTTCACATAATTTAATTAACTACCCCAGCGCCTACATAGCTGAACAGCTGAATCATATGCTTTGTCGGAGCTTCGTTCATAACAATGCATGATTTCATCTGTTTATTATGTAAACATGTTTTTGGTTATTTTTGTTTTCATAGAACACGGTAATAATTAGCATGAAACTCTTGCAAGGAAACTTCGAAATTGGGAGCTATTTGTTTTGTAAAATACCATTTAGTTACACAACTGTGAATCAATTCTTTAAATGTTTGAATGGTGAGAAATTGTAAAGAAGCGAGAATTTGTGGAAACCACCACGTTGATTATTTATTGCTATGGAAAAATAATAAACGCGGTGTTTCAATAAATTCTCGCTTCTTCTTTTCTATACTACTGTAATAATAAAGATAATGAAACCGCTAAATTATTTACAATACTCCATATTTTAATTCGATTATCTCGAATCCTTCACTTTCTTGAACTATTAAAGGGTAATTTCCTCGAATCTTGAACCGCTTCGAGAAGTGTATAGCTGCGTTGCTATCTATTTTCCGTTTCCGACAGGTGTGAGTTAGATTTCTAAGACGCGCTTTGGCTACCAACTCTCAATCTATACCCTAATACCCTCACAGGCTAACACTATAAAAAGCGATACACAATACAGCGATACAGCTATACAGCGATACAAAATCCGGGGGGATTACACTGACATTTCTGTCAAAAATCAGGGGGAGTTACACTGGTAAAACATTTAAGCCGGGGAGGGGGAATGGGTTGTAAATGTTGTATAGCGAATGCCTTGAATCCTGACAGCCATCTAAATTGCGCTCGCGCATTTTCAAATTACTAGCGTTGTATTAACCCCGTGACTACCAGAGGTCTTCCCTTGACGAGTAAAATCTGTTTGTTAGCTATACTGCTTATATAAGCTTATGTAAGCTTATATATGCTTATGTAAGCTATACTGCTTATACTGCTATATAGCTTGACTCCTAAGCACGCATGTAGACGCACCTTTAGTATTTTACTCTGGCTAACGCCAGACGATTTTTCTCGTCAAGGGAAGACCTCTGGTAGTCAAGGGGTTAATACAACGCTAGTAATTTGAAAATGCGCGAGCGCAATTTAGATGGCTATCAGAATTCGAGACATTCGCTACAACATTTAAAATACTCATTAATAATTCATGACGAAAATTCAAAAGAAATCAATACCGTAGCAGTGGCTGTAAATCGGATACAGCATCGTCCTGATTTACATAAACTTTAGCTTCGATTTTCTCGGCTAAAACAGACCGTATCCCCAAAATAGTTGGTGAACTTGATTACTTAAATGCATTTGTATTTTAAGAAAGATACAACATTCGCATCCGAGCTGTATCTGATTTACTACGGCTCGCTTGCAGCTCGCCTTGTAAATCAGATACAGCTCGGCTGCTCATGCTGTATCTATTACTTACAACCCATTCCCCCCGGCTTAAATTTTTTACCAGTGTGAGTCCCCCTGATTTTTTGACAGAAATGTGTAATAATATATCCCCCCGGATTTTGTATCGTTGTACACAACAACATATAGATAATCCATATTTCAACACAGTATACTGTTTCACAAAGTATAACAAAGAAACAAGGCAGTATATAGAAATCTTTCAGTGAGTCAATTATAATTCAAAGAATTACTAATTCCACGCAGTGCAAAACTCATTAAACTTAATTATGAGAAAAGCCTGTTTAAGCTGATTCCATAGTTAATTGACAAGCTATATATATCTTTTGTTGACATAGAAGGTCGTTAGCAACCCTGAGTCAAGTTAGATAAACCCTAGTTACTGTACTACACGCGGTATTAATTAAGTATATCCTTGCCTCTCTCATGCAACCAGTACTTGCTGATATTCCTTTTGAGTGTAAATGTTCTTCGAGCCACTTTGCTCCGAAAATGTTTCTAAACTTCGAAACTACAACTTTCTGATCGCGTGTGAGACGCTCTAACCATTGAGCTATAGTGGGACTATAGATGATTTGAACGTGGGTTGAATATGTGTACAATCCACAACCTTCTGATCTGATCACCAGTGATTGTCAATTTTGACACGATTCTGATACAGTGTACAGTTTTAAAAGATGCACTGCATGGCATTCACCGACTGGTTTTATACACGGTACAAAGTGACCGTGCGTATTTACAATTCTAATCCTACAGTATTTTTTTGACCTTGACTGAACCTGGCAACGGAGGATCTTGACTGGTGCTGGGAAATTGAGGAAAAGTTCTTTCCAAAACGCAGCATGAAGCCATGTAATTTGAAATGAACCATACACGGAGCAAAAAATAAGAGCCTTTATAATGATATAGCTAATATGTCCTAATCTAATCTCAGCACCAGCACCAATTAATGACTTTCCTTCCCGACAACAAAATCACAGACTAAACTGCTGAAACTTTGTAAATGATACATCAAAACTGAAGACAAGTTAGCGAGAGATCCTCCTTGCTCCACGGGACTTCTTGATAAATTAAAAACACCGTCTTAAACTTTTTTTTTTTGCTGGTGACAGATAGGCATACCATTGTATGTTATAATTATAGCAATCTCCACACAATCCCAGCTGGACTTGAAACCATAAACCCAAAAAAAAATAAAATCATTTGGGTTGACTCACAGCTGGGTCTTTTTTCGATAACAGTTTATATCGACATTTCATAATGCGTTGACCTTTGGACCAGGCTGAACCTTGTTCGACCATTGTCCATTGTTTTTCTGGTGCGGCATTGAGGAGGAGGAGGACGAGTGGGTGATTTTAAATGACCACAAAAGAAACCTGCATGGATCAAGACATCGTATATTGTAAGCTTCATGTGACCATTACCACTATAACAGATGAGATTAAACTAACATCTTTTGCTGTTCTTTGCAATAACATCGTCCTGAACACGCAATGTTTTATGTGCAAAGAGGACGGTGTAGGGAATAGATTACTCCTGGGACTGAGCACTATTCAATGCATGGTGTTGGTTTGGTTGAGAAATGCTATAATTGTGCTTAGTTGCCTAGTTCATGGGCTTTAACCCGTTCACTCCCAACTTTCCGAGAGCTCTCCCATTGACGAGTAAAATCGTCTGGCGTTAGACAGAGTAAAATAATAAAGTACGGAAAATTCCATATTTGGGAGCAAAAGGGTTAAGCTGGTGCATGCAGGTTAGATAAATAGATTATATCGTTAGGTTTGATATATATTGCCGTCTGCCGAAACAGAAAACGTAGGACTATAGTCTAACGTTTCGAGCGAAGGGGCCTTCGTTTCTCTCTGACGAAGGGGCCTTCGTTTCTCTCTGACGAAGGGCCTTCGTTTCTCTCTGACGAAGGGCCTTCGTTTCTCTCTGACGAAGGGCCTTCGCTCGAAACTCGTCAGTCAGACTCCTGTGTTCTCTGTTTCGGCAGTATATCAAACGTTAAAGTGCATATAAACCCAATTTTATCATCTGAATACGTTCTACATAGAGGAAACAGTTGTTCAGTGAAATATTTTTTTGATTGGAGCTATTCTTCAATGTTTTTTGGCGATTCGCATTACCATCTTAGGATATGGTGTGCCATACAAAGAAGCGCTTGCAACTGTTGCAATGCCAACCCTACATGAACGCAGAAACATCGCATGCGGAAAATTATTCGGAACAATTGCAAATGACCCAAATCATAAACTTTACGACTTATTACCTGACTTTAACAACGGAAGTAGTCGATCTCTGAGACATGAAAGAGTTTTTAACTTTCCTAGGTGCAAGACAAACAGGTTTTCAAACTCTTTTATCGTTGCCTCTGCCAGAAATTTCAAACGCTAATTTTTTATTTAGGAACACTATTATATTAGAATTGTATTTAAATATTATATTATAGGACATTTTGTAAATTCTTAACACAACGCAATGTAATTCAGCTTTTGGCTGCAATATTGTCTTTTAATAAAACTATTACTATAGTATGGTAATGAGATGACGTCTATGTAGGCATTTGGCTTTCTTTCTCTTTTTGGCAAGATAAACTACCTGAGAATTTTTGTGGAAAAGCTCATACAATATGGAACATGTTGTTGAAACACACCATTAATGGAAGAATTGGGTCCTGTCACTCCGTATAGATAACGATGACTACTTTGGCGTCATCTCATTACCATTTTTAAAACAAAAATCTCTATTAAAGCAATAAAGGTTGCTCCAATCTAAAAAATATTTCGTTGTTCAACTATTTGCCAAAGGTGGAACGTATTAATTTAGATGATAAAAATTTTTGGGTTATATGCACTTTAAATACTATATTTCAATTGTTGTTTCAACACTGCCTACACAGCACACTACTTAGATTTCACTGTTTGGATAAACAATACCTTTATAACATGGCTATTTAGGTGCGTCCATTTGATAAGTACGATAAAGCATTCGCAGCCGATCTGTATCTGATTTACTACGGCTCGTTTGCAGCTCGCCTTGTAAATCAGATACAGATCGGCTGCTCATGCTTTATCTATTACATAAAATATACTAAACATTATTTATAGACTATTACAAGTGAATATTTTATACAATGCAGCCATGGTAATAAAATGATTTCTTGCTGCTTCCAAGGCTAACACTATAGGCAAGTGGAGATGACTTGCTCTGTCTAGTAAATCTACTGACAGTGTCTTTGTTATGAAAAAATTGTGGAGAGGTTAACCCCTTTAGAGTAGAGTAGAGTAGAGTAGAGTAGAGTAGAGTAGAGTAGAGTAGAGTAGAGTAGAGTAGAGTAGAGTAGAGTAGAGTAGAGTAGAGTAGAGTAGAGTAGAGTAGAGTAGAGTAGAGTAGAGTAGAGTAGAGCAGAGCAGAGCAGAGCAGAGCAGAGCAGAGCAGAGCAGAGCAGAGCAGAGCAGAGCAGAGCAGAGCAGAGCAGAGTAGAGTAGAGTAGAGCAGAGCAGAGCATACAGTACAGTAATATACAGTACAGTATGAGTACAATACAGTACAGGACAAGACACTACTGCACAATGCACTACTAGTGCAGTACAGTACAATACACTACTAGTGCAGTACAGTACAATACAAAATGGGTTATCCTATACCATGAAATACTTACTGGGCGGTGCCTGCGTACGTGACTCGCTGTGCTTATGCTTATTTTCACAATGCTCATTATGCTCATGTCACTGCATGGTCAATCCTATCGGTGTAAACATCGCATGCTCATGATGATCAGCTTCAACGGGTTATCAATACCATCATAAGTCTATAATCCTCTTATAAACACCAAGCCGCTCTTTCAAAACACTTTCTAAACCTTGTCATGTCTCAGGCCATTAAGTATATGTGTCAAGTAGAAGTATATGTGTCAAGTAGTAGTATATGTGTCGAGTTGTAGTATATGTGTCGAGTTGTAGTATATGTGTCGAGTTGTAGTATATGTGTCGAGTTGTAGTATATGTGTCGAGTTGTAGTATATGTGTCGAGTAGTAGTATATGTGTCGAGTAGTAGTATATGTGTCGAGTAGTAGTATATGTGTCGAGTAGTAGTATATGTGTGTCGAGTAGTAGTATATGTGTCGAGTAGTAGTATATGTGTCGAGTAGTAGTATATGTGTCGAGTAGTAGTATATCAAACAGCTTTGGGCGGTATAACGTGGTGAGCATTTGATGCAATGTTCGTGAGTTTGTGTAGTTTATCCCTTAGGAATGATTAGGAATTAAGAACATTAGGAACATTATTCCCTTAGGAATATTATTCCCAATTATTCCCAATTATTCCCAATTAGGAACATTATTCCCTTAAGAATGCTAGAACAATCCCTATGCTTAAATGTCGAACAAATAGATTCAAAAATAGTTTTTTACCATACTGTATCCAAAAGTGGGATGTGCTGTGATGATAAGTTTTTAACATTTGTTCTCTAATTTTTATACCTTTTATATATCTTATTGTATCATTTGCTAGATTGGTGTTAATTTTGCAATGTAATTTTTAACTTGAGTTTTTCAAAATTGTTATACAATTTTGCCATTCAAGTTATTTTTAATAAAATTCAATTCAATAGTTCTATTTTTGTATAAGCTTTATAATGCTTTATAATTATAAAAAAATGTAATTCTAAGCTTACGGTTTACTTTTTTGTATACATTGAGTATTTATTACGAGGAAAGACGTTTTATCGTATGTTTTTACTGTACAAGCAGCCGGGCGCTCTCACCATTGAGCCACTGGAACTCAGATGGTAGACTGAGGTTGTTTTCAGAGTTTTTCTCTGAGTTTAACTTACGACAGCTTGTACAGCAAAAACGTACGAAAAAAACTTTACCAACTCAAGCTGAAAACACTAATAACGTACAAATACGTTTTAGTAAGTAATGTTTTGCTTTCAATCTTCTTCTTATAGAACACCTTAGAAGTATGTCTGCAATGTATCGTTTACTAAACTGGATAACCTCGTTACATTTTCTTCCGCGGCGACGATCGGCCACTAGTTCTAGCGTTGCACCATCGGTGAACCGCTACAGCTGCGATGAAGAAAAAACTTCCTCGGCTACTTCTAGTAGTTCAACAACGACAAAGCAAGTTCATTTTGCTGACGATCGTGGCGAGGCATTGGAGTGCGTTCATATTCTGCCACTTCAACCTAGCACGTCCTCAAGAACTTTTCACGAGAGCCTCGAAGAGGTGTATATTAACGAACAGGGTGTCGTGACGGGATTTTTAAAAATTAAGAATCTCGAACCGGGTCGGAACATTCTGGTTAGAGTTACAGCTAATGAGTGGAAGAATTATAAAGAAATCAAACCTCGTCGTATCGCCTTCAAACCGTGCGACGACAAGAATAACGAAGACACGAACGCGAACTGTTGGGACAATCCCGATAAAGATGATGAACTGACATATTTATTCACTTTTGAAGTCGCGCGAAGGAAGTTAAACCATGTTGAATTGGTAATTATATCATCTTTTAATGGTGATATAGACAACAGACATAAACAGTGTTACGCTCTGAGCAAGCCACAACGTTATGTCGGCGCTAATGGGACATATGCTCATTGCATCCAATGCTGGAACTGACTCTTGGTCTCTTGCAAGTTCTCGACAGTTATAACTGGCTAACCAACTAAGCCAAGTTGTACGCAGTTTCTCGTCAAAACGGTGAGGTGATTCCCTCAAGAAAAACAAAAACACGCATGACTTTGTCACAAGCTTAGCTCTGGGCATATACCCGAAAAAGATTTAGAAAATATTTGGGAACTTTTAATTCCCTGGGGTTTGTAGGAGATAGGATTTTTCTAAAGTATTTTAAATTATTTTCCAATGCAGTTGCATGGGACCATTTCCTTTTATTCATCCAGGTCGGAGGACGGTCGCATTGTCTCAGCCCCTAACGTTTATAGCACCGACAGTAGTACAGAAAATAAGTTATTGACATCCTTTGGAGATTTAAAATGAAGTTAGTGTTTCAATTGCTAATACCAGTGCGTATAACTGACCAATTGGCCATTTCCCAAAAGAGTTGAAGACTGGTAAAGAACATTGAGCATATTCTCTCATCTCGAAATGATGATTATCGTCAATTGTGAAATGTCCTAGAAATGACAATAATCATCATTTTTTAAAAAAAATTCCCTACCCCCACACCCCAACCTAACCACAACCCCCCTGGAAACCCTAAACCTAACCACAACCCCCCTGGAAACCCTAAACCTAACCACAACCCCCCTGGGAACCCTAAACCTAACAACAAGCCTCTCAGACCCCGACCACAACATCCCTAATGACTTTTTTGTTATATGCAATTTAGTTTAACATCCTGCATGTGGGACAGAATCTCACTTGAGTATCATGATAATCATCATATTCGTTTGTATGAAGAAATGATGATTATCATGATACTTAAGTGAGAGGACATGTTGTGAAATCTGTCCCTCCAAACAATCCCAAGTACCCTAGTGTTCCTAACCCATCACCAGTCTTCAACTCTTTTGGGAAATGACCAATTGCATTTTTGACTAAGGGGGGGGGGGGGGCACTGCCTCTCTTTCACCACACTATATTAGTACATTTGCATAGCAAACATGAATTTATGTTCTGTACGTTTTTTTAAATGGCAAAAATGGGAGAGAAATGATTTGATGTCATAGGGAAAGAAATAATGCATACAAAAAGGCAAAACATTCTGAGGCCAGATTTATATGTAGAAAAATATCTTAAAAGGGTCTTAAACAGTGGAGGGGGTCATTGGGATTTTTCATGTGGTATTTCGGTAATTTTGCCACTTCGGTTAGGTACGGTATTTGGTTTTATTCATTCTAGCAGTTTCGGTATTCATTCAATTTTCGACACGGTACTGCAGTATTTCACGATATTTTTTTGCAGTATTGCAGTTCAGAGTACCCCCCAATTTCCCCCTCACAGTGGTGTCATGGGAGACGTTCAACGGGGGGGAGGCTCAAGTGCAAAATTTTCCAAGGGTTGCAAAGCATATTTCACCAACAACCACAAAATTAATTAATTTCCAACAAATATCAATTGTGGAGGGGGCTCACAGGGTTGTAGCCCCCCTGCTCTCCCCCCAGCCATGACACCACTGGTCTTAGACTAATTAACAGTGGTTCCCAAACTCAGGGTCATGCCCCTCCTGGACAGATGTGATTTTTAGGAGGCCCAGCAGCTTGAGCAAAATAATATTTTTGCCAGTAAATGTGATATTTGAATTATGAGAAAACATTTTGAACTAGAAATTACTAACTAGATTACTAAAAGTTGGATGAAATTCCTTATATTTATTCAAGAGAAACGTCAGGGGGCACAGATATGGAAGTATATGACAAATTAAGGGGCCACCTGCAAAAAAAGTTTGGGAACCACGGATATTTAAGAAATAGAAAATGGCTGCCTGTGTTTATATAGCCTGGTACCCTGGCCCAATCAAAGAATATGGGCCAGGAACCACTAAAGACTTCTGCTTTCCTATTGGTTAAATTTTCGCGTGTTTTTATTGGCTACGAGTAAAACTGCGATCGTCATAAGTGGATTTAGCCTAGCCTGGTACCCTGGCCCAATCAAAGAATATGGGCCAGGTAACCACTAAAGACTTCTGCTTTCCTATTGGTTAAATTTTCGCGCGTTTTTAGTGGCTATGAGTAAAACTGCAATCGTCATAAGTGGATTTAGCCCTGATGACGCGAGAATGAGATTAGTGGTTACCTGGCCCTTATTTCTTTTGAAATTGGGCCAGGGTACCAGACTAGATTTAGCCCTGATGACGCGAGAATGAAATTAGTGGTTACCTGGCCCATATTTCTTTTGAAATTGGGCCAGGGTACCAGGCTAGTGTTTATATAATAGCCTGATGGAAACACAAGAGCACAGAAAAATGCTTGCTTATAAAACAAAACTTATAGATTTTGAAAGTTTATTTGAACCCGAGCCATGTAACCTTGAAATAACCCTAGCTTCATATGAATGCTTCACCCCAAGTTATCTTGGGGAACAATGGATACTATAAAAGGCAAATGGATGACCATCTTTGCCAAGATTCATGGTGTCTTAGCTATTTTAAAACGAATGTTTTTAACTAAACAGTCGTTTTAAGACTAGCTCTTTCAGTATTTAATACCATGCAAGTATTAAACTACAGTACACGAGCTTTTCAAAGCAATTGTTTCGAGATTTAGCTTACACGTCTGGACTGAAATATAGTCTAAATACAGTCTTATTTTCTAAAAGAATGCTTTATTAATTTATACTGACCGGTTTCTTATTCATATCCTCCAAAAGAGCAACGAAGAGATTGTCTTTAAGGTATAAAACTGCCATTTTCTGTCATAAATTCAAGGCTTCCACTGCTGCTTCGCGAGTGAGTTTTAAAATTCGCGCGCTTTGCATTACGACCGAGCGCAAACTGAGAAAAAACTGGGGCGAGACTAGTCACGTGCCCTCTCATCCAGAATCATAATCGCAGAGTAAAATAATTAGTTAATTAGTTATTCTTTATTCTGTGTTATATAAATCCTAAATTGTCAAATGGCTCAGAATTCAGTTAATCCTGAATCCTACGTTTTTCAAAAACACCCCACTCTTTTTTCTACCCTAGAATTTACGATAATCTTGAATTCTAGGCCATTTGACAATTGACGGTACCGAAAAAGATGGCGGCGGTACATTTAACCACAATGCTTTGCAACGTCAAATCAGCTCAGATAACAACTAAACAAGTACATTGTTTATCATGCTAAGATGGATTAAGTAAGCGAGAACTTCATTCCTACCAAAGTTGATCGTTTTAAAACCATATCCTCCAATAATTTTGCAAGAAACAATATTTATTGCACGCAAAGGATTGTGGTTAAATGTACAAGTCGCCATCTTTTTCGGCACAGTCTATTTTGAAAGGGCATGTTGTTCGCGCCCCAGCAGAAATCGCTCTGATGATCTGAAAGTTTGTAGAATAGTAACGTTTAGGAGAAATGTAAGCAGGACAAAAATTGTGGCCAAACCACGAAAAAGTGTTCTAAAAAGTGCTTGTAAACAAGACGAATAAATAGATTGTAACGACGGCTTCCGTTACGGAAGAAAAAAACTAATAAAAGTATGCTATTTAGGTCGTTCTAGCAGTGTTTTGCGCATGCGTGGATGTACCGGAATGAATAGCACAAGAAATGCGGGAAATAAGCCTATATTAAAGAAGACTCAAATTTCATCAAATTATTTTTTTTAAAAAGTGATACAAAATTTACGACTGTTTAATACTGAAATCTGAACTGATCAGCCCTTAAAAAATAAATTCATTTATTACCAACACCGATGATGCGCGGCATGGCCCAAAATAAACATGTCATGTCAGTTCCACCAAAACATTAACGAATCCGTCTGCATTCCTTAGCCTTTGAAATTGACACCGTGAGATCACTGCACTATGATCAGTCCATTTGCTACTTTTGAATACTCTAGCCAAAAAGGTTTAGGAATGCAGACGGATTCGTCAATGTTTTGGACAGAAATGGCAAGTTGCTAAAATTTCGCATTTTAAATATCGAACTTCACATAACATGAAGTTTACTTAGAGTTAGTAGTTCTGACTTTCAATAGAACTTCATTTTATGTGAAGTTCAATATTTAAAATGCGAATTTTTAGCAACTTGCTAAGTCGTCGCCGTGTATCGATATTGCAAGGTCGCGCGGGAAAGAACACCCAATTGGCCATTTCCCAAAAGAGTTGAAGACTGGTGATGGGTTAGGAACGCTAGGGTACTTGGGATCATTTGGAGGGACAGATTTCATGCTTGGTAGCGTAAGCACAATGAAATTGTCCCTCCAAACGATCCCAATTACCCTGGGGTTCCTAACCCGTCACCAGTCTTCAACTCTTTTGGGAAATGGCCAATTGACTTTAAGCCAGTAATCAGAGCAATCTCGTAGTTTATACCATTATTTATAGTGTGGTGCTTTCCTAGGCTATACAACTTCCAGTCATATTTTAGTTATTAAGTAAGCTTGTTTGTTGTTGCTATTATATCACATATACTGTGTATATTCTCTGTATATTGTATATACTGTTTCAGCTAGTATTGTAAGTTACGTAATTCAGCCTTTTGTCTGACATGGCTATAATGTAATGATATATGTGTGTCTCGAGAAGACTATTGGTTATGATAGCGATTGACGTTTCAAAATTGTACAAATATTTCACCGGTTAAAAGTGCTGTCGAGTCCGTTCTGCGCATGTACGAAACTAATGTTTACTTCTTCGTTTATAAAAATATTTCCTGATACCTAATTGAAGATTGTAAGCTTTTCTTGCTTCCTCTTCATTACTTGTACCCAAAACAAAACATTTTCAGAAGAAATAGAAGAAATCCGAAGAGATATCCTCACCGAATCGCGTGGTTTTCTGCCATGTCGCTTCTAACGGTTTACATAGAGCCGAGTACTTCATGTAATTATCTACGAATGTCATGTTTGAGGGTCCCGATAAACAAAGATGTGGATCATGCGCAGAACGGACTGGACAGCACCTTTAAGGTTATTCTTTATACAATTGGCCATTTCCCTACAGAGTTAAAGACTGGTGATGGGTTAGGAACGCTAGGGTACTTGGGATCGTTTGGAGGGACAGATTTCATGCTTGCATGGTGTTCCTCCAAACGATCCCAAGAACACCAGCGCACAATGATCTTTACCAGTCTTCAACTCTTTTGGGAAATGGCCAATACCACTTATTCGCCATAACCATAATCTTTGCAATGTGTGGAGCATAGCCATCATGGAGACATGATATGGTGTCACTTTGCTTCATGTTCGGATTTTCTCCAAATTCTGGAGATCTAGTAAATGTGAGAAATTCGGAAATCTATTTCTTCCTAATGCTAGGAATCAAACGACTTGAAGAAGCTCGACGTGGTGAGACTTCTCGGCGGCTATGGTGTCGTGTTGATGTACCAAGGAGTATGACGTTTTTGTCGGTTTGGAACTTCGGTCAGGTGCATAACCCGCTGGTTTCTTGTACCTAGAATAGTTGTATAGAAGGTGAATAGAAGACAGACAGACAGACAGACAGACAGACAGACAGACAGACAGACAGACAGACAGACAGACAGACAGACACAGACAGACAGACACAGACAGACACAGACAGACAGACAGACACAGACAGACAGACACAGACAGACAGACACAGACAGACAGACAGACAGACAGACAGACAGACAGACAAACAGACATGAAACAAGTCTACTTACAGTTTCAGTAAAAGCGATGAGACCACGACAGAAACGGATGAAATAGCCATAGCACCAGACGCCATCCATGGCTGAAGAGTGACTCCTACAGTATGAAAGGCTCCCGCTGCAATAGGTATACCAACAAGGTTGTAAACGGACGCGAAAATAAAGTTCATTCGTACACGGCGGACGGTGACACGTGATAAATCAATTGACGTCACCACATCCATGAGATCGTTCTGTAATAAGAGCACAGTAAATGAATACGGTAGACAATACATTTTAAAAGTAGCGTGCAGCGTTTCTTCCTAAATCCTGACTAAAGCAGACATTTAAGTAATATGTAATAGATACAGCTCGGCTGCGAATACAAAATACATCTAAGTAATCAAGTTCACCAACTATTTTGGGGATACGGTCTGTTTTAGCCGAGAAAATCGAAGCTAAAGTTTATGTAAATCAGGACGATGCTGTATCCGATTTACAACCACTGCTACGGTATTGATTTCTTTTGTGTTTTCTTCATGAATTATTAATGAGTATTTTAAATGCAATATGAACGGCCGAACTGTACGAAAATGGGAGAGGAGTATGTAGTTCACTGGACCTTTTTGACTTTAGAGTAGTGCTTATATCATGATTGGGGATTTTACATATTTAAGATATTTGGAACCTTCTGAGAAGATTTATAATATCTTCCTTTTCTAAAATTTCATCATCATCGACATTTTCGCTGTTAAAGTTGACGGAAGTGACGTCTACGCAGGGATTTGTCTATATAAAAACCACTTTACAGATTCCTGCGTAGAGACGTCACTTCCGTTAACTTTAACAGCGAAAAAGTCCACGAAGATGAAATTTTAGGAAAGGAAGATATATTACAAATCTTCTCAGAAGGTTCCAAATATCCTAAATATGTAAAATCCTCGATCATGATATAGGCACTTTAATTAAGACTTTTTCAGTGTAGTTAATTAAAATTAAGCTAAATAAATATAATTAACAAAGTAAATAAAGTCATAATTAAACAATGAAAACCTTTATCAAGACTATATCTGCAGCTTCAACAGCCACGTCGGTACCAGTTCCAATCGCAATGCCAACGTCCGCGGCGACTAAGGCAGGTGAGTCGTTGACGCCATCACCAACCATGGCAACCTTTTCACCACGCTTTTGAAGAGATTTGACTTTTTCCACTTTATCAGAAGGTAGAACTTGAGCAAAGACATTTTTTATTCCAAGCTGAAGAGATAAAGTCGTTAGAAAGAGTTACTGATAAGGGGCGAATAAAAACATATATACCATTACCTACACCATCATCATCACCACCACCATTAGCAGCACTACCACACTACCATCACCATCATTATCACTATCACCGCCATCACCACAATCACTACCATGATCATCACCACCATCACTAGCTCCATTATCACCACCACCATCACTACCTTTATCATCATCACCACCATCACCACCTCTACCATCATCACCACCATCACCACCATCACCATCATAATCACCACCACTACCATCATCACCACCTCCATCACCACTGCCACCATCATCACCACCACCACCATCACCACCACCACCATCATCACCACCACCACCACCACCTTTATCATCATCACCACCATCACCACCTCTACCATCATCACCACCATCACCATCATAATCACCACCACTACCATCATCACCACCTCCATCACCACTGCCACCATCATCACCACCACCACCATCACCACGACCACCATCATCATCGTCATCACCACCACCACCACCACCACCACCATCACCATCATCACACCACCATCATCACCACTACTATCACCAGTACCATATTGAACTACTGTACTATTATAGAACTTTATACACGAAGCCCAGCCAATCAGAGCGCGCGTAGAAGACACCATATTTGTCTTATAAAGGCGAACTCACTTTCAATTTAGCAGTAAACGGGATGAAGCAATGAAGTACCTGTTTCGCAATAGCCCATGCCGTCTTTTCATTGTCTCCTGTCAGCATGACGACTTTAATTCCCATCCTTTGCAAGGTAGAAACAGCCGTCGGGGCATCCATTTTAATTGTGTCTGCAACGGCTATCATTCCTACCAGAACTCCTAATAGAAAGACCACATCACATATTAGGGACTTTAAGATGCTTAGAACAACGACGGCGGTTAAAAAGCATAATAAGTTTTACAATTTAAAGAAGTCACGGTCAACTGAATATTATATTTGATATTAGAAGTAATATTTATAAACCGCGCAGGAGGGCTTTATCGGATATAAAACACGAGGCGATAGCCGAGTGTTTTAGAGCCGATAAAGCCCGTACTGCAAGGTTTTTAAATGGCTTCTAAAAAGAATCACTTCATACGTTCATTGGCGTAGTAATTTTGAAAATTAAGCTTATCTCAGCCGTTAAAAACCAGCGAGAAACTTAGAGCGAGTCTATATCACCTGATATATAGATCCGATACGCTCATGATTTTTCTTTGTGTTTTCCTCATGAATTATTAATGAATTTTAGAAACTAGTTTAATGACTTTCAAAACGCCACCGTATTGCTAAAATGATTATAGTGTCTGTATTGAAGTCAATCTCAAGCAACAGTTCTCATCTTTTGGCCGTTGACGTCGTCCTGAAGACGTGAAAATGCTCTAAGTGGCGTTGTAGCTATAAAGAACGGGGATGGTGTTAAGATTACTCTAGGGACTAAAACTTATTCATTCTCTTTGTTTTGCAAAAAGAATTATTTTGTTTAAAGGACGTCGTCGTTGAGGTTGACGTTGTAGATCTTAAAGCCTCTCTTAACCCTTTATTGACCAGGTTTCCAGGGGCTCTCCTCTTGACGAGTAAAATCGTCTGGCGTTAGCCAGAGTAAAATTAATAAGTAGACAAAAAGCAACTGTGGCCAGTAAAGGATTAATACAACACAGACAATCTTCGTAGGGGAGTAGCAAAGCGAAAAGTAGTAAACCGCCGAGATTTATAGCAACGAAATACAGACAAGCGGAATTCAACAGTCCACTATGGTGAAAGGCTCTGCTCGAAAAGCACATCGGTTTATCACAACTCCTTTGTATTCCTTTCTTCTGTTCCCCCCATTCATAATTTTACCGCAAATTCATTCTGAATACTTCACTTTTTATAACCTTTATTCCAGACATAATTATTGTTTCAATTTCCAAATACTTTCCAAATAGACGAGTCTGCACGCACAACTTACCATCAATTGCAACAAGGACAGCGGTTTGTCCCTTATGCTCATGCTCCTCCATTGTTTCATTCATTTCTTTCGAGACAGTTATACCGTTTTCTGCCATCCAGTTTCGGTTGCCGATTAGTGTCGTGTATACTTGCCTTGTGGGTTCTGAAATGTAGAGGACGATAGTTATTAATACAGTAAATGGTTTCAACCTACTCTAATGCTGTAGTCTTGGGCAAGTTTGGTGGTGGTGGTGGTGGTAGTAATGATGGTGATGGTGGTGGTGATAGTGGTGGAGTTAGTGGTGGTTATGGTGGTGGTGGTACTAGTGATGGTGGTGGTCATGGTACGTGGTGCTGCGGTAGTGATAATGGTGACAATGGTGGTGGTAATGGTAGTGTTAGTAATAGTGGTAGTGCTAGTAATAGTGGTAGTGATAATGGTGACAATGGTGGTGGTAATGGTAGTGTTAGTAATAGTGATAGTGGTAGTAATGGTAGTGCTAGTAATAGTGATAGTGGTAATGGTAGTGCTAGTAATAGTGATAGTGGTAATGGTAGTGCTAGTAATAGTGATAGTGGTAGTGCTAGTAATAGTGGTAGTGATAATGGTGACAATGGTGGTGGTAATGGTAGTGTTAGTAATAGTGATAGTGGTAGTGATAGTAATAGTGATAGTGGTAGTGATAGTAATAGTGGTAGTGATGCCATAATGGTGGTGGTGGTAGTGACGGTGGTGATGATGGTGGTGGTCATGGTGGTGCCGTGGTGGTGATAATGGTGGTAATAGTGATAGTGATAGCAATAGTAATAGTAGTAGTGATGATGGTGACAAAGGTGGTGGTAGTAGTGATAATGGTGACAATGGTGGTAGTGATGATAATGATGGTGGTAGTAATAGTGATGGTAGTGGTCGTAAACAAGTGACTCACCGTTATCTTCAATGCTTTCCACGTCGTCATTATCGGAAACTTTCGTCTTTTCCTTTAAAAGATTCTGTATCTTAGAAATTTTACATTGTAAACCAAATCCAGGAACAGCCTGATAATCACTACACTGCCCAAAATATTCCGTTCCAAGTACCTGTATAATGTATATCAAAAACGAACGTCACTGTTTATGAACTTTTTCCTTTATGGATACGCACATATACAATCCACGACATTCTACATATAAATATATATTATTATTAAATTTATATTTTTGGTCACCTCTTTCGCGTATGATGTTATTGCTGAAGCGATTGGATGTTCACTGTTTGCTTCCGCTGTACCAGAAACCGCCAGCAGCAGGCGCAATGAACATACTTCGGGTTCAACAAACAAGGCAGTCTTCATGACAGAAGGACGACCATGTGTCAACGTCCCAGTTTTATCAAAGACTACAGTAGAGATCTAGTAGAGGTTAAAAGATCAATATTTAATAGTTGGAGTTAGAGAGGTAGAGAGTTGGGGTTAGAGAGTTGGAGTTGGAGTTTTGGAGTTGGGGTTAGAGAGTTGGAGTTAGAGAGTTGGAATTAGAGAGTTGGGGTTAGAGAGTTGGAGTTAGAGAGTTGGAGTAAGATTTGGAGTTGGAGTAACTAAGAAGTTTGACTTCACCTTGTGCGTTGTCTCCAATGGTTCACCTCCTTTGATTAAGATCCCATTTTGGGCCCCAATCCCCGTGCCTACCATGACGGCCGTGGGCGTGGCTAGGCCCAGTGCGCATGGGCAGGCAATGGAAAGGACTGTGATTGACGTTAGAAAGGCGAATTGAAAGATTATTCCAGAATCGCTAAACTCAGGCTAAAATCAAGAAAAATTAAAGTAACGTGAAGTGAAGTGAAGTGTGAAGTAAAGTGAAGTGAAGTGAAGGGACGGGAAGAGAAGTGACGGGAAGGGAAGTGAAGTGAAATGAAGGGAAGTGAAGTGAAGTGAAGTGAAGTGAAGTGAAGTGAAGTGAAGTGAAGTGAAATGAAGTGAAGTGAAGTAAAGTAAAGTGAAGTGAAGTAAAGTGAAGTAAAGCAAAGTGTCCTGGAGTAAAGTGAAGTGAAGTGAAGTGAAGTGAAGTGAAGTGAAGCAAAGGAAAAGTATTGAGACCAATATAATAACAGCAAAAACATTGAAGAAAATACAATATCTCAACTACGCCTCCATTACTTACATCACGTGAATCGGAAATGATGTCAATGTTGACGTAGCCAATAATAATCCAGACAACCAGAGTGACGACAGATAGGGAGACTATTACCGGCACAAAATACCCCGCGATAGTGTCCGCTAACTTCTGAATTGGCGCCTGCAAAAGTATTTGATGAAATGTATTCTATTCTATTCAAATTGAATTTCTATTTCAAAACAATTTTGATTTTCTATCCAAGGTACAAAATCAGTTTTAGTTTTTGACGTTGGACGTCTGGGTGCATCTTAAATACCTTTGATGTTTGCGCTTCCTCCACCAGTTTCACAATTTGCGATAAAGTCGTATCATTGCCCACGTGTGTAGCTTCAACTATTAACGCCCCATTTTGGTTAATAGATCCAGCAATAACCCTGTCCCCGGGATGTTTTGGCACCGGCATTGGCTCCCCCGTGATAAGTGCCTCATCAGCCATAGACGATCCTTCTAGTACGCGAGCATCAACAGGCATTTTTCCACCAGGTAAAACCTGCATGCAAGATGTTCCAGCAAAGTTTGTTTTTATTTCTAACTTATGAAGTTTGTAGATTACTATTGAATAACAAACTATTTTATTAACCTGACTATCTCTACCTATATCTGTATCTGCGTTTGGGTCTGTATCTGCGCTTGCGCTCGCGTCTGCATCTGTGCACGCTTCTTGCAATCTGTGCTCGCTTCTTGCAATCTGCGCTTGCTTCTGCATTTGTGTTTGCGCTCGCTCGCGCTTGCAGCTCCGTTTGGGACAGCGTCTGTTTCTGCGCTTGCGCTCGCTTCTGCTCGCTTCTGCATTTGTGTTTGCGCTCGCGTCTGTATCTGCGTTTGCATCTGCCCTTGAATCTGAGCTTGCTTCTGCATATTTGCGCTTGCGCTCGCGTCTACGCTTGCTTCTATGTCTGCGCTTGCTTCTGTATCTGCGCTTGCTTCTGTATCTGCGCTTCCTTCTGCATCTGCGCTTGTTTCTATGTCTGCGCTTGCATCATGACAAAAATACGTCAGTCTAAAATTCACGTGTACCTTTAGGATATCACCACGTTGAACAAGATCAACATCAATTAAGTTTTCACCAACGACACTACCTGTCGATGGATCTAGCTTGCAAAGAAGAGCTTCCATTGGTTGCAATGAAAGCAACTTGCTAAGTGCTTCGGATGTTTTGCCTTTAGCGATATGCTCAAGCCAGCGCCCAAGACCAATGAAAATGAGAAGTGCAGGAGGTGTTTCAAAGAACGTTCTTGGGCTTTTAGAAAACTGCAAGACCACAGCAACGAACAACACAGAAACCTGGAAAAAATAAAAAAAGATTAAGACTTTCAGCTTGCAGTTTGTAAAGTTTTGTTAATTCTTTGAATGTTTTGCATGGTAACAAATTGTAATAGAAGAGAGAATTTGTGGCAACACAAACAGAGGCGTAGCCAGAAGGCAGACTGCCCCCCCCTGGCAAAAGTGCTGGCCCCCCTGAGAAAATTTGGCTTCATATGCCTCAGTTAAGCTGGTGCCCCCTAGGTTTTTCCTGCCCCCCCCCCTTGACAAACAATCCTGGCTACGCCTCTGAACACAAATTACAAGAGCAGGTCTACTCACTGAATAAACATATGCCACTGTTGTAGCCAGCATAATGAGAAGGTCCATGTTAGCGGCTTTATGTTTGAGAGCCTTGTATGCTTGCTTGTAAAAATTACGACCACCAACGAACTAAAAAATATAAAGATTATAGAGGTAAAATGCACATGTACTAACGTTAACCACTGCTAAACACTGTTCCACCAACACACCACCACCAAGACACCCACCACCAAGACACCCACCACCAAGACACCCACCACCAAGACACCCACCACCAAGACACCCACCACCAACAGTGAACACACCAACCACCAATACACCACCAACACACCCACCACCAACAACAACACACCAACAACAACACACCCACCACCAACAACAACACACCAACAACAACACACCCACCACCACCCCACCACCACCAACACCCCAACACACCCACCACCAACAACAACACACCAACAACAACACACCCACCACCACCCCACCAACAACACACCACCACCAACAACAACAACACACCCACCACCAACACACCCACCACCACCCCACCAACAACACACCACCACCACCAACAACACACCCACCACCAACACACCACCACCACCAACAACACACCCACCACCACCCCACCAACAACACACCCACCACCAACACACCACCACCAACACACCACCACCAACACACCACCACCAACACCCCAACACACCCCCAACACACCACCCCCAACACACCACCCCCAACACACCACCACCAACACACCACCACCAACACACCACCACCAACACACCACCACCAACACCACTACCACCACCACCAACTAACACACCACCAACAACACACCACCAACAACACACCACCAACAACACACCAACACAAACACCACCACCAACACCAGCATACCAACACAAAGACCATTACCACCACCAACTAACACACCACCACCAACACCACCACCAACACACCACCACCACCACCACCAACTAACACACCACCAACAACACACCAACACAAACACCTCTGTATAATCATACAAAATGAACCAAAACCCACTATCTGTTCACTTGAACTAACCTAACATACCTGTACAGGTGTACAAAGAACAAAATAAATCAAGTTCTCAAGAGATAAGCCAGCAATAAGTCTCACATGTGGGTCCTTGCCTTCTTTTTTAAGAATGGAGAATACTATCATAGCAATCATAATAGGAGCACCAAAAGTTAAAGACACAAAGAATGATCTTCTCCACCTGAAAAAAACCCAAATTAATTAAGCAAAAAAAAATATTAGAGAAAAAATATTTGTATCCCTGAGTATATTCACCCATTGCAGTACAAAGTGAGGGAGTGTTGTTCCACCTTGATGAGTGAAATATCTGGTGTTAGCCGCTATTATTGTTCCCAGTAGACCGCGAACACTCTGTTTTCAAATAGCCACCAGAAGAAGGCAGTTGGTTAGTTTGAAGCTTTCAGAAAACTGTCACGTGATCACACTGTTGTGTCTTCTCATGTGAAAATACAACGGCTCTGGTTATAAGCAGCTCAACAGTCAAGGACAGTCAAAATAAGTCGCTTCAGGTATTTAAATGAAGAACAACTTCGATCACAGTATCTGGATGATGAAAATACTTTTGTTCGTCTTTTGAAAGACGCATGAACTTTCGTTGAGATGTTTCAATGCTCTGCTCGTGTCGAGACGGTTGAGAGTAAACGAATAACAATCAAGGTGCGGTCGACCACTTCATCTCAGATTTCAAGCATGAGAAAATCGTATCACGTGATCAATTTAAGAAATGGTTGTTTTGTGGTTTACTGGGAACAATAGTATCTACTGTAGGCAACAAATAAATTAAAATGCTGAGTGACCTAGCCAAACTCACTTTCGTATTTCAGATTTTTGACCAACATGTTCACTGGCATTTTTTCTGTTTGCCAGTTCAGCTTCATATCCTAATGACTCCACCATTGCAATGATATCTCTGGGACCAAACTTCTCTGGTTTGAATGAAAACCGTCCTTTCATTGTTGCCAAGGAAACTGATGCTTGAGTAATGCCGTTCTTCTTCATCATAGTAGACTCGATTAAATGAATGCATGAGGCACATGTCAACCCTTTGATCTTAAAAATTACAATTGAAAAATTCAAATGTACTACAGTATACCACTAATACCAGTAAGCTGTATCACATAGCCAGGGCATACCACAAAACAAAGGATATGCATGAAAATGTCATTCCTGCATGTACATACATATACACCTCCGAGAGTAAAAACCCACATTTTTAGCACCTAAAGACAAACCCCCACCTCCACCCCCATCAAAATACTCACCATAAGCTCTATTTCAGTATTTTCTTCATTGTTGGCAAGAACTTCAGATTCAAAACCCATCTCATTGATATAAGATGCAATCTGATCAGAGGTTATTTGTGCTCCATTGTATTGTACTTCAGCCTTTTGTGACAACAGACCCACAAGAGCTAATACCACACCTATAGAAAATCATAATTACTACTCAAATCAGTAGAGTGAGACGATGTTTTCATCGCTTCCGAAGCAACAGTTTCGTTAATAACCGCAGATCAATTTCAAAGCAATCACAAGGTGTATTCTTATGTACCACGTGATAGCTTGTTTACGAGTTAACAATTGACGGTACCGAAAGAGATGGTGGTGATACATTTAACCACAATGCTTTGTGGCCTTAAATCAGCTCAAATAACAACTAAACATTGTTTATCATGCTAAGATGGACTAAGTAAGCAAGAACTTCATTCCTACCAAAGTTGATTGTTTTAAAACCCTATCTTACAAAATTTCTGCAAGAAAGAATATTTACTGCACGCAAAGAATTGTGGTTAAATGTACAAGTCACCATCTTTTTTGGCACAGTCAAATGGCCATTTCCCAAAAGAGTTGAAGACTGGTTAATAGCCCTAGCGTTCATAACCCGTCACCAGTCTTCGACTCTTTTGGGCAATGGCCAATTGGATTTTTATCACGTGGTACATGAGAATGCAGCCGTGCGTGATTGCTTTAATTATTGATCCGCGGTTAATAAAACTGACACTTCGGAAGCGATATTAGTAAAAAAATTATCCATGTCTCGCTCTACTGATTTGATTAGTATAAAGGCCTGGCCAAACGCTTTCAACATCGCATTCAACATTGTTGAACGATGTTGAATGATGTTGAAAGCACGAGTGGCCAAATGAATTCAACATCGTTCAACATTCATGAATGACAATTAAACGCGGGCTACCACAAAAGCTGGAATCGACAATATCCCGCATGGCTCTGTTCAACAAAGTTGAATGAAATTGAAATGAGGCGAAATGCGTTCAACACCTTTCAACATTTTGAGAACAATAGAAATGTTGAACGCGTGTTGAACGAAAATTTGAACATGTTCAAATTTCGTTCAACGTCATTAATTCAACACCATTCAACAACGTTCAACATCATTCAACAACGTTCAACATCATTCAACAGGGGTGGCCAAATGTTGAAAGCGTTTGACCAGGCCTTTAGTTGATTTAAAAACAAATAAACAAACTTTAACTTTTACAAACAAGTTCAAACCTTTTCTTACAGTACCTTGTTTTTTCATGAGACCTTTCTCAATTATTGACACGCATGAAGCACACGTCATTCCAGTCACTCTTATAAAAACTTTTGAAGTATGAGAAGAATTTTCTTCTTCGTTGTCTTCCAGAAAGACATCTGTAGACTTACTTCGCAGTCTAATTAATTCATCTAGAAACAAAATCAATAGATTATTTAGAACAGTGGCGAAGCCAAGCCCAGGACCACACCCAGACCATCCTTGTGTGTGTACATCTTCAGACTTCAAGCCCTTAGTATAGTCAAACGAGAACGCAAGTCATCGCAAGTTGGCAGTCACGCTATCTCAGCCAGCCGCTCTGAATAGTTTCCCGAAAATATCATGTACCGTGACAAAGTTAAAACTTGTTTAAAACACTCATGAAACCTTTATTTTGTTAATTTGGGGAGTTCGAACGACCGCCACAGAAATTCTGACTGACAACTTGCGATGACTTGCGTTCTCGTTTGATTAGGCTTCACACTATATTCATAATTTAAAACGGGCCAAACCACCGAACTGTACAAAGACGAGAAAAATTTCTGTCAAAGATGCGAATAAGAGTTGAAGCAACATATATGTAGGGATTAAAACCACAGTCCCTGGAATTAAGTTAAAACAAAGAAGGCTGTTGAGAGGACTGTGATAAGCTCGTTGTTTATTAATACACTCTTTACGTTTCTCTCTGACTCCTACGTTCTCTGTTTCGGCAGTATATCTAACCTCTAACCCAGTCACACCAGTGATCTAACCTTACTATATTTCGATTGTTGAGAGGACTGGTATTGAAAAATTTACCTCCACGCTCCACCATCTTGAATTTCTTCCGTCGCTGCGCTTATAAGCGCTTATAGGGCACTTATAAGCGCAAAAAAAACATATTTCCTCACTGCTTTCCTCATCGTTTAATCCTCATCAATATAATGAGGGATGACGGAAGCGCCTCACAACGTCTGCTCAAGGAGGGCCATCATGAATACTGATGAGGGACGTTTTAGGCTAATCACAGGCCGCCCAAGCGTACACCCTATATTCCTTTGTTATAAATAACTTTCGAAATCATAAATCATTCATTTTGATTTGTCAAAATGCTAAAATATTATAGTAAATGTTGAAATAAAGTTTATTTACCTCTCCTGCAAGGTGTTCTTGTCATTTCTGTATAGTACGGCGAAAATGTCACTGCTGAGTCAGCACAAATTGTTTACAACTCGTTTTGTGTAATTCTGTGACCACAGGTTCCATTGAGAATCAACCAGATGACACATGTATGTACAAACAAAGATCCTGTACACTTTGTAAGTTTAATTGCTTTGAAAATCCATGTATTTTAGGTTAAAATCACACAAAACGAGTTGTAAACAATTTGTGCTGACCCAGCACATGATGGGCAGCAGTGACATTTAATTTATGAAACTCACCGTACTATACAGAAATGACAAGAACACCTTGCAGGAGAGGTAAGTAAACTTTATTTCAACATTTACTATAATATTTTAGCATTTTGACAAATCAAAATGAATTGGCTACACCACTGATTTACAATGTAAACATTTAAAACTAAATGATGTATTATTATGCTTCTGTTTTGCAGTTCTGCTCAACTGTGTAGGTGACATTGATTTAAACTTATTTGATCATGGTACAGTACAGTAGCTCCCAAAATAATCGAAAAAGGAAAATTCAGGCACTTTCTGCCAGGAATTTCAGGCAATTTTGACATGTATTGCTGTGAAATGTTCCCCTAAATTTTTCAGGCAAAAATCTCTGCTCCCAAACAGAATTGGGCTGCTACACACATAAAAATGCCCAAGCTGTTACATACCTGCAAGCAAGTTGTTACAAGGCTGTTCAACAGGCTGTCACCGTCATGTGTTCGCACTGGCTGTCCCAGTCTGTTAACATGTCTGTAACAGGTTGCTGACAACTTGTAACAAGGCTGATGACTCCAACAGACTGATGACAAGTTGTTCCAACAACCTGTTACCGCTCTGCATTTAACAAGTTGTTAACAGGTTGATGCTAACAAGGTTGTAGCAGCTTCTTGAATGAACAGCATTGTTACAACTTGTTCCCAGCCTTGCTACAAGCCTGTTGTGAACACATCCTGTTGACAAGCTGTGAGATTTTTACGTGTGTACACCTAATTGCTCCAAAGAGTTGCAAGAATATATGGTAAGAATTGTAATAGATACCAGTATGCTAGTCAAGTTGGCTTATGTAGCTTGTTTTACTGTATACAGTACATGCAAACAATCATAGTTTTGTACCTTTATCCAGCTCAATTGATTCCAAGGTGTTTAATTTAGCAGGATCTATAAATGTTGTCTCATCTTCTGGTTTTATATTTTCTACTGATTTCAAAGAAGCATCAAACCCAGTGTCCTCAATTTCTCCAATCAAAGTCAAAACATTTGTTTTTGATGGATCAAAGACAATAATTCCGTCTTCATTACTCAATGAAACATTGATTGATATGACTCCTACTAGTTCACTCACATTGTGTTGGATTGTTTTTACACAAGAATGGCAGGTCATGCCCGTGATTTGAATGAATGCTTTCTTCTGCTGAGCCATTACATAGTTGTCCATCATTAATGTCTCTTTGTGTTAACAACTAAATATAACAAGCTAGTAATTGTACATTAATAAAATATTAGTTGAAATAACATATTATATATTATAATTGCATTGACAGAATAACCAAGAACATTTAAGGTTTGAACTATAGATAGTAGAAAATAAGAAAGACAATAATTATTATTTAAGTGTTTTTGGCATATATATTCGATCATTGAATCACCAATTTAACACATTTCCACCTAGGATGTCTGAGGGTTCTCTCTTTGATGAGTAAAATCATCTGGTGTTAGTGTAGTTTGTAAGGTGGGGGCATGGAAAAATTTACCCAACTGAAACAAAAAGTGCCTAATTTTGATATATGAAATACAATGTAATTATTATAGCCTGGACAATCTACAGAGTGGTGCTTAAGGGTGGTGGGGAGTGGTGGTTATATAGGTAGGTGGTGGTAGGTGGTGATGGGTGGTGGTTGATGGTTGTGGTGGTAGCTGATGGTTGTGGTGGTAGGTGGTAATGGTGGTAGGAGGTGGTGGCAGCTGATGGTTGTCAGGCGGTAGATGGTGGTAGGAGGTGGTGGTAGCTGATGGTTGTGGTGGTACATGGTGATGGTGGTAGGAGGTGGTGGTAGCTGATGGTAGCTGATGGTTGTGGTGGTGGTAGATGGTGGTGGTGTTGAACACTAGTCCACAATGCATATGCCTATGAACTGCAATCTCACTCAAAAACATCTTCAACCACCCCTGGCCACATACATTTGTTTCACAACGCACAGCAACACAATTGGGGAATGGATGACAGTGTAAAATATCCCTCCCCACACTTGAAGTACCTAGCATGTAATTTAATATAGCTGAGCTATTTGGTTATGTTTACTGTGGGCAAGTCAAATAATGAAATATTTCATTTGTTCTTTTATCCAAATTAGCTACATGAAATACCACTCCTTTATATGTAATGGACTTGCAACATCTTAAAAAGAAACAGGTTTTCTATTTGGCAGTATAGTTGCTCCTGAATATATACACCTGTAATTCTGTCTGTGAAAACTCGCACAATAGCTTGTCGACCCCCTGTTGAGCTTATCAGATCTGAGAAGTAGATTCAAAGTGGTTTAAATACTCATATGATTCATAATTGTTTATTTGATCTCACAAGAATTTCTAGAGAACCAATTGTAACTGGAATAAGACTATAAGGATAAGCTCTCAATTTACCAGCCACAATAGTCAACTTTCTTCTTTTTTTTTTAAATTTTCTTCTTTTTTTTATTTAATTATTTTCTTAAATTTATAACTTTCCAATTGTAACAAGCACAGTATAATACCGCTTCTCAACTTGCCTTCATGGGGGAAATGTCAATTCGGGCGATATCTCCCAGCCACTGTGTTACTTGTTGTATTCATGTGATAATGTTGTGGCAAAGCAAATAAATAAATAAGTAAGACAGGGTAATTGTGATTTGGAATCAGATTTGAGAAGCTCAGCGGGGGTTCGACAAGCTATCTTGCCTGAAATACTTGAAATTCAAAGATTCATTATTGGCTACTTTAAAACTGCTGCAATTAGGAAACTTGACTTCCTGGTTAAACAATACTCGTTCTACAAGAGTGACTTGTTTTTATGCACATAATTTAATGCAAATAGTTCTGTAAACATGTCGTCATTGTAAACATGTCGTCATTGAACCAAACGAAACGAACTGTTGTTTACGACGCTATGAGTCAGCCATATCGTGAAATAACAAGGTTTTCGAGGCAAGAAACTCCAAACATGATATATAGCTATCTTCCTCGCTAGATATTCCTGATTACAGCCTTGTTGTGAAAGCTTTGGCTTGATTTTGATGTCATATTCGGGTTCAGAGAAAAATTAAGAGCTTCTAACATATATTGCAACTTTAATTCACATCATGCTGCGCAACATTCTGCCGATTCAACGTCGTTTGGCAATTTGATTTCGTCGTTTAACTTCAGAATCTATCTAAGTGTAGATTATTTGTGAAGAAACTATCATCTTCCTAAGGTTTTACTGTAATTAAATTGTGTTACAGCGCGGAACGAGTACAACCGTATCATTACATAAGCTGAAAAATTCAGAAGTTTCGAGTGTCCACAGAATTGGATTTTATGTTCGAGTGGCAAGGACAAAGACATAAAACGTTTAGAAAATACAAATGAAAAATACAACTTCTTCGAATACGTCATTTTACGTGAAAAATGAATTAAGAGAAGTTACTGGCTCAAATTTACTTGATTCGAAACTTGCGACAAAGGCGTACTGATTCTGACTTGTCGATATGTCACTCGCGAACGTTACATACGAGAAATACGCCACTCACGAGTGTTTTTAGTTGCTAGTAAAATAATAATAGACCGTATCAAACACTTACCTTTTTAGCAGATATTCAGTAAAGAAATCAGAAATGGGCGTCTCGTTCATTCCGCTATAAAGTAAAACGATTGTCTGATCACATGATCTACGTTGTCTACCTTTATCCAATGTAAAGGGTGTTTTGGTTATCACGTGACCAGAAACAGCCTCTCACAGCTGCGCACGCATGCTAAAAGCTATCATGTGATATATTGAATTTCCCGAGTAAACATGACATCATTTACGTAAAATAGACTGAAATTTGGCCAAAAATTTTAATCATTTACATACCGTAAAATACACTGAAATAGAATTGAATGATATCGCTAGTGCGTGAGCTATCATTTCCTTCAAATTATGAAGCTTAACCAACTATTAAAACCACCATCTGATTGGACAACCTTTCTAAACGAAACCTCACCCCCATACCACCCCCCGGAAACCCTAAACCTAATCACGCCCCCCGGTGAACCTAAACCTAACCACAACCCTCCGGAAAAATGTGTCTCCTCCACAACAACTCCCGGCCACAACACCCCTCTAGGATTTTTAGCTTTATGTGTTCAAGTTTAACATCCCGCTTGTGGGATGGTTTTATTAGATGGTTAAGCTTCATAATTTGTAACCGATGATACCTCGAGCCCTCAGTGTGTATGTTAAACTATCGGGGGGGAGGCGAAAGGCTCCATATACAGGGGGGTCGAGGGGTTGGGAAATTTGAATTGCATTTTCTGATAATTTGACACGTTAGTCAACTCATGAAACAAAAATCAATTTTACATGCAAATATCCTACGGGGCCAGAATCAGGTATTTGAGTCACTCTTGTTATCCACCACCATTTTCTGATAGTTTGACATCTAGTCAACTCAAAAGAGGGGGCTTACTTTCACTTCAATTCAGCAAGGTGTGACTGGGGGTGTGTGACTGTGAAGAACGGTCATAAATTATCATAATTAAAATTTGTCTTGAAAAACATGGCTTCTTTGCGAGTTGGAAGACATGTGTTAAATGTCTTTGAATCGCGTACATTTTGTTCTTGTCTTCCTATTTTGAGCAGGAAACCTTGTCCTGTTAGGAATATTCACATTGCTCGTCAACTGGACGCAGGTATAAATTGAATTGATATTTTTTTTAAATGAATAAATTAGAGAAAGCCAGAACAGCAAGTGAGCAAGGTACAATGACAGGAATGACAATTATTTCATCTTCAAGCTTTGTGCGAGAGAGTTGGATTTCTCCAAAAGGATGCATTAATACTTATTATAAACGACGTTATTCACTGGCTATCAAAGCTTAGCATATCAAAATATAAGCAATCTGTTAGATCAATATGTTTTCAGAAATAGACTATAAATCAAAAGTTTCATTAATATTTCATAAAACTCGAGGCATAATAGTCATTCAGCAAGAAGCTAGGATATGTGTTTGTTCCTAAAATGTAAAATCAAGAAGAACTAGCACACAGTACTTCAGTATCAACTGAAGTACTGTGTGCTAGTTCTTGAATGTGGAAAATACGGTATGAACATATTTGTACCGAGTACAAATGTCATAATGTATATGGTACATGTACAAATTGTACATATTTTGTGACTTGGTATCAAAAGTAAACTTAAATTTAAGTTTAATTTTGATACCAAAATACTATTTTTAACTCTGATGAAAGGCTTCACTCAAAACACCAGTATTTTGTTATCAAAACTAATCTCGGCAGTTTATCAGCTTTTCACTTTAATAAATTGGACAAAATTATCTAATTCATTAATTTAGAACGAAAATTCTCAAAGGACCATGAATGGGTAACATTAGAAGACCAGGTTGGGACTATTGGCATTTCAGACCATGCACAAGTAAGAACTCTATTTATAAAAATATTTCTGAGAAAAATTTCTAAGTTTTGAAGTGGGATTCAGACCTCTCAAGTCTCCCGGAAACTGGGAGACTCCTGGTTTTCAGTAAGATCCCCCGGTGTCCCAGTCAGCCATATAATTCTCCCGGCAAGTTAAATTATGAATTGACAACCCAATATGATGATACAAAGAACTTTTTGAAATTTTTGTCTTTCACAACCAGAAAATTTTCGTTTTTGTAACACCCGAGTCTTGTGAATCCCACTTCCATGTGAATCCTGGTTTCACCGGAGACACCCGGTTTTCAGCAAGATTAACTTTTGTTAATACACTTATGCATTATCACACGAATCTCCAGTTTTTTGGGCTTCCTTTTCAAAAATCTCCAGGTTTCTAAATTCCTCTAGGTTGAGAGGTCTGGGGATTTGAACTGACAACCTTCTGATTACTGATGGGATGCTCTAACGATTGAGTTACTAAGACTCAGATGCTCGGATGGGTTGTAAGGGTGTTGGTGACAGTGGTTAGCACACGTTGCTTTTGACAGTGGTTAGCACACATTGTTTTAGAGTTTGGTTCCTGCTGAATATAATGCAGTTATCATTGATATTAAAATTTCACTTTGGCTGCAATATGTGATAGTGCTTTCAGTGCGACTCCACCAATTAAACAGTGCATGTTTTTCTCTGGGTACTCTGGTTTCCTTCTGTAGTAACACTGGACAAATGAGGGATGGCCATTCTCCATTGACCAGGGAGAACAGTTCATTTAGATGCAACTGAATATTGGTTTAGTCCAGCATATTTTGTCTGTTTTTGTAACACAATTACAATGTGACTATATAATGTATTATTTTAATCATTTCAGACTCTCTTAGGAGATATTGTTTATGTTGAGCTGCCAGACATTGGCAAGGAGATTGAGCAACATGGTGAGACATATTGACATGTATTACAAGTGCATTTACCTCTACTTACAAAATAAAAACATACCACACCATTTATTTCCTAGAATGCATTTTATTTTTCATGTTGGTTGTAGTTACTGAAAACCTCTTTGTTTTTATAGATATTTTTGGTGTTGTTGAAAGTGTCAAAGCTGCAAGTGATTTACACTCACCAGTCAGTGGTGAAGTGGTTGAGGTTAATGAAGCTTTGCAAGAAACTCCAGATTTAGTTAACAAAGAACCTTATGAAAATGGTACATCTATATATTACTATGCTCAGAGTTAATATTCACCAACTAATTCTCATACTCATTTTTTTCCACATTACATATAAATTGTTATAATTATATACAGCCTGGCTTTGAAGGCCCAATACCACAACTAATTGCTGTATAAAGTTAAATACATTTTACTCATACGGTAGCTATATTAATCAGTACCAGTGGTGTGGTGGCAAGGGAGACCCAAGCAGGGGCACCAAAATTTAACAAAATAAACCAATTTCTTTTTTAGCTAGGTCAGATCCAAATTACAGCAGTTTCAGGTGATTCGCGACCACCAGATGTAAAAATTTGTGGTGCCAATAGTTGTTTTTGACATAAAAGAGTGATTAGTAAAACCACCGATACCGGTCCACGGATGTCCGAAAGAAGATCAAGGCTGTTTTAAACCAATATTAGTGAGATCTGAATGAGAATAGGCTGTTTAATCAGATAATATATACTAAATAACGTCAAAACGCGTGATTTGGTAACCACTCCATGTCAAAAACAACTATCATGCCAAGAACTTTTACATCTGGTGGTCGCGAATCACCTGAAACCGCTGTAATACTGTATTTAGATAATGGGCCTTTGCCTGAATAAATTGTGTAGATGCAGTCATACGATTAGAAAAATCTATGCCATATTGCTGCTGTACTAAAAGAATGTGTTTGAATTATTTAAAATGATTATTGATAAATTATTATATTGAGTTTCAGAATTATAATTGTATACTCACTTGATGGTTGCACTTTTTATGTTGCTGTTTCCTGATCTCTAATATCGTCTTTCTTTCAAAAGGTTGGATTATGAAGATAAAGTTATCTGACACTACACAACTCAATGAGTTAATGGATGAAGAAGCTTACAACAATTATGTACAAGAGAGCGAAGATGAATAATTTCTTAGCTCGGGTTGTTCAGAACTGCACAGTTAACAATCCTACACTTCATGTAAAATATATTCTAAAACAATGCAAAGCTAACACTGATTAAGTATTTTTTTGTACTGTACTGAAGGGTACTTAGGTGTTTATATTAGAGGAAATGTTATTTGCATTTCAAAATACATGTACTGTAGTGGACCAGGTAAGTGCCCATCTTCAGGCAAGCAATTTTCCAGGCTATTTAACCAATGAGAATTAATGTATTTTGATCCTCAAACTGGATATATTTAGACTTATACTGTATGAATGCAGGCACATTTTGCTGGTACACACGTAAAAACGTGCAAGCTGTTACATACCTGCAAGCAAGTTGTTACAAGGCTGTTCAACAGCCTGTCCCAGTCCGTTAACATGTCTGTATCAGGTTGTTGACAACTTGTAACAAGGCTGATGACTCCGACAGACTGATGACAAGTTGTTCCAACAACCTGTTACCGTTCTGCACTCAACAAGTTGTTAACAGGTTGATGCTAACAAGGTTGTAGCAGCTTCTTCAATGAACAGCATTGTTACAACCTGTTAACAGCCTTGCTACAAGCCTGTTGCGAACACATCGGATCCTGTTGACAAGCTGTGAGATTTTTACATGTGTAGATGTAAAAGGGAGAGCTTTATTTATATGACTACATTTGGGTGCAGTTTAATATTAACCCATAGGATTGCTCTCCATTTGACAAGCAAAATCATCTGGCTGAATAAAAGATAGAGTAAACCAAAAAAGAGACCATTTTTACTATTAAATTGCTAGAGGTATAAATGACAACACATAACAAGATGACATAAATTAATTTTATTATCCTTCCTTGTCTGCCACAGTATGTAATACAATCACTGCACAAAATGTGAGCTTTACATCATCCACTCCAGAATTTCAAGAAAAACTTGCATTGATTTTGGAGTTTCATAATCTCAATTTTGCACAGACATGTAAAACTATCTAACAACATTTACAAAGTTAGGACAAGCAAACAGTATTTTATACTTTAATTATTATATACCAGTACTGTAATAAATTATTACTTATTATTTAGGGTACATATTATATGAACCCGGTACGCTAAATAATGACTATATATTTTTATTGATGCAGTATTAATATTAATCTACATCACAGATACAGTATGTCCAATCACGTGTCCAATCATCGATGAATTAATAAATATTTTAAAACAGAAGTTTACGTACAGCATCGGCTACAGCTGGTGATAAATTCAAAGACTTGATTTCTGCCTCAAACTTCTTTTTGGAACCATGTTGAGCAAGGTAACCATTGAGGTGTGCAGCAGCTGTAGACTCCTTCAGCTCGTCTGGAGTTAGGTTTAACATTTTTAAAATATCACGATGGTTGCGCAGTATATATTTCTGATGATAACTACATAATCAAAATTTGGGGGGGGAAATTATTTATAATTTTTAAAATTTTAATGTTAGACTAATATTGGAATCTTAACACAATTGCCAATATTCTGTCTTAAAGAATAATACAATATAACAAAATAATATAACAAAATAATACAGTGAAGTATTAGAAGTGAAGAAAATAGGTAATTAAAAGCTTTGTATAACACATCATTTTAGGCCTATTTTTTGCTCATGTAAAAAAAAGAAATATTTTTAAACAAGAAAGGACTTACTCTTCAGCATCATAAAACACTTCAGCAGGTAGAATTTCTGTCACAATTTTTTTCTTAATCTTCCCCTGTTCCATTTTTGCACTTTCTTCAGCCAATTTCTTTTGCTCTTCATTGTGATAAAATATGACAGATTTGTACTGGGATGATTTACGAATGGTCACATCATGGTTGTCCCAGAATACTCTCAATAAATTACTGTAGTTGGTTACTTTTGGATCATATTCTACTTGAAAGGTCTCAGTGTGGTCACCTCTACAAAGTTGAATGTAATCACTGTAGTTAAGGGACAACACAGTAGACATTATGCATGAATCAATTCTTCCTGTAACCATCCCCCCCTGGGCAACGTTGGGGACAATGCAGAAAATCAAATCCCGGGGGTGGGGAATTGTTTTATTAATTTTATCCCGGGGGTAAAGGGCGGGGATGCAAGGAGGCGTTGGAATCTGGTAACTAAAGTATTCCGTATTCAAAATGGCGACAAATTCATTGAAAGATTTCTCAGGTTGACTGAAAAAAGTGAAAAAATCTAGAGCTCAAAGGAAGCAGCAACACAAATGAGCCACTGTTTAAGTTGGTTTACGTTTGGTGTTAGAATGTGTTTAATTATACATTTGTTTGATGTTAAAACTCGTGTGTTTTTGTATTAGTTTTTCAGCCTTGCCCCGGGGTGGGGAATTGTCAAATTTCAAAGTCCCAGGGGTGGGGAATTCGCCATGAGCTTCATAAAAAAATACAAATCCCCGGGTATTGCCAGGGGGGGGGGATGGTTACAGGAAGAATTGATCCATGCATTATATTACATATTGATAAATATATTTTCCTTCTCTATTAATTTTAATTCACTTATAGTGTACTCATTTTTTATTTAACTCGTTGCTGCCTATGTTGACCAAGGGGTCTCTCTTTCATGAGTAGAATCAAAGTAAAGCAGAAATGGGTTAATGTAAAATTTTTTGTACAAATAAAAATTGCACCTGTGTTAATAATATGGAATTTCAGGGGGCACTGACACCACACCCCCCCCCTGGAAGTGCCAGAGAAACCTGTGCTTCCACGGGAAGCGGTCAAGCGGAAGTTGCTTCACTACATTCATTTGATATTTGTTGTCAACTTCCTGTTTTAAGTTTGATTGGCTACTGAACAACCAATAGGAAATGATTAGCCAAACACCAATCAAAAACGAAGATAGGCAACTGAATCAGTCACTGATATAACTATAAGCTTATAGTGCCCTGCTTACTGTATAATTTAGACGAATATTTCTGACTCCATGACATTGCAAATATTAAACACCCGGCAGTCCACTCTGGTTTTTAATTTTTTATACCACTTTGTATTAAATCTGCCTACAGCAGTGTCATATTGTCCACAATTGCCAAATTGTCTGGTTCTTCAGTTTTTTAATACAAAGAGCAACAATTTTCGTGAATTTCAGCAGCATACTTTTACTTCCATGTTTCACGTCTTGATCATTTATACAAAAAAAGTCAGTGCTGTACGTACAAATAACGAATCATTCTCAGTTTTATATATTAAGATGTGATAAAATCTACTCACAGACTTCGATAAGTAGGATTCTTTTTCTTTCCTCCGGTGTAGCCCACTTTGGTTTTGACAATCCCCTCGACACAGCCAAACTGTGCTTCGGGGTGCCAAAATCACGACATGGCGAACGTTGCTGCGAGAGTCGTCTTCACCATGTCGTTTCCACTCATCATGCTACTTGCCTTCTGTCCAGCCAACACTGTCGTAGGGACTTTACGATTAAGTGCTCGTGATAAAAATGTTAGAACCGACGACATGAAAGGGAAAGCAAAATATACGATCCCCACAAAGGCAATTGCGTCAAGATAAATTGATTTCATAACATGACGTATGACTTCTCAACTGGGATCACAAGCGCAACACATGCACATCATCAAAGGCGGCAGAACTGGTCCCACCCGGTCCCACCCACTGATCTGGTCCCACCAGCCTAGACATAGGCTTTTCCGTGGCTGAGCTGTGGCCTATGGGACTGGGAACTAATTTCGCTTCATGACGTAGGCAGAGTTAATGCTCCGGAAAAGCCTAGTAGATTTGCCAAATCCCAGATCATTGTATTTGTTCATTTTTCTCACAGTTACAAGTCTTACAACCATCGGCATCGAGCCACCACTTAAATATCAAATCTATATTTTACAACCATAATATTAAGTTAAAATTATATTCAGCAATTGTCCTCTGATCGATTCAATTCAACTTCACGCTCTGGATTCGACTCAACTTCACGCTCTGGATTCGACTATTAGACACATGAAAATATGACATCTTTCAAGCGTAAAAATACTCCTGGCAAATATATTACCATTTCAGAATCATCTTCAGAGAAACGTCAACAGAAAATCATGAAGCATTGGCCACGCATGTGGCGAACGTTTACATTTATACACTCACGAGTTCACCTTCATTTGACATAAAATGCATTCGATTCGTTCGGGAAATCAAATAACTTTCACAGAATGCCAGGAATACTCGATTTATATCGTAAATGCTTCAACAATACCTTGAACTTCCATTAACTCGACAAAAATATCAATAACTTGAGATTTGGCGCCACCAACTTTGAGAATCTAGAGTGGGGCAGTTTTGGGGCAGTTTTGATTGGGAAATCTACTAGGCCTTATATTTCCCGTTGTCTCTCCCCAGTCCTTTCGGCCCAGGCCCCCAAATAGGAAATAGAAGGCCTAGGTCTAGGCTGTGGTCCCACCACTTTCGATCTAAACCGGAAGTCAGGATAGGTCATTGAAGGGCATGTACTGGGGGGGGAGGACCACTCAATTCTTGAAACACTGACCCTGTTTTACACAGCATTGAATAGTTTTGTCATTTTGTGTCCTTGTTTTTGGACTATTATTATAAACAGCAAGAAAAACCTACCTTGTGTCAGACTAAATTACTGGTACACACAGACCTTGTTCCAGACTAGTTGGGTTTTAATATATTAAAACAATTTGACAACTTGCCCTGATTTTCTATGAAATAGACATAATCATATTACTAATTCTAAGACATTACAAGAATGTTAAACTCAAACAAACATATACGTACTGTACTGTATACTTAAAAGTAATTGAGCTATTTAATTTCAGTTCTTACATAGCTTGGCACTTTCCTACAATTACCGTACTAGCTACCATGCACTAAAGTTGTTAGCAATTATTTAGTAACTCAAGTAACAATTCTTCAGCTGCTACATATGGCCAAAGAATCTCTAAGTTAGTTATTATTCAAAGATGTCTAAACTACTTCTTCCACAATTAACTGTTTTTTCATGTTGTTACAGATTAAAGAAGGCGGGCGGTTTGTGGATCCCCTTCTAACTCCCGGTTGATTTTGCGCTGTCTATAAACAAGGTACGCAAGAATGACGGTTGTGATTGCAAACAGAATGGCAAAACTAGCAGCAACCCACATTCTTTTCTTCATGCTGTCATCATTTTTGTCTTTTGCTGAAATGAGACATTTCAAAAAAACAACCATTAGTTTTTCTTTCACATCTCATCATCTTAAACATTGTACCAAAATTACCAACAGTACATACTGTACCATCATTATATATCAAGATTGTGACACTGGCACTTACCAGGTTCTTTAGTTGTCATAGGTTGAGTTGGACTGGCATGTGTTGTTGGTGTAGTTGTTACAATATGAACACTATTGGTTCTATTTGTTGGCCTTGCAGAACTTCCTGTCACATTTGTAGAGCTGGCTGTTGTATTTTGACTGGCAGTGGCTGTATGTATTGGATGGACTGTTTGGGTATTATTTGGATTTTGTGGGATAATCGTACTATTAAGTGGCACATTTGAACTAGTAAGTGGTACACTGGAACTGGGTTGTATAATATGTGTACTTGTATTGACAGGTACATGTACTGGCAAAACACTTGTTGAATTAATACTTGAGTTGCTCGTAGGGTTGTTGCCGACGGTGCCTGTTAAATAAGAACAAATAAACTCTTTTTTAAAAAGTGTTGTGTGCTGTGTAGGCAGTGTGGAAGAACAAATAAAAAATGTTGAAAATGTTAAAGTACTGGAAGGTCTAATTTTTTGAGCAGTAACATCAGCCTCTTGAAATTTTCACAAACACTGTTTTTAACTTTGTATTGGTTATCTAAACTCTATGAATATAAAATAGGCAATGTTTGTCCATCTCCACCAGAGACAAGTCTATTATTCTGAAATTGACATTATTCTCACCTGATAGGTTGCTTAGTTACAACTTTTGCCTACAACTGCTCACACCATATCTACAACAAAAATTGCGTTGTGTAAATCAAGCCTACAGCTTGCCCACAACTCTTGTAAGCAGGTTGAATGCAACAGTTGTAGGCAAAAGTTGCACCATCTAAATTGGCCTTTATAGTACCTAAGTCAACAACTGGAGTTAAGACATCACCAGATAAATGTTCAGAACAACTTGGCTTGGAGGTCAGGTGGGGGGGGGGGGGGGGTAGGATGACCATTGATTCTACCAGAGACACCTTTTTACCATAGGAAAGAGGTCCAGGTCCACAATAGCCAATACATTTATTGGGACACAGGATAACAATTATTTTAATAAATGAGAAACAGAAACCGTGTACAAGAGAAAAAATGAATAAGATCCAAATTGGTATTTCAAAAAGTGATGGGAAATGAGACCAAGAAATTTTTGCTGCTATGATTTTGGAAATAAAGAGATTGAACAATGGGATTCGAGATTTCTAAATAACAAAGAAAACCTATTGTGGACCCTCTATGAACTTCCCCTAATTTATACATGGCTCAGCCTCTGAGAAGCTTCCCCCTCCCTCCCATGGAATGACTGCACTTTAAAGGTCTGTTTATATGGAGGCGAGTTACTCGGTTAGCCGAGTTACCCGGTTTGCCAGGATAAACTTTACATTCTGTTTATATGAAAGTGAGTTACCTGGGGGGGTTGTAATATTTGAGATGATTCTCGTCAGTGAAAGTAAAATGAAATAACGAATATAGAAAATTCATCCCACTATGCCGAATTACCCGGGTAAAAGTGTTCACATAGGGAAATATTTATCCCACCTTGCCAAGATCCCAGCTGCCAGTACTGAGTTCTCACCAGGCCGAGTTACCCATCTGTTTCATATATAAAACATTGTAGGAAAAACAGAGTCTACTGACTGGGAACTCGCCATGTGCCAAGTAACTCGGCTGGCCAATAACAGGCCTTAAATATGGAAAAAGATGTTGCAATAGCAATAACCAAATGATTGCTAATGTAACATGAGATGTGCAGGCAGGAGCAATATCTCACATAATAGAGATGTTTTAAACTATTAAATCTAAGCACTTTCAAGTACAAAATAACGTAAGCACTTGAGTAATATGTTCCTCCAAGAAAAAAGATGAATGAATTTCCATGAAGTATGACCTCAATTTGAGCGAAGACTAAAACCTCTTACAACTTGAGAATCGAAAGTAGAATTAGAAAAAAAATATCTTAGTAAACGAGTTTAGTGATATAGACACACTTTATAATATGGAATAAGGACTTCTATATTCATGAGTTTTAGATTAAAATATCTATCTGTTGTTAACAAAAGGTCTTCGACGAGCCACGAGGTTAATGCTATCCATATAAAGCTATAAACCGCCAAAATCAGACAACGGTGTTCAGTGTTTTATAAGCCTGAAGACGAGTCTTTAGTATTTTATATTCTGGCTAACGCCAGACGATTTTATTCAGCACAGGGAGACGTCCAGGCCTCAAAGCGTTTAATAAAAACAAGCTACGACCATCTGGCCTAACTTACCTTGAACAAGATGAAGTAAAGCAAACGAAAAGAGAAGAACAACACAGGAGTTTAGTCGAGAAATACACAGAGCCATTTCTGTCAAATACCTATAATTTAATAATTATCAAATTTACTCAGTTTATTCGGAGCAAATATGGAACTATTTAACGCACACGAAAATCAAACCGTTTAGTTCCTCCTTTTCACATGTACCTTTGCCGAGAAAACTTTCGATTTAGCGAGAAAATTCTTGACTATTGCAGCACACTTCCTCAGTTCAGATCAGTATAGAGTTCCGCTTTGCAAGAATCAAAATACAGTACTACTGCTGAATGTTGCAGCAGCAATGACGCAATGAGAATAGGCGAATTCAGGGCGCTCTAGCGAATTTCAGGGTATTGCGTGCGCATCGTTTTACAAAGAAATTGGCGGGTTCTTGGCGGGCTCCTCGCAAAGCAGACTTAATTAAGGTAGTTGCTAGCAACTGAGCAAGCCAACAAGTCAACAACAGCAGAATAACAGTGTTATTATATAGTCCGTTTCAGCTTGCTATTGAAATCCGATACGTATAATTGAAATGAACATTCCGAACTTACGTTGCAATGTTCCGAACTACGTTGCGAGGTAGATACAAATTTAAGTCGGCAATGTGTTTCTCCTTAACCAAGTATCTATTATTAAATTCTATACAACAAATAATCTTCTTCTCCGTGATTTTACCAAAGGAATTCAGTTCAAAGCTTATTAAATTCGAACTTCACGACGAACTTCACAACGAACTTCGCGAACTTCCGTACCAACAAACGAATTTCAAAAGCAAGCTGAAACTGACTATAAACATCCAGAAACTGTATGTTTACTTTGTTTATTATAAACAGTATGTTTACTTTGAGTGGAGCTTGCCAGTTTTTTTGAAAAACGATGCGCGCGCAACACCCTGAAACTCGTCTAATCATTTTTCAAAAAAACTGAACATACTGTTTAAAATCAACAAAGTACAGATACAGTTTCTGGATGTTTAACACTGTTATTCTGCTGTTGTTGGCTCGCTAGCAAGTCTGTTTGCCATTGCTTACTTTGTGAGCCCGCCAGGAGCCCGCCACTAGTCTTTTGCAAAACGATGTGCGCGCAATACCCTGAAATTCACTTATTGATAAATCAGCGTAATCTCTCGTTATGTATGATGATATATGACATACAACTAAACACAGTTCTATGATGTATTGCATCATACGCGTGGTTTTTTTTAACTAATTCCCAACCGGAAACCCTA
The DNA here is from genome assembly GCA_035771165.1 of Paragorgia papillata. NCBI lineage: Eukaryota > Metazoa > Cnidaria > Anthozoa > Scleralcyonacea > Coralliidae > Paragorgia > Paragorgia papillata. The sequence continues at coordinate 3,992,440 of JAWNZC010000025.1, read as the reverse complement.
AACCTAACCACAACCCCCCGGTGGCCCTAAACCTAGAGACCCCGACCAGAACCCCCCTAACATCCCACATGTGGGACAGTCGTTGCACGCGTATGATGAAATACATCATAGAACTCGTGATCATACGTAACGAGAGACTATGTTGCAATAAATTATACTTCTTGTGAAATACCATAGAAGATTTTCTCTAGCCTGCGCAGCAAGCGTTTCTCTAGTTTTTTTCTGCCAAAATAGTTACTTAAAATGTGGATGTGTATTCAGTTTTGTTTGTTTGTTTGTTTGTTTGTTTGCGTGCATGTAGGGGAGAGGGGGGTTGTTGGGGGGGGGGGGGGGGGGGGGGGGGAGGGGGCTTTGTTAGGGGGGTTGTTGGGTAAAGAATTTAAAGCGAAAGGGAGGCAAGTTAGCGCACAATTTGGTACGGAGAGGAGTTCAACAATTGTGGGAATTTTGCGCACGTGTTGACTAAAATACACGGGCCTAGATTAACTACAAAAATATCAAGAATAGTACATATATATGTGATTAAAATAAACAATACAATTAAACAAGCATAGCACAGTAAGGAAAAAAGTATTGATGTGTCGAAACGCAATATAGAGAATACTGCTATGGTCTTGAGGAACAATATAGCTATGAAGACAAAAATATGGATGCATGTGGGATAATGTAATCTACTATTTTGGGTAGCCATAGCTAGCTCCCCCGCAGTCGTTCTTAAGGGAGACGGTCTCGCTAAGAACGACTGCGGGGGAAGCTACGGTAGCCATGGAATATTCTCATAATTCTAACTCTATTAGAATCAATTAGAACTGGAATATAATTCAAATAGTTGTTTTCTGTTGGAAGTCTCCAGTTTTGGCGATCACCGTTTAGCACAAACGTTTTCAAAGCAAAAAGCATAAGGATGTTCGAGAATATGTAATTTATGTTGGGTGTTCACCACCACGCAATATTCTCGTAATTTTGAATCAACTAGAGTCTGAATTCGATTAGTTCTTAATTATTTTAAAAGTTTCCAGTGTAACTGTTCGCGATCACCATACCTTCGTAAAAAGAACAATCTAAGTTTCACAGGTGTGATAAATTATTTAAACCACCTGGCTGTGACGTAACTAAATAATGTTGGGATCTTCACAAAGGCACAGTTCGTACGATTCTGATATAAAAACTAATAATTTCAAGTGGCAGGCAACAAGGAAAACCCGGAAAAACCCCACACAAATTACTAGTGGGAAACGTCTAGTGATTCAATGACCAGATTGACTCGTGAAAAACAGACCCAGGATTGGTTTTGTCAAGAGAATTGATAAATTCAAAACGCGATAGTTTATGATCTCGTCGTCAATCTTTTGTTTTCTTATGGTAACAAGTTTAGCAGGATTGCCGTTTCCAACGAGAGCTTGTGATGCGGATAAGCACGCAAATGGGTGCAGTGTTCCACTGGGGATTGATACTCCATTTAAAGAAACATTCACCAAAGCTTGTAATAAACACGACGTGTGTTATGGATGTGTAAGTTATTAATTACTCGTTTCACTTGAACGACAAAAAATATTTAACCGGTGTTTTGTTATTGTCGATTGTAAATATGTGGTTATTAATGAGGCTATGGGCACAACCGTTGAGTTTAATTAACATTTTACTGGAGAAGGCACACGAAACTAGCATAGGCCAAGTCCGCGGCCTCTCTTTTTCTGGTGGCAGGCGGACTTGGAGCAAGTCTACTATACCATGCATAGTCAATCGAGATATGGTCTGGAAACTCAGCTAAAGTCTTTGGTCTATCTTTTTGTTCGCCTTTATGCAGTTTTGTGCACGGTGTACGGTCACTGAACACATTGTATTTTAGTATAATGAGCGAATTGTCCAATAGCAACGTTTCAGTTCAACACTCAACCGTGCTATTTAAATATTAACAAACCTAAAACAAAGGATGTGCACGGTGTAAGGTACGGTTCAACATAAAATCCCAGCTCCTATAGATCGTTTTCATCTGACGTCACGGCGGCCATATTGGTGAACCAAAACAATGAAATGGCGGCCATATTGGTGTACGGTATGGGAATTGGCTCTTTCTTATTCAAATATTTTGTATTGTTTCACCACCCCAATGGGGCCACCGATCACGTGAGTGAAAACGATCTATAGGCGCTTTGAATTTTGCCGAGTTTCCCTGACTATGACTATACAGTGCACGGTTTCAACCAGTATTGTAAGACTTCGGTCTGGACTTGACGTCAGAAATTATACTCGTCAAGACTGAATTCGCCCTCGGCTAAATAAGACTCAGTAGACTTAGGTAGTCACTGGTCAGGAGTTGAGGGTTCATACCAAGTCCAGGTCAAGTATAATTATCCAACAATGCAATTATTGTTCAACTTACAACAGTTAAGATGAGGTAATTCGGGCAACATTTTTTCTTCAACATCCAACGTAATTTTGTTGCGGTTTCAAGTTGAAAAGCGTTGTTGCACATATTACCTTGCGTGATTACCGTATTACATGCATGATGATGATGATGACTTTATTTATACACGCTAACCCCGTCAACACGAGCTGATTTCCACGAGGGTGGGTGGTAATACGTACAACAACGCTTTTCAACTTGCAACACATGTTGCCCATATTAGCTACCTCACCTTACAATAGTTACAACAAAATCGTTCCGTATCATTACCGTAATTGTTGTCAAGTTTTAACAGACTTGAAATTCTTATGGCGTTACCGTTTGCAACAAATTGATTGCCATGTTGTATGGATTTTTTTGCGCAACAACGTTGCGTTAAAAAAACGTTTCGTGTGTTGTTTTAAGTAATACGGGCATTTTTCTTCAACGTGCAACACACGTATTGTGCAACGCACGTATTGCCACCCACGTTAAACATTGTCACGCAACAATGATTGGGTGCGTTGCAAGTTGAAGAAAAATGTTGCGCGTATTACCTCACCTTTACTTTCTGATACGTCAGCGTGATTTCTTTTTAGGGATATCACTACGAATGGTCACGTGCTGACTGTGACGCATCCTTCCTTCGCGACATGAAACTCTTGTGCAAACCACGCATCTTGTCACGCAAGAGACGCTTCATTGAGGCGTTTATGGAACTCTGGGATTTTTTTCGCGGCATTAGCAAGGAAGAAAAGCGATGTCGGATGATGGCTGATATGTACTATGACGGTGTGAGAATGTTTGCTGAATCACATTTTGAAAAAATGGATAACACTTACTGTAACAGTACTTGCGCTAAAATCCACGCCAGTCCTTTTATTCCTCTTAGAACGTAAAAACCGGCAATGAAAAATAAACTATAGTATTTATACAGTGCAAGAGATGCTAATCTGTGTGCAGGTTTATTAGTTGTTTATAAACAGAAACTAGATCAGTCTACTTTGTACAGTACAAATAGTCATTCTGAGCCGCTACAAATGATAAAAAACATGATGACCTTAATAGCAGGGACAGATACAAGGGTTTTCAGATTTTTTCAAGGTCAGTCAGTCAGTTGGTCGGTCAGTTGGTCGGTCGGTCAGTCAGTCAGTCAGTCAGTCAGTCGGTCAGTCGGTCAGTCGGTCAGTCGGTCAGTCGGTCAGTCGGTCAGTCGGTCAGTCAGTCAGTCGGTCAGTCGGTCAGTCGGTCAGTCGGTCGGTCGGTCGGTCGGTCGGTCAGTCAGTCAGTCAGTCAGTCAGTCAGTCGGTCGCTCAATCGGTCGGTCGGTCGGTCGGTCGGTCGGTCAGTCAGTCAGTTGGTCAGTCCGTCGGTCAGTCAGTCGATCCACTGGTTAGTCAGTCACTGATGGGGATGAGACAGAGTGGCGACCCCAATCATCTCACCTGTATCCACCCCTACTACTGTCTAGATCTCCTCTAAGGCCAGTTCTAATTAATCTCCTAATGTGGATTTAACATTCAACAATAACACAACATCTATTCTTAATTCACTGGCTAGCACAATATCTTAAGGAAAATGCACACCAGTGGACTAACTTGGACTGGATCCGTTACATTGCGAGTCTGACTGGTTTCCATGGTGATGTAGCCATCACCTGTATGGGCGTGGTCACTGGTCAGTAATGTAGTAGATCAGCAAAACATAAAATATTACCATTTGCGTTCAAGCTTGAAGTATGAACTGTTTCGCACGTTTGAAAAGCTACGTTTGACCAATTAACTTATAACGTCGTTTTGACCAATGAAATACATTTGTTTTTTTCACATGTGAATTTCACGTGAACAAATGCATTTCATTCGTCAAAACGAGGTAAGTTACTACCATTTGCGATCAACCGTTAGGCGTGAGAGTTAAAACGCGTTTGTTTACGTTTCAAACGTGTACGTTTAACTGGAAAATTTTACGTTTCAACAATACCCCAATCAACCATCTGTCAAAAAATGGCGTGTGATTCATCAAGCTATTGTTAAAACGTCAAAATTTTCCAGTTAAACTTGCACGTTTGAAACGTAAACAAACGCGTTTGAACTCTCACGTCTAACGGTTGATCGCAAATGGTAGTAATAGTCAAACGTAGCTTTTCAAACCAGTTCAAACGTAAGCAAACGTGCGAAATAGTTCATGCTTCAAGCTTGAATGTAAATGGTAGTAAGTTCAGAACCGGGGCTTGAGTCTAATGTGAATGCAACTGGTGAGCCCTAGAGAGCTGCAGCCTACCTTCAGGATTGAGTCTAATGCACCCCCCCTTTTCTATTAGGCTCTCAGCAGCCACAGGTCTCCTAGGATCCTTGCATCTCTGGCAGCAGACGTCCAAACCAGTGATGTTTTTCAGGCGTTCCCCCACTATTTTTGTCTGGGGAACGCCGTTCCCCCTGACAAATATTACGGTCGGGGAACGCCGTTCCCCCTAACAAAAATTAAACGTAGTGGAACACCGTTCAACACCGCACTATTTTTGCTTTGCCCATTTAATTTTACGACCAGTGGCCACGCCCATTTGACTTCAGTGAGCATTCCCCCACTTCTAAAATTTGGAAAACATCACTGGTCCAAACCCAGTTTCTGCAGTGCAGGCTATCAGTCTGTCTGCAGTTACCAGTCTCACTCCAATTAGTCAACTAGTGTCAATGCACCTTTAGTTGTGTTCAATAATACCTTTCATCATGTCATACATAATTTTTTTTTTAAATTATTTACAACTAGTTGCAACATATAACAGTGTGACCTTGCCACATTGAACATTTTTTTAACATATATGTGTGATGTGATAATTTTATCTTTAAATGATAATTGTTTCAACTTGTGTTAGAGCACCTTTTATCTCATATTTCACTTTTAAAGTTGCCAGAATCTTCCCCACACCAAACATATCAAAACTGTGCCTGCCGTGTCTCCTTTTTCCATTCCAAAATTGAACACTAGAACCTGGCTTTGTGGTCAGCATTAGGTACTGACCTTTTGTTATTGACTGGCTATCCTTCTTAGTTGCCTGAGTAAACTCTAGTTTCCCAATCTTTGGCTTGACGTCATCTTCATCAGAATTGTGATAAAACCTTTCAACAGTCTTTTCATAAATAGCTTCCTTCATAACAACCTCAATAGTCCCAACAGCTTTGTGCCTTGATGTTTCAATTCGGTCATTCTAAAATTAAATAATTTATCTGTAAATCAGTTTAATTTATAATTTAAAAATAATTTATTTTATTTTAATTTATAATAATAAATAAATTTATATTATAATAAAAAATAATTTATCTGTAAATCACACACCCCAAGAATTGCTTTATTTGTTCTATAGTCGGCAGACAAGAGATTTCAGTCAGCACCCACCAGTGGTCAGACTCAGCGAGTACTAGTACTGACAAGTGACGATTATGAGGCAGTCAGCAAAATTGAGTGTACAACCCCCCCTGCAGAATTTTCTGAGGACAGCCCTGTCTGTCTAACACCAGATTATTTTACTCATCAAAGGGAGAACCCTCAGACATCCTAGGTAGTAATGAGTTAACAAATGATTAACCCATTCCTGCCTGAGCAAGCTGAAAGCAACCCCTTTATTGTTTTAATACCTAATGCCAGACAATTATACTCATCAAAGGGACTGAGAACCCTCAGACAGACATCCTAGGCAGCAATGGGATAATGTGATTTAATTATGGCTTAACATGATGTACATAGTTTTTCAGTTGCTAGTGTTATTAATTTCAACCCCCTGCCCCCACCCCACCCCCTCCTCCCCTTCACCAATATGGCAGGCACATCAACCATAAATTCAGCTTACCGTGTAGCTTACTGTAGTCAAGTGTGTTCTTTCAAATATAATTATGTATTGACCAATTTTAGAGGTATATGTATTAAAAATATTGCATATCAAATCAAACTAACCTTATCTGCTCCAAATCGTGGCAAGGAAAACAGGAATTCTCTGATAATACTGCCTGTTTTGAAACCGTGAACTGTCCTGAAAGAAAGAAAGTCAGTCCATTTAGTTTTATATATACAACAGAAATCAGTGAAAGAAAATATTTAACTTGAAAACTTTCAAGAATGAAGAATATTAAACTTTACTTTGTTGATCCAGGATGAATGAGAATTTTACAAGCATTTAATCCGTCGATTTGCACAAAAGCCCAAGCTGATGATTTTGAGGTGGGAAAGAGCTTGATATCAATTTCGTAAGGTAGGACTGGAAACTCTTGTCTTTCTTTCTCACCATCTACCAAATCAATTCTCACTTCTTTCTTCGAGTGAGGTCCAAAAAGATCTGCCTCGATGAAGGTAGCGTTGTCTCTATGGAGTTCAGGAAGTGGTACATGTCCGACAAGGACAGAAAATGAAAAAAACTCGTCCTTTGGCATATTCTAGCAACGTTATAAACCGAGTTGCCCAGATTTCAGGAGAAAAACAGAAATGATTTTAAAACGGCTTTTGCGGCTTGCAGCACGCACTGCATTATTTGCCGGAAATTTGGTCACCTCCCCTGGGTCTCATTTTAATATATCCATGGTAGTACGGTACTTTCATATTTTCATTTTCAGCTTATTAGTTTTTGTTGTCAATTATAAATGACAGCTTGTACAGCAAAGACAAACAAAACAGCATTCCCCTGGGACTCTGTACAGTCTGTAGTTTATTAGCTATGAAAATCTATATGGTACTCTGTAGCCAGAGTTGCGGGTGGAGAAGGTTGTTTGGAGTTTGTAATCAATGTAATGTTTTGTTTATATATTTATAACAACAACTTTAATACATAGCAAACACGAACCAAAAGTACAACATACACCCCTGGGACTTCAGTTTGTAGCTATGACACAGAATAGTAAATAGTTGACCTGTATTCCGGGGCTTTGGTACTTTTCTAACCCTCCGAGTTGCTTGCGGAGAAGGCTCTTTATAGCTTGTAAGACCTTGTCTCCTCTAAAATTTAGAGACCCCCCCCCCCCCCCCCCCCCCCACCCAGTAAATATCTTTTCAATTTGTACATTTTTTTATATTTAAAAAAATTACTCTATTAATAAGTTGGTGTAAATTACAGTAGAACGCTAGGTCCTCTCTCTACAAGATGCATTCTTCTACAAATAATTTGACTTCCTCTTCAATGCCATACTTGCAGTCCTTGCAGATATGACGAAATGCATGCCACGTGGTTCATTCAAAACATTTCCGGTTTGTTTAAATTACCGGAAATATAGTAATTTGTAAACCACTTTAAAAGCTTCCGGTCAGGAAAATTACAGAAACAGAGCAATTTATAGTCTCCGTCGCCGCTGTTGTTAGGGTCGGTCCCAAACTCGCTTGATTTTGTTGTCCTTTTGAGCTATTTGTCTTTTTGAGCTATTTGTTTTGTTAGCCATGGACTGTATGCCTTCGATATTTCAGACCTCTATACTTAGTTACGAAGAGCGTTTTACAGTCTACTGGAATTTAATCTTCGGTAGCTGTAAGCCGAGAGAGGTCAGGGCCAAACTGGGCGACTATGTGGAGAAATTCGTTCAGAAAAAAGGATGGAAGGCTATTTGGAGCTGTCCAGATACTGGGGGAGATAAAAAAGATAGTTTTAATGTTTTAGTCGAGGTAAAAAGAACTGAAATTAAAAAATAAATATATTTTAAACTATGTATATATTTTGACACTCACACCTGACAGGGAAAGGTTAATTGGAGCTATTTTAATCGTTAATTTAAGATTTTCTATAATAATAAAATGTGTTTTTTTTTTGTATATTTATAGTTCATTTATAACTTTTTATTGAGCATGATTTATTTTCCACTTTTAAAATATTCAACCCACCACCACCATGACCATGGCCACCATTACCACCACCAGCATGATCACCATCACCATCATCACAACCACTACCACCATGACCATGACCACAACCACCATAACCATGACCACCACCCTCACCACAACCACCCTCACCACAACCACCCTCACCACAACCACCCTCACCCCTCCCAAATTGTATAAAATAGGTACTATAAGCTGGCAGAGTACTGATCAAAAGGTTTGTTCTTCAGATTGTTGACGTCATTTCACAAAATGTATTGGCTGAAGTGATTGTAAGCAAACCATTGGTTACTGATTCCCAAATGACATTACAAGAAGTTCAAGAAATGATCGAAGTGAGGGAATACACAATTTCTTTGACAGAGCTCATGCCAATTTATGATGACTCAGGAGATTTTGACGAGACTGCTTTAGCTCTAGAACATGTCAGGTATAGAACCTTTAACCCTTACCCTACTGGAGTTCTTCTCTTGAGGAGTAAAATCATTTGGTGTTAGCTAAAGTAAAATACTAAAAGGTCACCACAGGGGTAAGTATTCACAGGCTGTCCCAATATTTGAGTCAGTCATAGCCTGTGTAGCTGGTGGTATTAGAGGGTTCGGGCACAGGCAGTAGGGTATTTCGTGTTGCCTGCCTACCACCCACGCCCGAACTCCCAAATACCGCCAGCTACGCAGGCTAAGTCAGTTTTAATATCTTGCTCCATCCAACGCCAGACAAGTTTACTGGTCAAAGTAAGAACCCTCAACCAGCCTAGGCCAGGGTGGTCTTGGGTTTGGGGGGGCAAGAACCTCGGTCTCCTAGGGGGGTCTGGGGGCATGCAGAAATTTTGGATTTCTAGGGTCTCGGAAACACTATTTCCTGCATTTTGAGGTAAGTATTTAAGAGTAATCTGAAAGCCATAAATTACATAATTTTGTTATCAAACCAGAACATAGAATGATACACGTCAGAATATCTTTAGATTTATTTACAAAGTTGTAAATGTAAAAACAGGTTGGAGGCATTTTGTATAGACCCTTAGTATTGTATTTTATAGCATATATATGCATGTCTGCAATATATAACACGTCACTGTCTATTCACTTGGACTTAAAACAACTGTATCCCCCCCCCCTACAAGTTTCTCCACGGAATTTAAACTTTTCACAAGAATGGTCTTGGAGACCATTGGGGGGGGGGGGGGGGGGTTGAGAAGAGAGAAACGTCAGAGAGAAACGTAAGGAGTGTAAACAAACAATGAGCTTATATACGAAAGGTAATCATTCAGTTTAAGACTACCCAGGGACCTCTAGTGGGTAAATTTTTACTATTTTTGTAAAAAAGGTACATGTTTACATTTCTTCGATTTATTATCCAGATTTTTTTATGAAAATCTTTGGAGGGAATGGGATGAAGACAATGATGAAGATTATTTGTATGCTGCTAGAAATCTGGAAAACCGACTTCGACTTCACTATGACATTGCACAGAACAATCTTTCCAAAGATTTCATTCGAAGATATACTGGTAGGATATACATGTATATATATATATATCATTTGACGTATTTGATATATATCAACACACACAAAAATATATTTGCTAGCTGTCTGAGAGTGAGACCATATCATGGAAGGTCCGTCCAGAAAAGCGTAGTGACCCCAGAGTCTTAGGATGACTCTCGAGGTGGGATTCAAATGTGTGTGTAGTTTATATGTTCTATTTATTGTTCTATTTCTAGCCAGCTACAATGCCTACAAGTTAAAAGTTTCAGAATTAAAGAAATTCCGGAAAGATATGGCAGCCAGTGATTCTGAGCAAGAACTAGAAACATCAGATGTGATAAAGCTTGCTCAAAAGACACATGAATTGGAAAACATTGTCAAGTCTTTACAGACAATGGAGAATCCACAGATGAGGTGGGGTATTCCGTAACATGCGTTTATTTTGTTTTCTGTAAAATCCGTAACCTTTTGAATGTTCAATCCCTGTCTGGGTGTCAACGACAACAATCTTTTCTGAGCGAGGGTAAAACCAGGACTCCCTGAAAAGTGTACAAAGTTTATGGATTCTCCAAAATATTTAGATTTTTTTGTGAAAAGAATGACGGGTTTTCCAGAAATTTTATGGATTTTCTTACATTGTAATAAATTTTCAGGAATTCTGACGGATTTTGAGAATTTGTTGCTAAGTTTTCGGAAGTTTTAGACTTTCAAATATCCTTGGATTTTCCGTTAGATTTTTCATGCGGTTTTCCATTTATGGATTTTCAAAAAAAATTATGGATTTTGAAGGATTTTAATAGATTTTCAAACATTCTCGTGGATCTCTACGATTTTTTTCGGCTAACCACAAGATTTTTAAAGTGAAAACTTTTGGAAACGTTTATGCCTTGTCCGTTTTTCTAAACTCCTTTTTCTTCATTTGTCTTTTATTTCATTTAGATATCTTCTAGCTTCGGCTCTAAAAAGACCTTTGGAACCCGATCGGAACTATTCTGTCACTATGATAATCGCTCAACAGTTGACGGCGAAGATGTGCAAAACATTGCCAGGTAAAACCATAGCTTAATGGAGAAATCTGGTTTCGAAATAGAAAGTTTAAGCAAATACAAGGAGAACGTCAAGGACAATGTCCTTTATATAATTTTTCTCAAACAACAAAGAAAATGAATAATTTTTAGTCCCAAGAGTAATCTTAACGCCGTCCCCGTTCTACATACGTTTATTCAGATCATTGTCACGTCTTCAGGACGACGTTAACTCGTGAAATGGCGAAACCTGTTAGTTGAGTTTGACTTCAAACTATATGCAACGAAATCCTTTTAGGACTCTAAAGCTTTTGGGTGTCGAAAAACATATTTTAAGTATTCAATACTACGTAAATGATTCGTGGTTTCTGCTAGATACTGAACTTTAAGCCCTAATCAAACGAGAACGCAAGTCATCGCAAGTTGGCAGTCACGCTATATCATCAGCCAGCCGCTCTGAATAATTTCCTGAAAATATTATGTACCGTGACAAAGTTAAAACTTGTTTAAAACACTTATGAAACCTTTATTTTGTTAATTTGGGTGTCCGAACGACCGCCACAGAAATTCTGACTGCCAACTTGCGTTCTCGTTTGATTAGGGCTTTAGACTGCCGTCGTCGTCTTAGCTTGCTTAAGCTCCCTAATCTATGGACATGCGACGACGAAAGATTTCGACTGAGTATATAGTACATTAACCTGAGTATGCATGTTCTTTTTTTCTTAGATGAGACCATTATTGAACACTATACATCATTAGAAAAAGCCGTTGAAAGTCATGTCAAAGATGACACAATGTTCATTTACTCTCACGGTAGCTATCCTCTAGCCAGTGCTCTTGTCTTCAAGGACTCACTCACAGTAACTGGAGTAGGGCAAACAACTAGTAAGTACATTTTTACAGCAACCAAACGGCTGTCTAAAATTAGACCCCGTTTACACGGTACCGGACGAATTCGAGGCCGGTCTCGAATTCGTCCTATTTCACCGTGCAAAAAAGGCGGAACTGCACAATTCGAGACCGGTTCGGAATTCGTCCGCTATACCGTGTAAACGGGGTCTTAAGACAGTCGTTTGGTTGCTGCGAGGTTCGGAAAAATTGGGCGCCAGGGCAATGAGAGGTAATATACGCTTTTTTAAAGTTTGCTAAGTTTTGGCGGAGAAACTTCGTTAATTTTAGAGTTAATGTGAATAAAAATAAGATAATTGGGTATGTTCGTTGGAGAATTTTCGAACAATATGTCCTGGGACGTTAGTATTGCTTTTCTTGAACGTTGTTTATCAGTACGGGACATTGGCAATAAAAATTAAGTTTGTCAAATTTTAAAGAACTTGTAAAATTGTAATAGAAGATCTTTTACAACTTTTTTGTATCTCTCTTCGTTTTCAAAATATTTCAGTTTGTATATTCAATATGTAAATTAGATAGTCTCTGACGTCAGGAGCAGGGTACAGTATTTTCATACATTACAAAATCACTTACACCTCTATGATTGCTCAACTTAAAATGGTTTGTGTCACAAGGCGTTATGTGCAGTTTAAGTTACTTCGTTAAACAAACTTGCAGATATAACTGATTTTTCTACGTGTGAAAATACTGTACCCTGCTCCTGACGTCATAACCGAACAACAATATTGGTATTTTACATACCAAACAAACTGGAATATCTTGAAAACGAAGAGAGATACAAAAAAGTTGTAAAGGTCTTCTGTGTTCTTTCTAAATTAGACAAACTTCATTTTTATTGCCAATGTCCTTTAAGCGAGGCAAATAAATGCCTTACAGATGTAAACATGAAGCGAAGCGAACAAGCTCGAAAGTAAAGTGAACGGCAACATGTGAACATGAACGAAGCGTTAAAAATGATATGAGAGAAAACGAAGCACGTGTGATATAATGTATGTCAGTCTTATTAATTATTCGGTCAGTACGGAAAAGTATTATCCTGAAAGGTTTCCGCGATGCTCAAATAAAAACAAATACACGACTTCGGCAGAGCTTTCTTTCCTTCGCCTTGGAATATACAAAAAGAGCTTCTGCTCGCAGGGTACCGTGCATTCTGCTCATTTGTCCGTCACTTGTCTTTTCTTTCTACCACAGTTGAATGTGATGAATACGACGAGACCTCTCTATCCATCGAGTCACCAGAATTTGAGATGAATAATGTTAAGTTTATCCAGAATGCTTCAGATTCATGGCTTGTTGTGGTCGAAAAAGGCAAGACGGTTTTAAGTAATTGTGAGTTTCACTGCGTTTCAAATGGGATTATGGTAAAAAGAGGTGCGGAGTTGGTAATGCGACATTGCAGAATACATGGTGCGTTGGTAAGTGCATTAACATTATGAATTAAAATTAAGATAATTTACAGTTAAGGTATAGTCTGTGTTACAATTCTGAACCCAAAGACGCGACTAACTTAAGATTTGTTCTCAAAGACTTCTCCAGTTCTTCGTGATGGTACAAACAGTGACAGATTGTCCTTTTGGACACGATTTATAATTCAAGGTTGCTTATTGCGTCCATGTAAATACTGTAACTCTTCACTCGATCTTTTCCATCCAACAGAGTGCTGGTCTGACCATTCAGGAAAATTCAGTGGTACACGTAGAAGGATGCGAAATAAGCAATAACGGAAGTCGTGACAATGCTGGTGGTATTAAGGTAATGTAAACGTTTCACGCAACGATTTTCAATGCAATAGAATGTATGATTGTATGCATACAGGGTACAAGGTGAACTGCCAAATATCCGTTGTTGACTGACGACGAAGCAAAGACAGACAGACAGACAGACAGACAGACAGACAGACAGACAGACAGACAGACAGACAGACAGACAGACAGACAGACAGACAGACAGACAGACAGACAGACAGACAGACAGACAGACAGACAGACAGACAGACAGACACGCTCTCACTGAAACGCCAAACGTATCACTAATTTTTGATTGGCAGATTATTGGAAATAAAACAGAGCCTGCAAACGTACTTATTGTGGAGAACAAGATCGAAGGAAATTTTGGCTATGGAATAAATATCCTCAGTGATCACGGCACACATAATGGAGAACTAAACACTGCAGAAGGTGTCCTTTTGAAACTGGACAGAAACACGATAAAGAATAATATTGAACAAATATCGTGATATATGGACACATGCAATTGAATTGTGAAACACTTACTAATCACTAGTGATGTGACAAAGGATATTTAGAGTGAGATTAGGTGTATTTATTAAGATATATTTATATAATATAATAACTGCTAAAAGTTCAGACTGTGTGGAAAACTCCATAAGATAGTCAAATCGCCATTATATTCAGGTATTGACCAATTCTAATGTATTTAGAAGATCACCACTATAGCAATTTGAAACAATTCGAATGAGATAGGTATATCTATTGATTAAATAAATTAATTTAATAAAGAAATCTGGATTCCAGCACATCTGACTATGGAGACGCTTCGCAAATTGACGGTACCGAAAAAGATGGCGGAGGTACATTTAACCACAATGCCTTGCGACCTCAAATCAGCTCAAATACCAACTAAACATTGTTTATCATGCAATAAGCATGGATTAAGCAAGCAAGAACTTCATTCCTACTAAAGTTGATCGTTTTAAAACCCTATCTTTCGATTGTTCTACAAGAAATAATATTTAATGTGCGCAAAGGATTGTGGTTAAATGTACAAAACGCCATCTTTTTCGGCATGGTCAATTAGACTTGCGACAAAATAAGGAGAGAAAAAAACACAGTTCGAACTAAAATGGATAGAAAATGATAATCTAGGGAAAAGTGGATTAGTGGCTAGCGAAACTTCACCAGTTCTTTGATGGCAAATTTACGAAGTAAATTAAAGTCAACATCAAGATGACGACGCCAAGTCCGTCTATCTCTTCCCCAGACTGCCGCCGGGAAGCACGGACTGTCGATGCCGTGAAAGATGCGCGCAATCGCTCGTCCACTAATCTCACAGTCGTCGTGTTGATTGAGAAATGAGCGTATATCCCGAGCAATGCCGTCCCAGTGGACGGCCTCTTCCGATGACGCGATCTTGCTCTCGACAAACTGACAATTTTTCCGCGCTTCAGCTAAAGTGTCGAGCTCGGTCTTGGTCGGATCATTCTCGCTTTCAAAATACGCTAACACGATGGACTTGAGTTGCTCGTCGACTTTTTTGTCGCATTCTTCGGCACTTTGCCAGCAATTTGGGTGAGCTCGTTCATTGAACGTCGACCAGACGCCGTGCAGTTGATGAACTTGACTTCGCTCTTGGGCCAGGATCCGATCTTCGAGAAAGTCACAGACCTCGTCTCTTTCGTCATCACTTAAATCCCCTGGAGCTCGGAGGTGAAACGCTAGGTCCGTAAACTCCACGAGAATCCCCGAGTGTCCGGCGGACAACCCCGATTCCTTGGCCAACTTCAGAGAGTCGTTCCACTGTAGAGCGTAGAGTTCTCTTCGAGCTGGTTCCAGATCCCAGCCCATCTTATCGACAATTTCTACAACAGGAAACGTCAGAGTGCTTGTGTTTCGTTTGAACTCCCCCCGTTCTCTGGCATACGCAACAGCCGCGGTAACTATGGGAACCTTTTGGGCGACGAAGTGTAAGTGTGCTGGTCCACCGTAGAACTTGAGAGTGCATGTTGAACGCACTGGTTGTAAGATCTGAACCCACTTGTTAGCGTGAAGTTCCAAGTAACACAACAATGTCGCTATCCCTTCTTCTTTCATGTCCATATCTTGAACGCTTTTCTCAATGGGCAACGCCACTTCATGACCACCACAAACGCGGGCGCACTTTGGAGCACAACACTCGTTACCATTCTCCTCCACGACACGGTCCGTCACGTTGGGTTCTCCCTGCAACACTTCAGTTGATTCGATAATTGGACCCTCCTTCTCTGTTCTCTCTGATTTTAATTCTTCCATCGCTTCACCCTCATTTAGACCACCAGCCACGCCCTTTCTCAGACTTCCGTTCGCTTCTAGTTTCTCTTTGTTCTGATCGTATCCGGCAGTTTCAAACTTCATTACATAATCAAGCATCTGATTATCATCAACCCAATCAGATTCATCAAACCTCGACTCTCCAATTTCGCCAGATTCGTTTATTTCAAAGCCCTGACCGTCTTTCCTTAAACTTCCATCCGCCTCGTCTGTTCTTGAGCCCAGTTGTTTCTCCCTCTTTGCTTTCATGTCTTCTTCAAGACGTTTACAATCGCACTTGGGAAAAATCTGCGTGACGAGTTTTTTGATGGACCTTCTGTCGACAGTACTGGCGTAGGCATGACGACGTAACTCACGTACGTCCTTACCCTGCGGTAAATGAAGATCGTCACTAAAACAGATCACTCAAAAGGACCCTCCCCAATCTTTTCCAAAATATGTCGTCAAAAAGCTAGGCGTAATCCAGATTTCTAACTAGGATCTGACTAGGGTTAGTGTTTTTGTTGTGGTTGGGTTAATATCCAGAAGATTGCTAAAATTTGAGACTTTTGGCGACAAAGTTGGAAAAACAAATTTGACGACATATTTTGGAAAAGTAGCGGAAAGACTGGGGGGTCCTTTTGAGGCTACGTTTACACGGGACGGATCGTCCTATTTCGCCGTGTAAACAGGCGGAACCGTACTAATTCGAGAACGGTCCCGAATTTGTCTTCCGTGTAAACAGGCGGAACCGTACTAATTTGAGACCGGTTCCGAATTCGTCCGGTACCGTGTAAACGAATTTGTTAGGGGTCGGCCAAGATAGCTGCCAAAACCAAGATTGTAACCTAGTCTTTTGTTTAACATGAGCGCGATTTGTAAAAATGGCTGCAAGCAACGGTTCTTATTGTGCAAAATCTACCAAAACAAAATTCTTACCTCTGGGTCGATAAAAACATGACAATGCGAAGGAAGTCCGTCTCTTCCGGCGCGGCCTATTTCTTGTACATAACTTTCAAAGGTTTTGGGCAAGTTATAGTGAATAATAGCTCGAACATTCGCTTTATCCAAACCCATTCCGAAGGCGACAGTTGCCACCACAATACGTAGCTGTCCCGACATGAATTTCTTCTGCACGCTTCTACGCTGAGCAGCTGTCATACCAGCATGATAACATTCTGCTGCCCAGGAAACGGGCTTCTTCGTCTGTTTTGCGTTAGTCGTTGCTGACTTTCTGCAAAAACAAACGCATTTTAACGGTGTAGGATTGTCCTCTTAAAGACGTTCTATACAGAATACACGCTGTGAGGTGAAATGACGAGATTTTAGAGAATGAAATACAGAGACGTTTCGAGCCGAAGTGATGACTTACTGAAAGGACCTTTGACCCGATACCTTAGTATTTCGATCTCGAAAATTTCGGCAATTCTAAACTAAACTAAACTTATTTATACTAGATAACTCTATCAGTTATATCTAAACTGTTATCCCTAGAGGTCCAGTAAGGGCCATCCCTTATTGGTCCAGTGTTACTACAGGAGGAAACCGGAGTACCCGGGGGAAACCTGTGGTGTTTGGTAGAGTCAAACTGGAAGCACATGCGGCCAAGGTGAAATTTTAATCAGATAACTGAACTGAGCAGGTCTCGAACACTGGTCGCAGAGGTGAAAGGCACGTGCACTAACCACTGTACCACCAACACCCCCTCATTACTTTTATACGGCGCTACAATCAGGGTACCTTTTTCTTCCAGGTTTCTTTCCCTTCTTTTCTTCTTCCGTTTCATCTACTTCATTCTCTTCAGTGATACAACTACTTGTGTTCATAGGATTTTTTTGTAAACACGTCCTGAGGAGGGTCGCTAACTGGTCAGTCTGATCTCGCCGTGTGCAGTAAATAATGATAGAATCACAGTCGGAAAAACGGGATCCTTGGAGGAGCTCGAGAATCGCCTGTAAAAAATGAGAAAAGACGAAGAGTTATCCTGCAGTCACGGTCGGATGGTCATGGTCTGTTGGTCAGGTGGTCATGGTCTGTTGGTCTTGGTCAGGTGGTCATGGTCAAGTAGTCATGCCTTTTTTGCGTTCTTGTCTTACCCTGTCTCTGTTCAAGTCAGATGAAACTGACAGATTCAAGTTGAGTGGTATTGTAGCTCCTCTGATGATGGCATCAGGTCGGTGAGTTATCCCCAAGTGTTCAGCTACAGAAAGAGCAGTCGATCTAGTCGCCGTGGCAGTCAGACCCAGAAAACATCTCACGCCAAAACGCTCACGTAAAACCTGATATCCAAAAAAAGAGTTTAAAGTAGTTAATTTAAAGCAGAACTGTGAATCTGTAACAAACAGAGGAAGCAAAAAGTACGATATGAGTCTTACCTTGCAAACACGAAGATACGATGGTCTAAAGTTATGAGACCACTGCGACAGGCAATGTGCTTCGTCGATACAAGCAAAAGCTATTGGTGGTAATTTGGAGACATGAGGTAAACAACCAGGTCCAGTGTTACCACCGACCAGAGCTTCAGGCGACACTAGTAGTACGGCCGCTTTACCAGAACATATCTGATCGACAGCTTTCTCACGTTGAGGCTTGGTCATGTTCGTATTCAGGCTTACACCACATAAACCAAAAGGAAGACCCACCACCTGGAAAATTATGTGGTATAATAACAGTGTAAGGTAGATTGGTCATGATGATGATCAACTTGCTAAACCCCACTATGATGACCATCATCATCACCATCATTACAATCATGATTATCATCATCATCACCACCACCATAAGGTCCATAAATCATCATCATGATTATCATTATCAGCAGCATCATAATCATCACCATTATCATCTATCATCATCACCATCATTATCAGGATCATAAATCATCATCATGATTATCAGCAGTAGCATCATAATTATCACCATCACTATAATCATAACCATTATCATCATCATCGTTATTATCATCACCCATGAAAAGTGTCGTGGAAGAAGGATCGGCACAGACACGAACAATATTTGTGTGTATCATGAGCTTACACCACGATATCCAGTATGTTATATTTTCCGGTACAATACTTCTTACGGCGTATATAATTCTCTACTCTACCTGATCTTCCATTAGAGAGACAAGAGGTGAAATGACCAATGTAAGACAAGGAGAACGTTTACTGTAGATATAAGCTGGCAGTTGATAACATAAAGACTTTCCTGCACCAGTTGATAATACAACCAAAGTGGATAACCCTGGAAACAAAGAAATGAGAATTATCTTTCAGACTAAGCTAGGGCATGTTTATATGGAGGCGAGTTACCCGGCCAGCCGAGTTACTCGGCACATGGCGAGTTCCCGGTCAGTAGAGCAAACACTGTTTTTCCCACCGCAGTGTTTATATGAGACAGACGGGTAACTCGCCCTGGCGAGAACTCGCCACTGGCAGCGGGGATCTCGGCAAAGCGGGATAAACAATTCCCCATATAAACACTTTTCCCCGGGTAACTCAGCATAGCGGGATGAATTTTCTATATTCGTTACTTTATGTCACTTTCGTTGACGAGAATCTTCTAAAATATTACAACCCGGCAGGCAACTCGCTTTCATATAAACAGAAGGTAAAGTTTATCCCGGCAAACCGGGTAACTCGGCTGACCAAGTAATTCGCCTGACCGAGTAACTCGCCTGACCGCGTAGCGAAACAATGTTGTACGTCTTTATGGATTTTCATGAGTGTAAGTTATAATGGTCATACACATGCAGAAAAAACGCCTGGTAACAAGTAGTAAGTTGACTGCTTACCGCACAGAATCTGCATGACAGCTTCCTCCTGCCCAGGGCGAAATGTATCAAACCCTAACTTATTCAACGCCTTATACACCTCTTCGGGCGTACCTGAGAAAATAAATGCAAGACAAACTATAAACCTTAATTGAAAATATGTTTTGTACAATGTCAGAGCATGTGGGGAAAAAACACTGTATACAACACTAGTTAATTATACATTGTTCAAATCAATAATTTATGAGGAAAACACAAAGGAAATCAGTATACAGACTGTACCATGCTAAAAAAATCCTCCTGATTTACACAAAGCTTTGATTTTCTCGGCTTAGACAACGTTTTTTTCAAAATTACTTACGTTAATGAACTTACCAAATGGGTCGTTTTTGAAGCTATTTAAAACATTCGCAGTACGTGTTTTAACAAATCTAAAGTACTCGGCTATCGCCTCGTGTTTTAATCTGATAAAACACTGCCGCTCATGTTTTAAATATTACTACAGTACTTACTAACTGGGTTTCCATTTTCTGCTTGATAAAGTGGTTCAATGGCCGGAGGTGAGTTCACGGGAGTATTGTGTGGTCGAGGTAGACGATCAGTTAATAAAAGTTCCAGTTTACTTTCAGTTGCTCTCCATTCTTCATCACCAATATCCAAGTCCGGTGGGGCTTTAATGGGCTCTGACCAACTACAAACAAATAAGAAACAGAAGAGTTGCCCCCAATTCAGAACTTCATTCTTCATAATCCAATCTAAATCATTAATAATCCATGAGGAAAACACAAAGGAAATCAGTACCATGCCCGTGGTTTTACATCTGATAAAAATCCTCCTTGATTTTCTCGGCTTAGACAATGTTGTTTTTCAAAATTACTACGCCAAGGAATATACCAAATGGGTCGTTTTTGAAGCTATTCAAAACATTCGCAGTACGTGTTTTATCAAATCTAAAAAACTCGGCTTTTCAATCTGATAAAACACCGCTGTTTTTATTTTAAATATCTTATCTGTAACATAATTATAACAACGACAGACTGATAAATATATGCTCACTTTTCGGTAGTTGTTCTTTCCCTAGTCTTGTTTCTTGGACAATCTTTCACCCAGTGGCCATCTTCTCCGCATTTAAAACACGTCGTTGTTGAGCTGGTAGCACTTTTTGCCCTCGCCGTGCTTTTTGTTTTCTTCCAGTGTGGTTTTTTATTCTCTCCTTGTTCTTTCTCTTGTTGTTTTTTCTTCCACATTTTTCTTTTGTAAGCGCCATAGTTTGTACCTTGACCACGACGGCAATATCTGCGAACCTTCATGTTCAATGCACGAAAGTTTTCGCTTACCAAACCCGACGATCTGAAAAAAAAACCATTACATACATACATTTTCAAAATACTGTACCATAAGATTTGTTTTGTTTTTTAAATTCATATTGAAATTTCTCCAAAGATTTTCCAGGAATTTCCAAAGATTTTTAGAGATTTCTATAAATTTTCAAGGATTTTTAGTTTTATTTCCAGAAATTTTTGGAACTTAAAGTCCATTTCAGTTCCACTTCAACCATACTCTACCAAAACGTAGCGTTTTCTTTTAAGAAAAACGCTACGTTTCGGCACGGTACGATTAAAGTGAAAAACGTGTTTTAGGATGCGCAGGAATCTGCGGATTTTTTAAGGATTTTCTGGCAAGGTGTAAGAGATTTCTGGAGTGATACATTCCTCGAACAAGGGTATTATTCAACACAAGAAATAACTTTTTTATGTTTTCAAACTATATATACTGTATATACACTCACTTTTTCTTCTGAGATGGTTTCTGAGCTGTCTCACCTTCTGGTAAAGACCCTTCGTTACTTTCTTCGACTTCTGAACGAGTTTTTCTGATTTTAGACTGTTTTTCGTTCATCTCTTCAAATGGTTCTACTTGTTGGTCTGTGGGTTCGCTTTGGTTTACAATCGTCGACCGTTTTCGCTTTGCTGTCGAAACCTTCGGTTGGTTTCGCTGCGAAGCAACGTTATCAGCTGAAAACGAACCATGATCTGCTTCAAGCGTTGTCCGTTCCATTGTAAGATCTTCTTCCATTCTATAATCTTTCTCCATTCTATCATTTCCACCCATTGAACCAGGTTGTGCTGTACCAGTTGATGGTAGAGAAACGGAACTATGGTGACCAACGTTACCATCAACACCATCTTTTTCTACAGTTTTTCCAGGTTTCTTTCCACTTTCCACTTCCGTGAAACTGTTTTCCTCCTTGTAATTAATTTTCATTGCAGATAAACGAGCCGACTTTTTCTTAGCACCAACAATTAGAGAATCGTTAGCGTCGTCACTTGTGGGTTTTGTTGCGGAAAAGTCTTCTTCAGCAGTCGAAAAGCCGCTTATTGGCAAGCCCTCTGCGTTTTTAGAATTCATACCAGGTCCTCTAAAATCTGATAAACTGGTTTGAAGAGTCTCTTTTTGAGGTATTAAATCTTTAATTTTATTTGTATCGTTGTCAGGAGAATTTGCACTGGGTGGCATGTCAGGTTTGGTGGGACTGGTTGGCTCAGAAAGTTCTGGGTTATTTTTCTCCAACCAATCAGCGGCAATGACTGATCGTCGTTTCATTCTCTGAGTTACTTTGGATTTACCTAGCATCATCCCAGGTCTACTCAAACACTCTTGTCTACAGAACAGAAACAAAACCAGGCAGTGCTAAAGAGTGGTGCCCTTTTTGCCGTCAAAAACGTCGCGTTAAAAAAGTCGCGTTATAAACGTCGCATTAAAAATGTCACGTGCCCTGATTGCTCAGAGCTACTTTGGATTAATTCCCAATAATCACCTACAGCGTGTATTCAAAATGGCCACCAGCCAATTTGTCAATGCGACAGACGAGGAAATTAACAATTTCAAAGAAAATGTTGTTCCTAAAAGTACAATGTGTATTTATACTAAAACAATTACTCACCTCAAGCTCAATGAATATCGGCGAATACATAACAACCTCGACTCCATCTCGGTTATTATTCACCAATATTTACCTTGCCTTTGGCTAATAATTGTTAATTATTTTTATAATCTTACCTTTTGGATGTAATCGAGAAGCCAAGATCATTGTTTACTGCAAGATTTTCACCACTGCTCAACATATTGTCATTTCCAGTAGTCACTGAACTAGGCTAAGATCAAAATAGAGAAAATCTGTTAAAACTGGTAAAGTTTATTTTTATATATTTCAATACTTAAAACTTTAATTTTCCCTGCAAATTATTCCCAATAAATGACAATTCCCCCCCCCCCAAAAAAAAGGGCTAGCCCCCCCAAAAAAATTTAAAAAATATGAAATTAGTAAACCCAGGCCTACTTCACTCTAAAAGATATTTAACATGTACATGTAATTATATACCCCTTCTGGCATTTCTGAAGTTTTACTGATTGCTGTGGGAGATTCTTGCAAGTTCTTAAAGAGAAGTTTCTTTGGTCTTTGTCCATGACATAGCCTTATTGGTTTAAAATCAGTTGGAGACATTTGGATTCTAATTGATCTATTTGCGGACCCACTGTCTTTGCTTTTGTTCAAACTTTTCCCAAATACTTCATCATCCTAAGTAAATTAAAAATAACTGATTAGATAGAGGCAGAGGGGGCAAGAGGCAGAGGGGGCAAACTTTGACATAATTACACATGCAACAATTTAAACTATGTCATCCACTACCAAATAAGCACACTTGATATGCATAGTCCTTACCGTAGGAGCCTTGGTATATGACTTGTATAAAGTTTACATAAAATCATGAGAATTCAGCCTGGAATTATTACTTATACTTCACCTTATCCTGCTTGGCACTTTCTTGCCTAGTCTCAGTCTCAGCACCTTTTCGAAGGTTCCTATACTTTATGTAAGTTTCTACAATATTAAAAAATAACTGCTTAAAATAATTTGACTTAATATCCAAATTGATTTTTCTACTACATGTACAACAATGTATATGTTTGTAATAGTTGTTTGTCTGGTGGACTGGTACAGGCTAGTGGTGGTAGTGACTTACATCTCTTGAAATATCTTCAGTAGTAGTCAGCTTTAGAGTCAAGTGAAATGTTTCTAACAGGTTCACCTATATTTATTTGTCCATTCCTTATCACATGTCTACACATTTAACACCTACGAGTTAAATAGGCAAACCTGACAGAAACATTTCACTTAAATCTGAAGAATTGACTTTCATCAAGGCTGTTAAAACATTAAGTCATTACAACCACCCTCTTTCTGAGGGAGACATTGGGATTTTCAGCATTGCAGTATTTTCATATGGTATTTCAGCAATTCTGCAACTTCAGTGCAATATTGTTTTATCCACCCGAGCAGTTTTGGTATTCCATTAATTTTCATACAGTATTGTGATTCAGAGCAACCCCCAAATGTTCCCCTCCTTTTTCAAGACTTCACTAACCCTTAGACCAGACTGGAAAGTTTGTAAAATGCACAATGGAGATTCGTATATTTCTTATATGCGGGCAATTGTCAGCCTGAAACTGCGCAATGGAGAACTCTGTTGCATGGTACAAACTTTCCAGTCTAGCCCTTAGACGAGCAACTTTCACAAACACTCTAACCTACTATTATTAAAATAGTCTTAGGTTCAACCATTTACTTTACAATGTATATTATCATCTAGATGAATATATCATCACCTTTGATCTCCTCTGGGGCATTATTAACATCATCCTAAACAATATAAATACACAATTACAACAAACAAACACAAACACAAACACAATTATCATTCTACACTGCTAAAAAGCCAATAAAATGTTCTATATAAATTGCATTGAATATATTTCAATAACCATCCACCTTGTTAGGTCTTCTTAAATGCTTCCGTTCAAACATACTTTCCCATGCCTTCAGCTCTCTTTTGAGACCTTTCAGTTCATCAAATGATCCTAAAAAAACCAGCAGACATTGCCATATTCGAATTATATTTAATTATAAAATGGTGACATGTACTGATTTAAAACATGAACAGATTATTATTAGTATTCACTTACTTTCCCCAAGCATGACTGTATCTTAACTTGAATTCCAGAAAACGCTAGAAGTTCTTTAACATATAGAATTTACTAATATAGGCAAATATATAATCTTGGTAATTTGCAAGTTCTTGCGCAGCCATTTTGTTTTGACCTTCGCTCAATATTCCCGCCATTTTTAGCTAATTCGTCCCCAACCCCCACACAACAAAATCCTACAATGACGTCACACTGGCTAAACATGAATAAGCTGATATAAATATAACTCAAATTCTTTAATACAATATCTCCAATCTAAAGTCCTTTTAAATTCAAGTAATTCACATTTACAGCACAAATATATAATTTGTACACCACACTGCATATAATTTGTGTTTTGGCTCATTTTTTGGGGGTCAAATGCTCTATTTTTCATCATATTTGCCCCACGGCAATTTTTTTATAGAAACAAAATGGGAGTTTAAGCTGAGAAATTCTACTACTACGGTACATAAGGTTTTACTTACAATATTGTGGAACAAAATATCATAGAAATTCGAATAAAAACACAAATTTCTTTTTTTTTTTGGGTGGGGGGGGTGGGGGGGGTAACAATTCTTAGGGCGCCCCTATAGCAATGCCACTGGTGTCTTCGCAGAGGTCCGCCCCGTAATTTGATCCGATTTGGTAAACAAGCTTTTAGGTCACTTCAATTTTTGGACTATTTTCCGTAAATTTAACGATCAGAACGATAACTACTTGTGGAAACTATTGTCTACGGTTCTTAGCCACTCTATCTTGGAAAAAATCTACAGAATACCGCAATTGTCTCACGAATATATAAAAGCTCAAAGCTTCAGTCTTTGAACCGACGTGCGTATGCTGAAACAGTTCTGGTTTGCCGTCAGATTCTGCCCTCACTGTGCAAATACTGATGTATAGAACAGTCCTACGGCCTTGCTTTTCCTGCACAGCTCTTCACTGTGGTATTAAAGTACAAATAATTATTTCACAATACAATGTTGTAAACAAGTATAATGACAGAAAGTGATGGATGTGACAGTGTTTCGTTTCGGCAAGCCAGCCAAGCTGGCGCCTCTAAATAATCCGAGGTTTCTGTACGATTTTTACACATTTTCTCGCAGATTTTGAAAAAATACTTAGAAATATAGTCCATTAACCTCTCCACTAACAGTAACAAGACTCCATACTCTAAAAATAATGAAATAAAGAAGAAAGATATCTTAGGAAAGTACACGATTATGTATGCGTCATGCTCAAATTTGGAAGCTCGTTTTTTTTGAAACGCTTCAAAGGACTATTTCTTGTTAAATAATCACAGTTTTTTTTACATAAACCTTTGCCTAGATAATTGTTCTATATCACAATGGGTTTATTTTGTGAGAAAAGATAATTTTATTATAAATTATTTCGCATTTTGTAAGAGTGTTTTTTTCAACTTTTTTTCAAACGGATCACTTTTTATTCCCAAGGGATTTCTAAGAACTCTTTCTGTAACATAATTGGTTCGGGCAGGGGTAAAAACTAACCAATAGAAAGTGGATAAAATGAACCAATGAAAACTGAGGATTTACCGGCGCCAGAATAAGTTTGATCCAAAATGTTTTGGGGGCATTCATTTTCTGGGGCATTCGAAGAGGAAGGTTGTGTATTGGCAGCGACCAAACGCAACTCAAGTACTGACTCGGATTAAAGAATTCGGTCGGGAAGTGTTCCTGGTAGTAAGTCTAGGTATGTTTATACATTGTTTCATGATTTTTTTTCTAAAATATCTCCAATTTCTACCACAGGTTGCCTCTGAGTCTCGTCGGCCGACACAAGTCAACAACGAGCGGCTTCGGCTTCGGTCACCTTTTAGCTTCGGTATTTGGACTTTGTTTTGCTTTCTTTTCGAACAAGCTTTCGGAAAAGACTCGGGAACTACAGCCGAACGTTTGCCAACAAATTTTCCTTCGAATTTCTGTTAAATTTTCTCTTGAAAGTCCGGTTCGTCACTTCGACGTTTCACAGTTTACAGACTCGGTCAAGTGGATGCCCGCCGGCCTCCAGGCCTAGTTTTTTGGTTTAAATTTCATTTGGTTTTCAATTTAAAGTTGGGATAAAGATTCGGTAACCGCTGGTGAACAATTTACAGACATTTTTGTTGAATTTTCGAAAAATTTCGGCCGAGAAATGTCTTCGAAGTCGAAGGCCTCGAGTGACGGCTCGCCTACGCCGTTGTCGTTTTTTTTTTGTGCTCAGCCAGGATGAAATAACTCAAAGTATCCTTTCAGTTTTTGAATAAACTGTCGAACGAAAGTTTCGGAAAGTACAGCTGAACGTTTTATGGCAAATTTTCGTTGAATTTCGATAAAAATTCGGCCGATAAATTTCTTCGAAGGCTTCAAATATTTTCGCGTCTAGCTTCGGTCTTCGGATACATTATTGTGCTTCATTCTTTGTTTCTTTTTAGGTAAAATGTTTCAATACGGTTTCGAAGAGTACTGTGGAATGTTTTACGGCCTTTTTTTGTTGAATTTCGGTAAACATTTTGCGGAGAAATTCTTCGGAAATGTTTCACTTGAACAACACTGGTTGGGTGCGAACTCGAAGACAAAAGATGAAGTCGGTTGTTAATTCTTTTACAGTACAACTAGGAATATTTTCGTACGACAAGACTTGTTCTGTAAATATTAAAGCAGTGGAAGTATTTTACTTTTGTATGTCTTTTCAAAAATACTTGCGAGTCGAGAGGAATTTTGAAACAAGTCGACCTGCACGGCATCTGGATTCATGGCACTTGAATCAAAATATTCAAAACAAGAAAGGACATTGCTTTCGAAGTTCTTACGGTGTCATGTTACGAAGATAAAAACCCCGGAACTTTCAAGAAGAAAAACCAAATAATATTTCAAAAATTTTTAATGCTAGTTCATGGCACTGAATCAAAACAATTTCGCAAGCGAACGAATTGAAGCGAACCTGAAATCGACTTTCCAAAGACTTGAAATGAACGTTCTCCTATTGTTCGGAACTCAGTGAAAATTGACAAACCTGTCAGAAACTGACAACACGAACAGCGCTTTTCAGGCACTTACAGGATTCAACTGTGAAAAAACATATCTCAGCACCTTTGAATAAATTTGACGACTTCTAAAATAATGCGAGATTTCTTAAATTCTGACTAAAGTATTCTCAAAGCGAATGCGTAATTAGTAATCACTAACATGTTTCCCCCTTTCAATTTCAGGTGAATTGGCGTTCATTTGCGGCAAGCCGGATTTCGGTGTTCTCCGTTTCATGATATGCTTCCACCAGCGTTTGTTCTGGTGCTTAGCAGTTTAAAATAAAACAATTACCGTTAACTTTATGCTTCCACCAGCTTTTCTCTGGTGCTTATAGCAGTCTAAAATAAAACAGTTAAGTTATCATCAATTTTAATTATGCTTCCACCAGCTTTTTTCTGGTGCTTAGCAACCCAAAATAATGCCAACAAACATGGACTAATATGGATATATGGGATCTTCATGGACGTTTATGGATATATGGGTACCTTTGTGGACTTTTATGGATATATGGGTGTCTTGTATGGACTTCAATGGATATTCATGGATATGGAGCAAGCAAAAAATGGATTTGGTTAATGAGGTTAGACCTGGTGGTCTTTAAGTAATTATATAATAAATTAAAACTAAAGTATTTCAAGCTAGATTAGAATTAGGCAGGACAAGCAAAGGTTTTACCAGACTATGCTGATGTGAGAAAATCCATTAGAATCTGGTAAAGTCTTACTTGAATTTATTAGCTAGATGGGTACAAATTGTATCCTGATTTCAATTCCTGGTGGACAGTTGGTGGACATGGACATAATCTGGTGGAATACATCCATGGTGGATGCATGGTCTTCAATGTAGTAATGCATGATATTCTTGTAATAGTAATTGTAGAATAATTGTAATTTAAAATAAGTTTATTAAATGCTTCCATGACTGTTGTGGTGCTTAGCAGTCTGAAATACAACCATTAACTTCAAGCTTCTACCAGCTTTTGTCTGGTACTTAGCAGTCTGAAGTAAACTAGTAACCAGTAACTTCATGCTTCCACCACTGTTGTTGGTGCTTAGCAGTTTGAAGTACAACCATTAAGCTTCTAGCAGTACCACTGTACTTGTCTGGTACTTATAGTAGTCTAAAATAAAGTAGGTATAAACCACATACCCCTGTATATATAGTTGTTATATGATAATAGTAAACAATGCATGCAATATAGTAACCTGTATTATACTGTATATAATATATACTTGTACTATAATGGAGAATCTAATAAAAATAGAGAAAATAGAAATAATGCATGTAATATACCTGTATAATACTTTTACTATAATGGTGAATCTAATAAAAAAAAATTTAAAAATAAAGCAGAGTTTTTAGGTACTAAAGAGGACATCATCCCTATATTTGGACCAGGTGTGTGTATAATATTTTTTGCTAGGAAGCATAGTGTAGAATGTTTATAGTGACAGAAATAATTAAATACTCCAAGTTACAGAAGGAAGTGGGATTCATTTCCTAGTGATGTCACTGGAGGTAATAATTAATTAACATTTTAAAATATGCATGTATGACCACCAGGATTATGGTTTAGACTTTAGATTAAGTTCATGAAGAATCACAAACAATCACTCCTCGGCAATTTTAGTAAGCAATGGTTGTGAGATTTTATGAAGATTCTTCATGGGTTTAGTCTATTATAAAATGTAAATATAATTTAATTACCAGTTGCCTTTTGGAGTACAAATTGTACCCAAAACACAGCATAGTCCAGGCTCTCTCTTGCCTGCGCGTGCTTCCAGAAAGACGGGAGTACGGGACAAGGGCAGGCTGCCCAAAACAAACTTGTATCCAAGACTTGTTTTACTACAAAGTAAAATACGTTAAGGGTGACAAGTTGCTAGCATTGCGCACAATTAGGTTTTAATTAGTTTAAAATTAATCCTTCAGTAATGAATTACCTCTAAAATAATTAAATGCCGGTTACACTAGCTTCGTAAAATTCGGCACCTTCGGGCTTCGGTTACTGAATCCGATTCGGAAAACACAACAATTGTAATAATGTAAATTTGCTTTTAAAAATAAACAAACAATGTAGTGTTTTAATGTAAGAATCTGTGTATAACTTATTACTTTGCAGGTTTTTGTAGGAAACTAACAGTTGGGTTTTTAAATTTTTTAGCAATTCGGCACCTTCGGTTAAAAATCTGATTCGGAAAGCACAACAATTGTAATAATGTAAATTTGCTTTTAAAAATAAAAAACAAATAATGTAGTGTGTTCTTTCTTTTAGTGTAAAAATCTATCTATTTCTTATGCTGACAAAGTTTTCTTTTTTCTGTTTCAGATAGATGTGCAAAGATTTTTTTAAGTATTCTAAAAAAATTTTTTCCAAACTTTGCAGCTTTTCGTAGGGAACTAACATTTAGTTGTGTTTTCTTTCCAGCTTGCGGGAGTTGAGGCAGACTGTATGCAATGTGGAGGACAACAGAGCGCTTAAAATAAAGCAGTTAGCATCAATGTTATGCTTCCACCAGTTTTTCTCTGGTGCCTAGCAACCTAAAATAAAACAGTTACCATCAATTTTATGCTCCCACCAGCATTTCTCTGGTGCTTAGCAACCTAAAACAATGAAAAAACAAACATGGTGGATTACTATGGATATATGGGGTCTTCGTGGACTTCCATGGACATATGGATACGTTTGTGGACTCTTATGGATATATGGGAATCTTAACGGACTTTTATGGATATATGGGTGTCTTGTGTGGATAACGTGGACTTCAATGGATATTCATGGATATGGAGCAACCAAAACATGGATTTGGTTTATGAGGTTAGACCTGGTGGTCTTTAAGTAATTATATAATAAATTAAAACTAAAGTATTTCAAGCTAGATTAGAATTAGGCAGGACAAGCAAAGGTTTTACCAGACTATGCTGATGTGAGAAAATCCATTAGAATCTGGTAAAGTCTTACTTGAATTTATTAGCTAGATGGGTACAAATTGTATCCTGAACCCAACTCCTGGTGGACAATTAATTGGTGGACATGGACATAATCTGGTGGAATACATCCATGGTGGATGCATGGTCTTCAATGTAGTAATACATGATATTCTTGTAATAGTAATTGTAGGATAATTGTAATTTAAAATAAGTTTATTAAATGCTTCCATCACTGTTGTGGTGCTTAGCAGTCTGAAATACAACCATTAACTTCATGCTTCTACCAGCTTTTGTCTGGTACTTAGCAGTCTGAAGTAAACTAGTAACCAGTAACTTCATGCTTCCACCACTGTTGTTGGTGCTTAGCAGTCTGAAGTACAACCAGTAAGCTTCTAGCAGTATACCATGTACTGTACTTGTCTGGTACTATTTGTAGTCTATAAAGTAGGTATAACCACATACTCATGTATATACCATGGTTATGGTTATATGTACAATAGTAAATGCATGCACTACGGAGTATACCTGTATATGTATATATAATACTTGTACTATAATGGTGAATCTAATAAAAATAGGAAAAATGGAAATAATGCATGTAAGATACCTGTATTATACTTTTACTATAATGGTGAATATATATCTAATAAAAATAAATAAATAAAGTAGAGTTTTTAGGTACCGAAGACAACGACATCATCCCTATATTTGGACCAGGTGTGTGTATAATATTTTTTGCTAGGAAGCATAGTGTAGAATGTTTATAGAGACAGAAATAATTAAATTCTCCAAGTTACAGAAGGAAGTGGGATTCATTTCCTAGTGATGTCACTGGAGGTAGTAATTAATTAATTAACATTTTAAAATATGCATGTATGACCACCAGGATTATGGCTTAGATTAAGTTCATGAAGAATCCCAAACAATCACTCCTCGGCATTTTAGTATAAAGCAATGGTTGTGCAGATTTGTACAATGGTTGTGAGATATTGTGAAGATTCTTCATGGGTTTAGTCTATTATTACTAATTATAATATAATATAATATGTAATATATAATTTAATTAGGGGTTCCGATTGCCCTTTGGAGTACAAATTGTACCCAAAACAAATAGTATCTTGTATCTAAGACTTGTTTTACTACAAAGTAAAATATGTTAAGAGTGACAAGTTTGCGAATTACGCATTGCGCATAATTAGGTTCCTTACTCAATTAATTAATGCCGGTTACAATTCGGTACCTTCCGTTAAAAATCTGATTTGGAAAGCACAACAATTGTAATAATGTAAATTTGCTTTTAAAAATAAATAAAAAATAAGGTAGTGTACGTGTGTTCTTTCTTGTAAGGATCTGTGTAATATAACTTTGCAGGTTTTTGTAGGAAACTAACATTACTTGTGGTTTTTTTTAGCAGTTTGGCACCTTCGGTTAAAATTCTGATTCGGAAAGCACGTTACAATAAATGTAAATTTGCTTTTAAAAATAAACGAATGTAGTGTGTGTTATTTCTTTTAGTGTAAGAATCTGTGTATAACTTAGTTCGTAGAGGTTGAGGCAGCAGTGTGTATACAATGAGGAGGTCGAGTGCTTATGCATTGTGGAGGTCAACACAGTGTGTGTAGATTGTTGAGAGAAATTGTAGTTCTTCTGCTGACAAGTTTTCTTTTTTCTTTTGCAGATAGATGTGCAAAGAGTTTTTGAAGTATTCTAATTTTGTTTTCAAACTTTTCAGGTTTTTTAGCAAATTAACATTAATTAGTTGTGTTTTTTTTAGCTTGTGCAGGTCGACACAGGCAACAGATAGAAATTGTTGTTGTTCTTAATTATATACTAACAAGTTTAATTGTTTACTAACAAGTTTAATTGTTTTTCTTTTGGAGATAGATGTACATATAAATAGTTTTCAAAGTATTCTAATATTTTTTCAAACTTTGGAGGTTTTTTTAGGAAACTAACATCAGTTGTGTATTCTTTTTAGCTTGTGCAGGTTGACACAGGCAACAGATAGTAACTGTTGTTGTTCTAATGCTAACAAGTTTTGTTTTCCTTTTGGAGATAGATGTTAAATAGTTTTCAAAGTATTCTAATATTTTTTCAAACTTTGCAGGTTTTTCAGGAAACTAACATTAGTTGTATTATTTTTAGCTTGTGCAGGTTGACACAGGCGACAGATAAAAAGTAAAAACTGTTGTTGTTCTAATGCTAACAAGGGTTGTTTTCCTTTTGGAGATAGATGTTAAATAGTTTTCAAAGTATTCTAATACGTTTTTTTTAAACTTTGCAGGTTTTTTTTAGGAATCTAACATTAGTTGTGTTTTCTTTTTAGCTTGTGCAGGTTGACACAGGCGACAGATAAAAACTGTTGTTGTTCTTATGCTAACAAGTTTTGTTTTCCTTTTGGAGATAGATGTTAAATAGTTTTCAAAGTATTCTAATATGTTTTTTTTAAACTTTGCAGTTTATTTTAGGAATCTAACATTAGTTGTGTTTTCTTTTTAGCTTGTGCAGGTTGACACAGGCAACAGATAAAAACTGTTGTTGTTCTAATGCTAACATGTGTTGTTTTCCTTTTGGAGATAGATGTTAAATAGTTTTCAAAGTATTCTAATATTTTTTTTAAAACTTTGCAGGTTTTTTTAGAAATCTAACATTAGTTGTGTTTTCTTTTTATCTTGTGCATATTGACACAGGCGACAGATAAAAACTGTTGTTGTTCTAATGCTAACAAGTGTTGTTTTCCTTTTAGAGATAGATGTATAAATAGTTTTCAAAGTATTCTAATATGTTTTTTTAAAACTTTGCAGGTTTTTTTTAGGAATCTAACATTAGTTGTGTTTTCTTTTTAGCTTGTGCAGATTGACACAGGCAACAGATAAAAACTGTTGTTGTTTTAATGCTAACATGTGTTGTTTTCCTTTTGGAGATAGATGTATAAATAATTTTCAAAGTATTCTAATATTTTTTTAAAAACTTTGCGGTTTTTTTTAGGAAACTAACATTAGTTGTGTTTTCTTTTTAGCTTGTGTAGGGTAGCAGTGTCGACACAGGCAACAGATAGAAACTGTTGTTGTTTTTATGCTAACAAGTTTTGTTTTCTTCTTTTGGAGATAGATGGATAAATAGTTTTAAAAACATTCTATTTTTTCCCCAGGTTTTTACTTTGCAGGTTTTTGTAGGAAACTAACATTAGTTGCGTTTGTTTAGCTTGTGCAGTCGACACGCTGTCTTTGCATTGTGGAGGTCAACACACTAGCTGTTTATGCAAATTTAGATTCCTTAGAAATAAGCACCATATTTCACAATAGCATCTCGAGGGTTTTCCTCCGGGAACTCCGGTTTCCCTCATCAAAAAGCTATTAACATTTAGGATTACATGCATGTACACCAAATTCATATCAAATTCTGCATATGGCAAAGCTGTATGTTTATTTCTAATCCTTTTAGGGTGACAACCACAAACATTTTATAAATATTTGAACGAATTTTCATTTGTATTTCATGAATTTCATCTAAATTTGTCCATGTGGTATAGTTTTTAAACCCTTTTGAGGGCAGGCCAATAAAAAATTGAATCATATATTATCCACAGGGCAATAGGTTAAGTTTTAATTGTCATTGATGAATATTTTCGGCCCTTTCTGAGCTCTTTTGAGGGCATATCAACAAAAACAAAAAAAAGTGTGTCCATGCCTGGAACTAAATGGTTGTTGGGTTGAATTCCCAGTACACACTGTGACACTGTTCAGATCCATCTGCACAAATATCTTTCTGTATTACAATCGTCATTTTGATATAGATGATCCACTGACAAGCTAGGTAACACCAGTGTAGGTTCAATATTTTAAAATGTACACAAGTATATAGTATTTATCACTTCTTTTTTTGAAGCCAAGAATTTCTGAGAACAGTAATCTGTCCTGTATTAGTGTTCAGGTCCCGCCTTCCTTGACCGAGTCAGGGGCTGTTTATATGGAAGCTGGGACGGGACGTTTGCCGAGACGGGACGTTAGACGGGACGTTTTTCATCCCGGGTTTATACGAGAATGTTTTCAGGCGGGACAATTGCGACCGTTTCACAACACCGCTAGAAAGTTGTAAAAACCACAGAATAACAGAGAAATAAATATAATTTGACGTATTATAAAGAGCTGCTGTCCTCCTACTAGCCGTTATCACTCATTTGTATCGAATAAACAGCTTAAGAATCAAAATAAATACTCGAAACGGTACCGTCATAACGTCCTGGTTAGGCGGGACAGAGCATTTATATGACGAAAATTGTCCCACACAAGCCGGGATCCCGCTGTGCCGGGACGGGACGGGACGAAAAACGTCCCGGGAAACATCTTTCCATATAAACGGAACGGGATAAATATGAAAGATATACATGCATGGTGAGATCCCGTTTAACGTCCCGTCCCGGCAAACGTCCCGTCCCGCCTCCCAGTCCCATGTAACAGCCCCTCAGAACGGCTCCAAACGGCCCAAAACGTACGGCTTCACACGGATTTCCATTTCCGAACACCGTTAATTTTCTTAATAAAAAACTAAAGTACCTAATCCCCTAAATATATCTCTAAATGTTCTATATAAACCCTGAAAGTTTGAATTTTTGCTAGTTGCTTTTGTCTCCATGACTACAGCACGTGACCTTGTTTCTTATTTCTGCCGCCATTTTGTGTAATCTCTCCATGACCTCGTTCTCGTGTTTCGTCGCTGTCGGAAAACAAAATCATCGTCGTAAATGTCCGGCATACACTCGTATCCGATCCTTAGATATTTATAGACATTGGCGTCGCTATCGTCGTCAAAAAACAATCGGGTAGCAACCAACTCGCAGGCTGGACGCAAATCGCAATTGTCTTTCACCTTGAGTAACACGTGACTCCGATCGGCATCGAGGCTGTATTGACGAACAGTGTGGTTGCTAGGATACTGTTGAGAACACGTCACAAAATCGTCCCTTCCCCAGAATGCATCAGTAATCTTGATTTTCTCGTATTTCTTGCATTCCAGCCACAACTTGTCTCCTTCACAAACAACGTTTTCCTGGAATATATGAAAATACATCGGAAAATCAACATTTCGGCTACGCGAACCAATATTTAGGGCCGCCATCTTGAATTCGCAATGTATTGTGGTCTAGCCAGCGTAGCAATCACCTTTAATAGTGCTACCGTAAACGGTTGCTATTTATAACACAAAATGTGGAAAAACAAACCGAAAAAAGCTCTATTAAACTTTCAAGTTATTGCAAATGAGCTATCGTCTATTGTTCGGAATGCAAACTAAACATGAATAGTGACGTCATCCGGACAGCGCGATATAGACCCTTTTAAGTAATAGTTAAAATATGAGCGGCCGATCTTTATGGGCATTTACCATTGCTCGCCATTGTAGATGCCCATAAAGATCGGACGCGAATATTTTAACTTACTTATCAAATTGTAAGTGTAAATGATGAACACTTTGTTTAAGAGTCGTAGAAAAGGTTAAATAAGATCATTTTAACTCAGAAAAAGCTGAATTTGAGCCACTAGTACCTATTAACTTTGATAAAACATTGGTGTTTTATTAATCAATGTTTTATCCGTATTTAAAGGTGCTGATTAAACATTCATTTCTTTTGAATTTTCGTTATGAATTATTAATGAATTTGATAATATGTAAGTATAGAATACGTTATATTTTCACCCTAGACGTCCATCTCTTTTCACGTTTTCTTTTGAATTCTTTTCAATTGTGTTTATTATCTTAGTTTTTGTATATTTTCAATAGAATTAAAAAAGCTGAAAATGACGTTAATGGCTGAAAATGACGTACTCTGCACTTATTAAAAGGGTCTATTTTAATTGAGCTTATTGTTTCCTGGATAGACCACATTGCATTGCAAATTCTAGCCTGGTACCCTGGCCCAATCAAAGAATATGGGCCAGGTAACCACTGAAGACTTCTGCTTTCCTATTGGTTGAAATTTCGCGCGTTTTTAGTGGCTATGAGTAAAACTGCAATCGTCATAAGTGGATTTTGCCCTGATGACGCGAGAATGAGATTAGTGGTTACCTGGCCCATATTTCTTTTGAAATTGGGTCAGGGTACCAGGCTATGCAAATTCAAGATGGCGCCGCTGACCCACCTTCGTTATTATCCCGGATGTATCAGCAACCACATCAGCAGGAGTAATCTGGGAAGAAGCATTCAACCCTGGACGTCCCGCTGGCCCCGGTGGTCCAGGAGGTCCCACTGGTCCAAGATTCCCCTCAAGACCAGCTGAGCCGTCTTCACCCGTAGGGCCTGCATCTCCCATCATTCCGCGTTCACCGCTTTCCCCCGAGGAACCCGGAGGTCCTGGAGGTCCTGTGCCTCCCTTGATAAAGAAGCCAAGTGAAAGAGGTTGGTTAAGAATGTTGGAAAACGCCATTAACTGATCTAGAATGTCCTTTGTAATCTCATCACCTAGGCGCAGCGTGTTGGTAGCTGACATATCAAATTCTCCACTTGACTAAAGAAGAAAAGAAATGAAATTTTAACACAACAATAACACGGAAAAACCAAATGCCCCAAGTAAACCAGTTTGTGATCTCGATGACGCGTTTTGCGTCGGGATGATTTGGCGCGAGGGCCGTTTTAAAACCAAGTGGTCAATTCAAATGCAAATAGTCATATACCTGTACATCAACAAATAATATCATTTCTCCCACAATCTCGCCACAATAAGCAAACCTGCACATAGTATTGTTGTCTTTATTGCACCTACAGGTGGTGGCATTCTCTTAAACATCGACCTTTGAATTGATACACAGCGTCTTTCAAAATCCAAGTCTATCGTTTCAACAAATATACTGCGCATTAACAAAAACACTGCTGTTCAAATTAACACTATTTTCACTATAATTTCTACCACAAGGTGTCATTTCCGCTATAAGCTTACCTGCCCAACACCAGCACAGACACAAACAACAACGACAACGAGAATCCATCGAACAGACAGCCTGCAAAACAATCACGCATGAGACAGCTTTATAAGAACTATATGTCTATAAATATTTTTGTAATTAATATTATAATAATACGGAATTACACGTTATATTTACAGTAATACCATGATCGCCTCGGATTCTTTTGTTCTCCGAGGGAATGTATAAACCTCGTATATTTCCCTCATTGCTCATGCAAGAGGGAAATTTATCCTTTGTCTTCTAATTTTCCCGTGCATGTTAATTGATGAGGGAAAATTAGAAGACAAGGAAATCTTTTGTCTTCTTCTAAATTTTCCGCTTGCATATATTTTCCCTCATCAACATGCACGGGAAAATTAGATGCAACTTCTCTGATCAACCGTGTAAATTTCCTGTCGGTAAGATTCTCAAAGTTTTCCTCGGCGATCATAATATTACAAACTAATACCATGACTTTTCGGGAAATTAGTGTAAAGTCCCGCGAGTCGAGATAAGGCTGGAAATCGAGCATAATTTTCCCCTTTGCCTCGGGAAGATTTGTAAAAGTCATCGGGCCTCCATGCGGCCCTCGGACTTTCACAAATCTTCCCTCGGCTGCGGGAAATTTAATCGCTAATTTCCCTTGGATAAAATTAGAAATCAGGCGTAAACTAGTTATACTTACCCTAAAAATCGAAAGATTAATTTGGCTACAACTCTTGCCATTCTTCGTATCCAAGCGTTTCAAATTCACTTACATTAAAACAGCTCTTCACTGAGGGGGTCAGCCATTGTTCCACTACGCAACAAGATGCACTATTAAAATATTCCCGCTCAAAAAAACGAGGAAAAGCCTGGTGACGACATAGGATCGCAAGTGGTTTTGGGATAGCTTGCAAAGCCACGGCTCTGCACTGTAAATGTGTGGGTAAAATTTTTTTGTAACGGAAAAACATAATTCTGTCTGCTTTTCAAAATAATACGATTTGAGTTGTTTACTTCTGAAAGAATCGGTTATAAAATATCGTCAAACGAACAGACTAAGCCAAAAGTGCCCCAAACATGCTGACACCATGTAAAACCAACATAAAACTTAGAATTTAATCTTTCTTAGTTAGTTAACAGTTTTTGTGAGCAACCAGGTAAAGGTTAACGCCTGTATTCTAAAAGCTCGCTTACACTCACACTCAATGAGTGGCCCCTCGCACTCAATAAGTGCAACTCAATACTCAATGAGTCTCCACTCACCCACACTGAGTATATGAGACTACACTCACTTTCTGACCATTCAACTGAATGGCGTTTAGAGAGTGAGTGTAGTCTCATACTCAGTGTGGGTGAGTGGAGACTCATTGAGTATTGAGTTGCACTCATTGAGTGTGGGTGTGAGTGTGGGTGTGAGTGTGAGTGTGGGTGTGAGTGTGAGTGTGGGCGTGAGTGTGAGTGTGAGCAGTGTGGGTGTGAGTGAGCTTTTACAATACAAGCGTAAGACATGGCGTATAGTGCTACTCTGGTTTAAAGTAAAATCAGTTAAGTTTTCTATTGTAAACTGAAGTTAATTAACACAGCACTTGTGGGTATCTCTTAAAATGAGGTAGAAAGAAAACTATATGGGGTCACCGCATAGAGTGGGTATCCCCCCCAAATTAGAATTATGGAAGAAATTAGATTAATCTTTCTTCTCAGCAACCGGAGGATATTACATACGAATTCCACGCTGATATATGATCAATATCACTCGATTATGTCAGCTACGATTACAACTAAGTACATATTGACCAAAAAGCTTAAAATAATAGCCATTTAAGAATTGAACGAAATGTTGTTTCTAGTCTTACTTATTGACTTCAGAACAAACTCAAAAAGAAAGTTCGTTTAATCTTTAATCGAATATAAAGTGTTCGTGTCAGCCTTCCTTACAATGATTTTAAGAGTATACCATTGTCAGGTTAGACAATTAAGTAGTGATAATTGGTTTTAGGTTGGAACTAATTTAATGATATAACTTAACCTAAAATGACGCTATTTTAGTCATAAAAACAATCGCTCGACAATTAAAACATGACAAGCGATTAATATCGAACCAATTAAAATTGTGGCCGGAAAGCACAATCTGCATATAATAAAATAATATGTGTCATTAAGTAAACAGTTGACCACGATTTTAAATTTGTTTCGCCTTTTGGTTATATATAAAGAAAACTTGAGTTAGAAAGCAGTAAAAATCAAGGTACAAGGGTATATCTATCAAACTGAAAGTCTTATCGAATGACAAAGTTTACAGATCTTAAACAGAAGATTGCCACGACCAAAAAAGTTTTCTTTTACCGTCCTGATCAAAATTCAATGGTCAATTAGCCAGGTGAGAGCAGAGATAAAAATTTCGGTGAATTAAATTCGCACTACAGTATGAAAGAAATTAATAAATTTCTAGTTTTAAGATTCTGTTAAAGTTGTATGTTAAATATTATATCATTAATATTAAGATTGAAAATGAATGTTGGTTCGCAAAACCATGGTATAAAAGACGGAGGAATTAGTTTCGATGCTACAAGAGACACAATGACGAGACAAGGCAAACATTCTAAGCAGGTCAATGGAAATGCCTCCAAAAAGACATCAGAAATATTTCACGCAAACGCACACGCGCTCCAAGAGCCTACCAGCGAAGTTCAAAAAGACGTTCTTATCAACGACAGAAATCAGTTTGGTTGTTATGCTGACGAGGAGGAAAGCAATGATTTAGGATATTGTAAAAGTTCTTCAACATCTGTAGTCATTGATAAGATAAAAATGGAACAAAATTATGACGAAGATGATAAAATGTTATGCCCAAGCACTCTCGTTTATATTGATAGCGAACAAAAACTTCAAACTCTTAAAGCAGCTGATCACGAGACGCAAGGTGCCGAAGATCGACCAAATAGAGATGTGATCAAAATGCAACGAATTCTGGATTCACAGACAAGAACGGAAGGTGCCGAACATGATACGAAGGGTAACGCCGACATAAATAGAAATAACCCTACTGAGAATAAAGTTAGACGATTCTTTTATAAAGCTGTAGCAAGTAAGCTGACATCGCCGCAGTTATTCCGACGCAGACGAAGAAAAGTGTCAATGTTTGAGATACAGCGTGCAGCAGAAGTGATAGAAATCCAAGATATTTGTATTGAAAACGGAGCAGTTCAAACCGTGAAAGAAAGTGCATTGATTTTACCAGAGCTGACAGTTAATGGCAAAGATTCCGATGGTCGTGGAAAGTCGAGCAATCACGACAGAAGCCGACGGCTGATAGCCGACGCAGCGAGTGATTACGGATCAGCACCACATGAGAAAATCAGATCAACAAAGATTACTCCTGGGGATATATCTAAAGTATTATTAGACGGAAATACGACAAAAAACAACACCAAGGCTGTTCAGTCGTGTCCCAGTACACCATTCACTTCACCACGCATGCGCAGGAGTTCGCTCGGTGTGCTGACTACAGCTGCGTGGGGAGTGTCTATATACCGGGACAAGGATGCAGTTAAAAATGTACATCACTCTCCCAGGCGACGTTCCTTGAACATTTCAGTCGAAGATTTGTTACAGAATTCTAAAAAACCTTCTTGGGTTAACCAAAAAAAGTAAGTTGTCATGTTTATAAATGTCCTAATATGACCATATATGTCCCAATATGACCATACATGTCCCAATATGTCCATACATGCCCTAAAATGACCACTCATGTCCCAATATGACCATACATGTCCCAATGTGACCATACATGTCCCAATAAGACCACATACGCCCCAGTATGACTGTACATGCCCTAAAATGACCACACCTGTCCCAATGACCATACATGTCCCGAAAAGACCACATACGCCCCAGTATGGCCATACATGCCCTAAAATGACCACACATGTCCCAATATCACCACACACGCCCCATTATGAACCTACATGTCCCTACATATCAAAGATATTAGCGCTTTTTGCTCTTTTAAAGAAACTTGTCTGACCAAGGTGGAATGTCGAAGCTTTCGAACGAGTTTACCCCGATACGACAGAAGCAACAAGATACAGAAGAAAATAAAAACAAGCTACATGAAAAACGTACGTGAATTAAATTTCTAGTCATTTGTTCTATTTGCCTTTTTTGTGGAGGTTGTCCATGAATGGCTACCAATGAATATTCGTTAATATGCAATTCAACTAATTTAAGTTAGGCTTTCGATCGTTATGGTAGTGTCAGCGTACGTGTTGGTGTTTGCGTTTGTAGAATTTTTAAGACATCAATTCAATAACTCTCAATTTAATTAACTTACTTCATATATACCATTTTTTTAAACAACAGGTAAAACAAACGCCCAAGAGCAAGAAAATCGCGCAAATCCTGACAAAAATCGGGAAGAATCTCGTCCACAACTTTGCAGTGAAATACATGTCAAGGAACTTATTTGTGAGCGAAAAAACGAGACGAGCCTCGACGTAAAATTGGACGAATATCGTCCACGACTACGGAGCCGTTCCTTGGAAGACTACAGATTAGCAGCAAGACAAAAAGTGCTGGAAGGACGAGGGAATGATAAACGTAAAGACACGAGACGAAAATCGTTTGAGATGTGGTTGAGTGACAAAGAGAAACAAACAATGCAGAAACTGAATATTCTGGCGTTGGAAAAACATCGAGAAGCCGAAGAAGAGACGAGGAAAATACGACAACGTAAAGGAAAGACCCACGATGAATGGCTGAACGACAAGGCTACGAAAGAGACGAAAAGACGTGCGTCGTTAGTAACACGTAGTGATACGAGGGACGAAGCACACGGAAGACAACGTATCGCACGAGCTCGCTACGAGAAATGGCTTTTGGAAAAAGAAACTCAGTCCTTAGAGAAGGAGAGACAGATGGTAAAAGAAGCTGAGAGAAAGACAATGGAAATGAGAAAGAAATATGAAGAAATGAAGAAAAAGTTGATAAATGAAGGCAAATACTCCACGGGGTCCGTTTGTGGATAAAACAGGACAACGGCAGGACAAAATTTTTAATTGAGCAAAGCAAAAAAGGTGGTAAACTGCCGAAAATAGTTTTGATAACGAAATACTGACGTTTCGAGCGAAGCCCTTCATCAGAGTAACGATGAAGGGCTCCGCTTGAAACGTCAGTATTTCGTTATCAAAACTATTCTCGGTAGTTTGCCACCTTTTTGCTTTGCTCTGTCTAAAACACTGTCTACACAACACTCAGCTTTTTAATTACCGAGCTCGTTACCCTAGGTAGACCACAATGCATTACGAATTCAAGATGGCACCGCTATTGGTCCATTTTCATAGAAAGCACCCAATCAGAGCGTGTGTTGTGGACATGCATCACCATGCACGTAAGTTTACATAAGTTTACCATGCACATCTTATTTTAAAAGATTATTATTTTAATGATTATTTTGACTCTAAATTTAATTAATTCCATTAATCACCAGTATTCCTCAATGTCATGTAAATATTACTTATAAAAATTATTTCGATTCTCAGATTGAATAATTATTTTAGATTCTAAATTGAATTTTCAATTAACTCTGTAGCAATAATTATGTCATAATCCCACCTTATTTCTGGATTTCTACAAAACGAACACGAACAGGATAAATTCTCTTCGCTATTTCGATTTTAAAGTCATTGTCCATCACATCACGACAACCATCAGGAAGATCCACATGAGCCATAGCAACAGGTTTGTTTCCTTGGAAACCGTATGAAGCTGACGTTGTCATACCAACAATGCTACCGTCATGCAACACAGGTTCACCGCCCCATGGAAAGTTATCATCGTCATGGCAACACATGGTAAGGTGTACCAAGCGTCTGCTTGATACATGGTTTGATAAAACATTTTGGTCAGCAATGAACTCGGCTTTCTGAAGAAACGAATGGAAGGTGAGAAAAATAAAGATAAATTCTGCAGCATGGCCATTTTAAGCTTTATTGGGTAGGTGGTCAGGTAGGTAAGTAGGTAGGTAAGTAGATAGGTGTGTAGGTAAGTGTGCAGGTAGGTAGGTAGGTAGGTAAGTAGGTAGGTAGGTAGGTAGGTAGGTAGGTAGGTAGGTAGGTAGGTAGGTAGGTAGGTAGGTAGGTAGGTAGGTAGGTAGGTAGGTAGGTAAGTGTGCAG
Organism: Paragorgia papillata; assembly: GCA_035771165.1. Classification (NCBI taxonomy): domain Eukaryota; kingdom Metazoa; phylum Cnidaria; class Anthozoa; order Scleralcyonacea; family Coralliidae; genus Paragorgia; species Paragorgia papillata. The sequence goes on along the minus strand of JAWNZC010000025.1, from coordinate 3,948,904 downwards.
GTAGGTAAGTAGGTAGGTAAGTAGGTAGGTGTGTAGGTAAGTGTGTAGGTAGGTAGGTAGGTAGGTAGGTAGGTAGGTAGGTAGGTAAGTAGGTAGGTGTGTAGGTAGGTGTGTAGGTAAGTGTGCAGGTAGGTAGGTAGGTGTATAAGACCCCAAACTACGAGACACTCGCCTTTTTAACATCAACTATCGACTCCAAGCCAGCCTGCTGAGGCAACACTAAATGATCCAACTCAGTCCCCCATGATGGAATACCTTGTTCTATGCGAAGAGACTCCAGAGCAAAATGACCAACGTTCTGGATGCCATGCTCTTTCCCATCTTCCAAAATGTGAGTATAAACGTTTCGTACGAACTGTAAGATAAAACCAGACCTAGTCCTAAAGGGCATTGCCGTGGCTAATAATTCCGCACGAACGAACGAACGAACGAACGAACGAACGAACGAACGAACGAACGAACGAACGAACGAACGAACGAACGAACGAACGAACGAACGAACGAACGAACGAACGAACGAACGAACAACAACCAACCATTCATCTATCATGTTCTAGGGATTTTTGGTGAAGGAAAATTCGAGTGTAGAATATATACATTTTAAGACCAAACCGGGACCAGTTGCGAAAAATGCAACTACACTGGCCTTCCGGCAGGAATTGAACCCACGACCTTGCGATTCTAGTGCAATGCTCTGACCACTGAGCCACGGAGGCCGTTGCCGAGAGCTTCATTGCGAGTTCTGTATACATTATACATTTTCCATCACCAAAAATCCCTAGAACATGCTATGTAATCGAGTGAAATGCCCAATATTACTTCTAATAAACCCAATTCTGTCCTGGCATTACCACCTTAATGTATACAGAACTCGCGATCAAGCTCTCGGCAACGCCCTCCGTGGCTCAGTGGTCAGAGCATTGCACTAGAATCGCAAGGTCGTGGGTTCAATTCCTGCCGGAAGGCCTGTGTTTTTCGCAACTGGTCCCGGTTTGGTCTTAAAATGTATATATTCTACACTCGAATTTTCCTTCACCCAAAATCCTTAGAACATTCATCTATCAGTCCGTCATCCGTCCCTCACCCATTGATCTGCCTCAACTGGGTACCAATCCTATACTGTACCTCGGGCAACATAAACATTTTCCATTCGTCTTCCCCACGAGCAATGAGCACATCTCTTGCGTAAGCGACATCAGCTTTCTGAAATACCAAAACATTTAAAACTTAAATGCTAAAACAAAAGACAGAAAAAGTAAAGAAAAAGCTGCCATGATAAGTCACATCAATATAGACTACCAAAAGAGAAGATTGAGACAGAGAATTCATCACAGAAAAATGACAACGCTACCTGGATAGTTTTCTGCGGAAAATTCTTGACATCTAATGGTGTTTGAGTGAGTGACTGAAGTAGTTTCTCTGAAGCAGGTCCCTTGACAGTTAACCCAGAATAATGGGACGTGACATCGACAATTTTTACGTTGGCGAATTTCTTGGAGTGTGTTGATATCCAGTGAAGAATTCTAGTCATTTGCTTGATGGAATCCACAAGAAGGAATCTGAAACAAAATGGAAAACATTGGTTTTATCAACACAACGACCAACGGCATTACAGACGTTCGTCCAGCTCAAGTATACACGGAAAATGTTAGAGATAGGAATCAAACCTGTAACTTTCTAACGACCGCGGGTAGACAGTCTCACCATTGAGCCACTGAGGCTCAGATGGAGAGCTAAGGTTGCAAATTCATAGTCGTATATGCTCCTACGTGGTAGTGCTGGCTTAAGTGACGTTAAGCGACGTACAATATACGTATACATATATAGCACATGTGGTCAACTGCGTAGATAGTAGTCGCTCGCAGTTTCCTTTCGTTGTTTCGATTCGTTTCGTTCCGTTCCTTACTTCCACTCCTTCCCTCCCCCATATTCCAACCAAAATAAGAATTAAGCCCCGCACAGACGACCAAGTTTTCCTTGACAAGTTCCTTCGTAGCTTTCCTTGCTCGTGTGTACGATGAACAATTTTCCCCCCAAACATTTTCCTTGACAATTTATAATTGCTCGTGCGTACGGTTGGACAAGTTTTCCTTGACGGCAATGGTCGCGTAATAAGCTTCGGAGATGATCTTGTCAAGTTTTCCTTGACGACTATACACACGAACAATTTTACTTGTTCAAAAGCTGGCATGACCAGCTTTTGAACAAGGCTCCTTGTCAAGGAAAAACTTGTCAATTTGTGTCGTACATACGAACAAACAAAACTTGTCAAGGAAAACTTGGTCGTCTGTGCGGCGCTTTAATGTACGCTGCTAAAACTTTAAGCTACATATACCTGTTCTCATCTAGTCTGTAAACGGTACAGAACGTTTCTATTCCTCCTTTTGGATTTAACATTAAAGTGCGTAAAGCTCCACCAACTGGTACATCGACGTCGTTAGAGCACAAGAATTGCATTAAATTTATGGCAGAACTACCCTGGAACAACGCAGAGCAAAGACGATTAAAAAATGAAATGTTGCTTCTAGAAAAGAGCACATTTTGGTGATGGTGTTGAGGAAGAAGGGTGGTTAGAAGAAACCATAGCTCATTTTCAATGTTAATAGCAAGTTATCTATTCTAAGGTACCAGCTATGTGTTTCAAAGGGCTAAAGAAAACATCTACTCCACTATTTGCCTTCAGTTGCTTACTGATATTTCTATTTTCAAGGAGGCAGATATATCAGCCACTCCCACATACTTCAGACAAGCCTCAGTTTCAACCTTCATGTTGTTAAACCATCTTGGCTTCCCAAACGTGTCGTTGTTTCCTTTTGGATCTAAAGATTAAGACAAATGACGAAGATGCATGAAGATGGACATGGAGATGGGAATGAAGATGAGAATTAGAATGAAGTAAAGATTGAAATGAAGATGAAAATCGGAATTAGAATGAAGTAAAGATTGAAATGAAGATGAAAATGAAGATGGGAATTAGAATGAAGTAAAGATTGAAATGAAGATAAAAATAAAGATGGGAATTAGAATGAAGTAAAGATTAAAATGAAGATGAAAATGAAGATGAGAATTAGAATGAAGTAAAGATTGAAATGAAGATGAAAATGAAGATGAAAATTAGAATGAAGTAAAGATTGAAATGAAGATGAAAATAAAGATGGCAATTAGAATGAAGTAAAGATGAAATGAAGATGAAAATAAAGATGAGAATTAGAATGAAGTAAAGATTGAAATGAAGATGGGAATTAGAATGAAGTAAAGACTGAAATGAAGATGAAAATGAAGATGGGAATTAGAATGAAGTAAAGATTGAAATGAAGATGAAAATAAAGATGGCAATTAGAATGAAGTAAAGATTGAAATGAGGATCAAAATGAAGATGGGAATTAGAATGAAGTAAAGACTGAAATGAAGATGAAAATGAAGATGAAAATTAGAATGAAGTAAAGATTGAAATGAAGATGAAAATAAAGATGGGAATTAGAATGAAGTAAAGATTAAAATGAGGATCAAAATGAAGATGAGAATTAGGATAAAGACGGAGATGAGAATGAGTTAGGTAGGCCTAACGCAACAACAAATGTACCTGTCCCATCACGTGAAAACCATGCTGGCTGTTCCCAACCCATAACATTCCTCCATGATGCTCCCTGACCATGCAATGAATCATGAAGAGGAGAACACTTCATACGACGAACCTCTTGAAGTTCGCTCAAGGGATAAGGAAGCATGTAAGTATACGCAACAGTCTCAGCAACCACGTCACGGAGATACATCTTGTTGCTCTGGTGATGAGAGAACCGTTCGATGTTAAGTGAATTAAGATCCATTGTAGGTCCTTTGTTCTCAATCCACTGAGCCAGTGCTCGGCCAACGCCAGCCGCGCTTACGATACCAATTGAGTTCATTGCACAAGCGACATAATAGTTCTCAATCTGACATAAGACAGAACAAAAAAACAAACACGTTTTAATTTTTTTCACATAAACTTGGTAGTGTGAAACTATGTGGTTAACTCTAACCAATCTACCCAGTCAGCCACCAAGGTCAGCTCAGGTCAGCTCAGCTCAGCTCATCTGAAGTCAGCTCAGCTCAGCTCAGCTGGGGTCAGCTCACAGGGAGCCCATCTTGGCAATTCGTCATGCCAAAAAGCGCGTGGGCACCTGTGGCGGACTCGAAAGACGCGCGGGGACTGTGGCACACTCGAATGGTTTTTCGTTTTTTTTAAATCCCCTGCCACAGTCCCCCGCGCGTATTTCGAGTCCGCCACAGCTGCCCGCGTGCTTTTTGGCATGACGAATTGCCAACATGGGCTCCCTGTGGTCAGCTCAGCTCAGCTCAGCTCACACAACCTCAAACATCAGTCATTACCAATATAATATCATGTTTGCAGGAATTTCTTTTGTTCTCACAGGTTCATTAACAACTAATAGACCTCATTAAAATTAATTTTTACTAATCCTTCCTCCATTGACGTCAAACCAGGTCTGAACAGAACTAATCATACCCAGTTTGACATCAACGGACGTGACAACAAAAGAAATTCCCTCAAACATATTACAAAGGAATAGCATAAAAAGAGGTTGGACCTTGGGAATTTTACTAAATGACCCTCATCGAGCAGGACGTTTAATAGCTAATACACCTCTTTTTATGCTATTACTTATAATTATATATTGTGGTCATACAGTATGTTTATAATGTACAATGCATAAAAAAAGCGTTACTTCTGGCACAGAGCCCAAAAGATAATGACCATCTGGTGTAAAACTTTCAGGACCATTCACCATTTGACGAATTTCAGCATTTTCCATTGGTGGATATCGATGGAGGATTTCTTTCAGTAAAACCTCTTTAAATTGGGAAATAAAATTAAATGATGGTGATGATGGTAATGATGGTGATGATGGTGGTGATGATGATGATGATGGTGATGATGATCATGATGGTGATGATCATGATGGTGATGTTTATGGTGCTGATAGTGATGATGGTGCTGCTGATGGTGATGATGGTGATAATGATGGTGATAATGATGGTGATAATGATGGTGATGATGATGGTGATGATGATGATGATGGTGATAATGATGGTGATAATGATGGTGATGATGGTGATAATGATGGTGATGATGGTGATAATGATGGTGATGATGATGGTGATGATGATGGTGATGATGATGATGAGGGTGATGATGATGATGATGATGATGATGATGATGATGATGATGATGATGGTAATAGTAAAGGTGAAGCTGCTACAAAACAGAAATCAAATAAAAACAAGATGTTTTTCCACTAACCAAACTGATCCCAGTCTTCCGGAAGCAGTTGAAACTCAAATTTTTCAGGAATTTTATCAAAGAAGCAAGGTTTGCTATTTGGCTCAAAACCACCACTAAGGATACCACCATTCCATTCACGAAAGTAAACTCTTCCATCAGGGTCTCTTAGTACAGGCAACATTGGGTCAATTCCTTTCATTGGCTTAGTAACAATGTAAAAATGCTCAGTTGAATGAAGAGGGATGTTCACAGTTGGATTGCTTTTCTAAAAGGAAAGTTTTTCTAATTTATTCCTTTCTCTTGCATTTTACTCCACTTTAACTGCACCTTATCACACCTTGCTCATCACTGGCTTTGCTTCACTTCATTTTACCTATCCTTTAAAGTAACAAGTTGTTTAAATTTTAAATTGAATTAAAACGTGAAATTGAAATAAACTTGCAGTAAGGTAAAGTGAGGATAGGTAAACTGAAGTGAAGCAAAGCCAGTGATGAGGAGCAAGGTGTGATAAGGTGCAGTTAAAGTGGAGTAAAATGCAAAAGAAAAGAATAAATTAGAAAACTGAAGATGAGAATTACAATACACTACTTACCATACCAACTTCTCTGCCCCACTAAAAAGAGGGAAAACAAATATATCATAAATTTGTTCAGAATGTTGACCCTTTCTAACTAATAAAAGCAGTCTGCGTTTGAAAACTAAAACTGTTTAATAATTTAACAATGCTAATAAAAATTACACTAAGTCAATTATTAGTTATTTCAAGTGAATCTTGTACCTGACCAGCACAATTCACAAAAATTTCACAAGAAATTTGTCCTTTATTGGTGGTTACACTAGACACAGCATTGTTCGTTGTCTCAATGCTCTCCACACCAACACCTTCCAAGATTTTCACACCTACAAATGGTGTATGTTAGTTACATGTACTACTGTATACATAATTATTATAATTATAAATGTTAGAGCTGCATCATCACTGTATCTTTGCATGTATACTTATTCTTCTCTTCCATTCATTGAGTGTAAATGCATGTTCTCCAAGCTATTTTACTCAGAAAAGTTTCTAAGTTCCCAAGCAGGACTCAAACCCACATCCTTCTGAAGAACTCAGAATTTTTTCTGAGTAAACTAAATAGCTCAAAAAGCATTTTATTTTGTATTATTTCACTCAATTCTCATATCCGAGCTAGCATATCCATCTCTTCTCTTAACAACTTACCATTCATTGTTGCACCTCGAGCCAAAGACTGACAAATATCAGTACCCATAGCAACACCATCATTGGGAAACCAAAGAGCTCCCTAAAAAGATAATTTACCAAACAAGGCCATTTTGAGTCGTAAGCACAGTATCACACACATTGTTTTAAAAAGAAACTTGACAAACATACATCCCTAATATTTCTATTTGAAAGTAAAATCAGTCGTACCTAACTTCACACAAAAAAGGATCAAATTGTATAAGCTGACTATTTTGTTCATTGAAATACAAAGCAGTTTTATTTACCGTACCACTGCAGTGTACTGTTAATAATACCAATAATAATACCATGGTCATGCAGTACCATCCGTATGAACAATGACTTATATTGACTGACCAAATAATTCTTATAATTATTCATACCAAAATGTCATCAGTCCTAACATTCTCCCATTTCACAGCAACATCTGATGGTGAAATAAATTCACATTCAATTCCAAATGTTCTGCAATGTACAGTACATGTATTACAGAAATACAGTGTAATAATACAAAACAATGAGGATAAATTTGGGTGATGGGAAGTACAGATACCATGTTTCACATTACATCCTGTCCTGTCCTGTCCTGTCCTGTCCTGTCTGTCTGTCTGTCTGTCTGTCTGTCTGTCTGTCTGTCTGTCTGTCTATCTATCTGTCTGTCTATCTGTCCCTGTCTGTCTGTCTGTCTGTCTGTCTGTCTGTCTGTCTGCCTGTCTACCTGTCCCTGTCTGTCTGTCTGTCTATCTGTCTGTCTGTCTGTCTGTCTGTCTGTCTGTCTGTCTGTCTGTCTGTCTGTCTGTCTGTCTGTCTGTCTGTCTGTCTGTCTGCCTGTCCCTGTCTGTCTGTCTGTCTATCTGTCTGTCTGTCTGTCTGTCTGTCTGTTTGTCTGTCTGTTTGTCTGCCTGTCTGTCTATCTGTCCCTGTCTGTCTGTCTGTCTGTCTGTCTGTCTGTCTGTCTGTCTGTCCCTGTCTGTCTGTCTGCCTGTCTACCTGTCTGTCTGTCTGTTTTTTGTTATCTAATTACCATACACACTGTTAATATAGTTACAGTACCTTGCTTTTCCATACTGTCTTTTAAGATATGTCATTCGATCCTTTGTACGAGCGACAAGAATACTTCCACATTGCTTCCAACCTTTTATGGAACCAAAAATATTGATATTGTAAATTCACTCAGGAACACATGGCCCCTTTTACCATTTCACTCTGGCCAATGCCATAAGGCAATTTTCCCAATTTAATGTACACCTAATTGCAACACTGCTATAACACTTACCAGTCCCCAGACCAGTCTCTTCCTCCAAACGACTATACAGTTGTGAACCATAATTTGCTAACTGTGTTTCAGCAGATGAATTCTTCAGGGCACCAATAAGAGATGCAGCATGCCAACTAGTGCCACATGACAATCTAGAATACAGTACATGCACAGTACATGTACATTAAACAGGGTTAGTACACCTTGATTATTTTGAAAATCCAAGACTTTCCAGGGCTTTTTTCTGCCTTTTTCCAGGGGTTTTCCAGGGGTATTTGAAATCAGACAAAAATACTTTTGCAAAGAGTTGACATTTAATTGTGCTATTAATCATATAATTATTCAGTTACGATCAATATTTTTCATGAATAACCATTACAATATCACATCACTATAAACAAGTTGAAAAATAACAAAATATCAACAAACTAAAGTAGCACAGACTGTTTTCCAGGGTTTTCCAGGGGTCAGTTCGAAATTCCAGGACTTTTCCAGGGGTTTCCAGGTAGATAAAAAAAATCAAGGACTTTCCAGGATTTCCAGGAGGCGTAGGAACCCTGATTAAATAAGACTTATAGGTGGAACCTAGCCTCCTCTGCAGGCATCTCGCAAGGGTGGGGGCACTTGAGGGGACTTGGGAGTGGACAGGGGGGTGGAACCCTAATTGTGAATTTACTCCTACCTTCCTTGTTCCAGTAGTACAACATCAGTCCATCCAGATTTTGCTAAATGGTACACCAGAGAACATCCAATAATACCACCTCCACAAACAACAACTTGACTAGATGATGGCACCTTAACATTATTGTCTGATATTTGACTTCCATTTGACAATGTTCTGGTGAAAAATTAATATAAAAAAGCATTTAGCAATATGGTATCTACAGCTCTTTCCTCTGCAGAGGCTCTATTAGTAAATAATAGAGCAGGTGAAGGCGCGTGAACAAAGGTGGGAATAGGCCGAGGAAGATCAGAGGTGTATGGTGGATGATCCCGTGCATCGAGAAGGAGAGAGGTATCTACAGACTACAGTAATATCCCAACCTATAGAAATATCAGAGGTGTAGGAAGATGTTTTCGGTTAGGGGGGTTGAAAGTCGTCACGCCTTGGGCATGATGAACTGCTAGGGAGGTCCGAATTTTAGAGTCTCTGAAATGGCATTTCCTGCATTTTGAGAGGAGATTTAAGAGATTTCTGAAGATTATAAAATACCAATTAATTATACATCTTTGCTCTAAAAAGGGCGCTCGATAGCCAATTAGCAGGAATTAAACACATAGTACCACTCAACAGAAAATTTAAATTTACCTTCTTCAGTTAACGCATGCCTTGGAGTCCGAAAAAAGTTCAGAATTTCAGGGGGGCTGCAACCCCCTAGCCCCCCCCCTGCTTCCTATGTCAGTGCATATATTACTAGGGTTTTTGCAATTTTTTATCTGGACAGGGTCAGTTTTTTTAATGACATCAGATATTTGGTATAAGGAACGTTTTTCTTTCTAGTCCAGGATAAAGTATCATTTTTTGACATATTGTCTGGAACAGAGTGACCAAAATATTCAATTTCTTCATCTGGAGCAGGAAGGGACACAGGGTCAGGGTTTCAGAGACTCAGCAGTACCCCCCAGGGTTGATAACTTGCATTAAAACACGATCAAGTCGCTTTTCTTTGTTTTTTGCGGGATTTATATCCCATAAATCCTGCATTATAAATTCATAGGGATTATATATAAGCCCGGGGCTTATATATAATCCCTATGAATTTATAATTGCCCAATTCATAGGGTGCCTGCTACAACTATCTCGTATGGTAACGCCGGTAGTGCCCACATACAGGAAGGAGAGCAAGGGTTTGCTTTTCACTCCACGTAGTTTACGAGAGGAAGGCAAACCAATGAAAATCATCAAAATCTGTTGGTTGAGTCAGCAATTTATTACGCTGAACGTTGAGCATAAAATGTGGGATTGATACTGCATCAATACTGCATCAATGCTGTAATAATAGATCTGGTACTAATTATTCATACTAATTATTCAAACAAGCTTGTATGTGTTCAATGAACCTTTAAGTACTTCTCAAGTTGTTTAATAAACTATTATTCAAAGGTTGCTTTGGAGTCTTATTATTTCATAAAGGCTGGCTTAAAGCCTCCGTTCTTGGTATTTATCCTACACTTAAACAACTGTGTGAGTGCAAGGGAGTGGTTTTATTACATAATAAATATATATACATGTATATATATATATATTAATATATACATTTAAAAAAATTTAAAAATCATCAATAATTCATGTACCATGTCCATGCATGGTATTTTAATATATCTGATGCTATTCAAAACACTCACAGTACGTGTTTTATCAGATATATTAAAACACTTATAGCTGAGAATTCTATGAGAATACGGTCAAGTCTGGTGGAATATTTTCAAATATTTACATGTATAATTTAATGACTTACCTCTCAAGCACTTTTCTACAATTGGTCCGCCTCTCAAAGTCAAAGACACGATATCCAAGCCAGGAGTGTTTAGATTTTACTAACCCTCTACAAGCACTCTGCATGGTGATAGTTCATTTACAACACAAAATTGTCAAGGTGGTACCTTCTTCTTCTTGTAAGACGCCCTCGAAAGACGCCATATTTGCCCGTGTCAAATCCCCTCGCCCCCGGCTACAGACCCCTCCTGGCATGGGACACACCGTTTATTTTTTTCTCCACTTTCGTTTGTAAGTTGCTAATGTAATTCTCCACGGATAGTGATGGAAATACCATTTCTGACAATTTAAATTGTAAAATTTTCCTGATGCCTCTTCGCAAGCTACAGAACCAACGGTGGGGCCACCAAGGGCAACACCCTCTGGGCCACCCCTGTCTTCGGGTTAAACGACTGCAGGAGCAACATTAATATACCAGCTTGTGTTATTTCTCCAATTCCCTGTCTGTGTGACTGTTTCTGGGATTTTTCTCACAAATACATCAAAAATCGTCATTCAAATAATGGCATCACCCAATAGCCACGTCACAAAGCCCTCGTGATAAGACCATCATGCAAAAGAACAGTACAACAATCTTTACTGTTTATTTAATTTCTTTTTCATAAAGCATATACTTCTTATTACTGTAAGTATAACGGCAGTACGCAATGCAATCATGCAAACAATCAATTGATTTCACGAGAAATGTATCCATATTAAGTTTGACGCGGTTAAGGTCTCCACGATCTTGAAGAAATATTCTCACTATAACAAAACAAAACAAGCATATTTAACAAAATAGAAGACTAATCTTTATTGCATGCTTGCATTTCGAAAAACTTGCTATGCAAAGTTTCAAATCAATCAAAACTAAATTTGTTTTTTGTACTTACCTGTACATTGGATGTGCATCACGGTAACGGCTACTATAATGTAAAAAAAAAAAAGAAGTCAAATAAGTCACAAAAATAGAAAAATTGCAAAACTCCAAATTTCCTGAAATATCAACTGTTCATTCGTAGAAATCAAGATTCAAGAATCTTCGTTTTTTCTTCGTTTACAGTCGACGCGCTTTCTCAAAACGATGCATGCTGATTGGTTCCCGAGCGGTGGGGATCCTACGATAATGACCCGAATCAAAACGCTTTTTCTCGACCGTAAGTTTCGGCGGGAAAATTTCTGAGTTAATATCAAGTAAAAGAGAATTACTAAGCTAGGTATCTTTATTCAAATATTCTGAACAATTAAATGTACTGGAACATTACTCGGCTAGTTTTCTTTAAAGCTGTTTGCCTAAAAACACGACAAATGAAAGCCGAACTGGTGTAAGCAAGAAGCGACACGAAAAAGCTAACAGGTAAGATACTGTATTTTATTATTTAAAAACAGGAAACTGAAGACGTTCAAAAAATTTCTTATTAACCTCGTTTGCTCAGTGTGTACGGCAAATTATTCTTTAAACAACTTCGGTCTGCCAGGCATTTCGGAAGGTTGTGGGTTCGAGTCCCGTCTGGAGCTCAGAGTTTAGTACAGCAAAAAAACAAACGAAAAAACTTCACTGCATGTTGAAGTATTGAAAAAAAACTTACTACGTGTTAGCAGGGATTGGTCTTATTCCAGTCCAGTCAACAAAATGCACCTTAGAATACTAGCAAAAAAAAAACATAACAAAAAGCAAATTAATAAGAAAATTAATAAGAAAATTTAAAAAAAAGTTTTGATTTTGTCAGTGGTTTTGATTAAAAGCATACCGCCGCCATTTTGAAACCACAATGCATTGCCCGCAGCGAGAATTTCAATATCCAAGAGTAATTGTGGAAAAAGTATATATTTTTGTATTAATATTTTTTATATTAATATTTTTTAATAAATAAACCTCGTGACATCAAAAATATAGGTCAACAATTTATATTATTCAGCTTACTTTCTCGGCTGGAACATGAGGAGGAATATACTGATATTTGTATTTTCCTGCTGAAAATGAGCTTGCATCGGGTTCTGTATTAAAAATAACACCAAAAATAAATCAGACAATTTAAGACATTACTAATTACATCAGTAATTATTAAAATTGCAAAAAAAAGTCAACCGATACCTTTGCGAAATGCCGGAATGAGTTCCCCAAGTTTTTCTCTGTTTATTCTCCGTAGATCCCCTCCATGCGTCAAAGGCCGTGGTCTGTCAATAAAGTCATATAATACTTACTTTACACTTAATACTTTATGGTAACACTGAACTAAATAGTTATTTAAAAGAGTTACTTTGTAGTGTCGGTGTTTTGGCACCTTCGTTGCTCAGTTTTGCTGCGTTACTGCGTAAATTACTAAATTTCGCTTTGTTACAATGCGTTGCCGTTGCGTTTCATGCATTGAGACAAATTGCGTTGCTGTGTGTTGCATTGTCTTGCTTTGCGTTGATGTGCGTTGCTGTGCGTTGCAGTATGTTGCTGTGCGTTACTTTGCATTGCTGTGCGTTGCATTGCGTTGCGTTGCATCGGTTAAGTTTATTATGCTGTGTGTTGCATGTTCTCAGTTATATCTCACGTTACTGAAATTACGTTATAGTTTTGTGGCAGTGATTACAATATAATTTATAAAACTAAATTATTCAATACCGAGATATGGGTTCTAGCCTGAACCCCACAGAACTTGATGTTCGGTCCGCATTCTCTGTCGTTGGACGCTCGATTTCTTGTGTGTCTCTTTCCAAGCTAATCTATACAAAACAGTTATTCCTCTTAAAAATAAAAATCCTCAGAATGATTTATAAAGAACTACATAACAATTACTCAAAAGTCTTGGTAAGTCATGCAGACTCTTGCCTGCAATCAAAGACAAAATCAGTATATTTTGCATAAAAGTGATTTTTAAAAAAGCAATCTCAATATTTCTTAGATGTTTTGAATGTACGACAGGTATCAATTAAATAAAAGTTATTAGTCTAGCTATATGTATTTAACGACATGTAGAACATTTTAAACAACTATATTTATACAATACCCTGGTTGCTATGCGTGTTTTCATTGGTTGTTGGCCATGATCTATTAGAGGACAGACACATGGACACGTCAGATCACGTCAGCTGACTTGCTTTTTTTTCTTCATGCCCCAAAATCCGGCAAGAGTTTCGATAAAAACCTTTTAAATTTTTGTATCGTATAAAACAAATAGATTCCATTTTTTGTTGTCTGTTCAGTTATAGATGCACAGAAGACGTCACAACGTGGTAAGAACATCAGTGACCCACTCGACTGCGTCTCGTGGCCCACTTTTTTGTTCTTACCACGTTGTGACGTCATCTGTGCATCTATAACTGAACAGACAAGAGTAAAACAACAGAGGCCGTTTTTGGCCGGCTCAGGCAGGAATCTGCAGACAGTTCTCATCTTCATTTAAGCTATCTTTGTACTTCGTGTGTATATATATATATATATATATACTCATCACAGTCAAAGACTTGGAGATGTGGGATATACCACACTGCTGATAATGTGCTGGCTTACCTACACTGTGCTGTGGACAGCTGTTTCGTTCTCTTGGAGCTCTTCAATTGCTGATGGTAGCCAGACACTGCAACTATGTTTTGTCTTTTCAGCCAGTAAAATTACGCAATGCAGACTGAGTTGATTTAGGGGCCGAATACATGGGGAAATTTCAGCCCGGGCTGAGATTTCAGCCCGGCAACTGGGGGATGGAAATGAGGGAGTGAATGTTTTGAATGAGAAACACGAAGTGTGGAATACAGAAAGTGCCTTGTGAAAAGCGATAAAGAAGGAATAAATATGGTTTATTTGAAATACACATCTAAATATGTTTGTTTTATGCTGCATGTTTGAGACAACTTGGCTGATTTCCACACTTCGTGTTTCTTATTCAAATCATTCTCCTCTTTTCCATACATCAGCAGCCGGGCTGAAATCTCAGCCCGGGCTGAAATTTCCCCATGTATTCGGCCCCTTAGACTATAGCATTCTTGATGATATATATATAGTTGATAGATATATAAGTTGTGGTTTTAGGTTTACCGCTCTCACTGTGGTGCAAAACTAATAACCTGCTTTATACTCCATAAACAAAACCCGGACAAGAAATATCATAAGTTTTGATATTGATATATCATAGAAATTTACAAAAAGGATCGTGTTAGCAAACAAACGTAATATTTTATATACCTTAACGATCAAGTAGTTTATTGAAACTTTAGAACCAAAAGAGTAATAATATTTTCAAATTTCACGATCTTGCGGCTTCGATTCATCAAAGATATATACATCAAGGAGATATATATTATAGCTCCGTAACTGACCCAAAAATGCTCACTTTGCGACTCTTTTCCGCTTTAAAACATATTTTAGTTCAATTTGATGAGTTTATTGGGCAATTTAAGATCCACAAATTAACAAATTCAATCACTTAGCAACAAGCGCTTCCTTGACAACGCAGGCACAGACGACCGCTCGCAGTTTTGACGGTATTTTGTCTATCTTCCTCGCGGCCTGGTAATTATTCGCTACTTCTGCTACAGTTTTAGGTTAACTTTTTAACGTTTCTTGTGTAGTTTGAAAGACAAAGACTTACTTCTTCGGGAAGTGGCCGTTTTGTCTTCTTGAATAACGTGACGGCCGCATGACGAAAATCATCTGCAATTATAAACAAACCAAAATCGATGATCAAAAGATAAAATTCCTGAAATAACAGCTCCGTTCAGGAAACCAGCTTGCATACACATACATCTGCAAAATACGGGACTACCTTTCGTAAGAGCCGTGGTTGTTCGGCAATGTTCGTAGGGCAATTTCTGGGACACCGTGTCCATGTCCATTCGTCGAAAAGTCGGCAAGTGAGGGTGATATAGACCTTCCTTAGCCGAAGCAAGCATCACTGAGCTATGACCAAATCTCGTCTCCTCCGGGAGAAATCGTTCCCGAGCGCTATAAAACATAACTCACTGCAAACGCTCAACACCAGATTTTAAAACAATGTGATGCCAACTGTTTTAATTGCTGTGGTGTCTAAAATCTAAACAATCGCAGCGTGATAATATAATCTGGTAATAGTGCTCCCCACCAATTAGATGACGCATTTCTCGCGCAATGCACGCTAATTATTTACGTAACTTAATGACAACACATATATAATTGTCTGCAAACTGATGAGCATTGAGCAGTCAAATCGAGTCAAATCCAAATATCTAATATATTCAGTGTACTTCCATCAATAGACTTCGAAAGATCTCCGTGTTAAACACAAAGTAAAAATATAGAAACAAATCGTCAACAGATGGTTTTGCATTCTATTTTTCTTGCGGTGTGACACACCTGATAAAAAAATAAATCATATTGTCAGCGAAACGTTTTAGTGAAAAAAGTGACCACAAGCACGCCGTATAAATAAACTCATAATCAGTTCACCAAATAAAACTGTTTTAAAACGACATTACACAACTTAATACACACCTGAAACGGTCAAAATAATCATCGTTTGGTTTCCAAGACAACAGTATATACAAACACTTGATGTTTCGGTGACACAGAACTTGAGTCAAAGCTTCGTACAAAACACTTCATTTACGTACATTGTTTAGCTTGAAAAATATGGTCTGTTGCTAGTATCAGCATAGACCAATCCTAGGTGTATATCGACCGGATTCAATCGTAAATCGTTTTATTGTAAGTACAAAAGCGTATAATATTTATGCAGTGTTGATCTTGGTCTTAGCCTGTGATCTTTATAGGAGTCTGCATGCATCGAATTATAGGAATTAGAATTTAAGAACATTGAATTCTAAAAAGCATTCACATTTCGTCCCCACAAAATTCTACACACCCCACTTGGGAAACAGCGTCCCAATATTTTATATTTTCCTTAGTTTACATAGTACTACACGAAACGTGAAATATTTTATGAATATTACCAACTGATCTCGAAGTCGATGTTCTGCAATGTTCGATTGGCAATTTATGCAAGCTTTCATCCATGTCTAGTCGCCTATATGTCGGTGGCTTGGGGTGAAGCATTCCTTCTTTGACAGCCACTAGCATACGACGAGGTCTTTCGTAGCTGTAGTCAGTGCCATGCGGACGAACATTAGACTGGTGCGAGTAGCGTTCGCCTTGTCTATCGTAGCCATAACACCGATGACCTAGACGATTCTGAAAGCGCGACATTCTTCTCTGGATATTTAATGCACTTTAACTTTAATTTTATTTAACGCATGTTTACGCACTGCCGTCGAGTTCAACTTTAAAGTGTTTGTATTACGGAATACGTACGGAGTTGCTTGGATGCCAACCAGCGGAAAGAGCTGTGGGCTCATTCTGTCTAATATTCGTGCATTCGTACCACGATGGAATTTTTCATCACCAGTGGTCAGACTAGACTAGAAAACTTACCATGCAAGGGTACCACCACCTTATGAAAAGTCCTGCACCATGCTTGAAGGCTACTCTCTACTCAGGAAAATCTTCTGCAGGACAGGGAGTTTCCTTTGTGTTAAAGTCATTAGTTCCGACCGAGAGCTCACAAGACAAAAGAGATACCCAGGTCGCGTTAACGCGTACCCGTAGTCCAGGGGCGGATCTAGGATTGTTGAAAGGGGGGTGCCCTAGGGGGTTCCCCCGGAAATTTTTGAGTTCTTGGGTCTCTGAAATGGCATTTCCAGCAATTTGAGAGCCATTTGAGGGCACGTTTGAGCACTCCGCAGTATAGAAAAAAGGTTATATTTTTGGGTTACATGTACTTACAGTATAAAATATTTATGTAAATAATTTTTTCTGGAGCAGAGGGGGGTGGCTAGCCACCCAATCCACACCCCCCCCTAAATCTGCCCCTGTGGTCGTATGTACGGGTAGACCATGATCTACCACTGGAAAACGGGTAGATATTTACGAGTAAACAAAAATGGCGGTACCCGTACCCGTAAACCAAACCCGGGGTATAATACAGCATGAAAAAACGTATAAACCATGGTGAATGGCTAGACTATTAGAATTCCTAGTACTCAATTCCTACTCGAAGTTTTCCTTCACCAAAAGTTCCTTAATCGAGTGAACGGTGATGCCAAATATTACTTGTAATAAACTTAAATTAGGTCTGGCTGAACGTTGTAGGGCAATCCAGAAAACTAAAAATGTTGAAATTGGTTGCTGGTTAGTTCCCTCAAAAATCATACCGGGGAGAGCTGTAGCTGGGGGTCTTGTCTTGTCTTCGTTCCTCTTCACCCACCTGGCTACGAGGCTAAATTGCCTCTGAAAAATGCTCGACTGAAACTCGCCATTCGAAAACAACAACCACTCGTGTCGAGAGCCTGAGATTTAATGACTCGTGACCAGGAATGTGCCGACACGAATTTGGGCTGTAGGAAAACACGGCTACTATATATAGCTTGACCATGTGACGTGAACTATCTCGTTGCCTTGGAAACATCTGGCAAGCTTGGCCGTTATGACGTCAACGTGGGCGAAGACTCTAGCCCTGGATACAGTTAGGAGTGGCACTTGTCATGTGCTCGGGTTCATCCGTAGAAAAGGATGAAAAGGGCGGGAAGAAAAACCACAACTGTCTTCGACGTTGAGAAAGCTAGGACATCTATACATTTCCATAAGCCTCGTCCAATGTTTAAAGCAGTGTCCAATTATAAAATTGATATTTAACAAGGCTCTCGTTAAGCCTCAAGGCATGGACAGAAAGTTAAACGTTCACACGCAAAACAAAGGTTCTTCTGTTTCCATGTAATTATCCACAACTAGCTCCAGTACAATATTGCTCAATAAACCTTAAATTACTTTAGAATATTTAAAAGGATTTTGTTAAAATAAAGACTATTGCAAAATCCAAGATAGTCTTTATGCACAAGAGTCCTGCTCGCGTGTTCAATGAATATTAGTATTCTAGAAATAAACGCTACTCAAGATATATATATTTACAAGAATTCACTTCAGGAATGCAAATTAAATGTTCGTAATTTAGAGACAATGACGTAGGAGCAGTTAACGTCTGTTCTATTGCTATAAATGCGATCATATCATCAATGCGGCCGTCAAGCGCGGTTTCTAACAGATCTAAACCATTGTTAAACAATGTGTCAAATAGCGAAAAATGGTCTGATTCTCCCTTTGTGTTTTAGCCTTTGCTCTTCGTTGAAATTCAGTTCAGTTTCCAATGCGATTTGTGAGGACCATAATTTTATTTAGATTAAAAGAACCCTGTTTAAAATATCCTATATTAATTAAACAATTTTCGAACAGACAGAGAATACGGTTTTGTGATAGCTGTTTTACGTATATATATATATATATATATATATATAAGCCTCCTCCGCAAGCAACTCTGTGTCTTCCCACTTTGCGAGCAATAGTGGAAACTGCGTCTTCCCACTTTGCGAGCTATAGTGGCAAGAAATTCTTAAGAGAAAGAAATTCTTTCTCTGGTAATCTGGTTTGCTCGCAAAGTGGGAAGTGTACACAGTTACCACTATTGCTCGCAAAGTGGGAAGACACAGAGTTGCCTGCGGACTCCTCCGCATATATATATATACACACACATACATACACACACGTAGCAAACGGCCACAAAAACATGCATCGGACTTTGCGAAGCAAAATGTTTTGATTTTTGTCTGGAGTATTAAAGATCCGATCTTTGGCTTACATTTTATATATTTCTCAAACTCATTAATAATTCATGAGGAAAATTCAAAAGAAATCAATATTTAATCAGTATTTAGAAATCGGAGGAAGATTACGGTCAAATTTAGCAAACTTTGAGGTCGATTTTCTCTTAAAATATTGATTCGTTTGAGAAGCTATATCCAACACTCGTCAGTGTTCATCCTCCGATGTCTAAATACAGCCAAGCGGGTTAAAAAAAACTCGGCTTCGCATCGTATTTTCAACCTGCTTGGTTGTATTTAGAAATCGGAGGAAGAACACTGACTCGTGTTGGATATATTACTTAGAATATTTGAGACTCTTATAGGAATTGCTTAATATTATCATCAACTAAAGTTTCATCGTATTCTCGATGCCTTTTTATTCACAGGAAATGACGTCAACCCAGGAAGACGCAAAGATGTTACACAGTGAATCAACAATAGAATACGAAGAAAGTTTGCTCTGAACTTTAAACGGACATGTTTAACAGAAAACAATTATTCAATCCCCAAACTTTCACTGTTGAGTCACTGCGCAAACTCTTGCGTGTCCCTGGGTTGACGTCATTTCCTTTAAATAGTAAACCAACTTTAACAGAAGAAAAAGACATCAAGATGAAACTTTTGTTGATAATAATAAAAGCTATCAGAAAATGCCAAAGATTTTAAATACATTTAATGAAAGTCAAGTGCAAGTATTGACGCTAAAAAACTCCAAACAAAAGTTTAATCGAAACAGTTTAATAGCTGAAGCATGCAAAACAAATTTAAGGGATAGCTATGCGGTATAACATCGTTCACAAGATTCATGTAAAAATAGCAAAACAGCATTGTACATAAGGCGAATAAACCTGATAAAATTTTAGAAAAATTTGTACAAAATATCGTTGTTGTAGTTGCACAAAATCAGATGCATGTTTGTGACCCATTTCAATATATACTATATAATTATACATATATACATACTTCTCAAACTCAATAATTCACGAGGAAAACATAATGGCAATCAGTTACCGAGACGTTGTTGTGGAATGTGGTAATAAACAGCCATAAATTAGGACAAGTTTTACCTCAAATTTCTCTTTAACACTTTGAAGCCTGACAACGAGTCTTTAAAGTTTATTCTGGCTAATGCCAGACGATTTTATTCAGCACAGGGAGAGGTCCAGGCCTCAAAGTGTTAAATACCGATTTGTTTGAGAAACTATACCATACACTTGAAAGCCGTTTATTATCTGATTTAAAAACACCTCGAAGTGAGTTAAAAAATCACCTCGTTTTTCAGCACACTGTGTTTTCAAATCAGATAATAAACAGCTTCTCGTGTATGATATATTACATATATATAACTATACAGATATATAATATAATTATACACAACATATATATATTCATATTCTAAGTTTAATTTTAATATCTTCGTGACGTCGACCGGTCTTGGTCAGGGAGCATAGATGTTACTGACCAGTTTATGTGTTTCCCCATCTGCTTTTGGTTATATCTTTGTTGGGGACCCTGTTGTGTTGATTGTGGTGTTTGTGATGTGCCAACTTCACTAGCTTGTACAGTGCTAGGATAAACTTCCCGACCTAGAAAAACACATCCAACACTTGTAAAAGACCCACCTTGCTATATATGTAAACTCCCAACGGGGAAAAAACAATGAATCAACTACAGTAAAATGTGGACAACGTACCATCTGTAGTGCTGGGTGGTGAATCACTACCATCCACGATTGAATCTAGAAAATCCTAAAAATAAATCAGATAAAAATTGTTAAGCTCTGGTCAAGCATAGATAACAGTCACCAATAGTTCATCAGTACGAGATTTTCCCACGGGCGCTGGAGCCACGGGGACAGCCAGGGCTGGGGACAGCCGTGTGCCCTTTGCTACCATTACAATATCTATATTTATCACTCTAAGTTAAAATTTATACTGCCCAAATTCGGAAAGCAAAAACATTTAAATTTTGCGAGCAAGATGCGTAATGAGGAGGAAGCCCGAACTAATTGTCGTTGGTCATCGTGATCGCCGATTGATGAAGTATAGGTTGACTCCCACTAAATAAATTTCCTTTTGCTTGTTTGCTAAGTACAGTGAAAGTGCCCTTTTTCAGATTCTGCCCCCGCTGCCCTAGGTTGCTTCCGGCGCCTCTGGATTTTCCTCGAGATTTTTATTCTTCTCAGCCATACCAAAGTTCCTAAAAGTAGTGTGCTGCGTAGGCAGTGTTTGAAACAACAATCGAAATATAGTAAGGTTTAACGTTTCGAGCGAAGGCCCTTCGTCAGAGAGAGTATATATATGGCGTTATTGAGAATGTGATCAGTACTCTGGAGCAGGAGTGAGAGCAAACATTTATTCAATTTCTATGAAGAGAGTCAAACACACCAAAACCCTTGGCGACTCATCAAAATTTGAACTGGTTTAAAGTTGATTAATCCATTGCTGCCTAGGATGACTGATGGTTCTCCCTTTACCATTTTGTTAAACAAGCAATCAAACAAAAGTGAGAGTTGCAACTCTCACTCTCACTTGATCTAAGGACTTAGAAAGAATTCTCAAAACTCTTTATTTTCCCCTAGGATCTATCTTCCTCCCACTCTCCTAACAAAATAAGTACATCCAAATAATAACTTACATCCAACATCCCACTGTCTCCATAGTTGTTAGACCCTAAAATATTCTGAAAGGTATCAATGTTGTCTTCTATATACTTGACATGATGTTGAAGTTGCTCCCTGGAAAAAAATGCATATGATTAGCATTAAGTTAGTGGAAATTACATACAATACTATCCCTGATCCCTCCAGCCAAAAATGGTTTCTCATCAGATTTTATAACTAGTCAGTTTCAGCTGACTTTTAAAATTCGTTTGTCAACATTTGTTGGAAGGTTGGGAACTATAGGTACAGATGGATGTTCACGAAGTTCATTGTGAAGTTCCAATTTAATAAGCTTTTAATTGAATTCCTTTGGCGAAATCACGGAGTAGGAGATTATTTGTTGTATATAGTGTTTGATGGAAATGAAGAATAGATACTAATGGTTAAACAGAAACAAATTGCCAACTTAAATTTACCTCGCAATGTAGTTCTGAACATTGCAACGTATAAAGTTCGGAATGTTCATTTCAATTATACGTTTCGGATTTCCATAGGTATATAAGTGAATCCTGTTTTTTGAAAAATGATGCACGCGCAACACCCTGAAACTCGCCTATAGGGACACCCCTGGTATTCTGAGGCCTGAAACTCGCCTATAGGGACACCCCTGGTATTCTAAGGCCTGAAACTGGGTCATTGCAGAAACTGGTTCGCAGCTCACTGCGAGTACTTGCATCTAATTAAAAAGAACTTGCAGTGCTTTTTTCTCTCACTATGAGTCATTTTTAATTAGATGCAAATACTCACAGTGAGCTGTGAACCATCTTGTGCAATGACTGGAAATCCACCTTAACTGCTACAGTCTTTTGGCGGCTAAAAAAGGTATTGAATATTGTATGTGCTTAGACTTTACAAATTAAAATTTGAAGTTAATGAATGTATGTAGCGGTACCTGTCCACTTGGATGCCAGCAGAGGTCACACTTGGTGTAGTGTTTCTGTTCGGCATCATGCCAATGGTAGACACAGCATTATAATTGCGTACTGCCTGCATAATCCTCGACGGTTGTGGCATTGCTTGCTGATAGGTTTCTGCATAGGTTGGCATAGGTGTTGTTGTTTCAATAGGAAGATGGCGTAATGAAGAATAACCTTCGTCTGCACTGCTAGTCGTACTTCCCGGCTCATTGATGATTGGCCGAACAGCAGAAATACTCAAGGATGGAAAATCATCATCTTCTACAGGTGTAATTTCTGGACCTGATGTTTCTGAAAGTAAGAAAAATAAAATTTAGAAAAATGACAACACACAACCTGTGGGTAAAAACATTTCCGAACATTGCAATTTCAAAGCTTTATTTAATACAAGCAAATGTTCCTTCTCTAATTTCAGCACCCCACAAGGTGTTAGGGTCTGAACCTTTCTCTCCATTTTTACTACAGTTGCCATTAATTAACCTATTCCCATTAACCCTTTCACTCCCAACTTTCCAGGAGATCTCTCACTGACGAGTAAAATCATCTGGTGTTAGACAGAGTAAAATAATAAAGTATGGAAAATTCTGTATTTGGGAGTGAAAGTGTTAATTAACCCATTCTTGCTTGAGCTAACCAAAAGCAGCTGCTTTAAGGTTTTTCTCTGTCTAATTACCAGACAATTTTACTCATCAAAAATATTACCCTCAGACGCGTCATCCTCTGAAGCAGGAATAGGTTACACAGTCATTCGCAAATGACTTTTCACCCAAATCTTTGGAAGTTCATTCGGAAGGAAGTTCCGAAGTTGCCATTCCTAGCAGCCAATGAAATACATAGTTCAAAACGAACTTTGAACTTCCAAACAAACTTGCGAACTTCTGAACGAACTTCCGAAGATTTGGGAGTGAGTTGCAAATGACTGTAATATCATTGTATGTACTTTTTTTACCTGGGTAATTGTTAGGCATAACTGTCATCCCACTTGGTCTTGGTGGAGACTAAATGACAAAATAAATATATTTAAAATAATCACTAATAATAATGCTCTACACAATACCCATACAAGAATTAATTGTACAGTACACATACAGTATACTATAATGCCAGTGAAAAGAGAAAAACAACATACCCTAATGCTGTACGAATCTTGTTGTGATTGAGAAGGTCCTGAGTTATCTATGTTTAAAGGCTGTGTACATTGTCGCTTTGAATTACAAGCATCTGGTCCTTGAAGCATTAATGGTCTGTGAAAAGAAAAACAAAACATTAAACATACATTATTAGCTAACAGCCACATTGATTCGACAAGTGTAGTAAATCTACTGAAACTACAAGTACAGTGAAGAATACTTCTGCTAAACATTATTGTACACTGTGACAATGTAACAGAAATATGCTAACTTAAAGGTATTGGCAATAAAAATTAAGTTTATCTCATTTGAAAGAACTCATCAAATGGTATAAGACAACCTTTTACAATTTTTCCGTATCTGTTTTGGTTTTGGAAATATTTCGACCAAACTCAGCATGCTGTCAGCCATCTTGGAATTATTTTCGATATGCAAAATTATGCATGTGATGACATAAGCAGGGTAAAGTGAAATTTTTATCTTGCCAACCTTATGACATTATGAGTTAGAAACTCGTTTTTTTGTTGTGCTATTTCCATTTTAAATTGACCCACATCATTTAAAAAGCCTTCCATAGAAATTTGGGCACCCACGGAGTAGTTTCATCAGGTTTACCCTGCTTGTGACGTCACCAATTTCCTAGTTAATTAGACCCAATATTACAACAAGATGGCAGACAGCACACTGTCTTTCGTCAAAATATTTCAAAACACAAGAAAGATACAGAAAAATTACAAAAGGTCTTCTTATACCATTTGGCGAGTTCTTTCAAATGAGACAAACTTAATTTTTATTGCCAATACCCTTTAAACAAAGTGTTCAATGATTAACTTGTTTTTTTTGCCACTTCTGTCAGTGTATTTGATACCGCATTAAATATGTTGCACCATCTATTTATGTATCAGTTAGCTATTTAATATCAATCTCTGTAGATAATTTACAACAGATTCAGGTTGAGTGTTTAATGACGATAATTGTCGTGATAGTTGCAATTAATTTTAATTATATGACGTTTCCAGGCAAAATGTCAGACGTTGTTAGGTGGGGCTTACAAGTACTTGTTATTAAATTGCAAGGCAGATATTTTTATACAGAATGTTGTAGGCCCCACCCAGCAACATCTGACATATATATTGCCTTGGAAACATTTTAATTAACTGTTGCAACTAACGCAACAATTGTTGTTATTCACTCTGAAGATGTTACTAGGTTAGTAATGAAATGTCAGTATTAAAATTAAAAAATGTCAGTATTAAAATAATATTATTATGGTTTTCCTTCAAGTTATTAGCTGGGCTATCATTTTCCTAATAAGACTACACTTCCCACCTGGTATTTCAATTGCAACTATTTTAACTTGGTTTTAACTGTTATTATAGTCCATTTCAGCTTGCTTTTGAAATCCAATACATATAATTGAAATGAACATTCCGAACTTACATTGCAATGTTCCGAACTATATTGCGAGGTAGATACAAATTTAAGTTGGCAATTTGTTTCTGCTTAAATATTATTATATTCTATACAACAAATAATCTTCTTCTCCGTGATTTTACCAAAGGAATTCAATTCAAAGCTTATTAAATTCAAACTTCACGACAAACTTCACAACGAACTTCGAGAACTTCTGTACCAAAGTTCCCAACAAACCATACTGGCTTACCCACCTTTTATTTCCTCCCAAACCATTATTTGAATATAGGAGCTTCATCAAGAAACGTATGAGCTACAAAAAAAAAGTGCTGATAATTTAAAAACTGAATATTTCACTTTTATTAAATTTCTGAACTTAAGCATCGTCATAAATTAGGAAATCTATTTTGGGTTTATCAATTTAATTTCAGTGCAGGAATGGGGGAATGGGTCATTCCAGTAAAGATCCATACACCCCCCCCCAAAAAAAAGAAATTTTGGCTGGCTGGAAGGGGGGAGGGGGAAATTTACTTTAGATGTCTGAGGGGGGAGGGAGTAGTTGGAAATAAAGTTTGTCCAAACCATTCAACGCCGACTAATGCCGACATCGCTTCAGAAATATCAAAATATTAAACAGTTAAGTGTAAACATAACTATACAGTACATAACAAATACAAAACTATGTAAGTTGTCTAAAATATCAACAGAAAATAGAAATATCAACGAGCCAGTCATCAAGCGGGACTTCTGTTGAATCTTTAAATAGTCGTAACCTAGCAACCTACATTTCAAATTTCACTCAACCGTGAGAATAATATTCAACTGTCTGGACTGGAAGTCCTTGATGACTGGAAAATCATTCGATTTTGATAGGAAATCTTGCAATTTATCGCAAATCAAACTAGTAGTGAGAAGAATAGCTACCCGTTTTCCTTTGTTTGGCAATAGCTAAGCTTTCGCTTTGGAATTTGAGACAGAAACTGAGCATTGACGTTGATTTTGGTGTGAGCGTCTGAGCCTTTCTATGTTTCTAAGCCAATCAGTGGCTTCGTCCTGATTCAGGACAAACTCTACGTCATCTATATGGAATGATTGTTTACTCTCAACTCACAGAGGTCCATTTTGCCAAGATCACCCGATGTGAGGCGGCTGTATTCACAGGATGAAACTGTGCAAACTAATTAAACCATTTTTCAAAAAACCACTGACAAAAAACGATGTCCGAAGGGGGAGGGTGTAATTTTAGCGTTCACTGTCCGGGGAGAGGGGGGTGTTCACTTGTCTCCAGATGTCCTAAAAGGGGGGACCCATTTGACATTTCCTCCATGGGGGGGGGGGGGGGGGAACAATTGTTCATTTTCCAAAATATTTACACTTTCTCTTCAAAGAATCATGGTCAAGCTCCTCAATCTGGTAGAACTGAAGTATAAATTTTATACCCTCCTCCTGTGGGAAGAGAGTTTTTTCTACAAGTGAGGTACAGAATTTTTCTGGGAAATCAATAAACTTGTACTCCACTATTTCTTATATTATTTATTTAAATTTTGTCAATACATTGAGGAAGGTAAATTAATTTTTACCAAATGTTAACCACAAATGGGCTATCAAACCCATATGGCCCATTAGCTACTGGAATGGATACATTAAGAATCTTACGCTGACTAACAAACAGCACAGGGAAAGTATTAAAAGAATATGTAGGGAAAATAGACATTCATGAATGTTATTTAAAATACCTTGTTGACAACATGTTCTTGTTCTTCATGTTTTTGCCTTAATTCTACCAAGTCTTGGTATAAAGTACGATTTTCTCTAATGAACAGAAAGTAAACTTTGTCAATAAGTTTTAAAGTTTCATCAGCAGTGATTAGAAAATAGAAATGTTATAGGTTGGTTAACTTTTTTCAAAATATGAAGACGATGGATGTAAAAAAATATACCTCTTGACTTGATCAAGTTTTGTAGACATATCCTCTTGTTTTCCTTTGATATGATGGATGTCTGTCAAAACACGTGTGTAGTCTTCACCCTTTGGTTTCTTATCATCTGGAGCAGACTGTCAAAAATAGAAACATATTTATTACTAAAATAGAATTAAAACAAACTAGCATATGCAAAACTAGACAAATATAAACAATTAGTATCCATCATCATTTAAATTATACCTTTCGTTTTACACTCTCCAGCAAGTGAGGCTGTCTTCGAACAAAGTTACTATTCTGAAACTGCCAATCATCTTTCTCTGCCTTCAAGCCTCCTTGATCAGCACCAACAACTTTACGGAACCCATCTATATTTGATCATTAATGAAAATTAGTCATGGCACAACCAAACATCCAAGACTTGCAAGGAATTAAGAGAATTAGCTTTCACGATATATATATATAATAAAATGCTAGAAAAAAAGTTATTTTATTTTTTTCATCAACAAAAGAACAAGTTCCACAATATTAATGAAAATTAACCTTTTCTTAAACAGTATATTTGGTTTGGCGAGTAAATAAGTGTAGTCCTCTTTAGTAATATAAAGTGCAGGGATTCTAATAATCAATTATAGAAGTTCTGAGAACCACGACAAGATGTTGTCATGCAAAATATCTTTGTGTAGTACTGTACTTTATTAAGCATTTACTGTAGTTGAATAACTTTTTATTTAATCTTTTTCTCCTTGTATACCAGTTGTTATATGCAAAGATATTTAGCAATGGAATACTGACGCTGTGACGCTTCGAGTAGAGGCCTTCCCAATGGTGTTTGCGTGATTTAAGCGGCGCAAAATGTTGGTCTTGTCTTTCTAAATATCAGGTACATTTACTGCATAGCAAAGCTTCGATGTAAAAATATTGAAACTCTAGTAAAGTTGTAAGAATAGTAAAGTTGTTGTGTACACGTTCTAGCGGTTTATTGTGCCTCCCACTGGACCAAAAATAAACCACAAGAGGTCACAAGACAACATTCAAGCAAATCGATCTCATGCAACGTGCAATTACAAAGTCCAAATATAAATACACCACACAATAAAGCTACATAAACCTCGATGAAGCTTCCTCCAAGACCTATTCTGTCTGAGCAAGCAAACATTTAATAAGGAAATTATCAGTGACAGGAACTTTGGTGAACATTTGTCAAAATAATATTAAAAAAGCAACAATAGTGTGGCAATTATCGCAGCGTCTTTCACCCTAAACATTTACGACGGTATCGGATGGCAGCCCTTCGTTAAGGCTAAGCTCGAAGTCTTATGGACGTTGTAGAACTCGAGTTGTTTTCTGCTAGCAACGAACGAAGCAGTACAATCTACTTCTCCATGCTGTGTCCACTCATTGAGCATTCAAAAACAACACGAAAGCACTTATACTGCAACCACGGCCTTCTTTGTCAGACTTCAAAAGATAATAATTTTCCCGCTAAGCACGAATACGATTCGAGTCAAACTAGCTTACTATTGAAACACACAGAGGTAACAGTGAAGAAATTACGATCTTGCATGGTCAGGATTAGCAAAATAATAGAGCTTTAATACCAGTAAGCTGCTTTTCAAAACGATATTTATCAACTTACACATATTAAGTTGGCGGACGAAGCTGGCAAAGTTGTTGTGTTTAAAATACTTGGGTAGAATATCTCGCGAGAATGTGACTTGATCGTGAACAATAAAGCTTGTTTCGTCCTGAAACGATAAATAATTGCTTGGGTTAGTCTTTTAGTCGCATTCAAAAACCTCTTGGGTTTTCAAAAGGACGCAATAACGTGACCAAAAACTAGGAAGGAAGCCATTCAGTTTGATAAACATTGCAAAGGGTTCGTCGCGAAATAAAACGAGAAATCGACTCACCGGGCTCCAAGATATCAAATGATTTGATTGTGGGTCTTCAACGAGTTTCCATAACTTCGCAAGGAAGGCCGGAACACCGGTTGACATTGTCGCTGGTCTATTTTCCATGCTAGCTAACGCGGTCGTCACCCTGCGTATGGAACTCATCTGAAAATACTCCTCGACTATCTTAGGATTCTCAGCACTATGACCTTATATAAGAATATCCCATGAGCCTTTACTGGCCTAGAATTACACTGATAGAAACCGCAAAAGACACGCCCAGTTGGAGACCAAACACCGAAACAAATAACATTGGAAATTTTGACATTCCTTTTGACTGAGGAATAGTTAACAAGGCCTAAAAATAGACCAAGCCCAAGATAACCACTTGCCAGGGAAATTACAAGGAGAGATTTCTTTTGAATTTAACATTGACGACTTGTTTCAGCAAGGTATGACGAAACGTCTCGAAGGCAACACGAGTAAACTCCGATGATCGCCAAGGACTTCCTTAATTCGACAGGTGAAGTGTAAAAATCGTATTAGTTCTGTCGTGTCAGTTTCAATTAGTGGTCTTTTGGTTTACGTATTTTCGATGCTTTAAAAACATCTATTTTGTATCTCGAAGAAACAGAAGCAAAAACTGGGCAAAACATAGAAATGCATCGATTTAATGTTCTAACGCGCTTAGAGATTTGAATTATATAAGGTTTCACATCAAAACGTCTTGAAAAACTAGCGTACAACGTGTACAAATAGAAATACGAAAAATGTACGCAGGTAGATGTACACCATAACTGAGCAATCCTTCCTTGACCTTGGCCTTGGGGAGTGAGTATCTAAAAGAGCAAGAACTCGGAAACGATTATTAATGTAGACGCAAATACTCGAGACATTTCGATAAACATGGTCTTCTTTGGAGAAAATCTCTGAAGTGTTTTTATTTTGTGTAACGCACCCAAAAAACCATAGCGACAGCCACAGTGTCGAACTTTCCAGAACAGCCCCGAATGACCGACGACAAGCTCCGCCTATGATTGCGACACGAATAGCGTTCGAGAATGTTCCGAAAACGTCGTTTCCGGTCTCTGGAATATTCGCCGCAGTGCGATCGAAGGCTTCCAGCATCTGGCTAAGTACTATGGGCAATTATGCGGCCCACCCAAACCCCAATGGCCTGCCCCGTTTGCAAAGAAGTTGAGTGGGTGGGTGGAAACAGTAATCGATAAACCTTATAGTTTTTTCTCGAAAAACCGAAATGCTATTTACAGTATTGTTCCCAAAACCCATCCCTAATAAACCTCTTCAGACGTGAATAGTTAAATTAAATTTAGATAGAAAAACCGGTAGCGAAACCAATTCGCGTTTATTCAGATAAGTCGATGACTCGATGTGGATAAACAGACTGTACACATACGCGAATCACGAAGACGTCTTTAACACTCAAGACCAAGGTAATTTTTAATATTATTTGCAAAGGTAATGTTTCTTCATAATCAGTTCCAGTGGGCAATAACTCCTTGATTTTAATTTGTGGATTCGATCATTTAATACATACATGTAACAAAACATGTCACTATTATAAAATATTGTCCTGTTAGAACGGGATCATTTTAATTTCTACAAATTAGAATTGGGATAGAGTTGTTCGATTATTTTTATTATTGAAAGGTGGCTTGTATTGATTAGGAAACATCTGTGAGTGCTTTAATATCGTGTTCTGTTCCCACTAACACTCCATACACTCGACACTATCGAACGACATTTGCCTGACAGTTGCAATCGCAAAGGGGGTCGATCGTGTGATACAAGTACTAATATCTGCTGATACGACTAACATTTTTCGTACGCCTCTGCTAACATATTGATTACTGATTAGTGAGTTGTTATTCTGTCAAACTGACCATATAGTTTGAACATGAGTATCTGAGGTAAGGTCTTGTAATGTTATCCTGAATGCAAACTGACAACACTGCACGCTTCTTCCTCTATCGTGCAGAAGTCTTTGCGTGATAAATTGACTGATCGTGTTGTCGATCGTTTATTTTACGTTCAGTGATTAGAATTATATACTATAAAGACTTCTCGAGTCTTATTTTATTCACAAAAATATTGAAAATAAAAAAATCAGACCTATATTGTTTTGAAATTAGCTCACAGTAAATACATGAATGCATGAATACAACGACTTCAGGAGCTATAAGATTTACTCCACACAATTTAGTATGTTTAAGAATATAGCCGACCAACTGCCAAACCATGTACTCGAATTTGGTTCAGTCTGTCTGAGACTTCTCTGTTTGAATATTATTAGTCACTCAGTCAGAGTAATGTAGTGTCCACAACTGTACCATTGTTTGTCTGTTCACATAAACGTTTAAAATACTTTATTTTTTCTATTTTAAACATCGTCTTCTTTACTGTTCACTGGGGCTCACAACTCACGAAGTAATCATGAAAGTTTAATGGTTAAATTCAGCAAACTCTTCACGCAAAGGCAACTTTATATTCAGTATAGTTCGACGAGGAACAGTACTATAGCTAAAGCCATTTCTTACTTGTCGTAAGAATCGGGGCAGTGGCCGGGGGGGGGCAGGGGGGCTACAGCCCCCCTACTATTTGATATTTGTCGGAAATTTTCAAAATGTTGTCGTTGTCGGAAAACTTGATCATCAGTTGACAATATATTGTTTACAATAATGTAACGACTTACTAGATCGGCTTATTTCGGCCAGTTTGTTCATGTTGTCAGCCACAGTGAACTCACATTATCCTGCCTATTTCATTATGATAAGTTAGCACGTGAACAACAGAACAAGGCAAATTTCGCTGGATAACTTCGCGTTCTTGTCGGCCGCTTTTTTAAGCCTGTGTACTTCATGACAAAATAATAGGCATACATGGAGTCTTGTAGTTGTAAATATTAAGTGTGGAAGCGTAACATCTATATTAAAGTGATTCAAACTTTCATGTCCTGGACTCTTATAGTACTTAATGCTATATCTTCTTCTGCGTGGACATGGAACGTCAATAATTTAGATTGAAGTGATTCAAACCTGTAGACTGTTAACCTACTGTATACTGTAGTTTTTTTAGATCAGAAAACTTTGTGATGAAATCGCTATAATTTCTTTTTTGAAAAATTAAGAATCGTAAGAATCCCTGATCGTCCTGGGATGCATTTTCCAAATAGAAATGATTCCGATTCTTGCGATGCTTCCGATCCGATCGGCCGGTCGGCGACTGTCTGGGACGTTACTTCAACCAAGTTCACACCTGTCGTAACAATCCCAAACGATCGGGGACTGGAAAAATCCACGATTCTTACGACAAGTGAGAACCAGGCTTAAGCTTGGAAGCAAAGTCAGTATATGAAGGCGATTGACAGTTCGAGTTCCACAGTCGCGTACAATTAGGCAAGACTTTGGCCTACGGTTAATTACGTACGGTAATTGCAACATGAAATTCGAATTAGACGAAAACACATGACCCTCTTTATAGCAAGTTACCCTTAAACACTAGCAAAGATTCATACGAGTATACAGCATGCTCTAGGTTAGCCTACACCTGTTGAAAAACAGTGGAAACCCTTTTATTTTGAAGTATTCACGCTGTGAAATTTAACGAGTGCATGGTTTCCATATTCAAGCTCACAGGGTCAGAACAGCATGCAATGTATTGCCAACTTTGATTTCTGCCACTAAAAATTTGCCCAAATCATGCCACGCTAAATGGTATTCACAGAAGGTCCTATATTACCTAGTCTTCCAGAATTTTCAAATAAGATGTCATTCACTTATCGTAAGTTGACACACGAGAGCTCAGTTTCAGTCGTTCGAAGTGGGAGAAGATATGTCTTCACACTTCACAGCAATGACAAAATTTATGTTCAACGCATGGCTTATAGTTATTTGATTTGTAAAGCAAGGTTTACTTCAACTAAAATTTAGTAAACCACACCAACACGTGTATACACACAGGAGCATAAATAACATTCTAAGGCTTCAAGACAATACAATACAATAAATTTTATTTTAACACGATTGGACAGATTAAAGCATACAGCTTGTGGACAGTGGCGTAACTATAGGCGGCAGGGGGGCCCTCACAACATCTAGATGCATGGTCATCTGTCGGAGAATTTTGATTCCCTGTCGGAAATTTCCATGCGAGCTTTTTTTGGATGTATCATAACAGACCTCAATACCCGTTTGAATGACACAACAGTCGGTGTATTGAAATCTCTAAGTTGCTTTCTTCAGCGGATCAACCAGATCAGAATAGTACCAATATTAACTTTCTAACCGTTTACAGTTTTTTGTTTGCTAATATAATACGGAAAGACTGCTTAATTTAAGACCAATTAAGATAAATTTATGTATATAATGATTATGAGTAGAAATTATTTAATGTTATATAAATTAGTGAATCTGAAATATGGCATTTTGCTACTTGGCCACGCCCACTTGACGGAAAATCTTAATGGTTGCACCCACGCTTCAAATTCTTAGTTACGCCACTGCTTGTGGGGTCGTGTGTTTAAGTCCAGAAACTCAATTGGACCAAGCTATACAATGTTTATTAGATCCTCAATGTATATTAGATGCTTATATTTTCGATGCTTTGATGCTTATCAGTAAATAGTTCCATATTCCATGACCACAACCCTGCCTAAACCAAGATCTTTGTCTGTTGCATTTAGATTTTCCATCATAGCTCTGCGGATCACAAATATATACAGTTTGGCTACATTGCCATAACACCGTCACTGAAACATTCTCACAAAACTATAAGTTTCTATTACCAAGCAAATTTTGACTTGTATATAGTTGTATTACTGTATATTCAAAGAGTTATAAGCATCATAAAACCCAGAAGATGAAACTCATAATATATACGACATGTTTATGTGAAAATTTATAGTTTATATAAATTATGATATAGCAATTTCACTTTGTTCTGTCCACGAGGTCATCACATGCTTAGCTGACAGTCTGTATACATGACCATCGTGTACACAAACAACCCATTGTCACAAGAATACAACCTTTCAGTATGCCATTAGTCATTTCGACCATTCACGCATCTACTTCCCTGGAGTAAGTTACTCTGATATCCGGCATAGTCAAAGAAAAAGAAAGTAAAGTAATTGTGTATAATCGGCATCAAACGAGCTTTAGCATACTTTAATGTGTTTGGCAAACCTCGCCAGTGTATATGAAAAACATACTTATATTCTAAACTGGGCAACCAAGATGGAACTCACTAACTTGACCTTTCTAATTCTTGTATTTAACTACACCCTATAACACGAGTTGATGAGCGAATAAGAGGTAGAAAAGCCCATGGATTGTTAGAAGAAAACGTGTAGTCAGTGAAATACGAAACAAATACTACTAACTTATAGAATACTAAAACGCCAAGAATAGGTGAAAGCCTTACACTAGCCATGCATGCATACAAGACGATCCCTGCATGGTTATTATATTATCATATACAGAGGAATTCTATGATAGGTATAGAACTATAAGCCTATCTTAAAATAACAAGATATTATATCTAATCTAAACAACCTGACATGAGATCAACAAAAAGCTTTTTGACAAGTGTCCTATATAATCATATCTACGGACGTATATATAACCATTTCTCCCCTAGTGAGATGACAGAAATTTCCTGAGAAATGTACTTTTAAAATAATATTGTGCTCTCTTTGATGCAGAAGAGCTGGATATAATATGATACTTAAAAAAAAGAAACTGAAGTTTTTAAAAAATCAAATCAAATTTGGTTAACCTTCAATATAAGTGCACGCGAAGTTCAAGTGGGCATCAGTGATAGAAGGAGCGCCCTTATAAAGTATAAGCACTGATATGCCATGAATATCAGGAAAGAAAAATACAAGCACTTTTTCACACACATATATGGGGAAGTTTACTATCAGAGTTAAAGTGTAGCAAACTCAGTGAATTTTTTCATGTGAGATTATATACACGATTCAATATACAGAATACTGAGTTAAATTAATTTGAATTAGAATGCATGGGCGTCAGAGCCCAACCTTCAAGCAGTTCTTCAAGATTATATTATCGCCCAGTTTGTCTTATATTAAACACCCTTGTCATTGTATATACCTTTATTGACAATTATATTTTAAGTAAATCTCGTGCAATTCTATATAATATATACAAAACTGTGCTACATATTATTAGCCTATGGGGTTATCACTGAATTTTATGTATATACATATACACTATAGAGTCTAGAGAATGTATCATTAAACTACGACCAATTGTATTTCTCATTCAAATTGCCATATTCTATATACATTCAATATTAGAATCTGTAGACTATACATGATAAATAGTGAATAGTAGGCATAGATAATTATATCAAAACTGATTCTATATAGGACTACAAAGAATATATAAAGATTAATGTGATTATGTGGGATAAAAAGCCCTCGTGCCCCAGTTAAAGCCTTATAATATCTAGGCATACAAGTGAAATTAATTGGTTATGATATATAATTATACTACTTCATGCTTGCCTAACATGGTGACTTGCCTCATGCAACTTCTGAAAACCTCTTTGTTTGAATATAACTTACAAGATTTATGGTTAAGATTAGCTCTTTCCTGTCCGTTTAGATATACTATAATTGGTATTTTATATATAATACGTCAGACGATATTATAGTTATCCCGGATCCTCGGAAAGCCCCGCGTGGACCATGCGTTCTCGTTTTAGTCCGGACCACCCAACTTTTGATGTATACCGAATTTATATATATAGATACCAATCTGAATCTTTTATTTATAGCGATCCCCATTACCTAGATTCTTAACATAACAAAATCAACGTTTGAGCTATACCTATAAAATACGCTCAATTGAGAAATGAAACGTCTACATGTATTAATTTCTAAAACTTCACAATACTTAACCCTTTATAGCCCAATACCTCCTCATATGCTGAATAAAATCGTCTGGCGTTAGCCAGAATAAAATTCTTAAAGTGGCCAATGGACTCTAAAGGGTTGAGTGAAGTAGTCTAAGAATTTCAGTCTTAAATTAGGCTTAATGATCAAATGAAAGAATTCATCTTCAAAAAGCAAGTGCACTGTTATATATATATATATATTTTTTAAAAATGTGTCTTATCTAGCAAAGACCTGTGGTTTTGGTTTTCCGTAGGCTAGAATATCCTCAAAGCTTGGTCAGCAATGGCTAAGTGCAATATACCACAATATCCGAGAGGCAAATCACTCCTGAAAAAGTGCACATGATAAAAAAATCGTGTGATTTTTTTCATGATTTTTCGGTGATTTTTCTGAAGGTGTACTTGATTTAAATCAGTGATTTGCCCCTCGACAAGATCTATATCTCGTTTTATAAAACTGATCTGTTTTTTTTTTATTAGAATTCAGTCTTGTTATGTCGTCCCTCCCCTTTCTTAAACAAAGAAGGGAGGGGTTCTGGGAATGCAAAAAGCAATTAATAGATCTCAAAAACCACTGAACTGTCTGTATACTTGCCACGTTGTGTTCCTCACTACAAACATTCGTCTTTCAATTATATAGTAATGCTCACCATGAAACTTGTGACTTCATCTTTTGAAACTTCGCTTCATTAACCCCATTCCTTCTTGAGCTGGCTAAAAACAGCTTCTTTATTGTTTTACTCTGTCTAACACCAGATGATTTTACTCATCAAAGGTAGAACCCTCAGACATCCTAGGCAGCAATGAGTTAATTAAAGGCTGACTAACTATCGAACATGTTTGATGTTGCTCTCTAGCTGGTCACGAAACGAAAAACACAAGAATCATAGACAGCCTCTGCATGTATATACATATTTAATTTACATGAACACGAATTACAATAATTTCTTTGCTCGTGGCTTTACATTGTTCATAGTCGACTAGACAGCTATATTAAAAACTAAAAAGGAGAAATTTCATGAAGTTTTGTTTAAATACACATGTATATATCTATATACACAGGCTATGATAGAAACTTCCTAGGGGGGTATTAGATTTGACAGGAAAAACGCACTCCATGCATGTTAGGCCTGCCCAGAAAAATGTAGCGACTCCAGTATTGGATAACATAGACCACTTTCATAACGGCCAAGTTTTAAATATTCTTTTATGTGCGTCTAAATGAGCCTTTCTGTTTTCTCGTTATGAAGTAAAGATTCTTTTGAATTGCAGACACACGTACAAACGAAGTCAGAAAGGCAGCTGATTAAGATGCATACACATAAAGGAATGTTCCTTTAAATTTTGGTCATTCTGAAAAAGGTGTATGTATATATGATAGTATTATCATATGTACCCTTTACACGTAAAAATCTTATACAATGCTCAAAAAACATCATACAGGAGCAATACTGTTGTTGGATCAACAATATTATTCATCTTTAGTTTTGGGTCAACAATATTGTGTACTCATGCAACAATATTGTCCATCTTTGATTTCGTTTCAACAATATCATTCAATCAACTTTGTATCAAGAAATATTGTTCAACTTTGCGTGAAGAATATTGTTCAAAAATGTTTGTATAAAAAAATTGTGTCAACAATATTGTTCAGGTTTGTTTTTGTTTCAACAATATTATTCAATCAACTTTGTATTAAGAAATATTGTTCAACTTTGTGTACTCAACAATATTGTTCAAAAATATTTGTATATCAAGTATTAATAAATGTTCACTTCAAGTTTGTGTCAACATCATTATTCACTAGGCTTTGTATCAAGTACAATATTGTTCAACTTTGTGTGTACTCAAAAATATTATTCAATCATCTTTGTGTCAAGTGTCAAGTAATATTGTTCATCTTTGCCTCTTTGCTGTATCATATACTATAGAACTGACTGCATATCATGTCTGTATCTTATATACCAGTTGCATATATGGATTACTTCAAAGTATAGCATATAGTCAGGTGCAGTTCAGATGCATGGCAACAGTTCTGTTATGTGGAGCACACAGACAGATAGACTGACAATGCAGTGCTGCATGTGTCTGCATGTCAATCTCCACACTCACATTGACAAGGTCACTTCGAAACAGTGGCACACTGTTGGCACACCTAGTATTAGTGCTTAGCTGTGTCGTGCCTTTGTTGTGGCACAGACAAAGGTTGTATTCTTGGGACAGTGGGTTGTCTGTGTACACGATAGTTACGTACAGACTGTCAGCTAAGCATGTGATGATCTCGTGGACAGAACAAAGTGAAATTGTTATACATTATTATGACATGCAGGTACATCATATGTACTTGCATGCAGCTATATACATGCATATCAAGGCCAAGGTGTGCTACACTTTCTGAACAGTCCTTATATATGCATAAAGTCTAATCTATTTATCAAGAGTGCACGTTTTTTTCTCTGCGGCAACCGCAGCTTACGTCTTTATATATCTGGCATCCTATAGTTCATGTTATCTATCAATAGCTATCCCGAGAAAGCATAACTTTTCCATCACATGTTTGTTTAGCCATGACATATAGAGAGACGAGAGTCTGGCCATGTAGCAACACTGTGGTATTTGCAGTGATTGTGGAGTGGGTTGGGAACTAGAGGTTTTGACTGGCTGCGGTTGAGGGAGTGTTTGTGTGGTGGTCGTAGTTGACGAGTCTTTTGCCAATCAGATATCTAAAATATAACATGTCTGTGTTAGGTTTTCCAAACAGTGTGGCATGTGCTGTGTAGGCAGTGTTAGTAGGGGAGCACGGATGGCGTGTGCTGTTAGGGCGCTGCCGCTCACCAATAGTTAAGCCCGGTTAGACGGGGTTAGTACTTGGATGGGTGACCATCTGGGAATAACCCTGTTCTCGAGCTTGAGACTCGTGTGAGTAGAGTTTAGCTGGTCTCTCCTGTGCTTCGAGGGTTTTTCACCGGGTTCTCCGGTTTTCCTCCCTCCGTAGAATCAGCACCTAGGTCTTAGCTGTAATTCGTGGGCCGATATGTGTCGTATGGCGGCTGCCTGAGCGCCTTTGATATGCCTTCGACTCAGCCATGTCAAAAATTATTGTAAGGCGCATTTGAAAACCTTAAAGTTGAATTTGCGCGGTATAAATAAATGTTATTATTATTATTAATACATGACGAATCGAAATAGAGTAAGGTTGGATATACTGCAGAAACAGGGAACGTAGAAGTGTCTAACTTTAATTTAAATATAGTAACTTAGGTTAGATATACTGCCGAAACAGAGAACGTAGAAGTGTCTAACTTTAATTTAAATATATAGTAACTTAGGTTAGATATACTGCCGAAACAGGGAACGTAGAAGTGTCTAACTTTAATTTAAATATAGTAACTTAGGTTAGATATACTGCCGAAACAGAGAACGTAGGAATCTAACGTTTCGAGCGAAGGCCCTTGTTCTCTTCCTCGCTCGAAACGTTAGATTCCTACGTTCTCTGTTTCGGCAGTATATCTAACCCAAGTTACTATATTTCGAT
The DNA here is from genome assembly GCA_035771165.1 of Paragorgia papillata. Lineage (NCBI taxonomy): Eukaryota > Metazoa > Cnidaria > Anthozoa > Scleralcyonacea > Coralliidae > Paragorgia > Paragorgia papillata. The sequence continues at coordinate 3,909,578 of JAWNZC010000025.1, read as the reverse complement.
TGTTGTCATCTACACTGCCTACGCAGCACGCTACTTTTATTTCACTTTAATTTAGCTTATTCTTGCTTTATATTTGTTTGTTGGTATCGATTTGGGAGAAACATTATATTCAGTTATATGATTAAATTCCATGAAGCTAAATTATACTTTTTATTCGCATTTTCGGACAAAATATTTCCCTCACGCTTCAGTATATAGCGACTACAGAAATACAGTAATTACAACAAACTACATATAAACGGAAGTGCGTTCAAAAACTTTTTAATAAGTCAAAGTAGCGCTGTAGCGTGCGTTACTACGTCAAACTGACATCAGAAGACGTTTTACTCTGATGAAACCAAAGCCTTTCTTAAGCCCTAATCAAACGAGAACGCAAGTCATCGCAAGTTGGCAGTCAGAATTTCTGTGGCGGTCGTTTGAACACCCAAATTAACAAAATAAAGGTTTCATGAGTGTTTTAAACAAGTTTTAACTTTGTCACAGTACATGATATTTTCGGGAAACTATTCAGAGCGGCTGGCTGAGATAGCGTGACTGCAAACTTGCGATGACTTGCGTTCTCGTTTGATTAGGGCTTTAACTTAAAAAGGTTGTTTTTTTCCCCCTTAAAAATCTTGGCAGTTCACCAGCATTTTGCTTTGCTATTAGAAAACATGCACACTAAACTAAGATTGAGACACTCGAACTCGACTTTTTGGGACACGGGCGTTATTTAAAACGACAGATAAAAAACTAGAACTCAATATGCTGTTTGCTGTAATTTTAAAACTATGAGTTTTAGTCTAAACCTTTTTGCGATAGAGATATAAAGAACATTGACACGTCACTCTCTGTTGAATCTTGCGCTTATAGGAAGACTTTCTCCCTCTTATTTAAATCTTTCTAATTATATAAAGCACACAGGGTCAAGGTTATAGTACCAAGGTTATAAACCACGAGTACGTCATCGATCCATTTTTTTATCGAATTGACGTCGACATACTGCGAGACGTTGCAACATTCTGCGACATTTAGCAACAAATTTAGTAACATTGTTACTAAGAGATTGAAAGATACATAACTGTGTACCGCTATGGTAAATTACAGAGAAAATAAAGTGATAACTGATAAGGTGGTAAGCTGCCAAGAATAGTTTTACGAAATACTGAAGATCTTACTTGAATAGTGACGAAACGTTAGTAAATTATATTATGTTTTCCCAAACTTTATTGTTGTGGCTTTTTTGGAAATTATTTGCTGGGCAATTATCTTCTTGACTAGACTACTATATTGACAGTATTTTACTATATTCAATGCCAAATTCAAAACTTGAGCCATTTAGACATATTCGCATGAGGCCTTTCCTCCAGTGCTGTATACCATGCATGTTTTGAATAACAAAATAATTTCTGGATAACTCAATAAAAAAAAGCTTATAAGATACAGTGCATCAAACATAGATCCGACATGATTGTACAAGCAGAATATGAAGATGAAAGCAAAGCACAATTTTTTCTCCCAACTTACTCCAAACATAAACCATACCAAAAGATATAATTAACATCATTTTGCTCTATCCTTGTTTTTGTTTTATCTACACTGTACTTGAAAACAAGTATTTATTTATAATATATATGTGGAAACGCCACGTATAATACTTATTTGCTACGCTTTTGGCCTGTTGACTCAGGCCTTCATCAGAGCATCAGCAACAACAAGCTGTTGGCTCTCATTATCGTCATGAAAACTTTCAAATAATTAAGAATTTATTTGCTAGCGATTCGATCCGATTTTTACACCTGCCTGATCAGTTATTTATATCATAGTTGCATGGAAACAAGTTGTAAGAGGGAGAGTGTACAGCTACAGAGAACTCTAGTAAAGTACAGGAAAGACTGACCTTGAATTAACATCTGAAGCGAAGCAGACCTCCCCTCCTCCTAGTAAATCACAGGAAAGGCTCATCCCAAATTAAGAGCAATAGGAACAATTTACCCTCAACAACACGCTGTAACGCTCATGAACGCTAAACTAGTAAACAACACGCACATATCAAATCATATCTAAACCTATATGTACATTTCCTTCCGCTAAAGTGCCAGACAATTCCGGTATCTACCACAAGCCAACTAATCGATCAGCTTCTAACCGTGCTTATGACGTAAAGAAACGTCTTGCACGCAATGAAACATTGTAAACGCCACCATGGTGACGAGCGATAAGAAACAAGAAAGGAAATCGCTCTCGCTCAAAAAAACCCAACAAAACAAAATAGATCTATTAAAAGCTAGTTCGTGCTGGAAAGTTCGTTTTTCATCTGCGAAGATTAATTATTCTGAAATGCTTGTGCGCCTGCAGTCATGAAAGGGGTAAAGCGGTAGATCTAGAAAGGGTAAATACGCACTAGGGGTTGGTATGGGGAGGTAAAGTTGAAACCAAGAAAGTTGACCCAATCAGACATTCTCTGTACACTTATCGGTCTTTAGTATTTTATTGTGGCTAACGCCAGACGATTTTATTCACCTTTGGGGAAGCCCTCGGACAGGAATGAGTTAAGCAAAGATTGTGATTTGAACTTACTTGTCGTTTTTGATGTGTTCATAAAGTCTTTGGAATTGTTTTCCTTGAAACACGAGGCCTCCCAATAACAACACAATAGCCAGGAGGAATGGGTATACTTGGCGGATGATGAGAAGTTGAATTTCGCGAGAATGCACTGCAGAATATAAGAACAAGAATATAAGAACAGAATAATAGACCTTTTGATAGTTCTTGATGTACAAACTGTCATAAGATGTTGCAGTCAAAATGGAAATACCTTCCCACTTCCGCTTCTGTAGTTTGTTGTGTGTATTACTGTATTTCTGTAGCCGCTACTGAAGCGTGAGGAAAATTTTTTGTCGAAAAATGTGAATAAAAAGTATAATCTAACTTTCATGGAATTTAATCATAATATAACGAATGTTTATCCCAAATCGATAACAACAAACAAATCTAAATCAAGAATAAGCGATTATTATCGCTAGATTTTTCTCACGTTTCTGTAGCAGCTACGGAAATACAGTAAAGGCCTGGCCAAACGCTTTCAACATTTCATTCAACATTGTTGAATTCAACATGTTGAAAGCGTTTGGCCACCCCTGTTGAATGATGTTGAATGATGTTGAACGTTGTTGAATGGTGTTGAATGGTGTTGAATGATGTTGAACGAAATTTGAACATGTTCAAATTTTCGTTCAACACGCGTTCAACATTTCTATTGTTCTCAAAATGTTGAAAGGTGTTGAACGCATTTCATTCAACTTTGTTGAACAGAGACATGCGCCATGTGGGATATTTGTCAATTCCAGCTTTTGTGGTAGCCCGCGTTCAATTAATTGTCATTCATGAATGTTGAACGATGTTGAATTCATTTGACCACTCGTGCTTTCAACATTATTCAACATCGTTCAACAATGTTGAATGATGTTGAATGCGATGTTGAAAGCGTTTGGCCAGGCCTTAATACACAACAAACTACAGAAGCGGAAGTGGGAAGGTATTTTCATTTTAACTGTACACTATAGAAAGCTCTGAGCTCCATTCGAACCCAGCACAATCTTCCGAATGCTAGCCAAACGCCCCAACCAACGAGTCACTAAACGAGTAACGACAGCTTGCAGCCCAGCCAGCCTAAACCTAGAAATTTCATTGTTAAACATGATTTCTTCCTAACATTCTAAAAAAAGTACTTTAATTTGCGTTTTATTGTGGATTTTGTTTGATAGCACTGTTTTCCGTTGGGCGCGACTAATTAATTTTGGCCAGCACTAGTACTAATACAGTGTGTATCAAAAAAACCTGAACCCTTAGAAAACAACCTATTGTAGTAGTTTGAAAGCCCTAAGCACTTCGCTGAACCCACAGATGCGTAAAACACACGGTCTTATACACCTGGGAAATTAAGATAACTTGAAGTGTATGCATGGTGAAATTATTTAAAAGCTTTTTCGCTTCGTTTAACTTATTGTGCTGATTAATTTATAACGCATAAGTTATCTTAATTTCCCAGGTGTATAAGACCGTGTGTTTTACGCATCTGTGGGTTCAGCGAAGTGCTTAGGGCTTTCAAACTACTACAATAGGTTGTTTTCTAAGGGTTCAGGTTTTTTTGATACACACTGTAGAATTAAATTTACGAGTGGGATTAGGATACTGTTATAATTACCGAACAAAGGTATTAACAGGTTTGCAGCAACGTAAGGTACGGTGACCATCAGAAGGAGACAAACTGTCACTGGAATGACAAGTTTACGAAGAATAAACGTCACGTCAAGCTCACGAAGACCGTTCTGGTAAATCTGAAAGAAAAATATTGAAATAAATTACACGAGCTTTAAAAGATAAACGGACAAGCCGTGAAGGAAGACCACTCCTTGTTACGTAAGGTCCAACCTGATCTAAGACTCTCTTCAGCCACCATTCTGGACCCATCATAGTCATAGCACAGATTATCTTTGTGTGGAGGATACCTAGAGCCCAATCCTGGTAATAGAATAGCAATATTAAATACCGTTGCTGTGATCTTAATCATTTTCAAATACAAGGCTACAGTGGTATGCAAGTGGTTTAAGCAAGCGAGCAAGCGAGCAAAACAAAGAAAATCTAAGAAAAATAAAAATAAAGAAAAAAGTAAAGAGAGGAAAGAAGAGAAAGAAAAAGAGACAAGAAAAGAAACGAAAAGAAAAATAGAAAAGGAAAGCACAGCACAGCAAAGGAGAAGAAAAGGAAAAGAAAAGGAGAAAAGGAAAGGAAGGAAGGGAAGCACAGCAAAGGAGAAGAAAGAGAAGACAAGGGAAAGAAAAGGAGAAAAGGAAAGAAGAAAGGAAAGCACAGCAAAGGAGAAGAAAGAGAAGAAAAGGGAAAGAAAAGGAGAAAAGGAAAGGAAGGGAAGGGGAAGGAAGAGAAATGAAATGAAAGAAAAGGGAAGGAAAGGAAAGAAAAGAAAAGGGAAGGAAAGAAAAGGAGAGGAAAGAAAAGAAAAGGGAAGGAAAGAAAAGGAGAAAAGGAAAGGAAGGAAGGGAAGCACAGCAAAGGAGAAGAAAGAGAAGACAAGGGAAAGAAAATGAGAAAAGGAAAGAAGAAAGGAAAGCACATCAAAGGAGAAGAAAGAGAAGAAAAGGGAAAGAAAAGGAGAAAAGGAAAGGAAAGAAAAGGGAAGGAAAGGAAAGGGAAGGAAAGAAAAGGAAAGGGAAGGAAAGGAAAGGGAAGGAAGGAAAAGGAAAGAAAAGGAAAGGGAAGGAAGGGAAGGAAAGGGAAGGAAAGAAAAGGAGAAAAGGAAAGGAAGGAAGGGAAGGGGAGGGAAATGAAATGAAAGGAAAGGAAGAGGAAGGAAAGGAAAGAAAAGGGAAGGAAAGGAAAGGGAAGGAAAGGAAAGGGAAAGAAAGAAACGGAAGGGAGACGAAAAGAAGAGGAAGGAAAGGAAAGTTAATAATGAAATTTATCGTGTTTTGTACCTGAGCTGGGAAATAAAGTGGTGACTGGTCCATTGCAACGCGCAGAGGAGAAATAACGACAAGTTCAAAAATAAGGCCAAGTAGTAATGGTACAACTCCAACCGCAAATACTGCAATCACAGCGCATTTAAGAAACTGAAATACAACAGACAAACATAATCAGTAATGGAGCTCGTAACTTGTAACTAGCCTTGTAAAAAAACAAAATGATCGATTATATTGATACGTTGTGAAAGGCGTATGTAACTATATATAAATTAAAGCGTATATAGAGAAGCTTGTTTACCCTCCCAACATTTGATTGGCCATTGGAATATATGTCCTGTTCTATTTTATTTCTTCATATTTTACTCTGGTGAAGAACTCCGCTCGAACGTCAGTATTTTGTTATCAAAACTAATCTCATGCAGTAGTTTACCATCTTTTCACTTTGCTCTATCTAAAATATTACACCCCTGTGCCATCTACCCACTTACCAAAACTATCCAGGTTTTTACTTTGTCCACGACGCCACCCATTCCTAATGGGAACCAGGAAACAACAATCATTGCTGTACGACACACCAACCAGATAATATACAGACCAAAAGCAGCTGTGTACAATTCATGAACTGTAATTCCTGTCACCACAAGACCCATGACAAAACGGCCGACAGCAACTAAACAATAAACAACACAATAATGGTGAATGTGGCAGGTCTATATAACTCTATATAGGTCTAAGTATGTAGGTCTAAGTAGGTCCACTGTATAAGTAGGTCTACTGTAAGTAGGTCTCAATAGGTCTAAGTAGGTCTAAGACTGTAAGTAGGTCTATGTAGGTCTGGGTGCAATCTGGCCGCGGTCGGTATAAATACGTCATGCACAGTATATGCCTAGAAGTCGAGGCACTCCATTACCCAGAAGGTGCAATTCCTTTACGTAAAAGCAAGCAAGAAACAAACCTGGAAATGTTAACAAAACAAAACTGGAAACAGCCAGCGAGAAGCACATGAATGCGATAAGAAGAGCGATCTATAAAGAAACAAAACAACAACAAAAATAAACAATAATAATGAAGGCTCTGCAACGTCTATATATCTATAACGTCTTTACGCTTGTGATGCTTTTCCCGTGGTAACGTTAGAGGTAAATTTATAACTGCTTGTCATTTCGAAAGGAGCTTTATTATTTTAGTGGATAAAAAAGTAGAGTGCTGTGTAAGTAGTGTTTTAGATAGTGTGAAAAGGTGGTAAACTGCTGAGATTTTTAGCAACGAAACACTGACGTTTCGAGCGCAGCCCTTCATTAATAGAGTGAAATGTGATGAAGGAGCAGTTTACCATCTCTTCACTTTGCTTCATTATTTTATACTGTGTGGTCACTTTTGAAAAGGATAATGCTCAGACGATAAGTAATAACCCCCCCCAAGACAGTTTCTCCACCTACCCTTAGTGTAAAGTGTACTGGTCGAATATATGGCTGAATCACAACCCTTCCACCTTCTCGAAATTCCCCTTGACCTGCAGCTGCCTGATTTAGGTTGTTTTCTGGAGCAATTGCGGCGTCGGGTTGTCCAGGTTGATTGGCAAGTACACGATGTTCATTGTTGAAACGCATCTGTAAATAAAATGAAAACTAAATCACACAACACAACCCAACGCAACAGGATTGGCGCTGTTCGAGCAGTAAGAAGAATGAAGTCTAAGCAAGACTCACGGCGTCTGTGCTCATAGGGCGTCATGTGCTTACTCCTTCTACAGAGTAGACAGAACAGAACAGAACAGAACCCAACGCAACACAACGTCACACAACCCAAAGCAACACAACACAACACAACACAACACAACACAACTCAGAACACAACACAACACAGCCAAACACAGCCGAACACAGCACAACACCACACACCCCAACACAACTCAACACAACGTCACACGACCTAACACAACATAACACAACACAACGTCACACAACACAACACAACGCAACCCAACGCAACAGAACACAACACAACGCAACTCAGAACACAACACAGCCGAACACAACACAACACCACACACCCCAATGCAACTCAACACAACGTCACACGACCTAACACAACAGAACACAACACAACGTCACACACCCCAACGCAACTCAACACAACACAACGTCACACGACCTAACACAACACAGCACAACGTCACACAACCCAACACGACGCCACACAACGCAACACAACACAAGTCAGTACAGCATAGCACAGCGTATCGTTTTACTTACGAATAGCACAGCGTATCGTTTTACTTACGAATAGCAAAACGTATCGCTTTACTTACGATGTTTTGCTCACCCTCCAGAGGTACATCACCAATGAGATATGATCGTAAATCTCTGAAAAACAAAATGTCAATACCATCATATAACGCGCGGTTAGACAATTCAGGAACACTTTTGCAAAAGTACTGAAAGAAGAGGCAAGATTGTCATTTTTTAAAGTGCCTATGAAACGAAAATTAAGTTTGTCTTATTTGAAAGAACACTTAAAATTATAGAGTAACATCTTTTGAAGTTTTTCGTTTCCTTGCTTCGTTCTTGAGATATTTCAGTTTGTTTGATATGCAAATTAAACATTTGTGCATAAAGAGTTATTGAAAAAAGTTATATATCTTTGCTATTATCAAACCAAAATAATTCGAGGGAAGTATGTGCGTGTGTTTCGCCCAGAACACTAAACATGTAGATTTTCAAGTGATTATATTTGACAATAGCAAAGATATATAACGTTTTTCGATAACTCATTATGCACGTGTGACGTCGCAAAATGTGACATTTACATCAAACAAACTGAAATATCTCAAGAACGAAGCGAGGAAACAAAAAACTGCGAAAGATGTTACTCTATCATTTTAAATGTTCTTTAAAATAAGACAAACTTAATTTTCGTTTCATAGGCACTTTAAGTGAAAGTATTTTCCCAGTAATAATTGGAGTTTCTCGCTGTCTGAGTTTACGAAATAAGCGAGAAACGTGTTTCTCACACTGGGGGCCTAGGGTGAGGTGGTATATTAGGTCACGTGTTAGGTGTCAAGTATCTTTTAGTTTCTTGCCATGGCAACCCAGTGTGAGAACGCGTTATTTGAAAAGAGCATCAAGAGAGAAGAGACAATGATTTGTAACTTTTACTATAGTAGTACACATTATTAAAACTTTTGAAAAACCTCCGAGACCAATTTGAGTTGAGCACCAATGGGGAAATGTACAAATTAGCATCAACCATGCTTAAAAATGTTTGTCTTTTTTTGTCTTATTTGATTAGGTTAAGGTTTCTGCCGCGTTTTTCTAAACATTCAAAAATCGAGAACTTACAATATATATGCACAGGCAACTAGCCAAGCTCTCACTAAATTCTTCAACCATTGCCGAGTGTGTCCTTGTTCAAGCAATGCTGGTAGAATAACTTGAAGTAATAAGAGTTCTAAAGATAATTCACTCATGGGTACTTCACTGTTAAAAAAAAGACAACAATCAATTGTTAAAAACTAAACTAAAACTAAACTAACCTTATTTATACTGGATAACTCTATCAGTTATATCTAAACTGTTATCCTCAGAGGTCCAGTAAGGGCCACCCTCATTGGTCCAGTGTTATTACAGGAGGAAACCGGAGTACCCGGTTACGTACCACTACCCGTAACGCCAGCCGATTTTATCATCACAAGAAAAATCATACCATTTACCAACGTATTAATTTTACTCCTTGTAACACTGAACAATTTTACTGGTCAAAATATAAAAAGGTTTTACATAGGCAAAAAATGTTTTAGACAAACCTGGAGAGACGGATGTTATAAGGAAGAAACTTGGGGATTAATTTTTTGATGGTTTGAACTGGTAAGTAGACCATTAGCATCACTGTTGTACCAAATACGACCTGTAAAGAAAATAAACCACATCAATGGTAAAGGAGGGTGGCTTACCAGAACAGTGAAACACCAATTACTGTGGGACTTTGAATTTAGTAGCTGTGAAGCCCTAATCAAACGAGAATGCAAGTCATCGCAAGTTTGCAGTCACAAATTTCTGTGGCGGTCGTTCGAACACCCAAATTAACGAAATAAAGGTTTCATGAGTGTTTTAAACAAGTTTTAACTTTGTCACGGTTCATAATATTTTCGGGAAATTTTTCAGAGAGGCTGGCTGAGATAGCGTGACTGCCAACTTGCGATGACTTGCGTTCTAATCTCGTTTGATTCGGGCTTAAGATTGCTTAACACAAAGTTTACTCAGAAACATTTTCTGAGTTCCCAAGCGGGATTCGAACCCACAACCTTCTGATCGCCAGTGAGATGCTCTAGCCATTGAGCTACTGGGACTCAGATGATTTGAAGGTAGGTCGAGTTCGATGTATGACATTATATACTGCTACATGTATGTGAAGGTATGATGATATAATGTTAATGTCGTAATGCAAATCATCTGAGTCCCAGCAGCTTAATCAGTGGCGGATTACCTATAGGGCAAAGGGGGCATTTGCCCCCGGCCCCAGATTCTGACCGGCCCAAAAAAATGAGTAAATAAAAAAATTATACAGTTTCTCTTTGAAAGTCCGAACTAGCCTGAGAAAATCACACGCTATCTTAGCCACGGGCCCCCTTCTGCTTGAAAGCGGGAGGGGAGTGGCGCCTGAGGCAGGCTAAGTACCAACCTCCGATCAACCTACGCTTTCAGTTCACCGTACTCCGGGGATGGCTCTCATTTTGTGACCGGCCCTAAAATATTTTTTACCCCGGCCCGGCCTGGGAAGGTTAATCCAGCACTGAGCTCAATGGTTAGAGCGTTTCACGGGCGATCAGAAGGTTGTGGGTTCGAGTCCCGCTTGGGAGCTCAGAAAATCTTTAGTAAAATAGCCCGAAGAACATTTACACTCAATACAAAGTTGATTCCACGAAAAAAAGAAAGAAAATAGACGAAAACAATGTCTTTTCTGGTTTAGTTTGTTCGTGCACATACCATTGACAAAATAAATCTTCTAGCGTGCCGATACAACGGAAGATGAACCATCTAAAAGAAAATGTAACTATGGGCATATCGTTTTTTAAAACAACACAAAAATATATAATATATTCAATAATATATATATTCAATAGATAATTTAATGTTTTTCTGAAACGAAAAAATCCAAATTCAAATAATCCCGTGTAGTAGGTGTTAGCTCACGCATGCTGTAGACGAATTGTTATAGAAAGATGACTCACTTCTTGAACTGGATGAAAATCTGGATCATTAAGATTTCTCAGAAACCACAGTACCCCGGGTCGTATAACCTACGTATAAATAAAGAAAAAAATTCTAAGAAAAATAAAGAAAAAATTCTAAGAAAAAATTCTAAGAAAAATAAAGAAAAAATTCTAAGAAAAAATTCTAAGAAAAATAAAGAAAAAATTCTAAGAAAAAATTCTAAGAAAAAATTCTAAGAAAAATAAAGAAAAAAGGGAATTCTTTCAAGTCTTGCTTCCATAATGCAAGTTTCTTTTACTGTACCTCTCGTAAGAGGATCACAAAAGAGGCAAAGTAGAAGACAAAAACCATTCCAACAAGCCAATGAAGAAACAATGAAGTTCCTGAAAAGTAAAAACGTAGGTAAGAAAAGTAATATTAATTAAGTTTAATTTTAGTTTTATCTCCTACCAGGCGCTGAGTGAAAGCCTTCCTGACGATTCTTTAATGTCGACCCAAACAATGGCTACATGTAAGATAAAAAAAAAAAAAATTAGAATATAACAAGCCAGTCCACTTTACTTCATTAAAATTGCTTTGTCTTACCAAAGAGCATATATCCAACCACCAGCCACAGACTAAAGGAAATAGTCCAATTTCAACAACCATAAGTAGAGAAACCTAGAAATAAAATTAACGCGAAGTCTGTTTAGAGTGCCTATGAAACGAAAATTAAGTTTGTCTTATTTGAAAGAACACTTAAAATGATAGAGTAACATCTTTGGCAGTTTTTCGTTTCCTTGCTTCGTTGTTGAGATATTTCAGTTTGTTTGATATGCAAATTTTTTGACGTCACATGTGCATAATGAGTTATCGAAAAATGTTATATATCTTTGCTATTATCTTTCTTTTCTACCAACTTAATTCGAAGGAAGCATGTGGGTGTGTTTCGTCCACAACACCAAACATGTAGATTTTCAAGTGATTATATTTGACAATAGCAAAGATATATAACCTTTTTCAATAACTCATTATCAGCACGTATGACGTCAAAATGTTTAATTTGCATATCAAATAAACTAAAATAACTCAAGAATGAAGCAAGGAAACGAAAAACTGCAAAAGATGTCACTTTGTCATTTTAAGTGTTCTTTCAAATAAGACAAACTTAATTTTCGTTTCATAGGCACTTTAATGAATTATATGGGAGGCAGCTAGGACCCAGCGTTCAACAGAATCTTACTTCACCTTTTCATTTGTTGCTAATCATCATCACCAAGTAGATTGTACTCAATTATGAATGTAATTATTTAAAAAAAACGACACTTACCTTAACAATAACGTAACATAATCCTAATATTCTTTTAGCTCTGTAGAAAGAATGTGTAGAAACATCAAACATCATAAAGATATATAAAGGGAATAAATAAAGAAGAAAAAAAAAGTACAGTAGAGGGATATCAGAACTTACTTTTTCATTTTAAATAAAGACGCAATACTCTGTATTACTGTTAAGGTAAATAAATATTCAGATAATTGTGTTGACAGACAGACAGACAGACAGACAGACAGACAGACAGACAGACAGACAGACAGACAGACAGACAGACAGTCAGTCAGTCAGTCAGTCAGTCAGTCAGTCAGTCAGTCAGTCAGTCAGTCAGTCAGTCAGTCAGTCAGTCAGTCAGTCAGTCAGTCAGTCAGTCAGTCAGTCAGTCAGTCAGTCAGTCAGTCAGTCAGTCAGTCAGTCAGTCAGTCTGACAGACAGACAGACAGACAGACAGACAGACAGACAGACAGACAGACAGACAGACAGACAGACAGACAGACAAACAAATTATTGATACTTGTACATACAAAACCTTAGGAAGCCAGCTTAAGTTGTAAGAAAAGGATACATGACAAAATATTAATGTTGCTGCCAGAACAATATATCCCAGAACAGTAGTTAAAAGCTTGTCTAAATGGGAGATTTTCACCTAGAAGAAAAACACAGCACAGTACAGTACTTGATAGAAGTCTTTAGACTGTATTATTACTTCATGAGATGAAATCAGAACAATTTATCACAAAAATCTCCAACAAATACCAAGTTAATTCATTTGATGGGGGAAAAAGGCACGAATTCATTCAAGAATATCATTCTTGTTTTTCATATAGTTATCTTTCAGCTTACCGTTTCCTCAAGTGAAAATAAAATAGTGGCAAAATGACCAATATGAAACGGACAAAATGCTAACAAAAAAGTACAGGAATTTTTTTATTCATACAGTAATGATTTAAATACCTCTTTCCCTACCTTTTTCCTTCCTTCCTTCCTTCCTTCCTTCCCTCCCTCCCTCCCTCCCTCCCTCCCTCCCTCCCTCCCTCCCTCCCTCCCTCCCTCCCTCCCTCCCTCCCTCCCTAACTCCCTCCCTCCCTCCCTCCCTCCCTCCCTCCCTCCCTCCCTCCCTCCCTCCCTCCCTCCCTCCCTCCCTCCCTCCCTCCCTCCCTCCCTCCCTCCCTCCCTCCCTCCCTCCCTCCCTCCCTCCCTCCCTCCCTCCCTCCCTCCTCCCTCCCTCCCTCCCTTCCTGTCATCCTTTTTTGCTGTCATCCTTTTTTGCTGTCTGTCTGTCTGTCTGTCTGTCTGTCTGTCTGTCTGTCTGTCTGTCTGTCTGTCTGTCTGTCTGTCTGTCTGTCTGTCTGTCTGTCTGTCTGTCTGTCTGTCTGTCTGTCTGTCTGTCTGTCTGTCTGTCTGTCTGGATACCAGCTTTCTTCTCCCCCACCATTCTCCCCTTTTTTATTTCCTTCCTTCTTTCCATGTTATTAATAGTAAGCTATCGCATGTCTTCCTTACTCTTTCTTACACTTACCAAAAACCAGGATGAACGAAGTGTTCAAAGACACAACCCAAAATACATGTTCCTATTTACAATAAAAAAATAGACATTTGTGAGACACTTGCTGTGATACTAACTAGACATATTTAAACAACAATTTAATGCTTCACACTTGTGTACACACTATATGTAGTAACTTACCAGAAACAACAATGAACCATCCAAGCCAAGCATCTAAAACATCAATAATATCAGCATAAAACTACAGACTGTAATAATCTTGATGCTTTCAAAAATCAATAATTTACAGTAACTCACTCTTTCCCAAGTCAACTCTTCTGCAGCCCTTTCCCATTCAACTGGATTCCAGTTGTTTTCATCTGTGGAAAAAAACCCCACTCACTGTAATTATGTAATATGCATAGTTGAACCATAGAGAGGTTAAGGGTCCATCCAATCTCTCTAGTGCGTAGAAGGATAATTCAGTGTTCAAAGAGTTAAGGCCACATAGACCAAGTGCAAGTGATGGTGTAATGTACAGTCGTTGGCACCTAAGCGTGTACACCGCCCATCAAAACATGTTCTAAATTTAAACCAAAGTTAACCGTTTTGAAATCAGCACTGTGGGATTGGCGAGATGTGATTGGCTAAGGGCACATTCATGTGACAATAATGCATTGGTTCAAATGTATCGAATGAAAACCTAATACGTTTGCAAGGTAAACATTTAACATTGACATTGACATAAAACATGTTTTGACAGCGGTGTACACGCTTAGGTGCCAACGACTGTAATTATTAACACTAGAAGCAGCTCTCACCTTCTTGTACATTTACTGGAGCCACTCCCTCATTACCAACTTGACCTGCATCACCTGGGGCTTCTCCAGGAACACCAGCTCCATTCTCATCTGCACCTTCAACCTAACATAGACCCAATAGTTTCAGTACCTTTACAAAATCTCTCAGTATAGCATTCAGGAAGTGAAAGCTTTACAGTATCAACTATCCACAATAGGGATGTCATTTATACAGGAGAAAATAAGTCATGACTTAATTAAGACGCGTCCTATTCAAGTCGCGAACACATTCGTATAAATGGTCAATTTCTAATAAGTTGCAACTTATATTGGACTAGCTTCAAACCCAGTTCTTATTTTAGTCGCGAGTATTCGCGACTTAAATAGGGCTGCATCTTAATTAAGTTGTGACTTATTTTCTCCTGTTTAAATGGCCCTAATGTACACAGGGTTTGTACACCTTTATAATTTTGAAAATCCTAGACTTTCCAGAATTTTCAGGGCGGAGTTTCAGTGTGTACAGCAAGTACACTGAACATGTAAGAACTTACTTCTTGCTCACCACCACCACCATTTGCCAAATTTTCACCTAACACATTAGCCTGTACATTTTCCTCTCTAGGTTCCAACCAAACTGGTCCTCCATTCATGACTATTTGCTCGCGTAGCCAAACAAGACTTATAAAAGCACATAACGTGCATGCAACGACAAAACAACCTTTGATACAGTCTGGTAATAAATTGTCACTAAACAAAAAGAAAATTGAAGAAGGGAATCATATGATATCCAAGGCATTGAGATTTCTTAGCCTAATATATGCTGTATATCCATCCAGTTAGGATATGATTTCAGATATTTACAAATCTAAATTGTAATATGCCCCTTATTTAAGATTTAGGATTTGAGTTTATAGAATGTGTACAATTGTTCAAACATACGGTGATAGCATGTCCAGTGGCAAGGTTAAGAGTGAACTCACAGTTCCTGCAAATAGACATCTATATATACGACCTACAACAAAAAGATTTTGATGTCAAACTGTTAACTAAAGGTAGTATGTTATGATACTGTACTGTACTGTACATGTAATGTAACTGTACTGTGACTGTACTGTGACTGTACTGTGACTGTACTGTGACTGTACTGCGACTGTACTGCGACTGTGCTGTGACTGTGCTGTGACTGTACTGTGACTGTGCTGCGACTACTGCGACTGTGCTGTGACTGTGCTGTGACTGTACTGTGACTGTACTGTACTGTACATGTAATGTAACTGTACTGTGACTGTACTGTGACTGTACTGTACAACAGTCTACTGTACTGTACTGTACTGTACTAGTCTACTGTACTGTACTGTATTGTACTGTACTACAGTCTACTGTACTGTATTGTACTGTACTACAGTCTACTGTACTGTATTGTACTACAGTACAGTCTACTGCACTGTACTGTACTAATGTACTGTACTGATATACTGTACTTTAACTAAAAAGTAAATTTTAAATGTTCTCTGACCAGCAAAGCATTTATCAGCAAAGCATTCCAGTCAACTTACATGCAGTCAAAGGTACAACACCAAGCCATGCAAAAGCCACCAATAAATAGTGAAACCAAAAACGAACAGCTCGCAAGATGGTTCTCAGTAAACCACTAATTAAATCTGCCACGGGAAGCCGTGATGGCATGTCCGCAGCATAAACTGCAATAAATATTATAAGTAATTAATAATTGGTACAGCTGTCTTTAGTCAGCTCAGGCAGGAATGGGTTAAAAAGTAAATTAAATTAATACATTGTAACCTACTTGGTTTAAATGTAAAACGATGGGTACATAATTCACAATATCTAAAAAACAATTATATACAACAAAATAGTCAGAGACAAATAAAATGTAAATTAGGTAAATAAAAATTAGCATTAAAGAAACCCAACTTAAAATGTGAAGTTACTCACTCTTTTTTGCTATGGTTTAGCCATTGAACCAAACTAAAAATACAACATTACATATAAAAAATTACAATAATCTGGCATTAGAACATCAATATCAGTCAATAATCAATATCATCTAGTCAATAATCAATACTAGTTGGTAATCAATATCAGCCAATAATCAATATCATCTAGTCAATAATCAACACTAGTTGATAATCAATATCAGCCAATAATCAATATCATCTAGTCAATAATCAATATCATCTAGTCAATAATCAATACTAGTTGATAATCAATATCAGCCAATAATCAATATATCATCTAGTCAATAATCAATATCATCTACTCAATAATCAATATCATCTAGTCAATAATTAACACTAGTTGATAATCAATATCAGCCAATAATCAATATCATCTAGTCAATAATCAATATCATCTAGTCAATAATTAACACTAGTTGATAATCAATATCAGCCAATAATCAATATCATCTAGTCAATAATCAATATCATCTAGTCAATAATTAACACTGGTTGATAATCAATATCAGTCAATAATCAATAATCAATATCATCTAATCAATACTAATTGATAATCAATATCAGCCAATAATCAATATCATCTAATCAATTATCAGTAACAGTTGATAATCAATAAATTCAATAATCAATATCATCTAGTCAATTATCAATACTAGTTAATAATCAATATCAGTGAACATTTGATCAATATCATCTAGTCTATAATCAATACTATTTAATAATCAATAAAGTTGATAATCAATATCATGTAGTCAATAACCCAATACTAGTTAATATCAACATCATCTAGTCAGTAATCAATACCAGTCAATAATCAATAAAGGTCATAATCAATAAAGCTGATAATGAATTAATGAAAAGTTATCAACTGATACAAAATTTCATTGATTATTGATTTCATTGATTGAGTAGACCATGGATATATAAAAGTACATAAATATAAAACTATTTGCATCAACAGAAATCCATGACAACATCAAGTTAATATTATATCATGTTACTGTATTCGTGAATATTTGTATAAATATTTTTAATAATCTGTGTTCTCACCAGTCCTGATGAATGTACTTTATGCTGCCAGTACAAATACATGGGTGATACAATGGCTTTTCTTTCGTACCTTCTGCTCGACAAACTCGGCATATATCTAAAACAGATGAAACAATATTCATTTACTTGATTTTATTAAAAGCGATGTCGAAATATTAAGTATATACCTAAATTTTGTAGTCACGTTTGTACTAAAACAACGCCTGAAATATCAAATATTACTTATTAATATTTTTTTGTAAACCTTCTTTTTCCTTTTTCACAAAAAGAAAAGAAATGAAAGCGAGTTAAAGCATTAATATTTCTTAAAAATTACGTACCATCTTCTTTAGGTTCCTCCATTTCTGGATCGGCTTTCACTCTCGTTGATACCAGTACATTGTCTTCCTCGTTATCCTCATGTATCCTATCCCACCATGCTTATCCCACACTGTCTCGTGTCACCCTATGAGAACATAATCTTCCTCGTTATCCTCATACATCCTTACACATCCCCACTATCCCTAAAGGGTACATAGTTTTCCCCGTTATCCACATATCTCCTACTGTACACCTACGAGTACATATTCTTCCTCGTTATCCTCATGTTTCCTCTCCTACACTATTAATCTTTATTTTTAATTTTTCAGTAAATAATTTGTTGATAGTTTTTATAAGTTTGTAACCTACCACACGGCTTTACGAAAAGCAAACTTTTTTACAGAATGATGGGCTACTGTGTTAAAAATATTAAATAAATAAATAAATAAATAAATAAATAAATAAATAATGTACACCTAACAGTACATAATCTACCTCGTTATCCTCATATTTCCATGCTCACACTATCTATCCCTTACTGTCTGTTATAATCTACTGAGCACCCTATCTAGCCCAAGTGTTCCCTTTATCACCCCCTGTTGTGGTGATGTGTTGATTGTTTTGAAATATTATGCACAAGGAAAGGTGAAATTTTAATAGTCAGAGAGATATTGATCGTTAAGAGAATGTCTGTCAGGCATGTCCAATGGTTGCTCTTCATATCGTGTTACTTAAGTAGTTGTGTTGTTTTGTCTGCAGTACCGAGTGCCAAGAAATCTAAAGTTTGGGGTCCTGGTTTAGAGAGCCATGTCGTTTTACCTGCTAGATATTTCTTTATTCACGCGGCAGATAACAAAGGCAAACTGTAAGTGTTACTTGAAATTAGTGAGCTTACAATGAAAGGATTATAGGTCTGCTTAATCCTTTATACAAACAAAATCCGGTACAGTGTAGAATGATCTATTGAACGGCGTTTATAAAATTATTATATTGGTTATAATTATGCTGAAGAGCCAAGTGTTATTAATAATTACTAACAGATACAATTGATTTATTATTAGATAATTAACTTGCTCTCATTAATTGATGGGTAAAGGATTCATTTCATGGATTTCAGCACATTGACTGTCAGGGATCTTTGCTGGATTGTTGGAGGGGGTGGGGTGGGGGGGGGGGGGAGACAGGGTGAGTGGAGGTGGTGAAGGTGAAGTGGAGGTCAAGAACAGGGAATACTCTGAACATAATGTGGTCATCATTCTCTGCATTTCATGTAATGTTTGATTTGTACCTAACATTTCCCTTTTCTATTTTCTAAAAAGATTCAACGAGTCACCTGGGGAGGAAACATTTAAAGTTTATCTAACTCAACCAGGAGGAGGCCGAGTAAGAGCTTGGGTGCAAGTCTTAGATCGTCACGATGGATCTTTTCTTGTTCTGTATCGAGCTTATGAAAGTCCTGATGAAGTTTGGATTAATATTTTATATATAGACAAACCTGTAGCCAATTCTCCATATTTATTAAAAGGTACATGTACTGTACAGCATGCACCGTATGTATGTTATTATCCCAAATGCAGATCATAGGGCCACACAGATACCCACTGGAGCGTTATTATCACGGATTGCGGGATGTATCACTCTCAAAACTCACCTCACTAAAAAATCCAGAAATCCCTGCAGTTCCTAAGTCCCAAAAATCTCTCAAAATAAAAAAATACCCCATAAAACCCCCAAAAAATCCTTGAAAATCAATAAATTAAAATTTCTGGAAATCCCTGGAAAATCCTTGAAAAATTCTTAAAATTTTATGTGGTATTTTAAAAGTTCAAAAATCAATCTTCATTAATACTACTCAGTAAATCTTTACTTAATGCTTTGTTTTAGAGTTTTATCATGAGAACTGTAATTGTCCAGAGAAAAATGGCAGTGCTTGGACAAAAGCAATGAAGTGCCCAGCTACCTTTACACAAATAGAAAATGATCTGTCAAAGTTCAAAGACATTGACCATAAGAAAGTAGCGAAAGAAGCCGTTGAAAGATTTGGAAAACATCATGCACTTGTCCATTATTCAATCATAAAGAACAAAGTATTACTTTGGGTGTCTTTTTTGTTGAAATATTTCATTCATTTTCCTTTTTATCAGATTGGGTTCTTGATTCTCACAGGGCCAGGGTTCCACAACCTGGGGTGAACCAAGGAAATTTTGTGGGTGGGGGAAAAGCTTGGGAGTCTACAAAGGAACATGGACAGTAGTAGGTTTATAGCTAATCTGTATTTCCCCTCCAATTTTTCAAGATTTACCGTAAAACGCACGGAGAACATGTTGGTTTTGCACAGTTTATGGATTCCTGGCTGCATTCTCTGTTGCGGAAGGTCAGTGTCCGTTGATATCACTACGTCAGTCACCATGAGAAAGCACTGCAGCATTTACATCTCATTAGTTTGTGGTGTTTTACCATAAACATCACAGTTGCATGGCTTTCCAAGGTGTCTCCCCCATTAGCAAGTAAAATCATCAGATGGCATTAGACAAAGTGAAAAAATAATGTCCCATAAGATTAAGACCAAAATGAAACTATAATATAATTATTGACCTTTCATGATTTCCACTCTAGGTAAAGCTTCCAAACCTTGATTTTTTTGTCAACCTTGGTGACTGGCCACTGGAAAAGAGACGTGATAATCCATTGCCTATTTTCTCTTGGTGCGGTTCTGAAGATTCTGAAGATATTGTGATGCCAACATATGATATAACCCAGTCTGTATCTGAAACTTTGGGAAGGTGAAAATATTGTAATGTCTTCCTGTGTTAACCATTTAGTATATATCCACAATACTGCAATGCCACATGCAATAATAATTAAAATAATCATATGGTGATCATGATTACCCATTCATGATGGTAATTAATGATGGTGATTGTGACAATTTTTGTGATTATGACAATGAGGACAATTATTGTGATGGTAATTATGGTGATGATGACTGTGATGGTAGTAATGGTGATGCAGGTGGTGACTGTGATGGTGACTGATAGTGGTGGTGATGGTGATGTGATGGTGGTGGTGACTGTGAAGGCAGTGATGATGACTGTGATGATGATGGTCAATGATCCTCATGATAATCACATTTTAATCTTACCTAGTATGTACTCTAATAAATCACACAATTATCAATCACAGAACTATCAACGTCAAGTTGGAGTCGTGTATCCCACTCTAAATCACATACTCACCTAGGTTACCAATGACTACTTTCAGAATTTCCCTCAGTATGTTGTCTGTACAAGCTAACACTGGACCAAAGTGGGAGGACAAGATTCCAAAAGCTTTCTGGCGAGGTCGTGATAGCCGACAAGAAAGACTAGATTTAGTCGTGATGGCGCAAAAAAATACGGAACTTTTTGATGCAGCTCTTACAAACTTTTTCTTCTTTCCGTACGATGAAAAGAAATATGGTCCAAAAGGTCAGCATGTTTCATTTTACGATTTCTTTAAGGTGAGTTTGGGACTTTTTTATAAAGTTAGATTAGTCACTGCTAAAGTAAGAGGATACAGGATTTGAAAAGGTGCATACCACAATTGGCCTTTTCATGTTTTGGTATATTACTGTGTGCTCTAATATTATATTAATTACACTGTCAGTGTCTATGATTATCTCAACTAAAAGGCCTATTCACATGATACGATTAATCGGATCTAATTTTCCTCCTGGTGCATGTGATTTAGTCCTAAACGTAGATGCATGTACGCACTGCGTACCTATTTTTTAGTAATAACCTCTCCCTCCTAAGCGTTCAACTATATCTTGGTGTTTTAGTACAAGTATCAAATAACAATCGATGGTACAGTAGCAGCTTACAGATTGCCCTATCTTCTCGCTGGTGACTCTCTGGTGTTGAAGCAAGACTCGGAATATTACGAACACTTTTATAAAGATCTGAAACCTTGGGTTCACTACATTCCTTTTAAACGAGATTCAAGTGATTTGGAAAAACAGCTACAGTGGGCAATATCACATGATAAGGAGGTTTGACCAAGACTTTTAATTATTTCATGACGTCACGATGGTGGCGTAGTTATGACGTCATGGTAACGTCATAGACATGGTGTCACCATAATGTGTGATAGAGGTTTACAGACGTTTCCGATCGAAAATCTTTTTAATCGAAATTTCGTTTCACGTCGAAAGTTTAGAATGTGATTTACAGAAAATGCTTTTTTCGGAGAAACTATTTTTTTTCAGTGATAGTAAGATGTTTCGATGAAAAAATATATCTTTTGACATACATTCTTATATTTTCAGGCTAAAAAGATTGCCTTGCAAGGCCGTAATTACGTTCGCGAAAATCTCTCCCCGGAGCAAATATACTGCTACTACTACGTTCTGTTTAAGGTATACAATTTGATCGAGCTTGCGAAGATAAATGATGCATGCACATAATTTCTTTAAAGTATGTATACACGGGCTTGATCTAACGCGAAGATATTTCTATTTAGAAATTCGCTAAGCTACAGAAAACTAAGGCAAAGAAATATGATGACATGGAGTATATTCCTCAACCCAGTGATAACAATAGCAAGTGTGATTGTAAACGAAAGACAAAGGTAAAATTTTCAAGACAAACTTGATTGAACGTGAGGCCCCGGTTTCAAACGTCGTTCTTCTCATGCGCCGAATCTAATAATACAAGCATTAAGTGCGGCAGAAGAGCGACGTTTCAATCAATTAAAGCCCCGCACAGACGACCAAGTTTTCCTTGCCAAGTTTTATTTGTTCGTGTGTACGACACAAATTGACAAGTTTTTCCTCGACAAGGGGCCTTGTTCAAAAGCTGGTCATGCCAGCTTTTGAACAAGGAAAATTGTTCGTGTGTATAGTCGTCAAGGAAAACTTGACAAGATCATCTCCGAAGCTTATTACGCGACCATTGCCGTCAAGGAAAACTTGTCCAACCGTACACACGAGCAATTATAAATTGTCAAGGAAAATGTTTGGGGGGAAAATTGTTCATCGTACACACGAGCAAGGAAAGCTACCAAGGAACTTGTCAAGAAAAACTTGGTCGTCTGTGCGGGGCTTAAGAGCGGCAGATTGTATTTGGAGCGGCAAGGCCTGTGCCGAACCTAATGCATAAATTATTTTAATGTATTATCGCTGCCACTGATCATGCGGAAGGTTTTTAATAGTTTGAGGAATTAGGTTCGACGTTTGAATCGACGCCGCTCCAACGTCGAATCTATTTGTATTAGGTTCGGCGCATGCAAGAGAAGAGCGACGTTTGAAACGGGCCTCAATGGCACAGTATGGTGTTCAGGAGCTCTGGAAGCAGCGTGTGTCAGGACACCCGCACTTTCTGGACTGTGGGTGTTCTACATAAGGACACCCACAATATTTTAGCAAATTTTAAACAAATTGATAATTGGTGTTGTTGAATGTTGACGCGAAGTACATCTTTTCGTTTTTTTATACATAATACTTTTTGTTTTATAATATTTGTTTTAAAAGTTATTGAGGTTGTTGTGAAGTTGTGATGTTATCTTGTATGTTATGTATATATAGTTATTAGTTATCTATTATATTCTCTGAAGGGCGTGGCCCTGTTTATGGCATTCTGCGAGACGCAGGACACCCACAACTTTGAAAAGCTTCCAGAGCCCCTGACGGTGTTTTCAGCTTGAAGATGTTAAGTTTCTGTTGTTTTTGCTGTACAAGTTGTCCAACTAAAAAAATCAGAGCTACTTACTACAGCTTTGTACAACAAAAACAACTAAACCTTAAACTTGATTCAGTGAAAAATAAATCAGCTTATAATTTTTGAAGTACACGTGTTCAATTATACACATTTGGAATTCATTTTTGTTCCTTCTTTTTTTTCTTTTTAATACAGAGAAAGCATGACGAACTTTAAATAGGACGCTGTACCAAAAAATGAATTCATTTTGAAGCAACATCAATTAATATTACATTTAAATAATTCCATTGTTGATCTTGAATGGATCGAGGGGCAAATCACTCCAAAAATCCCGTACACCTTTAAGAATAAAAAAATCCTCCAAAAATCCTAAAAAAAATCCCCCCAAATCCGAAAGAATTCCAACAAAAATCCGAGAAAATTACGAAAAAATTTAAAAAAATCCAAAAAATCTCAGAAAAATCTCCAAAAAAATCTCAGAAAAATAAAATAAATCTCAAAAAATCCCACGGAATTTTGAAAGTCCAAAAAATCTCGTACGCTTTTTGGGAGTGATTCGCCCCTCGGAATGGACGACAGAGCTTTTTCTGTTCATTCCTCAGCAAAGAAATAAAAGAAAAGAAGGCTTTGTTCGCACCATGGTGGAATTTATATATTTCCAATCTGAATTTTAGTTTATTCAATATCGAGAGTTTTGTGTGCATGTGAAGGAGAATTTAGGTTACAATGCAGACTACCACCATATTTTTGACAACGCATCGATATAGTACATTTAATACATAAAGTTATTGAAAATACCGTAGTTAGGAGACTTATAACCATTAACCAATGATATTTTATAACGGTAGCTTCAGTGACATTCAGCTCAATTTATTTTTAAATAAGGACAAGCTGAGTTTGCTTGTAAAATAATAATAATTAATAAAAATAATTATTATCACGAAAATGGTTTTAATGTCAAAAATCAAAGTTTTGAACTTTTCATCTGGGCTTAAGAAAAAAACAGTCGTTGCGACTATCATTTATTGGGTTGCTTTTTTTTACGAAATACAGCAAATTTTAATCTGACACAATATGAATAAATACGAATACTTTAACAAAACCATTTGTGGTCCGACGTACAAAATACACAAATTATTCTCTATATGATTGTTAGAAAATTATTCTCTGCTCTAGATCACCTGTCGATTTATGACACTGCTTTTCATGATCCACGTCTTGCTTCTACCCACATTTTGAAGATACCCCTTGAAAAACAGATTATGTTATTTAATATACTAGTTAAAGAGGCTCTTTTTAGCCAAAACTGTCTGATACAATATTCAAATTCTGAGCTGCAAACGTCAAAATTAAGGTGCTACTCCTAACAACTGGAGGATTTCTGCACATCCAAGGCCAAGGGTTTCACCTACATGTACATTAAGGGCTTGTTTATATGGAGGCGTTCCCCATATAAACACTTTTCCCCGGGTAACTCGGCATAGCGGGATGAATTTTCTATATTCGTTACTTTATGTTATTTTGTTGATGCTAATCATCTCAAATATTACAACCCACCAGGTAACTCGCTTTCATATGAACAGAACGTAAAGTTTATCCCGGCAAACTGGGTAACTTGGCTCACCGAGTAACTCGGCTGACCGAGTAACTCGCCTCCATATAAACAGCCCCTTATTAACCTAAACGTAACTCCTGTCCGGGGCTGAACAACGTGCGTTTCAAGCGCTGTACGTCCAAACTCACCTACAGTGCATCATAATACACTCATTGCTACAGAACAAAGTGCCTCGTTCCTTCGTGGTCTTCGCAGATTTTTTGCAGCTTTCTCTTACGCACAATTTCTTGGGTATTGGATTAATTTTCGGCTTTTTCTGAAAAAATGAAAATTGAACAGATATTATTACGAGATTAAATGGTTGAAGATCTGACGAGTTTCTCCTGTTTGTTGATCTTTCTCAAGGGTCTATTCACAGTGGGGATTAAATCAACGACAACACCACCATCACCAAACCACAGCAACACCAACAACAGCATGCAACAACAACAGCATGCAACAACAGCATGCAACAACAACAGCATGCAACAACAACATGCAACAACAACATGCAACAACAGCATGCAACAACAGCATGCAACAACAACAACAGCATGCAACAACAGCATGCAACAACAGCATGCAACAACAACAACAGCATGCAACAACAACAACAGCATGCAACAACAACAGCATGCAACAACAGCATGCACCAACAGCATGCAACAACAGCATGCAACAACAACAACAGCATGCAACAACAGCAGCATGCAACAACAACAAGTAACAACACCAACAGCATGCAACAGTAACAGTAACAACAACAACAGTAACAACACCAACAGCATGCAACAATAACAGTAACAACACCAACAGCATGCAACAGTAACAGTAACAACAACAACAACAGCATGCAACAACAGCATGCAACAACAACAACAACAGCATGCAACAACAACAGCATGCAACAACAAGTAACAACACCAACAGCATGCAACAGTAACAACAACAACAGCATGCAACAACAACAGTAACAACACCAACAGCATGCAACAATAACAGTAACAACAACAACAACAACAAGAACAGCAGCAGAAACAACAACAAACAACCACAACACTAATAACAACGGGAACAAACAACAGCAACAACAACAAACCACGCCAACAGGCAGCAACATGTACTGTACCTTGGTAATTTGAGTATTATGAGTAAGACCATCATCAACACCATTGCTAGATCCCTTTGTTTTGCTCCATTTTCCTGTCCCTGGTGTTTTACCAGAAACTTGTCCAGATGCCGCCATTTTTGTCTTGTTTGCAAGTTCCACCATCATTGCTAATGGTTTACCACCACCACGGGGAGCTGCCATACCGGTATTCGATGTACCACCAGTGGAGGAAGATACTGGTTGTGAAGATAGTGATACTGAAGGCACTGGTGCTACAAATCCTGGTGGTAATGATACTGGGGGTACAGATACTAGTGGCAAGGATACTGGTGATACAGACATTGATGGTAATGATGCAGGTGGTACAGATACTGTTGGAGAAGATACCAATGAATGTACCATTCCAGAATCTGGAACACCAATGGCTGATACTTATAAAACACAGAAATGGCATACTGTAATTGTTGCAAATTCTACAGTATAGAATTTGAGTATCCCAAACTCCATCGGTTGTTACCAGCTCGATGACATTGGTGATGATGATGGTAGTGATGATGATGGTAGTGATGATGATGGTGGTAGTGGTGATCATGGTGGTGGTGGAGTTAATGGTGGTGGTTAATGGTGGTGGTGATCATGGTGGTGGTGGTAGTGATGGTGGAGTTGATGGTGGTGGTAGTGGTGATCATGGTGGTGGTGGTAGTAGTGATCATGGTGGTGGTAGTGGTGATGTTGGTGTTGATGGTGATGATTCCCACCCTCCCTATATATGAAACTCCCTTTATTTTTAAATTTTCCTTTAATCCAATGTTAAAATACTCATTAATAATTCATGATGAAAATTCAAAAGAAATCAATACCGTAGCAGTGGTTGTAAATCGGATACAGCATCGTCCTAATTTACATAAACTTTAGCCTCAATTTTTTCGGCTAAAACAGACCGTATCCCCAAAATAGTTGGTGAACTTGATTACTTAGATGCATTTGTATTTTAAGAAAGATACAGCATTCGCAGCCGAGCTGTATCTGATTTACTACAGCTCGCTTGCAGCTCACCTTGTAAATGAGATACAGCTCGACTGCTCATGCTTTATCTATTACTTATAAGTACCTGGCACAGGAGATGTAGACGACTGACCATTCTTCAGTTGCTTTGGACTTGGACCATCCTGTATATCAGAAATTGCGAAGTAAATAACTACAAGTAATAATAAGACAACCTAGAGTCTTGGAAAATACACTCATAAAACATACCACTTCACTTTCATTTAGACAGCTGGCATTGTATGCTTCAAGAGCCTTTTTATATTGTACTCTCTCTGTCCGCCATGCCTCCTGATAAACCTATATAGTACATTAAACACAACGTAGTTACCAAAACTCACTGTCAGTACCACAGAATAAGGAATATATAATTTGTACCAAGTTAATGTCAAACAGGCATTCTGATAGATGTAGTCTGATCACAACTTTAACTTCCTAAAATAATGTAGTACCTTTTTTTCTTTTGCTTCAAGATTTTCCCACATTTGCTTTGCAATTTTAGAAACATCAGCAAAGGGAGCCTGTAGTAGAGATTGACAATAAAAAGGATTATTCTAATAATTATAACACATTGTTTAGAAAGCATTACTGGTCGTTTCATGTGTTGGAGTTGCAGTTGTCTGTGTGTGTTTTGGTTATGTGTAGGAGTGACAACCACATGCTTCAAAATAACTTACATTTGGATCTTGTTGACGAATAGTTGCCTGGGTCTTTTGGAAAAATTGTTGAAAAGATGATAAAGGCCTACAAAATTTGAAGCAATTAGCTAGTTTTAAACTAAAAAGTTCATGCAAAAGGTTCATGTTAACAATTGTGCCAATTATATAAATTGCACTGTAATTATAATACCAGTAAATATTATTATAAATAATTATAATATCATTATATTTAATTAATACTAATAATTTAATTTGGTTAAATTTATTCTTACTTGACAGGTTTATTGGGATCCTTTTTTCGTTTTGTTCCCCTTTTATTGACCCTGTCTGGTTCTTTTGTTTTTAAAGCTGGTGTTTGTTTGAGGACAGCGATAGGTAAGTTATCACTATCACCACTGTTGACACTCGATGGTGAACCTTCGGATGTGTCGGGCACAGGACTCGCTACAACTTGGACAGTGTTCACTGGAATGGCAACAGAGAAACATGTAGTTTACTGGAAAATGGGAAAAAATCAATGCCTACAGAGAAACTGTACATGTATAATGTTACAAAGAGCAGCAAAGATCAAAAAAAAATTTTGCAAGAGAAAACATGAAAGTTTAAGATAAAATTATATAAATAAATACTTTTCTCCCATCCACAGTTATTTAAATTACTAAGTTACATGTAACCACTGCTGCTGGTGCATCTCATTTTTTTAAAATTAAACAATTAGTAAAATAACAACAATCAAATGTAAATTTATTACTTTAAGATTACATTTGACTACATACCTGTACTTGCAAGTGATGCAAATGTTGCTTTTGGTGTGACCACCTGCACTGCAGGCTGGCTGCTCACTATGGCTGGAGATGACGAAGATGCTTCATGTAATTTCTTTGGACCAGAAACAACTTGGCGAACTGATCCATCATTAACAAAAATTATTTTCACTTGTTGTGGTTTGGATTTATCTATAACCTGACCAGGTTGTTGCAAGAGAAATATTTGACGTCCCGCAAATTTATCTTTCCCAGTAATAGGCAATGCTTTCAAGGTAGCAGGACCCTGCAAACCTGGAGCCAATGTAAAGACCATGGAAGGCTTTGACGTGTTAGAACCACTACCAATAGCTTGATTTAACTGATAATTGGAAAAGACACGTGTGTTGGAAGTTACAGGTGAAACGGTACTAGATGTTGACAAACGAGGGGAGGTTTTATTGAGAATTGTATGGAGAGGTGAAATGTTTGAATCCAGTCCAATAATTGACTGTTGAAAGCCAGATGCGATATTTGGTGATGGTGATGTAATTTTCAGAGTTGTAGTTGCAATGGATTGTTCAGCACCTGCAGTTGAATTAGTTTGGTTTGAACTACTTGAAGTACCAGAAGGAGAAGGTATGCATTTCGGAACTGTGACAACTGTTGGTTTTTGAGTAGTTGACTGAGGCAGGGAAACACTTGGAGTGTTGGCTATGGTGAAAATTGAAAAATTACCGGTACTAGGCCGTCGACTTGTACTCATTGAGGGAATATTCGGTTGAGTTAAATTGGGCTTGGTTGATGAAATCTGAGACTGCAACATCAGAAGGGATTGCAAATTATTTGTGCTTTGATTAATCAAGCTAGCACTGGGTTGAAGTCCAGGACTTCTTAAATTTTGAAAAGAAACTTGCATACTTTTCACCCCAGTCTGGTTTCCTGCTGAAGAAATATTTTGACTCGTTGTTGCCTGCACCGTTGCAGGGTTTCCGATGCCTTGTGGGGATAAACTTCTTTGAATATTTAAACCCTGACTTGAAATCACTTGAGAGGATAAATTTTTCAGTGCACTACTGCTGCTAACTGAAGGTATAAAAGCCAGCTTCTGCGGAACAGTATTCTTTGTTCGATTTAACTCACTATTTGGAGAATTAGTTCTGTTAGCTTGTAATGTACCGGTACTCGTGTTGACAAGTGAGACACACATGCTTTTGTTTTCAGCAGAAATTCTGGTGTTTGTTGGTCGACCAGCACTGGGTGTGCTAGATATCAAGGAGGATGTCGGAACAGATTTTGTCAGTTGATTTCTAAATTGCTTTTGTTCAACCTTGGGTATTGTTACAGCAGAACCTACTGATTTTTGCATATTCAAAAGTTCTTCAATATTAGTTGTACTTTGCAATGACACTGCCTTTGGCTGCATATTGTTTCTTGGCATTCTCACAACACATGTTTGTCCAAGGCTTGTAACTATGTTTGAGCCAGGGGATTGCAATGTGAATTTAGATTGTGAGTGAGTGGGAATGTTTTTCTGAACAGTTTGTATAGCACTGCTTTGGATAGTTGACAGAGGGTTAGTCACATTACTAGTATTACTCTGTACACTGCTTACACTTGGTGATGTTATCAGGTTTTGCATACTACTATTATTATTTGTAAATGTAACAACTGGATGGTGACCATACGTGTTTGATAGTGCTGATGTCTTCATGATGGCTTCATTCAATTGTCGATCCATAATTTGATCAACAATTTTGTCTAGTGGACCTTCAATAAAATCATCACTGTCATCCATAGCGTCATCTGTAAATGGAGAAACACTCTCTGATAACATGCTTGGTGTGTGTTGTACACTTTGCAATTGTTGCACACGAATCTGGTTTGCTAAGGAAGTATTCTGCACTGGCACTATGTTAGATGAGAACTGTAATAATGAAGTATTTGATGATGGTTGTGTTATTGGTGGAATATCCAGACTCTCTGAAGGAAACGATGGTGCCAGTTGGGAGACCATTGTCTGGTGTGTTGGAAAACCATGGCTTTTAGAATTTCTAATTGCAGATGCAGTACTTGGTGCTCCAAACAATGTTGTGTATAAGGATTGACTTGTATTCTAGAAAACACAAAAATAAAAGTTGTAAAAAAAGTAAAAAAGAATGTGAAAAAAGTAGAGTGCTGTGTAGGAAGTTTTTTTAGAAAGATCAAAGTGAAAAGGTGGTACTGTCGTTTGCACCTAAAGTGGAAACATCACCCGTCAAAACACATTCAAAAGTTAACCATTTTGAAATTGACAGTGTGGGATTGGCAATACATGATTGACTAAGAGGCTACACAAACATATACGTATCAAAGGGAAACATAATATGTTTCCAAGGCAAAACTTTTATGTTTGACATTGAAATAGAACATGTTTTGATGGGCAGTGTTTCCACTTAGCTGTAAGTGACTGTATTAAAGCTGCAGAGATTTAGTTTTAATAACAAAATACTGATGTATCAGGTGGATATATTCATCAGAGTAAAAAGTGGAAGACTCCACTGAAAACATCAGTATTCCACTATCAAATTCATTTTGACCCTAACTTTGGAATGCAGCAGACAGTGTGCCAACAGGACACCTGTGCTTCCCTCCATGGGTTACAACTGGTATTTGATGACATTACCTGCGTTACAGGAAGCGTTGTTTGCTGGCTTGAAACAGTGGGTGATGGTAAGCTTGGATGGTTGGAAGTTGTATTTTGTGAGGTCTTCACATCATTTGGCAAGCCCAGTGGAGGAAGCTGAAATTCAATGTCCTAAAAAAAAATTCTTTATTTTTATAATTATGACTGAAAACGTTTTCAGCTTATGATTATGTATAGTCTTGATTGTTTTTTTTAGAATAATGCTACATGTATCACATGTGAAATTTACAGGAAATCAAGAACTACAGATCAACACAAAAGAGTGTGTTGAAAACTGGTGTGAACTGTCAATTCAAAAAGACTGTAATTAAACATGTATTAGAACCAGAGGCTGACATGGCACTACCTTGACATTTCACTACCTTATGTGAAAATTCACAAGTGTACTGTTATATATATATGTTTAAATGTGAAAACATGTTGAAATTTTAGATAACAAAATACTGAATATGTATGAGAAATAACACTGTTCAAATCAGGAATGAGGAAAATTGATTGAAATATTATTAACAAAATATATTTATATATGAAACATTCTGTACATGGAAAATATTTTCACTCAACTATTAAAATTATATACAGTGTAGTTTCAAAACTCAATATTTATTTGTTAGCTGGCCCAAAATTTGTAGTAAACAGCTAATTTTGTTATTCACATTTTTCTTACTCTTTTTTGTTACAAATTGGACTATATTTGTTGACATCCTGAATATAAACAATGTATCAGAAAATGTGTTGATTGGATGAATACCATAAATTATAACCCACGCTATATGAAATATTAATTACATAACGCCACCATGACCATATAAGGTAATATGTCGGGTGATGGGGTGATGGGGCGGAGTAAATATGGCGTCGTATTTTATAGAGCGACAGAGACTTTCTTCTCGAATTTCTTGTTACATATTTTCGATTTGCATCAAAGGGACAAAGCTGAAAATATCGATAGACTAAAAGATTAGTTTGGCATTAAGTGTGCAATTAAAACAGCAACAAGATAAAATATGTTGGGAAAAAAATCTATGGAAAAAATCTATAAACCCGCGGTACCCGCCCACTTCGATAAAAAATTATCAATACTCTCTCACATCTCGTCTCCCTTACTCTCCCTTGTCTTCTCAAACGTGTCATTAATTCCTTAAACCTTTTAAATACAAACCTACAAACAGACTTCTAGTGGTATTATTCAAACACAAGGATAGAAATCTTCTAACAATGTAATTGTTGAAAAATTTGGGACGGGATATAAAATTTGTTGAACGTGAATTATTGATATTGATGACCAAATGGTCTCCATTTTCTTCCCCGATACGCAGTTTCAATTTCGTTCCTTTTGCCGTCACTCCGAATCAAATATACTAACCTTTCTCACAGAAAAACCGAACGGCAAACGTGTTGCTTTCTTTCTTTTTATATTTAGGGAAGAATTGATAAACATTTCGCTAATCGCTTACACGTTTTAGCGAAGTACACGACAACAGATTGTAAAGATTTACAAGAACAACCTTGACTTTATGGCGCTGCACCAGAACTTCGCAGTTCCTTCGCCCTATTCACCACCAAAGATACTAAATTCATTTCAAATCAGATCCCAAGACTACCTTTTAAAACAGGACTCACACGGTTAAGGTTAAATTGCCATCAATTTAAACCTCAAAGCCGTTCGGGAATACACAACAAAAAAAATTACCTAGTTCATTGAATTCATTTGGTATTTTCGCCTTCCCTTGGTACTCTCTAAAACAAGCGGTCCTTATCATTTATAAATAAATTTATCGGACCGGCTTGCTCGCGTTATGCTAATCGTAATAAACGACTTCAAACGAGTAAGAGAAAAAGAAGGAATGTGAGAGAGCGGGCAAGCAAGCACGAACTCTCGCTCTACCTATCAACAGTGAGAATGTCAGCCCCTGTTTCTTGTTTACCAGTACAATTATTTGTGTTTCCTTCATTATCAGTGAACAGACCTTGGATGAATAATTATGTTCATCCCAATTTATGACCTCATCTATATCAAAATCACTTGATAAATTTGCTTCTGAATTCGACGCCATATCGCATGTTCTTCCACGATCACCTTCCCATTACTGCAGCTTGCCCTATGACGCGATTAATGGCGAAAAACCAACACTCGGAATGTCCCGGAAGCCGCCGCCGTTCATTTCCAGGCTCTTCACGGCTAGGTACTTCACGGCCGGCAAAGCCGCAAAATTGCGGTGCCCTGAATGCCTGAATTCATAGCGAATTCATACCGCTTTATATTCTGTGCGATTTCGTTCGCGCGTTCGTTGGGAGAATCAATAGAAAGCCGCATTTTTTACGCAATTTGAACGCCACAGGGAACCGCTTTTTAGCACTGTGCCCGGCTGTATTGCGCGTCTCTCAAAATCGAAAATTTGCGCTAGCTATCTCAGAATTTTTCGACCGTAGCCGCTGCGAATAGAACAGGCGCAAACCGAAAACCAGTCTCAATCGTCATTATCTTATATAGCCTGCAATCGAATTAACAATTTTAATTTAATACAATTTAAAACTTTAAAGGTGTTTTTTTTTCATTTCCTCATTTTTGTTTTTCGTCGCCGATTCAGATTTTCTACCGTAACCATCCGTATATAGCCCCGATCCGTTATTAAATTTTCCCATATTCCAACCTCCTCCTCAATAATATTTAATAATGGACCCTTCCTTGTAATGGCCGCTTTATTATTTCTCAGTCAGTGCTATTATTTGAACTAATTTGTAATCCAACAAAATGTCACTTAAAACGTTTTTCGTACTTCTTTTTTTGCCGCCGCAAATATCGTTTTTGTTGGTCTGCAGAGAAGAATATCTAGATGTGACGTCGCAGTTGGTGCGCCTCGTTTTCGCGTGACATTTTACGCATTTACTGTGTTTTAAACAATGTATTCTCATAAAACATCACACCAGTTGTGACGTCGGAAACTCAAAATATTATGATTCAAATATCTATGCGACAAAAATATACTGATATTTCAAACTTCGACAAGTGCTAATTTAATGTAACTTTTGTAATCTTAGCTAAAATTCAGAATACTTAAAGAACCTTTCAATATAAACGCTCAAACAGTCAACGAAAACGAGAACAATTTACTTACAGAAGAAAACTATGTATGTATTAATGCTACTTTGGTTTAAAGTGAAAACTAGTGTATGTATTTATAAAAATTACTTTTCTAAATGCAAAAACTAGAATCTAAAGTAAAAAGAAAACACAACTAAGAATGATAAATTGCAGCTTCTAACATAGCTGCCATGTCGTTGCCATCTTCGTCATCCTCGTCAGCACTGCTCGACCCAGTACTCTCCTCGTCTGTGCTAAACTTCGTTCCAATATCCGCATCATCACCATCGTCACTTTTCACTTTCTTAACCGTCGGCTGCACATTGTCGGCGCAAAAATCAAGCTTGCGGCGTTTGGTAAGCGTTTCAGCTGTATCCTGACGATCTAGTGTCTGTTTTATAGTAAAAAAGTCTATACTATTTTCTTGTTCGGCCAACCCCCGTTCGATTTTTGCTGACTTGTCGGACGCGACTCTGTTATATCCATTTTCTGAACTCGAACTCGAAATACTTCCAAGAATTTCACGATCTTCCTCATCATCTTCCTCCTCTCCTTCGCTGGACCTCATCAAATCCTCCACTTCTTTATCCATCGCTTCCATTTCTCCACTTGAGAAACTCAGGAATGGGTTCAAGGCATCTTTGAATCGATCACTTCTGTCCACACTTTCCCATGCCTTTGAAACTATCCCCCACTTCTCTCAGACTACTTTCTGAAGAGATATCACCGTCTTCGTTCAGCAACGGTCGCTTCGGGGTGGCTCGCATCGAAGTCGGTGGCGTCTCGTTTCTCTGAGTTTTCGATTTCTCGTAATCTTCTACCGGAAATAATCTTTCGTCGACCCACTCCCAGCGTTCCGCGCATGTCCACAACCAGTTTGGATTGACTAGTTTCACGTTAGGTAGTCGCAATGCTTGACACGCCTTCTCCGTGCCTGGTCGCGCAGCTATCACGTGAGTGGTACGCATGCTCCGGTCAGCGGTGTTCTTCCTCGTTTTCAGGCCCCTACTGACGCTCGCTCCAAACTGCAATGCTATTTTCCAAGCCTGACTGTCCTCGTGGCGGCAGTTGGTTGGGATAACGCCAGTGAACACAACATTGGTCTCTTTCAAGACATCGCTTCGTAGTTCAGGCACAATACACCTTAAGTCTGGCGGGCTGTTAACACCTGATTTACTTCCATAGGTGTTACTCTTTTTACAACGGGCAGCAATTTCATAGAAACGCTCGTGAATTCTACGCAGAATTCCCTCTAAATACAACAGATAGTCGTCGTGATCTTCCTCGTGTTTTTTTCCAACGGATATTTCTTCATGCTCACTGCGTTTGCCTTCAATAACGACAAAACCATTTCCTCTGTCTTCCAGAGCTCCGCGTTCTGAAACAATAACCTCCTCTCCTTGATCATCCACTATTTCGCCAGCCTCCCGATCACCAATCCTTTCACTTCCTTTTTCCTTTTCTTCACTTCCATCTACTTCCATTTCCTCTTCGGCTATAGGTTCAACAATCGCTTTTTTAGTAAAATCTTTCTCCTTGTTCACGACCTCATTTCCAGTTTCACCAGCTTTTTGGATTTCGTTCGAACTATTGTTGTCCTTATCTTCTTTCAAATGCTCAGTCGTAGAAACTTTTGAAACAGTTTCGCAGACACTACAAAAGTCAGGTTTGATTGTATCGGAGGGTGTTTCAGGTAGACCACCATTGTGATTAGTGTTAATCACCGCTACAGGAGCACCGTCCGATTTGGAATTCTTGGGAACAGAATGAGTATCCATGGATGACTCATTATCACGAGCCTCGTTTCCTTTAGGAGACACAGTTTGGTTACCATCGTTCAGGATGACCTCCATCTTTTTGATACTTTTAGTGTCTTCGTCACTAACTGCGTTTTTCATTTCAACTTCGGCAGTACTTTCGTGTAGCGGTATGACCGATGGATGAGTGAAGGCTTGGTCAGAACCGGGGGGAGCGTTGATGTCACCAGTCCCTGTAAAGAATTGGTACGGTTTCACGGTGATCAAGTTTGGAGCGCAATCCCAGATATCCTCACGGTCATCAATGATACAAACCATGGAGTCATCACATGGGAAAAGAGCACTGAAATGAGCAAGATATAAAATAAAGACGTCTTGTAGACATATTTCAAATACTCAGAATGTTTCAACCTCTCCTCTCTCCTTCTTTCCTACCTTCATTCCCTTCTTTTCCTTCCCTTCCTTGCTTTGCTTCCTTCTTTTCCTTTCCTTCTTAATTTCCCTCCTTCCTTCCTTCCTTCTTTCCTTCCTTCCTTCCTTCCTTCCTTCCTTCCTTCCTCTCTCCCTCCCTCCTCCCTCCCTCCCTCCTCCCTCCCTCCCTCCCTCCCTCCCTCCCTCCCTCCCTCCCTCCCTCCCTCCCTCCCTCCTCCCTCCCTCCCTCCCTCCCTCCTCCCTCCCTCCCTCCTCCCTCCCTCCCTCCCTCCCTCCCTCCCTCCCTCCCTTCCTTCCTGCCTTCCTTCCAAACAAACCTGAGGTCTCTGTATTTGGAAAACATATCAAAGCTTTCATCCCGAGATCTTATTCGATCAGCAAACAGCTCTTGGGTGGGGTCAAGCATTCGTGCAATGGTGTGTGCATACATACGAGAACCCATTGTAAATATGTGAAGCTCGTAAAACTTCGACATGTCCTCGAGAAACGTCTTCCAACCAGGTCGAAATTTTGTGTGATACCAACAGTTCTGACCATGTAGCTGAAAGTGATACACATCCTAGTGCAAAATGAAACAAAGATTGAGCTCCCATTCACATTAGCCTGAAAATCTCTTGGAAGAGTGATGTCTGATTATTAGAAATCTCACCCCCACTGAATTCAACAACATACCTTCATGTCAGCTTGGACATTTTGAGTTGTGGTGTGAATCAATGTTTGATCCAGATCAACAAGAAGAACCAACTTTTCACTTTTCAGTAAGGTTTCTTTATCTTTCTTTGCCAAAGTCTCAGCTTCCTAAATATTTATAGCAAATAATCTCAAAAATTTTACTTGAAAAATTGCATAGATAGAAGTTTGAGTTTTATTTTAAGCATGATAAATACTGTCCTGTACCTCTTGGCTGACCCTTAGTTCAGGAATGTTGTGAACTAAAGCAACTGAGGCACTCACAGGCTCCTTCAGATTCCCTGGAATACCAGGTTCTCTATAGATAAGAAAAGAAATATTGATTAGGATGAAATTCACTAGGTGGAAACACAGAAATGTTCTAAAATTGTCACCTTCTTAGGTCAGCACCACATTCTGCACACATGTCTTTCATAACAGTCTTATGCTGACAGACATTAAGTAGTATAACAGCTTGTCTAGAATAACAATATAATGTATACATAATAGAATAAAACTTTATTTTACGAGGGAAAAGACATATTAACCGTAAAGGTTATCTAATATATATGGCCCTCACAATATTACAATATTTACAAATACAACAGACATAACTAATACACTATATATGGAAATAATGTCAAGTGATAAACTAGTCAAGTAGAAACACATTTACAATTCAATAAAAAATTACAATTGACGCAAAAAAGGTCTTCCAGATGGTTAATACAGGTAAGTTTATGAAGAAAGTAATTACGGAGTTTGCGTTTAGTAGTAGTTAATCTTAACATGAAAGTATCAGAAGTACATGCAGGTTACATGGCAAGCTGTTTGCAATGACTATCTAAGGTGTTAAAGAGAATTGAGGAGCTGTAGAGAAATGTTCGTTTACCAGAATTAGTGCACAGGTAAGGATGCTTAAGGTCATATAAGCAGGCTCTAGTACGAGCGTGTTGTCGAGTGGCAGATAAGAAATTGAACATAAATTTAAAAGACGGTGGAACATTAGGATTGATAAATTTAGCAAAGTTTTCTAGGAACCAAACAGCCAATCAAATGTGTAGGTCCAAACAACCTTGCAAACTGTGTAACTCGTCAACTGAACAAACTTCCAAATATTTTGGTGTAAAGTATGGCAGTATGCATGCACGCAAGCTTCTGCTCTTTTTGAGCATGCGTCAATGGTTGCCAAGATACTATTTTGGGCCCAGGCTCTAACGTGGTACTTGCTATTTTCCTGCTTACGTGTGTTCATAAACTAGAACTTGTTTGACCAGTTTAAAACCTGACTGACTCACCCCAAACTTGGGGTGAAGATTGAGTTTGCTGGCAGAGCCCACTTTCCTGACTCACAGAGTAGGCAGTATGTTGCAAATGACTGTAAACTTCATAGGCTGCACTACTTTATACTGAGGCCAATATTAATTACTAGGAGTTATAAATTTGTTTATACTTGTAGTACCAAAACAGAAACCTTACAGTAACTCTAGTAACTAACTGGGTTTACAGCCTAGCTTATAGTAGGAAAACTATATGGGTTGTAACTATGGGGTATATCACTATAAATCATCCAGCTTATATCGGATTCAGTCTGACTTATTTCCCGCCTAAAACCACAAAAAGATAAACAGTTAAACATAACTCTTTTATAAACAATGATATAACAAGCTAAAATAACGTTTTAAAACTAGAAATATGAAGTAAATCGTACAGTATACAAAAATTAAAAAGATATCTAAAGTTTACCAACCCTGGTTGAACTTCCTCTCCTTCTGCAACCAGTAGTCGTTTTATCAATCCTCCCACATCACTTTTCAACTTGGGAAGCACTATTAGATCAGATTCACTGTGAAAATTTGAACGAATCTTCTTATAAACTGCCAGAATAGTGCCTTTAGATACTTTCTGATTGGCAGCAACTTTCCATTTGACAAGAAGACATCGATTTAAGCTTGAAAGAACAAGTTCTTTTGACACAGGGCCTTCTAAATTGTCCGCCATTTTGTAAATAAAAAGCGGAGGTACCGGGGGAAATGATATGGGCACATGTAGCCGGTAGGTGATAGAATTTGGTTATATGAGAATACAACACGATAAAATATTTTGCTATATATTGAATATCTGTATCGTATTAGAACAGAAATTGAAAGGAAAGCTCAAAAACTCTTATAAACCAATTTAAAATGACATTTACTGTTATTCTCAGTATCTGACAAAGTATCTAGATTTTTCCTCGGGTAGGATACAAAACCCTGGGTTTATAAGTCCTGGGTTGTTTGGTTCTGCAGCAATATGTGGGAATCAGGGTAAATTATATATTTCAATATTTTATAAAGGGAAAATGAAAAAAATAATTATACTGCAAATTGAGAAAGAAGTCCAACGTATCTAACGTATTTTTGTGTCGAAAGCTGAACGCAGAATAACCGCGAATAACCGCGGAACAACCGCGCATAACCACGCGGCCAACCGCGGCAGCTCACTGTTGGTTCCCAAGCCTCCAAAGTACTTTGCAATTTTTTTCCAAGAAGTAGAACACGCGTCGTTTCCTGTTAATTGGTATTTTCCCTCGATGGCGTCGTTTTCATGGCAAGAAATGGCATTGTTTTTCGCTGTTTGACATAAACTTGTTAACGCCTTTTCATGCGGCTAATAATCTAATTGAGTGTGAGTATTTGTGGAAGGCAAAAATGGACCCGACAACGAATGAAGATGCGTCCAGGATTTTGCGAGGAATGCTAAACATTGGACAGCCTTCACAACCAAATACAACAGGTATATAAACATGTTATTTTTGACTAAAAAATTTTTTTGCTGTTAGTTTGCAGTTGAGTTATGCCAAAGGCTTGGGATAGAATTCTTCATGTATGAAGAGCTAATATTTTAATGAGTGTTATACAGAAATAATATGGTGATTTAAATATTACTATTATAAACAGTTTCAGTTATATCTGTTATTTGTCTATGTAGCAGCTGATTTTGGTAATGTAGTAATAGTAGTGATAAGGAAAGTGTAAGTTATGTTTAAACCCCAATATATATATATATATATATATATATAACCACATGGCTGGATAAAGCCACAGTACTGCAAAAGTGCCAAAAAGTGAAACTGCATAAGCAGCCCAATTCTGTTTGGGGGGAGGGGGTTTTGCCCGAAAAATTTAGGATTAAATTTTAATTTTTAAGTCATATTTTCAGTCTTAGCTTAACGTTCTTGAACATTTCACAGCAATACATGTCAAAATTGCCTGAAATTCCTAGCAGAAAGTGGCAGAATTTTCCTTGGGCAATTGCCCCCCCCCCCCTGCCCACTATGACTTTTTATTAGCTAATTTGTGGGTGGGAGTGGGAAGGGGGGAGCATGGCTGAAAAGGACCCACCCTGGATCTGGTCAAGTGATTTACCGTACTGTTTTATTTTTTTCAAAACATTTCCCAAAGTCATTAAGGCAACTTGTGAAAGCATAGTCAATCGAGATATGGTCTGGAAACTCAGCTAAAGTCTTTGGTCTATCTTTTTGTTCGCCTTCATGCATTTTTGTGCATGGTCACTGAACACCTTGTATTTTAGTATAATGAACAAATTATCCAATAGCAACGTTTCACTTCAATCACTCAACCGTGCTATTTAAATATTAATAAACCTAAAACAAAGGATGTGCACGGTGTAAGGTACGGTTCAACATAAAATCCCAGCTCATTATAGGCGATTTGAAGTTTGCCGAGTTTCCAGACCATCTCTCGTTTCACTATGGTGAAAGCTAATAAAAAACAGCAATTTTACAAAATTATGAGGAAATCACGTGACAAAAGCTTATAATAGACTAATAGACAAGATGTAGGAAATATTTTAGTGTACATGTAAACCATTTAAATATTTATTATTTTCCTGTATTAGATAATGGTCAAGAAGCTTCATTAACTCATACTGGAGGAAGTGAGAGGTGCTGTTATTCAGTAAAACTACAGAATGTACATTAATCAACACGATACTGGCCGATATGTTGCTCATTAATTACATTTATTATATAAAATAGAGTGTTTTATTGATTTTTCCACCACTAATAAAAGTGATAATCTCACAATTTGTGCAATTATTTATGATAATTGCACATGTGATGATTATCGCTGAATCAGCATTATACGTAGTTTAATGCAATTTTTGCAAGGCAATAGGACAATTTTTTTATATAATAAACAGAACAATACATGGATGCTTGGAAATATGAAATTTATTTCTCGTGTTGAACAGGATATCTCACTCGTGAGATATCCTGGTCGACACTCGAAATAAATTTCATATTTCCGCACATCCATGTATTATTCTCTATTTATTATATAAAATAGAGTGTTTTATTGATTTTTCCACCACTAATAAAAGTGATAATCTCACATGTGCGATTATTTATGATAATCGCACATGTGACGATTATCGCTGAATCAGCATTATAGTTTAATGCAATTTTTGCAAGGCAATAGGACAATTTTTTTATATAATAAACAGAACAATACATGGATGCTTGGAAATATGAAATTTATTTCTCGTGTTGACCAGGATACTTCGCTCACTCGTGAGATATCCTGGTCAACACTCAAAATAAATTTCATATTTCCGCACATCCATGTATTATTCTCTTGATTTAATATTACTAAGTTACTTGCTGTACTGGATTTTAACAATTATAATCTCATTGCCTTTTTGTTGTTACATGTACATATAGATCCAAACCTGAATTTGATGTGACTGTAAGTTATTATTTTTAAACATTTTTATTAATAGTGAATGCATATTCTGTGTGGTTAAGTCCTACACACTGTATGGTATAATAGTGTATATCTATCTTAAGATTAATTTTAAATTAACT
This sequence comes from Paragorgia papillata, assembly GCA_035771165.1. NCBI lineage: Eukaryota > Metazoa > Cnidaria > Anthozoa > Scleralcyonacea > Coralliidae > Paragorgia > Paragorgia papillata. Next base: position 3,867,636 of record JAWNZC010000025.1, on the reverse strand, counting down.
AAAGTATTATTTTCAGCCCCAGGATGTCCCTGGTGATGACTCATTTGATTCCTATAATGTACAAGAATCTCCAAGGATCTCACTGAATCCTGTACATCAGTTTGTGTAAGTTATTTCAGAATTGTACTTTGGTAATTTAGACTGAACAAATTATCTAATTGGACACTTAATTGAATCACTGTTTATCTATATATCTATTGTTTGAATACCTGTCTATCTAGGTATCTCACTGGTGATGAAGAAAAAGGAAGTGTTGTGATCTATGGAAATGAAGTTCGTATAACTACAAATGAAACAGAAACAAGAATGCCAATGTCAGCAGGCAGTAACCGAGTGTGTATTTATTTTGTCATTCAGTGCTCTTTAACTCTTTATTGACCAGGTTTCCAGGAGCTCTCCTCTTGATGAGTAAAACATCTAGCGTTAGCCAGAGTAAAATTTATAATTAAGTAGACAAAAAGCAACTGTGACCAGTAAAGGGTTAACCCATTGCTGCCTAGGGTGTCTGTTTCTCTTTGATGAGTAAAATCATCGTATTCTGTCTTAAATCTAGGTGAAAATTAACCCAGTGGTGAACTTTGACTGGGAATCCAAGTACTATAATGGAAATTTACTCAGTGTTTGTTCAAAGTATCTGTCATATGCTTTAAAAGGTACAGTACATTGTGCAACAAAAATGGTTTTGAAACTAGTATATATATATATATATATATATTGTATGTTGCCAGACTTGCCAGGAAAGAGGAAAATAAAATTGTTCAGCAATAGCCAGAATAACATACTAAGTATTGTACTCTACATACAGGTAGTACATTTAACTATGTGGCCACGAAAAATTATTTAATTAAAATTACATGTAGATTGTAGATTACCCTTTGGTTTTTGGTCATTAATTAACCGATTGCTGCCTAGGATGTCTGAGGATTCTCCCTTTGACAATTAAAATCACCTGGCATTAGACAGAGTAAAAAAATAAAGGGACTGCATGTTTTAGGCCAGCTTGGGCAGAAAGGATGTAAATACAGTAGTGTAGTGTTGTTCTTTGCTTTTCTCTTGTGTTTATAGGCAAATTGGGTTTTGTGCTTAGAATTTTAAATCGGAAAACTCTTCTGAAAAGTCTCATAAAAGGTTTTACTGGAAGTATCCAAGACTTGTCTTTTGCTCATTATAATTCCAACCTGCTTGCTTGTATTGATTCTGCTGGAGATATCTTTGTCTGGAGTATATATGAAGATGAAAACAAGATCAAGTATCCTTTCATGTTCTATGCCTAATTTCTGTATGTCTTTGGTTGGTGTTGGATAAGGCTGCATTTATTATCATATACACTGCTCAAACAAAGAAAAATAGAGGGACAACTACAATATCAGTCTAAATTATCCTGATTACAACTCTGCTATTTTTAGAATTTTAAGAATTTCAAGAGCTTATTCAAAAATGTATTAATGGTGATTTTATGAAATTTTGCCAATTTGTGTTTTTACAATCAAAATTGTGTTTATAAGTTTGATCTTTGCTGCTGCTTATGTTTTACCTCACGACTTTCAAGTCTTATGTATACGGGTATATATTTTACTCTGGCTAATGCCAGACAATTTTACTGGTAATTAAGTCATTGCAGAGAAAATCCAGCAATGTGAAAGGGTTTGACATTAGTACATAGCTACAGTACTGTACACCATGTAATGCATTTGACATAATGTCACAAAGTAGATTCCTTTAACACCATGTACAGTTATAATCTGAAACTTCATATGAAGAGAAACAGTGTAGACCCGACACATATTGAAGGTGCTAGGCTTGTCTGGTGTCCTTTTGTTGATGACAATATTGAGAGTGAAGGAGTGAGCAGTGATATTGAAGACAATATTTCAGAACAAATATTAGCTGTGACCATTGGCAATACAGCTGAGGTGTTGCATATTCCCATGGTTACCAGTGTCTATGGTGACATCATGGACATCAGGAATGTGCAGGAGGGAATTGTGAGGGTAGAAAATGGACATAGTAAAGTAAGTTATGTTTTCAATCTGCAATCACATTGGTTATAATTATAGTACTGTACAATAGGGTTAGGGTTGGGATTGGGGTTTGTTAGGATTAGTTTAGTGAGACTATCATGAATTCTTCAAAAAGTAATTATCTTAATAGACCAAACACTTTACTGTGAACTCACATGTTGGTGATATATTTCTTCATTCTCATGGTGTTTAGGTTATCAGTGATATTGCTCTAGCCCCAGATGGCAGTGTAGTTGCAACTGCAAGTGAAGATGGAGTTGTGAAGTTCTGGCAGTTGGACTTCGAGTCAACAGAGCCACCACGGTGTTTACATGAATGGCAACCTCATGATAGTAAACCTGTGTCGCGTTTGCTCTTTTGTGATAACCACTTAGTACCAGATGATAAGTAAGCTTCTTGTCATGTTCTTTTGAAAGACCTGTTTATTGCCCTCTGTATTGAACCTGAGCTGTGCCAGATGGGTTGTGGGAAATGTAGCGATCTCTTGGTCCAGGCAAGGTCCACCCTTAATAATCCAATTCTGTTCCAGTGTCAACTGTCAGGTGTGACACAGCAATTGTTACAGTATCACATTTTTTTGGTTCTTTTTAATTTGTTTATAGAACTCCATTCTGGAGGTTTTTGATGACCGGTGCAAACCACAATAGTGAGTTAAAAATATGGTGTACAGTGACGTGGACATGTTTACAAACTATAAGGTAAAATGGTGTGTCAACCTCCTACACAGGATCATTTGTAAAGCATTGTGCCAAGAAGGTAGCTGAAAACGAAATGGCAGGAATTCGTTGCTACTGCTGTTGCTGATGTTGTTGCTACTGCTGTTACTTCTGCTGTTGTTGGTGGTGGTGTTGTTGTTGCTACTGCTGTTGTTGTTGCTGCTGCTGCTGTTGGTGGTGGTGGTGGTGTTGTTGCTACTGCTGTTGGTGTTGCTGCTGGTGTTCATGGTGGTGTTGCTGTTGCTGCCGTTGTTGCTGGTGCTGCTGCTGGTGTTGTTGCTGTTGTTGTTGCTGTTGTTGTTGCTGTTGTTGTTGCTGTTGTTGTTGCTGCTGTTGTTGTTGATGATGGTGGTGGTGTTGCTGCTGTTGTTGTTGATGATGATGTGGAGATGATGTATATACAGTAAACCCTAGTTCTAATCCTAGTTACTCTTTTTTATTCCTCCTGAACATAGGTTTCAATTGCCAGCATCCAATTTAACGTGAGTGGAAGTTTTGATAAAACATTTGATAAACAACTCTTGCTTTGAACTAATTCAAAATAATCTTTTTTTCCTTATAGTTTCGTTTCTCCTCCTCCATTGAAATTCAAAGCGAGCTTGGATTTATCTGCTAAATATTTAGTTTTGTCAGATATTGACCGGAAGGTACAGTTGGCTTTCTTGGTGGGATTACTAGTTTTAATATTTGTTTCACAGACTCAGCTACGGTATGGGCCTTGTAGGCATGATCATACACGGAAAGATGGCTGGTTGGGCAGACAGACAGACGGACGGACGGACGGACGAACGAACGAACAAACAAACAAACAAACAAACAAACAGACAGACGTTAACACGAACGCAGATCCACACACAGACACACAGATGCAAACAAGTGCAAATTACATGAATTCAATCACCAAGCGAGACAGAAACGTTCAAGGCATGCAACATTTTCCAAATGTAAGAATATTTCAATTCAGTCCAGGAAGATATCTTGACTTATGCACTGTCAGAACAATTGTCTACCCCAGCCTTCGTCTTCTTTACCAGGTCTTGTACGTCTTTCTTCTCCACGAAGACCTGGAGCAAGGCAGGGCCCACGTTACGTCAGTGGCGCACTTTATACTCACTCAACCACTATTAAGTTTTGTTATAACCGAAGCCAAAATGTTCAAAGCCTCTGTGAGGGACAGTATGGATCAGAATGGCGACATTGCGCTACAAGATAAACCCGAGGAAGAAGAGGATCAGGAGACAGAAGATGCTTTTGAAGCTGGTGGAGAAGACGATATAAAACCACTTCCTACGGTCAAAATTAAACTTCACTGCATTCACCCCAAGTAAGTTGAACTCCTCTGGACCTCTCGTAATTTTTCTCACAGTTTTATTTACAATTCATAATCTCCTAATATTGTCTTTTCACTTGATCGAACTCAACCTTCGTTCAAAACCATTTTGAGTCCCAGTAGCTCAATGGTTAGAGCTTCTCACCGGTGATCAGAAGGTTGTCCGTTTGAGTCCCGCTTGGAACAAAAATAGCTCGAAGAACATTTACACTAAAGAACCTCTCGTTTCCCGCCCGCTGGGTAAGGGGAACGTGGCCTCTGGGAACGAGATTGGTCTTAGTATTACTACTGCAGTAGTTTTAAGTTTCCTTTTGTTGTTCGTTCTAGAGCAATGCAAGAGTTAACAGTTCAGTATCACCCCTATGCCTCCGTTCGTCCAGCGACCCCGTCGAGTGTCGCAACTGCATCGATGTCGACATCTGCTGAACCAGGTACAGTAATTATTAGGTGCTACTCCGAGTGGTGAATCATACCGGGTAGTCGCGGTCGAGTAGAGTTTCTGCTCAAAACGTCAGTATTTCGTTTCCAAGAATCTTTCCAGTTCACCACCTTTTGACTTGGTTATATCCAAAACACTGTCGCCAATATATGTACTTTCACACCTAATCATAACCCCAACCCTAGCCCTGATCTATTCCTATTTGGGTTCCAAAACACAACCCATACAACGTTCTACTTTTTGTCTCACAGCTGTTCAAGATGGTTTATCTGATATAAGTGGTATGGACACAAGTAGTACTGAGATAGACGATGTTGAGACGGCATCCGACGCCTCGTTTCCGCTAAACCAAAACTCATCGCACCGAATGCTTTTACGACGTCGATCCCTCAAACTGCGCACACTCCTTCCGAAGCTACAAGCATTGTAAGCAGCATGACGTCTGTCACTTCTATGAACAATTCTTTCGGGTCAATGAACATCGAAGATCTTCTAGGAAAATCACCGACGGCACAGGTATCCGAGAGTACTTCTTGTACGTTTAAAACTTGCGAAGAAGACACGCTTCAGGAACAACCAAGCAGAGGGCTGGAGAGTTTTTCGTCTTGGACCCCACCCGTGCCACATTCGGGTCTTCCTCTTTTGGGTTCGCCCGAGGCGGCCAAAATTCCTTTCCCTGCGTTTAAATCTGGCGAGCTTGGAGCCACGAGAGATGAGAAACGTGATCAATTTCCCGCCATTGCTCATAGTACCCCATTCGACGTCGCAGCCTGGATAAAGAACAGGAAGGAGACACCGAGAAGACACCGACGGCGGAGAATGTGGAAGATTTTGCGAGCGAGCATGATACATCAGATGTATCTTTTGAAGTCGAGAAAGACACACAAACGGAGGGTCCTGACTTGGAAGATCTCGTAAGAAACGAGCCTTCGCCTTCCACTGTCAGCGGCACTGATAAGGCAGCGTCTCCCGTCCCGGAGGTAGCAGGGAGTGGAAGCTTACCGGATAGGGACAGTATTGAAGCGACTCTTGGTGCTTTTCAGCAGTCAGAGCCATATGAACAACAAGAGAGATTACATCGTTCGGGAACGCCAAGTCCAATACACACAGAGAAGAAGACATCGCAGAGAAGCAAGACCAAAGCTAGGTAAGTATAACCGCTTGCTTGTCGGTTGCTTCAGTGTAAAACTGAATTAGACACCAATATAAAAATTTGAAAATTAAGTGAGTTTTTGACACAATAATAATATTGAAAGATCTCTGTCCCAACCGGGGATTGAACCTATAAGGCTAAGGTATCCAAATCAACGCGTCGTGTCAATAATTCAGAAGCAAATCCTCCAATCAGAAGCGCTGAATTGCACCACGTGATTCATTGTTGATAACAATGCTGATGAAGCATTTCTTTTTATGATTTTCTAGTCTCACTGTTACACCTCGCAAGCAGGTTGATATACCACCAGAAGCTAGCATGGAGAGGGTAAGTCTTAAAAATAAGGTGTTCATTCCTCTAGACAAGCAAAAATAAGCGGGGATATTATAAGCACTCGAAAAAAAGATTATTTTATACATTAGCATTCAAAATTCGTTTTGAAACTTGTTACCCTGCGAGCAGAGCCTTCTTTTCCTTATTTCTTCGCTGAGAGAGAGGAAGAAAAGTAGGCTCTGCTGTATTCGTGACTGGTTTCCATTGCGCATGCATGTCAGTCTTGTCAATCTCGAACCCAGTCCCAATCAGAGCAGAAAACAAAACGAGAACCGGTTAAACGAGTCTTAAACGGGTTATTTCGTCCTAAATATTGGACGAAGCCAAACACGAATACAGCAGAGCCTTCTTTTCTTCCTCTCTCTCAGCGAAGAAATAAGGAAAAGAAGGCTCTGCTCGCAGGGTAGAAACTTGTACATAAACAACACAAAACGTAAATTTTAATCTGATAAATGCATCGAGCAGTGGAAAGAATGGAATCCAGGTCGCAAAAGTGAAAGCCACGTGCGCTAAGTAACCACTGAGCCAACAACCGCACCCTATAGTAGCAGTACACCCATCATCATATTTTGCTATTGTGAACTCCATTACAATGCCTAATTTTACATTAGTCTTTATCTCCCATACAAATTGAATTAAATTGTCATTATAAATGGACGGTCTTTATCTGTATAAAGCTTGTGAAATACGCGCCTCGGGAAGTATGTGGCTTAATGCCTCGGTTCTCGGTAATTAACTCTTACATAATTGTTTTTTAAGGCGTCAGACAGTAATAACACCTCGTCTTTGAATGAAATTCTTGATATTTTACGAGCACAACGAACTGAAATACAACAATTGAAAAGTGAGCTGGAGAATCAACAACGCAAACAGAACCAACAAGTGTCTGACGTGCTCCGGGAAGAAGTCGCCATGTTGGAAGGTGCTATATCGTCAAAAGTTGAAACTGCTCTTGCTGAACACGCTAGAGAACAAGGTTAGTTATATAGGTCCTGAAACGTGTGCTTCAGGACACGCTTCGTTTGAACGATGGCGTTTTTCTGTCAGGAAAGAAAGATGTTTTTTAAAAAGCGATCGGTTTCTACCCCTACAAAGGACAAGAAATTGAATTGTAACAAGAGTGAACTCGGAGACTGCATACCTCCGAAACCAAAATTTGTTCTGATCAATCTTTCCACAAACTTTCATGAAAACATGTACAGGACTTTGTGAGATATCCTGGAGACAGACAGACAAACAAACAAACAAACAAACAAACAAACAAACAAACAAACAAACAAACAAACAAACAAACAAACAAACAAACAAACAAACAAACAAACAAACAAACAGACAGACAGACAGACAGACATAGGTGAAAACATAACGTCCTGGCGGAGATAATAAGCGAAAACAATGTTGTGCTGTCAACCGTGACCAATGTGCTCAGCTGTGTAGCAACAGTGAACAACAGCTATGTATATGTAATCCGTTTCTTTTTCTAGATCAAAGGTTTGATCGTTTCGCTCGGGAAAAGCAAACAAGTGAAAAACAGAAGCATGAAAAACTCGTGAGTTCAGTAACCACCGCACTGTCAAACAAAGTAGAAAAAACGGTGAAAAACGAACTCAAAAACAACGTCACTTCAGGTAAGATGGCGTCCTTGTTTAGTATAGCGAAGAGCACGGATGACGTCAGTAACAAGAACAACAATATTATGTCTGCTCAACGCAAGTTAGTTAAACAATATCTCTTTATATTCCATTCTCAAACTCATTAATAATTCATGAGGAAGACATAATGGAAATCAGTTACCGAGACGTTGTTGTGAAATGTGGTAATAAACGCCCAAGACAAGTTTTACCTCAAATTTCTCTTTAAATACTGATTTGTTTGAGAAGCTATACCATACACTCGAAAGCCATTTATTATCTGATTTAAAAACACCTGGAATGGGCTAAAAAGCTCGGTTATCACCTCGTTTTTCAACACACTTCTCGGTGTTTTCAAATCAGATAATAAACGGCTTCTCGTGTATGATATATTACATTGATTGACAAATGTATTATATTTTACAAAACAGGTTTTCAGAAAATTATACCACCTCTACAAGATCAACTAAACACCACCATGGCTCAGGTAAGCGTACTGCTGCCCCAGCCCAATATGGTCCAACCAGTCGGCTACGTCTAGGGATCTTTATGGATAACTAAGGAACTTTATGGATAACTAGGGAACTTTACGGATAACTAGGGAACTTTACGGATAACTAGGGAACTTTACGGATAACTAGGGAACTTTACGGATAACCATTGAACTTTATGGATAACAAGTGAACCCTATGGATAACATTCTAACCGACTTTTTTATTTTCCACCGATTTATTTTCGGTCTTTTTTTCCCCGATTTTTTAAAAAAAAAATTCTTTTTTTTCTTAGAAACTAACGGCAGCAGATGCGGTGTTAAAAGAAAGTATACAAAAAATGGTTAAAGATAAGGTACAACCCTAGAGAGTTGGAAGACATCCTTCAATCTGTTTAGTGTAATTTTTCATGCAACTCGTCTCTAAACGCTCTTGGCAATGGTTTATTGTTACCAAGAGAAAACTAAGAAGCTAAAGTGTGATCTTGTTTCATTATTTTAGGCCGTGGTTGATGCTATTGGTAACGCTGTAAGCAGCGCAATCCAAGGTCGTTTGCAAGTGTCGTTGTCCCAATTTCTCGTCGACTCCATGTTGCCTGGGTTTGAAAAAGCTTGTCAAACAATGTTTGGCCAAATGAACGTTGCATTTCAAAAAGGCACACAACAATGTAAGTCACTTCTGATTTTTATATATTTGCCAAAAAGTACCGTTTTAATGTCTTATTTGACGGTATGAACTATCCTGTAGAAGTATCATTAAAAGTCCTATCTGTCTTATATTAACTATCCTGTAGAAGTATCATTGTATCCTGTAGAAATATCATTAAACAAAACTACGTTGTTATTTTTTAGATCTTCGTTGTTTCGAGAATTACACAGAAAATCAGAAAGAGCTACAAAAAGAACAAAAAGATACCATTGTTCAACAACTTCAGTCGCTTGTACAAAGCTTTCAGACCGCTTCTGAGAAACTCTCAACAAGTATGTCTGGAAGTTTATTAGAAATGATGCAAACACAGTTGACGTCTTCCATGAAAAGGTATGTTTCTGAGAAAAGGTAAGCATAAACTTTTTTGATCTTGGAAATGGCGATGTTTATATACTGTAATCTTACCCTGCAGGCTTCAAAGTGCGTTAATGGCTCAATTACAAGACGACTTGACTAGATCTCTTCAAGAAACTATTCAGAAAGAAGTTCCAACTGCTATGGTGGAGCATAGTGTGCACGAATCAGTGAACCACTCCAGCCCGCAAGTGCAGCAGAGGAGAGCTCATGTAAGCTTAGCCTTAATTAATACGAAAAACAAATTCCTACAACGTTTTTCGCAATACAGTACAATAGAACACAATATAGAACACAGTAAAACATAACAGAACGCAATAGAATACAATATAAACACAGTAAAACATAATAGAACCCAATAGAACACAATATAGAACACAGTAAAACATAATAGAACCCAATAGAATACAATAGAACCAGACAGAACGCAATAGAACACAATAGAACATAATGGAAGACAAAAGATTACTATCGAACACAGTAGAACAATATAGGACACATTTAGAACATAATAGAACACACTGCCGTTATTTGTTGCGAAATTATGTGACGATGTGTTTTATTTTTATTTTTCAAAGTTGCGTATCCAACAACTAATTAACGCCCAAGACTATTCTGAAGCTTTTCAAGAGGTGATTGATTGTTTGTTTCTCACTGCATTCATTCGCCGTATAATAAGAAGGAAATTTTTAGCTCAAAATACTGTAGCAACTGTTTTCTTGATCCCTTTCTAGGCGCTGACAGCGGCTGATCTAGGTCTTGTCGTCATGGTTTGTCAATCTTGTGATCCTGCAGTTTTGTTTAGTCAGATTCCTTGTCCTTTAAGTCAACCAATCCTGTTATCCCTGATTCAGCAATTATCAGTCGATTTATCAACGGACACTGAACTGAAGTATAAGTAAGAGATAGCTCTGTGGATCTTTTATTATATAACGTAAATGCTTTTAGAAAAGCGCCCCTTTACAGCGGTTTCCTGTAGCAGTATAGCACAGTACAGTATAAGGACAGTGCAGCGCAATACAATGCAATACAGTACAGTATACGTACAGTATAGTACAGTATAAGTACAGTACAGTATGAGTACAGTACAGTAACAGTACAGTAATGTACAGTACAGTACATTACAATACAGTATAAGTATACAGTACAGTGTAGTATAAGTACAGTACAATACAGTACAGTACAATCTAAGTACAGTACAATATAAGTACAGTACAGTACAGTACAGAATAGTACAGAATAGTACAGAACAGTACATTACAGCGCAGCAAAGAGAGCACTGTCCTAAAAGTACATTACTTATTTATTTATTAAACTCTCCACATAGGTATTTGGATGAAGCAGTGGTTGCCCTGGATACGAATGACGCCATCACTCGAGAACATGTCTCTACAATTCTGGACGGATTAATACAACAAATCCAAATTACACTTGAAGTGATGTCAAAGAATGAACCGCCTAACAACTTACAACGACCGTTAAAAAGACTTCTCATGGCGGCTCAGTCGTTGGTGAAATAATTAAGTTGATGAAGTAGTATTGCCTTGATACTAGTTCATAGTACTAATTGAGTGATAGTTGCATAATGATGCTAACTAAGACACTGAGGATACGAGTAAAAAAAAAGACTGACCAGTTGTGTTATTGCGAGACTTTTTTGGGGGTCGTCCATGGTATAGTTTAAATGTCAGGAAAATATGTTATGTTGTTTTAATGTTTAATGAAGCTTTTGCTAATAAAACTTTGTCTTGTACGGAAAGAAAGAACTGTGCAAGCAGCCACCTACCGACACTTTGAAGGCTTTGCACTTCAATAATATTACATCCCCAATAATAACACGCAAGATACAGGAGCAGACAGGGTTATGAAGATGTTGCTTGTGTCGGACTAGTAACGTTTTTTTCATAGCTCAAAATATATGGTGCTTGGTGTGAAGAGAGAAGAGAAGAGAAGAGGAGGAGAGGAGAGGAGCTCGAGAGGAGAGGAGAGGATGCTTAATTCTACACACGTAAAAATCTCACAGCTTGTCAACAGGATGTGTTCGCAACAGGTTTGTAGCAAGGCTGGGAACAAGTTGTAACAATGCTGTTCATTCAACAAGCTGCTACAACCTTGTTAGCATCAACCTGTTAACAACTTGTTGAGTGCAGAGCGGTAACAGGTTGTTGGAACAACTTGTCATCAGTCTATTGAAGTCATCAGCCTTGTTACAAGTTGTCAACAACATGTTACAGACCTGTTAACAGACTGGGACGGCCAGTGCAAACACATGACGATGACGGCCTGTTGAACAGCCTTGTAACAACTTGCTTGCAGGTCTGTAACAGCTTGTGCGTTTTTACATGTGTAGAGGAAAGGTGAATGGAAAAATAAAATATTTTGACGTCACGCAATGGCATTTTAACGTAACATGCGTTAATAATACTAAAAATATTACTCAGTGCATTTTCTCAACTACTAATAAACCGTGTACAGTTTTTGACTCCACTATTTAGGTAATAAACAAAAAAAATGCAATTCATATAGTCGGTGCCTGAAATACACGAACACGAACTAACTCGTCGTTCAAAAATCACTTTAAATATATTTTCTCAACTATTAACTATCATATATTAACCTTTTATGGTATTTGTACTGAATTACCTGGACAGTAGTTGTATAGTCTGCTGATTTGGAGTGGCTAACCAAGACGGAATCCTCGTGTGAAGTTTGAGGACTTTGAGAATTGAGGCCATTTTGTTTCATCCTTGTTGTTTTTCCCGCCTCTTTTTAGCTGACGTCAGCATAAACTGAATACGAGAGGTTACTAAGTTTTGAGGGCTTTTCCGTGAACGTGACGTAGAAAATAATAAATCGCAGGGGCGCAACTAGGGGGGGGGGGGGTGTTGCAACCCTGCCCTTTTTAACCCCTGCCCTTTTTGTGAGACCTCTAATACTAGGTTAGACATTAGATAAACAGATAATTAATCGTGTTGTAGCACGCAATACAATTCTCCGCAATAATGCGAGACCAAAATAAACATTTCCGCAACTGAAAATACGAGAAAAGCGTCCTAAAAATGCAGGAAATGCCGTTTCAGAGACCTAAAATTCAAAATTTTTCCGGGGCGGCATGCCCCCGGACCCCCCTAGAATCTCTGCTTCCCACACCACTGCCTTCTAGTCCCAAATTGTTTAGAATACTGAACGACTTTGCCCTTTTTTTGCGTTCAACCCCTGCCCTCGATATTTTCTAGTTGCGCCCCAATCTCGTTCCCAGAGCCCACGTTTCCCACCCGGGAAACGAGAGACTCTGGGATAATCCGTTTCACATCGATATTTCATTGGCTGATGAACACAGTGAACTCTATATAACTCTTCTTCCGGATAACAAGAATCCTGTGATGGCGTGAACGGATTATCCCAGAGTCTCTCGTTTCCCAGGTGGGGAACGTGGGCTCTGGGAACGAGATTGGTTGCGCCCCTGAATCGTACTTGCTATTAAAAGTTGATTGAATGCCAAAACTAATCAAATTCAAGACCGGAAATTGTTCAAATAACTTTGTTGAAATAATTATAAGAAATGGCGAGAATTTCGGATTTCTTCTAGGAACTATTTTGGTTTAGAAGTATTGGTAGGATTAAGATTCCCAAAATTGTGACATATTTGTCGTTTTGAGGCCAGCGTAATAATTAATACCACTTTGGTTGCACAACATCCATATTTTTTTTTAATTTAATTTGTTGAACTAAATTTCCTAATAAGGCTGCTAAATATAATATTTCCGCGAGAATGTCTGCGTTTTGGCAACGCTTTGCTGCTCATGTTTTCTAGTCCGTATTACGAAATACGAAAAGATTTATATGAAAAATTGTTTCCTAGGTGTAAATACTATAAGTTCTGTAGCAACCAGCGAAGAACCAATAAGATTTTAGCTGGCAAGAAATCGTAGAATTTGAAGATCGCAAGATGTAATTTGCATAATTTTCTTGTTGGGATTTTAAACTGAGCGCGCTTGCTGATTGGTTGATACCGAAACAAGTGGTTTATTGAATGAACATTGAAAGTCTGAACGTCGAGTGAGTCAGCGCGTTTAAATATCTCTCTTGTATCTTTCATTTTATTCCTTAAAATTTTTAAAATGGCTTGTCCACAGTGGCCTCAACCTGAACAAGATGGCCAGGCGAACAGAACATGGAGTAATATCGTTGAAAACTTGTCCTCGAAGCAGCAACTCTCGAGCACTGAATCACGAACAGCTTTCACAATGAATTCACACGAAGATTTCATACCTTTGGACAGCGAGAGAGAAAACGAGGGTTTTACAAACCGAAGCGGTGGCAAAGACGCGAAGCATTTGAAACGAAAGCTTTCTACCAACGAGAAATTACAGCAGAATATTACTGGTTCTGTAAACGTCCATTTGTACTCGACTACCGAATCCGTTTGCACGCCATGGAAGACGAAGGATTACGTTCAAGATCCGACCGGGTTTGTCTATTATATAGTTTTTCTCTTGCCAAACTTACTTATTATTAATACATTTCATTCAACTATTTTTTTACTTAGTCTAAACGAGGAAATTCAGGATTTCTTGAATTACATCAAACCTCGCGCAGAAGAAGATGCTATTAGGAGAGATGTCGTTGAAAGGGTCGAAGCTGTTATTAAACAACTGTGGCCTCAAGCAAAGGTTTGTCGATACATTTCGACCCATTTCTAGACCCTAGCTTAAGTATTTAAGTCCATAACGACGTAAAGCAGTTACTACAGTCTGTTCTCGTTACCATTTGTGACGAAAAATCTCTTTTGATCGTACATTTTGTAAATATTTGCCTTATCGTTTTCAGGTCGAACTATATGGGAGTTGCCAGACAGGACTGTATCTGCCAACAAGGTAAGCCTTGTAAGAAATTCATTGTATCAAAGCTTTATTGTTATTCATCGTTACACATTAGGACGAAGTGGATTGGAACTTATTTTAAATTGAAAGTAATTTATGACAGGTTTAACATTTAGACGATCGGAGGTCAATATTCGTAGTTCATACAGTACATGTTAGTATTTTGAATATTTGATAGAAGACTTATTTTTCATCATATTATGTCAAATAAAATCCCGTCATGGCGTCCTTTTAATTATTTTTTAGTCCACGACAGCAGTAAGGGTGTATAAATTGATAAAATAATAAATAATTTGAAAGTGTACGCGACCAACTGAGAAGTATTTGTTGATTGTCATTTTTTTTCTTCCAGCGATATCGATTTAGTCGTTCATGGAAAATGGGAGAGCCTTCCTTTGAGAACTCTAGAAAATGCTCTTCTTGAAAACGAGATAGCCGATGCTAATTCAATTCGTGTGCTTGATAAAGCAACGGTATGTTAACAGTCTTAAATTTCTATTTTGCCTTTAGAAATTGCTTTCAGAATATCCATTTAGGTGACTGACAGGTTGTTTTGTTTTTGTATTAAAGAGACCTGACCTGACCTGTCAAATAATTAAGTTTCTGGTGATTGAAAATAAAAAAACTATGTCTAGACAGGGTGGTTTTTTTTTGGCCAAAGTAGACCTCAAATGGTTTTGTTTTCCTGAAATAAAATTTAATATTCTCTGTTGTTCTCCACATGACTACCTAAGACCTACCATGGTATGTTTTTGCCATCAGGTCTGTCACTGTTAAATATTTAGCTTACCCAGCTGTTACTAATCACCATTTTTCTTTATTTTTTTTTTGCTCGGGTGGGGGTGGGGGGGAGGAGGTGGTGTGTGAAATCTTGTAAACAGCTTTTTCATAAAGATTATGGTGTAATTTGGGAGACAGTAGATCTTTTTTCACTGGTGCACCATGGCACTAAATTTAATACATGTAAATCAACCAAAAGTCCAACTCGCATGAAAACTTGTCCCTTGTTTTTTCAATGAGCATGTGTGAAATATATGCCATCCTACACCATCTTCATTGGTAAGTCCCTTGGTATGGTGAAAACTGCCAGTGGAACTTAAGGCTAGTTTCCACTCAGGAAAATATTCCGCAGGACAGGAACAGACAGGGAAGTTTTCTTTGTCTTGTGAGCTCTCGGTCGGAACTAATGACTTTAACACAAAGGAAACTTTCCTGTCCGTTCCTGTCCTGCTGAAGATTTTCCTGAGTGGAAACTAGCCTTAATTAACCAGGATGGCATAGGATGGTGACAATTGAGATGTGCAAGGCAACATGCGCAAGGAGCGAAACTTCAAAGGTGCCAGTGTGATATAGTTTTATGACCAAATTGCTTTGAATTTTGTGCATATATTTTTCTTTATAAACATTTTCTTTAATTATTTCAGGTACCAATTATCAAGGTGACAGACAAGAAAACTCAAGTCAAAGTTGATATCAGTTTTAACATGAACACAGGAGTTCAAAGCGCCGATATGATCAAGGTGAAATTTTTAATGTTTGGTTATAATTACATAATATGAATAAATTGTAATTTCAGTTACTCTTTGTTTCTTTTCTTTAGAGTTACATGGAACAATATCCTGCATTACCTTATCTCACCTTTGTTCTCAAGCAGTTTCTTGTAAATAGAGATCTTAATGAAGTTTTTAGTGGTGGCATTAGCTCCTACACGGTTGTTTTAATGATTGTCAGTTTCTTTCAGGTATGGTGGTAAATGAAATCCAAGTTAAAAATATTAATATTAAAAAAAATAAAGGGGTCATTTTTGCTCAGGCAGGAATGGGTATAATGCTGTCTTGAATCACTGCATTCTACATGCCCAAACCATCTCAGATTGCACAACTTTATCCAAACTAGAAATCCCGAGACGTTCATACAGCTTATTAGATTGATGTTTTTTTGTTTGATTTCTTTTTATCAGCATTCACATCACTTTGATGATCCACAAAAAGATGTCAATTTAGGAGTACTTTTAATCGAGTTTTTTGAACTTTATGGCAAGAGGTTTAACTATAATAATGTAGGAATCAGCGTGGTTGGTGTAGGCTCGTATTTTAACAAGGAAAAGGTATGAAGGATATAGTACTTGATTGGATCGATTTAAAAGAGTTTTAAATTAAGTTTTGATAAACCTTTCCAACAGGTCTTGGGTGCAATGGCAAACACGACACATTTGTGCATTGAAGATCCTTTAACGCAAGGTATTTTATAAAAAGCATGACACTTGGTGTTGTTAATTGTTGGGGTAGTGACTGAGGTAGGTAGGTAGGTAGGTAGGTAGGTAGGTAGGTAGGTAGGTAGGTAGGTAGGTAGGTAGGTAGGTAGGTAGGTAGGTAGGTAGGTAGGTAGGTAGGTAGGTAGGTAGGTAGGTAGGTAGGTAGGTAGGTAGGTAGGTAGGTAGGTAGGTAGGTAGGTAGGTAGGTAGGTAGGTAGGTAGGTGAGTAAGTGAGTAAGTAGGTAAGTAAGTAAGTAAGTAAGTAAGTAAGTAAGTAAGTAAGTAAGTAAGTAAGTAAGGTAAGGTATGGTAAGGTATGTAGGTAGGTAGAGAAAATAGTTGGGAGGGTTGGTTGATTCAACTTTTATTTCTGATCAAGTTTCACTGAACATTCTGTTTTAGGAAACTACATTGGTAAAAGCTCGTTCCGAATAAACGAAGTAAAAAGAGCATTTGAGTGGGCTTGTTCTCTTCTGACTCAAGGAGTTTTGAATAAGATTCCTGGAAATGAATCATGGTAAAGACTTAGTTCTTTCTATTTCACTTTGTTTACTTCACCCCTCCCCCCAGCCTAGATCTCCCAGTTTAGCTTCCACTCTCTCCTCCGCAGAGTTTCTTTCGGAGATCGGAGATTTCTGGGATCGTTGGAGATGTGTCGGAATAGAGTAGCTTCCAGTCCCCAGCCCAGCCACGAACAAACACAATGTCTACCCCAGCCCTCACCCCCAACTTAGAGGTATTTCTCAGTACTAAACAGTGCCTTGTTATTCGTATTTCAGTAGTATCTTAGGTCGTGTAACCCGTGTCCGAAGGGAAGCGATTGAACAACGCGAAAGGATGCTGAGCCTATCTCCTCAGATTTCTCCAAATTCTGGTATGCCGAGTTATGCGAGCGTGGCGACGAGAAAAACACGCAACACGACAATTCGATCAATACACGATATAAACACAGACTTGAAAACGATCAGACCCGAAGTAAAGGTGCCTGAATCTCCTGGAAATTCCCCATCGAATCCCCCGAAGACACGCAATAATCAGTCAAATGAACGGAAACGGAATAACCATGGAACGATTTCACCTTCGACTCGAGAGTTCAACGGTCATAGAAACCGTTCGAGCCCTCATCCGGTCCGACCACAGCATTTAAAAGAGAACAGTTTCGAGACGAACGGACATTCGAATAGAGACAGACATTTTAAAGGTGGTAACACTAGAAGGAGTACTTCTGAACGAGTGGGTTCCTTTTCATCGTCGTCATCGTTTCGCGGAAAAGCTCCGGAAAATCCGAGAATTCTTCATTCACCCAATCACAAACCGTCTTCACCGAAACGGACGCCGTCAGTCACAGAAACGTGCTCGATGCGGAGTTCAAAAGGAATTCAAAAGTACGTAATATCTCGTAAAAAACGGCGGAGAAAACCAAGAAAAAAGAAAGTTGTTTAAATTAGGCGTTTTTTAAAAAGGGCGATCGCGTTGTTTAGTTTAGTGGTTTTGCACAGACCTCTTTGTTAAAGGGAAAAAAACGTTCTTTTCGGATTCCCCTTAACGGCTTAACCGATATTTCGTATTGTGTATGAAAACGTGTTGAGTGATAATGGTATTAAATTTGGTAATAGCAATGTTTCCCGTATATGTCCATGATGAACAGAGGAATTGGACTAATGGTATTGCAAAATAGGAAATTGTACAAAATTTATAATGACAATATAATCGTCTAATTCATCAGAGCGCTGTGCCAGGAACCAAGCGTTTGTTGCACAATTTAAATCAATAATTTATTACAGTGTGCCTTGAAGATAAAATGTGGGATTAATATTGAATCAATGCGCATGCCCGCACACCATGGTCTCCCACTTTCGGTTATTGATGTTTTTTCTTGGGCCTACAGCCTTCGGGGTGTATCGGTATTTAACTTCGCATTTTTTAAACTGCTTTAATGCTAATATTTTACAAGAAGTACAAGATTTTTACCTCTCATTCCCCAATCTTCTGTTACTTATCTCCTCTTGTGTTTTAGAGAAACCAGACATCCTCCTGAAAGATTACTCTGCTAGCCAAATCTCAGCGAGAACGTTTTCAGCGTTGGACAAAACTGTACTATATAGGTAGTATATTTTAAAACAAAATAGAAGAAACAGGCATGTCGCAGTCAAAATACAAAAACCTTTCCCGTAGCAAACTGAGACACACTCTAAGCAAAGTATATAAAAATATATTTTTGCTTTTCACGGGATTTAATTTTTGGAAATAGATGCCAACAAAAAAAAATCTAAATAGGTGACTTTATTGCTAGATTTTTCTTACGCTTCGGTGGCGCCCCGATTTATATTAAACTAAGCAGAGATCCAGGAACCGCTCGGGTGTCCAGGGTATACAGTATAGTTGATACACAACAGCTTACAGAAGCGGAGTGGGTGTTTGTATTTTGACTGCAACTGTACTTATTTTCCGCGGGAGCAAAGCGGCAACGCTTGCGAAAAATTCACGACAAAATCTGCATCTCATTTTTATACGTCACCGACTAACTCGGCAAGTAACCAGTATAACTGTGCACGTGAAGATTTACTGTAACGATTGGTATTTTATGACGAGAAAATATCGCGAAATTCGTACTATAGGAAACGACGTTTTTCTTACTGAAGGGAAGAATTCTTAAAAAAGTCACGTGAATAAGCATGGTGAATACACTACTTTTTTAACGCCTAAGCGAAAATCGAGAATAGAATCAGATTGTTTCGCGCGTTTTATTTTTCAAGTAAATTCAAATATTTTCAAAAACGACAAAAGAACAAAATAAGTTTTAAGATTTTAACAGCTCTGACGCAATACCTCTATTCTAACATGTTTTTAATCTTGAGGAAAGCTGCAGTGTCAAATAGGTTTGACAAAGATTGTTTATTTAATTTTAAAATATAGTAATTTTAAAATATAGTTCTGCATACAAAATAATTAGGAGTAAGTTTTACGTATTTTTAAATCATTGAAATGTTTTTAAAGAAATCATTGAAATGTTTTTAAAGAAATCATTGTAATGTTTTTAAGCTCAGCATAAGTAAAGGGAAAATATTTAACTATAAAAATTCATTGGTAGTTGAGTGAACCTTGTGGTTCCGGAAAACAAATGTAATAGTTTTGTTTTAGTCATTGTATTTACATTTTATTTTAATATATTACGTAAATTAACACAAAAAAATTCCGTTCGCGGAAAAATATAATCTATTTTAAGTAATATTTAAAACACGAGCAGGAGTGTTTTATCAGATTTAAAACCACGAGGGCGCAGCCCGAGTGTTTTAGATCTGATAAAACACGTGATGCGAGTGTTTTGAATGGCTTCAAAAACGATTCGTTATTGGATGTTATGTTCATTAGTATTCTTTATATAAAATTGTATGTTCATTAGTATTCTTTCTGACGTCAAGAAGTTTTATCAGGTATAAAACCACGGACATGGTACTGATTTCCTTTGTGTTTTCCTCATGAATTATTAATGAGTTTTTGAATGTCTTTTAAGTTAGATCTTTCGCAGTATGTAATTATGTAAGCTTGAGTTGCGGTGAGGTAATACGGGCAACATTTTACTTCAACTTGCAATTGTTGTATTGCCATAGATAATGGAAGGGAAACTGGATATGAAACTTACGAAACCGGAAACGATGTTTGCACAACTTGCTATGGTCATTATAGACTTATAAGGGGCTAATCGCACCTAACGAGTGGTCCCACATGGCTAAAATCAGACACTGCTGAACTTAAGTGATATTACACTATTGTTTAATTTCAGCAATGGTTGATCCTGGCCATGTGGGATCACTCGTTGGGTGCATTAGCTGCTTATAAGAGTATAATTACCATAGCAAGTTGTGCAAACATCGTTTCCGGTTTATGAAGATCGTTTTAAGTTTCCTATCCAGTTCCCCTTCAACATTGTCACGCAACAATGATTTTGTTGCAAGTTGAAACAAGTTCTACTTGCTGGAACATGCGGATTCGACTTGCAACAAAATCATTGTTGCGTGACAATGTCTAACGTGGGTGGTAAACTGGTAATACGTACAACAACGCTTTTCAACTTGCAACGCAACAAAGTTGCAGCAATTTGTTGCTCGTATTACTTCGCCTTTATCAGAATTCTAGAAAAACCTGAATGGACTTTCCGATAAATTTGGAATTAGTTTTTTTTTTTAAATGTCTGAAATGAAATGAAAAGATTTGCGCATTTTTTCGCATTAATGAAAAGAGGAACACGCCAGGAGTGTTCACTGGAAATTTCTAAGCAATCTGAAAAATATTAATTGAGAAATATTAAGTCCTAGAAATTTACTATGCCTAAGATTTTCAGAGAAATTTCAGCGCTCGCTTAGAACGCCGATGACCAACTTTGGTACTCATAGTAAATTTCTTTCATTCTCTGGGAAATTGTTAATTAGAAGTTCGTTGAAAAAGATAATATGAAATCGGAATTTTTCATTTCATAGACATCGGTGTATTGCACCACTAGTTTTTATGAAACACTACAATGCAATCACAACTTGGAAATAAGACGAATTATTTAATGTTATATTTTACGTATAACCTGTATATTCTTGTAATTACACGTGGACAGAAAATTCATAAATAAACTTTTTTAGTTACAGAAGAATGGTTTTGTGATTTCAAAATTTCAATTTCTCCCACCCTTTGAGGGCTTGGCTCGCTCTTAGGCGGGGCTGTCATTTGGGGGGCTGGGGAGAGTACAAATGTGCCCGCTCCACCCAAATTTTTCTCACCGGAGAGGGAGATGGCACAAATTGGCAGAAAGCGATCGGACACAGATTTGTATCTGATTTGTATTTGTATCAGAAAATTTGTTGTGACGTCATAACCATGTTTATAATTAGACTGATATAAACATTGACCAATCAGAGCGTGCGTAACTGTAGCCTGGTACCCTGGCCCAATTTCAAAAGAAATAAGGGCCAGGTAATCTTGCGTCATTCAGGGCTAAATCCACTTGTACGTCTGCGCATGCCTTGAATGCGCGAAAGTTTCAACCAATAGGAAAGCAGAAGAAATATTTAGTGGTTATCAGGCTAGCGTAACTAACTTAATTTACAATAATTGTCACAAGTTGTACAACGTTAAACCCCATTAAACGAAAGATTTAATTTAAATCTAACTGCGGAAACCTACTTAAATAAAAATATTATACATATGTATATATTCTGTAAAGTAATCTGTACATTTTTACCGTAGTGTACATTCCACATAGATATACTGTGAAGTAATCTAGATACATATCTTTATACCGTAGCATATTGTACATACATAGATTTATACTGTGAAGTAATCTAGATGTATATTTTACGAGAATACACTGTATATATATATATATATATATATATGTATGTAAGATAACTAAAGGGTGTTCGTTGTTACTCAGGAGTTTCACGCCCGTAGAGGCATAGGACAGCCACTACGAATTTCTCTTCCATTTGTCTGAAGATCGTCTACGGGCGTGAGTAACAACGAACACCTTTAGCTATCTTACATATATATCGCTCTATCTCCCGAGATATTGAGCAGTTTGAAACGTCGATATAAGACATCGTTACTATTATATATATATATATATATATATTATAATGTACTGTCTTTAGAACAGACAAATTTAATATACGAGATACTTTACGCAATCTTACGATTTTTACAAACAACGCCTGCGTTTTCTTAAATTTAAAAATTAAAAGTATGTCGCTACATATATAACATGGCGGCCAAAGCTTTTTACCGTGTGGTATTTTTTGACAAGGAAGACTGGTTCGGGTTTCACGACGCCTTCGTACTTGAATACATTGTTCAGGATCAGTCCTCGGCGAAGCACGTGGCCTCCAGGTGTTTGGCGAGGTAGGATTTGAGGGCGAACGATCGATTACATCGCTCACAGTGATGCTGTTTTAACAGCGAGTGCGTTTGCTCGTGGGCTCGTAAGTTAGAACGATCCGCAAACGACTTTTCGCACTGTCGACACTTGAACGGTCGTTCTCCTGTGTGTGAACGAATGTGCCCTTGAAGCAACCACGGTCGGCTGAATCGCTTTCCGCACACGTGGCATTCGTGAGAACGCTTGTGCGTGAGCACGTGCATCGATAACGCGGGCATGGACACGTAGCGCTTGCCACAGTAACCACAAGCCTTTGCCTGCTTGCTATCCAGGCTACGGTGCGTCTGTTTATGACGGGAAAGATTCGAAGAAGTGGCGTAACACTTGCCGCATATGGAGCACGCATAAGACGAAGATTCCTTCTCGTTTTCCGCCACCTGTTTCCCGCCTTTTCTCCAGTCCTCTATATTCACCGATCCCTCCTCGACCCAGGGCTTTTCAAACGCCTCGGATCTTGTTACTTTGTCGTCCCTCCGAGATGGCATTGGAGAAGAATAACTTGGGGAATCTGTGGTCGGCTTGTACTTAGTTTGCAAGGTTCTTCGCTTGGAGCGTAATAGCCTCGGTTCATGAACTTCTGTCTTATCGTTAACTCCTGGAGTCGTGACACTGTCGGACAGTCTCGCCTCGCTGCGCAACGTTTCCGACTCAACTTCGGGTCCTTTGAGATCAATACCAATTTCATGACGCTCAGTAATCGGCTGGAATTCGGAAGAACTTCGCTTCGCTCGGGGACGCTTCGGGTGCGGTTCTTCGTCGTCGTGTTTAGCGTCTCTGGTTACCGTAGAATTTCTTGGTAATAACGACGACACCTTACCCAATTTTCTCTTAGCCTTGTCACATCGTCGCCCGTTCGCACCAATATTCGCCCGCTCATTCCACTCTCTTGCTAACGTTTACGAAAGGAAGAAAAAAAAAAGGAAAAAAATTAATAGAAGCCCCAGGGGAAAGCAATAAAAAATTATTCGGTATCTTTGCACTTCAAGACTTTTCTTGGCTCTAAAAATATAAGGGGAAACAAGAGCAAACAGGTGTTAATCAAGAAACTAATCAGCAATGGAAAAGTTCAATTTGGATTTTTCTTAGCGCCTCCCAAAAACCCCGAAATTTACGTAGCAATAAGGTTTTTGGATTTCTCGTGTCTTGTCGACAAAGCTTTTTACCGAGGAAGATAAACCAAACTAATAAAAAGAAGGAAAAAACATATCACAAGTTAGGAAAAATAATTAAACCTCACCTAAACAGTATGCCAGTTGCTGTTTCTTGACGGCAGCGGGGGAAGAGATCGGGTCTTTTAGGGAAGCTTTTTTTATTAAAAATGATTTGGGCATCGCGTGGAATCAGCTGGACATTATGTATTCTTCGTTCGTGTTTCGGTTACAAAATACCCGCCAAGTGTCGTCCAATGCTCGGTCGCTTCGAGGGCTTCTCCTCCATGGATACCACACGTTGCTGTGAAACAAGAGTGTCACTTCACGTCGATGTCCAGTCAGGCATTCTTCAATGAACCAATTCAACCAACACCAGCCCTGGAATCATCCTTGTAATTAAAACTTCGTTCCCCGAGGCTGACTTTCAAACTAACCGTTTCTCTCTACTCCCCACAAAGTTTACCCAAGTTAAATCCACATAGACCGTTCGAAACCTGCTAACACGACAGTAGTATATTGAAATCCTCTTCTTCTACGGCCTACACTGTAGCTGAAATTATCTTCTTCTGTTTGTTGTGAGGACGGCTTGTGTTGTTTTTCTTAACAGTATAACCAAGGCTGACCAAGGAGGGTTTCTCGAGCTGCGATTATTTACTGTGGATGTTGTGGGAACTGTGTTATTATATATATGCAGGCTTCTGATACGCTGCCTTCTGATCTACGGAAACCCATTAGCAAAGCCCCATTCCAAACACGCCTATTTATAAATTCATGATAATTTAAAGAGGGAATTCTTCAGGGATGGGTGGTACGGAACGCTTTTGCGCTTTCAACGTAGAACAGCCTCGATTAAAGAGCCTACAACCTTTTTAAAAGAAGATAGAAAGGAAAAGGAAAGATACCTCGCTCTGTTATGAGATTCCAATAAGAATAGAACAGTATAGGGCGACGAAATAAATAGTGAAAGCGACAACGAGAAAGCCGTTTTATACAGCCGAAAGTGATAAACCTGATTATTAAAATGTTTTAATTAAAACGATGCAACATGTGGGCCTCGGGAGAACATTCGCTTTTTCTATTTTCGAGCCATAAAAACCAACCCGTCGTAATAAACATCCCTCTGAGAAAGTAAGATAGCGGGCAGTTTTACTATAGTAGACGTCAACAGAGAAAAATAATAGCCCCCGAGTGATGATATATAGCTCCTACTCAAGATGCCAACTTTAAGCGTCCTTTCAGCATGAATAAATAATGTCAAATTTTTTCTTTAAAAAATACACAAAATCATCTTAAAAGGGGATTCCTGGCCAAAACTCAAAATCCCTCGGGTAATTTTGGTGTGAGTTTACCCCAAACGCGACATCAAGTTTGTTTCTAGCGAAAAGATATTTCCCGAGGGTCCCATCCCTTTATGTAATACTAGCTTGTCGTCTTGGGACAAACACCTGTTGGCTGTACGATAATAGCTGGTAATAATTAATTTTCCCCAGAGAACCTCTTTAAAACTGTGGTCGACGACACGCGCTCTTCGCCGCAGGAAGAGGTATATTCCAAGTCTGTTTATCCATCGACCCTTCAGCTGTATGCAGTCGATAAACGCATTTCAAACGCTACGGTGTGATTTTTGTACTATAATCTGCAATGTAACTTGAAAAGAGACCGAACGAGAGCAAACATCGCATAAATAACCTAGATGATATGATAGCATATAATGAAAGTCCGTAAAATTCATGCACACCCACACACCGGGGCGTGGGAGAGAAAATCAAGAAAGAAAAAAAAATTCAACCAAGCTTTGAAAAACCACAGTGAACAAAATATGGGGAAAAAATATGAAAAATTCACCGTGAACAAAATGATTATTTATTTAACGAATCCTATTTTAATATCACAGGAAAAATTCTCCACTGAAAACTTATTATATTTCCGAATTTATAACGATGTCACTTTGATCAAATCAATTTTGTACTGTAGTTTGAAGAGTTTGCTCACCGGAAACGAGCTTGAAATAATGAGTACAAACTGATGACAATATGGTTGCCAACGTAACCAAACTGGGAATGTAATATTTACACACACAAAAACTCGGTTTGATGTTATCTTTTATTTGAGGGATACGATAAGAGCCAAAAAATGGTCTGTATTTCTTTGAAATTTAACGACAAAATCGTAGCCAGATGTTAAGCGATGTCTCGTCTTTTGTCGGTTTTGCTATAGGAAACATCTTGAAACGTATGGGCTTATCGAAATATCTCACAAAACGTAGACGAATGCGTGCTGCGATATCTCGAAGCTGATTCACAGTACACAAAACTAATCTTTCTTTTTTACCCCCGCTTTAAGATATGTGACCATGTGATTGATGGCACTTAGATTATTTTAAGGTGGCTCCATACAGTTTCTTGAAAAATGGAAAATACAAGTTTGAGAGTCCAAAACACGTGCATAAACAATTCGGGAAAAGAATACAACTAAATGTTATGCATAGTTAAACAGTCTGACAATCAAAAACTGTTACCAAATAAATAGCAACAGTTGTTGCTATGGCAACAATGACGTTTCAAAATGGCTGCCAATTACCCTTCAAACTAATTTAATTCGAAAAAAACTTTGGTGACCCCCAATTTTTTTTTCATTAAAACTTTTCTTGAAGTACGAGTAATCAATAGGCCGATTTAAAAAAAATTCTAAACGAATAATTTTCCCCCCGGAAAAATCATGTTTGTTAATTTTTTTAAAAATTTGGTTCTACAAAATTTTTTTAAATCGGCCTATTGATTACTCATACTTCAAGAAAAGTTTTAATGAAACAAAAATTGGGGGTCACCAAAGTTTTTTTCGAATTAAATTACTTTGAAGGGTAATTGGCAGCCATTTTAAAACGTCATTGTTTCCATAGCAACAACTGTTGCTATTTATTGGGTAACAGTTTTGGTTGTCAGAATGTGTTAATATGCATAACATTTAGTTTTATTATTTTTCCAAATTGTTTATGCACGTGTTTTGGACTCTCAAACTTGTATTTTCCATTTTTCAAGAAACTGTATGGAGCCACCTTAATGTGTTTTTAAACCGTCTTGACTTGCAACCCCTAATATGTTGTTACTTCATGTCATCCCAATGTAACGAATTCGATTACTAAATGAAAACTACTGCATGATGCAACTTATAATATCCGAATCGTTGGCTCAATTTGCAAAACGACATCAAAATAATTCTAGTAGGCGAAAACGAATTGAAACAAGTCAGTGAGTAGTTGCAATCATCCACTTCAACAAGTGCAAACCGCCTTCATTAAAGAACAGAAATTAATAGGGACGAAAAAACTAAACTATGACTGTATTTATACTAGATAGCTCTATATACCAGTCATATCTCAACTACAGATGTACACTATAAAGGCACTACTTCATTGGTATGAAGGCACTCCTTCATTGGTCCAGTGTTAATACAGAAGGAAACCGGAGTATCTACAGAAAACCTGCAGTGTTTGGAAGAGTCAAACTGGAAGCTCTCTTCTCTCACATGCAGCAGCCAAAGTAGAATTTTATTCAGATACTACTGCATCAAAGGAATCGGAAAGTCATATGCGTTAACTACTGTGCAACCGAGCCCACCAATACCGCACTATGGAACGAAGAAGAATTAGAGAAAAACATCTTTAGAGCGAGAGAGAACAGGTCCAAGGACCTTTGTTTTTGGTTTTTGTAAAACTTGGTGTTGTGAAATCGTCATGACCCAACCGATCTTTACGTAGCATGATAAATGTAATACAAAAGAAGAAAAAAATGCATTATATGTTTTTAAAAAGTCACTATAGTTTTCACGAATGTTTTGCTTAACGTTCGATTTTTGGTCCTTTCACTTTTTCCTCACGCAATGAAAGCCGTCATATATAGAATTCAGTTGGGTTAGACAAAGTAAACTTATGTTGCGATTCCTACCGTGGTATATACAAACTTGAAAACAGAAAAGGATACTAGCCACTATGTACACTTGCGTGCCAAAAACAAACAGTTGTCCATGTATTCGGTCATAACTATTTTTTATCCGCTAGAAATACCTTGAGTTCAGCAAACTGGGTGGAAAATCCCACTTGCATAATGACTTGCTCCTTTACTCCATGTTTTTCTACGTCACTAACCTTGAGAATACGTTCTCAATGCTTTGTTTCAATGGCAAGGTATTTTGATGCGACACTCTTGCAAGATACTAGCAGTGTTTAGAATCGATCAACAAGTGAAAGAATTCTTCGTTTTTCTAACTCTTCACGATCTTTTCCTTTCTCATCTCCAAAGCTAGCCGCATATTCTAACGAGAGAAAAACATTGATTTCAGCGCTGAATTTTTGCCATGAAAAAAGCAGTAGTAGTGAACTTATAAATTGTAACTAATAAAACGTAACAAAAAAAATTGTAACTGATAAAATGTAATTAATAAATTGTAACTAAGTGTAAATAATAAATTGTAATTAATAAATTGTAACTAATAAATTGCCCTTACCTCTTAGAACTGATCTAATATCTTTCATATTTCCACCTTTTTGATTTAATAATGTTTGTACACGAGTTTTGATCTGGGGAAAAACAAATTTACATTAAGAAGTGAGACGAGCGCGAAGGGTTACGACACAAAAAAAATAAGAAATTCGTATCGACAAACAGAAAGAAAGTGGGAAAAAAGAGCAAAAGAGGAGGAAGGAGTAAGGCCTGGTTCTTACGTCGCATTTAATTCAGACGAATTGAACTCAATCAATTAAATGCGACTGTAGTGCGACGTATGAAACGAATTAAATTCGACTGAAGAGTTAAATTCGTCTGAGACGTTGTATCCATCACGGTGAGACGGATACAACGTCTGAAATGCGTGTTCGTTTCAGACGTCGCTGTATCGTCGCATCGAATTAAATGCATAGATTATGATAACATATTTTTTAAGCCCATGATCAGATTTTTGTTTACTTTGCATGCGTATTGGACGTTTTTGGCGCGATCTAGCGGGATTTTCCTTGCTCGTCACTGAATTAAATTCGTCGCATGAAACGAATTCGAGTTTACGTTGACTACTCGACGAAGCTAACTATCAATTAAATCCGTCTGAATCAAATGCGACGTATGAACCAGGCCTAAATGAATAGAAGGTTAAGAAAAGGATCAAAGTGAAAAGTTATGGAGCAAGAAACAAGTATAGATATGAATTTCCGTACTGAGGTAGTTCCCGAACTACAACATTCAACGATGACACAGTCGATCAACTGTAAAGTAAAGAGACCAGCATCTAGTCGACGAAGGTAAAACTCTTCCTCCGCAGATTCATCTAAATCTTCATCTTGTGACGCCATGGCCTAAAAACCAAACAAAATACATGAAAAAGCTGACAAAAAATATCGTGATGGAATGCGCATAACTATTTTGTTCTTCTTATGGGGAGAGGGGGATTCAATCAATCGATTGATCAATCAATCAATCCTTCGATCATTCAATCAATCAATCAATCAATGATGAATCGATCAGATCAATGATCGATCGATCAATCAATCAATCAATCAATCAAACAATCAATCAATCAATCAATCGATTAATCAATCAATCAATCAATCAATCCACTGATCAATCAATCAATCAATCGATTAATCAATCAATCGATTAATCAATCAATCGATCGATCCATCGATCGATCGATTAATTAATCAATCAATCATCAATCGATTTATCAATCATCAATCCAAATTTCACGTCCGACGTACGTTATATGAATAAATGAGATGTCCGTGTTCCTGTTATTATTTAATTTTATTGTGTAATGCAGTTTAGCTATAAAGTGCTTTATACGCGTTCACAGAGGAAATAGAGTATAAACTGACTAATTTACATCCTTACATTTCTCTGTTTTTCAATCTGAGTATCACAATCTTGAACTCTCGCCAAGTATTTGAAGTGAAGCTCGATAAGACGATCCACCTAAAGAAAAAAACAAAAAAACAATTTCCCCCTTTTTAATCAAACCTCGTTCTTATCTCGAACGTGGAAGGTTCTGATCAGCTTAACAAGATGCTCTAGTTGTCAGACTACAATTCAATGAAACTCACTTTGATGTGATCATCTTCGACAAATTTCTGCACCAGTCTTGATCGGTGGCTGCCGGTCAAGTTTCGGCACAACGACGCCAAGATGGAACATACGTGTTCTAGGAAAAAGATCAGAAACTATTACTTTCATAAGATAAAGGTTGATTAACCCTTTCACTCCCAAGAGTGAACGGTTTGGCACTTTTATTTTTTTTAATCTGTCTAATAACGCCAGACAATTTTAATCGTCCAAAGGAGATCTCTCAGGAAGGTGGGAGTGAAAATATTAACCAACTGAGAACGAAAAGTAATAAACACCTTCATATTCTTTTTGTTTGGATCCAATTTTCTTGTTTTTCTTGGGAGGCTAAAACAGAATAAAAAGACGGATCAATTCATATAGAACTTATAAAGAATACTGTCCTACATTTTTATACTATTATTTATATAATTATACTAGTCAGGAAGGCATAACCGCTGAAGTTAGGCCCGGTCAAATGGGGTTAGTACACGGATGGGTGACCACATTAGCTTCATGTGAGTAGAGTTGTTGGTTCTCTGCTGTGCCCCATGTAGTCAATTCTATAAACTAGTTCCACTAAGGGGCGAGGGCAATTAGGTTATCAATACCTAAATACTGTCATATCAGTGACGTTTTTCAGGGGGAACGCCGTTCCCTCTAACAAATATTACGGTGGGGGGAACGCCGTCCCCCTAACAAAAATTACACGTAGTGCAACACCGTTCAACACCACACTGAGTCAATGAGTGTACTCGTTTTCAACCAAGTTAGCCAACCAGCCAGCCTGAGCCAGGCTTTTAGTAGTCTTTACGCCCTTTTGACTTCAGTGAGCGTTCCCCCACTTTTAAAATGTGGAAAACATCACTGTGTCACATGTTACCCTACTTTGTGTGTTCCTATACTTCCTATAGAAGCCATCCTCCATAAGTTACCTTCATAAACAAGGCAAACATGCTCCTCAAACCAAGCACGTCGATAAACTTCGTGCAATTGTCTGCTCCATCTACTCCCTGCATAGAATAATCAAGAACTTTCAAAGCACTACGCCGTGACAGTTTCTTTTCCCTGCATAAGAAAGAAAAAGTTTCATTGTTTAGAAGCATTTGTCCTCCACCAAAAGAATGAGTGCAAGTGTCGACACTGAAGCCTGGTTTCCATATAGCCGTAAGAGCCGGCGGCATGGCTGCGGCAAGGGGCGATGGTCCAATCATAGACAGTGTTGAATTAGCCAGCAATATATAATAAAAAGCTGTATGCGATTGGACCATTGCCCCTTGCCGCAGCCATGCCGCCGGCTCTTACGGCTATATGGAAACCAGGCTTAATTCGTTTGAGAAGTTACTGTGTATATGCCATGCAAGTCAATCAAGTTCTACCCCCTATCTGTTCTACGCCGAGTTTTTCTAACCGACTTAAGCGTTTTCACTAAAACACACCCACCTAACCCGCCAAAAATTAAAGATACAAAACTCACTCACCTTAACATAAGAATCATAAGTTGTAAACCTTGTCCTTTTAAGAAGCGTTCTCGGTTTGGTACCGCCATAAGCGAACTGCACAAACAGTTAAATAAATTCTCCATGTATTCTATTTCATTCGCAGTGTTTGGATCACGAGGTTTATACGCCTTTGAAAAATACGAAATTTATTGGATGCGGGACTTATAAATAAATGCACCTCTTTTAGCACATCACATTGCTATCGATATGCCGGTTGTTTTTATTAAAAAAAGGAATTTTCATGTCAATGTCACATATATTCCGAGAAATTAGGCGCTCAAATAACAACAACATCATCAACAACAACAGCACCAGCAACAACAACAACTGAGTTGTTTGTCAACTTGTTATTTTTCACTTAAAACTTAGTAACCTCCCAAATTTGATTTATGCTGACGTCAGCTAAAAAGAGGCGGGAAAAACAACAAAATACTCAAATTTCTCAAAAATTGCATAATTTTTTATTTTATTCTAGTTTAAAACATGTGCTCTGACGAAGGGCCTTCGCTCGAAACGTCAGACGACTAAGTTCTCTGTTTGAGCAGTATATCAAACCTTAATACATTTCGATTCATGCTTATATGAGTTTGACAGAAAAATAACTTCGAAAATTAGCATTTTGGGACGTAAAAACCAGCAAAAAATTTTTTTCTAGCGTGTCTTTATCGCATATATAAACGCACTCAAGAAATATAAACTTCACAGATATTAAATTGAGTTGTTGACAGTATAATAAAAAGCCAGATAGCTGTACTTACAGAAAGGCATTGTAATAGTGTATCAATACCATTAACAGCACCGAGTAACAATCTGTTTTCTAGGGGAAATAACATAAAAATAACACTTCTTTAATACTGGCGAATTTTGCATCACACGTACATATGTAAATATAGTTTCAAACACATCAAATCTTACCTGGAGTGTCTTGTAATAAAATAGACAGAATTTCACTACTGTATAACTTGTTTGAATCATAAACAGGACTTTTCTACAGTGACAGAAAATAAATAACTAATTCACACAACTACTGTTTGACTGAGATTTTCGTACGGACCAAACAACCAAAGAGCAAGGTCTCTGCGAATACATTTCCGTGTATACAGACCAAGCAAACAAGATTAATGAAGAATTCATTATATGGCTTTCGACTCATTTTCTTTTTCAGTTTTGGACGCTGTTTTCGTCTTCGGAGTTTGCCGTTTTACCTTACCTGTTAAAATTAGCTTTTCGTGTCGCTTCTTGTTTAATACACCAGTTCGGCTCTCATTTGCCGTGTTTTTAGCTAAACGGCTTTAACATAAACCAGCAGTAATGTTCCAGAACATTTTATTGCTCAGAATATTTGAATAAAGATACCGTAGTTCTCTTTTATTTCTTTTCAAATCAACTCAGAAATTTTCCCGCCAAAACTTACAGGTGGTATTCCCTGGGAGATCAATATCGTAGGATACAATATCGTTAGTGCAATTATCGTAGGATCTAATATCGTAGGGTTCAATATCGTAGGATCTAATATCGTGGGTCTAATATCGTAGGATACAATATTAGTGCAATTATCGTAGGATCTAATATCGTAGGATGCAAGAGCATGGGATCCTGACAGCTCAGTGACCAATCAGCTTGCATCGTTAACTCACCCTCAATCTCTTGAGCAACCATGCAATCAATCCTTGCTCACCAGCAGTAGCACAAATTGCTGGTTTTAATTCTGTCATGTTTTCAACCGTACCTATCAAATATTAAATAATATGAAAAAATCATGTCATGAAAGTCAATTGAAAATGTCAGTCTTTCGGTAGTTAGGCACCTATTAATATTAAGCCCCAGGGTGGGGGTGGGAGTGGGCAACCCACGGGATATTGACTGATCGACATATCCTGAGACCGAGAAATTTGACTTTCTTGACAAGCTGGAGGGACAGGATTTTTGACACATAAAATGATCTTAATATTATATTTTGGCAGTTGATATTTTCCAGGGAGGTGTATTTTGACCAACAAGGCTATTCTACTGCAGGAGAATTTGACGATTTCCCCCCAAAAAACTCAATATCCCTGTGGGTTGCCCCCCCCCCCCCCCCCCACACACACACACCCTGAGGCTTAACATTGATAGGTGCATCAGTACCTAGTGTGTTGTGCACGCCATCTCCATCTTCTTTTACATTTTCATCAAGACGTTCCATGTTTTGGACAAGCAGAGCTATGACATGACCTTCAAGCTGGTCAAAACACAAAAAAAATAGACATTCAGTTGTCCTTCAGCAGCGTATAATTATGTGTGATAGAAGAAGAATTTCAAATGAAGTTGAATCACTGCAGCTGTAGAGAAAAGTTTTCTCTACAGCAGTGATTCGACTTCATTTGAAATTCTTCTTCTATCACAATAAAAATAATATGTACTGTAGAACAATGTCTAAAATGATAGCTGTATTTGTGGAGAAACATGATTAGTGAATTCTAAGCTCAAAATAATGATGAAACCAGTGCCTTACCAGTGCATCTAACAACACTTCAGCACCTTCTTCACTCTCATTTAGAACATCTACATCAGTTAGCTCCTGTAAAAACTCAACAACTGCAATTGAAATATCTAACATTGATGAAGGATTCTCAAATTCATTAATAATTCAAATTTATTAATTTACTTGTTAATTTATTTATTTATTTACTTACTTATTGATTTACCTACCTATTTATTTATTTATTTACTTATTTATTAGTTTATTTACTTACAATAATTATTCATTCATTTACTTATTTATTGATTTTTATACTTATTTATTTATTCATTTTTTATTTTTATGTATTTATTTATTTATTCATTTATTTATTTACTTATTCATTCATTCATTTATTAATTTACTTATTTATTTATTTACTTATTTATTTAATTATTTATTTATTTATAAAATCATGAGATTGCATGTGGATAGCCTAGTAAAACACTCACTGTTGTTGTTCAAATATTACTTTAAATTAAAATACACAATTGACCTAGTTGAGCCATCATAAACATAAAAAATATATATAAATAATTATATTTAACGTCATAAGTAACAATAAAAATGTCCAAAGGATATCTGAATTTTCATGACTAAGAAGACCAAGAATAGTTTGTATTGAATTCTGTTGAACTAAAATTTCATAGAGTTCAGGAGCTGTAGCAATCACATGAAGTTTCTGGATTTCATCGTGAAGGTCCAACTCAGATTCTAAAAACCTTTAGTTAACAATTACATGAATCAAAATACCATACTTATATGAGGGATAAAATAACAGATATAATCATATAAATAAAAAATAGTTTTTTTGGCACAAGTTATGCAGGCACAAACTGGAGTTACAGTATCAGTAATGTAACTTGTTATGCAGTGGAGTAGGGGGTATTGACATGTTTAAAACGCCAGTGTTCCTCAGGGCCATTGAGAGCCAGGCCTCCCACCAAAATCAATGTTTTAATACCATCATTACTTTGAGTATTCTAAACGCCAATTTTGCATACAAAATAAAATAACATTTGGAAATTAGTAGTAGTATAACTCATCGCAACTTGAATTTATCTTGTCTACTCTTTGCCAGAAACCTGTAAGTTTTACTTTCCTTAGGTCTATTTATATACAGCAATAATAAATTTCTTGGACTAACGGTGTTATGGGCCCCTATTTGTGGGCCCTGGGGTAATTATCCTGCTTACCCCTCCCCCCTGCCCCCCTCTCAACACTACTGGTGTTCCTCCTTGGGGTGTTTGAAGAAAAAGGAAAACTTGAGAAATGACAAACCACTGTGACAAACCATTCACCATCAGCATACTTATGATAGAGGAAGAGCAAATGGCACTATGGAATTTTCAACTACATACTTTTCTGGATTATCAGAATATTTGATTCTCATTTGTTGATTTTTCTTAACCTTCTTCTCAAAAGCAACTAACATCTTCTTCAGAGTACTGGAGTCTAATGCTTCAACCTAATTTAAATTAAACCAATTTTATTATATAAAATAGAGTGTTTTGTTGATTTTTCCACCACTAATAAAAGTGATAATCTCACATGTGCGATTATTTATGATAATCGCACATGTGACGATTATCGCTGAATAAGCATTATAGTTTAATGCAATTTTTGCAAGGCAATAGGACAATTTTTTTATATAATGAACAGAACAATACATGGATGCTTGGAAATATGAAATTTATTTCTCGTGTTGACCAGGATATGTTACTCATTCGCTTCGCTCACTCGTGAGATATCCTGGTCAACACTCAAAATAAATTTCATATTTCCGCACATCCATGTATTATTCTCTATGTAACCAATAGAGTGATGGTACTGTATTACAGTAGCCTGTGTTTTTTTTTTTTTTTTTTTTTTATTTTAACAGCTTTATTTTGGCAATAAATAATACATATATACATTTGTACAGATAAGAAGACAATTGAATGTTCCATGATATGCTAATAAATCATCTAAAACTAATAAATTATTGCAATTTTTCAATGGCTGTCTCTATATTAATAGTAATGAACAACAACACTTCATTAAAAAAATATAACATGAAAAGTCACCTCTGGTTCACTTTCTGCAACCATTTTTAAAATCTGCTCCCTTTCCTCTTCAGTAATTTCAGGAGCTTCCTTCAAAGATAACATTGTTGGCCTTTTACCAAAGCTATCATTTGGTAAATCTGTAACATCTCTTCTTCTCTTTCTGCTTTTGCTGCCACTCTGTTTGATAAATAGAATACAGTACTATACATGTATACTCTAGCATCAGTATACTGTATAACCAGTACAATGGTAAATCACAGTCACTACTGCTCTTTTGCAAAGTTTGTTTCTATTTCTTTATACATGTTCATTTTTCTTATGAATAAGCTAAATTGAAATTCATGTTTCTAGGTCACTTGATGGTTCAAATTGTTTTTTCAAGTCAATAAGACATGCTATATTTCGTATTTATTTAAATATGGAATCCTATTCCCAATGCAGGAATGCAACTAAGGTGCATTTGGTGGTTGGTGCAACTAGGGTTGCAACCACTGCTCTTTTTGTGACACCTGACACATTTTTTTTGTGTAATCAAGATATCTACATGTAGTATCCCAAATTGTGTAGAATTTGGAAAGATTTTGCCCTTTTTTGCGTACAACCCCTGCCCTCAAGATTTTCTAGTTGTGCACTGGCAATGTCTGTGCTCTTTCTGTACTACAGATACATCAGTTTTAATCCAAGCAATCCCTTGTGCAAATCTCACAAACAAAGAAAAGGGTAGACTGCAGTTTAGCAGATACAACTCATATGCCAACCACCTGAGTCCTGAGAAGGTGTCTAGTGTCAGGGTTTATAGTGTTTGATACTGGTGTTCACTAAACTGCAGTTGTACCTACACAGATGCCACACACATGCAGGAGAAACTGCCCCCCCCCCCCTAGTATTTTCAGTTCTATTCAAGTATAGATGTTCATATATATATATATATATATGCTCACTACCCTTGTGGAAGTTTGAGCACTCTGGGCCCATGCGCACTTCACGCTATCTGAATGTACTTCACCGATGCTGTCCCACATGCGGTTGTCACCGACGATCGCATGTGTATAAGTAATTGATGAAATACATTCAGATTGTTCCAAGCTACACTGATGAGCTGTAGTACAGCGAAACACCGTGTCTGTAGATTGAACTATGTACGCTCCTTCATTTCGGTGTTGTTGAGCACTCTGTGAAGTTGCCTTGGGTACCTATTAGCGATAATGCAACGCTCACTACCCTTGTGGAAGTTTGAGCACTCTGGGCCCATGCGCACTTCACGCTATCTGAATGTACTTCACCGATGCTGTCCCACATGCGGTTGTCACCGACGATCGCATGTGTATAAGTAATTGATGAAATACATTCAGATTGTTCCAAGCTACACTGATGAGCTGTAGTACAGCGAAACACCGTGTCTGTAGATTGAACTATATATATATATATATATACTGTACAAGCATGTATATTAAAATTTCTATTAATAACTTTAGAGTCAGCAAGAGAAAGCTGAAATTGATTTTCTAAGGCCTGTTTATATGGAGGCGAGTTACCCGGCCGGTCGGTAGAACAAACACTGTAGTTTTCCCACTGCAGTGTTTATATGAGACGGATGGGTAACTCGCCTTGGCCAGAACTCGGCACTGGCAGCCAGGATCTCGGCAAAGCGGGATAAACATTTCCCCATATAAACACTTTCCCCCGGGTAACTCGGCATAGCGGGATGAATTTTCTATATTCGTTACTTCATGTCACTTTCGTTGATGAGAATCATCTCAAATATTACAACCCGCCAGGTAACTCGCTTTCATATGAACAGAACGTAAAGTTTATCCCAGCATTAATCTAAATACTCATTTGTTACAAGAAATTCAAACAAGTCAGTTACAAATCAAAAGTTACCTCATAGGCATCTACTCCCCTTATATTTTCCATTATTGTTGAGCTGTTTTTGAAACTTTCAAATTGTAATAATCCTTTATCAAAGACAGACAACAGAGGACTAAAAGCAAGCAGGAAAGAAGATAGACATAGGAATTCATGTAATAGGAAATATAAAGTCTTCAGTGGAATAACTGCTGGCAAAGGTTACTGCTGTCGCGTATTTCCGACTTCCGGAGAAAGAAACCAAAGATGGCGGCGGAATGGCGGGTGATTCAAAATTTAAAGCTGCAGAAAAAATGACTTCGTCGCAACTTGCCCTTCGTGGAGTTCGCGTTCCAGCAGGCCATATCCTTGTTAATGTAAAATATCAAGGTTCATTGGTTGTGAAAGCGCTACAAGGTTGGGGAATATAAACATATTTTAATGGTTGACCAGGAAGAGGGAAAAACAAACTAAATAATTTTCTGGCATATGATATTACATATATTAAACAGGATTTATTGAAATTCAAAATACGTACTGCTGTCGTATATGTATATATCTTTAGTATAAGTGCGGATCGTTTTCACTCACATGAACAGTGGCTTGATTTTGTGGTGGGTGGTCAAATAATACAAAATGTTTGAATAAGCACAAGTATGGCCGCCATTTCATTGTTTCGGTACACAAACATGGCCGCCATTTCATTGTTTCGGTACACCAATATGGCCGCCATTTCATTGTTTCCGTACACCAATATGGCCGCCGTGACATCAGATGAAAATTGTCTATAAAGGGCCGCAAGTTTATTGGTACTTTTTGCTGTCACATGGGGAATGGCTATTACAAATCCTGCATTTTGATTGGCTGAGCACAGACCTATTTATACAGACTCACTGTCTATTGGTGATAGGTCATTATTGCATGATGACAGACAGTCTATGGGCAATGGGTTAAATAATCATCAAAACCTGATGATTCTGCCTTCAATTTCAGGTAGTGTCAACATCATTTTTGACAACCTTGGCTTTCTCGATTTTCGACCTTCAGCTAGTTTGGGTGTGCTGTTTTTGAGTGAGTCAGAATTGATTGGTGGAAATAGTTACAGGCAAAGAATTGTAAAATTGGCTAAGGTTAGTTAAGCCCTAAGCCCTTCAGGTCTTTAAAGCCTGGTTTCCATAAGATTGTCCGGATTGTCTTGATTGTCTCAATTACCCAAATCTCAATCTCCAATCAGACAAGAGCTATCTCGAATCACCCAGTCTGATTGGATGGATTCAAGCAATCGGGAGGATTGGGGTGATCAAGACGATCTTATAGAAACCAGGCTTAACATAAATGGCATGAAGTCAATTAGATAACTTACAGCAAAACTTGAGGGGTATTTTGTTTTCTTTTTCAAGGTCCAGACCATACGGGGGGTAGTTTTTTTTGAAAAAACACCACTGACTGAACAATACTGTGACCAACTTCAAACATTCACTTCAATCAATGTTGGCATGAATCTTTACCCTGTAAGCTCACAAAATGAAGCTTGTAAATTATTAATACAAATGGTAAGGTAATTATAATTGGGTCCTTATCTTTTTTAGAGCATAATATATACTACAATTTTCAGGGCTCTTAAACATAAAATAATCATCTAAATATTCCTTTTTTAATTAAAGGTGAACTTGAGTGGAAATCCAAGAAGTAATCCATTTTTTATCAAGAAATCTCAAAAACAAGTTGATCAGGCTCTTCTCATGACAGTGCAGACCATTCCTGGACTTGGAGAAAAGAAAGCTCTTGTTTTGTTACAGAGATTTTCTAGTACGTTCATTTATTAAATTAATACTGTATCCCTTTACCCACAAATGATCCTCATATCAATATAATTATATTTCTTTTGTAGGTTTGAAAGAATTAGGCCAAGCTTCACATCAAGTAAGTGCACCAAAAAATAGATAAAAGACAGTGAATTTGATCTTTATTCCTGTCATACCAAAACTCTCCAACAACTGTTATTTTGCAACCCCTTCCTTTGTATGCTACTCATGGTAACAGCTTTGTACTAGTTGTCAGTTATAACACTTTTAAGAAAGTCCTTTTTTAAATTGAATATTTAAAAAAATATAACTAGATTGCCAATAAATTTGATGATAACTCAGAACTCTTATTGTTCTAGGAGATGTCCAAAGTTGTTGGAGATTCGTGTGCCCAAAAAGTGAAACTATTTTTCAATTGTTCAACAAAGTGATCAATCCATGCAATCTGTTATGTGAATATGGTATTGTTTGCACAGAAAGTTCATGCATAAACTTGCACTGGACATTATCCCATATCAACTGTTTCTGGCAATTGAAATCAAATTTCATCATTCTTTGCTGTCTTTTATACCGCAGAGCTTGTCTTGATAGGGCATTGACATGCCAAGCATGAGGTATCCGTATATACCTGGCAAAGTGACATAATTGTTTTACGTTACTTTATGTTATGGCAAAGTTCTGGTTTCCAGTCTGCAGAAAACACACAGCTTCTTGTTTTCAGCATTGTCCACTTGAGTTATAGAAAACTGTTTTTCACATTTTTGACACTAAACAAAAAGAAAAAAGTTAACACTCTCCAAAGATGAACAGTTGTAACATTTATTGTCTCTTAAAAGGATATTTTACAGTACCTCAATAATTCTTAACCCCATGTTTTTCTTGTGTTCCAGAACAACAGGTAACTCGTCAA
Source organism: Paragorgia papillata (assembly GCA_035771165.1). Taxonomy (NCBI): domain Eukaryota; kingdom Metazoa; phylum Cnidaria; class Anthozoa; order Scleralcyonacea; family Coralliidae; genus Paragorgia; species Paragorgia papillata. The sequence continues at coordinate 3,827,550 of JAWNZC010000025.1, read as the reverse complement.
GATTTTCAATGTTCCAAAGACGAATTGTTTTGTCCTGTGAAAAAAATATTCCAAAAGCATTCAACCACTAGTGTGGCTTCATGCAGGTGTAATAATATACCTATTGTAGTATTTTCCCCAAAACAAAAGCTTCTCAATAATGGTGCTACATCATCATTTTTATTTGGTAACTTTTAGAAGCAACACTGACCTGAGAACAGGAAAGAACCCATTTCTGATTTTTACTAAATGCAGCATCAATTACCCATCCATTGTGACCCTAGTGAAATAGAGAAAATAATAATTCATAGTTTCATACTGTATATGGCAACATACTAATAACTTCATTTTGTCTGTCAATGGGAAGATTTTGTCTTATCAAAGGGAACTACAGTTGGCTACAGATCCTACCTTTAGTGAGAATTTTTGCACTGAGTTTGCCACGTCCCAAACAACCAAGTTTTGATCAAAGGAGGACGAAACTAACATCTGATCTTAATGGACAAAGTGAATTGATAATAATTATGTACAGAAATGTTATGCTTCCGTAGTAATGATAAGTGGCCATCTTGTAATGCTGTATGCAGGAATGGGTTCAGATAGGTCAACTCACCATCAGAACTAAAACTGCAAGAACTCACTGAACCTTCATGCCCTTTTTTCAAAGTCACTGGTCCTTCTCTCCTAGAGTGAAATACATAATTTATATTAAGGATTTGGCTTTTAGCCTAGTATGCGATATACAGTACAGTACTTATTGCAAAGGACACTTGGTGGTGCCTTGGACCTGTATAATACCTGTAAGTTCCTGAAGAAACATCCCACAATTGAACATTCTTGTCCCACGAAGCAGTTGCTAATATTCTTTCATCATTGGAAAAACATGAATCTGATATGACATTACCATGGCCTCTGTAGAAAAGATGGATAGTGAGCTGTATTAAGTGAGCTCCTGCATGGTCACCATGCAATTGGGGGGGGTGCCAACCCAAAATTTCTGAATGAAATTACCCCCCCCCCCTGAATCTTGCAATAATAATCACAAAAATTTGCCAACTGCCAAAATGACAGAGACAACAACAACAACTATTTTATTACCATGCAGTTACTTACAGTAGTAACGGTACTACATTTTATCCATATAATAAGTTCTAAAACAATTGCACAAAAGGTCAAAATGTAAGTACCGATTATTTCCAGTAGATTTCTATCAAAGACACTTAGACACAATTACAATGTCCATCACACGATATCATGTTAGAAGTATAAATACTTGCTACGCCTTATCTATAGACTATATGTGACTACTGACTAGTCAGTCAGTATTCTTAAAGAAAAAGGTGCCAATTTTCCGAAGAGACCCATGAGTTTTCTGAATATTGCAATTTTGTAAAAGTTGGGGGGGATACCACACCCCCCTCGCTATGGCCCTGCATGCAGTAGGGTCACTCAGTAGTATGCTGTTTAGTGAGTAAAATTATCTGGCGTTAGACAGAGTAAACCAATAAGGGTCAGTTTTCAGCCAGCTCAGGCAGGGATGTGTTAAGTTACTGTAATTCTGGCAATGTCAAACTATATACCTGAGTGTTAGGCTCACTGTGTAGTCATTCTTGTACATAGACATGTCAATGACTCGAGTTGTTTGATCCATCGAGGTCACACAAATTCGATGCTGCATTGGAGAAAATTTACAACTTGTAATGGTGTTGGTGTTGTCTGTTTGGGAGAAATGAATTAACTATATAATTATATGGCCAACTGCAGTTTCAAAACCACTCTTAGTAAATTTTCTGTACTCTACATTAAGATGTGAATTTAGACCATACATTAGCACAATTCTCTTACATTTTAACTTTTTTATAAGTTCCCCATTTTTGGCATCCCAGACACTCACTGAGAAATCCAGATCACCACCACTCACAATAAACTTGCCATCATAAGAGAAATTACAACTTGTTATAATCCCACTGTGAGATGCCTGCCACTGGAGGAAAAGTATTAATGTGTATTTACATTCAGTTAGTAAAATCATCAGACAATGCCAGATTGAATTAATAATTGAGTGAGGTACTTCTATTTGAGTAGGACTGCAGTCATTGACTAGAATTATCAACTCAGTTGAAAATCATATATAAAATATCACAAAATTGTACCAATATTTGTCCAGTTTCAATATCCCTGATAAGCATTCTTTTATCCCAACCTCCTGACACAATCCTGTTTAGAAGAAAACTCATTTTATTATACACTCTTATTTAATTATAAAAGTTCTCTTTTAAAATAATCATGTGGATTGAAGCAAAGATTTGTCCATATTGAGAAAAATAATTCTGCACCTGGTATTAGACACATCAACATGACAGTTGGTCACATAAGAGCCATGACCATTGTATGCACATAATTGTTTCCCTGAATCAGTTGCCTAAAAAACAAGCATAACTTTAGCCAGTAAAGGCCTGCTTATACACAAGGCAAGTTATCCCCTCAGATAGCTCGATGTAAGTTGATGTACATGTTTGAAAACTAAACCATTCATTGAGATAAGTGTGACTTGTTTGGGGGGTGGGGGTAACTCAGTCTGAACTCTAGGCCTAGAGTTACCCGGTGGTATCCAGACCTCTGTGGACCTCTAGTCTCCCGAGTTATTCTTAGCCCCCCCGAGTTATTCTTAGCCCACAGGGTAACTTGGTTTCAAGTGAACAGGTTCCAAGTGATTAGTGTGGATTTTCAATGCATTTACCACCAGTCATCCTTGGAGTAAAGTGACAAGTATCGGATACATCTATTTATGTGTCTGACTTGTTGCAGCAGGGGCTAGTCTAGAAATTCAATTTTCTGCATACCCATTGTATCCATGGTAACCTATATTTAGCCAGTGGCATTGTGGCTTGGGGGGGGGGGGGGGGGGGGGGGCTTTGGGAATCTTGTTGTTGTCAGTGAAATTTGCAACCCCTTAAAGGTGTTCACCTGTTGGAACATTTGGACTTAAACCCCCCTGTTGAACAGCTCCCACGATGCCACTGTGTTTTGCAACTAAATACAGTAACATTTGACATTCAGTCTCACCCAAATTCGAACCGTTTGATCATTTGATGAGGACAAAACACGAGTATCATTTTCAAAAAACTGACAAGAATTGACGCTATCTAAGTGACCACGAAGAACTTTAATTTTGACCTAAGAAAAAAAAAATTAAACAGAAAAAAAAAGTCAAATTGCACTTTTGTGCAACTTATTAACGATTTGACCCAAAAGTTGTGGTCACTGGTCAGAAACGGTGGCAGATATAAATGCAAGCCTGGGATTATTAAAACATGCTTGCATGTTGCTTGCATGTTTGACAATAAACATAACCAAATTGTTGAAATATGTGAAGAAAGTGTTTTTGCCTAGCAACGCTTGTAGATATTATGATACACAGACCTGGGCCAAGTCTTCATGTTCCCATGTCACTGTCTGGTTGATGTTTGCTTTAAAATCACTTCTACTGTCCTCTATCATTATTTTACAAACGATGAAAGCCAAGACTTTGTCTTATTTCTTCTCCATGTTTACAACAATCTTGGATATGCGCTAAACCGTAACGTATAAAAACTGACATCGTTTCCAACCTCGTCCCAGGGCCATTTGTGGGGGGGCTGGGCCAAGATGGCGGCCAAAAACAAAATGGCGGGAACAAATGCCGGTAATAATTCCATGTCCTAAGACCTAAATATTAACCCAGGTACTTCATGAAAGCCTGACCCCAACACACACCCTAATCCTAACCAATAAATTCGTGAATATAGGACATGGATTTATAGCCCAAATGCCCAAATTAAATGCCTTGATGTACTATATACAGGTCAGTGGTCCAAAGTCCAAACTTGAGTTGGGGCTGCTTAATTGAGTTTCTCGTTTACCTCCTATGCTTGAGGGGTTTTCTTTGGGTTCTTCGGTTTTCCTTTAGTCCTTTACCGCAACATGAACTTTTAGCGGTTTAATCGATCTTCAAAATAGCTAGTAAATTCTGAGTCCTACAGTGAAACTGTTGTTGCATTTTTGCCGAATAGGTAAATAAATAAAATTTAAGAAATCACCTTGTTCTTCAAAAAAAAAGTAGTGTGAAAAATGAAAAAACTTTGCACCCTGGAAAGTATTAAAAAGACTTGATTATATTTATACATTTGCATTGTCTGGAATAAAGTGCTTTGGAAATGGAATAAATTCAATTAATATATTTGGGGAAAAAATTGAATGCCAGAGTCAAAAAGGTCATTACTATAAATACCAAAATTTTCGTGTCTGGAGAAGTTCTTGATCTGTTTACCAGAAGTTCATTCTTGGAAAGAAAATAGGAACCAATAGTAGCTCTTGTAATTCTGGCCAATGAAAATCATTAAAAGACAATGTTTGTCACTTGACCAATCAGTATTATCGAAATCATTTACAGTAACCAATCAGAAACCTAGCCTCTACTGCGCAATTTCCGGCTGGTACCATGACAACACTTTCCCGCCAAACGACCGTAATACGATAAGTGTCATTTCTTTGGGACTTTGCAAGGCAGGCGTTCGTCTTTGTGCTTGAATAATATCAACTTCACAAACATGCCTAAGAACGATACGTTTTCGTTTGAAGTACTTGTGGGTGATTCTCCGGCTCGTGAGTATGAGAAAGATGGTAATACATACATTGTGACAGACCTAATGCACGAGACAACCTACTATGAACAGCTCGTCGAAGTAATAGATGGTGTTGAAGAGAGACAGAGAATTCCTGTTACTCCTTACCAAATTTCAATCACGCTTTCTTCACTGGCGAAGGCGAATGAAGCATGGGCGAGTGTTGTAGTGGATGGTTCTCCCGCCAACGCGTCGGTGTTTCTGAGAAAGGGACAGAATAGGTAAGAATTTTGTAAGAAAATGGCAGTTGCTTGCGCTGTCTTGCAAAGTATTAAATGTCCTATTATTATTTAATGCTCCTGCTTTGGAATTTGGTCTTATGTCCATATTCTACAAAGCCAAACAATTTTGTTAATAGTTATTAATTAAACTCCACATTGTTTAAAATATTAACAGAAGTATAGAATTAATCACTTGCAAAATGTCAATATACATGTACTAGAATATGAATGAATACAATCACGCCATTTAATTTTAATAAGATTATATAATTATAACAATATTTAAGTCAATATTTTTTAATATCTATCAGGGTAATATTTTTGTCTCATTATGGGAATAACCTCTTCAGTTGTTTTTATAACTGGAATTAAGTCCATAAATGTCTGTCTGCTGTGTTACTGAGGTTCGGCAATAATAATATGCAATAATAATCTCTCATGGTAATTTTTCCCTCTTCATACAGCATAGTAAAAGGATTTGTAGATGGTGACAAAACAAGAGAATTTTTATTTTCTCTTCCAAGATTTGGACGTGACAAGGTTTGTTATTGTTGGGTTTTTTATTGCAAGATATTGAGCATTTATCAATGACCATGTTGCAATATTTGTGGTCATATTTAACTATTGAAAATGCTGTCTTTTGTGGCGCTGCTGACTACTATACGTGTTATAGGATAAGGTCATTAATTTAAAACTTTAAAATTACTGTAAAAGTTCAATCCATGAATGTTTCTGGTAAATTTAGGATGATCATATTGAGCAAAGCAGAATCAATAGCATTGGTGTCATTGAGGTGGTTCTACAAGAGGCAAAATTTGTGAAGACAACCTTTCAAGATAAAGCAAAATATAAGAAAGCTAAGTTGGATTACATGCAAGCGACCAAGAAAGATGCGAAAGAAGTGACACAAGGGAACCATACTATGGCAACAACCAGACCAGGACGATGTCTCGAAGACATGGATGGAACAAGCAAAAAGAGAAAGTTTGATACAATGGACACTTCAAAGAGAGTCAACATTTATGACAAAGGCAAGGAAATGGCGCGTTTAAAACTGAAGTACCACATGAAACATACATTAGAAAATATGGGGATCAACATGGAGTAAGTGCAGGGAGATACAGTAAGTAGAATACTTCAATTTTATTTTGTTTATTTTATGTTATGTTCAATGCTTGCAGTTTGATATGAACAATTATTTTCACTCACACAAATTGACTTTTAAAGCATTTGTAACAATCATGAGCCTAGTGCTCGGGAGACTAGGTAACTACTCCCTACATTATTGACTTTAAATGAATTGTTGTTATTGTTTACATGTACACATGAATGAACCCTCCCTCTTCAAATACTGGAAGTGGCAAAAGAACTTCTGAACTTTCAATGTTGCAGTAATCTAATTAAAGCCCAACCAATAAAAACACTTGCCTAACAGATTTACCCTGAAAATTCGGGCAGAGTGCCACGTGGGCTTTCCAAATATATCCACTCTGGTGGGAAACGGTTAAATCCAGGTTTTGGGGTGCCACACCCACATTTTAACAGATTTCTGAGCCAATCAGAAAATGAGGTCAAAATCTGACCCTAGTGACTTCATTGGCTTGGAGTAACCAAAGAAATGGTTTCAGAGGTTCTTTCACCACTTTCAGCATATATTTTTTCTTGGGACCAGGGTACAATTTAAATGGCTATGGCATCCCTTATTTTTTTTAATCCGTTTTTTTAACTTGTGTACTCACTGAACATTGCTCAGGTAGTCTGACTAAAGAACTACCCAAACTACTAACAATGGATATTGAGTTATTTTAACATAATTTAATCAGGGTGTCTGTTCATATTTTTTAAATAACTTTTTTACATTAATTTTAAGAAAACTGGGGTACTGTTCTGATTATATTTACCATTCAACATAATTTAAAAGAACCCCAATATCTTCTCATTAATTAAAAGTTTTCTTCAGATGTGGATAAGTATTAGGCAGATTTTGAAAATGTCTTTAATGCATTTTTTGCAACCTAAAATGTCTTAAATTAAATTTAGTCGGATGGTACATGTAATTAGGAGTCATTTCAAAACACTGTTACTATAGAGAGAGAGATATATTTCAGTGCTGTAATTATAGCATTTATATGTAGAAAATTTTAAAAGTTAATACAAGAGACATAAAAAACGTTTTTGATTGAACAGTTTTAATGAGATATACAGTATACATAATTAATTATTTGGAAGTTTTTATGATGATAAATTAATATAGATAAGTTTTGTGGAAACCAACCACGTAAAATATTTATTTGCTAAGCTTTCGGCCTGTTGACTCGGCCTGTTGACTCGGCCTGTTGACTCAGGCCTGTTGACTCAGGCCTTCATCAGAGCAATAACAACAGGCTGAATGTTTCCGTGGTGTTTCCACAAAACTTATCTATACGAGATATATACATAGTTATACATTTAAACCTGATTCTCATCTTTCTCAAATTAATAGACTGATTACTTCATTTCTTAATTGGCTTGGGTTCTGTTGATAGAAAACAAATAATATTATTAGCAACATGCCAACACCCAATATCAAATCACTTTCTACTAACGGTACTACGTAAAAAAATGTAGTGCCTATCTTTACCTGTGGGGATTTTACATATTCCGCGTAATCTTTAGGTTCTCATCAAAATTGCAATATATCTTGTACTTCAAAAATTTCATCTTCATGGACTTTTTTCATTGTCAAAGTTGGTAACGACGTCGAAAAAGGAATGAGCTTTTGGAAAGAAACAGTGTTTATAACACTACCCATCTATTTCGCACTTAATGCTCTTCGTTATTGTATAAATACAAAAAATAACGAGAAAGACGCGTAATTCTATTGTAAAAACTCATTCTTGCTATTAAAAGCTCATTCCATTTTCGATGTCTCTTACAAATTATGACAACAGTGAAAAAGTCCAATGAAGATGAAATGATTGGAAAAGCTACAGGATCAAAGCGGATTTTTTTTCACAAAATACTGGACACCATATTTTGACAAATGCAAACTTTTAGCTGTAACAGCGATCAATTATTAGATTTAGATTTCAAGTTAATTTCATTCCTTTAAAAGTTTAATGGCATATCAAAACATGGTTGAAGGCGTAGCATTTTTTCTACTCTATACTAGCCTGCGTGCAGGGGGAAGTCTGCACGCAGGCTAGCTCTATACTAATTAAATTCAAAACAGAAAATTTGCAACAAATCTCATCAGATGAGTTGGCTTAGTTAAATTGAGGAACTGAATTGCAACAATATTTTAGGAACACTTCTATTGCAACGATATGAACACATACCTAGCCTGTGTACTAGTGGTGTGCGTCGGATCGGATTGACCCCTTGTAATCCGAGGGTTTGCCAAAACTGCCAACCCGATCCGAAGCAAAAAAATCGTAGTCCGATCCGATCCGATCCGAAAACAGCTGCTCAAATCCGATCCGATCCGAGAAAATTAAAACACCGGATATATGTTGCAATAATTGCGCAAACTTTCCGAAAAGGAAACCAATGAACAAATAAATTTAAGAAAACTACTATACAATAATAATCTTATGTAATAATAGCCTTCATATATTGTGCAACGTGCATACAACTAGTGAATTTGTTAATTTTGTGACAAAATCAATGACAAAATGAATCTGATGCGGGTAAAAAAGTGCAAAATCCGATTCGATCCGATCTGGGGAAAAAAGAACAAAATCCGATCCGAGAAAAAAAAGAACAAAATCCGATCCGATCCGAACGATTAGTCCGAATCCGATCGGATCGGATTCGCACACCTCTACTGTGTACAGCCTGAATATACACCTGTAATTCACCTATTAATTTTATAAGAGAAGTCAGAAGAGAATCGTATTTTTGATGTTGGGTTACCTGTGGTATAAGCTCTCCTTCATGGTTCCTACAGTTAGTCCCCCGTCCTCCTCGATCTCCAAAACGCGCGGCCTTGAGCTTATACCACAGGTAACCCAACATTCTCTTCTGACTTCACTTATAAAATTAATAGATATGCCTGTGGAGGAGGCCAACACATACCTTGCTTTCTGTGTAAAAACTTCTTAAAAAGCTCAGCCTCAGTGTATGAAACCGCTGGCCCCTGACTGTAGCCGGATATGGTGTTTTTAAACGCGCACTCTTTCGCATCATATGCATCAACACACATGAGATGCAATACGTCACTGCAAGAAATCAAAAGTTTAATAACTAAACAACTTTCAAAAACGCATTAATAATTCATGAGGAAAATTCAAAAGAAATTAAAGTTTAATCAGTGTCTTTATATGTGATAAAGATACCTCCTGATTTACATAAACTTTAGCTTTGATTTTCTCGGCTTAGACAAGGTTATTTTTCAAACTTACGACGCCAATGAACTTACCAAGTGGTTCATTTTGGAAGCCGTTCAATAAACTCACAGTTCGTGTTTTATCAGATATAAAAACACTCGGCTTCGCCTCGTGTCTTTATATCTGATAAAACACTCCTGCTCGTTTATTAACAGTACATAGAAATATTTTGAAGATATTCGCCGAACAGGTGTAGATATTTTGCGAACGTGCGTCAAGATCAAGTATTATAGACGCTTCTATAGTAAATATATAAAATACGTAATCTTCACCCTATGACGTCAATTTCTTTTCAATTTTTCTTCTGAATTCTTTTCAATTTCGTTTATTGTCTTAGCTTTTGTATTTTTTCAATAGTTACAAAAGCTGAAAATGACGTCAATGGCGGAAAATGACGTACTCTGCACTTATTAAAAGGGTCTATAAATACCATTATTGCATAGCCAACTTGACCATTATTCCAACATAGTCAAAAGATATAGGTCTGGAAACTCGGCAAACTTCAAAGCGCCTATAATGAGCTGTGATTTTATGTTGAACCGTACCTTACACCGTGCACATCCTTTGTTTTAGGTTTATTAATATTTAAATAGCACGGTTGAGTGATTGAACTGAAACGTTGCTATTATACTAAAATTGTTCATTATACTAAAATACAATGGGTTCAATGACCGTGCATGGTGCACAAAAATGCATAAAGACTAACAAAAAGATAGAACAAAGACTTTAGCTGAGTTTCCAGGAGTTTCTGTCTATTACAAAAGTATGATTTTCTTTGAGAGTACTTATCGAAAGTACGTAATAAAAATTTGCACTTGCATGTATGTAGCCATGACTGGTCACTAAACGTGTGTAGTTGGGTGTAAAATATTTGGACTATCCTAAAATTGAGGCTCGGATGGAGAGCTAATGCTAAGGCTGCAAATTATAGTCATACGTGTGCTCCTAATCCGTCGGGTTTGCATACTGAGATGTAGTGGAAATTATCTAAACAGACGTTCACTACGTTTCAAGCTCAAATAGTCCAAAAAAGTGAGATATGTATCACTCCATACTCACATCGGATTCTCAACACATTCGTTAGGAATTAGTTTGTTTTTTAGTTTGCCTTGTTCTTCGATTGCTTTCTGTAGCTCCAACAAACTTCCTTTGTTACAATGTTCAGTAGGACTGAAATCAAGAAAAACAGCAAAAAAAATTATGAAAATATAAAATAAGGCTCACTCCACGTTCAAGCTTGAGAAGCTTGGAAACTAAGCTGAGGATTCCTTTAAAGTCTTTAAAGTTTACCGAGAAAGTTCTGAGAACGAGGATGAATTCGAATAAACACCGCTGCCAAGCGTTTACGCATGCGTTAGTTTACACGAGTAAAACCACTAATCTCTATATAACTGGATTGCTCATCTGGCTCCAAAAATGAAGCCACCGGAGATGATATTCAGATAGTGGAGTAAACATTGCAAGAGATGTGGGAAATAGTCGTGGCAACAACAACCAGACAGTGAAGACGAAGACTATTCATTTGTGTTTTAAAAAAAGACCATGAAAATTGCGAAGGGGCCATCTCAAACATTTAGCTATATCACATAATGCAGCTATACCGCAATTACGAACCTTAAAATTTCAATAATAATAATAATAGAAGCTTTAATCAAACTCACTAAGTAATACAGTACTACAATAATAACAACAGATCACAATACATTACAAACAGTAAAAGATGAGGTTGATAAGGGGCTAGCGAATGGACACGAGGTCCCAACTAGGCAAACCCCGTACATAAATTAATAAAATCAAGACAATACACATAATGGTCCGCTATTTACTACTATACAGAATGCGCCATTATCCGCACCTGATGCTGAAATTTCAGTAGTTTTCTTAAAATTTGCAAGAAACGTGTGGCAATCTCGTCGAATTACGTCATGCAGAGTAATAGTTTCCCGCTCTTTTTTCCTCGAGAGCTCGCGCAGGCGCAAAACGTGTGGCAGCGGTGTTTAGTAGAGATATTCTGTAGATACGTATACTTTTTTTTTGGTTCGTTTGCCAAGATAACCCTCAAGTTTGAAACCTTCGCAGCATTCAGATTCGGTAACTCGTGTTTGTAAAAGAACCTGCAAAGATTTTGAATATCAATATTAAGATGTGTGGATTATAGATCAGTAAAAATGACCGGGCGAGTATGACGTATTTCCTCCTCTACTGTCGTCATCACTGCAACGTCGTCATCACTGCAACATCACGAGCCAATGACGTTCTTTGATTTGTATAGATAATATTTAGATAATATTTAGATAATAGATATAGACTTTATTTAAAGAGGATAATCACTAAATAGTGTACAACCCTAATGAACTTGTGGCCCTCAAATACTAAAGAGTAGAATGAAAATTGAATGAAACATCGCTGGCACGTGGGGCCATGCGATTGGAAGAGTTATTATGAATCACCAACACACCGGGCGTGAACCCGCATGTATTATAAGTATAGGTTAGTGACCTTAACCTCGGTCACTACCCTGGATATTAACCCCGAGGGCCGCATAACCGACTTAGTTTATTCATGACACAGACGATATTTGTCGTTATTTAAGAAAAAAATGGTATTCTAGACGTAGTTTTAAAGCGATATAGTAGGTCATTTAATATGCAATGTCAATAACCTATTTATTGACCACGGCACATCAAAGATAATTTATGCATGAATAAACTAATACTATATACACGTCCTTCGAGATGAAAGGGTTCGTCTGAAACAGGACCATGAGGATTTGTTGTATTGACGCGACAGAACGATAATAACCCCCTGCACAAGTTTGGCGTTTACGGTTCGTGTGATCTTTATAACTTACGTGTCTGTGTCAAATGCCAGTCTTGGTTTTCCATCGGGAAGTACTCCTGTCCCATTGACCAAATGTCGAACCAAACCAACTGCTCGCTTGGCAAACTATAAAAAAAAACCAGGCGAATTTTAGATTTTGACGTTAAATAAAAAAGTGATATTCCATTGCTAACTTGAATCAGGGGTGGCGCCAAGAATTCTCCGACACAAGGTCCCCGTCTAGAATAGCTTTCCCCATCTTTTCAGCGTGAAATTATCGCAATAACCGACAAGCTACAGCATTTATTTTCAAGGTATCAATAAATAAAAATCTGTTGAACACCTATAGTGTGGTCATTAACCTTCGCCATTTTCGTCCAATATTGCAGACAGAAAATGGAATTTTGTGTGTTGTAATTATTACTGTTGGCTTCTACACAACATATATACCGTATCCTGTGTTTCTAAAGGAGTTTCATTTCACAATATTAAAGCATTAATTACTGACATGTCTGGCTTAATCTGTTAAAAAGTTATTTGCCAATTGTTAAAAATACCGAATTTTTCTTCCAGATCATTCCCGGAAAAACTGTAAATTTTCCCCGATGAGGGGGCTATGCCCCCCTCGAATAGGCATAAGCATGCACAACTGACGATGTACGCAGTGCAGTTGACACTGCATGGTTGGATGGCCCTTCCGAATATATACTTGACTGAAGTAGTGAAGTGCATTTGTGCTACTGGTTTTTCGTATCGACTTACCGATTCCGAGGCGATACCCCAGAACACTTCGAAACCTTCGCGAGCAATAGATTCTTTACTTGTTTTACATCTTGTGCATTCGACGTAGTTGATTCCATCTTGACTTTGTTTGGCCTTGTCACCGCACCAATTCAAACCGGTCACAAGGTATCTGAAATGAAAAACCCATACGATATTATATAAGTCGGTAAAAAAAGTAGAGTGCTGCGTAGATAGACAGTGTTTTGGATAGAGCAAAGTAAGAAGGTGGTAAACTGCCGACACGAAATACTGGCGCCGTTCAAGCAGAGCCCTTCATCATCTCTCATTTTACTCTGATGAAGGGCTCCGCTTGAAACGTCAGTTTTTCGTTATCAAAATTCAAAACGAATCTCGGCAGTTTCTCATTTTTTCACTTTGCGATATTTTCATTACTATTTTGCAAAGTTCACACGGATATTGGAAAATATCGCGTAGTTTTATATATATATGTGAAGTTAGCCTACGAGCAAGCTCAACGCGGCGCAGCAACGGAGTGCCTGCCCGCAGGCTAAGGTGAAGTTTTCCATCATTCTTTGCTCGACTCTCTTTTTTAATTAGTTTTAATTAATTAATATTATAAATCATTCACCCAGTCAAAGTGTCGGCCAGCGCTACTACTCTTTGTCCATGATCTGCGTATCTTCCAGACAGTTCAAACGTTCCTGACCATAACAAAAGCTAAAAAAAAACACAAGGCCAACGCAATGTGTAAGGAAACAATTTCTGAAATGATGAATTTTCAATTAACAGATAAATTAATTTACAGTTACAGTTATTAGTCAGTTACTATTACATTCTCTAGAAAAAATAACTAATTTCTGTAACAGCTACTGCAAGAAGTAACAATTATATATACCTGTAACGAAAATCACATTTAATACAAGCACTATTCTCACCTTATCGGTTACCGATTTCTTTTCAGTGGAGCCAGTTTTTTCTAAGTACGGTATATAAGCTTCTGGTTTAACCTCGGTACAAATATCTTTTCCTGCAAAAGCTTGTTTAAATATTTGCCAAGTTTCTTGGCAAAATGTAGCAGGGTCTTTCTGGTCAGCTTCATCAGGGTGCAGTTTAAGATCTTTATAAAGTCGAAGGTAATCAAAACAACGGCCTACAAAAACATTCGCAAGTCCAGGCGTTGAACCAGGAAGCGGCTTGCTGTAATCTGTGTCAAACTCCACACTTGTTGACACAAACAGAAACAGGCACAGCGCAAACATATACGCAGAGAACGTGGCTCGTTTGAAATTCTTTGGCATCTCCATTGTTTATATGTGATAAAACGAAACTAGTAGAATTAGAATTCGATAATTTACTGTGAGTGAAGTTAGTACGTATAAGTTCGTTACCGACATTAAAACAATGCCTTTTTAAAGTTTTTCGTAAAAAAACTTTACCAACTCAAGCTGAAAACACTAATAACGTACAAGTGCCTTTTTAATGTTCGCTCGTGCATCTTAAATGAGGGGGAAATTAAAACTTACCTCAAACCAGGATTATTAGCGATTTTTAAATCTCCACGTGAAAAGTGAAAACAAAATAAACCGAGGCAATCGTATAATTGTTTTTTTTTAGTTTAGACTTTTTTCCCTTGAAAACTAGACAAGAAGCATCTGAAACGAGTTCATAAGGGCTAATTTAAAGAATTTTAATTCGGCGGCCATTTTTGAATAAGGTCTATAAGTTAAAATTAAATATATTTCAATGATTAGTTTAGAATTACTATATATACTTACTTGAACTTAACGTTTTAAAGTCCGAACCTTGCGAAAAACTGGTCTTGTGTGATAGTGATATAAGTTGGATATAAGTTATAACACCTATATGTAAGGCTTACAACACTTGGGCAACTGGTATATGTCAACTCACGACCTCACGCTGTTCTTTCAGTAACTAAATATCAAGTGTTTGAAGATCATTCAAGCGCGGTTTCCATCGCCATTATGATTTAATCCCTTGTGCTGTGATTTTTTATCTCCATTTTTTTTTCCTGCCGAAAAGCATTCGCGGGGAAAACGTGGGTGCGCTGAAATTGAGCTTAAAAAAAGTAAAGCGACTTGAGATGATCTTGGGGCAAATTTAGATTGTGTGGGGCCCCAAACATCTGAAAGTTAGCAGGTTGCACCCCCCGTCTCTGGGGCTGCGGTGCTTGGGAGCAGTTATCGCTTATCAGTTACTAATATATGATTTCGCTCTCCGCAAAATAAATGTTTGAAAGTTACTTTGCGTCTTGCCGTCTTCAACTGTTAGTATTATATTGTTAATGTTAGTTTTTGTAAATAGTAATTGATCTATATAATAATTCTGTAAAATATTTCAGGATTTTTAATTTTTTTAATGTTTTTTTTGTTTTTTGTGGTCTGTTTTTTTCTGCGTTTCAAATTTGAGCGGGGCCTTTATCTTGGTTAGCCATTGAAAGGGACAAGGGGTCTTGTCACGAGTTCACAGATACTTTGTTTGGCATTTCACGACTTTTTCAACAGTTCAATCACGATTCACGGGACAATATTGCTCTAAATCACGATTCACAAAGCTAAAAAATACCCTTGTCCCCCCCCCCCAACCCCCCCTCATGCATGCATGACAGGGTTAAAAAATGATGTCATTAAAAACATGTGTTATAAAAACGTTTAAAATTTTGCACAAATAATGTGGGTAATGCCATTTCAGAGACCCAAAGATTTTTAACTCTGAAACTTTAACACTGGTTTTCTCTTGTCAGTTAATTATACTTTATAATTACATACATATCTATCATAAATTACATTAATTAACATGAATTAACTAGTTTCTCGATGAAGTCTTTTTCAAGTGATGATAATTTGGTAACACTTTAGTTAAGAACTCCAATTGCAACGTCTGAGGAAGTGGTCTTTCCGACTGCACCCTTCGTTGGCAATCTTCACCAAAAATAACGGTATTATCAGGCAACGTTTCATTGGTTGTCAGTTCACAACAAGCACCAATAACGCAGCCATTTCCGAGCACAACCTGTCTTCCTAGTTTTGATTTACTCTCTAGGGTATTATTATGGCCAATTTTAATCGCCTCGCAGTGGCTGCCAACCTCGAACACATTATTATTTCCAATCTCCATCACGGTGGCATCAGGTTCGTCGTTTTCACCTTGGTTGATAATACAAGTCTGTTCTTCGATCAAGTTGTGGTCTCCGATTTTGATCGGTCCTTGCAAAGCCAAAATACGCGCTTTTGGGTGAATGACGGTCTTCGAACCGATGATTACTTCTCCTCGAATTTCCGCTTCTTGGCAAACGATTGAACCAACGCCAATCTTTGGTTTAATTTTCGAAATTGGCGATTGTCCACTCCCAACTGAATGCCTCTGAGAGAACGCCATCTTGAATTCTTTCCCACAAATCACCGCCAGCTCAAGACACGCTTGGTTGAATACTTACGGGGGGGACGTGCTTCTAAATTGAGCTTTTAAAACTTTATCATTTGGGCATTTATAAGAATAAAAGTGAAATTATTTACTAATGCTATGAATCAGGTATCTTTAATTTAATTTAGCTGAAATTATTTTTTTGTATAACCATAAAACAGACTTGTGATTTATAATAAGCTGTGTGTAGTACTCCCCCCTGAATAGAAGCAATTATTCCAGTTTGTCCCAAATTGAGACAACCCAGACAACTAACGGACAAACGTCCCGTAGAAATCAACATCCCAAACATTGGCTTAGTTTGTGGTTTATGTTTTCGAATTGTAACTGTTTTCTTTGGAGATAAACTAGTTTAGTTACAAACTTGTAAAAGGAAGCGGAATTATGCGTTTCTACCGATTATCTTTGCAAATCTCTAAGGTCTGCAGCGGATGACAAGGGAATTACTGGGAAGAATAATTGTTTGTCGAATTAAGGATTACGCTTTGAGTTATGCCATTGCCGAAGAAGATACCAAAGGATCTTGCTTCCAAAAGTTCGTGTGCTGGGAGAATTTACGCGAACCGCTATAGAGTTGTCAAACGACTTGGAAGTGGCAGTTTTGGAACGGTGTTTCTTGTGGAAGACCTCAGAGCAAATGGAGAACGGTAATTGTTTAAAATTAGAGTGTAAAGCTCGTTGTTTGTTCTTCATTATGACTTACTATTCAAGTGATATTCATGCTGTAAAACATTAATATATTTCGAGATATATTTATTGCTGCTTTGCATGAAGTTCTAAAGTTCACTGGTGGGACAATTACGAACGGTCAGCGCCTCATGAATATTTGTGAGATATAATATTTTGGCCCTTGAGATTTGAGAATAGATTCATAGAATTTCTTTCGTCTGTTGTTTCTAGGAAAGTGTTGAAGGAAATATCCGTTGGAGAATTGAAAGAAGATGAAACTTTTGACGCCAAGCGTGAGGCAGACCTCTTGGCTAAGGTATTGAGTCAGAATTCAGTCAGTTACATGTAAACAGATTTTTAAGATTTTTTTTCTTGCATGAATTTGTGAAAACTATGGGAAAACTAGGTGCAACTCTAGTTTAGGGAACACCAGTTGTTAATGTGTTACACCTCTAAAGCCTGGCAGCCTGCTGTCCATAAGATCATTCTGATCACCTAAATCCATCCGATCAGATTGGGCAATTTGAGATATCTGTAGCCTGATTGGAGAAATTTGGGCAAATTCAGAATGATCGAGATGATCAGGATGATCTTATGGAAAACAGCCTTAAGGATGACAGTGGGTTCTTTGATGCATAAAATCCTCCCCATGCTTCCTTTTTGTTGCCATGGAAACCCAGTGTTAGCCAATCAGAATGCACTTTTTCAAATCATATAATATGCACCATATTTCAAATTTTCATCATGACTTCTCACTGTTCTTTTTAGCTTGATCATCCTAATATTGTCAAATTTCTTGACAGTTTTTTGGAATGTGAGTCATTTTGTATTGTAACAGAATTTTGTGAGGTAATTTATTGCTTGGACTACATGAATAATGTGTGCTGCACAGACACTACAAATAACTTGGGTAATATTTGTTGGAGAGAAATTGGTGTTACTCAGGGACTGCTGACAAAACTGTTTGGTCTGATATCTCTGCAGTTTGGGATACATTGGTGGTGGTGGTGGTGATAGTGGTAATGGTAGTGGTGGTGGTGGAAATGTTGGTGGTGGTATTAAGTGGTAGTGCCTGGTGGTAGTGGTGGTGGCATTGGACCAACAACCAAGCATATTTCAGAGGTATAAGCAATATTTTGGTATAGAAATGGACACCTTTAAGTGACTCAGGAGGCTGTTAAGGGCATTTTACACAATCCAGTATCTTTTATAATTAAATATTTCATTGTATCCAAAATGTTAGGGAGGAGATTTAACAGATAAAATCAAGGCGTGGAAAAAATCTGGAAAAATATTTGACGAGTCACTTATTGTGATCTGGTTCATTCAACTCTTACTGGCTATTCAGTTTGTTCACAAAAAGTGAGTCAAAGTGATATTGTAGCTCAGTAGCTGTATTATTTACTAAAAATTTGGCCCTCTTGAATGTTTTCTTGATAAATTTTGCCAGACAGTACAGCTAGCATCAGAGATTTTTTTATTATTATTGGCATCATTCCAAGCAAATTTGTCTCAATTTCTTTTTTATAAATAGGAGAATTCTTCACCGAGATTTGAAAACAAGGTACTGTTGTAATTTTTATTTTTTTCATATTTTTAGTTTGAGTTTATTTAAGGTTAATTGTTTGTTGCTAATAATTTTTTTTTGATATAGAAATATATTTCTGAAAAATAACATGATAAAGATTGGTGATTTTGGAATTTCAAGAATACTAATGGGAACGTCGGATATGGCGAGTACTTTTACTGGGACACCTTATTATATGAGTCCAGAAATTTTGAAACATGAAGGATATAATTCAAAATCAGATATATGGTGAGCACACCCAGGTTGACAAATTATCTTCCAAAGATCTAATTGACAATCTGATCCTACAATTAGATCTTGCAAGATTATGCCAAGATCTTACAGGATCTTGCTAAGAATTGATTGCATATGAATAGATCTTACCGGATCTTGTCAAAATCTTACATGATTTTGCCAAGATCTTCAACGTGGGCATACATACAGTAATTGTATATCTAGAAATCAGAAACAATGTACTCTATTAAACATACAATTCTTACTACTTTTAGGGCTTTGGGTGTTATACTATATGAACTGTGCACCCTAATCCGAGCATTTGAGGGACAGGTATGTGATTTCTATTCTACTTGGAGATGCACGAGTTGATTACTAAAAGTTTAGCCCTCCTCCATTATAAACGGTGACCCTTCCCAAATTGAAACATCAACTAATATACATTACACCAGATGATCCTATATTAGTAATTTTATTTATACAGTACTGTACTGTTAGTAATAAGCAGAACAAATCTGATTTTCTACTTGCGCACTATTCTGCTGTGTTTTCTTTTTGCAGAATCTTATGGGTGTCATGTACAAAATTGTGGAAGGAAAGGCTCCATCACTACCTGAGAAATATCACCCTGAGCTTCGAGCTTTATTTATTTGGTACTTTTTGTAATTTTTTAGAATTATCCTGTACTGTAAACTGTTAGTGATATAATATTGCTTTTAATTATCAACATGCATTTTAAAATAATGCAAAATTCCTTTCAATGCTACTTTTTTGAACTAATTGTTACATGTACCTTAAGCAGTTGGGAAAGAAAGCCTATAAGAAAGTATATAATCCCAAGGCTTATTTTTTTAGGATTTAATTTGTTTTTTTACTTTTTAGTATGCTGAGCAAAGACCCTACAAAAAGACCATCTGCATCAGAACTATTAACTAATTCTTACATTTCAACAAACTTGAAGGTTTGTTATAGTCCATCTGGTACTGGTTTATTAGTAATAATGGTACTTGAGTGAAAGGATTGAGACTAAACTGATAACGGTATCAATAAATGAATGATTTAATCCCATTTTTCATTCTAGGAGATGAAAAGTAAAATGCAACAGTATGGCACAACTAAATCAGAACAGACTAGAAATACTAAAGTGAGCTGGTAAGATCCAGTTTAGGATCCAGTATCCACATCAAAATGTTAATTATGCCACATTTGCAAAATATGCAAGTTGGATATTATAAATAAAATAATTATAATTAGAGTTTTTTCTAATGGAATTCCCTTAAGTGAGCCATTTTCTGGATTCAGCAACAGTTCTTACAGAACACCTTTGCAGAGACCAATGACACCTGCGTAAGTACAGTAAAATATTATATTTAAACTTTAATTTGATTAACACTGGATCAATCTTTTATATGCTGTATTTCCTTTTCTAATGGCTTGACTTTTAAATAAAATTTATCAATTTAGAGAAAAGATGAAGTTGAGGAAAAAGGAAAGAGCTGATGCTGAAGCAGAAAAATTAAAGTGTGCTTCTTACATGTTTTTATGTTTTTGTGGTAGTGTTCCTTTTTTCCCATCTTTCTTTCTCTTCAACTTTCTTCCTTCCCTTCTCCCGGGACCCCAATTTCCTCCATCTCTCCTTCCCTCCTCAGTCCTTCCTTTTCTCCTTCCACTCTCTCATCCCACCTTCCTTTTCTCTTAAATACTCATCTGTCTACTTTTTCTGCTTGCAGACAATACACAGCAACTCAGTTTGCAGAAAGTCAACAGCAATACTCAAATGTTAAAAGAAAACAGGTGAAAAAAAGTTCTCATAAATGTGTAATATTGGATTTCAAGGAAGAACACCATTACTCTTAAAACATGGCTATCCTACAGTAGATACTGACAATTTCCTGTTTTGCATTGCTTGATTTCTTAAATTCTGTTTATTGATTTTGTTGTTTTTTAGTCACGCATATCTGTTGGTTTGCCTTGGGTTGATGAACATCCCGATGTTTTTAGCAATACTGTCATTCCTGAAGATCCAATGGAGAGTGAGAGTCCACCATTGTCACCTGTGAATGTATACCGAAGAGAAATAGACCAGGTGCTGAGTAGTGGAGACAGTGGTCATGTTGCTAGTGACCAAGAAGATGATGAGAAAGAAAGTAGTCTTAAAACAGAAGGTAATTGTAAAGAAGGCATTTTTAATTAAAACCTTCACCTTTTTGTGGTAATGCTTTTAATCCATTCACTTGTTATTTACAGGTCAGCCAAACCATGGCCAGCATTCTTTCTCTTTACTGAATAAAATAGTTTTTTTAAATTTTCAATTACAGTAATATAATTTTTTCATGTCTACATGTATAATGAATAAACATTTTATACGTAAAATATTCACCGTCTTACCTTTAGAACTTGAAGATTTTACTTTGACGAATGTTTCTACAATTCCTGAGGACAGTTTTGAAGCAGAAACATACTACTCACAGTTTGAAAATGAATTTGAAGATGAAGATGAAGAGAATTGCCAGGAAGATAGTGGGGATTCAGAGTACTCAGACGAGGATAATGATAATGAGTATGATGCCTTAGTTGATGAATTGCAAGGAGCACTGGAACTTGGGACACAGGAAACTATTTTGGAAGATGAGTTGGTAGGAGAAAGATTTTCACAATCTATGCGACAACAAAGAATTGATGGCTTAAAACAGTATCCTTTTTGTATTATATTATGAAGAAACAATAGCAGCTGGGTCCACCCCTGTAGTCCATTAGAGCTTATTTACAGGGGAATTAATTATTTGTTTTCAGAAAAAGGGGGTGAATTTTGATGAGCCTTGATAAGATTTCATTAGGTCTAAAACATTTAAAAAAAATTTCCATACACAAGATTAAGAGTGATTTGTCATATTAAATACTAGAATATATTAAGTTTTGTACATGTAAAAAAATCCTCAAAATATTCCTTCATTCATTCATCAGAGAGTGTATCAAAGTACTTGGTGAGAAACCTTTTAAGAAAGTTTATCGATATTTAAAAGAGGCACGTTTTGGTGAAAAAAGACCATTGAATGAAAAATCTATTACAGAGGGACTTCGTAGAATTGTGGATCACCCAACTGACTGTTTTCTTGTCGATCAACTTTTGTTCTTGGAGAAACAAGCAGAGATTAGTGCAAGTGTTCAGTAATTTGTTTTTCCTGGAATCATGGTTTTTGGACAACTCTACACCCTGACTACCAACATACTCCTTAGTATTCCCCAGCCCTCGAAAACGAGGTCGGCATTCGGCAATGCCGACCTAGATGCCGACCTGTCAATCTCCGAGGTCGGCAAATTTTTGCCGACCTCAATCCAGTTCTTCTCAGCTGATGAATTACCTTTTTCCGCCGCGGATAGCAGCTTAAGAAGCCTTTGTTTTCGTTCGCATAACCCTCGCATTTAATTGATCGAGTTAAATTTGTCGATGTCAGAATTATTTAAAAAGTGCGATATATAAGGAGAAGCCAGTTAGCTGCATCAGTTGTCAGCGTTCTAATTTTATCTTTGGTCGTAAACAACTCCATATATGGGAGTTGGTTATGCAAATGTAGAAAGTGGCCACCAAATGCCGAGAGGTGCCGACCTAGGTCAGATTTAGGTCGGCATTTTTTTGTGCCGACCACATTATTTCCAGTGTTTTAGGCCATAATTCCACTCCAGACAAAAATTTAAAACAAAAAAGTTTCAGAATAAAATTTTTATTGTAAGTGCTTTAGACATTTTTAAAGAAATTCAAATGAAATATGGTACTCAACAATTTTAATGTTTGTTAAGGAAACATGGCAAATTGTACACAAATATCTCATCATGTAGTTGTACCATAACAATCTGATTTTGCACGAAGAAAATGTCATGCAAATTGCCTCCCATTAAATAATTGGGGGTTCTGTGAAATCAACATGTACAGAAAAGACAGACTGAACAGTGAGCATATAATATTTTTATTATACTCTAAAACTTAATTTTTATGTAAAATCTGATATCTTAATTACCGGTACAAGCTGACTTAAAAACTAAACTAATACCTTCTAAACTGTCAAAATCCATGAACCATTGATAATATATTATGTTAATTAATAAGGCACTTTTTACATGACTGTGTCAAGTACTAATTACAATAAAAACATCTTTTGAATAAAATCTCATCTTTAAGTCATGCTTTCTTAGTCTGGAATCTGTTCATATTGCACATTGTTTCCCTCTTGAGGACTTTTCAAAAGGTTGATAACAAATAACACTAGTATACCACATACACAGCACAAAACGACTAATCCGTTAATAATCAGAATCAGCCAGATGAGAGACTTATCCAAGTTTGAGGAATTACGAAGGAACGCAAGACCAACAAATGAAAGCAACAAGACAACTGATATTACAATATCAGCCATGTTTTCAAACTCAAACTTGTCAGAATACTTCTCATAAGGCCTTGCTATCAAGGTCAGAATAATGAATGTGATAAGAACACATGTTATGCCCAAGATCTGGTAACAAGAAGTACTTGGTACAAGAGAGAGAAATGCAGCCAACAGAAGACGCCTGCCAAGGAAAACGAGTGGGAAGTACCTACGATACTTTGACTGGTACTCTTCATACAACGGCTTGAGCCAGGCATCTGTATCCTCCGATACTGGTTCACCATCTTTATCTAGGTTTTTGAGTAACAATGGACAAAACACACATACAGGAACACCAATAACAAAGCCTACAAGAGAAGTATAACCCAACCCCTTCAACCATTCATAAGAAGTACCACTACAATTTAACCAAGGTGTGGTTTTCAAGTAAGATAAATGATCTTGGTGAAGACATGGTAATATAGCACTGAATGTCTTGGCTGTTATGGGAAAGTATGCAAACAAAAGAAGCAGGATTGTGAGTCGTTTGCACGTTGAACTTTTAATGTCACAGCCAATTGCCTTACATATGATGAACATCAACCATATGCAAACGATTCCTCCAAATGGCAAAAGAAGAATGATGGCGTAGTTAATTTCTGGCTGTGAAACACCTGAGAAACTGCATGTCAGTTGAGCAAGCTCAAAATTGAACACATTTGTTATTTTGTACTTTAAGAGAACAATGGTCTTTGGCCAGATTTTTGCCTCAGACAGCATAGCATCAAGTGACTGGAAGAAGAAAACAGCTATGCAAAGGAAAGTTTGTAGATTTTCTCTCCCACCAGAAAGACCTAAGATCCATACAGCAAAAATAATAATAAAAAACCAGCCTGGAATGATGGATTTAAAGTGAAGAACTGTTAGTGTTACAACAAAAACAAACATGACAAGCAGAGAGAGTCGCTTATGAGATCTAAAACAACTCAACAAGAGCACAGAAACCAAAAGACATACAACAAAACACACTGTTGTGACTACAGGAAAATTCTTGTGAAACTCAGGACACCTGACGCACACATCCCCTCTTTTGTAATAACGATCGATGCACTTTGAGCAAAAACGTCCTGTGCTGCCCTGTCGACAAACACATGAAGAATTGCAAGATGTTTTTGGTTTTCCATCAACCATTTTTACATGGCACATACAGTCCCCTGAAGGACTACAGACTTCTTTCTCAAATGTTACTTTTTTGTCACACTTCACCAAACGCTGAACATCATCAAAGCTATCACAACATGGCCAGTAGCCTTTCTTTATGGCCATACTTATTTCCATTGTATCATTCCCCTGCTCTGCCCCCCTCTCAATATTACTTGTTAAAGATGTTGCTTGCTTTTCACATGAACCACCATCCATGCATGGTAAACAGTGGTTGCCGTAGCCATAAAAGCCTTCATTGCAATTACACAGTGAGTAATCATAGTAGGATGGATCCATCTCGACAACGCCACCAGTGTTTGTAAGATCGATTGATGGACATGAAAATGTACTCTTTTGGAATGTCAATGCGTAATTTGGCTTCATGTAGGGTAGAAAAGCAGCCTTACTTCTTAGTTGTGGGTTATTTTGGATATTGAGGTAGGTTAGTGCTTTTAAAGGAGACAATAATATCATTAGTTCACCAGTAAAATTGTTTGAAGCTAGGTTTACATGAAACAAATAAAGTAAACTGAAACCATTGGTAAGTGAAATGCCTCCAGTCAAATTGTTAACACTCATGTCCAAATACATCAATGCCGTCATGTTCCATATTTGATCCTGGATTTTACCAGTCAGGGCACACTTGCTTGCCATTAAAATACGTAATGAATCCTTGCATGGCTGGATGGCTGTAATCAACCGTTTTATATCATTGACCAAGTATTTATTTCCTGTCAAATACAAGATCTCCAAATTAGGACTAAATGTCATGTTTTCCTGGAAACCATTAAAGCTATTAGACGACAAGTCAAGGACTTTGAGACTCTTAAGACTTCCAAGTGATCTTGGTAGTAATCCATTCAAATTATTCACACCCAGAGAAAGATGCTGCAAACTATCGAGACCCAGAAGACACTGGTCAGATAATCCACCTTCAAGATTATTTCCATATAAATTTAACTCAATCAATTTAGGGTAGTTTTTTCCAAAATTTTGTGGTATAGTTCCCTTCAAACCGCAGTTTATCATATGCAAATACTTTAAATCTGTCATATTGGAAAAATACGACAAGCTTCCAGACCCCAGCTTCACATATTCCAAATCCAAAAACCAAAGTTTTGTTAGTTCCCTGATGCTAAATGGAAGTTCCCCCCTGATATGATTCTCACCAATGCTAAGCACTTGTAGCTTGTTCAATTTCCCCAAATCCCATGGAAGATATTTCCCTTTTAAATGCTTGGCAACCATGCAACATATCTGCAATTTTTCAAGGTTTTGTAACTTCAGGATGACATCCCATGGAATTGTGCCATACACTCCGGCATATGACAGACAAAGTCGACGCAACCTAGTCATATTACTGGCAATAATATCTGATAGGCATCCTGTTATCTCTTTATTGCGTGACATACATATCCCTTGAAGATTACGGAATCTCCAAAGTTTTCTTGGAGTCCCAACAACACCATTGCCTGTCATATGAATTGACTTGACATAAGTATTATTTGGATAACACTGTATACCAAACCATTGACAATGATGAGTATTGTTATCGTCCCAACCTTTCTTTTTTCCCCAATGTTTTGGGCCACCAGTTTCATGATAGAACTCAATCAAGAAGCCACGTTCATCTTCTGGAGTAAACATTTGGTCTTTTGACAGCTTGTTGTCCAACGTGAGGTTTTGTAAACAGCCAGTATCCATGTCCCCTGCCTTTTGAAGATAAGCCCAATGGGATATGTCTGAAAAAGCACCTGTGAATAATATAGGGATTGAATAATCACCACTGAGATTTTATAGAGGTCAGGGGGAAGCCATCCCTCCTATTTGCAAGCGCATTGCGCCTGCAGGAAAAAAGCATCCACCAATGGGAAAGGGTGTTCCTCCTTTCAAAGCTGCGAGCAGAGCCTTCAGCCTTCTTTTCCTCAGCAAGGGTAAACAGAGGAAAAGAAAGCTCTGTTTACATAATTACATCAACCTAACATCTTGTACATTCAATTGTTCAAACTCTTTATTTTGAGACATATTGAGTACACGCATCGAATCCATCGATATAGTAAAAAAGACTGTGGATTTAGGTTGACTGTTTCTGGACATCTGTTTATGTTGTGCATGAGTCAATTCTAAACATGACCATCCCCCCCTGGAAAGGACCAAGGGAATTTTATTTATTTTAAACTATGGATCGTTTTCACTCAAGTGATCGGTGACCCCATTGGGGTGGTAAAACAATACGAAATATTTGAATAAGAATAGAGTTAAATTCCCATAGGATAAAGATGGTACACCAATATGGCTGCAGCCAGCCATTTCATTGTTTTGGTACACCAATATGGCTGCCGTGACGTCATATGAAAACAATCATAGTGCTAATAGACGAATTTCAGGGTATTGCGCGCGCATCATTTTGCAAAGGAATTGGTGGGCTCTTGGTGGGCTCCCCACAAAGTAACAACAGTAGAATAACTGTTAAATATCCAGAAACTGTATCTATACTTTGTTGATTTTAAACAATATGTTTCTTTTGAGTGGAGCTTGCTAGTTTTTTTGAAAAATGATGCGCGCGCAACACCCTGAAACTCGCCTATTGACGGTACTGGTACCGACGGTACTTTACTAGTTTGCGACCTCAAATCAGCTCAAATAACAACTACCGGTAAACATTGTTTATCATGTTAATGCAAGATATTACAATCATTATATAATATGTGGATTAAGTACAGTAAGTGAGAAGTTCACTCCTACCAAAGTTGCTCTTTTTAAAACCATATCTTACAATAATTCTGCAAGAAATAATACTTACTGCATGCAAAGG
Organism: Paragorgia papillata; assembly: GCA_035771165.1. Lineage (NCBI taxonomy): Eukaryota > Metazoa > Cnidaria > Anthozoa > Scleralcyonacea > Coralliidae > Paragorgia > Paragorgia papillata. The sequence goes on along the minus strand of JAWNZC010000025.1, from coordinate 3,800,465 downwards.
ATTGTGGTTAAATGTACAAGTCACCATATTTTTCGGTGCGGTTAGGCCGGTTAATTCCCTACCCCTGGACAGTGAAAAGATGACAAATTCCCCACCCCGGGAGCACACAAATGAAACCAATTTAATTAAATTCTTTAATTTCGTACAATAAACATGTATATAAAAGTAAACATCGATATTTGTAATTACATTATAAACAGAATGTAAACAAAATGGCAACAAATATTTTGTCAATTGAGCCAAATCCTAGTTGGATATATAATTATTTATACACAGGTATTAAATAACTACTTTTTGTTGTTGTCGTTTCTTGTTATTTTGGCTTCGATCCTGAAAGAGTTGCAAACCAAAAGGACACATTCTCCTAGCCTGGTACCCTGGCCCAATCAAAGAATATGGGCCAGGTAACCACTAAAGACTTCTGCTTTCCTATTGGTTGAAATTTCGCGCGTTGTTAGTGGCTATGAGTGAAATTGCAATCGTCATAAGTGGATTTAGACCTGATGACGCGGGAATGAGATTAGTGGTTACCTGGCCCATATTTCTTTTGAAATTGGGCCAGGGTACCAGGCTAACATTCTCCTAGCCTGGTTCCCTGGCCCAATTTCAAAAGAAATAAGGGCCAGGTAACCACTAATCTCATGCTCACGCCATCAGGGCTAAATCCACTTATGACGATTGCAGTTTTACTCATAGCCACTAAAAACGCGCGAAATTTCAACCAATAGGAAAGCAGAAGTCTTTAGTGGTTACCTGGCCCATATTCTTTGATTGGGCCAGGGTACCAGGCTAACATTCTCCCTGCTTAGAAAATGCCCGACCCCTCTCCCGGGTGGATGGTCATGTTTGGAATTGACCCGTGCGTAACTAGTAATTTGTTTACCAAGAAAATCACGTTTGCTAGCGCCAAATTAAATGTCACGCGTTTCTAATTTTATAAGTGAAACATCAAATCTTGCTGGGCTTGAACCAAGGAAGATTTAATGTTGAGTACAGGTATTCCGTATTCTTGGTTTGCACTTGACGTCATGGCGGCCATGTTGGAGGAACTTTAACAAAAGAATCTCATTAGCAGCTATTGTATTTGGAGTATGTTTTCCTTCAACATGGCCGCCGTTTCTTTGTGTTCCAAATCTCAAGAGATTGATTGCAAACCATCAATTCGTACGGATATATCCCGAAACAACTCTTCCTGTCCGAGGGCTTCCCCAAAAGTGAATAAAATCGTCTGACGTTAGCCAGAATAAAATACCATAGACCGGTTCGGACACGAAAGTGTCCGTCCATATCATCTTGCAAACTTCATGCCAAATATAGAAACATACGAAATAGTGAAAGTGAAAACGAAAACTGTTGGTTCCGTATCCTGCGGAAGATTTTCCTTAAGTATCCGCGTTGAAAATAGTATTCGATACGATTCACCAGTTTTGAATAATTAAAGATCTGGTTGTCAAATCTAAAGTGTATTTAGACTTTATTATAAAGCTGTTCATGACATTTATACAGTAGAACCTCGTTATCTCGAAAACCTCGCTATCTCGAACAAGAGTTGATTTCCCTTCAACATATTTCTTCACTGTTTTACTGTATCTCGAACTATTCTTTACCTCCTTTGAGGGTTCGAGATAGCGGTGTACTGTTCCGCTGCAGTAGTTCTGGACTCTGGTGAGAATTCTGGCCTGACTCGAAGCCAGCTGTTTACATGCCAAGACCTCGGCAAAGACAAAAAACAAGCTCTTGTTTAAAACTCACCTAGGGCCATGAATTTGATGGGATAAGTAAATAAGTATACCAAAAGCAAAACAGACGATCTTCTTATGTAGAACTCCATGTCTGTCTTCGACTGAAAACCACCCCGTTTATGCGCAAGTGATCACATTTGCATTAATATATACTAGGTTTTGGGAAATGGTTCTGGGAAAATCCCATTACAGTACACATGTAGTAAAAATAGAAATATCTCCAACTTCCGCTCCTGTCATTCACACTCTTTCCCTTCCCATCCCTGATCCCTTGCCTTTCTTTCTTTCCCTTCTTTTTCGTTCCTTTCCTTTCATTTCCTTTCCTGGTTATAAATCCATGTCCTACAGCGGATTCAGGTTGACCGTTTAACGGCAACATTTGTCGCGTTCGTTGCAACAGTTATTAAAATTAAGCTAAGACGTTTCCATGCAAAATGTCAGACGTTGCTGGGCGGGACCTACAACGTTCTGTCAAAAAATATCAGCGTTCCGTGTGAATTTACTAAGAACTTGTAAGCCCCGCCCATTCCGCCCAGCAACATCTGACATTTTGCCTGGAAACGTCGGTCGTATAATTAGGTTATACGTCCATGTCCTATTTACACGAATTGCCATCCTTAGGTTAGGTTGTGTGTTGGGGTAAGGCTTTCATGAAGTACTTGGGTTATGTAGGACATGGAATTATTACCTATAATTATACGACCGACGTTTCCAGGCCAAATGTCAGATGTTGCTGGGCGGAATGGGCGGGGCTTACAAGTTCTTAGTAAATTCACACGGAACGCTGATATTTTTTGACAGAACGTTGTAGGTCCCGCCCAGCAACGTCTGACATTTTGCATGGAAACGTCTTAGCTTAATTTTAATAACTGTTGCAACGAACGCGACAAATGTTGCCGTTAAACGGTCAACCTGAATCCGCTGTATATATATTCACGAATTTATTGGTTAGGATTATTAGGGACCTGGGTTATTTAGGACATGGAATTATTACCCCTTTCCTCCTCTTGCTTTCCCTTGTCTTCCTCTACTTCCCTTGTCTTCCTTGTAACTTCCCTCATTTTCCTTGCTTTCCCTCAACTTCCTTCAACTTCCTTTAACTTCCCTCGCTTTCCCTCAACTTCCCTTTTCCTTCCCTTTCAACATGGCTGCCAAAAAACCTGCAATCGCACCAACCTTTGATTTTATTGTCGTTGGTGGTGGTATTGCAGCAGTTTCGTGCACTGAATATCTCTCTTATTTAAACAACGAAGCAAAAATATGTCTTATATCTAGCACGAACTTGATCAAAAGTGTCAGTAATGTTAAAAAGCTCGCACAAACCATTGAACAGTTTGATGTTATTGAAAGACCAATCGATACAATGGCAACGAAATGCTCGAATGTGACGGTTCTGAAGACAGCTGTGGTTGGCTTTGATCCACAGGGTAATTTTTATGAAAAACAGAATCTTGTGTTCTGTTGGTTGTGTCAATTCATAAGAATATTTGAACTTTAAATAATGACATAATTAGTATAGTCAAGCAATGCTAAATATGTTGTAATTATATTAAATTAAATAATATTTCAGAAATAGAAAATGGCAGGCTGTGTTTATATAGCCTGGTGCAAACGCAAGAGTGAGTTGGGAGAATTCAAAAGTTGATGTGAACCCAAGCCATAAGTGAGGACTGAGGGTTACAATACTTTCAAATTCTCCCAAACTTACTTGAGTTCATGTTATTTTTTGAAATAAAACTAAGGAATGTGCTGTGACATCACAACTGTGTTTGCATAGCCTGATATAAACACAGTAACTGACCAATCACAGCGTGTGTAAGACACAACCTATTTTATAAAAATATAAATAGATCTAAGTATTTGAAATTATTTCCCTTGAGAGTAAGACTTCTGACATTGTTTTTTGGTGAACTTTCAGCTCACAAGGTGATTACAAGTGATTTAAATGAGTACCAGTATAGAAAACTTTGTATATGTTCAGGAGCAAGGCCTAAATTGATTGCCAAGGAAAATGAACATGTACTAGGTCTTCGTGACATGCAGAGTGTTGAATACTTTCAAAACAGATTATCTACAGCCAGACGAGTTATTATTGTTGGTAACGGTGGTATTGCATTGGAACTTGTGTAAGTCTGAGAGTAAAACAATTAATAAAGAGGCCAATTTTGGCTGGTTCAGGCAGGAATGGTTTTTTTATTTAGAAATTTTATCATTATTTTTAAATTTTTCTTTAGATATGAGTTATGTGGATGTGAAGTCATTTGGGTGATTAAGGATGACAGTATTGGTAATGCATACTTAGATAAGGGAGCAGCACAGTTTTTCCTTCATAATCTTAAGATGGAGTCAGATATTGATGAAAGAATATCCTATCAGGACACTAAAAACACCAAAGTTTCTCATCAACAAAACTACAATGCAGGTTAATTTATTTAACTTTTAATCCAGGATTAAGATTTGTGCTAATTAAATTTTGAACTGATACTTCTAGCTTCATATAATTTACTTCTTGATATATTTTAACTTCAAACAGGAAAAAATGAATATGCAGGTGCACTTGGCGATGATTGGAAATCAGGTTTGAAAATGGAGAAAAGTAGCGAGGAACATAATGTCCATTTAGAGTATGATTGCAATGTGAAAGCCATCTTTACACAACAGGAATATATTCAGAACTTATCCAAAGATTCATTAAGCAGCCACAAGAAAAATACAGAGTGGAATATCTATGTAGAACTTACAAATGATAAAAGTTATGGTTGTGATTTTGTTGTTTCAGCAACTGGGGTTGTACCAAATACTGAACCTTTTTTGAAACACGCCTCATTTAACATTGCCAGTGATGGAGGCTTGAAAGTCAATGATCATATGCGAACAAACATTACCGATGTTTACGCTGCTGGGGATGTTTGCAATGCATCATGGGAGCACTCTGAGCACTGGATGCAGATGCATCTGTGGACACAGGCAAACCAAATGGGTGCTTATGCTGCTAAATGTATGATAGCGGATTCCACTGGTGATGAAATCTTTATGGATTTCTGCTTCGAGTTATTTGCTCATGTGACCCGGTTTTTTGGTTACAAAGTCATCTTGCTTGGAAAGTTTAATGGTCAGGATCTTGGAAAGGATTATCAGGTACTCTTTCGCTGTACGAAAGCTGAAGAGTATGTTAAGGTTATTGTTCATCAAGGGAAGGTCCATGGTGCACTCCTGATTGGGGACACAGATCTTGAAGAGACACTTGAGAATTTAATTCTAAATCAACTGGACATCAGTGCCTTCCGAGAGCATCTTTTAGATCCAAATATTGATATTGATGATTATTTTGATTAATATATATATATATAAGTCAAAATCGAAATACCTTCCTACTTCTTCGTAGTTGGTTGCGTATTACTGTATTTCTATAGCCGCTACTGAAGCTTGAGAAATTGTTTTGTTGAAAACTGTACATAAATAGTATAATTTAGTTTTAAATGGCATTTAATCATAATACAATAGATGTTTACCCCAAATCGATACAAACAGACAAGTATATATCAAGAATTGGTGACTGTTATCGCTAGACTTTCCTCGTGCTTTGGTAGCAGCTACAGAAATACAGAAATACACAACCAACTACAGAAGCAGAGGTGGGAAGTTATTTCCATTTTGACTGTAAATTATAAAATAAGATTATGTCTTGATAAAGCTATACTGTAGCTACATGTACTGGTATAATATGAGAAAAACTTCTTTGAGTTCAGCTGACTGCATGGCATTGGGCAGAGTAAAAGAAATAAAGGAGCCATTTTTGGTTGCTCTGTTAGTTAATACATGTACAATAATTTACAAATTTACCACCATTTGCAATCAACCATTAGGTGTGAGAGTTAAAACGTGTTTGTTTACGTTTCAAATGTGCAAGTTTAGCTGGAAAATTTTTACGTTTTAACAATAGCCTGATGAATCACATGCCATTTTTTGACAGGTTGATTGATTGGGGTATTGTTGAAACGTCAAAATTTCGAGTTAAACTTGCACGTTTGAAACGTAAACAAACGCGTTTTAACTCTCACACCTAATGGTTGATTGCAATTGGTAGCATTAATATTTTGACATTTCAGTGCTACTTGATGTCTTCTTCTTTAATAAGTCGACCATCAGTTGGGATCAGGTTTGGAATGCCATTGATTATTGGATAAGCAACTTTTAGTTTATCACATATCAACTCATTTCTTGTCTTGTCATACCTGAAATGGTAATTAAAACAACGCCACTGAAGAATACTACACATGTAGAAATCTTACAGTACACTATGTGAACAAGTTGTGTTTGTAACAGACTTGTAGACACACCAAGTCCCAAACAGACACACCTTGTGTCCTCATAAGCAACACCTCACAAGCAAACACACCTCACAAGCAAACACACCTTGCAAGCCAACACACCTCAAAGTAGACACACCTCACAAGCAAACACACCTCACAAGCAAACACACCTCACAAGCAAACACACCTCACAAGCAAACACACCTTGCAAGCCAACACACCTCACAAGCAGACACACCTTGCAAGCCAACACAGCTCACAAGCAGACACACCTCACAAGCAAACACACCTCACAAGCAGACACACCTCACAAGCAGACACACCTTGCAAGCCAACACACCTCACAAGCAGACACACCTCACAAGCAGACACACCTCACAAGCAAACACACCTTGCAAGCCAACACACCTCACAAGCAAACACACCTCACAAGCAAACACACCTCACAAGCAAACACACCTTGCAAGCCAACACACCTCACAAGCAGACACACCTTGCAAGCCAACACAGCTCACAAGCAAACACACCTTGCAAGCCAACACCTCACAAGCAGACACCTTGCAAGCCAACACACCTTACAAGCAGACACACCTTGCAAGCCAACACACCTCACAAGCAAACACACCTTGCAAGCCAACACACCTTGCAAGCCAACACACCTCACAAGCAAACACACCTCACAAGCAAACACACCTTGCAAGCCAACACACCTTGCAAGCCAACACACCTCACAAGCAAACACACCTCACAAGCAAACACACCTTGCAAGCAAACACACCTTGCAAGCAAACACACCTCACAAGCAGACACACCTTGCAAGCCAACACACCTCACAAGCAGACACACCTTGCAAGCCAACACACCTCACAAGCAAACACACCTTGCAAGCCAACACAGCTCACAAGCAAACACACCTTGCAAGCCAACACCTCACAAGCAGACACCTTGCAAGCCAACACACCTTACAAGCAGACACACCTTGCAAGCCAACACACCTCACAAGCAAACACACCTTGCAAGCCAACACACCTTGCAAGCCAACACACCTCACAAGCAAACACACCTTGCAAGCAAACACACCTTGCAAGCAAACACACCTCACAAGCAGACACACCTTGCAAGCCAACACACCTCACAAGCAGACACACCTTGCAAGCCAACACACCTCACAAGCAAACACACCTTGCAAGCCAACACAGCTCACAAGCAAACACACCTTGCAAGCCAACACCTCACAAGCAGACACCTTGCAAGCCAACACACCTTACAAGCAGACACACCTTGCAAGCCAACACACCTCACAAGCAAACACACCTTGCAAGCCAACACACCTTGCAAGCCAACACACCTCACAAGCAAACACACCTCACAAGCAAACACACCTTGCAAGCCAACACACCTTGCAAGCCAACACACCTCACAAGCAAACACACCTCACAAGCAAACACACCTTGCAAGCAAACACACCTTGCAAGCAAACACACCTCACAAGCAGACACACCTTGCAAGCCAACACACCTCACAAGCAGACACACCTTGCAAGCCAACACACCTCACAAGCAAACACACCTTGCAAGCCAACACACCTCACAAGCAGACACACCTTGCAAGCAAACACACCTCACAAGCAAACACACCTTGCAAGCCAACACACCTCACAAGCAGACACACCTTGCAAGCCAACACACCTCACAAGCAGACACACCTTGCAAGCCAACACACCTCACAAGCAGACACACCTCACAAGCAGACACACCTTGCAAGCCAACACACCTCACAAGCAGACACACCTCACAAGCAGACACACCTCACAAGCAAACACACCTTGCAAGCCAACACACCTCACAAGCAGACACACCTCACAAGCAAACACACCTTGCAAGCCAACACACCTCACAAGCAGACACACCTTGCAAGCCAACACACCTCAAAGTAGACACACCACAAGCAGACACCTCACTTTAAGTAGACACACCTCGCAAACCAACACACCTCGCAAACCAACACACCTCGCAAACCAACACACCTCGCAAACCAACACACCTCGCAAACCAACACACCTCGCAAGCAGTCTGGCTAAGACAGTCCACAAAGAAGTTATACTGCTGAAATGCAAATACATGTAAACCAAATGTAGAACTTTGTGAATTCGTGACGTCACAAACAGCCAGGGTGAATTTCAGAATTGTCTGCACCAAAGATTTTCAAACATTTATTATTTGTGCGCCAAAAAACTAGAAAGCTTGCGCCAAGAAACACTGCACCATAATTATCTGCTTGTCAACCTGCGCCAAAAACGTGCGCCAAATTTTTGGATGTAAATGCTCTGCGCCAAAGATCTTGGTCAAATACCCCCTCAAATTCCGTTTGGACAAACAGTACTTCAACTTGTTCAGTCAAATTCAGGATAAAGTTCACAAATTTGAACAAACCTCAAAAGTTCCTTAGAAAGTGGGCACACCAGTATGTCCAATAAACTCGTATCAAACTGCCCACCATTCTTATCATGTGTACTGCAATAGACTAAGCGTTGCAAGGAGTTTCTTATCACAACATTGCAGCGAATGCCCAAAACTGAAGCGGCCATATTGAAAAACGCTAAAAATATCGCGATGTGCTCGCGTCAAAAAACCGAATTCGAATTCTTCCACACCACGTGCGACAGCATATGGCATATACAAGTACAGTACTCTAGATTTTAAAATGGTCGAATCACCTCATATATCTTGTGGAAGAGATTTCTTCTCAGTTCCTGATTTAGGTCAAGCGTTGAGCTGTAGTTCATCAGATAAGTAAGCCGTCAAATCCTACTACAATTCTTCTGTGAGAGACTTTATAAATAATAGTAATTATTCTTTGATGATGAGTACTATTAAACATTAGATTATATTAACATTAGATTATTTAATATTGGGTATATAAAGTAATATTTTAATTGGTATCTTGCCTGGTTTCAAAACAAGTTTTTTTGATACTTGCGGAATGTCATTCTTCTAGCTGTTCATTATAAATTATGAAAATACAGCTGATCATTCCGCATGAAAAGCTTTTATATTGAAATAAAATGGCTGTAGCAGTTGTCATTTATCAAAAACACAAAATTGTTGTGTAGTAATGCTGTACAGTAGCTTGCAATTATAAATAGGAATTGGGCCCAGTAGTTGGAAAAATTTCTATGGTATATTTTAATAACACCCCCCCCCCCATTTGGCCTCCTGTTTCCTCTCCCCCCCTTCCTCTCCTCTCCTGCAACCCCCTTTCCCCTCTTCTCACCCCCTTCCCCCTCTCTTCTGCCCCACCCCCTCTCCTCTCCCCAACACCCCTCTCCTTTCCCCAACCCCCCTCCTCTTCCCACCCCCTCTTCTCCCCCCTCCTCTCCCCCCTCCTCTCCCCCCATTCTCCCCTGGACCCCATCTCCCTTTCCCCCCTGACCCTGATCTCCCCTTTACTCCCCCACCTCACTCCCCTCTCCTCTATCTCTTCCTTCCTTCGGCTTCCCTCTCCCTTTACAACATGTCCTCCTACCTAGAATTACCAATAATCAGTAAGTGTGAAACGGCCTTGAACTACCAATAATTGGTAATTGTAGGTAATTTTCTGTCCCACATGCGGGATGTTAAACTTGAACACATAAAGCTAAAAATCCTAGAGGGTGTTGTGGTCGGGGTATGGGAAGAGGCACATTTTTCCGGATGGTTGTGGTTAGGTTTAGGGTTTCCGGGGGGTGGTGGGTTGGGAATTAGTTTTTTAAAATTAACGATTATTGGTAATTCTAGGCATTTCACACTTACTGATTATTGGTAATTCTATAGGAGGATATGCTGCCCTTTATTCTCCCTCATCACTCTCCACTTCCCAAGTTTAAGAAAAAGAAAAAAAACAAAAAACTAAAAGTTGGTTATAAAAAGTGGTTAACCATTTTTATTAACTGTTTATTTTATTAGGTTTCACTTCATATGTTTGCCAATAGCTCACCCAAGATTTAAACGCGAGTTTATAAAACCTGTGTGTTTAAGAAGTAGACCATTTACAAGATCAGATTTACTTCTTCCTAGTCAAGGTACAAGTATCATTCAATTTATTTAAAAATTATTTAATATGTTTTATACACTTGATCTTATTACTTTACAGTATTGGGTTTAGAAAATTTATTATTAAAACTGAGTAGAACAGTCTGTGAATAATTATTAATTTAATGATTATTTGAATGGCTAACCATTCCTGTTAACCTTTCAAGATTGGAACACCTTAGTTGTTGGCAAAGTATCTCCATGGATAAATACTGATTCATACGATGAAACTGAAAAAAAGAATTCTGAACAGGTAAACAAGTACAGTATGTACTGTACTAGAAATATACAAACATTTCATTATACCATTATACAGATATTCAGTAGTAATTATAAATATTAATAGCAACAATGTAATATTGTACTGTACATCTGTGTATGATAATTCAAATTGCAAATTTATTTTTGCTAGGCCCTCTTGCAAGAAATTGCTTATGCTGTCCACCTTGGTCTACCAGCCATTATGGTTCATCTTAAAACACAGCATTGTATTAATCTAGCCGAACTAATCAATGGCATTTGTTTTGACTCGCATGTCCAGCAGGTCTGATCATCAAATATATGACTTCAAATTTAAACTGTTCTTCTTTAGATTGACTTTTTATTTTATTTTAATTATTTGCACAAACAAACTCAAAGAGTTTTTGTTTTGTTTAGTTTTGGATTCGTGTACCAATGAGATCTCCTAAAAGTGAGATTGACGAGTCATTGTTTGAAACTGACAGTAAAAAAGAGGTAAGAAAAAAAATGGTCAGACTTATTCAAAAATTTTAATTGTTTTTTAAAAAGAAAATTATGGTTGGTTGATAAAAGTTTCTGTTTGCAGAGGTTAACTGACAGTGAAGACAACCCCTGGGAGTGGTGAGTAACAATATGTAACATCTGCATCGATATTTGACCCGTTTATTTTAAACTGTTTTCTGTATATCACACCTGAGAAATAATTTATCTGAAGCATTAATAATTATCCCATTGCTACCTAGGATGTTTGAGGGTTCTCCTTTTGACGAGTGAAATCATCTGACCATGGTTAGATGGACTAAAACAATAAGAGGGCCAATTTTGAACAGCTCAGACATGAATGGGACAGACAGTATATGTTGTCTTTTTAGGTGGAATGCTTTTAGAACTTTGTGCCACAATACAAGAAAAGTTGGACTAGGTAAGTAGTTTGGTTGATCCAAACATTTTTCTTGTAAATGGTACATATGTAACCTCCTGTTTTTTCCCTTCTCTGCCTGAACAATAGCTTTAGAGGTGTCCAAAGAATTGCCCAAGCCAGTTGAAATGAAGCGATGGCTTGGTGAGCCAATAAGAACCTTGATCTTACCAACAAAAATATTTCTTACAAATAAGAAAGGTACATGTAGGCTCATGTTTGTCATTGATTTATAACTGTACTGTAGTCTACTGTACCATACTGTGCTGCACTGCTGTACTGTACTGTACTGTACTGTACTGTACTGTACTGTACTGTACTGTACTGTACTGTACTGTACTGTACTGTACTGTACTGTACTGTACTGCACTGTACTGCACTGAGTATGAAACTTAAAAATGGTATTGCTTATGATATTTTTAGGATATCCTGTATTACCTAGACCTCACCAACAGTTTATTCGGCAACTTCTCAAGGTAGGAAAAAATTCAAATTTAAGATGTTTTGTTAATTCAACATTTCTTGAACATGATTCTTTATGAATATCTTTAGTTCAATGTTCAGTTTGTCATCTCTGGATCTAACAAAATGCTTGACAAAAGCATGACAGCATACTACCAATATCTGGACCATCTCTATATGGTTTGTAACATTAAAATTACAAGAAACATAAAATATTATTGTTTTTGCAAATTTTTCACACAATTTTGATAAGCATGGATTAATGGTTTGGTCACTGAAAATTAACATTTCTGATAATTAATTATGATACAGTCAAGGGCGTCAGAAGCGTGGGGGTTGGGCCCCCTGCCCCACTTTTTAACAAGGCCAGTAATAAACAAGGCCAGTAATAAAGATTAACAAAATCACTAACCCTAGCTAACCCATGACGTTGAATAAAGATATAATAAAGAAATTTGAATGCAGATATTCAATGTCCGGAAAAGTGTTGTCTTTTGAGTATTTTATGATGTTTTTGGACCTTTAGAATTCTGTAAATCCTTGTCCTAAAATGCAGGAAATGGCATTTCAGAGACTCTAGATTTCAAAATTTCCCGGGGGAGCTTGCCCCTGGACCCCCCTAAAATTTTTGGGCCCCCCCACTTTTAGTCTCACTCTGATGCCCCTGGACGATGAGTTGTATTATTCTTCTCTTCAGACTCGACCAGCTTTAGATTGTTACAGTCAGTTCTCAAAAGGTTATGAAGACTATTTACAGTGTCCATTACAGGTACCAACACCACTCAGGCCTTCATCTAAATGTTTTGACTTTTTAATCTTGATTTAATAAGTTTTTTTAGAAGTTTTTTCTTGTCTGTTTGCTATCTAGCCACTTATGGATAATCTTGAGTCACAAACTTATGAAGTATTTGAGAAGGACCCAGTGAAATATAGCCAATATCAAGAGGTAAAAACAGTTCTAAGCAAAAAGTAATTTTTATTTTAGTACAATATGAAACTTTAGCTGAATTCTTTTGTGTATTGTTTTTCTGAAGGCAGTGCATCAGGCTTTGGTAGACAGAGTTCCTGAAGATAGAAAAGGTTCTGTTATCACGTAAGTGCAATGTAGAATGGAATAAACTGTGTTCTGTCAATGATTTATAATTGGAATGATATTGATAATGGTGATGGTAAATATTATAGAAATTATGATGGTGGTATTGATGATGGTGAAGTCAATGATGATGGTGGTGATGGTAATGGTGATTGTTGTGGCAATGATAGTGATGGTGCCAGACAGGTGGGGTAATGATGGTGGAGGTGGTGATTGGTAAGGTGTGGTTGTGATGGTAGTGGTGGTGATGATGGTGATGAGGAGGGTGATAATGGTGGTGGTGGTAATGATGGTGAAGGTGGTGGTGGTGATAATGGTGATGAGGAAGCTGATAATGCCAATGGTGGTGGTGGTAATGATGGTGAAGGTGAAGGTGGTGGTGGTGGTGGTGATAATGGTGATGAGGAAGGTGATAATGGTGGTGGTGGTAATGATGGTGAAGGTGGTGGTGGTGATGATGGTGATGAGGAAGATGATAATGGTGGTGGTGGTGATGGTGATGAGGAAGGTGATAATAGTGGTGGTGGTAATGATGGTGAAGGTGATTGTGGTGATGGTCATGATGGTTGTGATGATGATGATGGTAGTGATGATGGTGATTTACTGATTTTGATAACCATGAACACAGTAATGATATACTTTAGTACCACACAGTCCATCAAATACAATTCACCATTTTTTATTAACCTAGTGTTTTGATGGTCGTTGGTGCCGGCCGAGGACCATTAGTTCGAGCATCTTTTGCTGCTAGCCAGGCGTGTGACCGTGCAATTAAAGTTTACGCTGTCGAAAAGAATCCTAACGCTGTAGTCACGTATGTCTAATTTTGTATATTGGTCGAAATACTAATTTTTAAGAATTGTTTATTTTTATAGAAAGCTTAAAAATGAACTGTATACTCAAACTGCCTTTACGAGCGCTGTACCTTGAATGCATGATTAAAGATTGTGTTATAGTATGCTGTATATAATGAAACGTTACGCGCGTTGTGTTGCTTTCGAAAAACGTTTTTAAACATTTCTAATTTGTGGCAGGTTGCTGACCCTGAAACAAGAAGAGTGGGGTGAAAAAGTTATAGTTGTGTCATCAGATATGAGAGACTGGGTTGCACCAGAAAAGGTAAATATTTAAAACAAGGAATAGTCTCTGTTTTGAACTGACCGCTTTTCCAACTGAAAATAATTTCTGCATGAGAATGTAAAAAAGTATAGGGCAGCGTAATCAGTGTTAAATTTTTTTTACTATAACGAAATACTGACGTTTTGAGCGACCCCTTCATCAGAGAGTAAGGATTCCGCTCAAAGCGTCAGTATTTTGTTATCAAAACTATTCTCGGCAGTTTACCACCTTTTCACTTTGCTTTCTGTTTTTCCCCCCAAGGCTGACATACTGGTCAGTGAATTGCTTGGTTCATTTGGAGACAATGAGCTATCACCCGAGTGTTTAGATGGTGCTCAGCGATACTTAAAAGGTACGACACTAATACAGAATCATCCTCAGAGAAACATGAGAAAATATTTCATGATTTTCTTGCACTGCTAAAGTCAACCGAAAAATTCGGCTGACTCGAGCGGGATTTAAACTCGCATCTTCGGGATTCCGGTCCGCCGCTCTACCTGTTGAGCTATCGAGCCGCACAGGGATTGGAGGCGAGTTTTATCCAACTTAAGTGCACGAGATATTCTCGCGACAACTTAACGCTAATCCGTGAGGAAGTGCAGTGTTTCAATTCTATTACAGAACCATCCTCAGACAAACATGAGAAAATTTTTCATGATTTTCTTACACTGTTTTCTTAAGCCCTAATCAAACGTGAACGCAAGTCATCGCAAGTTGGCAGTGAATAATTTCCCGAAAATATCATGTACCATGACAAAGTTAAAACTTGTTTAAAACACTCATGAAACCTTTATTTTGTTAATTTGGGTGTTCGAACGACCGCCACAGAAATTTGTGACTGCCAACTTGCGATGACTTGCGTCCTCGTTTGATTAGGACTTTACACTGCTTTCTTACACTTCAGTTGACTTTAGCAGTGTAAGAAAATCATGAAAAATTTTCGTGCGACACTAATGTTTGTGTACTTTTCAATGGAGTTACGCCAATGACGAATTAATCAGGAAACTTGAATGTTTTTTTACAGACGATGGTATTTCAATTCCTACGTCATACACCTCATATTTAGCGCCTCTGTCGTCAGCTAAACTTCACTATGAAGTATCACAATGCAGAGAGCCAAACAAAGGACCACAGGTAGGCTTAGCAGATTTAAACAACAAAGAAACCGAATGAGACGTAAAGGGAAACTAGAAAGAGTCAACCCTGGTTCCTGAATGGTTCATTTCTCATTAACATACATCTTCTTCGTATTAGAGAGGGAAAGTATGTAAGTGCGATGTAGGTGTGATGTAGGTGTGATGTAGGTGTGATGTAGGTGTGATGTAGGTGTGATGTAGGTGTGATGTAGGTGTGATGTAGGTGTGATGTAGGTGTGATGTAGGTGTGATGTAGGTGTGGTGTAGGTGTGATGTAGGTGTGATGTAGGTGTGGTGTAGGTGTGGTGTAGGTGTGATGTAGGTGTGATGTAGGTGTGATGTAGGTGTGATGTAGATGCGATGTAGGTGTGATGTAAGTGCGATGTAGGTGCGATGTAGGTGTGGTGTAGGTGTGATGTAGGTGTGATGTAGGTGTGATGTAGGTGTGATCTAGGTGTGATGTAAGTGCGATGTAGGTGTGACGTAGGTGTGACGTAGGTGTGATGTAGGTGTGATGTAGATGTGATGTAGGTGTGATGTAGATGTGATGTAAGTGCGATGTAGGTGCGACGTAGGTGTGACGTAGGTTTGATGTAGGTGTGATGTAGGTGTGATGTAGGTGTGGTGTAGATGTGATGTAGGTGTGATGTAGGTGTGACGTAGGTGTGACGTAGGTGTGATGTAGGTGTAATCTAGGTGTGATGTAGGTGTGATGTAGGTGTGATGTAGGTGTGATGTAGGTGTGATGTAGGTGTGATGTAGGTGTGATGTAGGTGTGATGTAGGTGTGGTGTAGGTGTGATGTAGGTGTGGTGTATAGGTGTGGTGTAGGTGTGGTGTATAGGTGTGGTGTAGGTGTGATTACAGCATGTGTGATGTAGGTGTGATGTAGGTGTGGTGTATAGGTGTGGTGTAGGTGTGATTACGGCATGTGTGATGTAGGTGTGATGTAGGTGTGGTGTAGGTGTGGTGTAGGTGTGATGTAGGTGTGGTGTAGGTGTGATGTAGGTGTGGTGTAGGTGTGATGTAGGTGTGATGTAGGTGTGATGTAGGTGTGATCTAGGTGTGATGTAGGTGTGATGTAGGTGTGGTGTAGGTGTGGTGTAGGTGTGATGTAGGTGTGATGTAGGTGTGATGTAGGTGTGGTGTAGGTGTGATGTAGGTGTGGTGTAGGTGTGATGTAGGTGTGGTGTAGGTGTGATGTAGGTGTGGTGTAGGTGTGATGTAGGTGTGATCTAGGTGTGATGTAGGTGCGATGTAGGTGTGATCTAGGTGTGATGTAGGTGTGATGTAGGTGTGATGTAGGTGTGGTGTAAGTGCGATGTAGGTGCGATGTAGGTGCGATGTAGGTGTGATGTAGGTGTGATGTAGGTGTGATGTAGGTGTGATGTAGGTGTGATGTAGGTGCGATGTAGGTGTGATCTAGGTGTGATGTAGGTGTGATGTAGGTGTGATGTAGGTGTGATGTAGGTGTGGTGTAGGTGTGGTGTAGGTGTGGTGTAGGTGTGATGTAGGTGTGGTGTAGGTGTGATGTAGGTGTGGTGTATAGGTGTGGTGTAGGTGTGATTACGGCATGTGTGGTGTAGGTGTGATGTAGGTGTGGTGTAGGTGTGGTGTAGGTGTGGTGTAGGTGTGATTACGGCATGTGTGATGTAGGCGTAATTGTGGGCATGGATGTAGATATGTGGAGGACGTGTACAGTTGGTGTAGATGTGGAATGTTGATGTGAACGTAGCTGTTGAGATATAGGTAATCAGTTTTGATTAATTATTTCTTGCCGTACACCAGCAGAAGTTTTAACTACAGTAGTTATCAATATTATTGTGATGTTCATTTTGATTAAGTCTTGTAGTTTTCCAGGCTCCATTTGAAACACCTTACGTCGTGAGATTGTCCAACGTGGATATTGTTGCCGAACCTCGCCCTTGTTTTCATTTCACACATCCCAACAGAGGTATAACAAAAGATACTATAATAGACGTTTGGTGGACGTTCGTCAAGCTCAAATACTCAGAAAAGATTTCTGAGACCCCAGACATGGTTTGAACCTGCAACCTTCTAATGACTAATAAGTTGTACGTATACATGTGGTGCATGGTACACCAAGCTCGCAAACGTACCACATGCACTACATGTATACGCACAACTTATCATGTCACTTTAACAACAACATCTCATATGCAAGCGCTACCACTTAGGAGCACATATGACTGAATTTATAACCTTAGCTCTCCATCTGATGCCTCAGTGGCTCAATGGTTAGAGCGTCTAACTGGTCATTAGAAGGTTGCAGGTTCGAACCCTGTCTGGAGTCTCAAAAATCGTTTCTGAGTAATTGAGCTCGACGAACGGCCACCGAGCGTCTGTTGCATTACACCAAGCTCGCAAACGTACCACATGTACTACATGTATACGTACAACTTATCATGTCACAAAAGATATTATGGCGGGAAATAAATAATATCTGAATTCTCATTTACCTTTATCTACTTTCAAATGCACTTTCATTTTCTTTTATTTTGCAAGGAAATTGATGTCTAATAAATGCCGTTTATCATTGCAGATGTACCCATTGATAATAGTCGTTCTGTGTCGATTGACTTTGAGATTCAGAACAATTGCTTAATTCATGGATTTGCAGGTTTCTTTAGAACTGTTCTCTACAAAAATTTATTCTTGAGTAAGTAAGCACATTGTTTATTTTGGTGCGAAAACTACAATTCCCAAGTTTGTTTCTAGCTCATAAACGCATGTTCAATTAATAAGTTTTTTAATTGTGTTTCAGGTATCGTTCCGGCAGATCACTCCGATGGCATGTTTAGTTGGTTTCCGATATTCTTCCCACTTCAGGTAAAACTCTCTTATATTGAAAAAATAGAAAATCTTCGCTCGTGTTTATAAAGGTTCTTTTCCAGTTCACGTTATAAAGTATTAAAGTGCTTATATCACTTGTGGGGTTTTAACATATTTAAATAGATCAAAAAAAGTTAGTTAATAAGTTGTTTTGCCGTTTTTGATTTAGTTTAATAGTTTCTGAGTTATAGGCCTTTAAACATGCCAATTTGGGCCTTTCGCCAAAAATTTCCGTCGTTCATTTTTAAGCACGGGGGCCTGGGACTCAGGAACCTAAGACGACCGTCTTCTTAGTTGGAATCAATGTGCGTACTGGAAAACGGGTGTGAGCTCGACATTTCAATTTTTCAGTCAAATATATGTGTTTTTGTGAATCAATAAGCCGAAACGTTGCCGAAACGTGGTT
Source organism: Paragorgia papillata (assembly GCA_035771165.1). NCBI lineage: Eukaryota > Metazoa > Cnidaria > Anthozoa > Scleralcyonacea > Coralliidae > Paragorgia > Paragorgia papillata. The sequence goes on along the minus strand of JAWNZC010000025.1, from coordinate 3,782,113 downwards.
GTTTTGAATTGACTCGTTCCTGGGTCCCAGGCCTCCAAGGTGTTCAAATGAACGACGGAAATTTTTGAAAATTGGTATGTTCAGAAGCCAATATGTCAGGAACTATTTGACTAAATCAAAAACGGCAAAATAACTTATTAACTAACTTTTTTTGCTCTATTCAAATACATTAAAACCCCACACGTGATATAAGCACTTTAAATGTTCTCTTTATTGTTTTCTTTGGGTTTTCTTTTCTTAGAGCCCGATATACCTAAAGGAAGATTCTTCTCTCAGAGTCCATTGTTGGCGAAAAGTTTCGAGAACAAAGATTTGGTACGAATGGTGCATTTCAAAGCCATTTCCAATCCCAATTCACAACCCTGCAGGACGATCTACTTTTATAGGACTTTGATAAATAACAAACCCCGACAAAACAATGCGAAAAAACCCTTAGAAGTTACTACGGGATATTGAATTAGAGACACGCACAAACATGGAAGGTAAAAGTTAGGGGTTTGAAACTGGAATCATGGAACTATTTCGGCTCTTAAGTATTGGCAGTAAAAATTATCTCATTTGAAAGAACTCGTCAAATGGTATAAGAAGACCTTTTACAATTTTTCCGTATCTGTTTTGGTTTTGGAAATATTTCGACCAAACTCAGCGTGCTGTCCGCCATCTTGGAATTATTTTCAATATGCAAAATTATGCATGTGACGACATAAGCAGGGTAAAGTGAAATTTTTATCTTGCCAACCTTATGACTTTATGAGCTAGAAACTCGATTTTTTGTTGCGCTATTTCCATTTTAAATTGACCCACAACATTTAAAAAGCCTGCGTGGAAATTTGGGCACCCACGGAGTAGTTTCATCAGGTTTACCCTGCTTGTGACATCACCAATTTTCTAGTTAATTAGACCCACTGATCTCGAAATAAAACTGGATAGTGCAACCTGTTGTCCACTGGTTCATAAAATGAAGCCAGCTAAACAAAAGAAATCCGTAATTACTTAGGGACCAAACATGCTGAAAAATATCTTTATGTCTTCTTAAAACGTCTTCTGTACCAAAAAAGACTATTGAACTATATTTTCTTTCAAAGATTCAGCATCTCATTCAACAAAATGTTTATATCGGTGCCAGAATACGCTAGAAAGACCATCACTTGGTCCCTTAGTAATGGGTGACTTCCGGCTTCATTTTGTAAACAATAGATGCTTAATCCAGTTTTATTTCGAGATCAGTGATTAGACCCAATATTACAACAAGATGGCGGACAGCACGCTGTCTTTGGTCGAAATATTTCAAAACACAAGAAAGATACAGAAAAATTACAAAAGGTCTTCTTATACCATTTGACGAGTTCTTTCAAATGAGACAAACTTAATTTTTATTGCCAATACCCTTTAACTGTATTTTATCCACCGAATTTGACCCTATTTTCTCAGCTTACGTAGAAACAAAAAAAGATGTAAAATAAGATAAGAAATGTATAAAATAACGATGTATGGCTATTCTTAGTTTCATAATCTCATACATAATTGCTACGAGAAAAGACGGAATCTTACTTCAATTTTATAGACGAAAAATGTCATTCATAAGTAGTTTTGTTTTTTGGTTTATTCAGTTCTTCCTCTTCTATTTTAGTTAGCTAAATAATAAAACAGCTTTGTGTATATGTATTTTTTGATAAAGGGCGTTTGACATTCTTTTTAAAGTGCCTATCTCATCTGTGGGGATTTTACATGTTATATTCGTAATGTTTGAATTATATCTTGAGCAAAATTGCAATATATCTTGTCGTTTCAAAATTTCATCTTCGTGGACTTTTTACTATTTACCGGAAGTGATATCAAAAAAGGAATGAACTTTTGAGGCCCACTTTCGTGAATCATCCATTCAATCCCATGTGTCAGGATGAAACAAAATCGCCTGTGTAAACGCAGAGAAGACTCTGGGTACGAGGTTGTAAAACGGACCTTTATTAAAAAGAATCAAAAGTCTTCCAAGTAAAATGAAGTGCGAAATAGAACCGTGGTATTGTTATTTGTAACACTGTTTCTTTCCAAAACGTCACTTCCGGTAAGTTATCAACTTTGACAGCGAAAAAGTCCATAAAGATGAAATTTTGGAACGTTAAGGTATATTGCAATTTTCCTCCGGAGAACCCAAAGATTACAAATATGTAAAATACGCACAGATGAGCCTATGGGATAGGCACAAACTAGGCACAAATAAACTATAGATCGTTTCCATCTGACGTCACGGCGACCATATTGGTGTACCAAAACAATGAAATGGCGGCCATATTGGTGTACGGTATGGGAATTAGCTCTTTCTTATTCAAATATTTTGTATTGTTTCACCACCCCAATGGGCCACCGATCACGTGAGTGAAAACGATCTATAAAATACGGTAAATACCCTAAACTTTATCTTACGCGGGGTGGACTGGGGCAAGCAAATTTTCCCATGTTTCTGTTCGAGCGTGCAGACAAAAACAATTTAGGTTTTAGACAATCCGAAGGAGCCACGTCGGTATGGCATTTATGTCGAAATAACCTCTATAAATACGGTTTATCTTTTTTAATTTGTCGTCTACTTGTCCAAGAGAAGTACTCGTGTGAGTATGCCGGCTGAAAATGATCTGGGAGATTGGTTTCGGGGAATACCAATTGTGACAAGATGGTGGTTCTCTTTGTCCATTGTTTTTACTCTCCTTGGACGGTTTGGTTTGTTAAACATTATGTACATGTTCCTCTCTTTTGAATTTGTTGTTCATAAGTTTCAGGTGAGTGAGTCAGTTTGTTTTTGTGAAAGAGATAAGTTTTAGTTGTGGTTAATAGCCTACAAAAATTGAAATGAAAATAGCTGCCTGGCTTGGCTCTTGAAGGCAACTGGACTCGCAGGCTGCTTGGCTATATATATTTCCGGGTTTCTTTGACTCACTGACCCCCATTCCTGCCTCTATACAGCCTCCCTCTTTGACAAGTAAAATCATCTGGTGTTGGCCAGAGTAAAATTATAAGAGGCCATCTGATACTTAGGAATGGGTTAATCAGTAATTCAAATAGCTTCAGAGATCAAAAGTAAGCTGTGATAAATGTAGCTGAATAAATCTGAGGTCACAGCCTGTTCTGCAGTGCCTGATGCAATCATAGATAGCTGCCCAGTCATGCTGTGTCAGCGCATGAACAAAATTCATTAACCCATTCCTGCTTGAGCTGGCCAAAAATGTATCCTTAATTATTTTACTTTGTGTAACACCAGATGATTTTACTCATCAAAAGGAGAACCCTCAGACATCCTGGGCAGGAATGGGTTAACAAGCCATTGTAGGTATTGTCAATGTAAACTGATATCACAGGGGGGGGACTTGTTCCCATCCTCGAACCTCAACCAACCACCCCTACAGTATTGTCTTAATCTTTATAGACCACATTCACTAGAGAAGGTTGTGAGATGCGCACAGGAGGGAATGGGTTGACAAAATGTGTCATTCTATTCTTCTAGATCTGGAGATTATTTACGTGTGTGGTCTTCTATCCTCTCACTCCACAAACTGGCTTTCATTATTTAATTAACTTGTATTTTCTGTATAGTTATTCAACACGACTAGAGACAGGTACAAATAATTATTTTGTTTTTATATTTATTTGACATTGACTTCATTATAAGTTGTACTAGTACATGTACTCATGTTGCTGTTAGTCTTGGGCAACAATTTAAGCAATGTCAATGACAGAGAATTTTATAAACAAAATGAAAGTCATGTCATGGTACCAAAACCTAAAATATGTTAACCTGGTTGTGTTGGTTTCCAAATGAAATTTCTTATTTTTGTATGACTAGGTTTATTTGATGGTAGACCTGCTGACCATTTATTTATGCTTTTATTCAACTCTGTAATTTTGATTGTATCCTTTTATTCACTTGATTTCTCACAGATTTATTGTCATTAATAAATCATACATTAATGTTGTAATAAGTCATCTAAAAGTTGACTCACAAGTTGACATGAGTTAAGTTTGAGTTGAGGCATATAATGTTTATTCCTTGACTGATGTCTTGACAGATAATTGGCTTCCTTGCTAATCTTTTTGTAAGTATTTACTGTAGTTGGATTTTTCTTGAGTTAGTGTTGTCATCATCAGTTAGTGACATCATCAGCAGTTAGTGACATCATCATCATCAGTTAGTGACATCATGAGTTAGTGAAATCATCATCAGTTAGTGAAATCATCATCAGTGACATCACCAATTAGTGACATCATCATCAGTTAGTGACATCATCATCAGTTAGTGAAATCATCATCAGTGACATCATCAATTAGTGACATCATCATCAGTTAGTGACATCATCAGTTAGTGACATCAGTTAGTAACATCATCAGTTAGTGACATCAATGATATCATCAGTGACATCATCATCAGTGACATCATTATCATCATCAGTGATGTCATTATTGATTAGTGACATCATATCATCAAATTCATTCTTAATCTTAATACATGTGTGACTCATTAGATGTTGATATCTCTTTAGTTCCTCATGGATCCTCTTGTGTTAAGTGTATTGTACATTTGGTGTCAGATCAATCGAGATATGATAGTTCAATTTTGGTTTGGTATGCAGTTCAAGGTACTGATCTATTCCAAATTTCATTTCTCTGTCAATATCTACTTTCCAACTAATATTTAATTCTGCTTACTAGGCAATGTACCTGCCCTGGGTTCTTGCAGTTTTTAACATGGTTGTCGGTGGTGGGTAAGTCTTCAAAGTTTGTTAAACCTAAGTAGCTTTATACACCACCATGTGTTAACACTGTTGTGTTTTATCTTAGTGGAATGATGGAGCTTATTGGGATCTTTGTTGGACATCTTTTCTTTTTCCTTATGTTCAAATACCCACAAGACTTTGGTGGAGCAAGATTTATCAACACACCAAGTTTCATGTATGTATATAAAACCCTTACTCGTATAGATTGTTTGCACATGACATCACATCCACCATCTTGGTTGATTTTTCGGTTGCTGAAGTGCCAAAGACTGTTGACAAACCACTGACCACCATAATTATTTCTTTTGGTACACATTTTGGAAATGAACTGGAAATCAACCAAGATGGTTTCCAAACAATCTATAATTTAAGTCTTCACACTTCAGTGTCAGTGTCTCTACCAGCGCACTGCACATTTATACTCAGTCGGCAAAGTCATTAACACATTGCTGCCTAGGATCTCTGAGGGCCCTTCCTCTGAGAAGTAAAATTATCTGGTGTTAGAAAGAGTAAAACCATAAAAGGAACGTTTTTGGCTAGCTCAGGCAGGCATGGGTTAAACATTAACATGTTTTTCCGCAAAGGCCCTTTTTTCAAGAAAATACAAATTTATTTGTATTTAAAATATTCACTGCTGTGTGAGAAGGAATTATTACGGATTTCTTAACCTTTTTTCTGCCATCTGTTCTACGTATAGGTACAAGTTACTTCCTAATCGCCGAGGTGGCGTCAGCGGTTTCGGTATGCCGCCTGCGAGTCGTCAAGCAGCGGATAATGGAGACGGGGGAGGTGGACGTCACCAGTGGGGTGAAGGGAGGCGACTGGAGGACGACTAACACCTAAATAGAAATTAAAAATTAACTACTCACATAAAAGTCTCACAGCTTGTCAACAAGATTTGTTTGCAACAAGATTGTGTGACAAGTCTGTGGAGAAGTTCTAGCAATGGCGTTATTTTCATGTTCAATCTTGTAACAAGTTGCAACAACGTGTAACAACTTGTTACAAACAATGTCACAGCAAGTTGTTGGAACAACCTGCGACATGCTTGCTGATCACAAAAACGTGTTACAAACTTGCGTTAACAACTTGTTGCAAGGTTGTCTCAAGGTGAAGTAATACGAGCCACAAATTGCTGCAACATATTGTTGCGTTGCAAATTGAAAAGCGTTGTTGCACGTATTACCACCCACCTTAAACATGTCACGCAACAATGATTTTGATGCAAGTTGAAACGGCGTGTTGTATAGCAAGTATAAAGAACTGGAGTCTACTTTTTACAATTTTTTTCAACTTGCAACAACATGGTAATACTGTACGTGCAACAACGCTATTCAACTTGCAGCAACATGGTAATACTGTACGTGGAACAACGCTATTCAGCTTGCAACAACATGGTAATACTGTACGTGGAACAACGCTATTCAGCTTGCAACAACATGGTAATACTGTACGTGGAACAACGCTATTCAACTTGCAACAACATGTTAATACTGTACGTGCAACAACGCTATTCAACTTGCAACAACATGGTAATACTGTGCGTGCAACAACGCTATTCAACTTGCAGCAACATGGTAATACTGTACGTGGAACAACGCTATTCAACTTGCAACAACATGGTAATACTGTGCGTGCAACAACGCTATTTAACTTGCAGCAACATGGTAATACTGTACGTGCAACAACGCTATTCAACTTGCAACAACATGGTAATACTGTGTGTGCAACAACGCTATTCAACTTGCAGCAACATGGTAATACTGTACGTGGAACAACGCTATTTAACTTGCAACAACATGGTAATACTGTGCGTGCAACAACGCTATTCAACTTGCAGCAACATGGTAATACTGTACGTGGAACAACGCTATTTAACTTGCAGCAACATGGTAATACTGTACGTGCAACAACGCTATTCAACTTGCAACAACATGGTAATACTGTGCGTGCAACAACGCTATTCAACTTGCAACAACATGGTAATACTGTGCGTGCAACAACGCTATTTAACTTGCAACAACATGGTAATACTGTGCGTGCAACAACGCTATTCAACTTGCAACAACATGGTAATACTGTACGTGCAACAACGCTATTCAACTTGCAACAACATGGTAATACTGTACGTGCAACAACGCTATTCAACTTGCAACAACATGGTAATACTGTGCGTGCAACAACGCTATTCAACTTGCAACAACATGGTAATACTGTGCGTGCAACAACGCTATTCAACTTGCAACAACATGGTAATACTGTGCGTGCAACAACGCTATTCAACTTGCAACAACATGGTAATACTGTACGTGCAACAACGCTATTCAACTTGCAACAACATGGTAATACTGTGCGTGCAACAACGCGATTCAACTTGCAACAACATGGTAATACTGTGCGTGCAACAACGCTATTCAACTTGCAACAACATGGTAATACTGTGCGTGCAACAACGCTATTCAACTTGCAACAACATGGTAATACTGTGCGTGCAACAACGCGATTCAACTTGCAACAACATGGTAATACTGTACGTGCAACAACGCGATTCAACTTGCAACAACATGGTAATACTGTACGTGCAACAACGCTATTCAACTTGCAACAACATGGTAATACTGTGCGTGCAACAACGCTATTTAACTTGCAACAACATGGTAATACTGTGCGTGCAACAACGCTATTCAACTTGCAGCAACATGGTAATACTGTACGTGCAACAACGCTATTTAACTTGCAACAACATGGTAATACTGTGCGTGCAACAACGCTATTCAACTTGCAGCAACATGGTAATACTGTACGTGCAACAACGCTATTCAACTTGCAACAACATGGTAATACTGTACGTGCAACAACGCTATTCAACTTTCAACGCAACAAAGTTACGTTGAAAGTTGAAGAAAAATGTTGCCCGTATTACCTTGTTACAACTTGAGCGTTTTTATAGTAATAGTTAAAATATGAGCGGCCGATCTTTATGGGCATTTACAATGGCGAGCCTCCCATAAAGTTTAGACGCGAATATTTTAACTTACTTATCAAATTGTAAGTGTAAATGATGAACACTTTGTTTAAGAGTCGTAGAAAACGTTAAATAAGATCATTTTAACTCAGAAAAAGCTGAATTTGAGCCACTAGTGCCTATTAACTTTGATAAAACATTGATGTTTTATTAATCCATGTTTTATCCGTACTTAAAGATGCTGATTAAACAGCAGTGTTTTTTCCAAAAACTCATTAATAATTCACGAAGAAAATTCATCAAAAGAAATTAAAGTTTAATCAGTGTCTTTATATGTGATAAAGATACATCCTGATTTACATAAATTTAGCTTTGATTTTCTCAGCTGAGACAAGGTTATTTTTCAAACTTACTACGCCAATGAACTCACCAAGTGCATTGTTCGTTTCTGAAGCCGTTCAATAAACTCGCAGTTCGTGTTTTATCAGATATAAAAACACTCGGCTTCGCCTCGTGTCTTTATATCTGATAAAACACTCCTGCTCGTTTATTAAACAGTACATAGTGTACTGTAGGAGCATATGATTGCCACGCTTGCCAAGATCAGTTGCAAATAAACTTACTTGTCAGAGAATGAATTTCATTCTTATTGACAAAAACGTTTCACCTATATGCAAGAACTCTTTTTTACAATATACGACATATTTACAATCTGTACCGTTTGGCTATGCACGATGTTTTTTTCTCTTCCATGCACACTATACTCGAATTACGAGACAGTCTAGCCGTAATGGGAAAGCACTTGAACAGATATCGTCAGTCAAAATCCAGTCTGCACTTAATGATGCAGTTATCAGATTAAAATTCCACCTTGACCGCACTTCGAGTTTGACTCTACCTAGACTGCGAGTCGAGCCGTCCCTTCATTTTCTTTCGTTTGAGGAAAATGGAGGGACGGCTCGCAGTCAAGGCTCCACCAAACACCACAGGTTTCCTCCTGTAGTGACGCTGGACCAATGAGGGATGGCCCTTAAGCCGGTTTTCCACCAGGCGATTTTTTTTCGCGCGAAGCGATTTTCTTTTGTTCGAATTCAATAGATTTCTGATTAGTTCCAGCTCAGAGCTCATGAGACAAAAACAACCATGACGTATAAATATTGACATATTAACATTGAAAGGTTGCACAACATACTGTAGAATATTTAAAAATTGGTTTATACTGGTAATGTTTTCCTCCCAAGACATTTTTTTTCTTGTTTCCTTGGCTGTTTGTTTCGGTTATCGCGTTCGTAATTCGCACAGTTGAATTTCAATTTAGACTTGTGTGTAAATTTTCTCGAAATCGATGCTCATTAGGGTTCTTAATTGCAATGAAATTGCCAGACAATGGCAAAGCTAAATGTTTATTAACAAAATCAAATATTTATAATCTAAACGCAACTCGGCAGCTGTATGCAACAAATGTTTTTATTTATGTAAAAGATAACGCTTGATCAGTACCCCATTAAGGTATAATTACTATGTACTCTGGAGATAACCTGAATACGCTATCTTGACCTATTAAATTGGAATGCCAGACGCTGTGAATTTTCACCTGCGTTTCGACGAGCAAGCAGGAGGTGGTGGAAAGATAAAAGGATGGGAGGAGTCAGTGTATTTGTCAAGGCACATTATCTAACCAAGCTAGTCAAAAAAGCTACAGTATATATTGGATTTTTTAAACAAAAAAGCGTTTTTCAAAAGCTCTTTAAGTAAACGTGTGAGTTAGACAATAAATTTAATATATATTTCTCTCGTTGAACGACACTTCTGCCCGGCAATGTAATGGTCTCATTACCTGAAGGCTGAAACAATAGGAAAACGTATACGTGTGGATGGGGTCTCAGATAGACTAGAGCAGAGTGAATAGTTGGTAAAACTGCTGAAATTTATAGTATGATAACGAAAAATGAGGGGCTCCGCTCGAAACGCAGGTGTCGCAATCATTACGTCATCCCATCAGGCTTTGCGAAACTGATGCGTGCATGCCAAATGCTTTCTTTCTTATGTCTGATCAAGTTTTTCTCATCTCGGATGTGTTCACAGACATAGTTGTTGGTCAGTAATGTCTCTGGCAAGCATCTTGATATTATATACACTTACAATCGCACACGCCGTTGATTATTAAAGTGAACTTGCAAGTGACACCTTAGGTAAACATGAAGCTGTGTTGATATTTATTAAATCCGGCGTGTGCGATTGTAAGCGTATATTAGGGACCTTAAGATGCTAGGACGACGACGGCGGTTAAAAAGCAATTCAAATTTTAGCATTAAAACGAAGTCACGGTTAACTGACTACTGTATTCAATACTTGAAGCTTGTTTTATAATTTTCAAAGTGTTAAAACGGTTGCCATGTCTGTGTTAAGGCAATCTCAGACAACAGTTCTCATCACCCCACGAATCAACGTCGTCCTGAAGACGTGAAAATGCTCTGAGTGGCGTTGTACACAGAGCGAGGACGGTGTTCAGATTACTCTTGGGACTAGAAATTATTCATTATCTTTGTTTTGCAAGAAGAATGCTTTTGTTTGAAGGACGTCGTCCTCGAAGTTGCCGTCCTAGATCTTAAGGTCCCTAATATCAACGGCAGGGGCGGATGCAGGATTTTTTTAAAGAGGGGGTTGACACCTCTAGGGGGGTCCGGGGGTATGCCGCCCCCGGAAATTTTTTGATTTCTGATACCCTGAAATGCTATTTCCTGCATTTGGGGGACAATATTAGGATCAGAAATAGTGATTTTTATACGCTATATTATACACTAAACACAATTTATATATTATACTAATATAATGTACCATATATAATAGGCCAGGAGGGTTGCAACCCCCATAACCCCCCTGGATCCGCCACTGAACGGATACTTGCCAGCGACATTTACGGACAAATAACTAGTAGTACTATGTATGTGAAGTGTGAACACAGAACACATCCGAGACGAGAAACACATCCGAGACGAGAAAAACTTCAGACATCAGGAAAGCAAAGAAAGAAAGCATTATTTCCATACATGTTCAGCGTTCATTGAACGCTGTGTACATGTGTGGACTGTGGAAATACGTTAAATACAGGCAATCGTGTTTTGTTATGGCAAATTGTGTTTTCTATCGGAGAATTGGATTGTCTTTTGACTTTTGTCTGTGACCAATGTGTTTAATGGACTTTAGATCTTAGCACTGCATGTGACCACCTGCGTATGTATATGATTGCAGCTTCGATAACACCTTCACGTACTATATAATATATATAGCACTGTGATTTTGCAGTAGCCCAAGTGAACGCCTGACCAGGCGTGTTGTTCGTTATCAAAACTAATCTCAGCAGTTTACCACCTTTCCCGTGTTCTGAGATGTCGTTTTCCAGTGGCGACGTTTTCTTTTTCTCGCCACTGAGTGTGCTTAGCCCCCGCTGAGCTGGTGGATTAATCATACACCCCGTAGCGAGGTCATAAAAATCCTGCGACTTATTGAACCGGCACAGAAGACGAAGGACGTCACGGATGGTCGTTTGTTTTGTCATACTGTGTTCTCGCTGAGAAACACAGTATTGCTTGGCATTATCCATGGTGCGTCGGGCGAGACAAGACTGTGTTGTACGGCATTGCGCTGTGTACTTTCATTATGTTGTCTTCGCACGCTGCGCATGGGCCCCAACGCGTTTTTTTGCCACAAGTTTAGGCTTACCTAATCCTTTTTTGGATTTTTTAATCTGTAATTTAATTCATGTGAAGTAAACGGATTATGCGACACTTGCCTTGGCTTTATACATCTTCCCGAGTTCCCTATTTCTTACAAATATAGTTTGAATAAACTTTGCGCTATTACGAGCTACAGCTCACCACAACAATCTTTCGGCAATTACGGTCCTGAAGGGTAGAATGGGAACTGGAACTGGGATTTGAACGGGACTGGGATTTCAAGATATTTTGTTAATGGGCGGGATTTCGTAACAAAATATGCTGGGAAAATGGGATCTGCACCCCCCTTCAGGACCCTCGTATGAAGCTTAGATAAGAGATATATGTATGAAATAATGAACCAACCATTTATAAATGATTAAAGATTCCATTCCAATAATATCACATATATGATATTCGCACGTTATTGAATTTTTAACAAAACAAAGAAACGCTTATTTTTCTTACCCTAGCAACATCAAAGTATCTTGAAACAACAGAACAATACTCATTTATACAGAAATACAACGAAAATACAAAGAATATACAACAGTACAGTTGCGCGACATGCCACTGAAAGGGAATTATAATATTTGTACAAGAGATCTGATCGCGCGATGTGATTGGCTAAAAAGTTGATAATATGGCGATATTGACCAATCAGATCAAAGTTCATAAGCTGACAAAATGGTTGACTTGTAATCACAAAACAAGGACTTTGTGCCATTATGAGCCCAAAGATTAACATTTTTGAGAAAGATTAGAAGCCTGAAGACCTTACGTATACTCCCCACGTCGACTCCTCTTGTTTCTGTCTAGAATGGAAGACCTTTTGGTGAAAATAAAACGAAAATTTCGCCAGCGGAGTGACATTTCTTGGCCTACGTATATTCTTGTGGTGTTATTCGGCCTCGGTTCATGGGTAGCAGTCAATGGTGTTTGGGTTGAACTTCCTTTGTTAGTTCAACATGCACCTGAGTTTTGGAAACTGCCTTCGATAATTGCCGTCGTTATTCAAATCGCCAACATCGGACCTATTTTACACACAGTTATCAATGGCTTCTTCCCTGGGAAGTTCCGAGATGTCAGCGTTATTTACGGTGTATTAGTGGTTGGTATAATCGCTTGTGCTTTGCTGGGTTTTCTATGGAAAAAAACTGGTTATATCGCAGGCAACGAGCACAGTATGGCGCTCATTGCTTTGGTTTTCTTCGTTTCAACTGTCGATTGTACTTCCTCTGTTACTTTCTTGCCATTCATGGCCGCTTTTCCGAAAGATTACATGAGCGCTTTGTTTGTTGGAGGCGGGCTAAGTGCTCTTCTTCCTAGCTTGCTTGCAATCGCTCAAGGAATAAACACCGACGGAGGCACTTGCTGGCAGAACAACACCTTAAATAGCACTTCTTCTAGTGATTATTGGGAATCGGACTTAAATTTTGGCGTGAATGGATTTTTCTTTGGTTTGATGTTCATGACGATGGTTTCGTTGCTGGCCTTCTTTGCTATAAACTCGTTGTCGTTTGTGAAACGTGAACGCTTGCTAAACTCGCAACCGCAAGGAAACGATATTCCCAGAGAGGCAATGGCTCTCGATCGTAGTCAGGAATTCGAAATGAGTAACCTGGACGAAAGCCGACCGAGCGCTGATGAAAACGACGACAATTTGGAGATGGGGGATTGTCGACATATCGACCGTCGGTTTCATGTTGCTTTTTTGCTCTCCGTTCAAATGTGGATTCATGCCTTAAGTAATGGTGTTGTGCCTTCTATTCAATCATTCGCATGTATTCCGTACGGCTACAAAATTTATCATCGAACACTGACTTTATCAAACATCGCTAACCCGTTGGCCAGTTTATTGTTTTATTGGCTGCCGAGTAAATCTATTCTGTTCGTGGGTTTATCAACTCTTGTCTATACAAGTTTGGTTGGATATATCCTGTGTGCAGCTACATTGAGTAGCACCCCACCTTTAGCAGAAGACAATATCGGAGCTTCTATTATTGTAAGTAGCAAGAGAAACCCTCCCTTTGTTTGGCAAAGGCCCCCTTGCCCCTTACATAATTTATCAATCCTCAAAACAATACTTTTTAAATATGGTGTTGATTGTTCAATTATCAGCTATCATCTGTCAAATTTTATTAATTAAAAATTATAACACCTAAAGGAAGGTCACCAGGAGTCCAATCTATGGATACGCCACCGTATTTTTTTATACAAAGACCTTCTTGACTGGCAATCTGACTCAGAGCCCTCCAGGCTGTTTTTGATGTTCATCTCATCCTCTGTTTTGAAGTTCTGGGGATTAATTTACCTTGTATGGGAAAACCATCAAGAAGGTCTGGAAAGAACACCTGGGCACAGTCGCCAGTGTGTAATTTCATCCTGGCAAGGGGCAAATTACTTCTAGAAAAATGTACATGATGAAAAAACTGAGATTTTTGTGGCATTTTTAAAATATTTTTGGTGTAATTTCTTTGTTGTTATGATTTGTGTTTTTATAACTTATTTTTTATACGAAACAATACAAAATATTTGAATAAGAATAGAGTTAGGCCACCATTTCATTGTTTTGGAACAGCAATATGGCCACTGTGATGTCAGATGAAAACAATGTATTGAAATGTTTATAACTTTACTTGTCATGTGTTTTAAAAGTTTTAACAACATATTGTGATTTTACAGATCACCGTCAGTGTAATTAGTGTTGCCTTGGTAACCTACACAAAAGTTGTCATCTCAACTTGGATGCAAGAGAAAGGTGAACGTCATCTTCGATTGGCAGGAATTGCTTTGCAGGCTGGTTCATTTTTTGGTGCATTGATCATCTTTTTCCCAGTTAATGTGCTGAACAGCTTTACACAGCCTTCGCAATGTTAACTTCGGTTCTTTTGTCGTTTGAATTAATGGTTCCATGTCTCATTGTACTGTACATATATAAAACATTTTGTGTAACATTTTCTTCTTCAACTCATTGCATGCTCAATTTCAACCCATTCCTGCCTGAACTGGCCAAAAATAGCTTCTTTATTATTTTTGCTCTATCCAACATCAAACAAGTTTAGGAAGAAGCCTTCGAACATCCCATTCCTGCCTGCGGTTGCTATACCATTACAGTCATTTGCAACTCAGTTTTCACCCAAATCTTCGTTCCAAAGTTCGTTGGGAAGTTCAAAGTTCATTTTGAATTACGCATAATTTTGATTGGTTGCTAGGAACCAATCAACCAATCAAATGCAGAGTTTAAAACAAACTTCCAAACAAACTTATGAACTTCCCAACTTCTCAAATTGAGAATCCTTAGACAGCCTAGTCTAGGCAGCAATGCATACTTAAACATTGTCTATTACTTTCAAAACTACAGTAGTTAGGCCATGAAATGTTGTGTTAGTGGCCTGTTAAATGTTTGATCCAAATAGTAGTTAATGTATTTTGTAGAAATTGTACTATTTATTGTATATAGTGTAAAACTGAGGGCACTTAATTTAATTTATGCTTGTATCTGTATGGTCAAACAAAAGATTTTTGATAATAGTAAGTGAGAATTTGTAAATACTGTAGCACCACATTAATTTATAGCTGAGGTTCTGACCTGTTGACTCTGGCCTTCATCAGAGCAAAAAAACTGAAGTCCCAAGTCAACAGGTTGAAAGCTTAGCAAACATGGTGTTACTACAAATTTATACTATTACATTTTGTCAGCATGCAAGCTTTCAAAAGTTGTTATTTTTATATTTGCATGTGATAATTGAAAAAGATTCATCTTTGCCAACAGAACTAACTTGCTTATAACAAAAAGAAACAGTATACATTTTTAGATATTTTAGGAGTTAATTACATTGTTTCTGATGGTAGAAATTGCTAAGCTAAATGTGAAATTATGATTCATAAGCCTGGGTAAAATTTACAATAAAGTGATTAAACTTCAAATGTGGAAAATCCCATGCAATATTTCATAAAATTACATGTTTGTTTGATAAATTAAGGCAGGTATTTCATGAGTTGGTCTGATACATCAGTTTCTGTTCATATTCTTGGAGTTGTTTCCAGAATCCTGCATTTGGTCTGGTTGCAGATCTTGCACTTTTCACCAGCTGAAAAGCTTGCTCCAATGAAAGCTTTTTGGTGTGCATCAAAAATGCAATGACAACCGTGGCTGACCTAGAAATCCCAGCATTGCTGTAAGATAAACAACCACATAATAGTTAAATATATTTTGTTGAAACAAGCTTCACCAAGGTTTTTGTCTCCCAGACAAATATATAAACATTCAATTATTTTCTTCTTGATCTTACCAATGAACAAGCATTGCTCCATCTTTTAAACCTTGTTCAATAAATGCGAACAATTGTGGAAAATAAACTGTTATGTTTTCTTCAGGTAAATCAAGTATTTCCACAGTTTTGTACAAAAACTTCTAAAGGAAAACACAAAAGAGGTCTAGCTATTCCAGAATATTCTTATTTTGGAATAGATTAAATTAATGCAGGCTTTTTGTTTTATTGCTAAAATGAAATCTTGCCTTGGGGAAAACATTAGTTACTCCAGTTGCCACATTCAATATATGAGTTATCTCTTTTTCTGTCAGTTCTTTGTAGTTGTGGGCACCATCTTGTGATGCAATATATAAGTTTTCCACAACACAGTGAATTCCTTCATCTGGACTATTGTCAAAACAGAAGCCATGAGACTTTCCAATTTCAACTAACTTTTCTTCACCACTTTCCGATCTATGCTCTACAAACTGAGTCACATATTTTCTGTCAGCTCTCCATTTTACAGAGGTAGACTGATACGGGAAGAGGGGGTGCACCATACTGTAGGATAATTAAGGTGGTGGTGGGGGGTGTATACAATAGATCCTATATGTACCATGCTGTAGGGTGTGGTTGGTGTGTACCCATATCTAAGGTCGTACCTATATATGCACCATGCTGTGCCCAAATCAGAATCTATTTCAATCTGACATAGGGTACATTTTTGGTCTGGTAAGGTCTCAGGTAGGGTATAGTTAATCACCGTATTAGGGTTAGAATAGGATCAGGGTTTTGGGGTCCCCATTGCACACCCCTGCCCAAAAATTTCCAGGCTACCCCCGTGGGACTGCAGGCTCAGACTCCACCGAACACAACCAGATTTTTAATCCTGTGAATACTCTTGACATTTAGGACGCTAACATCTGCCTCAAACCTTCACCTTTTTCCCATCTGTGGTAGTTATAACGGTAGATACATGTTTCAATTTGACTTTCCTTGCTTCCAGTTGCTCTGCCAGGCTCATCTTTTAAAACACTGCGTTCAGCGGTACAACGCATTCATATATGCGCAAGAGCATCCAGATAAAAACAAACAAAATGGCGCCGTAAACAGAAATGATGTCAGCTTCGTCTTGAATTAATATTTCTTTTAAAAAAGTGAGAGTTTTAATCAGAAATGCTTGATCTCGAGGTAGTTCCAGAGCGCTCACTTGGTAATGAACAATGGGAATTTGTGCTAGGTACGTTAGTTTTCCTTTTGTGTGAAATTAATTGTCAAAATTGACCGTTCAAATTTTTTTCTGGACGTATTTATTCTAAAATTTAAAATAACCTGTTACGTTTGCTGGCCTATTTGATTAAAATTATTACCAGTACGAATGTTAAGAGTTATTTTAATATTTTTTGGTTGCCAAATTTTTTGTTTTACTGTCTGTATTTTTAGTAAAATTATTTGAAATATTTTGCTGTTGAACTTTTTTTGAAGATGTGTTATTTTTTCATTTTAGGAATGCCAGTATCACAATGTGTTCAA
Source organism: Paragorgia papillata (assembly GCA_035771165.1). Classification (NCBI taxonomy): domain Eukaryota; kingdom Metazoa; phylum Cnidaria; class Anthozoa; order Scleralcyonacea; family Coralliidae; genus Paragorgia; species Paragorgia papillata. The sequence goes on along the minus strand of JAWNZC010000025.1, from coordinate 3,764,880 downwards.
ATTTTAAAAAGACAGTGTATGGTGATTAAAGCTGTCCAGGTTATTTATAGTGAAGCGGTAAGGGAATGTGTATGCAGTGGAAAATGCACAAAAGAAATATTTATTATACTAAACTGTAAATTGACCTTGTATGTATATATATATATATATATATATATATATATATATATATAAGAACGAATATATATATAAGAACGAGGTCTGTACGGGAAAATATCACACCAATGTCTTGACAAAAAAGACCTAGGTCTGATATTTTCCCGTACAGACAGAGTAAACGAGGTTAATAAAGCATTTATTATATGGCTATTCCAAGTTTTTCGATAATTATTGTATCAAACTTAGTGTGAAAACCTTAGAAATTCACGCGAGCAAAATCAACATCCGGAACAGTGGTCCGGATACGGAAAAAGACAGACCGTGGTCCGGATACGCATTTTTACGGACCGTGTGTTGACCAATCAGAACTCAGGATATTACAAAGCCATATAATAATACATATATATTGTATACTGTACATTAGTTGTAATTTTAATATTATATAATTTAATGTTTCACAGAACCCACTAGCTGTTGATCTTATTCTTAATCTTCCAAATGATGGAATACGTTTGATGTTTGACTCATCAGTTCAGCGTCTTAAGGTAAATGAAATTTTGTTTTTGTTGAAGCCATAAAAAAATTATACAATTAGCAAAAATATTTTAAAGTACTTTTCCTTTCAAGATTATTGAAGTGTATCAGATGAGCAAAGTAAAGTTAAAATATTGGTAAGTTGGTGAAAAAATTAGATATTTTTTTATTTTAAATATTTTATGATATAATAGCAATTGCAATTATTTATGTGTACAGTATGCTGAACTGGTTTTTTTTTTTGGTTTTTGTTTTGGGTTTTTTTTTGGTTGTTTTTAATATCAAACATATTAACAAAAAAAAAAGAACTATTTGTATTCAATTTTAATTTTTTAGTGGGGTTCATTTTAACTCTCCACATATGGAACCAACTATTGATCAAATTGATCAATCCTTTGGAGCCACACATCCTGGAGGTAATAAGCATATATTATATAAAATAGAGTGTTTTATTGATTTTTCCGCCACTAATAAAAGTGATAATCTCACATGTGCGATTATTTATGATAATCGCACATGTGACGATTATCGCTGAATCAGCATTATAGTTTATCGTCACATGTGCGATTATCATAAATAATCACACATGTGAGATATAATAGATATAATTAAACTGTTTAATGCAATTTTTGCAAGGCAATAGGACAATTTTTTTATATAATAAACAGAACAATACATGGATGCTTGGAAATATTAAATTTATTTCTCGTGTTGAACAGGATATGTCACTCGTTCACTTCGCTCACTTGTGAGATATCCTGGTCAACACTCGAAATAAATTTCATATTTCCACTCATCCATGTATTATTCTCTGTTTATTTACTACAGTATTAGATGGGAATACACACGAAAATGGTTACACATGCTGTGAATTTATGTTTGACTTTTTTTTTCTTTTGTTATAGTATATGATTCAAGCCATCAATTATTTATATTGAATTTCAGAGGAGTTTCCTTTACTTTTCCAATTGATTCAAAGTTTGAGGTCAATTTTCTTTTTTTTTTCTTCTTTTCTTCCGTTTTCTATTCTTTTTCCTCTTCTCTCCCTTTCTTTCTTCCTTTCTCCTTCTCTTCTTTCACCTTCTTGTCTTTCCCCTTTGTTCTCCCATCTTTCTCTTTCCCCATCTTCTCTCTCTTCCTCTCTCTTCCCTTCTTCCCCCCTATTTTCCTCTCCCTCTCTATTTTTATTTTTCTCCTCTTTTCCATCTCCTTTCTCTTTTTCAGCCCTCTCATCCTCTCCTTCACCCTTTTCCTGTGCCATTGATAAGTTCAGATGAATTTATATTTAACATTTCCCTTTTTATATCCAACTTTAGTTTACAACATTAATTAACTCTTCTTGCATGTTCTTGACCACTGACAGTAAAAAGATTTATTTCTCTTTTTAGCCTCACTATGTCCATGGTTTGGGTTCACTTCAGTTTCCCTCAGGCAGCTCGCCTGTTGTCTCAAGAATGAGCATTTACAGTGGAAACAGTTTGGCAGACACAAAGTAATTGCAAAGATTGTTTTACTGAAGTAATCACAAAATATAATTACATGCCAGCTGGCTCTTTGAGGCGCGCGATCGCGCACGCGCTTCGTCGCGCGCTTTGAGTGATCGAGATGCGCATTTCTCCACGCGGCCTCGTGTGTTGTGACAGCAACATATGATCACGCGCCAATTTGGAGAAAATGTTCCAAAAAAGACCTTTCTTAAGCCGTGAAGCATACATAATGTCTTGTAACGTAGCGTAATCAGGTCTTACAACGTAGCGGGGCATCTTAAAACATTACGCGGAACGTTTTACTGTATAGCGTAGCGAAACGTCTAATAACACAGCGTTAGTTTTGTCATGACAACGCCACAACGGACAGCAAATATTTAAGTTACAGGCAGAACATCTAGTGTGGCCATATGTATAATTATGCATTTCCTAGTTGTATTACTAAATATAGAAAAAAATAGAAAAATTTTCAGAAAACGGTAAGAAAAATTCTGTTATCTATTATCATTTGTTTGACAGGGCACCACCTCTCGCTATTCAGTGTTTCCATGGCAACTGCTACGCGGATTCTGTGAATGTTTTGAATCCATCTGGACACGTGACTGGACTTCAATTCCAATTAGTTGCTGAAGGTTAAAAAAAAATTTCTCAAATGTTTCTGGGTTAAGATAAACTACATAACTTTTAAGAATTTCTATTTGTACATGTATGTCACAGACGTTCAGTGGCCCAGAAAATGTTTCTTAGCCCATAGTCAATCGAGATATGGTCTGGAAACTCAGCTAAAGTCTTTGGTCTATCTTTTTGTTCGCCTTTATGCATTTTTGTGCACGGTGCACGGTCACTGAACACATTGTATTTTAGTATAATGAACGAATTGTCCAATAACAACGTTTCAGTTCAATCACTCAACCGTGTTATTCAGTAAATATTAATAAACCTAAAACAAAGGATGTGCACGGTGTAAGGTACGGTTCAACATAAAATCACAGCTCATTATAGGCGCTTTGAAGTTTGCCGAGTTTCCAGACCATATCTCGATTGACTATGCTTAGCCCCAATTACGCTCCAACCATTGAGCCGCGATACTCAGAGCTTTACAATGCCTAACCAGTCATGAGAAGGTTACAGGTTCGAGCAAACACCTGTTTTACATTTGCACCAAACTTACACTTATGCACCACATGCACTTTGAACGTAAATGTACATGTAAATTTGTAGAAACGTCCTTTCGACCTTTTTCTTCAAGTCTACACCTGAATCTAAATTTGCTTGTCTCGCTTTTCAATTTTTCGCTCGGTAAAGGTAATGAATTCGGAAAGTTACACGAACTTCGAAGACGAGTTGTAGAACGAACTGTATGCTTTGGTGACACCTGTCAGGTATTAAGATTCCTAGAAATTACTCCTGAAATTCTACTGAAACCTTAAATCTGTAATCAAACGCGAACGCAAGTCATCGCAAGTTGGCAGTCACGCTATCTCAGCCAGCCGCTCTGAATAGTTTCCCGAAAATATCATGTACCGTGACAAAGTTAAAACTTGTTTAAAACACTCATGAAACCTTTATTTTGTTAATTTGGGTGTTCAAACGACCGCCACAGAAATTCTGACTGCCAACTTGCGATGACTTGCGTTCTCGTTTGATTAGGGCTTTAAGATTCCTAGAAATTACTCCTGAAATTCTACTGAAACCTTAACGTTTCGTAATTTCTATCACATTCCGCCAGTTCTGACTTTTTTTCTTATTTTATTACATATAGGATGTCATGAGTGGCTTGGGTTCGCCATGTAAAGTTTTCTTCAAAGCGGAGGATAAGGTCTCTTTATTATTATTTCAGTGGTCGTATTAACGGAGTGGTCGTATGGCAGGGTTTCACTATACACTTAGCGAGTGGTTATATTTTTTAACGGCCTTTAGCCAGAGTAAACAAATAGATTTTTTGTTTATAGATGAGAATTCATTCGCCTTATCCATACAAGCTTAATGAATCAAACAGCTCTGACTATTTTTACAATTATTTTACTTTGGGCTTGGTAAGTTGTTTAGCCTAAATGCAAAAATAGAATTATTAAAAAAAGGAAACACAACGAAAATATCAGTTTCTATAAGCACAACTGGGTATTTTTCTTCCCAGGATATTCTCTTTGACGCAAGAACTCACAAAGTGAAGAAAATTATCTTGCATACAAACTTTCCTGGTCATTACAATTTCAACATGTATCATCGATGTGAATTTAAGATTAGTATCCACCGCGGAAGAAAAGGTCAGAAACAAGTTTTTGAAGGAAGGAAGGGGGAGGGAGGAAGGGAGGGAGAGAAGGAAGGAAGGAAGGAAGGGAGGAAGGAGGGAAGGAAGGAGGAAGGGAGGGAGGGAGGGAGGGAGGGAGGAACAAGGAAGGAAGGAAGGAAGGAAAGGAAGGAATTAATTTGAAGTGCTTATCTCGTGTACTGTTTGGATTGATTATTTGAACATTCTGGTACACAAAACGTTCTCTTAATTTTTTCACTGCAGACGGAGGACAAGAAGAGAAAATTTTTGAAATTGGTCCATGTACAAAGGTACAGGAGTCAGACATACACGTTCATTAGCAACAAAATAAAAACATTTAATTTGCAAGTGTTAATTATTGAGATACTGACGTTATTACTGCTCTTACAGTGGGATAGTGTTCAGGACTTTCTTGGAAAGCCAGTAGAGGCACCTGTTGTCTTGAACAGGTAAAAGTAATAAATCCATCCACTCATTCATGTATTGTCTCGTATATTTATTTATGACCTACACAAAAGTTTTATTTTAAACGCTAGATCCTCCACGACGAATACATCCAATCCATTCGGCTCAACATTCTGCTACAGTCTTCAACACATGATTTTTGAGGTTGGTGTTCACACACATCCTAAAATCAATTATGCAAATTTACAAAGTAGTTGTATTTTTGTTCCAGATTTTCTTCCTAGATTAATTTTATTACTTTTATTAATTTTATTTCCTGTATTCCACAAGCAAATATTGTTTGTTTGTTTTTGTTTTACAGATCATGCAAAATAACCACATTGCCTCTGTTACATTATACCAGCAAAAACCATCATGCCGTGTTGAGCCTTAAATACAATTGTTATATATCAAGTGTCAAAGTCCGTTTTTCTAGCTCTCTGATTGGTCGAGCGGTCCTCGCATGGCGGTCCGAAAATCGTGATGTTTCCCGCGTAACCCATGGCAGCGGGTATCATTACATTAATTTTTTCCCTAGGGAAAAATATCAAAACCGGAAGTAGATGGTCAGGTTCAGTTTGTCTTTGTTTTCTCCAATTTTCTTCCATTAAAAACAATGTCTGAAGATTTTACTCAACATTTTTGTTGTCATTTGACACTTGATGTATAACAAAACACTTATTTACTGGTACCTCGGGAAAACAGTGTGTTTTGTGGCCCCTCGACTACTCGTTGTTGCCCTCGGCTTCGCCTCGGGAAACGACGGCAGTCTCGGGTCCACAAAACACACAGCTAGTACTGTTTCCCTCGGTGCCAGTTAAGTGATGTACTCGTCTTCGCTTGAGGGACTTTTATTTTAACAAAAGACTGGCCTTTCAAGGCCTATGAAAAAAAATATCCAAAAACGAACGGTGTACCTAAATGTTTTTGTGTTTTGTTTGTTTTTCATAATATTTGTGTACAGTAGTGTATATTCTCGGCTTTTTGGGCCAAAAGTGTGTAAATATAATCTAGGTTGGCTAAATAAATCTGTAAATTATCATGCAATTAATCTGTAAATTATCATGCAATTAATCTGTAAATTATCATGCAATTAATAGGGTTGTATCATCAGATAAATCTCGCTGAACAACCTGTCCTTGTCCGTTTTTCGTATCTTGTTTTTTGTTGGATTTTTTTGGTTTGCTTCGATTTAAAAAAAAGATTCCTTCCTTTCTTTCTTTCCTCCTTCCTTCCTTCCTTCCTTCCTTCCTTCCTTCCTTCCTTCCTTCCTTCCTTCCTTCCTTCCTTCCTTCCTTCCTTCCTTCCTTCCTTCCTTCCTTCCTTCCTTCCTTCCTTCCTTCCTTCCTTCCTTCCTTCCTTCCTTCCTTCCTTCCTTCCTTCCTTCCTTCCTTCCTTCCTTCCTTCCTTCCTTCCTTCCTTCCTTCCTTCCTTCCTTCCTTCCTTCCTTCCTTCCTTCCTTCCTTCCCTTCCTGCCTTCCTGCCTTCCTGCCTTCCTGCCTGCCTGCCTGCCTGCCTGCCTGCCTGCCTGCCTGCCTGCCTGCCTGCCTGCCTGCCTGCCTGCCTGCCTTCCTTCCTTCCTTCCTTCCTTCCTTCCTTCCTTCCTTCCTTCCTTCCTTCCTTCCTTCCTTCCTTCCTTCCTTCCTTCCTTCCTTCCTTCCTTCCTTCCTTCCTTCCTTCCTTCCTGCCTGCCTGCCTGCCTGCCTGCCTGCCTGCCTGCCTTCCTTCCTTCCTTCCTGCCTCCCTCCTTCCCTCCCAGTCCCTACTTTCCTCCCTCACTCTCTTCCTTCCTTCCTTCCTTACTTACTTACTTACTTCCTTCCTTTCTTCCTTCCTTCCTTCCTTCCTTCCTTCCTTCCTTCCTTCCTTCCTTCCTTCCCTCCTTCTTTCCTTCCTCTCTTCCTTCCTTCATTCAATCCTTCCTTCCATCATCCATTTGCCTTTCCTCCATCCATCTCTCTTACCTTTCCTCCCTCCCTTTCTCCTGGCCTCCCCCTTTCCCCCCTCCCTTTCTCCTGACCTCCCCCTTTCCTTCCTTCCTTCTCTCCCATCTTCTCTAAAGCCTAAAGATACTAATTTTAAAATGCAGAATTTCCCAAACTGTTCATTATAACAACGTACATATTTTTAAAAAAATATTTTTTATTCCAGTCAGCTGTGAAGCGAAGCGCAGACAAGTAATGGAGAGTGCAGGGAGGGGAGGCTGGATACTTGTCACTTGTGCAAAAAATTTAATAAAATGTAAAGAAAATATGGCTGATGAGGAAATCAGCGAAGAAGCTGCTGGCTACCGGCATTTATTGGACATTAACTGGGCTGATGTCGCTGAGAACCTTATCAAAAGCCGGTTGCTTCTCACAGCTCTTGAACTGCACACGGAACTGGCCGAGAATGGACGAGAAGTGCCTGTCCTTCGTGACTTCTTCTCGAATCCTGGAAACTTTGAGAAGGAAACAGCCAGGGCACCTTCGCCTCTTTCCTTTGCTTTAGGTAAGAACGAAACTTAGAGAACCGTACTTGAGTTAGTAAAGCAAGAGTATCAGTTACAAGAACATGAATATGTCAGTACAGATAGCTTTATGTTTATGCCAAAAATGGGCAATACCCATCTTGAAATTATTCAACACATCTGGTAAACATGGACAGTACGTCACGTATTAAACTTGTTAAACTAAAACTAATTTATGGCGTGTGAAGGTCAAAACGTTATCCTCCCAAGTCGTAATATATAACATGAAGCTTAGTTAAGCGTATTTTATCCAGTATGTGTTTTTCAGAGTAAAATATACTAAAATTGTTTAAGTTGTCTTTTGACTCTTTGTTGATATAAACAGTATTAATAAAGGAGCAGCCTTTTCCGGTTCTTGACCGATATTAACATTTTTCTTGGCAATTAAACACTTTGGTATAAACTATTGAACGTCTTTAAACTCACGACTCCTCTAGTGCACATGACTTAAAAATGAACTTTTGATCAAATAATTTTTTAATCTTTTAACCTATAGCTAGCTTATCAGACAAAAATTGATGTCTTTATATTAAATAATGTATATGTGAATAATAATATTAATTGTCTCTTTTGTGATGGTAATTGTCTATATTTTCTAATATTTATACAGATACGCTTACTAATGGTAATTTTGAGGGAGGTCTTGTTATAAATATAAGGGTCTTTTACAAAATGTGTCGCCTTGGTGGGGAGGGGGGGGGGGGGATGTTTGTTGACAAGTCAAACAGAATGTCAAAGGGGGGGGAGTTATTACAAACATTGTCTTGTCATGATGGAAGCAAATTTGCAATATTAATAAGAAAAGCACATCCTTACTGCTACACGCGTAAAAACGCACAACTTGTTCAAGGTTGTCAACAGGCGTGAATAATGTTGTGCTGCCATCCATGAACAATGTTGTGCTGCTCGCCGTGAACAAGTTGTTAACAAGTTGTTCACTTATGGTTCGAACAACTTGTTCACGGATAAATCAACTGTCATGAACAAGTTGTTCCAACAGCACATTTTTATAGCCAACAACGTTGTTTGCACATCATACAACATGTTGTAACAGCATGAGGAAATAACAACGATGAACAACAATGTTACAACAATGGTGAACATGGTTGATGTATCAACACGTTCTTCGGTTGTTACAACATGCGTAAACAACGGTTGTTGTTTCATCAAGCTGTTACAACTTGTTGACACAATGATGAACAATGTTGTTCATTTATCAATGTTGTTCACATATGTCAACAAGTTGTTACAGCATTGTTCAGGCAACAATGCTGTAACAACTTGCAAGATTTTTACGCGTGTAGTTGTCTCTTAACATTCAATGCATTGCTGCGTAGGATGTCTGAGGCTATATATAACACATTACAGTATACATGTACTTATTTTTATTTCATTTTTGTTTTATTCAAATTTTGTTAAATTAATTTTCCAGGTCGTACTTCAAGTAATCTCACATTGGACAGCATTGATGATTTCACTCGGTATTCAGATGATGGACTAGCTGAACGAGGAGATGAGAGAATTGCAGGTAGACTGGACTTTTTTTATTTTTTATTTCTTTTGGTTTTTTTTGTCCCTATAACAGTGAGTTAACAACCTATTGCTATCTCTGGGGCTAGCCACATGATGATTTCCCCTTTGAGAAGTAAAATTGTCTGGTGTTACACAGAGTAAATAATAAAGGGATTCTGGGACAGCTCAAGCAGGAATGGGTGACATAAAGTTTGAGGTCACAAAGTTTTGTTTTTTCTAATGTTTTCCAATGTTTGTTTAGTGCTACAGTTTGAATTGCGAAAAGCACAAGATACCATCAAGTCTTTGAGAGGGAGTTTAACTGTAGCTGCAGGTTAGTGAATATTTCTGACCTGAGTGATAGATTATTTAAGCATGTGCACTTGCATTACAGGCTCGCTTCCTTGAATAAGCACGTTTCCTTAAAGTGCTTATATCACTTGTCGGGTTTTAACGTATTTGAATAGTGCAAAAAAAGTTAGTTAATAAGTTATTTTGCTGTTTTTGATTTACTTTTATAGTTTCTGAGATATAAGCCTTTAAACACGCCAATTTCGGCTTTTTGCCAAAAATTTCCATCATTCATTTTTAAGCACTGGGGCTGAGGAACCTAAGCCGACTGTCTTCTTAGTTGGAACTCTTGTGCGCACTGGAAAATGGGTGTGAGCTCGACATTTCGATTTTTCAGTCAAATATATGTGAATCAATAAGCCGAAATATAGTTGTTTTGGCACTTTAAGCAAGCACCCCTCTTTCTAGAATGGTAATAATAAGAGTCAAATTTATTACCTCTAAGACTTGGGTCAATGGAGTTGATCGAGTCTTGTCCTGTTTGAATTGAGTCAACTAGAGTCTGAATAGAGTCATTGTCTCACATCTTTACACCTCTTGTCTTATTCTGTGTGTTTGAACAGAGCAAGAAGGTCCACAAAAGAGTCAGAAAGATCCCAGTGACACCGAGTCACTTAATGAGGTAATTATTTAACGCTTGTTCTATATAATATAATATAAAATATATAATATAATACATTGCCTGAAAACTAGTATTATCTGCTTTTATTATACAACTGCATTAAAAACTGTTCAAATAACGCTAAAAATGAGTGCAAATATACAGCGATATTTGGATAGTTATTTGCACTATTTGTTTGGATTGTTAGCCAATCAAATTTATCACATGGGAGACTACTTCATGTATGCTTATCATTTTGTCCTGGTGCAAGTCACACTTCCCTGGCCTTTTTAAAGTTTTCTTTTTCCATAAAAATTTGTTGATCAGAGCAGTTGTATAATAAATTGCTTATTAAATGTTTTGGTGTGTAGTATCACTGTATATTTTTACTCGGTGTTTGTATTTTGACTCACCCTGTGGGCTCGTCAAAATACAGCACAACTCGTAAAAATATACAGCGATACTACACACCAAAACATCTAATAAGATATATGTATTTAATGTACTTTACCCTTTTTAGGAAACCATCAAACCATATGAGAAAAGAGCTCTGAACTTTTTGGTGAATGAATATCTTCTACAACATGGCTACCGACTCACATCCGTAACACTGTCCGATGAAAATGAAGATCAGGTCAAATCCATCATGAACATATTTTTATTGGCTTTCCTTGCCTCTGCACAACTTTCATACTTTTCTCAATTTATATTCTCTCTTATTAATACAGTAAACACCCACGTGTAAGAACCTAGATTTTTTCAAGTCTGGCAAAATAGGTTCTTATATTTTGGGGTAATTACTGACAATTTAGGCAAAATAGGTTCTTAATAGGTTCTTAAAATTTCTTTAAGGGAAATGCTATTGTTATATGACCAGATATATAAACCACTTTGTTATAGAGAGATTATACTGTATGTATGTAATTTCTGTAATGATATTTTTATGGAAGGGGCAAATATATAACAAATTTATATTTTATAGTCCCACATTTTGGCTACAGCACTGTTTCATTATTCAGAGTGACTCTTCATATAAGAACCTTGTGGCTTTGGTTGGCTAAACAGGTTCTTATATTTTGGGGTATTAAAATCCAAAATTTCTGCCTACAGGTTCTTAAATCACTAGGTTCTTAATACACGCGGGTGTTTACTGTATTGTATATATTGTGTGTTTAGTTTTCATTTTTTCTCCCTTTTTTCTTCCTTTTTCCTCCTTTTTTCCTCCTTTCTTCCTCCTTTCTAACATCCTCCTCAAACATCCTCCTTATTTCTGCCTACAGGTTCTTAAATCACTAGGTGCTTAATACACGCGGGTGTTTACTGTATTGTATTGTGTGTTTTACTTTTCAGTTTTTTCTCCCTTTTTTCTTCCTTTTTCCTCCCTTTTTCCTCCTTTCTAACATCCTCCTCAAACATCCTCCTTATTTCTGTCTACTCAGCATCATACTGTATATATTGTATTTGATTGATTTTCTAATTGGTATATAATGTTTCCAGGATTTTGATGACTGGGATGATGTTGGATTAAACATTTCTCAACCTCCAAACCTCCTCCGTCTTTACCGTGATTTTGATAAACACGTCATCCCCTCAGCAGCTCAAACACTTGTCGATATGGAGGAAGAAAAAACTAAATTAGTAAGACAATCTGTTACATCATGATAACGTCTTACAACGTAGCGCAACGTAACGTCTTGCAACGTTCCGGAACGTAACGTCTTACAACGTAGCGCAACGTAACGTCTTACAACGTAACGGAACGTAATGTCTTACAACGTAGCGCAACGTAACGTCTTACAACATAACGGAACGGAACGTCTTACAACGTAGCGCAACGTAACGTCTTACAACGGAACGGAACGTCTTACAACATAGCGCAACGTTTTATATAGCGTAGCGTAACTAACGTGTTTTACAGTAATGTCTTATGACGTATCTTAGCATTGTAACCAAACGTCTTATAGCGTGAAATTTGAAAATGTTCTCTTTGTTAATTGAAGGAATCTACTTGCAATGTACTTAAAGAAGAACTGAAAACGCTTCACGAAGAGAATAATAGAAATCAAGAAAATACCAGAATTGCAGAAGAGTAAGAGGCTGAGCTAATTTTCTAATTGGATTATGTTTTCTCAACCTACCGAGATGCAAGGGCGGATTAGGGTTGCGCGGTTGGCTAACAGTTTTCCCACCACAAAATCTCCTTCGGCAAAATTGCTTTTGGAGCTACAACTTTTAAAACATTTTACTATAACTGTATTGTTTGCAATTTTTAGGCAGTTCAGTAACCAGAAACATGAAAATAATGAGCTGGTAACGCAAATCACGTCATTGACAGAGGAACTTGAACATTGTAAACTTTGTCTTGTGACTACTAATGTTGAACAGACAGTAAATAACTCGGAGGTTGATGAAAGCTCGTGCAGTGACCCCGCTCAGAAAGTGACATCTCATGATGATAAAAGCACTGATAGCGGAGTTGGATTATCTGATTCTGTTCAAGACAGTCCTCGTCCGCCAGACACAGAAGAAAATCCTGCCAGCGAAGAGAAAAATTGTTCAATCTTATCTGAAGTATGTAGTCAGTTCTGCTGGGTATGATATTAACCCATTCCTGCCTGAGCCGGCCAAAAATGGTTTCTCTATATTATTCCATACTTCGTCTAATGGCTAGCAGATGGTTTTACTCATCAAAGAGAGAACCCTCAGACATCCTAGGCAGTAATGGGTAAACAAGGGATTCCACTCCTGCCTGAGCTGACCAAAAATTACCCCTTTATTGTTTTATTCGAGGTGGGGGAGACGATTTACTGTGTCTAACGCCAGACGATTTTACTCGTCAAAAGGAGAACCCTCAAACATCCTAGGCAGCAATGGGTTTTAAACGAAATGAAAGTACTCATTATATTGAAATATACCGGCCTGTCTTCGGGTCAGATGAATTGAGCTTCGACTGATGAACTAATGAGAATACATATAATTACTTTAAAAATTCAATTTGTTAGGTACCTGCAGACAGCCCAGAAGCTCAACCAAAAATTTCCATCGAAAAAGTTGATAGTGAAAACATTAGCAACAGGTACTGTATTCTCTCTTTTTGCTGTACTCATGAATGAACTGTTTTTATTCATAATTATCAAATTCATTGAATTATTCAAATTCATGAAGAAAATTCAAAAGAAATGAATGTTTAATCAGCATCTTTATCTACGGATAAAACATTGATTAATAAAACATCAAGGTTTTATCAAAGTTAATAGGCACTAGTGCCTCAAATTGAGCTTTTTCTGACTGTAAATGATCTTATCTAACCTTTCCTACGACTCTTAAACAAAGTCTTCATCATTTACACTTAGAATTTGATAAGTAATTCGGCTCGCCATTGTAAATGCCCATAAAGATCAGCCGCTCATATTTTAACTGTCACTTAAATGGCACGTTCTTCAGTTGACATTTTATATAGCATGACTAAGGTCCGTTTATATGATTCCGGGATGTCCCGGTGCACCGGGATCTCGGCTTGTGGATAATTTACTGTTATTTTCCAAGTTACGTTTATATGCCATGGAGACCGCGACGCCCGTCTGACCGGGATCTCGGTTGAAGCCGACAGGAATAAACGCAATATCCCGGTACAACCGGGATGAAGTTTACTGAACTGCAACGCTTGTAACTTTGAATATTACGGTCGGAATTTTGTCCAAACGGTCAGGTCTAGAGACAAAACACTGAATAAAAGTGAAATAACTTCTAACATAGTAGAATTAGGGTGAGTTTTTGCTTTTTTGCTCCATTTCCTTGAATTCCCGCGCTTTTTGACCCCGAATGAAATTCATCTCGTTCAACCGGGACGAGCACTTTGTTTACTCCATATAAACTCGGGATGAAATTAATTTATCCCGGGCAACCGGGATCATATAAACAGGCCCTAAGTTGATTATTTTTCCCCTTCTAGAAAAATATGTGCGACATTGAAACAAGCCTTGCACAACATTGCCCAAGTTCAACACGATAGCAGAGTTGGTAACGAGGTACGTTGCATGTTCTGCTTCGTATAGCACCACTGAATTCATATAAATAAGTTTTGTGGAAACACCACGTAAAATATTTATTTGCTAAACTTATTTACATTACATTATCGCCAAGAAAACTTTCAAAGAATTAATCACTGCATTCATTGGTCACAAAACATTCAAGAACAACGAAATATTAAATTTTGCTTTTTCAGGTTACCAGATTGGCCAAAACGGAGGAAAGCGCTGTTTTGGTTTTGTCCCGATGTCTTCCGCACATAGTACCTAACGTTTTATTGAATAAACGAGAGGTAATTTTTCCCGTCTTTATCGCTGGGTTAATTTATCAAGTGCTCAGCCTGCGAGGAAATTCTGAAATTTATTATTGTTTTCTAGGAATTATTACCTGTGATACTTTGTACTGCTATTCACCATCCTGAAGAGAAAGAACGAGACAAACTTTTGCATTTATTAGTTAATCTAATTAAACGACCAGATCCCGAACAAAGGTCTGTCTGTCTGTCTGTCTGTCTGTCTGTCTGTCTGTCTGTCTGTCTGTCTGTCTGTCTGTCTGTCTGTCTGTCTGCCTGTTTGTTTGTTTGTTTGTTTGTTTGTTTGTCTGCCTGCCTGTCTGTCTGTCTGTCTGTCTGTCTGTCTGTCTCTGTGTCTGTCTGTCTGTCTGTCTGTCTGTCTGTCTCTGTCTGTCTGTCTGTGTGTGTGTGTGTGTCTGTCTGCCTGCCTGCCGTTTGTTTGTTTGTTTGTTTGTTTGCCTGCCTGTTTGTTGTTTGTTTGTTTGTTTGTTTGTTTGTTTGTTTGTTTGTTTGTTTGTCTGTCTCTTTCTCTCTCTCTATCTTATATGTATTATTTCCACCTCAGGCTCATGATCATCAGTGGTTGTTCAGCCTTTGCTCATTGTGTTGGACATATGCGAACAGAAGCTGAGCTACTTCCTCAGCTTTGGGAACAGGTAGACTAAAGCAAGTTTGCGATTGACGTAGAAATAAACGTAGACAGAGAAATTATATACATGTATATTTAAAGGCTTTTTCTCAAAATGTACCATTCACATTTTTTCTTTAAGATTAACCACAAGTACCCAGAGCGTCGACAACTTGTAGCTGAAGCTTGCGGGGCAATAGCACAATATCTTCCAGTAAGTTTCATGCGTTGATAAACTCCGTTTTGGGGTGAAAACGGAGACTTTGACATGCTCTTTCTACTTTGTGTAGGTTGAAATCGTTAGCTCACTATTGCTCTCCATGTTGAAACAAATGTTTGATGAAGATCGCAATGACAGTGTTCGAGCAACTGTCATCAAGAGCCTGGCTCTAGTAATGACTATAGTAGAATCATCAAGTAAATATAAAGAGGTGCGTTTGTTCACTATCTTGTTTGTTCCCCAGAATTTGACGAGTAAAATCGTATGGCATTAGGGGAAGCTCAGGCAGAAATGGTTTAATACCCCATTGCCGCCTAGAATGTCTGAGGGCTCTCCATTAATTTGACGAGTAAAATCGTATGGCATTAGACCATAACGATGCCGTTTTTGGGCAGCTCAGGCAGAAATGGGTTAATCACTTGTTTAATACCCCATTGCTGCCTAGAATGTCTGAGGGTTCTCCATTAATTTGACGAGTAAAATCGTATGGCATTAGGGGAAGCTCAGGCAGAAATGGGTTAATCTCTTGTTAACCCATCTGCCTCGAATGTCTGGGGGTTCTCCCCTCTGGCGTTAGAACAATAAAGGAGCTGTCTTTGGCCAGCTCAGGCAGAAATGGGTTAAATTATTTTCTATGAGATATTGTTTATGTTTTTTTCAGGCCGAGCAATTATTAGTAAGGTCATTATGCGACCATTCTGAAGAAGTACGAGATGCTACGACCAAAGTCTTGCTCCCCTCCATCTTGGCTTGGGCACACGAACTCGATAAACTACAGTCTGATTTATTGGAATTATTTTTAACTCAATTAGAACTTACTTTATCCGTAAGTACATAATGGCATTTTTTATTGTAGACCAAGTGCTTTTCCTGCTTTCTGATCGCACGAACACTAAAATCAAACGAACTGTAAAAATCTTTATAAATAAAATACAAACTTTTAGGGAGTTTTTGGTCTTTCCAGCGTGCTTAACTCACTGGAAAACCTTCCAAATGTATCGAGAAATTTCTAAACTTTTTCCCGCCAAAATTTAGCTTCTGCCAACGGTGTTTTCTCCTCTTCCCGCCATCTTGTTTTGTCGCCATCTTGTTTCGTCGCCATCTTGTTTTGCCGCCATCTTGTTTCGCCGCCATCTTGTATCGCCGCCATCTTGTTTCGTCGCCATCTTGTCTCGCCGCCATCTTGCTTTGCCGCCATCTCGTTTCGTCGCCATCTTGTTTCGTCGCCATCTTGTCTTGCCGCCATCTTGTATCGCCGCCATCTTGTTTCGTCGCCATCTTGTCTTGCCGCCATCTTGTATCGCCGCCATCTTGTATCGCCGCCATCTTGCTTTGCCGCCATCTCGTTTCGTCGCCATCTTGTCTTGCCGCCATCTTGTATCGCCGCCATCTTGTTTCGTCGCCATCTTGTCTTGCCGCCATCTTGTCTCGCCGCCATCTTGCTTTGCCGCCATCTCGTTTCGTCGCCATCTTGTTTCGTCGCCATCTTGTCTTGCCGCCATCTTGTATCGCCGCCATCTTGTTTCGTCGCCATCTTGTCTCGCCGCCATCTTGTCTCGCCGCCATCTTGCTTTGCCGCCATCTCGTTTCGTCGCCATCTTGTTTCGTCGCCATCTTGTCTTGCCGCCATCTTGTATCGCCGCCATCTTGTTTCGTCGCCATCTTGTCTTGCCGCCATCTTGTATCGCCGCCATCTTGTATCGCCACCATCTTGCCTCGTCGCCATCTTGTTTCAGGAACACCAACGCAAATCCTGTGCGCTCCGTGAAATATGAAGACTGTAGATACAGTAGATTTACGAGGTGCAGTTTGTTAACGGATCATGTTTTCTTTTTCTTTTTTTTTAGGATTTTCTTCATATCGACGAGTCAAGAGAAATGGATAATAATGAACTCGACTCCACAATGGCAGTGATTGGCGCAAGACTTCTTTTGTACGTTCAAGCGCTGGCTGCTTCAGTGCCTGCTCTAATGGCGGACATTCTTAGTAGAGGTAAACCACTGGATATTTATGCACGTGCCATTTAACTCTGTGGTTTTGATTCCTGCTCGATTTGGTTACCTAAATAAATAAAAAGAAAGAAATCACTTTGGCCACATACGAAAAGACTGCTTCGAGTTTGACTCTACCTTTCTGCGGGTACTCCGGTGTCCTCCTGTAGTAACACTGGACCAATGAGGGATGGTGACCTTTACTGGACCTCTAGAGACACTAGTTTTAATAGATATGACTGATAGGATTATCTCGTATAAATAAAATTAGTGTTATAAATCGCGAAAACGACTTATAAAATTAGCTTCTCGTATTCCTAGCTTCTCAGTTGAAAAAGGGTTGTCACCAGTTCAACCAAATTGTATTGTATTTGTCTTTTTTCCCCTTTGCAGCTCCGTTTCAAACAGAGTGTGATAGTATTGAATCTGAAAGCACATTACCAGGTATCTATCAATAAAAGAAAGTACAATTCTAGTTGTCGGATTTGTGGATAAAACGGCTTTATAAACAACGTAGGGTAGTAAGAAACCAGTTATATGTAATAGCGAGCAACTGGGCACGCTGATTGGTTAATACGTTTTGGCGGGAAAAATTCTAGCCGAGCG
The DNA here is from genome assembly GCA_035771165.1 of Paragorgia papillata. Taxonomy (NCBI): domain Eukaryota; kingdom Metazoa; phylum Cnidaria; class Anthozoa; order Scleralcyonacea; family Coralliidae; genus Paragorgia; species Paragorgia papillata. Next base: position 3,747,305 of record JAWNZC010000025.1, on the reverse strand, counting down.
CAACAGCTTGTTGAAGAAAGTGTTGTTTTTGATAGACAGAGATAAGGAAATTTACGTCAAATATTGATGTCGTTTTTCCTGTGAGGAAAAGTTTATCAATTGGAGAAACAACTTACGAAATAAAAAGTGAGAAGGCGTCCTTAGAAAAAGAAATAAGACAAAAAAAAACCCCAACCAAATATGATAAGCAATAAACAAGACGGCAGACGGTTTTATTATGCTTGTAAGGATTGACTGTAACCTTTTAAACTTTAAAGTACTGTATATGTGTTGTGTCATACACAAGATAAAAACTTACTGTGGAATTAAGAAGAACGTCCTTTGTTTTGTTTTTCTTTTTGTTTCGTTTAAAGGAAATCCATTCTTTTGTTTGGTTTGTTTACAAACCTCTGTTAGAAAGCTTTTCGTTTTTTCTTTGTGTTTCTAGCTGGTCGTCTTCTCCGGTCAAGCTCTCCTCTCACCGATATTACGGTTTTGTTTGGAAGTGCCGGTCGTCTTGCAAATTACTTGGAACAGTTTGACAGGTGGCTGGAGAAAGAAGAGACTCAAACGTTTTGGGAGTCGTTGTCATGGGTCATTAGAAAATTGTAAGCATTTAAATAAAATGGTTTGATACTGGCTAAAAATTCAAACTCGTTAAAAGGTCTTTGCTAATTTGTTTTTTCCTTGTTTTGTTTTGTTTTGTTTTTCTTTTAGTATAACGAGAATTTATTCATTATTAGGTAATTGACAGAGAAAAAAACCCCAACACATTAATGGTCGTGCACCAGCTTGGTGACCTTACAAAATGATCCACCATATAGTATATAACATATCATACCATACTACACCATACCACACCATACCACAACACACCACACCATACCACACCATACCATACCATACCATACCACACCATACCACACCATACCACACCATACCACACCATACCACAACACCATACCATACCACACCACATCACACTGCACCACACCATACCACACCACACCACACCATACCATACCACATCACACCATACCACATCACACCACATCACACCACACTACATCACACCATACCACATCACACCACACCACATCATACCACACCATACCGCACCACACTACACTACACCATACCATACCATGTAATATCACATCCTAAATTATACCATACCACCCCACCTAAAACCGTACCATAACATATACCAATCCATACTGTACCATTTATTTCAAACTATTTTCACTTAGGTCGAATTCACTATGTACAAGTCGATTGGGTTGATGGCTTCTCAGAATTCTTTCGTCATGTTTGTAACGTGTTTGGTCACGTGTACACTGTAAACAGAGTAAGGAAATCCTAATAGTGAAATAAAAGTAGCGTGCTGCGTAGGCAGTGTAGAAATAACAATCGAAATATAGTAAGGCTAGATATACTGCCGAAACAGAGAACGTAGGAATCTAACGTTTCGAGCGAAGGCCCTTCGTCAGAGAGAAACGTTAAGGAAATCCTAACTTGTCATTTGTGATTATTCTAGTGACTTGCATTTTTCATATTTAGAACGCTAACAGGCTTCAAAAGTGATGGGAAGATTTTTGTACCTATATATGTCGGTTTCAGTTTCCTAATAGTAATAATAATAATAATAATAATAATTTAATCACTTCCTATGAACCTCAGCATATCGCAATAGCTACTGCCAAGTTTAAAATACATAGTAGTTTGTTAGCCTATACTAAAAAAATCTCATCATCATTTACAACTTCATGATTTAAAGCAGTAGATCAGACCAATAACAACTTTTTAACCCTATGTCTCCAAATATAGTTAGCCATTATTACATTTGAAATCGAGCACCAACTAAGCAATAATTTTAAGGTATCTTTCTCAATGTTCAATCTTCTCAAGTCCTTGTACACGCTGTGACGGATGCAGCCTAACGCACCAAAACATAATACCACTAGACTAACATTCCATTCACGAGATCTTAAGAAGTCACATAGCCGCTGATAATGGCGCATTTTAGAGTCGTACGCTACTTCAAAGTACAGATCGAAACACACGGTTACTTCAACGATCACAATCTCACGAGCGACTGCATTCACAATGACAATGCCCGGTTTTCGAGCTGGAATTTCTATTAGTCCTTCACGAAGCTCGGGTAAGATCGATTCAAACAACTTGTTGGTAAATAGTCGGAGTCGCAGGTTGCTGGCAGAAATTTCATAATAATAATAATAATAATAATAATAACTTCATTTAAACAGCGGCCTACATGACTAAAAGTGCTTTCCAACACGGCTCTGTAGGTAAAGTTACAAAATTAAAGTTAGTTAATAAATTACAAAATTGTGGTTATTACGAAGGATTAAATAAGAGAAAAGGAATATACATTACAAAATTTAAAGTTAGTTATATAAATTACAAATTCAAAGTCATCGCAAGAAAGTATGAAGAAAAAGAAGGAAAAAAAGAAATAGTTTGTGACTTGACCACTGATCTCATCTCTATGATAGAGAAAAAAACAACAACAATTTTCTAATTTAGTTATGATTTTCACATCATTTATATAGTTAAAGCCTTTCTTTGAAAATGAATTAAAACCTGTGTTTTGCGATGACCAAAGTAAGTAGTAAAAACTCACATTAGGTCTTGTCTGAAGATTTCTAACTATTTAATATAGTAATTAACTGTAGTTGTGATGATATATAATTAATAGTATCTTAATTTTGTCTCTATTTAGTTAATAATTTTTGATTTTTTACTTCTATTAAGCTCATAGTGAAGAAGAAAAGCAACAAATTCTTTCTAGCGCAATTATTCCAGTTTTTCTTCTTGGTATTCTGACGGCATTCGCCGAGGTAAAGTTAATAAACATTTTATAGCAAAACAAAAAGCAGTGAAGAAACGCAGCTTTTGGCAGATTTTTTCTTTGCAGTTTATCCCTTATCTGTAGGTTTTTCTTTAGGAAGATGATCAAGCTAACGTAAAGTCGTTTTTAAAAGATGCTCTGATATCGTTGTCTTCGCAACAAAAGGATGCTCGATGTTTATATTTCGTTTGTGAAAAATTGAGGTAAATTATATGATGTCCTGAAAGGATGGGATGGTATACGATAGTACTGGATAAGATGGGATAGGATACAATAGAATAAGATGTACAGATATATGTCATTATAATGGTGTAAATGGTATGGCGCGCGGTTGCGGTTTGACAAGGTTGGCATGGTATGGTATGGTATGGTATGGTGTAGTATAGTATGGTGTAGTATGGTATGGTATATTATGGTAGTGTATGGTATGGTGTAGTATAGTATGGTGTAGTATGGTATGGTAGTGTGTGGTGTAGTATGGTACGGTATGGTAGTGTATAGTATGGTGTAGTATGGTATGGTATGGTATGGTATGGTATTATAGTGTATGTTATGGTATGGTATAGTATGGTGTAGTATGCTATGGTAGTGTATGGTATGGTGTAGTATGGTATGGCATGGTATGATGTGGTATGGTGTAGTATGGTATTGTATATTATGATAGTGTATGGTATGGTGTGGTTTGACTTTGTTTGATCATAGATTCTAGAGTTCGAGGAACTGGTAGAGCTAAATGCTATATATAATACGTACGATGGTAAGGTTGGGTATGTACTGCTCTTATTCTTACAGTTCCGAGAAAATGTGGTGCGAAGTTTTATTTGAAGCATTGTGGGACCTTCTGACTCACTCAGATCCCCGTGTGAGATCTGTTGTTCCTCATATACTTCGGGTAAGCTCGGCATAAATGTTTTTTTCTTGTGTATTACAATGTAAGGAACTGTTCACACGAGCCAGGCTAACTCATATCATGAAATTCTCGCTTCCGTTGCAAGAGGAAATTTGAATCAACTTTAAGATTCATTTTCATCTAAACTAAACCAATTTTTTCCAAATTCTTCTCCATTTTGTTTTAGACGATGATTAAAAATCTGGACAAAACTGCAATTATGAAACGTGTTTTGCCAGCACTTGTAACTCTTTCAACAGACAACGACAAGTAAGACTTATTGTGTTCTGTTCAAATGACGTATACTGGGAGAGCTCCCGGAAACCTGGCTAAGTATGGGTTTATTACCGAACCCGAGATAACTATATACCGCCTTCGGCCCGAGGTAAATAACTGACGTAGTTACCGAGGTTGAGGTAACTAACCTACTTAGTTCAAGATCACAGAGGTTGCCTAAGAAAACTGAGATACTGAGTTCGTTATCACAGAGTTTGTCTAAAAAACCACTTCAGTCGCGATGATAAATCCTTTATCACATTCGTGACCATTGATTAACCCTTATTTTCTCAACCACGCATAAATCAAGTTGATTGCCTCGGGCTAATAGTTGGGAGTAACTATTATAAATAAACAACCGCGCTACATCAAAGAAAACCAGGGTGATCATGAACTAATGAAGGGTTAATACCATTCTTATTATAAAAATTTCCTTTAACTTTAGGTCTGTTCGCATATCTACTGTACCCGCTTTTGGATCCATCGTAGAACACATCAGTGATGACGAGGTTTGAATTTATTGTTCTTCACTTCAAAGTATTGCACTGCAATAGTTCGCGCAAATCCAGCAATCCTGTTGCGAGAAAAGTTGCGTGAAAAATTGTACCGTGTAATAACGGAGCCTTCACTTTCTGACGTATATTTCAATATATATGTAGTGATTAACGCTTTTGTTTTGTACAGATGTTAGAAAAAATACACATACAGTTCCAATCATTTCTTGGAGATCCGTCGTATTATGACCAACACGAGCTCCAAGTGGCTCTTATTCGAACGTTTGGTAAAATTGGACCTCATTCTGAACCACGATTCAGGGATGAATGTAAGTTAAAGGGTGATAAGTCATATATTTTTATATATTTTACCAGCCATGAGATTGCGTGAGAAACTTCAAAAGTTATCACTCGTAATCTGCGGTACCATCAACGACGTTGGCTCATTGGAGGCGTGGCGTATCAATGGCGTCCACGCTCTATTAAATGGCGATGACGGTGGTCTATTACCAAAAGCCTGTTTACATGTTGATAGATAACGTCCTCAGTTATCTCGTGCTGGACTTTCAATGCCAGCACGTTGTTTGGTTTGTGTGGTATTTTACAAAAATAATTTTTTTGTTTCTTTACAGTTTTACATCCTAAACTAACGGAGCTGGTCTTGAGAAACACCAAGGCAGAAGATGAAGCTAAGAAAACAGAGGTTGCAGTTGCCTTACTAGAAGCCTATGCCTCGTTAACATGTTGCTGTATCCATCCATAAAATGATTAACGTTTAGTTGCTTAGTAGGTCGTTTGTTCGACTGTTAATGTTCTGTCCATATGGTTATCAGTGCTTTCCTTCCTTCCTTCCTTCCTTCCTTCCTTCCTTCCTTCCTCCCTCTCCCTTCCTCTCTCCCTCCCTTCCTTCCTTCCCCCCTCCCTCCCTCCCCCCCCTCCCTCCCTCCCTCCTTCCCTCCCCTCCCTCCCCTCCCTCCCTCCCTCCCTCCCTTCCTCCCTCCCTCCCTCCCTTCCCCCAGTTACCCATCCAAATTTCCTCCGTTCTACATTTCCTTGACATGTTACGTCAGTCATTTCAGAAGATATCTTACGTAATAATACTCTTCCTGGTCTAATGTACTTAAAACAAGATCTCGAAACACTGGCACCTGAGTACGAGGTACAGTTTGGTATATTCTGTTATCATGGAGACCATTTCCAGAGCCCGCGTTTGCCCACTCCGGGAATGAGAATGGTCCAGTGCGAGTGTAGCTACTCCACAACGGATCTGCGCATTTTTGGCGGGAATTATCCAGCCATAGTCTCTTTGCAGGAGAATCGAGGAATGCGAATTTCCACTGGACCGAAACCTCACCCATTTGTTTTCGGGGTGGGGTGTGAGCATACCCCTGCAAAAATCGGGGGTTGCAGCCACCACCTCCCTAGCTGGCATTATCAAACGTTGAGATTTTGATTTATATTATTTCAGGAGACAATAACGATGCTAATGAAAGATTGTGAAGACAAACTAGTTAACCAAAAAACGACCGGGTTAGTATTTCCACGCTTTGGTATTTTAACACAGCTTTCTAGAAAACAAAAACAGTTTCTTAGAAAACAAAAACAGCTTCTTAGAAAACAAAAACAGTTTCTTAGAAAACAAAAACAGCTTCTTAGAAAACAAAAACAGCTTCTTAGAAACACAAATCAAATTCTAAACCAGCACTATTTTTGTCTTGCAGACCAAGTCCAACAACATCAAAAGTTCACGAAGAAGTGAAACGTGCCATCTTAAATAAATTCAACAAACTAAAAGAAGTGTCACCAAAACCTAAAATGGCAGAACTTTTCAGAAAAAGGAGTCGGCCAGATTCTGAGAAATCTTCATAGAATAAGAAATAAATCATCCTCGGTCCCAAGGTCTTCTCGGTAAACATGAACATAAACCGAGGAGGTCCTGGGAGTGATGAGAAAATCATGTCAGAATTCCAGAAATATTGTAATCCCATATCACACCTGTATTCTCTTGCAGATGCTCATATTGAGGGTAGGGAGAATTAGTTTCAAGGGAATACTGTAGTTTTGAATTTTTATAATGTGACACAATGACACACAGGTAAATGCAATGTATAATTAGATATTTAATGAATGTATTGAATTCCAAGATATGTCCAAAATTCTATGACTATTTCCCCATAGTATAACTGCAGTTTAGTGGCCATCAGTGTCAAACACTAGGGCTGTAGGCTCAACCCCGCCATAATCCCTGACCCTGGTGTCAACAAAGTCTAACACACCCCAACACTTCCATATTGTGCCCTGACATATCAATGCCCAAATATTAGTTTTAGCTGGGAGTTTCCTTAGTATGAATGCCCCAGACAAAGTTGCAAAACTAGTGGTCCAGCCTAATTGTACCAAGGCATTGCAAATGTGTTGTGACACCTTGCAGATCTCGACTCTGCAGGACAGCATGCTGTTCAGTTGATGATGGGTGGCCAGCCTACTTTAAATTAGCTTAATGCCACTGCTTGTAGTGGGAAAGGAAAATTATATTCCTAGCCTGTGCCATACTGCCCCATGAGGGGCTGCAGGCTCCGAGTGGCAGTTAAGCTTCACTCATGATGTTAAATCCCATATCACACGAGTGAACATCAATTAACCATTTTATCTCATGACTCTCTCGCAGTGAAATCATTTTGTTTTTTATTTAACTTACCGAGAAAGAAACAAGAGTTAGAAAGGAAGATACTCATTAACATGCGATAAGCAGTCAAAGAGTGGGATAACTAGTTATCCCACTTGCTAATCAGTTGAATAAAGGATTTAACCGGTCTGTTAGAACAATGAAATGTGGGTGTGTCATGAGATAACTCCTAGTTAACCACTGTTAATTAAATAAGTTGCTTTTGTGTGAAGTGAATGTGTTGACAAAATAGGTCAACATACAGTGTATAGACATAGTATATATATATACTTTTATTGAATTATATAAATTTCACAGGAAACTTCAAACTCAACCATCTTCAAAGTTCTGCTGAAGTAATGCAATCTGTTCTGTAAAGGGTGAAAATGAAAGAAACATTTGAATATATATAATTAATTGAATGTTCGTAAGAAAACATTCTGTGAATTTCCAGAGAAGTGTTGACTGACCTTTGTTTAAGTCACCAATTACACTCATTTTTTGTATAAATTCCCGACAAGTTTGTGCAGGAAGGCCAAATGCTTTCATGTTATTTGCAAAATTTCTAAAGAAAAATATTCAGAAATTTCAACACAATGGTGCATGTGAATGGTACCACTGACAATATATGCAAGCTGATAGTGAAACTTGATTCTTACCCAAGCTGACCAAACATTCTGTTCTTTTCATGTTCTTGGTGGTCCAATTTATCATTTTCAGAAAGGTTATTCCAGTGAGTCCTGTACAGCATTGTTACAATATCAGATTATTGGATGAAAAAATGGTTCAGATGGTAGACTGCCCTAAAGCATAGTTTGACTTTGTTTTTTTTTAATTATAATAAATGTGTTTTTTTAATTATAATAAATGTTTTATCTACATGTACCTGGGTAATGTTGGGCTTTGTTTCTCACTGTGCACAGAATCAAGGAATGCTGCATTCCAAAAGCGTAAGCCATGCCTAAAATATTTATTTAAACTTTTGTTACTTTTCCTTATTTTTTGCAATTAATTCTACAAAAAAGAATTTTTAGATAAAACTCACCAAATAGGTTGGTCTCTTAAATAGACATGAAGAAATTCCTTTCTTTCCTTGGATTTCCCTTGTAAAATAATATAACAACAATGTGCAACATTGAATTGACATATGTACTGTATACAGACAGAAAACATTCAAAGTGGAATGTCTAAGGCTTCAAATGGGTATTTGCCATAGAATAATGGGTGAGTATTGTAGTCGAACATTGATGAAATGAACTAATACCTGTTTTAAATACATGGCAGAAAGTAAAACACATATTCATCAATGTTTTTGCAGGTGTGAAATCGTCAGCTTGATGGCATCTAGAAACCAAATGAGTGATCATGCTTACAGTGTGAACATACTCCAGGTTTGAATATTTAAAATAATACATTACTTCCTAACCAGTGAGACAACAGGGAAGGGCAGGAATTGTCTGGAAAGCAGAAAACTTCAAAGTAGCTGTGATTTTGCATTAATTTTTACCAACCTTATCAAAGAAAGGCCATATCTGTTCTGGAAAAGTGTGTATGCATACAAAGTAATTGCATGTTACATAGTACAGTACTTACTCAAACAAGGCTGTTGCAAAATATTGTACAAGTCTAAAAAAGGTGATTTCATCCACACATTTGTCAGATCTCTATAGATATAAGAAGTGAGGATTCATTAGCTGGGGATATGGTCATTGCAACCCAGTTTCATGGTACTTGAATCAAATACATCGTACACCAAATTGTAATACTGGTATGTGCTCCTAAAGTGTGTTTATGGTGGATTCAAAATTATTACCTTTAAATTGATATACCGTGCAAACCATCGTCTCGCTGGAGCATGCTTTAAATGCAAGAAATAAAAATAAATAGGTGTTAAATACAATTTTTACAGTAGAGAAAAATAAAGTTACATTCAAATACTTCCAGTCTTATTAGTTCCTGCATAACATTGTGCCCTCTGACTAAACCATTAATTTTTTTAGTAGGCAAGTTGCTGACAGAGGTTTTTTTGTTAAATCTCAACCCTACATATAAATTCAAGAGCTAAAAAATTGATTCATATATTTTAAATTTTATGAAGATGAGACTTACTTGACATATTACTCCAAACTGAGCCTTTTCTTCTTGAGTGATGTTGTGGCTTCACAAAAAAAAGATAAAATAATTACCAATATTCATTGCAGTTCAATGTTGAGTGTTTCATGTGCTAAATCTAAGAACATAGAAACAACTTTTACCATCATGTTGTTTAAGAAATAGAAAATGGCCGCCTGTGTTTATATAGCCTGATGCAAACACGAGTGAGTTGGGAGAATTCAAAAGTTTATGTGAACCCGAGCAGTAGGCGAGGGTAATTACATAAGTTAACTTTCGAATTCTCCCAAACTCACTTGAGTGTTTGCATCAGGTTATATAAACACAGGGCATCCATTTTCTATTTCTTTTATGAAATAAGGCTACCGTAATTGGTAATTGACCAATCACAGTGTGCGTAAGAAGCAACCTATTTTATAATTATATATATATAGTGGCACTGTAATTTATAATATATCAAGTGTGCTGTTACTGTACCTTGAGGAAAACAACTTTGAAACAAAATTGTTCATGAATTCCTTACACTGTTTAGTGAATGCATCGGTCTCAGCTTCATAATCAATACTCAGACCTAGAAAATAAACAGTCAACTAGTCTTATATTGAGTGGTGTCCCCCCCTGCATAGCCAATATATAGGAGTATCCTCAGGGGGTTGAAATCATAATTAGTGTTTACGGATTGTGATCCTATATATAATAATAGCATTTACCAACCATTCTCATTAAGGGAGTCTTCAAATACATCTCTTCTTTGATCTGCCACTGCCATTTGAGTGAAAAACCTTGAACAAGTAAAGTATATTTAAATTTGATTACCTTATTAAATTTGATAGATTGCTATGGCTAGATCTCATCATATTTCTTTGAATTATTTGTTTAAAAAAAGTAGTATTTTCAAAACAAATTCCCCATATTTACACAACCAGATGCAACGTACACACGTGTGAGTAGTAGGCAAGTTTAATACTGGCTCCAGTGTTGTTAGAATGTACACTCTCGTGTTTGTGCTAACCAATCAGGCGAACGTTATATATTTCTTAATTAATTGCTACACGTCTCTAGTTTACTCATAGACGAGACTTTAGATTTATAAATGATTGATTATTTCTACTTTTTTAGCAGCCTTCATTTGAGAAACAATCCGGAAATGCGGAAACATGACATGTACAACACCGTTGCTCAGGTATGACTAGTTATCAGTTAAATATTTAGAGAATTTTTGGCTCTTTTTCTCACCTTAAATGTAACGTTGTCACTGTTCAAAATTGTACTGTAGTTTTTGTACAAATCAGACAGCAAGCGCCAAGCAATCTGGCAACAACAAAGCAATGTTTTGCCGCCATGTTCCACATCCACCGGAAGAGTAAAATCAAATTATAATGTTAGGAAATGAACATATAACCACACACACCCCTCCCCCCCGGCTTTTCGCGGTAATTTTGTTTATGTTCTAATGTTCTAAAAATTAAATTGCGACTTTGTTTGCGGATGGAAGAAAATAAGAGGGAAAACCCCGAGGTCCAGGAAGACATTTGGTTTGTTTCAAGGAAACTGAGTATTGGGGCTGCTTCACAACCGATCTGCCGAACAAAGAAACAAAGACATATTTGCTTGCGGAAAAAGCAACAAGATGTTTAACTTTCTACGCAGCCAAATAGGCTCAATGTTGCTGGGATGTGTTGTAGGAATGCTTTTTATGTACATGCACAATCAAATAAGTATATCATCTACATCATGGGTTCTTCCCGATAATCGTCAGGTCATCGTTGAGAGACCAGTCTTGTTCAATGTGGACTTAACTGACAGTCACCACAACCAAACAGCCCAGACAGTGAACCAGACCAGAGTCTTGTGTTGGGTCATGACGAACCCGAAAAACCATAAAACCAAATGCAAGCCTATAAAAGAAACATGGGGGAAACGGTGTAATATTCTGCTTTTCATGAGCTCTGAAACTGACGAAAGCTTACCTGCTATTGGTTTAAAAGTACCAGAAGGACGTGATAATCTTTGGTTAAAGACCAAAGCTGCTTGGAAATATGTTTTAAAACATTACCAGTATCAAGCTGAATGGTTTCTGAAAGCTGATGATGATACCTATGTTATAGTAGAAAATCTAAGACACTTTGTGTCCCACTATGATACAGAGAAACTGTATTATTTTGGTAGAAGGTTGAAGGTTTCACCATATTATGGGATCAGTACGTACAACAGTGGTGAAGCTGGGTATATATTCAGTAGAGAAACCCTTCATCTGTTTGGGCAGCTTATCCAAGACAAGAAACACTGTCGTGAGTATAGTTCCACCAATGATGTTGAAGTTGGAAGGTGTCTTGCATATTCTGGTGTCTTAGCTGGTCATACTCTGGATGCAAGAGAGAGAGAGATGTTTCACCCGCTGCCACCAATGTACCACCTCATTCCAGGTTTTTTGCAGAAATCATTTTGGTTATGGAAATACAACTTTAAACTGTACAAAGATGGTCCTGAATGCTGTTCAGATTTTTCAATTACGTTTCATTATATAACACCTAACATGATGTACCAGCTAGAATATTTTATTTATCACCTTCAAGCTTTTGGATTAGAGAAAAATTAAACTTTTTCACTACTTGAAAATATGATTAAAACTATTTTGTGTTAGCGAGAGTAAACTTGACAAATTGTATATATTGCTATAAATTGTAGTTTAATGAGAGAAGATAAGATCATGGTTGCAGCCTCCATGGTGCAGTGCCCTGACCACAGTCTGAGCTATAACAGGCTATGGTGGCCAAACGCTTTCAACATGTTGAATCACGGTTGAATTCAACGATGTTGAATGAAAAGTTGAAAGCGTTTGGCCAGGCCTTAAAAACTAACCCTGACTCTGAGAAAACACTAACCTAACGCTAAAACTAAAAGAAGAAAAAAATGAAAACGTCACGTCATTTTGAGAGATGGAAACAAGTACTATATTTTACGACCAGATCAGATCAGACCAGCTCAGACTGCCAAAGGGCATGTTTGATGTTTCATACCACTCAAACCATGCAGTAGAGCGATACATCAACTATTTTTTTATCGCTTTCGAAGCGACAGCTTCATTAACCGCCCACAGATTAATTTCAAAGCAATGACGTGGTGTATACTTATTTTAATAACTGTTGCTTCGGAAGCGATGAAAAAATCGTCGATGTCTCGCTCTACTGGTTGGAGTACCATCATCAATAGTAAGTATGTTTCATACGAGAAAAAGACTGGTTTTAGGGATGCACCCGGGTTCTGTGTTAATGGGATGTGTCGTAGGAATGCTTCTTATGTACATGTACAACCGAATAAGAATGTCGTCGACATGGGTTCTTCCCAACAGTCGTCAGGTAATCGTCGATAGACCAGTGCTCAACGTGGACTTCATAACTGACAGTCGTCACAACAAGAATCCAAATATCCAAATAGCTCGGAAGGAGTACAACGATAGTAGAGTCTTGTGTTGGGTCATGACCACCCCGAAAAACCACAAAACCAAATGCAAGCCTATAAAAGAAACATGGGGGAAACGGTGTAATATTTTGCTTTTCATGAGCTCTGAAACTGACGAAAGCTTACCTGCTATTGGTTTAAAAGTACCAGAAGGACGTGATAATCTTTGGTTAAAGACCAAAGCTGCTTTCAAATATGTTTTAAAACATTACCAGTATCAAGCTGAATGGTTTCTGAAAGCAGATGATGATACCTATGTGATAGTTGAAAACCTAAGACATTTTCTGTCTTATTATGATACAGAGAAACCTTATTATTTTGGTAGAAAATTTAAGCCACATGGTACGTTTAATAGTGGTGGAGCAGGGTATGTATTTAGTCGAGAAACCCTTCGTCGGTTCGGAAATATTATTGAAGACAAGCGATGTCCTGAGAATAGCACTTATGAAGATGTCGAAGTTGGAAGGTGTTTGGCTCATTCTGGTGTCTTCGCTGGTCATACTCTGGATGCAAGAGACAGAGAGATGTTTCACTCACTACAACCCGAACATCACCTCATTCCCGGTTTTAGCAGCCGCAGAACGGATTGGTTAAGGAAGTTCAATTTTAAACCTTACAAGGATGGTCCTGAATGTTGTTCAGATTATTCATGTACATTCCATTATATAACTCCCAACATGATGTACCAGCTAGATTATTTTATATACCGTCTTCAAGCTTTTGGAGTAGAACAGACTTAAGACCAATGAGTAATCTGTAATGTAGAAAACTTCTTTACTTTCAAACTTAATTTGTCTAGAAATAACAATTACAGTACTCCTTTATCAGAGCACTGCACCAAGGACCAACTGGCAGATTTGATTCAATGCAGAAATCCTTGATGTTGCATTTTTGAAGCTGGTTCCAGTTTGGCCTTAGAAATGTGTGTGTTCTTGCACTAGAAATTTTAAGAACCTGGGTACGAGGTTGCCTCTATACTAAGAAGGAACCCAACCAAAACCCTTGGGAATGAATTGACAAAGTGATTGGTTACTTATAGCCAATCAGAAAACTCGTTTCATATTAGGTAGCTCTTTACTGGAAATTTTCTTCCACCAAAAATCCCTAAAATTGTAGGAAGTTATGTGTATGGGTAAAGTAGAATTAAGTTTTTGTCTATTTTATTTTATTTTATTAGCTTTGCCAGATAAAAATTGTTTATGTACAGATAACAACATAGAAAAGTTACTTAGTAACATGGCTGGGGTCCACAACAGCGATTAGCCAATTACAGTGAGCCTGAGATATAAGTTAATGTGATAAAGCTATATAACTATAACTATACTAAGTATCACTAACTATATATAATTTACAGATACAGATACTAACAACAGCAAGAAATTGGACAGCTATTAAGACTATGAATGGAATTACATTTTAGACTTATAGTTTTAAACGTACAAGGATTTTCAGTTGTAACTAGTTTCCAATGATGTAAAATAATAATTTTGCAAGAGCGTTCCAAATTCGACAAGTTCTGATAAAAAAGGATCTCTGGTAGACGGTAGTTTTACATTTACAGGTAACAAATTTGACTACATTACCACTAGATGATCTAGTGGTTCTGTGAGTAAGAGTATTAAACAGGAAGAACAGAGGACTTAACATTAACTAACCATGTGTTATTTTAAAGAAAACAGGCAAATGCGATTGACTGATTTAGGTTTCCATTGTTCTCTCAGCCAATCGATGATAGTTAATGATAGGTAGATAATTATAGTTGCACCAATGATAGATAATTATAATTGCACCATCTTTATCAACCTACCCAATTCCTGGACTTCACCATTCGTCACATCATCTTGGGTGCCCTGTGGATATATGTAACTTATTTTCTAACAGCCAAACTGACATTACGCCATTTTCGCAAATCAAATAAGGAATACTAACTTCTTACCCTGACCAAAAATCTAACCCTGAACATAAAACGAACCTTAAAACTAACCCTGACTCCGGGAAAACACTAATCCTAAACGCTAAAAGAAGAAAAAATCAAAAAAATGAAAGGTGAAATAACGTCACGTCAGTTTGAGAGATGGAAACAAGTATTTACGACCAAGACCAGTCCCAGAATAGAAATACGACCAGAAGTCCAACTCGCGTCGGAACCTTTGAAGTTTCTATCCTTGCGCATGTCGCCTCGCGCATCTTGATTCCTCGCCATCCTACGCCATCCTACGCAATCCTGGCAAGTTCCCCCGGCAGTTTGGACCTTCAAAAGAAGGTTAAAACTGCCGGGGGAACTTGCCAGGACTGCGCATTGAAGAAATGCGGACACGTTGTCACAGTTGGACTTCTGGTCAATCCTTATTCCGTGCCAGTGCCTTATAGAGAACAAACCAAAAGCAGGTTTCGTATTGAGACGGACTTGAAAAAGAATGACTTTACGGAAGCACTTGGGTTATATGTTATTAGGATGTGTCGTAGGAATGCTTATTATGTTCATGCACCACCGAATAAGAATGTCATCGACATGGGTTCTTCCCAACAGTCGTCAGGTAATCGTCGATAGACCAGTGTCATTCAACGTGGACTTAACTGACAGTCATCACCACGAGCACAACAAGAATCTTAACTTCCAAACAGCTCGGGAAGAGTACAACGATAGTAGAGTCTTGTGTTGGGTCATGACGAACCCGAAGAACCATAAAACCAAATGCAAGCCTATAAAAGAAACATGGGGGAAACGGTGTAATATTCTGCTTTTCATGAGCTCTGAAACTGACGAAAGCTTACCTGCTATTGGTTTAAAAGTACCAGAAGGACGTGATAATCTTTGGTTAAAGACCAAAGCTGCTTGGAAATATGTTTTAAAACATTACCAGTATCAAGCTGAATGGTTTTTGAAAGCTGATGATGATACCTACGTGATAGTTGAAAACCTAAGACATTTTCTGTCTTATTATGATACAGAGAAACCTTATTATTTTGGTAGAAAGTTTAAGCCATTTGGTACATATAATAGTGGTGGAGCAGGGTATGTATTTAGTCGAGAAACGCTTCGTCGGTTTGGAAATAATATTCAAGACAAGCGATGTGCTGAGAAAAGCTTTGCTGAAGATGTCGAAGTTGGAAAGTGTCTTGCTCATTCTGGTGTCTTAGCTGGTCATACTCTGGATGCTAGAGAAAGAGAGACATTTCACCCATTGCCACCCGAACATCACCTCATTCCTGGTTACTTGGACAAATCGTTTTGGTTATGGCAGTATAATTTTAAACCTTACAAGGATGGTCCTGAATGTTGTTCAGATTATTCAATTACGTTCCATTATATAAATCCTAACATGATGTACCAGCTAGAATATTTTATTTATCACCTTCGAGCTTTTGGAGTAGAGAAGACTTAGGAGTAATCAAAATACTTATTTTTACTTTCAAACTTAATTTGTTTAGAAATACCAATTACAGTACCCCTTTATCTTTGAGCCCTTAATTTCCCCTTGAGTGAAGTACCGTAAATTATGCTTTGGGGGGAAAAAGGGTTAAATTGGAGTGTATGACTAAGAGGTCAATGTTAGGTCAAAATTATCAAATATAAATGGGCAATATAAAAAAGTAGAATGCTGTATAGGCAGCATAGGTGCCAACGACTGTATTATGTTGTAAAAAAAATATTTTATTGTAATACATCCACAAAGTGGTTCTTCACCACAAAAATCCTACAGTTCAAAATATGTTACTAAATTAATATAAAATAATCTATATAGAACAAGCCTTTTGCAATACATTATATAAATTTCATACATACCAGTAAATTACAATGGTATAGAAATCTATTTAACTCTATAAGAGTGTTCTCTCAGCTTTTCAAAAATAAATGACCAGATGTGTTGTCAGGTTTTGTAAACTCATGTACTAATTTTCTTTTGTAAAATTTCATTTTTCATTTCTGAAATAATACCTTTATTATTTCAGAAATGAAAAATGAAATTTTACAAAAGAAAATTAGTACACGAGTTTACAAAACCTGACAACACATCTGGTTTATTTTTTTGCCAGCTTAGGCAGGAAGTGGGTAAATTTAATCACTTGTTAATCCATTGCTGCCTAGGATAGCTGGGGGTTCTCCCTTTGACAAATAAGCGTAGCATTATAAACCATTTTTGGCTGGCTTGGGCAGCAATGAATTAATTAGTGTTATTAAGATGGGTTTGCACAGCTGCATGCAAATACAGCAACTGACCAACTATACCATCTGCAAGACCATTTATTTTTTAATAAATATCATTGAAAGAGCAAATAAAATAAATGGTTTAAAGCAGTCTCCCATCGTTCTGAAGCACGCGCATATATGAGATTGGTCTGATGTCACCGCTCAAAGTTTTGCGCGTGCGCGACATCCGAGCTCGTACCTCAAAAAAGAGCGGGAAAACACTGAAATATTTGGACTGGTCCGAGAGTCCGACACAAAAGTTAAAATTATAAGCATACTACCAAAAAGATAAGGTATATAATTTGTGCATGGCTTCTTTGTCAATATTGTAACATATTCTGAAATTACTCCTTCGTAATTTTATTTACCCTTTTTTTAAAACAAAAATGAATAGTTGAGTCTTACTTAGTCATTACTGTCTGGTTGTTGCCACAGCTAGTTCCCACTTCTCTCGCAATGTTTACCTTAGCAAATTCACGCATGCGCAAATGTTTGGCAGTGGTGTGTCCATACTAGCAAATATTGAAACAGCGAAGAGAGCTTGGGAATAGTGATAGTGTTACAATCTCATATCCAGAGCCCATGTGTAGTAGTGTTATTGAAAAAAGAAAACAATATTTACTGGACCAACAACATTTTTAGAATTTGTTTACTTGGTATGAAATAAAAAGGTATTTTTATTTCCAAACTCGTAACAGTTTTAATTGTTCAAATTCAAGTCAATATCATTGGAACCAGCGTGAAGTTTTCAACTGCTTCGTATTTTCTCCAAAAAGTTTAGTCTTATATTTCTCTACAATCTTATTAAAGTTTTCTTCTTCTTTGTTCACCTTCTCTTTCTTCTTGTGCTTTGATCTTAAAGATGGTTCATTAGTTTGAACAAGTGTTTTATCACTATTTACATGTGAATGGACCACATTCGGAACTCGAGTCTTTGTATCAAACGGTTTTCTATCTTTCTTCTTTGGCTCATGTTTTGATTCTAGCTTGTTCTTTGGTTTGCCTTTCTTCAGATTGTCCTCAGTGTTTGTTTCATTTGCTGCTTGTCTCTTTCTGGGATTTATTGTTTTTTTATTAAAACCATCAGTGTGTCCTTGACTGTCATTGCGTTCCTTCTTGTCCCATTTTCTTTTAATCCCTTTCCCATTTTCCAACTTTCTTTTGTCCTCTTCTTGTCCTCCCGACTTTTGAACTTTCTGCAGGTTTTTTGTTTTCCGTAGTTCTTGGCGTCTTAATATTAGACTGTTCTCAATGGCAAAGTCAACAATGGGTCGTCGATCAGGGCCAAATATTTCTGGATTGTTATTCGTTGCTCTGAGGACCTCCAGTGCATCTTCGTGGGTTGAGAATTCAGCGAAACCGAAACCTTTTGACCTTCCAACACCAGAGCTGTTGAGCCTGTCAACGGATCTCATAATATTTACTTTACCAACTTTTTTTGGTTTTCCATCGCAGACTTTTCTTAGTACTTCGGATAGTTTCCTATTATCCACGTTCAAGGGGAGATTACGAAAACACAGTCTAGAATATGAACAAATATAAAATAACAGCCAATGTTATAACTATCTTGACAGTTATTAAATTTTTAATAATTAGCGTCTTACAATGTAGCCTAACGTCTAACAATGTAGCGTAATGTCTTACAATGTAGCCTAACGTCTAACAGTGTAGCGTAATGTCTTACAATGTAGCCTAACGTCTAACAATGTAGCATAACGTCTTACAATGTAGCCTAACGTCTTACAATGTAGCCTAACGTCTTACAATGTAGCCTAACGTCTAACAATGTAGCGCAACGTCCAACAATGTAGCGTAATGTCTTACAATGTAGCCTAACGTCTAACAGTGTAGCGCAACGTCTATAACAATGTAGCCTAACGTCTAACAGTGTAGCGCAACGTCTAGCAATGTAGCGTAATGTCTTACAATGTAGCCTAACGTCTAACAATGTAGCGCAACGTCTATAACAATGTAGCCTAACGTCTAACAAAGTAGTGTAACGTCTAACATTAATGTAGCGCAATTCTTACAATGTACAGTATCGTACGTCTGGTCTTAACACGTATATTTTTGTCACTAAACATGCACTACTAACTCTTACCTTGTTTTGGAAACAATGTAGTGTGGTATTTTCAGTTTAGCTTTTTTCTCCGCTTCTGCTTTCTGTCTTTTTTGTAGATCACTTTTTGACAAACCAACTGCAGCTTCTGAGCCTTCTGAAATGACGCCCTCTTTGGCGAGGTATAAGTTTCTTTTATCGCGTGGAGATTTCTTTTCCGAATCTCTTTCTGCCAATAGTTGAGGAACCTTTCCTCGGGGTACAGCGAGAGTAACGCTCAGGGGTCTGTTTCTTAAGGATATTTCTATGAAAAAAATGGGAGAAAAAAACAACAAGAAAGAACATTTTACCAACAGCTGTTCCCATCCTTAAAAAGGATTTTTGAAAGGACTACATGTTACTTTATACAGTCAAACCGGATGTTCTTTACGGCGCGACCTTGTAATATTGATAGCAACATTGCAATGTTGACTTGCGAACGATACCCGCGGCGACTCCTTGGCAAGTTGCTAAAAATTCGCATTTTAAATATCGAACTTCACATAATATGAAGTTCTAGTGAAAGTCAGAACAACTCTATCATGTTATGTGAACTGTTCGATATTTAAAATGCGAATTTTTAGCAACTTGTCAAGAAGTCGCCGTGTACCGTTTGTAAGTCAACATTGCAATGTTGCTGTCAATATTGCAAGGTCGCGCGGTAAAGAACATCTG
Source organism: Paragorgia papillata (assembly GCA_035771165.1). NCBI lineage: Eukaryota > Metazoa > Cnidaria > Anthozoa > Scleralcyonacea > Coralliidae > Paragorgia > Paragorgia papillata. The sequence goes on along the minus strand of JAWNZC010000025.1, from coordinate 3,727,591 downwards.
GTTTGACTGTAAAAGTAGCGTGCTGCGTAGGCAGTGTTGAAACAACAATCGAAATATAGTAAGGTTAGATATACTGCAGAAACAGAGAACTAGGAGTCTAACGTTTCGAGCGAAGGCCCTCCGTCAGAGAGAAACGTGGAAGAGAGAAACTCGAATGTTAGACTCCTACGTTCTCTGTTTCGGCAGTATATCTAACCTCACTATATTTCTATATGTTACTTGCCTTTCATCTCACCATTGCCATCACCATCACCACACTTTCTTAAGCAATCATCAGCACTCTCTTTTTCTTCAAATTTCACAAACGCCGATCCTCTGCTGTGTTCAGTGACATCATCCACAACAATCTTACAGTAAGCTATTTTACCAAACTTTTCAAACAAACTGTAGATTTCTTCCTCCCCCGCATCAAATGGTATATTTCGGACAAAAACAGTTTTGCCTTCTCTGGCATCTCGAAGCTTTTTCTTTTTCTTCTGGGCCTTTTCAATATTTTCTTCTTCTTCATCATCATCTTCATCATCATCACCATCATCATCATCACTATCATGATTTTCTTCAATCTCAGATTCTTCACCACCAGAATTTTGAGTGACAGGTTCCCCCTCTGCGATAGAATCCATCTCCTCCTCATCATCATCAGCTTCATCTTTGTCCAACGGTTGGTCACCAGCATCTACAATTACAAACACGTTTATACAGTATTTACTAGCAAATAAAATAACGTACGTATTCTCTGTGCATACATGGTGATTTTAAAAAAAAAACCACTTTAATATTCATAAGAAAAACAAAAGAAATCCATGTTTAATCTTTATATAATATGTGCTACAGACATGCTAGCTATTTTTGATACATTTCTTGCTGGATTTTACAGCTCACATAAAGTCAATCTTCAAAATTGACCTTATGTGATCAGTTGTTTATGTTTATCAGGTCTAGCCAGTAAAAATATGCATTGTATTTGTGGATGCATTATTTTCTGAAAACTACTGTGATACTGTACATGTATTTATTTCATGATAATGATTATTTTTATAAATGGGATCTGATGATCATGTTTTTTATTAATAATAAAAATTAGGCTGACATATACATGATGTATTATGATAAATGAAGAATACAGTAACTGGAACACTCACCTTTTTCAACCTCGTCACTAACTTTAAACAATTCATATTTCTTCTTTGGCAACGTCCAATCAACAGCAATAGGTCTACCTTTAATCTGCTTTTGATTCATGGCCTCTAAAGCTTTAGCTGCATCAAACACAGTCTTAAACTGAACAAAAGCAAATCCTAGTTTCTTTTTCTTCTTTCCCACTGTCTTTGTAGGCAATACAATCTCAGAAATGTCTCCGAATTTTGAGAACTCAGTCATCAATATTTCTTTGCTGCATTTGAAGGGTAAGTTTCGAATAATCAATCGGCTCTTTTTCAAAGATTTCATAGACACCTCTTTATTTTCTTTTGAGCAAAGAACTGCAGTGAGGACAGAACCCTTGACCGTCTTCCCATTCAGCTTATTCACAGCAACCCTGGCAACCTTGTGAGACTTAAACAGCGCATGTGCTGTTGGTTGTTCATAGTTTTCTACAGGATAAGTGAGTTGTTCAAGTTCTCCAATCTTTTTGCAAGCTTTCTTCAGTTGTTTTACATTAACAGTGGAAGGAAATCCAGACAATACAACAGTTCGTCCATCAGCATTGCTTGCAGAACTTCTCTTAGATTTGGGTTTATGTTTTGACTTTTCATCATTTTCACCAGGCTCTGCTGAAGATAGAATATCTGATGGAATGTTGTTGGTATCAATTTCATCATCTATAAAAAAAGGAAAGTTTCAATGTACTTTGCTATGCTAGTTTGGCTGTTGGCATTAGTCTTTTCCCTGTCCAGTTATCTCCCTATTAATTTTATAGACACATACTGTAATATTTAACCCACTCCTGCCTGAGCTGGCCAAAACTCACCCTGCGAGTCAGAGCCCCTTTCCACATTTGCTTTGAAAATTTGGTGCTCGTTTCAAATTGAAACAATACTGTTTGGCCTTAGTAACGTTACAGTTTCTGCTTAGCAACATGTTAGTTTCCAGGGTGAAACGTGTGTCATCAAATTACATGTGTCCAAGCTCAAACCGGAACCGTAGTAAATGATGAACAAAACCAATTTACTGACCAAACCAACTTACCCTTTTTATCTTCGTCTTTTGTCGTATCTTCCGGTTTACCCCTTTGTCTGTGTCTTGGTTTCTTGTTAGAAAACGTAAGGAATACTTTTCGGCCATTGACGTGTCTTACAGTTTCTTTCGCTTTCACTGCATCTTCTTTTAAAGCAAAGGTTATATAACCAAACCCACGACACTTTCCAGGATTTTCTGAGGAAATAAAATAATGTGTTACATAGCCCACATGAGTGAGCTCTGGTTCATTCAGTAACACTATAATTTTTTTCTTCCATTTTTCCTGAAGATGATTCTGACTAAGAATATTTTTATATTTTTTAATAAAAAGTTAAAATTGCACAATTCCTACATGGAGTGTAAAATTATATTAAAAATCAAGAATTGAAATTTCTGTAAAATACTGTTAAAGTATTAATGAATAATAAATGCTAATGCCAACATCTTGGGCAACTACATGTATTTGAATGTATAAACTAACTTTTACAGTAATAATACTGCAAATCTGAGATATCATCTACTGTATAGAACTTTATCAAATACCTTTGTCCTTTACAACGAAACATCTCTTGACTGGACCAATCTCACTAAAGACCTTTTCTAGATCCTTATTCTCAATGGTAAAAGGTAAATTTCTTGCGAAAAGTGTGGTAGAACTCAAACTACATTCTTGATCTTGGCCATGCTTGTGGGAAGCCATGTTGGCCGTGAGTTTCTTCTTCAAACTTTTATAGCCTGGTAACTAGTCCCAGTCCTCTATTGTGTCACTCCGTGTCTTTTGCCAACATGGCGGCCGAAGTAGACGTAAAGAATTTAACAGAAATTGAAGATATTGAAAGAGCTTACTCGATAATTCAACAGCAAGAGGTAACGAAGAGACATCGTTTTTTGTTAAAAAATGATTATGGAACTTAAATACCCGATATATAATGTCTAAAAGTATTAAATACAACTAGCAGTATACACTATAAAAATAAATAAATATATTTAGGTTTTACAAACAATCTAAAATTAACTTTAAAAATTGAATTTTGTCTGTAGGAGCAACTAGACCGCGAGTTAGATGTACTGTTAGATGGACAACAGAAGCTTGATACTAAAATGAATTCTTTACAAAAAGTTGTGTATGTACTACTAATTAAATAGTTTGTAGCAATGCAATTTAATTTTTTTTTAACCAGGGTGAATGTCATGTAAACACTGCATAGAGCCACACCAAAACATTCTAACTTCCACACCAGCATAGGCGTACGAGGTGGGGGGGCAGGGGGGGCCAGCTACCCCCCCCCCCCCCCCCCGACGAATGGAAATGTTGCTAAGTCGGGCAAATTTCCAACCTAAGTCGGGCAAAAAATATAGGGAAAAAATTTTAAAATATGAGGAAAATGAGGAAAAGTAATCAAAACAATTTAATATCTGTGTATTGTAGGAGAAAAAGTATATTGAACAACAGGCACTTAGTGGGTTTTTTATATCAAAAGTCGGGCAATTTCTGTTTCAGTCAGGCAAAATGTTCTCAGCCCACCCTATAAATTTGTGCCTGTATGCCTATACACACCAGCCTGGTTTCCAGGCCTTGTCTGCCTGGAAATATGAGAGGACTAATGTATTTCAGCAAAATTGGCCGTAATCTGATGTTCAATATTGTTTTCAGTCCTAACTTGCAGGTGGTTTTTCGAGATGCAGAAAAGCTTCATCAGATGATTGACCATACTGCTGAACTTGCCGAAAAAGTTAGCAGTAAAGTTCGCAAGTTAGATCTTGCAAAGGTATTCCTTGTTTTATTGAGTTGTTTACAGTTGGTTGGTCAGTCGGTCGGTCAGTCGGTTGGTCAGTCGGTTGGTTGGTCGGTCAGTCAGTCATTCAGTCGGTCAGTCAGTCAGTCAGTCAGTCAAGCAACCTGGAACCAATTAATCAATCAACCAGTCAATTAAAAAAAAAGTCAATTAATTATATATATATATATATATTATTTTAGAGCCGGGTTCAAGCAGCCATTAATCGCACTGGGGATATCCTGGACTTAAAGGTGGTGAAACTGGCAAAAACTTGTGATAGTTACTGAGTAGTCCCAATTAAGATTTACATTCAGTTTTACTATTTAAATAGGCTTGTGTTGATGGTGTAAAAGAAGCTCTGCGAAGTGAAGAGTACGAACAGGTGCAGTTTTCAAGATTGTTATAAGAAGTTTTTTACTAAGTTTACCCAAATAGCGTTTGACAGACACTCATAGTACTACGCTCAGTCAATGCCCATGAGATCCTGCATAAAACACCCTCACCTCTTCACACCTTCAAAAGTAAACAAATCAATGTCTGAGCATAGCCTAGTTTCTAGGCCTTTCGTTTCCACCATGAGCTTGGCCGCGTAGTCGGTTTGGGTTCTTGGGAAGACTGGGGAGAGGCTGGAAACGAGAAGGCCTAGCAACATTCGTAAAAAGGTCCTGCCCAGAATCATTCTGGCCCTTCGAGGGTTCCTGGGATCTAGCGTAGCGACAGTATATTATATAAAAAGCATAAGGATGTCTGCGAAGATTTTACCAAAGATCTTGGCGATCGAAAGAAGGAAATTATGCAATATATTCCAATTGGAGCTTGAAATGAAAATCTAACTGTTTAACTTTCAACTTTTGGCGGTTGCAGAAGGAAAGCTAGTGATAAGAAAGCTAGTGATAAGAAAGCTAGGCCAGTGAACCTTCGTCGATCCGAGGTGAGTAGGCTTGTATTATTTTATGCAGATGGAAATAGTAAGTGTTGGGAAACAGTTAGGATGTCATAACATCACAATTCTTCCTCAATAAACAAGTGAAAGTGTTTACGAATTTTGCTAGGCCTTCCCCAGCGGGTCCGTTCGGATCACTTCCGAAACGTGTCAACCGAGGAAGGCCTAGAAACTAGGCTAGTCTGAGCACACATTTATTGAAAGTGAAAACACCTGTTCTCTAACTAAAATTTTAAATTCTAGTTTATTGCCTGTATGCAGAGCTTTTTAGCTCTTCACGCTGTCATTATAGTAACAATGGATTATATTTTAATCAATTAATAACATTATTGAAGTGTCAAAACGTATAGCTGACCTACTAATTGGGGGCACTTTTATCTCCTAGGCTGCGGGCCATATACATCGATATCTATCGTTAGATGAGAAAACGCTTAGGAAGACTGTTGAAGAAAGTGATGATTTGGAAGGTATAATGTTATTTGTATTTGCCATTGTTCAGATGACTTAGTCAAGTACATAGTGTTAACTGTTACTTTTAAGCGGTTTTATATATATCAAGAAAATGTGTTTGATGAATCAAGAGACCTGTAGTCGTGCACGCATTGCGTATCTATCTTTACTAATGTAGTCGTGCACGCATTGCGTATCTATTTTTAATAGTCTAGTCGTGCACGCATTGCGTATCTGTTTTTAATAATCTAGTCGTGCACGCATTGCGTATCTATTTTTACTAATCTAGTCGAGCACGCATTGCGTATCTATTTTTACTATTGTAGTTATGCACGCATTGCGTATCGATTTTTACTAATCTAGTCGTGAACGCATTGCGTGTCTATTTTTACTAATCTAGTCGAGCACGCTTGCGTATCTATTTTTACTAATCTAGTCGAGCACGCATTGCGTATCTATTTTTACTAATCTAGTCGTGAACGCATTGCGTGTCTACTTTAGTATATAAGCGCCCTGACTTTTACTAAATAGATACGCAATGCGTGCACGACTCTACGTCCTATAATTCATTTTTTTCAGGATCCGACTTGAAAAATGCATTCAGTCTGTTGCACGAGGCGGAGGTGACTATGAAAAGAATAATAACTCAAAGATTTGATGAAGCTGTCAAAATATCTGATCGAGCATCCATTGAACGGTAATGTCAACGTACATGTAAATATTAGTGTAAACGTTTGGTGCTAGATGGTCTTAATTAGCCGTACATCTAATTAAGTCTAAGTTGGTCTAAATAGCCCTAAATAGGTCTATGTAGGCATAGTCAATCGAGATATGGTCTGGAAACTCAGCTAAAGTCTTTGGTCTATCTTTTTGTTCGCCTTTATGCATTTTTGTGCACGGTGTACGGTCACTGAACATATTGTATTTTAGTATAATGAAAGAATTGTCCAATAGCAACGTTTCAATTCAATCACTCAACCGTGCTATTTAAATATTAATAAACCTAAAACAAAGGATGTGCACGGTGTACGGTACGGTTCAACATAAAATCACAGCTCATTATAGGCGCTTTGAAGTTTGCCGAGTTTCCAGACCATATGTCTATTGACTATGATGTAGGTCTAAGTAGGTCCAAATAGGTCTATTATAGAAGTATGCTTAACATTATATAAACTGTAAACATCTTTTCTTATTTAAAGATTTTTTAAAATATTTCCACTGGTTGGCTTGCCCGATGTTGGCTTGCAAAAATTTTCCAGATATATAAATGCTCAGGTATAAATTAATCACTTCATTGTCTTTCTTTTTGTATTTGAATTATTTTCTCTCTCATAGTTAGATTTAAAAAGTGTTAGATAACGTTTTGGTGCTCTTAGATTGCTACGAAATCTCAGAAAAACCAAGAGGTTGCTAGGGGATTGCAAGAATCAGGTTAGAAGCAAGACTAAAATGTCATCACAGACATTCGTTTGTATTTGTTTGCGTACAATAATCTGACAAAAATCAACTGAAAAATTTAAAATCGTTTTAAAAAATAGTCATACATATTCATTTGATCACTACAGATCGCAGAGCGAGTGTGGTTTTTGCTGAAACACTAACAATGCTTTACGAAGATGTGGCGAGAATTGTCGAAGCTCACCAACCTCTGGTGGAAACATATTACGGTATAATACAACCAACTGTTTCCCTGTTGAATTCTATTTTTATTTGCGGGTTTTTGACGGGTATGGAACATGATGGTTTGACTTTACTTTTCAACGTTTCGTTCTGCTTCTAGGTCCAGGTCATATATTTCCTTTACTTAAAATGTTGCAGGTTAGCTTTTAAGATGTATTTGTTGCTGTCACCTGTCAGTAGATTGGTCAGTCGGTCGGTCGGTTGATCAGCCGGTCGGTTGGTCGGTCGGTCGGTCGGTCAGTCAGTCAGTCAGTTGGTCGGTCGGTCGGTCGGTCAGTCAGTCAGTCAGTCAGTCAGTTGGTCGGTCGGTCAGTCAGTCGGTTGGTTGGTTGGTCGGTCGGTTGGTCAGTCGGTCGGTCAGTCAGTCAGTCGGTTGGTCGGTCAGTCGATCGGTCGGTCGGTTGGTCAGTCAGTCGGTCAGTCAGTCAGTCGGTCGGTTGGTCAGTCAGTCGGTTGGTCGGTCAGTCGATCGGTCGGTCGGTCGGTTGGTCAGTCAGTCGGTCGGTCAGTCAGTCAGTCAGTCGGTTGGTCAGTCGGTCGGTTGGTCGGTCGGTCAGTCCGTCAGTCGGTCGGTCAACTAAAATTAGTGGCTACTGTAATTTCACAAACTTTGTGATATTCAGATTATTTTCCAATGCGCTCCAACAGGAAGAATGCGACAGACAAGCTGAAGCCATTACAAATCAATTTACAAACAAGAGAGATTTTTATGCAAAGGTACATCTAAATAAATACATGTGTATTCTTCATTATGTTTGCTATTTTTTAGATTGTCACTTTATAGATCTAGATATACTATCATTTCATCAGGGTGAAAGAATTGTTTCCTGTTTATTTTAGATTAAACTTATTCAGCAAACATCTTCCTATAAGGGTAACGCAGCTAATTTGGAAAGGTACAGTAATCAAATTGAAGGGTTTCTGTTACTAGTTACTACAACGAAATTAACCTATAAAGGAATCTGTAATTTATAGATGAGTTTGAGATTTTTTTCCAACCTTTGTGATTTTCTTTATAGAATTGATCCAAGAACATTGGATCTACTTTTGGGTGAAATTGTTCTGATGAACGCCAGAACTGAACTTTATTTTAGATTTTTGAAGAAACAAGTTGTTGTAAGTTGTATATGATATTACATTTTTTGTGTGTGTGTATGTGTGTGTACTGTAATAGATCGCCGATGACGTCACAGCGTTGTAAAAAAACTAAAAAGTACGATACGAGATGAAATCGAGTTAATTCGTTTTTAACCTTAAAGGGTTATAAAAAGACCTTTTGTAAATTTTCTGTATCTTTCTTGTGTTTTGAAATATTTCGACCAAAGACAGCGTGCTGTCCGCCATCTTGTTGTAATATTGAGTCTAATTAACTAGGAAATTGGTGACGTCACAAGCAGGGTAAACCTGATGAAACTACTCCGCGGGTGACCAAATTTCCACGGAAGGCTTTTTAAATGTTGTGGGTCAATTTAAAATGGAAATAGCGCAACAAAATCGAGTTTCTAGCTCATAATGTCATAAGGTTGGCAAGATAAAAATTTCACTTTACCATGCTTATGATGTCACATGCATATCGAAAATAATTCCAAGATGGCGGACAGCACCCTGTCTTTGGTCGAAATATTTCCAAAACCAAAACAGATACGGAAAAATTGTAAAAGGTCTTCTTATACCATTTGACGAGTTCTTTCAAATGAGACAAACTTAATTTTTATTGCCAATACCCTTTAACTTAAATGTTTTCTCTATCTGATTAAGGCTGACATGGAGGTTTTACCAGACGAAGAAAGAGTGGAAGGTTAGTTTAATAGTAGAAATCTATCCCCATCTTTGATCATCTGATCTTTCAAGTGATGTTGTTTATTTCATTTCGTTGTTTACCACAGACATGCAGAAAGTCCTTGAAAAACTTATAACTGACAGTGGTTTAAGTCGAAAAATGCAGGTATGTTGACAAACTAGGAACAGTCCAAATCTTACTATATTTCTTTTGTCGTTTCAACACTGCCTACGCAGCACACTACTTTTATTTCACATATTGAAGTAAGGTTCTCTTCGATAGCCAGTTAGTTCTTGTTAGTTCTTGTTAGTTCTTGTTAGTTCTTGTTGGGTGGTTCAAGGCGTTGCTTACTTTAAATATGTTTTTTCAGGAGATAATTGGTTTTTATATTGTAATGGAAGAGTTTTACATGAGGGAAACTGTAAACAAGGTGATCTTTTTCATTCTGTTGTTGTCAATGTCGTAATTTTTCTTCTTGTTGTTTCCCCTTTTTTTCCTCCTCTATTCTATTTCTTTTCCGCCTTCTCTTTTTCCTCTTTTCTTTTCCCTTCTCTTTTGCCATTAAAATTATTTTCTCTTTGTCGTTCTTCTGTCGTTAACATTTTCTTGTCTTCTTCTTCTTCCTCTTTCTCGATTTCTTTCACCTTTTCCTTCTTCTTGCCTTTGCATGTTCTTTCCATTTATCTCTTTTCTTTTCCTTGTTTTTCTTTTGCTTCCTATTTTCTACTTCTCCTTTATTTGCTTATTCCTCCCTTGTTGGACTTGTTTAAAACTTCAACGTTTTTTTATCTTGCTCGTCTCAGGCCATAGACTTTGACACATTTGAAGGAGATGACGATGAGGCTGTAACGTCCAGTATGGTGGATGATGTATTTTTTATCATACACAAATCACTTAGGTAAAGATAGAATCATTTGTTGATCTGTAAGTAAAGTGTTATATACACATTAATATTTATTGTGTATTTATTGTGTTTTATTCTTTGGATTCATAGTCAATGTTTTTAATTTCTTTTCCAGGAGAGTTATTACTAGTGCTAGTGTAGATGGAGCTTGTGCTATGATGAATCATGCCAGGTGAATGCTTGCTTGGATTATTTCTTTGGAAAGTTCTTGCTTAGTTCTATGAATTATTTGTTTATTTCTGTAAATTCTTGTTTATCTACATAAATCCAAAACACCTGACTTATAGATGCCATTGTATCTTTCAGTACTTTGCTCGACACAGATTACAAAGAAGTTCTTCAGAAAAAGGTCAAACAAGGCTTTCCCTCAGGGAGGTAGAAATTTCAACATCATGCTTTTATATCTGTATTTTATATTTATTTTTTATGAAATACGCGGTAACAAATACTGCGCGTCTAATTATATAATGTAACAATATGTATCGATGTAATGTAACAAATAATATAATGTAACTATGTAACAAAAACACATGTAACAATATAATGTAATAATATAATGTAACAATATGTAACAATATAGTGTAATAATATAATGTAAGACATGTAATAATATAATGTAACAATATAATGTAATAACATAATGTAACACTATAATGTAACAATATAATGTAGCAATATAATGTAATAATATAATGTAATAATATAATGTAACAATATAATGTAACAATACAATGTAACAATATAATGTAACAATATGTAACAATATAATGTAACAATATAATGTAACAATATAATGTAACAGTATAATGTAACAATGTAATGTAACACATGTAACAATATAATGTAATAGTATATTGCAACTTGCCATCCGACGTCGCAAAGTCTAGTCATGCTACTGTGTTTCATTGAGTTTGTGTCTGTTTTTCCACAGTCTTGATATTGCTGGTGTGTTGCAAGGAAAACTACAAGCTGGTCTGTCTTCAAGCACCGAAACGGCAGCTGCAAGAAAAGCCTTTCTGGTATAAAATTTCAGATCTCTGTTTTCATTCTGCAATTAATGTTTTGCAATTGAACGGCTGTCTTTGTTTTCGTTAGGTAACACTCAACAATCTACATGCAAGCTGTGAAAATGTTCAGAAATTGAAACGCGATTTGGAGGTACTGTACTGTAGGAAAAGGTCCATTTACATTTTTAAGCGTAATATGCTATTAAGAAGAAATGCCTCCATGTGTAGTTGTCTGGGTCAACGCTTCCTATAATTGACTGTATTTGGAAAAAAACAACTCTATTGTTGTTTTTCCTGACCATCTCTGCATGCTTGTTCTCTATTTTGAAACCTGATTTTGAATTTTTTAGGTGGAATGTTCCAAGCTGAGTAGCCAGGCTGGAGGAGAACACACGTCGGGAAAGCTTGAAGTACGGAGGAATGAAAGTGTATAATATGAAAAAGAAATCTCATTAACTTAACTTTTTTTGTCGGTCGAGTCTTTTTATGACGAGTAAAATTGAGATGTATTTTGGAACTGCTTTATATATAATTGCTTTTTGTCGTCTGGATTATTGCCTTGCTTGCACAAAATCAAGGCTTTATTTTTTATATATATTATTTTTTTTAGAGTGGCCTTTCCGATCTGTCCAATACAAGCACGGTATTTCGTAATAATTTACAGGTATTTGTGAATTCTTAGTATCACGTATACAAAAGTATGATTTCAGATATAAAATTGGAAGCCAACTCAGGTAATTCTTTTGTTAACTTTTATTTTGTAGCAAGGTTGTCAGCAGCTAGCTGATGTAGCTGTTATCCCGAGGTTGAAACCACAAATTGAGGGATTTGCTTCAATAAATCATAGCATATCTGAGGTACGACAAACCCCCTTCCCCAATTTCTTGCTTAACAGTCTGAAGTGATCGCATTCGCTTTTTACCCGAATTTAGGAAGAGTTTGCCGTTTATGAAGTTAATGATCCATTTGTTCAAAATCTTATATCGACTTTGGAATCAACTCTTCTTACTTTTAAGGTAAATCATAGTCAATCGAGATATGGTCTGGAAACTCAGCTAAAGTCTTTGGCCTTTATGCATTTTTGTGCACGCTGCACGGTCACTGAACACATTGTATTTTAGTATAATGAAAGAATTGTCCAATAGCAACGTTTCAGTTCAATCACTCAACCGTGCTATTTAAATATTAATAAACCTAAAACAAAGGATGTGCACGGTGTAAGGTACGGTTCAACATATAATCCCAGCTCATTATAGGCGCTTTGAAATTTGCCGAGTTTCCAGACCATATCTCGATTGACTGGGTAAATTGAATACGGTATCGACGGCGTGCTTAGTTTCATGTGCCGAACCTAATAAGAGAGATTACGTACATGATAAGCACGACGTCTAAATCAAATAGGTACGGCAATTATTATTTGGTTCGACCTTTTGATTAAGTTCGACTGAATTGGTCGTACTTAATGCATTTGGTGCGACGTTAGTTTAGATCGATTTAGACGGCGAACTTCTCATGTACCGTATCTAATGCATAAATTATTAAAATATATTTTCTATATTAGGTTCACAGGAACACGAAACGGCATTTGGTGCGACCCATTTGGTTCGCCGTATAAATTGACTGCCGTGCTAAATAGATTTGAGTCGTCCCAAATTACTATTAGATTCGGCACATGTAAAGCACGCCGTCTAAAAAAGGCCTTATCTTTGTTTTTGTACTGTATGTTTGTGTTCCCTTATTTCACATATTCATTGTGGAGTGACGACATTTGATCGCTTGAATCTACTAACAGTATGTCTTTATTTTTGGTTCTTGTTCTTATTGTGTTTCAGGGGCCGTTGACTTCAGATAACTATGATTCTTTGGTATACCTGGTAACCAATGAAATAGCAACACTGCTGGAGAAAGTTATTCTAAAGTCCAAGTTTAATAGGGTATTGTTGTTGTTAAAGGTGGTGGTGGTGGTGTTGTTGGTGGCGTTGTTGTTGTTGTTGTTGTTGTTGTTGTTGTTGTTGTTGTTGTTGTTGTTGTTGTTGTTAAGGTTGTTATTGGTGGTGGTGGTGCTGTTGTTATTGGTAGTGTTTTTGTTGTTGTTGTTGTTGGTGGTGGTGGTGGTGATGTCGTGTTTTCGTCGTCGTTGAAGTTCTTTTTAACTCAAAGTTTAGAAATTAGTCATTGTTGTTGTTAAATATATTTTTTTTTAACCAAAAGCTGAAAAATTAGTTAATGTCTTGTCATGCATGCTGGGTTTTATTTTCATAGCTTGGTGGTCTTCAGTTTGATAAAGAGCTACGATCATTGGTTGGTTATTTGACGGCCATTACCCAATGGACTGTGCGCGATAAATTTGCAAGACTTACTCAAATGGCCACTATACTGAATATGGAGAGGGTACGAAGGATCAGTCGATAATTTAATTACGTCACTTTTATTTTAACACAGACAGACAGACAGGCAGACAGACAAACAGACAGACAGACAGACAGTCATACAGACAGACAGACAGACAGACAGACAGGCAGGCAGGCTGGCAGACAGGCAGGCAGGCAGGCTGGCAGGCAGACAGACAGACAGACAGACAGGTAGGTAGGTAGGTAGGTAGGCAGGTAGGTAGGCAAAGGCTATTTCGTGGACAGGTAAACGGTTGAACTCTCAGTAAATACTTGAAAATTATTCAATAGGTCAGTGAAATAATGGAATATTGGGACTCCAGTTCTGGACCGCTGACCTGGAGACTAACACCGACGGAGGTTCGTCAAATAATGACTCTCAGGTAAGGGCTCCATAATTTCATCTATCCATCCCTTCATTCATCCATCTATCCATTTAGCCATCCATCTATCCCTTCATCCACCCATTCATCCATCCATCCATCCATTTATCCATCCATCCATTTATCCATCCATCCATCCATCCATTTATCCATCCATCCATCCATCCATCCATCCATCCATCCATCCATCCATCCATCCATCCATCCATTTATCCATCCATTCATTCATCCATTCATCCACCCATCCATCCATCCATCCATCCATCCATTCATCCATCCATTTATCCATCCATTCATCCATCCATCCATTTATCCATCCATCCATCCATCCATCCATCCATCCATTTATCCATCCATTCATCCATCCATCCATTTATCCATCCGACCATCCATCCATCCATCGGATAATCCATCCATCCATCCATTTATCCATCCATTCATCCATCCATCCATTTATCCATCCGACCATCCATCCATCCATCGGATAATCCATCCATCCATCCATCGGATAATCCATCCATCCATCCATCCAACATTATGTAATGTAATGTGTTTTTTGCGTGTTTTTTTTTTATCATTACAGAGTGGACTTTCGTCTTGAAGATATCAATCGCTTAAAGCTGTAAAGTACGCTTTTGTGCATCCAATAATACATTCTACATGAGAGACATTACAGCGAACACTTCTCTCAACAGCTTCATGCTGTACGTGCTTGCAAATAATTAATAGCTCATGCGCATTACAAATGCCAGATTGTTTTTCTGTCAACATTGTTTCGCTCACATGCAGAGAGAAAAATTTGTACGCACGGCACGATTTTAATTAAAAAGACTTAGAAAGCTTATAGGTAAACACAGACATTTAAAAAAAAAATTACTCGAATTGTAAAATATTTATTAAATAGGAGTATTTTGTAGATAAATTATTCACATCTGTCTTCGGCTTTGGGAAATAATTATTCTCCTTGCCGTGCATTATTTGTTTTGGCTCATTATATAAAACCACGGTGTTTTGCCCAGTATTGTCAGTCAATGATGTTGGTTATTCACATCTGTTTCTGAAATGGCATTTAAAATGCTTCCTTAAAACAAGTATATGGCTGCTGCTAATTTAACCAATTAGCGGCTTGGAAATGGGCGTGTTGACACGAAAGTCGATCGGAAAAATATCTTCAATGCTTTGCGTCGGGAAGTTTTGAAAACGAGTGGGTTAATATATAATACCCCTAGGGCTTTTATATTAGCAACACAGTAATATATTTCTTCCTCCTTTTATACACTTACTTTATTTATTTTTTTTAATTATATTTTTTTTACCAGTTCCGCACGAAAGAAATGTGAAATTGAAATCCACATGTTCGCTTGCAATTTTCTTCCGTACGGAAACAGTAGCCATGCGGACTTTCGCTTCGCAATAATAAAATATTGAGTGGTTTTCGTAATTTCTCAGTTTAGCTTTCATTGTTGAGGTACTTGGCCAGAATTCAATATATATTCATGAAAAATCTAGTTTGTCTCCAAACTGTCGCTCATGCATGTTGTCAGTGGCGTAGTCAGGGGGGGGGGCGAGGGTGCGATCGACCCCTCAAACCACAGGGAGCCCATCTTGGCAGCGCGTGGGCACCTGTGGCGGTCTCGAAAGACGCGCGGGGGACTGGCAGGGGATTTAAAAAAACGGAAAAACGGTTACCGGAAGCGGGGGGAAAGGCGGAAAAAAGGGAAGAACGGGTCCGCCACAGTGCCCACGCGCTGCCAAGATGTCCCCGTTCCCAAACCAAAGGCAGAAGGTCTTCGAAGGACCTTGTTGAGTAAATGGTGGCTTGATAGTAATAATTTTTTCCCTCTAAAACGTTTTGCAGTGTACATTTGTGCCTCCGTCTAGCTTCCTGCATAGCCCCAACTAGCCTGGTACCCTGGCCCAATTTCAAAAGAAATAAGGGCCAGGTAACCACTAATCTCATTCTCGCGTCATCAGGGCTAAATCCACTTATGACGATTGCAGTTTTACTCATAGCCACTAAAAACGCGCGAAAATTTAACCAATAGGAAAGCAGAAGTCTTTAGTGGTTACCTGGCCCATATTCTTTGATTGGGCCAGGGTACCAGGCTAAGCCCCAACCTCATCCCCAGGGCCTTTTGCGGAGAGGCAGCGCAAAAGGCCCAAAAAGGGTTTACACTTGCAGCATTTGTGTATCTGGAAAAATTACGTTCATTGTGATATGCAAATTTAATGCAAATTGAGAATTTCTGAACTTGCTACAACAAAGATTTCTCCCCTCCTGAAAACTGTGGACTGTCTAATACTTTTCAAAACTCAAGAGTAACACTAGGGCTGTGCAAGGAACTAGAACGAAGCACGGTTATACACCGTGAAACGTTTTAGAAGGAAAAATCTGATTGTTTATAGGTTTTTCCTATCAAGCCACGTTAATCTAAAGTCAATTCTGTCAAAGTTGAATTTGATTTATCTGTTTTACTTATCTTAGAAATGGTGTTTCTTGATTTATTTCCTCATCTCAAGACTCTTGTCTAGCGTTGACAGAAAAGAAAAGCATGTAGGCTCAAACGTACGCGCACCTGTTGCGTGATATAAAAAGACCGATTGTCTAACTCCAAAAACTTCCCGGAACGCGCCAGGTGGTCAATGCAAGGGCGGAGCCAAAACTTATTCAAATATTATCGGAGAGGCGATCACTCAGTACTCACTAGTACTCTGCGAAGGAATCGAATGTGCAACTGGTGTGGGTGGCTTGCAACTGGTGTGGGTGGCCAAGCCACAGCAATTATTTGGGCCGCGGGGTGTTTTTGGCCTCGTCTGGGTTACATGCCTATGAAGTCACAACTGCTTGGAAACATTCACAAGTACACAAATAAATAATATCAATTAACTACAATATTTATCTATTCATTTGATTCTTAAAGCACTAATTTAATTGTACAATACGAAATCTCCTTATTTGTACGGTGATTGATTTCGGGTTAAAATAGCTTCGGTTAGTGGAATCCGATTAACTGCATGCAATCAACTTTAAATCATTCAAAAAGTGGACAGAATTTTGCGACCCAGCCTAGTGACCCTCTTCTTAAGATGGATCACAGAGTGCGCCAGTAAGTTATGGGCCAGCTTGTGTGTGCGTGTATAAAACTAGCTTTAGTTCAACGCATAATTATGACTTTTCTCACCATCCAATATAACAATATTAGAATATTTTAATATCGTGTGTATAAAGCGTTTTGCGGTCTCAGCGTGGGCGGCGCACTTTTCAAAATTTTAAAATAACCTTCCCATACCACCTTGCGGTTCCACCGGATATTTCCTGCAATAATAATGACCATGTCAGCGCGTAGGAAAGCAAAGATTATAAAATATACATCTATCTTTTCACATGAAAGGCAAATAGGGTTGTTTGACTTCACGGTGGGCACTCATGGATGAAATACCAAACTCTTGCCGACAGTGAATCGGCCATGGCTGACTCCGAGTGGAGTTTACCAACCGCTTGGAAAGATGGCGAACTGACGCCGGACGGCATAAGACGTTGCCATCACCATCTTCTTCCCGAGGTTGAAGACCTTGAAAACGATTTAGGATCGGTGGAAAAGTCAGTGAAAGGCTACCTGGATGCTCTAAATACTTACTGTAACGCTGGTTCGCAGTTATCGTCGACGTTTTCCAAGTTATTGGGTGATACAACGTTGTCGAATATTTCCCAGCAGTATCAACAAGTAACGGAACAACTCGAGCATTCTGCTCATGAATCAAGTGTTGAGGTTGCCAACTGTGTGTTGGCCACTTTGTGTGACTTTACCGCGACTCTACCCGAAGTGAAACAAAAAATAGAGAAATACAAACGTTGTAAGAACCGCTACGAGAAATGTCGTGAAGGGCTTGAGAGTTTTGCTCACAAAGATGCCTCGGCTTCGGAGGGAAAACGTTTTCAATTTGCTAGAGAAAGATTTCATACGGCTGACAAAGAATGTACGCAACAACAAGAACAATTGAGTCAGTGTTTAAGTGCTTTAGAAGGAAACCGAATAAAGGTAGGAGAAGCGAAAAAGAATATTCTAGACTACTTATAAGTTATAAATGATCGTGACTTCATCAAGCTAGTGTCAATTTATTCGTTGTTTTTTTGAAATTATACAGCAACTTTTGACTGAAAGTTTAATAACTTAATGATTCAAATTGAAAGCAGTCAGATTTCATTTTATCCTGGTACTTATATCAATGCTATTCCTTTTAATGGGAGTTTTCTTGTTCAAGTAGAGTGACATTTAATTGGAAGAGATGGCATTTAAGTTTTTAATTATAAATATGCTCCATTCTTCGTCATGTCTGGGCGCAGAAATACAGAATGTAAATTGATATTTCCGACATGCTGTGAAGTTTTTTTGTTTACCTTGCCAGATCGGGCTTCTGTCACTCATAATGATGTTTGAACATATCACAACGGGGTCCTATGAGTTACAAAACTAAAGGGTTCTCACAGATCTCGTGTATTGGGAATATTTTTTTGTAATTCTTATCTCTTTCTACAGTAAGCTTCTTGTCAATGTCATTGCAGAGTGCCAATAAATTAACCATTAGCCTGTAATTGTCTGGATTTATCTTGTAAGTTAACCTTTGACCCTCCTGTCATGTGATGACTCAGTTCTGGCTATGTGCCTACTTTTGACAAGGAAATAAAATAACCACTTTTACCTCAAATGAATTCATCCTTACAATACAATACAAGAAATTATGAAACTTTACTTTTTCCAAATTAACTAAAAAAGCAACATAGTTATTACAATGTTTATGTTTTTCATTGAGGAGTAAAACCATCTGGCATTAGCCAAATTTCAATTTCAAAACAGCAGTTTTTAAGGTGCAAGGTGTTAATTGATATTAACCCTTTACTTGGTGTACATAAACTTGAATTTCAGGGTAGCTGCACAAACTAATATTATTTTAAATCAATTATGAAATACATACATTACTAAGGGCAACACTTGCAGTCTCTCAGCTCAAGTGAAAATAGCAGTATATATGCTTGGATATCTATTTTGAAAATGCTTTATTAGGGTACTTGGTAGGTTGCGCAAATCTTCTGTGAATAATTTGAGAATTTATGGTTTGATGAAGGCAATCAAAACCAGAATGAGCTAGCCTGGTTTTTGATATGCCTTTTATGCTTATAGGCTTGGGATATCCGGTTTAATTAGATCATATTATCAGATAACTTATGGGTGTTCTTTTTAGCCTTGTTTTTGCCAAATTGCTAAGAGCAAGAAAAGTGACCTAATATGGGAAAATTATGTCATCAGACTGCACTGCTATTGTGTGAGAATATTTATAAGATGTAGCTTCTCATTAATCCCAATTTATCTAGTAATGCACCTATCAATGTTAAGCCCCAGGGTGGGGGGGGGGGGGGGCAACCCACAGGATATTGACTGATCGACATATCCCAACACAGGGAAATTTGACTTCCTTGACAAGCTCGAGGGATGGGATTTTTGACACATAAAATGATCTTAATACTATATTTTAGCACTTGATATTTCCCAGGGAGGGGTATTTTGACCAACAAGGCTATTCTACTGCAGGGGAATTTGACGATTTTTTCCCAAAAAGTCAATATCCCCGTGGTTCTAATATATACGTACTGTATCTATGTTGTCACCTGGTTTTGAAATTCACATTCAATAAACTAAGTGCTGTATAAAAACTTTTTTCTAGATGCTTGGAGCTAGTCTCCTGTCTTTTTTAAGCACCTCAGCACAGTTCTTTGGTAGTTCATCTACCATGCTGGCTCCTCTTGGAGAATATCAAAGTGTTGGTGATTACCTGCGGGACAGGGAAATTGCTCCTCAGCTGAAGGAGGCCACCACTGCATGGTGTTCTCTTGCTCAGGTTTGTAAAGCCCCGCACAGATGACCAAGTTTTCCTTGACAAGTTCCTTGGTAGCTTTCCTTGCTTGTGTGTACGATGAACTATTTTCCCCCCAAACATTTTCCTTGACAATTTATAATTGCTCATGTGTACGGTTGGACAAGTTTTCCTTGATGGCAATGGTCGCGTAATAAGCTTCGGAGATGATCTTGTCAAGTTTTCCTTGACGACTACGGTATACACACAAACAATTTTCCTTGTTCAAAAGCTGGCATGACCAGCTTCATACCAGCTTTTGAAAAAGGCTCCTTGTTGAGGAAAAACTTTTCAATTTGTGTCATACACATGAACAAATAAAACTTGGCAAGGAAAAACTTGGCAAGGAAAACTTCCACCTATAATAAATTATTTTAATTACTATTCTTCTTGCCACATTGAGGTTTGTTGTGAACTTATTTAGAGTTATCAGTCGATCCGAGACAGTGAATATCTATTTGGAGAGGAAATACTTAAACTTCTGGAACACAAAAAAGGCCAAGAACTTACTCCCTCAGAAAAAGAAGGTCTTGCAGATCATTTGAAAACCTTGCTTAAGGTAGAAAACAGTATTTTGCCATGACAATAGTAACACTTGTATCTTTGTACTAAGAATTAGTGCAACACAATTTCTATAATTTATAGGGAAAGGTCAGGAATTCATTTAAAGTGCCTATCTCACGTTTGGGGATTTTACATAATATTCATAATATTTGGGTGGTCTTCCTGAGCAAAATCATAATATATCTTGTCAGCCGAAAATTTGATCTTCATGGAGTTTTTCGCTGTCAAAGTTACCGGATGTGATGTCACAAGAGGCATTCCAAACCAGTTTTCTTTTGTTACTTGCCACAAAATGCCTCTTGTGACATCACATCCGGTAACTTTGACAGCGCGAAAAACTCCATGAAGATGAAATTTTCAGCTGACAAGATATATTATGATTTTGCTCAGGAAGACCCAAATATTACGAATATGTAAAATCCTCAAACGTGAGATAGGCACTTTAAACTGTTAGCTTAACTACGTTAAGATTCTTGTGCTTTCTTTATCAAATTAGAAATATAAAAAAGAGATAGAGGACATTGACGATAGTCCTATTGTGGTACCAGGTGGTTTCTTTAAAAATCCAGCTGGAATTGGTCTTGCCTTGAAGGTAAAAGATACACTATATTACAATTATAAATTAATTCACTTTGCTATTAACAAATTGTCTTAGATTGTGATCTAAGTAGCACAGGTGGCGTGTGCTGTTAGCGCGCTGCCTCTCACCAATAGTTAAGCCCGGTCGGACGGGGTTAGTACTTGGATGGGTGACCGTCTGGGAATAACCTCGTTCTCGAGCTTGGACCATGTGAGTAGAGTTTAGTTGATCTCTCCTGTGCTTCGAGGGTTTTTCGCCGGGTTCTCCGGTTTTCCTCCCTCCGTAAAATCAACACCTAGGTCTTAGTTGAGATCCGTGGTCTGAACTGTGTTGTTGGCGGCAGCATAAAGCGCCTTTGATATGCCTCAACACGGCCACGGTGAAAATTTCTAAATTGCCTGATAAGCCACCCATAACATTGTAATGCGCATTTGATCATATCCACATGTTAATTTGCGCAATAGAAATATTAAATCAAAATCAAAAAAAAAAAGTAAACAATTTAACCAAAATAATTACTAATTTTGATAACATGATCTTTGTATAACGAAAAAATGGGCTTTCATTCTTTTTGTTTTAGGGATGCTGTTCCAGATTAGAAATCCTTGCTCTTAATGGAATAAGAGAATCTGTTTCACTTGAAGAAATGGTTTCCACCTTGAAACTAGAAATTCCCAAAATACAGTTGACAGTTGGTTCTGTTGGTATGGGATTTTTGTCTTTATTTCAAAGACAGGCGTTTTTTCTGTTTTTCTTGCATACTGTACTTATTGCTCTCACAGAAGTTTGTTTCAATTAAACCTTGTCATCGTTGTTTGATAATTTCTGCTTATAACAAAGTTTTAAAGTGCCTATACTGTATCATGATTGGGGATTTTACTTATTTAGGATATTTGGAACTTTCTGAGAAGATTTGTAATATATCTTCCTTTCCTAAAATTTCATCTTCATGGACTTTTTTGCCATTAAAGTTGACCGAAGTGACATCAAAAGAGGAATTTGTCTATACAAAAACCACTTTACAGATTCCTCCTTTGACATCACTTCTGTCAACTTTCACAGCAAAAAAGTCCATGAAGATGAAATTTTAGAAAAGGAAGATATTTTATGAATCTTCTCAGAAGCTTCAAAATATCCTAAATATGTAAAATCCCCAACCATGACATAGGCACTTTAAAGATTTTTTTTTTAATCTTTTTCTCTAGGCAAACCTTGGTGCAAAGTTAGCAACATAAAAGGTGCAGATGTGGTTCTTTCAAGACAGGTATCTTATTCTGAAACAAATGTTTACTGCTACAGTATCTTAAACTTATTGCGGTGCAGTAGTATTACGTACTGCAGTGAAAGATAATTATGACTGTGACATTAACACTTTGAAGCCTGATGAAGAGTCTTTAAGGTTTAAGTTCTGGCTAATGCCAGATGATTTTATTCATCACAGCTAGGAGAGGTCCTGGCCTCAAACTGGCTCAAAATGTTAAAACCTATCTCTTTAACACTACATACTGTAGCCTGAATGATGACAAGTCTCTAAGGTTTATTCTGGCTAACACCAGATATTTTATTCAGCACAGGGAGAGGTCCAGGCCTCAAACTGGCTCAAAGTGTTAAAACCTATCTCTTTAACACTACATAGCCTGAATGATGACGAGTCTCTAAGGTTTATTCTGGCTAACACCAGATGATTTTATTCAGCACAGGGAGAGGTCCAGGCCTCAAAGTGTTAACCTATAATTTAGCCCAACCCGAACAAAACCAAGTTGTGAAAAGTAAACTGTAACTTCAAGTCCTTCTGGCTGGAAATTTATTTATTAAATACCTCTGGTACTTTGTTTAGCATTGTCTTCAAGCCTTGGTTGACCCACTGGCAAAGCAATTTGACATCCCATTCACGAAAGAAAGTCTCGAGAGCTTTACTATAACAGTTTTGAATGAAGCCTGCTCAGAGAAGACCATTCTTGCTTCCAAAATAGCTGTGCAGTTGATGTATGGAAAATCTGATCTGGTACGAGCAAATTTGTAACGATTATGAAAACCTGCTTACTGTATGTGGTGAATGTATTTTAGGAAAATTTACATGTACTGTGTAAAAAATATTTTGACAGAAAATTTCTTAGATCAACAGTGCACATGATGCACAACTATAGAAATATTCTTAATATATTATTTTTCAACTTACAAAAGGTTTATTCTTTAGGTTGTGGTAAAGTTAAGCCCAGAATCAACAAAATCTCGGTCAGTTCGTATAAACTGCAGAGAGACAAATGTTAATATTGAAGTCCAATTAACTTGGTAGGTTTACATGTAATGGGAAGCACGGGTGGCGTGTGCTGTTAGGACGCTGCCTCTCACCGCTGTAGTTAAGCCCAGTTGGACGGGGTTAGTACTTGGATGGGTGACCGTCTGGGAATAACCCCGTTCTCGAACTTGAATTTCATGTGAGTAGAGTTTAGTTAGTCTCTCCTGTGCTTCGAGGGTTTTTCGCAGGGTTCTGCGGTTTTCCTCCCTCCGCAAAATCAACACTTAGGTCTTAGCTTATGTCGTGCACTTTTAACATGAGCCTCTGGCTCGGATGATTGGGCGACCACATCCTGTGCTTACGACGTTAAATAAATCATTACTCATTACTCATTACTCATGTGATAAATTGTACTTTAACAAAAGTGATAAATGGTTTGAATCGACCATTTATGGTGAATTATAAGTAATATTGGGCATTTCACTCGACTACATATCATGTTCAGGATTTTGGGTGAAGGAAAATTCGAGTGTAGAATATATACATTATAAGACATTATAAGATTTATGGTAAATTACTTGTGTTTACATATTCCTCTGAACAAACAAGAAGATTCTTTTTGTAACAGATGTTTGTTGGACGTTCGTCAAGCTCAATTACTCAGAAAAGATTTCTGAGACCCCAGACAGGGTTCAAACCTGCAACCTTCTAATGACCGGTTCTTTTTAATGAAAAATTCTTTTTATGGTTGTTTTTCCTGCTTAATTAAGCAGGGGTTGGCTGGGCGGTTTCCCAGAGCAGTTTCTTTCATTTCTCTCTCTATAGCTAGTTCCATCAAGGCCATTGGATTACCAGTATCTAAATACTGTCATGTTACCCGCAATAAATAAAGTAGACTATTTGTTATTGTTATTTTGCTTTGATTGGCTAATTTTTCGCATCTCATCAATTTGTTATTGTCAGTTTTATCTGATTGGCTTATTTTTGGTCACATGATTACCTTTCGTATATAAGCTCATTGTTTGTTTACACTCTTTACGTTTCTCTCTGACGAAGGGCCTTCGCTCGAAACGTTAGATTCCTACGTTCTCTGTTTCGGCAGTATATCTAACCTAAGTTACTATATTTCGATTACAGCTCTTATATATCTTTTCATCATGATGTCCCTTGTCACTGCACAACTTTATATTAAAGTGCCTATGTCATCCTCAGGGACTTTACATATTTATACTAATTGGAACATTCTGAGAAGATTTGTAATATATCTTCTCAGGCGAAAATTTCATCTTCATGGATTTTTTTTGCCGTTAAAGTTGATGGAAGTGACGTCAAAAGAGGAATCTGTAAAGTGGTTTTCATATAGACAAATTCCTCTTTCGACGTCACTTCCGTCCACTTTAACGGCAAAAAAATCCATGAAGATGAAATTTTCGCCTGGAATCTTCTCAAAAAGTTTTTGTGGGAAACCAGGTCAACGTTAAGACGTGGCGTATAGTGCAACTCTGGTTTAAGGTGAAAACCAGTCAAGTTTTCTATTATAAACTAAGGTTTATAATATTGTTTATCTATTAAACAGTATTGTATTGGACAGTGAAGGGTTTCAATCCAGACTTATACAAATCCTGGCACAGTACATAAACACTAATTTCCACTCAGGAAAATCTTCCGCAGGATATAGGAACGGACAGGAAAGTTTCACCTTTGTGTTAAAGTCATTAGTTCCGACCGAGAGCTCACGAGACAAAGAAAACTTTCCTGTCCGTTCCTGTCCTGAGAAAAATTTTCCTGAGTGGAAACCAGCCTTAAAAGTAGCGTGCTGCGTAGGCAGTGTAGAAACAACAATCGAAATATAGTAAGGTTAGATCATACTGCCGAAACAGAGAACGTAGGAGTCTAACGTTTCGAACGAAGGCCCTTCTTCGTCAGTATACTACATATAGTCTTTGTTTCCTCTAGGTGGGTCGCAAGTGATCAAACATTGTTTTCTGGTATACTCAATGAAGATGAAAGCCAACCTGTTTTTCAAGTAGACACTACGTACTGTACTATGATCGACTACATGGATTACTTGGAAGAGAAGTGAGTGAAATATTGAAAACAAGTTTAAAGCCGATATTGACAGTCTAAAATATGAGCACAGAAACGAGAATTGTGGACAAGCCTGAAAAGTCTAGTTAAACAGGGGTCTAAGAATACAGAAAAGTACAATGGTGCGTAGGCAGTGTTTTGGATAGAGTGAAGTAAAAAGGTGGTTAGTTTTCATACAGGAATAATAGATTTTGATGTCTGCTACAAAACATCTTTAACTCATTCCTGAATAAAATACTAAAGACCGATTCGAACAGGAAAGAGTTAATTTTGGTTCAACTACTTTAGTCAGCCAAATGTTGGTAAATTGATTGTCAAATAGGTTTATGGTGTTGCTATAAATTTTCCAGAGAATCTCGTTTGCCTTCAATAACTGTTGAATTTCGCCAAGTTAATGGAACTCAAAATGAGTCGAAGGAGGAAAATGGAACACTTCAATCCAACACAGGTCTGTACTGCCAAAGAAACAAAACATTTTTTAAGCAAAATGTGTTTTTTAACTAAAGTTTTTATATTGTCTTAGTGTCGGTGCCTGATGATGGCATTTCTGGAAAACTGTTAACTTTTATCTTCTTGCTTTATTTGTGTTTAGTTTTCAATGTCCCAGTTGCGCCTCCTCGAACGAAACACTACGCGAAAAAGATTGCAGCAAGAAGGCAGAGAAAAGAGATCGATATTCGTATTACTCGTAGCTTGGGAAGTATAGATGAGAGGAAAAGTACAGAGTCGTCGGAAAGAGAAAAAGGTCAAGAATGGTTCTCGTTATCTTCCAAACTACCATCTCGCGAACCTGCGTTCACAAGTAAGACTCAAAATGAAATATGCCAAGGCTTAGTCCGTATCTATAATCTATTTTGGGAATAGATTGCCGATTTTTTGATGACGTAACATGGTGATGTCACACTGACGTCATCAAAAACATGCCATTGGACCACTTCGAGGTCGCAATTTTGATGTCGCCATTTTGACTTCACGACATTGACATTTTGACGTCACGACATTGATGTCACCATTTTGATGTCGCCATTTTGACTTCACGACATTGACATTTTGACGTCACGACATTGATGTCACCATTTTGACGTCGCAATTTTGACGTCACGACATCGACATTATTTTAACGTCACCGCTTTGATGTCACAATTTTGACGTCATATTGATTTCACCACTTTAACGTCGACATTTTGACGTCATTAATTTGACGTCACTAATTTGACGTCACTAACTTGACGTTACGTAAACAATAACCGTTTCACACGTCTGTAAAATATTTATTTTTCTCGTCTTTGCAGGCACTACGAGTCCTTTGTCGTTGGCTTCTGAGTCCGAACTGAGTGAAGTCATTAATTTTCTTTCGGGTTTGCGACACCGTGGTCTTCCTGATGCTGACGATGGCGACACAGAGTCTTTGGGCAGTGTCGTGGCAATGTCGGATAGTGGCATCGAGAGTGTTAAGAATGCCAAACTCGGAGCCAAAGCTAACAATGGCGAGGACCTCGCGTTGTCCGTCGAAGAACAAACGAAAGGAAAGAAGGGCAAGAAGAAAGAGAAAAAGGGAGCGACAAAAAGTGAAAGCTTTTCGAAAAAGAAAAGAAAGAAAAGAGGAGATAAAGCGAAGAAAGAGAAGAAGAAAATAGCAAATGCCGTTCTCGATGAGCAAAGAGAAAAAACTACAAATGACACAAAAGAGGAGAAAATGGAAGGAAATGAAAAGACTAAGGATAATGTGTTAGAAGTAGGCGAGAAACAGAAAGGCGAAAAAGCTTTGAATTCACAAAGTAAAATTTCGGTTGTAGTGGATAATTCGAGTGCACAGAATCCCGAAGCATCTGGTCAAGAATCAGTTATCTTAAGTGAAAGTTTGAGGTTAGTACAGAATCTGAAATAAGGGTTAAATACAGGATCATAATTCAACAAATGGTTCCATTTTACAGGCAATAAAGTTTTTAACCCATTCCTGGCTGAACCAGCCCCCCAAAACGGCTCCTTAATTGTTTTACTCTGTCTATTAAACACCAGATGATTTTACTCGCCAAAGGGAGAACCCTCAGACATCCCAGGCAGCAATGGGTTAAACTTCTTGGCCGCCCTCGTGACCAGCTCCCATGGCTGTGTCCGTCTAGCGAGATGACGTAATCTGACATGGAAGTACAGAATAGAAAAGGCGGTTAGATACACCCATACACCCGAGACTCTGTAAAATCTATCTTAACGCAATAACAACGTAATAAGTATTTCAATTTTCCCCTTTTGTAGGAGTGTCTGGGAGCAGGGTGAAAAGAACGTTCATCAACCCGACCCTACTCCCCCAAGTAACCTTTCGCTTCATGTCCCGAACCTAGCCACTCAATCAGCAGCACTGTGTAGCTCCCAGGACAGTATATACTACAGCTGCTGGTCGATACCAGGCCTAGTGGCCGAGGCGGATGAGCCTAAGTCGTCATCGGTCGCTAATGCTGATGTGTCCTCGGACTTTAACCTCGGTCAGCGGTCCTGGTCAAAAGGTTATGAACAAGAGTCATCGTCACACAGAGATATTTGGAGTGCTCATCCTAAGTTTGACAGTGTAAGCAATAGGGCCTAGTTGCATAAACTTTAACGTCCGGCATTATTAGTTAATAGGTACCTTAAGCAAGCACAACGCGAACGTCACGACGACGACCCAAGTACAATAGTATTTTTCAACCAAGACAAAACGTGGAATAATTTGCAGTCCCAAGAGTAATCCCAACACCAACCTCGTTGCACTTAAGCCTGGTTTCCATATAGCCGTAAGAGCCGGCGGCATGGCTGCGGCAAGGAACAATGGTCCAATCGCAGACAGTGTTGAATTAGCCAGCAATAAAAGGCTGTATGCGATTGGACCATCGCCCCTTGCCGCAGCCATGCCGCCGGCGCTTACGGCTATATGGAAACCAGGCTTTACAACGTCAACTGAAGCATTCTCACGCTTTCAAGACAACGCTGTGGCAAGGAACAGCAAAAGCTGTTAGTTTTCTCAGGCGTTAATCTATTATACGTTGTCGAAAAATAATACATACAAAATACATAAAGCATGCGGTATACGATGTCCTGATTCATGGTTTCATTTAAATGCAGTAATTGCCGTCGTCGTCCTAGCTTGTGTCCTTAATTTTTACACTGTCTATTTTATCTTTGACGCTATATAGTATTCGAGGAGAGAGACGACATGGGCTCCTTCACTAAGGCGCCAAGCTGGCGTTGATTATGAAGACACTGAACATACCTCACTCGTTGGCGAATCTGTGTTTTCTCTTGGACTGGGTGTCACTGGGTTCGAGCTCTTCGCTGCTGTAAACCAAGCTAGGTAAATGACTTGTTTGTTTGTTTGTTTGTTTGTTTGTTTGTTTGTTTGTTTGTTTTCTTGTGTGCCTGTCGTTTGTCTATCTATCTATCTATCTATCTATCTATCTGTCTGTCTGTCTGTCTGTCTGTCTGTCTGTCTGTCTGTCTGTCTGTCTGTCTGTCTGTCTGCCTGCCTGCCTGCCTGCCTGCCTGCCTGCCTGCCTGTCTGTCTGTCTGTCTGTCTGTCTGTCTGTCTGTCTGTCTGTCTCTCTCTCTCTCTCTCTGTGTCTGTCTGTCTGTCTCTCTGTCTATCTATCTGTCTGTTTGGTTGTTTGCTTGTTCGCTATATACTTGATTCCCAGTTGGGTTTTTTTCTCATATATCTCTCTCTCGTATTTTTTTAGTTCAGTTTATCGGCATGTTCACAGTTTACAATTTAACTTTAATTATCATTCTTCCTTCTAGATTGTCTAGTGGCAAGCCAAATGATGACAAAAACGAAAGGTTTTCGTCATTGGATGATAACAGGAATACGGCTTCTCAACCTCCCGTAAGTGTTTATATAAACATCAATCTTTATTATCGCCTATCGTTTAAATAAGAGTGTCTGGTTTCCACTCCATTAAACATGGTGTTTCCAGTTTCCTTTGTGTTAAAGTTATTACCGTAGTTCCGAGCGAGAGCTCACAAGACTAAGAAAACTTCCCTGTCCGTTCCCATTCTGAGGAAAATTTTCTGAATGGAAATCAACCCTCTTTTTTCCTTGTGTTTTTTTTCTCTTCAAGACGTGGCCACCTGGGAAACAAACTGCTGGACAGTTCACGGAAAAGTCGTCGTCTTGTGGCGAGGGTCTTCACCTTCCTCATAATTATTTCCAAGACCGGGTTCGTCTACAGACCCACCACAGTGACCCATTCTTAGCCAAGGATATCTCCTGGACACCCCCAGTACCACCCATGTACATGAAGGTCCAGTATAACCCGAACATGATTGCACCGGTCTCGTACGGCGCTTCACAACAGACGAGAACCGCACCGCGTTTGAACCATCCGGTCCAACCACTGACCACAACGGACCAACGACGAACGTTGCCTCGTTTTTACGTTCCTTCAGGCCATCCAAGGGCAGGACCCTTGTGACGGCCAAGCATCAGAATTTCATGGATGAAACGAATGAATGAATGAAAAACTTGAAAACCAAGCCAAGCACTTGGGAACCGATTTCTTTTTCTTTTTTGGCTAATCTTAGGGCGCTTTCCAATTGACAAGGTTAGACCGGTCAGTCCGGCCTGATGGACTTGCTTTTGATTAGGACCAAATTTTCCAGTCAGACCATCCCAGGCCTCAAACGAATCGTGTTCCATTTAACCGGACTGACCGGTCTAACCGTGTAAATGGAAAGCCCCCTTAGTCCTAAAATCCTAGTACTACTTAACCCAAACCGTAGTCTTATTATAATGCTAAGGAAAGAAAGCTTTAAACCTAATCCTAAATGCTTAACACTACAGTGAACGTGCACGGATTTACTGATAGGCTTACCAGGCTATAATCGAAATATAGTAACTTAGGTTAGATATACTGCCGAAACAGAGAACGTAGGAATCTAACCTTTCGAGCGAAGGCCCTTCGTCACGTTTCTCTCTGACGAAGGGCCTTCGCTCGAAACGTTAGATTCCTACGTTCTCTGTTTCTGCAGTATATCTAACCTAAGTTACTATATTTCGATTGTTGTTTCTACACTGCCTACGCAGCACGCTACTTTTATTTTACCAGGCTATATAGCCTGTAGGCCCACAATTTGGACGGCCCATGTTTTGGGACGAAAAAAATTCTACTTTATAGAAATATTTCTTAAAAATGACGGGAAACTCTGTTAAAAAATGGGATTTCAGACCTTTATATTTTGCTCAAAAGTGACCCAAAATTCAAAAAAAATCCGGGGGAGCAAGCCCCCGGTCCCCCCTAGAAATGTGTCGTCACACTTAGCCTGTAGGCCCAAAATTTGTAAATCCGTGCCTGACCGTGAACTCTCTCCGCTTATAAGAAAACCTCGCTGAAACGGACACTTACTTTTGGAGCAGATTGAAAGTTCGGTCCTCGTACACTGATTTTAAAAACTTGAACAACAGCGAAAACATCGCGTTTTATCTTGAGTTTGATCCACTAAAGATAGATTATAGTTTAATAGTTAGTCTTGAAATTTGTCTTTCTAATTAATTATAATATTTTGACTAATTCTGCCGACTGAACTGTCTGGTGAGAGAAACAGGTGAAAAACTATGAAATCCTTTGTCTGTGACAAATGAACAACTTTCATCTGAATTTACGATGGACAAAAAGCGTGCCTGTTTTTCTTTTTCTTGCTTTCATTCGTTTGCTTTTACTCCACTCCATTCTACTCTACTCTACTCTACTCTACTCTACTCTACTCTACTCTACTCTACTCTACTCTACTCTACTCTACTCTACTCTACTCTACTCTACTCTACTCTACTCTACTCTACTCTACTCTACTCTACTCTACTCTACTCTACTCTACTCTACTCTACTCTACTCTACTCTACTCTACTCTACTCTACTCTACTCTACTCTACTCTACTCTACTCTACTCTACTCTACTCTACTCTACTCTACTCTACTCTACTCTACTCTACTCTACTCTACTCTACTCTACTCTACTCTACTCTACTCTACTCTACTCTACTCTACTCTACTCTACTCTACTCTACTCTACTCTACTCTACTCTACTCTACTCTACTCTACTCTACTCTACTCTACTCTACTCTACTCTACTCTACTCTACTCTACTCTACTCTAACATTTAAAATACAGGATCAGTGCTATGAAGGTCAAATAATATCAGTTGAGCTTACACCAAGTGGTTCGTGTCACCGCCCTTTGATCGCTGACGATGATACGTCATCAAAACATGGCTGACGATTGACGAAGAACGTGGATGATTGTTATTGAGTTTTGCTGTGTGTTTTTCACCGTAGTTTGAAGATGTTTTCCAGGTATCTTTTAAGAACTCGTTTCCCTGCTGTAATTCAGAAATCGTCAAGAAATATACAGACTAAAAGATTAGCAGAAGCGGTCCCTTTGGGTGCGACAAAAGGCAAGGCCAAGTATATTTTTAAATAATTTTTAATATGGCCGTGGAAATTGTATTTTTTTGGAAATGATGCATGATGCTATTCTATCAAACTGTTCTCTTTCTCTTGCTTTTAAGCAGTGATACGATTTTCTTAAGGTTTAATAAGAAGTTTCTTCATAATACATTGCAAAGGGATTTTTAAACTGACTGCACGGGGGTAGACGTCTATTTCTATTGATAGCTGAATTGGTAGTTTTAATTTCTGGGGAGCTGGTGGGGGAATTGACTTTCTTCAACCATTTTGGTACTTTCTACGAAGTACATGCACACTCTCCAGTACTGTGTTTGAAAAATGCAGTAAAAAATGCACTACAGGTAACTCAAATTTGAATTACAGTACTGTACTGCAAAGAAAACACAAACTGGCCTAGCAGTCATGTGTCTATAATAGGTTGCAGCCATTTTTCATCGTCATCATCATAAGATGGTCGCACCCATGATAAAATGAAACTGGTTCTCACGCTGGGTTGTCGTGTAAGTCTGCCATCACAAGTGCAGCAGTGCCTTTATTAACATAATTATAACTAAATCAGACACAGTGCTACAAAGTGGTGCCCTGTGGTGCCCCATAAAAAATGTCACTTGCTAATATTGATTCTGAATGAACAAACGAATGGACGAACGAAATCACACACAAAATATAAAGTGGTTTGAGAGTTAGCTGCACCTGCAAGCTAACTTTCAGGGCACCGCAATATCCAACACATCAATTTCAACTGTATTAAATACATAATAATATAGCACCCATGTCTTTAGCCACTACTATCAACTACCTATGTGCTGTATCTACATTTTAGATGTGCATAATGAAATAGAAAATGAACAGCTACGTCCTCTATATCTGGATGCTCAGGCCACAACACCAATGGTATATAATATTTTGCATGGTTACGCAGTTATAGTTTAAATAGCAAAGTACAGTACAGTACACACAATCACACTGTACAGTATTACTGTATATACTGTCTTATACAGTTCTACTGTCTTGTATTATTAGGACCCTCGGGTACTAGATGCTATGCTTCCATACTATGTATCATATTATGGGAACCCACATTCACGAACTCATGTATATGGTTGGGAAAGTGAAGAAGCAACTGAGAAAGCCAGAGAGGTGAGCTGCCACTGTGTAAAGATGTAAAACACTTTCTACACAAAAACTCTTTTAGTTATTAAAAAACTTTCTTGTATATTTATTCCAATATGGCATAGCAAGTTGCAAATCTGATTGGAGCTCATCCAAAGGAAATTGTGTTCACAAGTGGGGCAACTGAATCAAATAACTTAGCGATAAAGGTAATCTCTATTTACAGTATCACTAAATCTACATAGACCTGCAGTACTACTTTACAACAATTTATTTTTTTCTCAGGGAGTGGCACATTTTTACAAGAACAGGAAGAAGCATGTTGTTACGACACAAACAGTAAGTTATACTAGTCTGTCTGTCTGTCTGTCTGTCTGTCTGTCTGTCTGTCTGTCTGTCTGTCTGTGTCTGTCTGCCTGTCTGTGTCTGTCTGTGTCTATTTGTAATCTATGTGTTTGTTTGTTTGTTTATCTGTCTGTTTCTTAGTAATCCATCTGTCTGTCTGTTTGTCTGTCTGTCTTTCTGTCTGTCTTTCTGTCTGTCTGTTTCTTAGTAATCCATCTGTCTGTCTGTCTGTCTGTCTGTCTGTCTGTTTCTTAGTAATCCATCTGTCTGTCCATCCATCCATGTTTCTGTCCATCTTTCTGTCTGTCTGTCTGTCTGTCTGTCTGTCTGTCTGTCTCTGTTTGTTTGTTTGTTTGTTTGTTTGTTTGTTTGTTTGTTTGTCTGTTTGTCTGTGACCACTTTATTATACTTTTTTCACTCATTAGGAACATAAATGTGTTCTGGACTCATGTCGTTCTCTTGAAGCAGAAGGTTTTGAAATTTCTTATTTGCCAGTGATGAAAAATGGTTTGATTGATCTCAAGGTAATTGCACATATCGTAATAACTGTTAAACGTTATACCCTTGTGAAATATATAAATAAAGTTGTGTACTGAGAACTAAGACAACTGGAATATTCATTCATGGGTTGCTAGGTAACAAGACTTCCAGAGCTGGAAAGTTATTTATATGATAATATTCTGTACATAATTGGGATTTACAGTGTGCTTTATAAAAATTTGTTTTTAGCAACTTGAAGATGTTCTTCGCCCAGATACCTCACTTGTGTCAATTATGACAGTCAATAATGAAATAGGTGTACGACAATCAGTTGAAGAAATTGGTGAGTACAGTACAGTCACAGTACAGCACAGTACAGTCACAGTACAGTACAGTACAGTACAGCACAGTACAGTACAGTACAGTACAGTACAGTACAGTACAGCACAGTACAGTCACAGTACAGTACAGTACAGTACAGCACAGTACAGTCACAGTACAGCACAGTACAGTCACAGTACAGTACAGTACAGTACAGTACAGCACAGTACAGTATGTACAGTACAGTCACAGTACAGTACAGTTACAGGACAGTAACAGTACAGTCACAGTACAGTATAGTATAGTACAGTCAGTACAGTCACAGTCACAGTACAGTATGTACAGTACAGCACAGTCACAGTACAGTACAGTATGTACAGTACAGTCACAGGACAGTACAGTATGTACAGTACAGTATGTACAGTACAGCACAGTACAGTTGCAGTACAGCACAGTATGTACAGTACAGTCACAGTACAGTACAGTCACAGGACAGTACAGTATGTACAGTACAGTATATACAGTACAGCACAGTCACAGTACAGTATGTACAGTCACAGGACAGTGCAGTCACAGTACAGTCACAGGACAGCACCGCAGCACAGTACAGTACAGTACAGCACAACACAGTACAGTACAGTACAGCACAACACAGTACAGTACAGCACCGCAGTACAGCACAGTACATTACAGTAAAGTGCAGTACAGTCACAGTTACATACAGTACACTACAGCACAAACTACAATACAGAACTCTTACAATATCATTTGTGAAATATTAAAGGTTAAAGTAATTTTTAACAATATCTAAAGTTAGAACATTTTTCTCACTTTAATTTAAAGGTGCATTATGCAGAGAAAAGAAGGTGTTTTTTCATACTGATGCAGCGCAGGTTGAAACCTCAGATTTTTATGGTTTTTTTTTAGCTTTTTTAAAGGGCAATGTTTATATTTAATGGTGATAGATTTACACGTGCATGTAACACAAGACATCTCTTCATCAGCTTGTCTGTTTCTATTTAAAATTAGGCAGTTGGAAAGATTCCAGTTGATGTGAATAAAATGAACATTGATCTGATGTCTATTAGTGGCCACAAGATTTATGGCCCAAAAGGTGACCAGCTACACTATCTATGATCTTGTATATTAAAGAATTAAACTGACAGCCAACAATGGGTGTTTAACCCATTCCTGCCTGAGCCGATAAAAACGTCACCTTTATTATTTTACTATGGGGGCTTTCCATTTACACGGTTAGACCGGTCAAATGGAACACGATTCGTTTGAGACTTAGGACGGCCAGACTGGAAAATTTGGTCCTAATCAAAAGCAAGTCCATTCTGGCCGGACTGACCGGTCTAACCTTGTCAATTGGAAAGCGCCCTATGTCTAACACTAGATGATTTTAATCGTCAAAGGCAGAACCCTCACAAGACTCAAAATAACGTTCTGAACTATACACCAACGCCGGTCAAATGACCGATCATCACAATTTTTGTTAACCGCGACTTGCCAAGATTTTGGCCTGACTATTTTGGACGATCATTGATCGGTGACCGCCCGATATTTTGAGCCACTCCCCTGCCTCAGACACACTAGGTAGCAATTGGTCAATTCTGTCAATTTCAAATGTGTACCTAAATGCAGGTTGTTATAATTTTTTAAGGGGTTGGTGCTCTTTATGTTCGTAGAAGACCTCGTGTTCGTCTTGAGCCTGTCTTTAGTGGCGGCGGACAAGAAAGGTAAGTGTGGAAAATAAACTGAGAGTAATATCGAGATGAAGGTGAAGGTTACAGGTTTGAACCCTGTCTGGGGCTCAGAAATCTTTTCTGAGTAATTGAGCTTGACGAACGTCCACCAAACGTCTGTTCCATTACACCAAGCTCGCAAACGTACCACATGTATACGTACAACTTATCATATCACTTTAACTACATTAGGCTCAGACGGAGAGCAGCTCTCCACCTGAGCCCCAGTGGCTCAATGGTTAGAGCGTCTTAAGGCCTATCTACATGATACGATTGTTGTATACGATTGTCATTCTGGCGTATGGAATTTTGTGTACGTGACACAATTCTTGTTCATGATTCGATGGGAATGTCGAAAAACGTCGTTTACACGATTGGCGCTGAATCACATACATCATGATGACATTCGTATCCGACAATCGTCCGTGTAGAAAGGCCTTTAGCGGTCATTAGAAGGTTGCAGGTTCGAACCCTGTCTGGGGCTCAGAAATCTTTTCTGAGTAATTGAGCTTGACGCACGTCCACCAAACGTCTGTTACATTGGTTCTCCGGTTTTCCTCCCTCCGTAAAATCAACACCTAGGGCTTAGCTGGGATCCGTGGTCTGAACTGTGTCGTATGGCGGCTGCTTAAAGCGCCTTTGATATGCCTGGACACGGCCACATTGAAAAATCCTTAGGAGTAATTTGATTGTAAAGAAACACGTTTGATGTATTCTAATTAAAGACCTTTACAAGCTCAGTAAAACAAGTAAAAAATATTTAAAACATTATTGTTGAAATTATTTTAGAGGTATGAGGAGTGGCACTGTGCCTCATGTCCTTGTTGTTGGTCTGGGAGCAGCTTGTGAACTCAGCCAGAATGAAATGCAGGTTGGTTGGTTTGTTTGTTTTTTTTCATTCGCACGATTCACTAGGCTATATAAGATTTAGATGTTTCGTTACAATGTTACGATACATCATAAGACATTGCGCTACGTTGTAAGACGTTGCGCTGCTGTGTAAGACGTTTCGCTACGTTGTAAGACATTGCGCTACATTGTAAGACATTGCGCTACATTGTAAGACATTGCGCTACGTTGCAAGACGTTACGCTGCTGTGTAAGACGTTTCGCTACAATGTGAAGATACTTGACAAGACATTACGCTGCGTTATAGCACGTCCCGGTACACTAAAACGTTACGTTACGTTGTAAGATGTTCCTCTACGCTATAAAATGTTCCGTTACGTTGCAAGACGCCACGCTACAGTACGGTGTTAGACATTATGGTAGGTTCTAAGACGTTATGCTTCACTCAAGGGAGGCTTTTTGAACATTTTCTCCAAACTGGCGCCTGATATCTTGTTGTCGCTACAAACGAGGCGCGTGGCAAAATGCGCATCTCGATCATTCAAAGCGCGTGACGAAGCGCTCGATTGCGCGAAACGGTCAGGCATGTCTGTTAACGCCTTGACTACCATGGGTCTTCCCTTGACGAGTAAAATCATCTGGTGTTAGCCAGAGTAAAATACTAAAGGTGCGTCTACACGCGTGCTTAGGAGTCAAAGGGTTATAAACACGTATAACCTTCATTGATGTTGATCTCATTATTTCAGTATGACTACAAACACGTAACAAAGTTATCTGAGCTACTTGTGAAGAGCATTATGGACAGATTACCAGATGTTGTAAGAAATGGTGATGACATAGCGACTTATCCCGGGTGTGTGAATTTATCGTTTTCCTACGTTGAAGGAGAGAGTTTACTAATGGCTTTAAAAGACGTTGCACTTTCATCTGGCAGGTAATATCCCTTGATCAGTTCATTTGATTGGGGAAAGTTGGTCAGTGAAACAAGTAGACTAAAGAGCTAACACACACACACCACTACCACCACCATCACTATTGACCACCACCACACACCTCCACCATCACCACTGCCACCACTACCGCCACCACTACTACCACCTCCACCACTACGACCACCTCCACCACCATGATTACCACAACCACTCCCACCACTACCAGTCCACTACCACCACTACCACTACCACCACTACCACCACCACCACCACTACCACCACTACCACCACTACTACTACTACCACCACTACCATCGCCACTACCATCGCCATGATCACCACCACTACCACCACCATGATCACCACCACCGTGATCACCACAACCGTGATCACCACCATTGCCACCACTCCCACCACTACTCCCACCACCACCACCATCACTACCACCACCACCACTATGATCACCACCACAATCACCACTACCACCACCACCACCATTACCACAACAAGCTTCAATTCTTGTCATTTGTTTTCCAAAGTAGATTTTTTCTTGTTTTCATTTGCAGTGCATGCACTTCAGCATCTCTAGAGCCATCGTATGTCTTAAGAGCCATTGGTGCTGATGAAGATCTTGCCCACTCCTCTATCAGGTATTAAAATACATTGAGCTGCATTTACTGTAGGACAGCCAGTCCAGATCATAAAACCGTTTTTCCTAACAGGTTTGGCATTGGCCGGTTCACTACTGAAGAAGAAATTGATTACACCGTTGACAAAGTTGTAGATAATGTCAAGCGACTTCGAGAAATGAGGTAATTCACTATAATTTTACATCGACTATATTCTTCATACTTTACTCGGTACAACCAGTACCGTCGAGAGAGGGGGGGGGGGTGATAGGCGGGGTAATTACCCCGGGGCCCGCTAAAAATTCAGTCTATGTAGATATATAAACATATTTTATTAACATTTGCCCCAAGAGCTGCGGTAGCAGATATGAAGATATATCATATGAAGATATATCATATATTATAATAATTATCAAAAACTTACCGCTGGGGCCCAGTAAAACCTTGGTAAAAATATCGGAGGGGGCCCGCACGCAAACCCGGGGCCC
Organism: Paragorgia papillata; assembly: GCA_035771165.1. Lineage (NCBI taxonomy): Eukaryota > Metazoa > Cnidaria > Anthozoa > Scleralcyonacea > Coralliidae > Paragorgia > Paragorgia papillata. Next base: position 3,689,378 of record JAWNZC010000025.1, on the reverse strand, counting down.
GTTCTGGCTCTCGACGGCCCTTGGTACAACTGCAGTTCAGTGGACACCAGTGTCAAACACCAAGTCTGTAGGCTCAACCCCACCATATAAACCCTGACCATAGACACCTTTTCAGTGGGTCAGCGGACGAGTGGTGTCCGCTAGCTAAACTGCAGTCTAGCCATTTACTCCGAACATGAGCCTTACTGAAAAGCTCATTTAGCAGTTTTATTATAAAGGATAAAGGACTGGGGGCTAATCATCCTTACTTGCAGCCAGTGGCTGAATTGCGAAGTACGCAGATCAACGTGGCCGTGTCGAGGCATATCAAAGGCGCTCCAAGCAGCCGCCAACGACACAGTTCAGACCACGGATCACAGCTAAGATGTTAGGTGTTGATTTTATGGAGGGAGGAAAACCGGAGAACCCGGCGAAAAACCCTCGAAGCACAGGAGAGATCAACTACAACTCTACTCACATGAGTCCAAGCCCGACAACGGGGTCATTCCCAAGCGGTCACCCATCCAAGTACTAACCCCGTCTAACCGGGCTTAACTTTTTGGTGAGAGGCAAAGAGAACATTGGAAGAGAACATTGGGATTTTTAGTGTCACGGTTTCCTGGTGTATCTTACGGTATTTTCACTCCAGTTCGGTATGCTAGTATTGCAGTTTTGGTATTCCGTATTGGTATTGCGAGAGCGCCTTCCAATGTTCTGTGTTTATTTCTTTGTTTTGTTGTTGTTTATTTTAATGTAGTCCTCTTTGGGAAATGGTCCAGGACGGGGTTGATCTAAAAAGCATCAAATGGACACAGCACTAAAGCAGAAAAAATTTTTTTGTACTTTTCCTACGCCGGTATAAGCAGCTGTTTTGACAGGACGGATTATCCATCTGTACTACGAAACAAACCACAAGACGTACCAACAGTGTGCAACAATATTTTAGAAACAATGCTATCGCCACAGCATTTCTCGCCTCGTTCGTGTACCTATAGTTCAAAAGAATCTTTGCTTTCTAACGAGGCATTAGAAAAGCTAATTTAGATGTACAAAAAAAGAGTATTCATAGTCAAACGGGATGTTCTCTTGCGTGTGACTTTGCAATATTGATACGCAACCTTGCAATTTAGATTGATGGATTCAATCAGTAACCTGAAAACGCTTTATCACGATTCCTCGACAGGTTGCCCTAAAAATCGTTCTAAATGCCAAACTTTGGATAATGCGAAATTCTACATAAAGTCAGAGCCATTGCGGCATTACCTTCAAGTATAACATCACATTTATGTGTTGTTCGATGTTTAAAACCAATATTTTAAAGTGCCTATGCAATGGTTGGGGATTTTACATATTTAAGATATTTGGAACCTTCTGAGAAGATTTGTAATATATCTTCCTTTTCTAAAATTTCATCTTCATGGACTTTTTGGCTGTTAAAGTTGACGGAAGTGACGTCAAAGGAGGAATCTGCAAAGTGGTTTTATATAGACAAATTCCTCTTTTGACGTCACTTCCGTCAACTTTAACAGCAAAAAAGTCCACGAAGATGAAATTTTGGAAAAGAAAGATATATTACAAATCTTCTCAGAAGGTTCCAAATATCCTAAATATGTAAAATCCCCAACCATTGCATAGGCACTTTAAGCAACCCGTCGAGGAATCGTGACAAAGCGTTTGCAAGTTGCTGATTGAATCCACCAATCTAAATTGCAATGTTGCGTATCAATATTGCAAAGTCACACGCAAGAGAACATCCGGTTTGACAAAATGACGGCAAAATAATTTGTAGAATAATAAACGATTATTTCGCCGGAGCAGACCTGTATTAAAATACTCTACTGTCTAGAACTCTCTTAGAGAATGGTTGCCCCCACTCAGCCAAGCCCTATCGAGTATTTCAACGCTCTATATTCCATAGTGTTTTGATTCATCAACATTAGACATATTAGTGAGCTCTATATAGAGTCCACTGTAAAGATCTTTTGTTTTCTTTTGTCCTAGCACAGTGAACTCTCTATATAGAGTCACTAATAAATTCAATAGAGTCAACTACTGTAGTCTATATAGAGTAAATTCTCCGGTAAACGTGCTAGACGCAAAAAACCACACATTTGTAGTTAAAATTGAAACTTCTTCGTTGGTTGCAACCATTCTCGGTTAGAAGAAGACGGTTAGAGAATGTTCACTCGTGCTCTTTGTGATATTGAGTCAACTCGGATTAGATAGAATGCCCCTCAGGGCCTGGGACTCTATATCCCATATACGTGACCATTCTCTAACCCTTACTTATATTGTAATCAGATATCGCTACATTTCTCCTTCGTACCTTCTCCGACTGACACTATCAGTCTTCGAAGGTCCTCGGAGAACTACATCTCCCCGTCAGGCGAGTCCCTCCGGGGAAATTTAATTTCTCTAGCACATTAGCTCTGATTCACAGTCACTTAAAGGAATTATAATTGAAATGTTTATAAACTTCACACAGTTATACTTATATGGCTTATGTCTATAATGTATTTCAAACATGGGATATTAACAAGGTTGATGACATTGTGTGCGCCGGCATTATGTAATTCAGAAATGAGAAATGAGTCCGAATATATCATAATAATCATATACACCGTAAAAACTTGCTCAAGCGGAATATTTGGCGTGATATGGGACACGCATGTATTACGTCAGCTGGAAATATGACGTAAGCTAGTCCTTAGTAAACTTCCTTCCAATATTGTCTTAGTCCTATATACATAAAATATTTAGTCAAAGTTTAACATCAAGTCAGGAAACATGTCTAATTTCTGAACTGTGAATGTTGATTAATTGCCTTAACATTAATTAATACAAAGACTACAGTATAACTATTAAAGTTATCGTTTACTTTGTTTACGTATATAAAGGTAAGTTCGTCAGTCTTAATTTTAATCTAACGAAAAAAATAAGCTTTATTTTTAATTAACTTCTTGTCTATTCAACTTTGAGTATAGATATACAGATATTATATATATTATATATATTATATATATTACTGTATATATATTATATATGTATATATATATATATATATATATATATATATATATATATATATATATATATATATATATATATATATATATATATATATATATATATATATATATATATATAGCCATTCTAATGAACTATTTTCTTTATATTGACTATATACTAAGTAAAGCTTTATTTTTAATGAGCTTACTGTCTATTCAACTTTGAGTATAGATATACAGATATATATATATATATATATATATAATTCACTCTAGTATATAGTTTGTTGGTGCATTGATGCATATTATTATAAGTCTGATCGAGTTATACGCGACATATACACCATATATAGTCACAGGATATATGGTCTGTAATATAATATCTATCTAGCTAGAGACGTGATGGTGATGAGAGTACTATAGCTCAAAACAAAATGCGATTTAATAAAGAACATCGGTCAATTCACAGGCAAGCTTTCTCCGACTTAATTCTTTCCTATCCGAATTGGTCTTTAGTATTTTATTCTGGCTAACGCCAGACGATTTTATTCATCTCTGGGGAAGCCCTCGGACAGGAATGAGTTAATACTAATTTCCGCCTGAGCCAGTCAAGAATGGTCTCTCTATATTATTCACTTTTACTCTGTCTATTACCAGATTATTGTATTTTATTATATAAAATAGAGTGTTTTATTGATTTTTCCGCCACTAATAAAAGTGATAATCTCGCATGTGCGATTATTTATGATAATCGCACATGTGACGATTATCGCTGAATCAGTATTATAAATGCCATTTTTGCAAGGCAATAGGACAATTTTTTTATATAATAAACAGAACAATACATGGATGCTTGGAAATATGAAATTTATTTCTCGTGTTGAACAGGATATGTGACTCGTTCGCTTCGCTCACTAGTGAGATATCCTGGTCAACACTCGAAATAAATTTCATATTTCCGCACATCCATGTAACCCTGAGCCTATATAACCCTTCCACCTCGTTGAGGTTCCTATTGAGAAGTAAAATCGTTTGGCGTAACCGTTAGCCAAAGTAATACTATAGACACGTCGATCTTTCGAGGTGAAAGGGTTTGGCAGTATAATGGGTTATAAAAAAACAAGCTTTGAGTCAAATTTCGGACTTTTCTCAAAACACCTGCCCGACGGCAATATCAAAATCGAGCAAGACAACACGACGAATTCGCGAGTTTTACTTTTTGGTGTATTCATATTAAACTTGGTTCTCTAAGGGGCTGTTCGCATGAGACCGGGTTATCTCGGGGGGTAGGGATAACTCGGGGGCTAGGGTCAAAGTTGACCCTATTTCACATGATAAAACGCAACTACCGAGTTGTCCCTGGCCCCCGAGATAACCCTAGCTTCATGTGAACGCTTCACCCTGAGTTATCCCGAGCAACAGCATAAATACGCATGCCTAAGTTGACCCTACCCCCCAAGATAACTCGGGTGAAAGCGTTCACATGGAGGTAGGGATAACTCGGGGGCTAGGGTTACCCTATCGCTCCGACCGAGTTATCCCTATCCCCCGAGTTATCTCGGTCTCATGTGACCGGTTTACTTTTTTAACATGGAAATAAACTAACACCGAGTTATCTCGGGGGATAGGGATAACCCTACCCCCCGAGATAACTCGCCTCATGTGAACAGGCCCTAACTGTAGATTTTAAATTATTTGTGAAGAAAGAAAAACTAAAAATGTAAAAATGGAAGTTCCACGACGACGGAGACACCGCCGAAAGTGAAAGCATTCGAAATGCGCACGAATGGCGTTTTCGGTTTATCGATATCTGCAGTTTTGAGGAAATACATTGCAGAAAAAAGGAAATACAGTGCAAATTTTTTATTTTTTTAAATTTGTACAAAAAATCATTTTTGACTAGAAAAACTGAGCTCTTCCTAGCTGTTAAATGTTTTCATGTATTTTATCCTCACCACTTGTTTCAAAAACCTCGTGTCTCGGAATTGCCTGTTTGGTCGGTGATGTCAGAACCACTCGACGGTGATTTATGTATATGTATATATATAGATAGATATAGATAAATGTGTTGATAACTAGTATCGAGTACAAAATCATACGGGTATAGAGTGGTCAATGCCGAAGCAGAGCGGTATAACATGAAAACACAAGTTTGGGGTACTTCATAAGAACTTTAAGAAAAGTTCTTATGAAGTAACCCAAACTTGTGTTTTCATGTTATATATATAAATATATATATATATAGTTGTAATATTTGCATATACATGTATATATATAATCTCGTCCAGTTGATGAGACACTGTCACAGATGCCGGGCTAACATAATTTACTTTGAAGTTATGCCGTCCTTTATTCCAACCAGGTTGAATTTAAACTGTATACGGTTCGTCCAATACTCGTTTCGTAAAACTTGATGTTCGTCTTTGAGTAGTCTGCATTATTTCTATGGTAGTCAGTCATGAGTATATAGATATTCAGATAATCGTTTTAATTTTTTTTCTTTTCAATTGTATCATCATATGATCTCGTGTGTAACCGACCTAAATCGCCATTCCAGCCAATGATATTCCCGGAACTTGAATTTTCATTTGTTAAGAGCACTCCTATTTGGTCAGTCACCTGCAAGCTGCCTCCAGCTTGACTAGAGCGAAATAATATAATTGCATACGAACCGCAGACGATGTTCTGCAGTCAGAAAGATTAGAAGTTCTTTTTGAACACTTTCTACTGCATGGTCTTGCATGCAACGTTTATATGTACTCGTTACAGTTTCACAACCTTTTGGCAACCCACTTCAGCTTCGACTTTATATATTGTAGACAATCGAGTGTACACGTGTGTTTTTGAAGCCTGAACTTTCCATGTAGCCAGTTGCCATGTGAATGCTGACATACATTATACTAGCTGCCATTAGTCCAATATATACCTCCAACTGCTTCAACTAACAAATCAAGAAGCCTTTCGTACCCGTAGTCGATCGCTGCTGTGAAAGTAAGTACAGACTAATCCGACTGCTTGTTTTATTAACCCGTTCAGTTACTCTGGCTAATGCGAGAGGTTTTTACTCGTCATTCCCTTAGGGTTGAAAGGCGTTTTATAACAAAATTAAAGAAATACATCGCTACGCTTCGATTCCGCGACCGGTTGCAACCGAATGGAACCAGACTTTATAAATGTTCATAAGTACGTCTCGGCTCTGCTGTAAGCTGCCCCCTAATGTAGAGCGTAGTTAAATTAACGAACTGCATGTTGTCAAACGCCAAATCTAAACCTGTATCTTATATGTAAGGCGCGTCGACGTCTTTGGTCTTGTGTAAGCGACATCTTGTCGACTCTCGTTTTTAAATTTTACCTTATTAAACCCAGGTTTGTGCATGCATGCATGCATGCATTGTCAGTTTTCTTTTTATTAAGAAAACATGTATGTTGAGGCAACACGCTGTTCTCATTTATGCACGAAACTGGGACTCTTTTTTTAAAAAATTTATTTAATAACTTTCCAATCTTCGTGATCTGCCTAAATGGTTTATATTTACACCCTAAAGACAAGATATATAGACATTAAAACAATTGTTTGTTTATTTCATATTCATGTACCTACATATCCCATTATATATCTTCAGAAGTCGACATTTACGTATATATGTATACAAAAGAAACACACGAACTTTGTGTTTGGGGCTTTGGGCTCCCTGTGGATATAGCGCAATGATTCGAATATAAAGTTGCCCGAGGCGTGGCATTTTCCTGGAAGGGGTCCGCGTTTTTTAAAAGCGTGATCACTGTGGCTGTGCGTGACTAGAAGGTTTGGCAACGTATTATAGTTTTCAAATATATGATATGAGAAGCGATTGAAATCGTTCTCAACTAATTAGCACCCAAGTCAGATAAGACCCTAGGATCTTACTGGGGAGTTTAAAACTCACATAAATATAAACTAAATTTATAAAGAAGAATTGGTTTAGTTTAGATGTAAACGTTAATATTCAAATCTCCTTTTGCGGCCGAGGAAATAATTTCGTGGCATGAGTCAGCTCCGTTAGCCGGGCGCACCTTAATGCAAAACGGGATGTTGGGATGTTGCAGTAATGTATTCCCAAATATCTTGGCACCTGCCATCGCTGTCGGGCATATATAGATCTTTGTGTCTAAACTTCACCGAGCAAATTATATTAGTAACAAACAGTACGTTACGTTACTGCTAAAGTAAAACAATATTCGATCGAGTCGTCTGATTAGTTTCCAGTTCCACACTTCGAAGCGAAATTTAGGCAAAACCTCTAAATAGCATATCTTTTGGATTCGGATATTCTTGCCAACAGGAATATAGCCATAGAAAGACAAAAAAGCTGTACTTCTTAATGCAGATTAACCCGTTTTGCTAAAATGACAATAAATCGGCTGACAGCGGTAGATTTTTTTCAAATTTAGGGTTTTGCTTTTTGAGAAAGCGATCATTTTCGAATGGGCATACAACAAATGTCTGTTTTATAATTCAGTGTCATTGTTTTAGGAAACACAAGGGTAAAGCACATTTTTCACATCATCTCGAGTGTGTCAATAACTGACACACGATGTATAATAATTATTGGCTAGTTCTCGGATTTGCAGATCCATATTAAACCACAGCGTTACATTACTTGTAACATATATATTCTTTGTAATATTACGCTAGGTACATTTTAAAATGTGTTCTAGATATTTGGTCTCGTCGGGGGGCTTAGAACTCCATTTTCATATAATCATATTGGATTGGGTGTATAAAGAACACCTGCCCTCCAAGTATAAATTGATCTGTCTTTTTTTTTAATGTTTTTATCTTTTTGTTATGAAGGTATTGTACAATAATACCTACACGATTGTAATATGCGTGGTCGGTGTGTAATTTGATACAGCGTTTCTGTTTACGGTTCGATCATGACTTTCTCTCTCGTATTTATAAACTTCTACGCGTGCCGGATAATGATGATGATGATATACGTTATAAATTATAATTTTTACATTTATCACTTTGCAGTTAGCTGGACCGTCAGATGGGGTTTAATCGTTGATATAATGAACTGTTCATTTCTTGCCGAAATGCCGGCTATAAAATGTTGTTGTTTTTTCAGGTCGCGCAGCGCTACGAACCGCTTTTTATGAACCAGCTGGTATCCAGTAATCTGCTTTCTGGCACCGAAGCGTCAACATTTCTCTTTTTACATGTAATTCAAATTTTCGATAAGAAATTGCTTTTGGTCATTTTTCTAATCTATGCTATATTTTATAACATAACTACTATTTTATTGGCGGTAATATGCAACAGTCTGCATTTTTTTCCAAATTGCGCGCTCGTGTTTAAAAGCATGGGCACACGTTTTTTTATTTTTCAACACCTGATATTATCTGATTTGAAACTGGATAACGGGGTAAAAAAAGAGCAATAAAACACCCCTGAAAATGATGTAATTTTCAAGATTAAAATAAAATTGTAGGACTTGTCATGAACTGTATATTTACATAATCCATTTGGTGTTAGTCACATGACCACTTGAAACATGCAGAAATTGATTGTCGATTGCGTTGTTGTCAGAACTCCGAAGATGATTATTGCGATTCGCGTTTCTTTAATATAAGCAGTGGAGAGTAGACGAAAACTGGTATTGTACAAGACTGTGTGTAATTTTTGCAGATCATATTCCCCGTTGAAACAGATCTTGTGGTATTGTCGACGGTTGGAGCTAATATGATGGCAACTGGTCACTATCAAGCAGTCTCGTCGGAGAACAAGACGAATTCCACTCGCTTGCTTCGAAACGGCAATGGAGGGGGCACGAAGTTTAAATTAATCAACGAAGGAGACGTTCAAGTATGTCGTCTAAACCACAGTAATACGTTATTGAGTAAAATACTCAGCTCGAAGTTCTTACGAAAATGGGAAACACATCACGTTCTACTTGGTGACTTTCATGTGCAATCAACAACGGTAAGTGAATATTTCTACACCGGTTTAACTCGAACACATTGCCTCGTCGTTGTCATTTGCTTATAAAAAGTCAGACGAAAGTCATTTAGGGTGTCATTATTAGGCTTTTCAAACGAGCCAGACTCGGGTTTTTGATATCAATAGCAATCCCGTCATTTTTAATAACCCCCGGCCGAACTCGCGTCTCAGCCTTCGTCTTCGACTGTTGATGGTCTGAACCTTTAATTTATTACTAGTAGCAGATCTTCGGAAGATCATGTGGGAGTAGATACTGGGAGTTTAAGGTAACGATCCGTAGCCTAGCTGTGTTGTTGGGTATTTTCTCGACTCAAATGATTCATACGTTTCAAGTTTGATCGATATCGGGCTATTTGTCGCGAAGCAACGCTGAACTAGCCATGGGATGTTGGCAGCTGAAACTCTATATTATTATTCCCCCACCGGGTTCGCTTTAACTCCTTTATGAGCCGTGCTTTACACTATCAAAAAGATTTAAATACGACACGTCAGTTGTTAGACTTGTGCTATCGTTTTAAACCCGGTTCTTGCTAAACGTTTGTCTACTTTTATTAAAGCTATACGACAGACGGTGTTTCGCAATCCAAAGGTTGCTTGAGGACTCCCCTTTGTCTTCTCCAACGCCAACAACTGTAGACACAGCGTGTAATATTGCGGGGTATTATATTCATATATATATATATATATAAATACATCACCTTCGCCTACTGCATTAACGATTCCTTTGAGTTCCATTTTTGCCAGATGGTACAAGATACATGAAATTATGCTCAACTGTTTGCTTTGTGCGGAAATGGCGTAGTATTGTTTGTTTGGGTCTTTTGCCCTGCACTGCTCTCACTTGTTCAACGAATTTTTGGGGGGTTTTGTGGTCCGCATGTTGCTTACAATATAATTCCGCTTTCTCTCTCGCTGCCAAAGCATCGTTATATTTTCATATCTTTGACTTTGAACGACATGGGCTGGAGAACCTTTTGAATGTCTCCAGTAAGCGAAATTAAGGATTTTCGCTTCACCGGTACCGCTGATGAAGATATTGAAAGGGGAAATGGCAATTTCGAATTTAAATTCAATTCGTTGTGGCCTTTTCCTACAAATTATCTTGTTTCGACAGCTTCGCAGGAACAAAAAAGCTTTTTTTTTATCTTTATTCAATTGACAGCTGTTTGAAAGGTCTCATGTGTCAAACGATATTATTGCTTGACATTTTGCTGCATGTTGATTATTAAAATTTGTTTGATAAGTCTTAACCACTTGCATTTTCCCTATTGTTAATAAAACTCCTTGGGACTTATGGCGTCAACACACTTGGGTCTTTCAGAGAAATTTTGTTTTAAAATATAATATTTTATTGGAAATTTTGGACTGTCAGTTCAACCACGACATTAAAAGATGGATTGCCCTACTGTACATATATTTCTAATTAGTGAGTAGTCGATAGTGTTGAAATAGGGTAATTTGACCCTTTCATTCCCAGTGCCTCCTCGGTACACTGGGAAATCGGAGGCCCTGGTCACAGAATAGAAATACAACCAGAAGTCCAACTCGCGTCGGAACCTTTGAAGTTTATGTCCTTGCACATGTCGCCTCGCGCATCTTGATTCCTCACCATCCTAAGAAGGTCCAAACTGCTGGGGGAACTTGCCAGGATTGCCTAGGATGGTGTAGGACATTGCATAGGATCGCGTCGGATGGTGTAAAATATCGCGCCTGCGCATTGAAGAAATGCGGACAAGTTGCCACTCGAGTTGGACTTCTGGTTGTATTTCAGTCTATTCTGTGCCCTGGTCAGATGAAAAGGATTGAAGCGTGTGATTGGCTGGACGAAGGCTAAATTGTCAAAAACAGGAAGTGGGTAAATATATATTCAACTGTCAAACAACGGTGTGAATAGAATGAAGTTTATCGCTCAGATAACACTGAAAAAGTCTACAAATAAAGCCAACCAAGTAGGATTCCTAAAGTGAGTCGGAACTGCGATGAGTTTCATCATTTAACTTTCAAAATCAAACGATTTTAGACGTAGCATGACTCGGTGACTCATTCGTCGGTGATGGCAAATTATGTTTGTAAACAACCTTAGATTGGGTGTAATCGTAGTGTAATGTAGGTCTGTAGTACATGCTAAACTGGGTGGGGTCAGGGTACCACAGGGTTGACGATCAATTTTGTGGATTTTTGTTTTTCAGCTTTTTTTTTTTTTTTTTTTTGGAGGCTGCTATTTTGCCTGAAAGTAGTTTTGTTTTTTGTTTGATTGAAGAATATAGACAAGAAGCCAAATAAGAAAAAAAAAAAAACTACAAGGGTTTTGTGGTAACAAGCTTAAGAAAAATCTAAATAATAATCTTGGAAGATGGAACATTTTTGCTAGGCTCAAACTCTAGTATTTCTTAGGATTGGAGAAAAATTTTTTTTTGGTGAAACAACATCAAATGTGCATTTCAAACACTTCTCAGGACATTAGATCTCCATTTCTATAAGTGCCATACTAATTGGGTAAATTAACTTTTATTTGCATCATAACATCCAAGTTTGTGCTCTCTCACAGCTGCTGGAGATTGGAATAAAAATCAAATTTACATTGGCATTTATTTGCTGGCCCAATAAATCACATTCAGCAGAGCTGTAATCTTAAATTAAAATGTTGAAAATTCTAAAAATTCTAAAGCTGTTATCATTTTCATTTAATACAATGTTTATACAATATATCTGCAACAGTAAATACTGACTATAAAGCAAAGTGAAAAGGTGATATTGCTGAGAATAGTTTTAATGAAATACTGTACTTACGTTTCAAGCTCCAGTCAAAACAGTATTTCGTTATCAAAAATATTTTCAGCAGCTGTTTACCACCTTATCACTTTGCTCTATCTAAAACACTGCCTACACAGCACAAAGATAAAATAAATCTTGTCAAGGATGTCGACTTTAGTTCTGAACATTCTTTTCCAGCCAACTGGCTTTCTGGAATATTCAATACCTTACCAAGACATCTCAGAAGCTCATGTTATGGCTCGTTGGGATACTGGTCAGCATTTCTGCTTCAGAGTAGCTGTCCCTGATGGATCTGTTTTATTCAAGGTTAGACTACAAGAAAAATTGTATAGGTTGACCTATAGTTGTCAGTGGTGCAACTACTGGGTGGGAAGGGTGGGTAAGTAAAACCCCACGGGCCCTGAGCAAAAGAATTAATTAGGGGCCCCGAGCATTTTGTGACGTCATTATTATTATTATCATGTCATGACATTATATTATTATCATGTCTACCAACTATGTCGTTATGTTGTGTTGTTTCAGACTGCTGACATAAAACATCAACATAACGTGGTTTTTGCCTTTGCGACGTTTGCATTATTGTCTTTATGTGGTTATGTTGCTAGTGTGAACTTTGACGTTAAGACAAAAGTTAGATCTGCCCCCCCCCCCCCCTCATTATAAAAGATATATTTATGTGTGACAGATTTATAGAATTATAGTAAAGACTGAAAATGAACGGGCATGGGACTTTTCACTGAAGTCCCCTGAACTTTTTATGAATCTATTCAAATAATCTGCCCACTTTAACAGATTTTGAATCAGAGTGTGAGTGATTAGATTTTGCTCAAAAGTGCGGTAATAATTCCATGTCCTACATAACCCAAGTACTTCATGAAAGCCTTACCCCAACACACAACCTAACCTAAGGATGGCAATTCGTGTAAATAGGACATGGACGTATAACCAAAAGTGCCCTCAAAGTGCAGGAAATGCCATTTCAGAGACCCTAGACCTTTTTTAGATTCAAAAATTTTCCGGGGGAGCATGCCCCCAGACCCCCCAAGAAATGCGGTCACTAAATCGGAAAGGGCCTCCAAAGTAATCAATCCCACAAGCCCCCAGATGCCTAGTTGCACCACTGAGAGTTGTGCTCTATCTATGGGCCAACCTATAGGATCCTATAGTTTTCTATACTTATAGGCAATTGGCCCATCTTCTATAATAATGTGTCCTATTAGTATACAGTATAGTACAATCCTACAGGTAATTCATCTATAGATTTATATTGACAATGCCTTTAGGCAATTTTCCAATTTTCTATAGACTTTTTTCGTGTAATAAATGTTTTGAAGCTTGCCATGGAAAAATGTTAAGTAAAATGTACTGGGTATTTGCAATTATACACAATGTTAATTAAATTCAAATTGACTCCTCAAACTTGATGGAAAAAACTAATGATGAATTTAAACCAATTTCTCATCGGGATTGTCTACAATTAATTAAGTGATATCCTTAGAATGGGGGAAGGATCTAGTATCATAATACATTTTATTTTATTTAGAACTATGTTTGTTTTGTAATAGAACTAATAAAAATGGGTAAAAGTACATAATATTCACTGTTAAGTTGAAGGAGGCAAAAATGATAAAAAAACACAAATATTACCAAGTACTGGCTACATGTAGCCTGAGAAAACAGCCGCCTCTTCTTGCTCGTCCCCTCAGCTAGCTGTTTTTTCAGTCTAGGCTAAATGTCACTATCTGATTTTGGCCAGAGCAAAGTTAGTTAATATTCTAAGAATTCATGTTTTAGACATCAACAGCCTACCAAAGAGATCAATGGATGCATTCTTTGAAGTGGAAGGTTAGTGAATAAAATACAGTAAATAATTGTTTTTGGAGTTTGGCAAAGATAAACACAATGTGGTCATAAATATTTTATGTACTGTTTATGTTTAATAAACTCGCAGTTCGTGTTTTATCACAAGGCAAAGACACGAGGCGAAGCCGAGTGTTTTTATATCTGATAAAACATGTACTGCAAGTTTATCGAATGGCTTCAGAAACGAACCACTTGGTAAGTTCATTGGCCTAGTAAGTTTGAAAAATAACCTTGTCTAAGCTGAGAAAATCAAAGCTAAAGTTTATGTAAATCAGGAGGTATCTTTATCACATAATATAGACACTGATTAAACTTTAATTTCTTTTGAATTTTCCTCATGAATTATTAATGAGTTTTTGAACTAGTGTTATACAATTATTATCTTTTTAGGTTCAATTGCTACGATACAAAAAACTTATTTCCAAAATAGAAGACCCAGAGTCGTTAGTTAGAGAACTAAAGGTATACTTATGTGCTCTTTTTTTGTATAATTATAGTTAATATACTACAATTATTCAAATGAACACTTTATCTTGTTTTGGAACCTTATTGCTTGTTTTGTGTGGGTAGTGGGCACTTACTCAAGGTCTTACCATTTGAAAAACCCAAGAAGGCTGTTTACTCAAGAGGAGAGGGGAGCTTATTCGTGGGGAAGCTTATTCAGGATTTGTGCTTATTCAGGAGGGGAGCTAGCTTAATCAGGGGGGAGCTTATTCATGATTGGTGCTTATTCAGGAGGGGAGCTTTATTCAGGAGGGGAGCTTATTCAGGAGGGGAGCTTTATTCAGGAGGGGATCGTATTCAGGAGGGGAGCTTTATTCAGGAGGGGAGCTTTATTCAGGAGGGGAGCTTATTCAGGAGGGGAGCTTTATTCAGGAGGGGAGCTTTATTCAGGAGGGGAGCTTTATTCAGGAGGGGAGCTTTATTCAGGAGGGGAGCTTTATTCAGGAGGGGAGCTTTATTCAGGAAGGGAGCTTTATTCAGGAGGGGAGCTTATTCAGGAGGGGAGCTTTATTCAGGAAGGGAGCTTTATTCAGGAGGGGAGCTTATTCAGGAGGGGAGCTTTATTCAGGAAGGGAGCTTATTCATGATTGGTGCTTATTCAGGAGGGGAGCTTTATTCAGGAGGGGAGCTTATTCAGGAGGGGAGCTTTATTCAGGAGGGGATCGTATTCAGGAGGGGAGCTTTATTCAGGAGGGGAGCTTATTCAGGAGGGGAGCTTTATTCAGGAGGGGATCGTATTCAGGAGGGGAGCTTTATTCAGGAGGGGAGCTTTATTCAGGAGGGGAGCTTTATTCAGGAGGGGAGCTTTATTCAGGAGGGGAGCTTATTCAGGGGCAGCTTATTCAGGAATGGAGCTTTATTCAGGAAGGGAGCTTTATTCAGGAGGGGAGCTTTATTCAGGAGGGGAGCTTTATTCAGGAATGGAGCTTTATTCAGGAGGGGAGCTTTATTCAGGAGGGGAGCTTATTCAGGAGGGGAGCTTTATTCAGGAGGGGAGCTTATTCAGGGGCAGCTTATTCAGCAGGGGAGCTTATTCAAAAGGGAGCTTATTCAGGATTGATGCTTATTCAGGGGGGAGCTTATTTAGCATGTGTGCTTTTTTAGCATGGGTGCTTATTTAGAAGTTATACTTGTTCAAATCAGTGAGTGGGCTTGTTAGGGGAAAATAAAATTGTGACACATGTTTTGTTCTTTCTTTAGGAATTGGTCTCATATTCTCTTTCATGTCCCATTCAAGATGAAGCTGTATTCCAGACACCTTTGGAAATAGTTTCGATGATTTTGGCACAGGTACTGTACATTTTTTTTGTATTAATGATAAAATGTTTACCTATTAAAATCAATCAAGGTCTAAAACATGATATAGGACAATAACTCATACCATTTAATATTTATCTATCTGTCTGTGTCTGTGTCTGTGTCTGTGTGTATTTATTAATTTGTTTATTTTTATATAGCATGGTTGTAGGATATCACTTTTGGCTCAAGAAAGTATTATACTAGTAAGTTCAAATACACAAGCAATGCATTATCTGGCTTCTTTCTAACCTGCAATCAGACATTGTCAGTACCATCACCATCACTACTACTACCATCACCACTACCACCACCACCACTGCACAACCATTGCAACCATCTCCATTGCTACCATCACCACCACTACCACCATCACTCCCCTACCACCATCACCACAATTACCATCGCTATCACCATGATCATGACAATCACCACCATCATTACCACAATCACCACCATCACTATCACCACCACCATCATCACAACCACCATCGCTATCACCATGATCATGACCATCACACCACTACCACCACCATCACCACCACTACCATCATCACCATCACCACAATGTTTTAAAAGTTACATCAGACAAAC
Source organism: Paragorgia papillata (assembly GCA_035771165.1). Classification (NCBI taxonomy): domain Eukaryota; kingdom Metazoa; phylum Cnidaria; class Anthozoa; order Scleralcyonacea; family Coralliidae; genus Paragorgia; species Paragorgia papillata. The sequence continues at coordinate 3,673,376 of JAWNZC010000025.1, read as the reverse complement.
CTAACTTTGATCTACTTTGTGTTCATATTAGGCTCTCTCAAAGCTTTTGGACTATACTCAACTTTCTCCTGAAATCTGTAAATTCTTTAGTAAGGTATGATAATAAGAGCCTGGCTCCAACTTAAGTGCACCCTTTAGATAACTGAAATAACCCATATACAAATATAAAAATAGAATAGAATACATATACTAGGTTTATATTGTTAAAATTCTGTTATAAATACTAAGTGTTAAAACATCAGTGTTCAATGGCAACAAATTTGAGATGAGAAAATATCACAATGTGCGCGCGTTTGGGGAGCATATTGTTTTCCAGATATATACACTGTCAGTATCGAATGAATGAACAACTTTATTTCACAAGGGTGACACATTACAGCGATTGGCTGATACACTTATCAAAGACATTGAGTAAAGCAGAAGAGTAGCATTTAAATAACAATGATTTGAATTGGTTGAGTGAGTTGGAGGAGTGGATTGAACATGGAAGATTGTTCCAAAGCTTTGTAATGCGACTAAAGTAACTGGTTTGGAGCAGTTTAGTGCGACATTTAGCTGTCGGTAGATTGAATTTGATATAAATGTGTTTTGTTCTGATTTTTCACAGCACTGTAAAGACCAATGTTATAATAATGATATTATGGATATATTTGCTCCTGCTGTTCAAAGAATATTGAAGCATAATATGGTAAGGATTTGATGTAGGAAGACAAAAATTCATTGAAATTTCATATTCATGAAATCATTGAAATGCATGTGTGGAACATTTGTTCAAAAATTGTAATTTATTTTTTGTCATTTATAGCACTGTGACATTTTACGTGGAGTTTTACCTGTTACTGGACTAGTATGTAGAAATATTGAACATTTTTTCAAACTTTCTTTTTTTTCTTCGTTTCTTCTCCTTTCTTCCTTTCTTCTCCTTTCTTCTTTTCTTCTCCTTTCTTCCTTTCTTCCTTTCTTCTCCTTTCTTCCTTTCTTCTCCTTTTTCTCCTTTTTTCCTTTCTTCCTTTCTTCTCCTTTCTTCCTTTCTTCTCCTTTTTTCCTTTCTTTCTTCCTTTCTTCCTTTCTTCTCCTTTCTTCTCCTTTCTTCCTTTCTTCCTTTCTTCCTTTCTTCCTTCTCCTTTCTTCTTTTCTTCCTTTCTTCTCCTTTCTTCTCCTTTCTTTTCCTTTCTTCCTTTCTTCCTTTCTTCTCCTTTCTTCCTTTCTTCCTTTCTTCTCCTTTCTTCCTTTCTTCTCCTTTCTTCCTTTCTTCCTTTCTTCCTTTCTTTCTTCTCCTTTCTTCCTCTCTTCCTTTCTTCTCCTTTCTTTCTTTCTTTCTTTCTTTCTTTCTTCTCCTTTCTTCCGCTCTTTCTTTCTTTCTTCCTTTCTTCTCCTTTCTTCTCCTTTCTTCCTCTCTTCCTTTCTTTTCCTTTCTTTCTTCCTTTCTTCTTTCTTTCTTCTTTTCTTCTCCTTTCTTCTCCTTCTCCTTCCTTTCTTCTCATTTCTTCCTTTCTCTTCCTTTCTTCCTTCTTTTTTCCCTTCTCCTTTCTTCCTTCCTTTTTCCTTCTCCTTTCTTCCTTCTTTCTTTCCTTCTCCTTTCTTTCTTCCTTCCTTCTTTTTTCCTTTCTTCCTTTCTTCCTTCTCCTTTCTTTCTTCTCCTTTCTCCATACAGTATAAACTTATTTTTAAATGGTCAGTCATGTTTTGCCGACATTGGGCATGCACTGCAGAATATTGTGCTTATACACAATATATTTCTGTATTATTTTTGTTAGGACTTTGGAAAATATCCTCATCTGCGAATGTTTGTTCAGGACTTTATTTATGCCAAGTATTACCAAGGAGGCCATGAGAATCCAGATGCTGTTAGGGACTTTATTTCAAGGTACAAAAAATAGAACAGACATTTGAACACTGCGTCAGATAAGTTTGAAAAAACTGAGTGAGGCCAAGAACATTTATGCTTGCAAACAACAACTCCATTGTGTTGTATTATTTTTTAGTATCCATAGCCCAGCAACTGTGTGTCCTCATCCTCGTGTATTGCCTAATATGGTAGCAGTGGTCCTTGCTGGTGTTTATTCATCATTTGATGCCAGCAGCAGTAAACTGTAAGTATAAGCTATCACGGTTTTCATTTCTACTTCATTCATTCGTGCCTGAGCTGGCCAAAAACAATAAAACCTTATATTTTTTTTACTCTGTCTAATGCCAAATGATTCTACTCGTCAAAGAGAGAACCCTCAGACATCCTAGGTAGCAAGGAGTTAACAAGTGATTAACCCATTCCTGCCTGAGCTGGCTGAAAACGGCCTCTTTATCTTTTTACTCTGTCTGATGCCAGACGATTTTACTCTGTCTAACACCAGACGATTTTACTGTGTCTAACGTCAGACGATTTTACTGTGTCTAACGCCAGACGATTTTACTGTGTCTAACGTCAGACGATTTTACTCTGTCTAATGCCAACGCCTGACGATTTTACTCTGTCTAACGTCAGACGATTTTACTCTGCATGTCTAATGCCAATGCCAGACGATTCAGTTACTCCGTCTTACGTCAGACGATTTTACTCTGCATGTCTAATGCCAATGCCAGACGATTCAGTTACTCTGTCTTACGTTAGACGATTTTACTCTGTCTTAAGGCTCTTTTCCACTCATCGCAGAAACTAGTTCGCAGCTTGCTGCGAGTACTTGTATCTCATTAAAAAGAACTCACAACGAGAAAACAAGCACTGTGAGTTGTTTCTAATAGATACAAACACTCGCAGCGAGCTACGAGATGGTTTTTGCAGTGATTGGAAAAGAGCCTTAACGCGAGACGATTTTACTCGTCAAAGGGAGAACCCTCAGACACCCTAACTCGCAAATATTTTTGTTTTAAATCTAGAGAAGAACTCTGGGTTGCGGTTTGTGCAAATGTTGATAATAATACAGATCCTAAACTGTTGAATCGGTAATGTATTCCTCTGTTTGTTTTTCCTCACTATGAAAAATACTGTAGAAATAAGATAAGAGAAGATAACCTTTATTTATCCACGATAATCATTAAAGCTACAAGCTTGTGGAGTCATGTATAAATGTCTTTCTCAACATAAAAAATCCGTAATTTTTTTGCACCAATTGAGGTTAAACTCATCTTTTTCCAATGGTTTATGTACATATTTACAATATAATTCAAAAGGCTGATAAAAATGACGTTTTTCTTCAGTACTTATTTAATTGATCTGTACTATTTCATTCTCTAGATTTACCATTGAAAACGTTGCTGTCAGAGACAAATTCTTGAATTGCTACATTACTGTTCTTGAGACCATGTAAGTTAATTACTTAATTCTAGATGCTACAAGTCAATAACGTGACTAAAGGTGAAGTGATACGAGCAACAAATTGCTGCAACTTTGTTGCGTTGTAAGGTTTTCTTGCTTCCTCTTCATTACTTGTACCCAAAACAAAACATTTTCAGAAGAAATAGAAGAAATCCGAAGAGATATCCTCGCCGAATCGCTTGGTTTTCTGCCATGTTGTTCCTAACGGTTTACACTGAGCTGAGTACTTCACGTAATTATCTACGAATGTCATGTTTGAGGGTCCTCATAAACAAAGATTCGGATCATGCGCAGAACGGACTGGACGGCACCTTTAAAAGAAGGGTTTGAAACTAAAGAAAGACGAAAGACTTCATGTTTGTTTGTTTTTTATTCTAGGGCTTTATTTGATGATTGGAGGCCATGTTTGGCCACCTTGTTACAACCAATACCTTTCCCAAAAGAGTAAGTTTTTTTTATTATGTAATAAATATAACAAAATCCTTCGGTTAACCTTGATTTTCTGGTTTTTAGAGCACTCAAGCACGAAACATTTGTCAAGTAAGCATCTATATGTTGTTTCTCAAGAAATTATTACTGTCGTGGCAACAGAAGCGTTCCGAAAAAAGTTGAACAATTCATTTCGTAAGTTCTACCATCATGTGATGAGTTCCTCAAATAGTTGATGAAGTTCGTTGAGAAACAATCTCGTTCCCAGAGCCCACGTTCCCCACCCGGGAAACTGGGATAATCCGTTTCAAAATCGTTACGTTATTGGCTGAATAGTGAGCATGAGTTGGTCTGAAGTGACCGGAAGTAGAATTAATAAAACCAAAATAACAAAGACGTCGGACGACAAGACCAGTGAAGACGTTGCCGCGATCGATATCTTCGCCGTATGTGTGTAGATGCTGTAATTCGAGCTTCGCCAGCAACCCCATTGACTTGTTTGGGGAAAAGTCAAACAAGGAGAACATACTATCCAGATTCCGCTCGGATATTTACGCATGCGTACCTCAACCGGAATAACAAGAATCCTGTGATTTGAAACGGATTATCCCAGAGTCTCTCGTTTCCCGGGTGGGGAACGTGGGCTCTGGGAACGAGATTGGTTGAGAAATTGCCAATTCAAACTACTTTACGCTTCCTGCTTTCATCCTATTGGTTACTTAATTACTAAGCAGAACGTGATTGGTCAATTCCCAAGCTGATACCAGGAAGTTGCCAACATTTCGAGGAAGTTAGCAGTTTTTCGAGGAACTTATCAAATGAATTGGTAAAACTTACGGAATGAACTGCTCAACATTTTTCGGAACGCTTCTATTGCCACGACTAAATAAAAAATATAATTACCTCCTACATTTTTTGACATAGAAATGTTATAGTTTAATTGTATAAGTAAAGTAAAGCGCTAAGATTGGCTTTGTTTCGTATCTGTTAGGTGTTTATCTGGACTTGTGGAGAAATTTGTTGAAGACAACAGATGTGAGGTACTGTAATGGCTAGTTTATTATTCACTAAGGCCTGCGCTAAACGTCGCACTATCGACGAATTTAATTCAGACGAATTTAATTGTTTGAATTTTATTCGACGAAACTGCGACGTATAACTCGATTAAATTCGACTCACGAATTAAATTCGTCTCGGCAATTAAATTCGTCTGAGTCAGACGGATAATGCGACGATAATGCATGTTCGAGTTACACGACGAATTATCGTCGCGTCGAATTAAATATTTGATTATATTTATCTTCTGACTGTGACAATTCGACGCCATGTTTTCAAGAAGTCGTTTTCAGGCTCCACGAGTTCAAGTAAAAACAATTCAATTCGACTGAAATTCGACGTTTAACTCGACGTCGCATTTACGTCGCATTTCTGACGAAGTTAATTCGTTTATTGTGCGGCGTTTAGCGCAGGCCTAACACTGCGTGTTTTAATATTTCAGAATTAACTCTCCGAGGTTCAAAGTGAATTATCTCAGTTGATGCAACGTTGTATTATTATTTTTTAAATTAACTTGTTAGGTTCATCAGACAGTGTTACCAGTTCGTGAAGGAAAAGATGGATGGGTCGATCTTTTTTGCCCTGGAGGGGTATGTTGTTCTGACGACGGTGAATTCTTTTCGCAAATGGTACGTAAATGTTTCTTTTGAATGTTTCTTTTCAGTTGGAGCTCTCGTGAGCCGTCCACCTCGGCGATGTGAAAAAGTGGTCGTCACTTTTTGCGATGTGAAAACGTGGTCGTCAGTCTGACGTCAGGAGCAGGGTACAGAATTTTTACACAAAGCAACATCAGTTATGAAATGTTCAGTGTCACAAGGCGTTTTTATGTGCACAGTTTCAAGTGATTTCGTTGAACAAATTTAGAGATATAACTGATTTTACTACTTGTGAAAATACTATACCCTGCTCATGACGTCAGAGACCATTCATTTACATATTAAACAAATTGAAATATTTTGAAAACGAAGAAAGATACGAAAAAATTGTAAAAGATCTTCTATTACAATTTTATGAGTTCTTTCAAATTAGACAAACTTAATTTTTGTTTCCAATATCCTTTCACCAATCCAGGCGCATTATTCTGATTCTGGGACAACTTTCTGACTTCTTTTTTCAGTTCATCATAAGATTTTTGTCTTTCAATTTGAACAGGTTGCAAGGATTATGAGATGTTGTGTTAATAAAAAGAAATTTCTAATGAAACTCAAAAAGACGATGATTGGGCCATTTATGTTGCTTTCCCTGAGAGGTGACAAAACCTGTATTGAGGTAAGATTAAATCCTAATTATTCTACTCTTCATATTGTTGATTTGCGCAATTTTGTCATATAGTTACAAACAAAATTCTCGCAGAAAAGCTTACAATGACCTTTTATTTGTAATTTATAGGTCTTGGTTAAAATGCTTGATGTTGACGTTCTTTCAAACGAAGAAGAAAAACTGCAAATCATATCGACATTACAGAGTTCTGGAGAGGGTCAAAAGGCTTACGAAGCTTTGTGCGAAAAGTTAGTAATTTTCTGTCTTTTGTTCATAGTGCAGATATAGTGTTGACGAATGTCTACACACGCAAAAACGCATGCACTCTGTGTCAGACCTGATGCAGAATGATGTCAGATCTGTTCAGAAAAATGTAGCGACCCCTGATACAGCCTGTTGCAGTATCAGCTGTGATACACCTATGATATCATATCTGTAACATACCTGCAGCTACAACAGACTGTTCAGAACAGGTTCTGTCAAACTGTATCAGCCTGACACGGTCAGTGCTGTATATAACAGACTGAACAGGTATGTTGTCTACGGAGCTGTCGCAGTCTGTTAAAAATTCTAACTAAATGTTTATACATCAGCGCTGGTACATTCTGTAGGCTGTATCAAGGGTCGCTACATTTCTCTGAACAGATCTGATATCAGAGCTGATCAGACTGTGCGTTTTTACGTGTCTACCAAACGTCTGTTCCATTACACCAAGCTTGCACATATACCATGCACGTGTACGTACATCACTTTAATATAATTTCTAAAACTCATTAATAATTCATGAGGAAAACACAAAGAAAATCCATGTTTAATGAGTGTCTGTATATGTGATACAGATTCCTCTTGATTTACATAAACTTTAGCTTTGATTTTTTCGACTTAGACAACGTTTTTTTAGAAAAATTACTACGCCAATGAACTTACCAAATAGATCGTTTTAGAAGTAATTTACAGAATTCGTGTCCGTTCTGTATCGGGATACAGGCACACGGCTTCGCCTCGTCTCTGTATACCCCGATACAGAACGGCCACTCATTCTGTAAATAGTACATATACATGCAACTGGTATTTCTATTGTTTTTGTATATATATTTATATATTATATTTAATATATATATTTTTTATGTTCTTTACTCGTGTAGGAAAGCGAAATTCCGTGAAATGGTAAGTTTTTTGTTTCGTGGACTTGTTAGTTTAATGTGTCCATGCATGTGTTTAGACTTCGGTTTGACTTAAAGTGCCTATGTCATCCTCAGGGACTTTACATATTTATACTAATTGGAACATTCTGAGAAGATTTGTAATATATCTTCTCAGGCGAAACTTTCATCGTCATGGACTTTTTTTGCCGTTAAAGTTGACGGAAGTGACGTCGAAAGAGGAATTTGTCTATATGAAAACCACTTTACAGATTCCTCTTTTGACGTCACTTCCGTCAACTTTAACAGCAAAAAAATCCATGAAGATGCAATTTTAGGAAAAGAAGATATATTACAAATCTTCTCAGAAGGTTCCAAATATCCTAAATATGTAAAATCCCCAACCATGATATAGGCACTTACAATCTTAATGAACTCTGTTTTTGTTTTAATCCTATATCCCTTCTTTTAAGCAAAACCGAGGAGGTCCAACCGTTCTTACGTTACCGACCAAATCAACTGTAAGTCTGTTAGAATGAATTATTGAAACAAAATAGTTAGCTTTCTGCAATAGTTGGCGATCTTGTCATATCCAGAATTTTTATATACTGTATAGTTAAGATTGATTATTTTGTTGATCCTTAACCTTTTTTTTAAGGACGAGGATCTTGGCCGTATTATCAGATCTGGTTCATTTGGAAACCTGAAGTCACTCAACTTGGCGTTTACTCACGTGACAAGCATGTGTGCTGAATACTTGATTCAACTACCGACCTTAATGCATCTCAATCTATGGTCTACTCACGTGAGTTTCATTTCTATTTCACAACATGAAATACTTATATTAAATGATAGTTTTTAACCCTTTTCTGTCGGTGGATTTTTTCTGTGACAAATAAAATAGTCTGGTGTTTGCCAGAGTGAAATACTTAAGACTTGAGAGCACGAAAAAAGCGTAAAGGCCTGGCCAAACGCTTTCAACATTTCATGCAACATCGTTCGACATTTCAACAAATGGCCAGGTCTTAAGAGTTGGTCGAGGTGATGGCCGAGAACAACTCTAGATTTTTGAGTGCTCTCCAACTTCCCAAGTGCATCCATAATTCAATGGATCATGCCAAACCATGAACCATTTCTTTTATAACAGAGAATCGGACACAAAACAACGGAAAACAATATTTATTTCGCTGATTAAAAATGGGTTTCTCACTACGTTTGAAATTGCCGTTATGGAGCCCGCACTGTAGCCAATCAGAAACGCCGTTGTATTACATCAATCTTATAGACCTTATTCCAAAATGGCCGCCGAATTAGAATTCTTTTATGTGCATATAAATTAGCCCTTATGACCTCGTTTTAAAGTAAAAATTGTTTTGAATTTCACACATGAAAACGAGTTCATAAGGGCTAATTTATATGTATATAAAAGAATTTTAATTCGGCGGCTATTTTTGAATAAGGTCTATAATGGATAGTTGTTATGTAATAGATAAAGCATGAACAGCGATCTGTATCTGATTTACAAGGCGAGCTGCAAGTGAGCCGTAGTAAATCAGATACAGATCGGCTGCGAAACTATTCAAACTATTTTTCAAGTTGGAGTGATTTTAGCTAAGTAAATTGAGGGAAAAAATTATGTAAATCAAGACGAATCTGTATGCGATTTATAGATATTGATTAAATATTCATTTCTTTTGAATTTTCTTTATAAATTTTTAATGAATTTGATAAGCATAAGTATTTTTTGTGTTTTCTTTATAGTTTGGGGATACAGGTTTACAGATATTGGCTGAGCATCTTCCAATGTTGGAATCACTGAATCTTTGTGAAACTCCTGTGACTGATATTGGTTTGTCATCACTCGTTATTCTGACCAGTTTAAAGAACCTGAATTTAAACAGCACTAAGCTATCACCTGTCATGTATGAAAAACTGAAGGTATGTATCTATGTACAATAGCTATAGTGGAAAAAGACCAATAATTCGGGCTCTAAGTGTATAACCCCACAAATCACAATGTTTTGAAGTCAAATCACAGTATAGAGAGTATCTTGAAGTTATGTTAGAGCATTTTGAGTTCAAGTCACAGTATCTTACTAGCATTTGCGTTCAAGCGTTTAGCGAATAACTAGTTGTTTTCGAGTTTTGAAACAGTACGTTTGACAGATCAAATCAATGACGAATAGGGGGTGTAAATTTCCGTTGTTATAGCTTCCGTTTCAAGTTTCAACGTTGCGTTGATATTTTCTCACGGGCTACAGCAAACATGGAATACAAAATAAATGCGTTGGGGAGGTCATATCGAAGTGAACTACCCTTATCAGACGATCTGCGTTCGCTGATCATTCCAATTCCCACAATTAAGCCAAAGACAAGTTATTCCAAGCAAACGCTGCCGTGTAAAAAGAACGATGACAAGTACTGACAACGGAAAGTTACACCCCCTATTCGTTATTGATTTGATCTGTCAAACGTGTAGTTGTCATTGGACAACGTTTGTTACAACTAGTCATTCCCAGAGCCCACGTTCCCCTTACCCAGCGGACGGGAAACGAGAGGCTCTGGGATATTTCACTGTGTTCATCAGCCAATGAAATATCGATGTGAAACGGATTATCCCAGAGTATCTCGAAACCAAGTCACGTATTGGACCCCAGTCCCCAGACATAAGTTTTCGTCGCATCACTGAGTAGCTCTTTTTTATTTGCAGAGTAAACTTCCTGTACTGGAAGAACTTGATGTAAGATACACCGATGTATAAATTGTACAAAAGAAAAGTTACCCCACGAGGCGAAGACTGGGGACGACATTCATTTCCCAGCAAGCCACACGCGTCGAGTCCAAGCTCGATGATCGCACTAACTCTGTTTAGAAGCGTCGAGAAAGAAAAGTGTATAGTTCATTACTATTATTAGTGTAGTGTTTCCCCGTCCTAACCCCCCCACAGCCTTGGCAGGGGGGGTGCTATTCCACGATTCGTCCAGTGTAAAATGAGAATATATTTATGGTGTGGAATTAAAAATATGTCATTTGGGAGCGCAACCAGAATTGCCAACGAGGGGGGGAGGGGTCGTCACAATTCCTACTCGCAGTAACGTTGCGAAACTCTCTTGCGAAAAATTGAATTCTGAAGTAAATACTTAAAATATTTAGGAATCTTGTCCGTTGGGGCGGTGGGATCAGCTATTCCCTATTTTCTTTCCTTCTGTCTGGTTGTGTTCCTAATGTAGTTAATTAATTAATTAGAATGGAACTTGTAAATTAGATGTGTGTGGCATATTTCGAATGATTTGTGAATAATTAAGTAGATGATTTAGTAGTATTTATCTAGTAGGTTTATTTCACTAATTTCAACAATCGAGATTTAATAGACAGTGTGGGAACCGTGATGTCATTTAAAGTCCCTATAAAACGAAATTTCACTTCAATTTTTTTTAAGATTGTATTCGGAAGAACACTTAAGATAATGAAAAATGGCTTTTACATGCCTTTCAAACCTTGGCCCATTCTTGAGTTATTGGCTATGCAATTTGAACAATGACGTCACACGTTGTATGTGGGAGAAAACGGAAAATAAGTCAACGCGTTGCAGATGTAATCAGACAATACCCCCAAGGGAAATTTCCAACGTTTGATTCAGTTTAGTCAAACCAATCCAAAGATATGACCGATTGTCCGTTTTCGTCCACATACAACGTGTGACGTCATTGCTCAAATTGCATAGCTAGTAACTCCAGGATGGGATAAAATTTGAAAGGCATGTAAAAGCCATATTTCATTATCTTAGGTGTTCTTCCAAATACAATAGTAAAATTTCGTTTCATAGGCAGTTTAAGAATATCAAATTTCTAAATCCATTTATATGTGTATATGTGGTAATGTAGATGTGAAAATTGAAAAACCAGACATGTTATAAAAATTGCTTGGTGTGTCCCGCGCCCTGCGCACGGTCCACCAAGCAATTTACAGCCACTGACCTAGCTGGACTGCGGTCCCGTCTAAAAAGTGACCGAATAAAGATCGATGGCGGAAATGTGTTCATTCTCTCATGGTAGCAACCGCTGACCTTATTCTGTGCAATATGTTTATCTAACAGTGGGCTCCTCCGCGCCCGCAGTTCGGTCAATTTTGTTATAAATTTATTATCAGAGAAAGGTCAGCGGTTACTGCTATTGGGAGAAATGACCCATCTTGAATCGGTCATCCTCTGTCAGTTATTGAGGTCAGCGTTTACAACACGTGGCAATGAAAGGGTTCTTATATCCAGTCCCACCGTTTCTCTTATCTAATTAGCTTTAATTCTGAACACGTATCGTAACATGAAGAAAAGCCTTGATTTAGCGTTTGCAAGATAGGAGAAACGGGCCAGGCTAGCTGGGATTCAAAGGCCACGAAAGCTGTTCTAAAACTTCCCGCGGGCGGAATGTTATTAAAAGCGATCGACTTTTCGCGCAATATTGTTGCATTTTGAAAACGGCGTTGCGCCGGTTTGCGGTCACGCCAGAAAGTATGACATTCGAAGCAACAAATCGAATTAAAGGTCGATTAATTAGGATATAATTAGAACGAAGAAGCTGTTTAATTTGTAAATACTACATGCGCAATTAGAAAAAAAAATACCTCGGACACCGGTGTCTGATCGGTATATCGTCGTTCTGTAACTTTGTGGAAATACCAGAAAACTATTTCTACTTCTTAAGAACAGCACTTAAAAATTCTTAGTATCTGTTTATTGTACATTGACCGAATGAATTAATAATTTGCGAAGTAGTGTAGGATATATTGTAAATGTAAGTAGTCTAAGTTTTTTGGGTATATGATATTCTACCTTTAGCTTATAAAATCGTAACTTTGTATGTTTGTGGAAAGGTGTAATTAGTGGAAAACGGGTTTCTTGTGAACTGAAGGTCAACTGTCAATGCAGTGCAAGATATCGATGAGTGAAATTTAACAATTAGACAACAAATCATTGTTTACAGTATAAACCAATTAGTCGGGGCATGCTTGGACTGGGCATTGTGCCAATTTTGGCTTGGAACAATGGGCAAGGCATTGTTTTGCAATACTTAGTCATTATTCTAAGGTAGAACGGCACAACACCCAGCCCAAAACTATTATTTTAAAGAAACAAACTGCAGTTTTCTGCCATTATTTTGCATTTAAAACTTCACTCTCTTGCTACTAGTGATCTATGACCAATAGACAGTGAGTAGCTCAGCCAATCAGAATTCAGGATTTGTAATAGTCCACTAATTGGTTTCTACTAGTATCAGTTGACCTTCAAGCGATTTGTAAAGAATGTAGATATGAGGGAAAAAATGAGGTTGTTTAGCAATAAATATCGAATGAATTGTCGTACAATGTCTCTGTTTGATAACTCATTTTGATAATCTGTTTGATACAGTAATTCCTTTTCAAACAACAGCGAGTTTAACCCTCGTATAAATAATTATAAATTAATCTTTTAATTACTTCTCAATTGCTTTGTTTGATTGTAGTATAAAATAAAACGTATTCCGAAAAAATAAGGCCATCCTGAAAACTCGGAACTACTTGGAAAGATGGATTTCTGAAGATGACTTTGAAAGTTTTTAGTTCCACTTGTTTTAACTCGTATCTTGTGTTTTCAGAATGGCATTGAGAATATGTTTTACCTTTACTTTTTTTAGCGCGGCCGCACGAAAAGATTTCCACACTTGCGCTAAAAAAAGTGGCGAAAGCTGAGGACGAGCATGTGAAATTCCGAGAACTGACTAACCTGCGAATTGCGATCAGGCAATTGGCGAATTTCAGGGTATTGCGCGCGCATCATTTTGAAAAGGAATTGGCGGGCTCTCCACAAAGTAAGCAATGGCAAACAGACTTGCTAGCGAGCCAACAACAGCAGAATAACAGTGTTAAACACCCAGAAACTGTATCTATACTTTGTTGATTTTAAACAGTATGTTTACTTCGAGTAGAGCTTGCGCAGCATGCCTCGTTTTTTAAAAAAGATGCGCGCGCAACACCCTGAACTCGCCTATATCTATATCATGGAATTACATAATGGCGGCTTTCGATCCGGAAGCCAAAAAGAACCTCATTTCATCTTTAATAAGAGCAGTCCCTGACTTTCCCAAACCAGGAATCTTATTCAGGTAAGAATGGGAAATTTTACCGTTAAATTAAATGTCATTATTAAACTCCCCAATGGTACTGTGCCACTGTTCTAATATCTGTCCAAATTTAGCAAATTGGCCTTCGGTAGTTTATTTCATTCAGATAGAGCAACTGGAGGTAGAAGTGATTTTGTAATTTTTTTTATGGCTTAATAAATCATCTGTTTTGGGATTTTTATAGAGACATTTGCCCACTTTTGAAAAATCCCGAAGCATTTTCAGCAGCTATTGATCTTTTCACAGATCATATCAAAACATCGTATAAACGAGTGGATGTCATTGTTGGTATGTTACAATCTCGTTCCCAGAGCCCACGTTCCCCACCCGGGAAACGAGAGACTCTGGGATAATCCGTTCACGCCATCACAGGATTCTTGTTATCTGGAAGAAGAGTTATATAGAGTTCACTGTGTTCATCAGCCAATGAAATATCGATGTGAAACGGATTATCCCAGAGTCTCGTTTCCCGGGTGGGGAACGTGGGCTCTGGGAACGAGATTGGGTATGTTAATAAATGCACCACATTCAATAAGTGCCCTTCTTTAATAAATACCCCCCCCCCCTTCCAGGGGTGGTACCAGGCATTTCCCAACACAGGGGCTAAGGTCCCTGACAGGGGGGCTAATAGCGGGTTGGGGCATTCTCTCAAAAAATTTTAAAAATTTGAACATCTAGAATGGCTTTTCCCATCTTCTCAGAGTGAAATTATTGTTAAAAAGTTATTTGCCAATTGATAAAAATATGATTTTTCTTCCAGATCATTCCTTGACAAATCTGTAAATTTTCCCCAATGGGGTGCCCCCCCTGGCACCACCCCTGCCCCTTTTCGCTATAAATGTCTTTCTCCTCAATAAATACCCTTCTCCAATAAATGCTTTCATCAAATAAACACCCTTGAGCAGAATTATAAAAAAACTAATTAGACAGGAATACTGTAGATCACTTTGTGATTTACATGTAAATAATCAAATTGTTAATGACTATTCATGTAGGTCTGGATGCACGTGGCTTTCTTTTTGGACCTGGTATTGCAATTAAACTTGGTGCTGCATTTGTTCCTGTCAGAAAGGAAGGAAAACTGCCTGGAGAGACAGCTCGACGTAAATCAGAGAAAGAATATGGCAATGTTAGTATTTCTCCAGGTGCCTGTACTGTTTGGTGTGGTGTACTGTTGATTGAACTATTGTATTTTTCAATGGTTTGTAGGATGTTCTAGAGATACAACATGATGCTATTACAGCTGGTCAAACAGTTGTCATTGTTGATGATTTGATAGCTACTGGAGGTAATATTTTTAGTAATATTTGTTAAGAATTAAAATGTTACTCTATAAAGCATGTGTTTATAGTCCAACCAGATGTTCTCTTGCGTGTGACTTTGCAATATTGATACGCAACATTGCAATTTTGATTGGTGGATTGGTGGTTGCCCTAAAAAATCGTTTTAAATGCCAAACTTTGGATAATATGAAATTCTACATAAAGTTAGAGCCATTAACTCAATATTTTAGATCCATCTATCAAAATTGCAATGTTGCGTATCAATATTGCAAAGTTGTATGCAAGAGAACATCCAGTTTGACTCTAAATCATATTTTCAACTCAGGCTGATCTTTTTTGGGGGGGATTACACCCATGGAGAACTTCAGCTGTGTAACTCGAATTTTAGTCAGGGTTTGTCAATTACTGCCCAGGCTGGCTGAGAATTCTCCTGACTTTATAGACAAGTAAATTAAACAGTAAAATAATATTTGAGGAATATAGCAAAATAACAATAAATCAATAATGAGATGCAAAATACATTTTCTATTCCCTTTGCTATAAAGGGGCCTGTTTTGGTCATCTCAGGCAGTAATGGGTTAAATCCAACCTGGATTGAAAATTGAAATTCATGTGTTTACAAGTTCAGTATTTCAAAAATATTTTACAACTGGGTTGGGCAATAACTAAGGTTTCAGCTGAAAATCTCCATGTAATTAGAATTCAATTTATAAAAAAAATAATTTTGCTAGCATTCTCATTTCAGGCACATTGCTAACTACCTGTCATTTAGTCAAACAACAAAAAGCAGAACTATTGGGTTGTGTTGTTTTGATTGAACTGACTGCTTTGAAAGGCGTTGACAGATTACCAGTAAATTGTCACTCATTACTTCAGTACTAAAGAACTGTCAAATGGACAAATCATTCTGAATTTGAAATAAGGTAATTTGGGACTAATGTAATTAGCACTAGACACCACACTATAAAATAGTAATATTTTAAACTATAGATATTGGAAATTATGTGGTAATTTTTTGAAGTAAAGGCATCAGAAGTAATATATTTTGAATTACTGTAAAAGTTTGGTGGTTATGTGTAGTTAGGCTAGACTGTTAATAGTGTTTTCAATCAATCAATCAATCAATCAATCAATCAATCAATCAAACAACCAATCAATCAATTAATTAATTAATCGATCATCCGACCAAGCAATCTCATCCATTCTTCCCCAGCCAAACTTTCAGTTTTGCAAACAGAAAATAATTTTTATTTTATCTGGACTTTTAAATAAACTGGTCTACTTCATGTGAACTGGTATATGGAAGCAAAGGTTAAAGGAAAAGAATACTGTCTACTTGCATGTGAACCTGTTAATATATAATTTATTTTATATTTCATTGTATGTTTCATTGGAAACCTTATTATATTTTTACAATTTCTTATAAAATTGTAGGTGCTTTGCCGTTGTCCTTGGAATATAATATATATACAAACGAGCACGTGTGATTTTGTTCACGGAAAGTGCTCAATACCATAAAGGTCTATATAATATATATAATATATATAATATATATATACTAATATGCAAAGTGTGTTTGTTTCCCCTTTCTAAACTAAGGATTAATCTACATACAACAGGTATTTTTATAATACATGTACATTACTGTATTGCCTACTTTGTTGTACAAAGTTATTAGTGCAGTCATGTTGCATATAATATTATACACCAAATTTTTAAATTTCTCTGTGTTTTTATTTCTCTGTGTTTTTAAGTATATTACTTTAATTACTTTAATTACTTAAATATACTTTAAGTGATGTATGAAATCCCAAGCTCAGTAATACCACAAAAAGGCAATAAATTTACTAGTTTCTTAAACGAGAACTGTAAAACGAAAATTAACTGTACCATTAAGTGATTACTGTAGATTCGCTCATGACGGCTTTTGATATAAAGTTAATTTTGTTTTACAGTCAAAATGGAAATACCTTTCCACTTCTACTGAAATTTTTTTGGCGAAAAATGTGAATAAAAAGTATAATTTAGCTTTCATGGAATTTAATCATATAAATATAACGAATGTTTCTCTCAAATCGATACCAACAAACATATATAAATCAAGAATAAGCGACTTTTATCGCTAGATTTTTGTCACGTTTCTGTAGCAGCTACAGAAATACAGTAATACACAACAAACTACAGAAGTAGAAGTGGGAAGTTGTCCCATATAGTTATACCACACTATTTGCTGACAAAAACATCGATCTATCTTACATTGTTTGTAAGCTATCGTTATTTAAATGTTTTAGATAGATTATAACTCAAAACTACAACTAAATGCCGCATTTTATTCACTGCTAAACTTTGTTTTCTAGGTATTAACTAAAAAGCGCGGGAAAATATTAAATTTAACTTGGACACCAAAATGGATACGAAAGAATTGCCTTTCCTATTTTTTGTGAACAACTTGTGATGTGGGAATCATGTTGCGATTGAGAAAAAATACGACTCCTGTACCCAACTAATCTCATCGGTTCTAAACGGCTTCTCTATACTACTTCCGTTACTGCATGACTATAATTTTGGATTTTTTTATTGCCCAAATACCCTGTGCATTGTGATAATGAAGCCTTTCATATATCTTAGAACCTATTACGTGGGAATGCTGTCCAGAAAAAATAGCTTCTGCTATGTCCTATATCGTTCTTAATGGTTCTAAACGGCTTTCTCATATACTGCTTCCGTTACATAACTTCCTTTTTTTTTGCGAGGCATTTTATCGATCTTTGAGCCTATTACATGAGAATGCCGTTTAGAAAACTAGCTTTTAGGTTGACGATATTGAGGAATGAGGGTCATTACTCCTATAGTTCTCACCAGTCCTAAATAATTTCCCCATACTACTCTCATGAGTTTCGTTGCTATAAATTAGCTTTCTTATTGACCAAACACTCTATGGTATTTTAATCCGCTGTTCTTATCATCATCGCAAAAGTTTGGACCATTCTTATTTGAAGATTTTGGATAACTGTTTTTACTGTCACTCATTTCTACTGTTCTTGCTACGTTGCTAAGGGCATTCGACACCAGTTGCTTAGCAACAGCCGCTATCTCATCTTCTCTCTGTTTTTCTTCGACCGTTTGGTCCACCCATTGTTCAATACGCTTACGTTTCTCAAGTTCGACCGACTTTCGTTCCAGACCTTTTGACCGCGCGTCTGCCGCGTACACGTGTACAACGTCTTTCGTGGGCTCTCTTCCGTCACGCACGTGCATGTCGAACAACTGCTGTTCACGCGTAACGATGTAGCGTTTGGTGTTAGCTATGCTGTTGTCTTGTGAAACATACCGTTGATCTTTGACCAAGCTCTTTGGGATCGTGGTTTTGTCGGGATCTTTCGCCTTTTCCGACCGTTTGTGTTTGTCGTACGCGTGCTTACGTGGATGCACGATACTTGGTTTAGTAGGAAACGCGTCTTTTGGAGGAGGTTTTGGCACGTGACTGATTTGCGGCAACGTCACAGATTGCCGGCTCTCCTTCGTATCCGTTTTTATGTGGGGTCTTTTCTCCGGGGGATCACGTCTCGTGTATTTTCCGTGGTCATGGTAATCTACACCATCCAACTTCTCCTCGACTTGTTGCGCTTTCATCATGTCTAGCGGTTTATCAACCCTCACGCGTTTATTGTCACGAATCTCCGCCGCGTTCAGACGTTGTGCCCCAGTCGCGTAGAAAATGCCTTGGTGCGTGTTCCCCGGAGTGTTTCTCGTGCTCTCCTGTGCGTATTGTGATCTGTGCGTTATTTTCACTGCGTTGCCTCCTTTCTTAGGATATCCGTAAACTACATCAAAACCGTGGCTTTCGTTTACGCTTTGTTTGATGTGGGGTAGTTTGAGTTTTGGCTTAACCTTCGTATTTTCTTCTTGACTACTTTCATTACTCGGTAACCTGTGACGCGTTTTCTCTTCACTTCTCCAGGTGTTAAATCCTGGGTTCTTAATCGCCGGTAGCTTGTGTTTCCGAGGGGACGTCACCTCAACATCGGCTTGTTCATACGCGATATGCTTAAACCGCTGGCCGTGTTCAACGGCGACATACCTTCCTTCCGGTTGCAGCTTGCTGACCTCGTCAATAGTAAGTCCATTTAGTTTATGCAAGCTGACTATAGCTCGTTCACATATAAGTTTTTCCTGGAGAAAATCCAATACTTGACTGATATTTCGAAGTAATTTCTTTGTAATAAATATCGCAGTCGGTGCTTCATTGTACCCATTTCGATGCACGTAAATAGTTTTCTGCGTTTTCATTTGGTCTTCATAAGACCTCTGTAATCTACTGCTCGTCGCTTTTCGTCGTCGGGAGGTCTTCGTAGTTGCAGTACCTTCCGAAGATGTTCCGACCGTTCTCTTTCCGTAAGGCATCTTTTTGAAGCGTCCCTGTGAAACGGCGACGTAGCTCGCCCCAGGCTGGATGGCCGAGAGTTTTCCCACCTGACGGCTGCCGTGTGGGGTGTAGATTCTACGAACAGCGCGTGTTGCGTTGGTTTTCACCGTGAGCTGATCGAGCAGTGCGTCGAAGGTGCGCACATATTTGGGGTTAAAAATAAACCGCTTTGAATCGTATTTGTTGCCATTCGTGTAGACCGTAATAGGCGCGATTCTTCGCTTATTCGACGCCATTTGACTCTGCTAGAAAAAGAAAAACGAGAAGATTAACATTTTGATGCTTGTGAAAAACATTTCGACGTTGAAAAAGTGGCTCAGTGGTCAGAGCGTCCGGTTAGTACTCGGATGGTTGTTGGTTCGAGTCTCGTCTGAAGCTCAGAGTTTTCTTAGGTCCGTTTCAAACGTCGAGCTTGTCATGTGTTTAATTCAAACTATTGTGTTCGGCATATGGAAAGTTCGACGTTTGAAACGGGCCTTAGTTTGACTACTTACGGCAGCTTGTACAGCAAAAACTGGAACTTTAAAATTTTATTTGCAATACTTACAGGACTGAGTTCTCGCGGCCAAAGCTTCCGTAGCTTAGTGCCTGGTCAGAGAGCACTGCAACTAGTTTGGCAGGTTCGATTCCTTTTCATAATGACGACCAATTTAAATATTCTTTTATGTGTATTTTAATAAACCATTTCTGGCCTCGTTTGTTATGTGTTCGCAATATTAATCGTCCGGGAAGTGAAAATCGTTCTCAAAACAGTACACGTTGACAAGCCACAATAGGTTGGATGGGGCTTCTGAATTTATTTGATATTTTCCTTTTATATTTCAATACCTTTTTTTAATTTTGTAATTATTTTATATAAGTTTTTACCTTAAAAATTAAGGATTATTAGGAAGCTGTGCTCCCCTGCAGTTTCGGCTGCCTCTGACCTATTAATTACAAGAGTACTAAACTATTTTTCATTTACTTTTAATTGCATTGAGTTAGAAGTATAATATGTGAAAATCATTTTTTACTTGTGTTTCTAGCTGACTGTAAATTTCTGTAGTTAGTTTTTGTTTTGTAGGAATTATTTTATATTTTTTGTTTGTTATGTAATAGATAAATCCCGAGAACGAGGGATGTATGCTATATAAAGACCCGAGGACGCGCAGCGTCCGAGGTCTTTATATCGCATACATCCCGACGTTCTCCTACATCCTGACTTAATTTATTATCGAGGAGGTTTTCCAACAAAGTTTTGTCTTTTTTTTCCACCTTGGACAAAGATTTTCCTTGTTTTTTTCTTCATTTCGTATCTAATTATTATTTAAGGTCTTTATGCGATATAAAGACCTCGGAAGAACAAAGAAAACTGACTCGATAATAAATTAATGGGCTATATATAAGCTCCCTATAAGTTACGCCATTTATTATCCACATAATATATTTGTGATTAACTATTTTCTGAAGCTGCAGGATTCCTTCTTGACGGAGTAAAATTATCTCGCCTTAGTAAGTGAACGTAAAAAATCGCGTGGCGCCCAAATATAGGGTTCTTGACATTTTCGAGAACTGTGAAATTCTGCCAAAGGCAAAGTCGCTAACCGCGTGCAACATACAAGATTTGAATTCGTGTCGAAGCGATTTTTCTTGAACGACTATATTTAATAATTAATACCGCGGGGGTTTTTACGACAATGCTTGACACAACTAAGGTTGTTTCTTCAACAAAATTATGTTGACTGAATCGTTCACAACGCAATATTTGTTGTGTCCCTCCTTGAAAACCGTTTCTTGTATTAACTGACCGTGAAATAAAAGTAGTGTGCTGCGTAGGCAGTGTAGAAACAACAATCGAAATATAGTAAGGTTTGATATATACTGCCGCAACAGAGAACGTAGGAGTCTAACGTTTCGAGCGAAGGCCCTTCGTCAGAGAGAAACGTGGCCTTGTATTAAACATCGGCCTTTTTTATACAGTTAGAAACATTTCGAGACTTTTATCGCCGGTAGCTAAAGGTTTTCGAGAGGCCTCGAAAATACTGTCGCGATTCTGATATATCTATATTGTCAAACTTGAATACGAAAACAAATATAGAACTGTGCTCAGATTTAATTTCCGCAACTGTGGAGACGTTGCCAAGCGGTTGCCATGACACCACATACAGCTCACGCATGTATATACATATGCTGTAGTTCATTCTCTTTAAATATATGTATCATGTAACTCTGAAGTTACTTGCACGGCACTATATTTCCTAATGTGTACACAATATATATTTATATAGGCTTTATTTCACTTCTATATTTGTATAGCGATGCAATTATATAACTTCTTTGTCATGTTATTGGTGTGTACATATATGTGTGTACATATGTGTATATTAATAAGGGAACTATTCAATTTTATTACAGTTAAACGTCTATACTACTATAGTGTGTGCATAATATATATTTATACAGGCTTTATTTCACTCCTATATTTGTATAGCGATGCAATTATATAGCTTCTTTGTCATGTTATTGGTGTGTGCATTTGTCATTTCATCATCTAGGTCGTCCGTCAGGACGCCCCACAGCTTTCACACGCTTCCAATCATCTCGGTCTTCCATAATCGTCCGTAGCTCCTGAAATCTCTCCATCCCAGTATCTTCTAGCAAAGTATCCACGTAGGTGAGTCTTCTTCTTCCTCTACTGGTTGTTCCTTCGGTTGGTTACCAGAGTACCAGCTTGATAGCAACTTCTTCACCATGTCGGATGCAATGTCCGGCGAGACGCATCCTTCTCTGTTGTACCTTTGATGTAACTTTTGGTAGTTCCTTGTAGAGTTCTACATTCGTCATATGACTTTTCCAGGATACATTGAGTGCCATCCTGAGCATTCTCGTATAGCAGCCACTATTTCTTCAGAGATTTTGTGAACAGATTCCACTGTTGCAACGAACAAACTAACTTTCAGTTTCCTTGATAGTTTCGAGCTCCATATTTTCCTCAACTTGTGCATATGTGTATATATTAATAAGCCAACTATTCAACTTTATTACAGTAAACGTCGATACTACTATAGCTAATCCTAAGTAGTTACAACAATATATAAAACCTAATTCTTTGCTCAAATCTTTACCAGATCATTATAAAATTTACACATTCACTTTCGTCATTGTTTATCTTTCGCTCGGTTGCTAGGTTTTTTATAACTAGATTACATTTAGCTGTGGAAACGAATATAATGGTTCACTAAAATTGGGTTGTTTTGTAAACGGTTCTTTTATAATTTCTCCGAGTGTTAACACTAGATTTAAAACGCTCCTATACGCTAGGCTATATAGACATGATAAAAACACATACTACATTTTATATTAAATTCGTGTTTTGGGCAAACATACGTACATGCAATGTTGATGTGTTCACGTTTCTTCGTTTCGCAGCTTACTTGTTTTCTGAACGAACCCGGTGTATCATTCGTTTTTATGTTCACACTCTTTATACTCTCCCTTCAAAGTTTTAGCGGCTCTCGTTTTATGCCACCGAACTGTTTTTGTCTTTTAAATTTTTACGCCAATTACTATAGGATGATAATTAATGTACGTTTGATGTCTCGTCTGTAATTAAAGAAGACAAACCTACCTCGAACATTTTGTTTTAGCTTATGACACCATTCACCAACTTTACATATACAGCTACAATTCCACTCCGGTTATATTTTTCGTTCGAGCGAGTGAAGTCCAACACTCATACTCTGTCTAAGAGCTCTTCAACTGTTTGCAGGTGTTTTCGGGCTATCGTTATATTTGTGGTTTATTCATGGGAGACAGAATTTGTTTTTTTTAACCTTACATCCCTAACAACCTGCTATTGTGATGGATTCACGCGTGTAGAGTTGACGCAATCGACGTATAGCCAAGGTGATATCTTTGAGTTGAAAACGACCCCAAATAAACCGAGATAAAAACTTTGCTCGTGTGTTTACGTCCCTTGTCTTGTTCTTAACAGCGTTGAATATATAATTTCGACGTAAACAGCATGCCTTGAATCCATTTT
Organism: Paragorgia papillata; assembly: GCA_035771165.1. Lineage (NCBI taxonomy): Eukaryota > Metazoa > Cnidaria > Anthozoa > Scleralcyonacea > Coralliidae > Paragorgia > Paragorgia papillata. The sequence continues at coordinate 3,650,291 of JAWNZC010000025.1, read as the reverse complement.
AAATTGCAATATTCAGGTGGCATTAGTATGTTGAGAACAATTAAAATGTTCTGGTTCTCTCCGCGACTGCTGGTAGCCCACTAAAAGCCTAATTTGATAGACATGCGACATAAAGTGGGTTTTTTCCCCTTCTTTTTTCTTTATTTTGCCAAAGTTATCTGAATTTTATTTCTATTTTTCAACAGAGATTATTCTCTGTTGGACTCTTATGTTTTCGCTCATAAAAGAAATAATTGGTTTGTTTAAAATATGACTTTCAATATCAGCGATGTGTTGTTTTTTTGAACGGCTTTTAAAACATGAAAGGCGCGGATACTATACTAATTTGAAAGAAACAACAAACTAAAATTGTTCACGACGAACTCATAATTTATTAATCTATATTATTCAGTATTATTCTATTTAGTCAGTGCTTCATGCACCAGGTTTTTTTAAATTTATTTGGGTTTTTTTTTGTTATTCAGGTGGGGCATAGCTGCGGTTTTTTTCTGTTTTTTGTTCCTTGTTCGGGATTGTGTAAAGTACAAAGGATAATATAATAACTTGCGCATGCGTAGATTTAGCATACGTTCGTCAAGCTTCACGTTCAAAGATACTTCCCGTGTTAGATTAAGGTTAAGGCTTTTGTTAGTGTTAGGATTTCAATCAATGTTGTTTAACAATGAATCTGATAATAGTGGTTACTTTCATGATTAAGTATCAGATTGGTTGGTGCCCCTTCAATGTTTCTTTGGTGGAGTGACCTTCTGAGGCTCACGTGAGTAGAGCAGAGTCACTCGAGTGTAAATGCATGTTCTCACTCAGAAACATTTCTGAGTTCTCAAGCAGGACCCGCACCCACAACCTTCTATTCACCAGTGAGACGGTTTTGAAGTCCCGCTTGGGAACTCAGAAAGTTCAGAGGAAAATATCCTCGAAGAACATTCACACTTAATTTTCATATTCGAGCTAACATATGTCTCTTCTCTTAACACTTTGAAGTCGGACGACGAGTCTTTAGTATTTTACTCGGGCTAACGCCAGACGATTTTATTCAGCACAGGGAGAGGTCCAGGCCTCAAAGTGTTAACATGAGTATAGAGTCGTCGGTTCTCCTCTATGCCTCGATCGAGGGGTTTTTTTCCCGGGCTCTCCGATTTTTCTTCCTTCGTATTTTAGTTCTTCGTAATCCTCCCCTCCCCCAACTAGCTCTCCGAGTTAAATACATATTACGATTCCCCATGCGGTCGCGCAATGATTCATGGACCTTCTATTGCATGTTGGGTAAATCCAAGTTTCCCGCCAAACCGTTCACTTGTCGGATTTTTCTTTTATCAATTAAAATTTGGACTTGAGCGTTGGCTTTTTAGTCCTTGTTTGTTTAGTTCTTTTGTTGTTTGCTAAGTGTTTTTAATTAATTGCGAATGTATTTGCGAGAAAACTGGCACTGTTGTGAAGTTTCTGCTACAGAAAAAGCCGGGAATACAGAGATTATCGGACGAGATTCAGAGCCGCCCAACTTGCCGTCTCTGTCGCTGAAAAGTAAACTTATCTATTTCGCGAGAAGTACAAGAGTCAGGGTTTGAATGGATTTGGAAAGTCTTTATGATATTCAAGAAGAACTAGGACGAGGAAGTTATGGAATTGTGAGAAAATGTGTGGATAAAAAGACTAAAAAAGTGGTCGCCATTAAAGAGATAAACCTCGATTCAAATAGCAAAGCTGAAGAAACGACTGCAAATGAGATAAGAGTGAGTATATCTGTAGTGGTTTATTACGTTGTGGTTTGTATATACAACACACGCGGTTTACGATAATAGAAAAAGTGATAGGAAAACTTTATGTTTAACCCACCTACTCTACGAATTTGCGAACAGTCTCAAGCTCTGAATTCAATGCGTATGTATAAATTGATTGCTTATCTGGAACTTAAGCCATTTCAGCGATCTGCATGTATTAGCTATACAAAGGTCGGAAGGTCTCGACGCTTTTTCTAATTTTGATTTATAATATCAATGTCAAGTAGACGAAGTGGTGATACGTGTTTTATATTATCTAAAAATTAGGATATAATTTTGGAAAAATATCGTTCATAGACCAACTGTTTTCTATAACATGTATTTATAATCAGTATAATATGGCGGAATAACGGACAGTGGTACGCCAATATACATTCCTTTTTCATTCCCGAATAATTAGTAGGATTTAGTGTTAATTAAAAGGTTTCCATGCACGCCTCGTATGGTTGAGAAAGCTAATCCGAAGATTTCAAAGCTGATTTAATTGAAGTCGACTTTCTCTTTCCTTCCTATAAGCTGTGTGTTGAACTTTGTCAATTTTTCAAGACTCAGTGAGTGTTAAGATATTTGAAGACGATAGAATGTTATCTATATCATCTCTTCACCTCCTGGTGCTTTTATTTCATGTTAATTTCAATATGGTTTAGCAAATACGGTTTGTTTCATTTCCTGCATAGCTGATAAATCCAACAGTTGTTTGTTTATGAACGGGACTATATGTTTGATGTGGATAGAAACGGATGAATTATCTGCGAGCTTTGCCGAGTATATTGGGTGAATGATACAAATAGTATATAACTCGATTTTAATGCAACAACTAGTATACTGCATTGTTTTTAAAAAACATTGTACCGGACAAAAAGGTCACCGAGCTCTTTGATTTGTTTGGTAAAACAATTAGGAGGATACTTTGAAACCCAAGCATTTTATTCGCGGGCCTCAATCAATGAAAATATGTAGTTACAAAGTACATATGTGTTGAGTGATGCATATATGGTTGTTGAGTGGAGACTTACAAGAGTAGAGTAATTGGTTGTTGGTAGTGGCCAGTGGCCAGAATTTTTGTAATTTTAGAATTTTAGCCGATACTGGACAGCTTGGTAATTAGCCAATTTGGAAAATTGTAGGAGACTAGGGGGACCTTTTGCTTTAGTTTTAAGACAAGACAAAGACAAGACAAGATAATTTATTTCATACCATAATTTACATCAAGTATATAATTAGAAAGATGTGTTGATACGTATTAATACGTATAGGCTAACTGTAACAACCTGAAGCCATTATCAAACGAGAACGCAAGTCATCGCAAGTTGGCAGTCAGAATTTCTGTGGCGGTCGTTTGAACACCCAAATTAACAAAATAAAGGTTTCATGAGTGTTTTAAACAAGTTTTAACTTTCTCACGGTACATGATATTTTCGGGAAACTATTCAGAGCGGCTGGCTGAGATAGCGTGACTGCCAACTTGCGATGATTAGAGCTTAGACTAGACGGGACAGTTAGCTAATTATAAAAAAGTTTATGTAACTATTAACAAGAATATTTATAGATTACAGACGATTGCAGTAAAATATTTTAAAGTTTTTTTCAACGCGGACGTTCTAGTACGTGTTTTTTTCTTGATGTTTCTTAAAATCGCGTTTTTAAAATTTAAAATTGAAGAAAATAGTTTAAACTTTAAGAGTTCCTGGAAAAAGTATTTGAAAATTGCGTAAGAGTTTTAAAAATTGACTGATTACGATTCTTCTTTCTCTATGTTTAATTTTATTTTTTGTCTTTGTTTCTTTTTTTGCTGATGGAGTGCAGATTTGTCAAAAGTTGCAACATCACAGCAGGATTGTCCTTCTCGAAGATGTTATTTACTCTGAAAATGATGTTTATCTTGTATTCGAGTACCTGAGTGGCGGAGATTTGTTCGATGGCATTTTGCAACGAAATTGGTATTCTGAGAAAGAAGCTTGTCAGTTAGCACAGCAAATTTTAGAAGCCATCCAACATTGTCATCGAATGAAAGTTATACACCGGGTAAGTTTTCCAAAAAAATGGAGTTACAATAAAACCTGAATTCTTGAACATTTCACAATATTTCAGAAATCTAAGAAAGTTGAAAACTATAAGACAGTTCCGTTTTATTCTATTCAATTTTATCCTCTTCTTTTCTATATTATATAATATCCTATCCCATCTTATCCTATCCCATTCTATTCCATCCTACTCTATTCTATCTACGTAACCCTATCTTATCCCATCTTATCCTATCTTATCCTATATTTTCCTATCTTATCCTATTCTATTCTTTCCTATCTTATCTTTTCTTGTGTTCTGCTCTATTTATTCTATTCTATTCTATTCTATTATGTTTTAAGTTATTTCTTATATTCTTTTGCTTTGTTTGGCCCATTTAGTAGTTGTCCTTTATTTGTAATTTTTGTAAGATTAAAGGTGATGTACAGTCTGTTCTGCGCATGTACGAAACTAATGTTTACATCTTTATTTACAAAAAAAATACTAATACCTTATTCAAGATTGTAAGCTTTTCTTGGTTCCCATTCATTACTTGTACCCAAAACAAAACATTTTCAGGAGAAATAGAAGAAATTCGAGGAGATATCCTCGCCGAATCGTTTGGTTTTCTGCCATGTTGTTCCTAACGGTTTACATTGAGCTGAGTACTTCATGTAATTATCTACGAATGTCATGTTTTGGGGACCACATTGCGGTCATGCGCAGAACGGACTGTACGTCAACTTTAATTGCAATTTCATTAAACATTTTAAAACAAAAATATAAGTAATTGGACACCCGAAATAACTATAAAGAGCTAGTCTAGTCGGGTGCACATTATATTACATACATTATTGAATAAAGAAGAAGAGTAGAGCAAGAGACGAGTCAACATTAATCACTAATAGAGTAGAAAGTACACAAATACCAAAACTGAATAAAGCAAAAGTCAAGACTAACATGTTCTGTGTCTGCCGTTTGATAATTTTCAGTGACATCTAATTATTTTTCTTGTTTATTAATTGATTTATTCATTTATACACTATTTTGTAAACGTGTAAACTCTATTACAGGATTTAAAGCCTGAAAATGTGTTAGTTTATAAGCCATGCCTTGGTGAAGTTCCGCAACTAAAACTAACAGATTTTGGAATCGCTTGTGAGATTCCAGGTATGACCGTTACTTTAAAAAAAAGTGGAGTATATTGGACAATATATTGTCTGCTAATATTTTAGCTGTTACGTTAATGTTATGTCAAATTCGATTTTTATTTGTCTTTTTATAACATGCAGAGGACAGCGAGGTGGTTTCTTGTGACATGACCGGCTCTCCTTTGTATATGGCTCCTGAACGTATTCTGGAAAAACCCTGTAGTTGTTCTGTTGATATTTGGAGCTGCGGTGTCATTATTTTTGTCTTATTGGTAAACTTTTGTGAACAATGACTTTATAATTTATAATTTATGAGAACAACAACTCAACAACTTTACAGTCAAAATGGAAATACCTTCCCACTTCCGCTTCTGTAGTTGGTTGTGTATTACTGTATTTCTGTAGCCGCTACCGAAGCGTGAGGAAAGTCCAGTGATAAAAGTCGCCAATTCTTGATGTATATTTGTCTGTTGGTATCGATTTGGGATAACCATCTATTGTATTATGAATAAATGCCATTTAAAGCTAAATTATCGACAAAAAATTTATCAGGCTTCAGTAGCGGCTACAGAAATACAGTAATACGCAACGAACTACAGAAGAAGAAGTGTTTCCATTTTGACTGTAACAGCAACGACGACGACAACAGCAACAGTAGCAACAACAGCAGCAGCAGCAACAACGACGACGGCAACAACAGCGAAAGAGAAGAAGAAGAAGAGGATGAAGTCATGAAGAATAGGAGGAGGAAGAGGAAAAGGAGGAAGAGAAGGAAGAAGAAGAAAAAGAAGGAAAAAAAGGAGGAGCAGGAGGAGGAAAAAGATAAGAAGAGGAAGGAGAAGAGGAGGAGGAAAATGATGAAGAGGAAAAGAAGAAGCACTAGCGAAATCAACACTAACAACAACAACAACAACAACAATAGCAGCAACAATGACAAGAACAGCACCACGCCCTCAGGAATAATAAGCTAATAATAGTAACAACGTCAAATAAATTGTTTATTTCTTATATCTTGTCACTCAGGCAGGTTATCCTCCGTTTTGGAGTAAAGATCTAGAAACTTTATTTCTCAGAATCGTACACGGAAATTACAGTTTTCATTCTCCTTACTGGTCTAATGCTTCAGACGATGTGAAAGATTTAATAGAGCAAATGGTGAGAAAAGCCTAGACAAAGTTTTGTGCACATAAAAGTAGTATATCGCAGTATAATAAAAGTAGTATATCGCCACTACGTGTATACGTGCAACTCATAAAGGCCGTTTTCCACTTCAGGAAAGCATTGTGCTAGAAAAAGCTATTAGAAATTTAGATGTCTGTTTTTTGTTTGTAGTTGGATGTTGATCCAAACGAGCGTATTTCAGCAACTGATGCTTTGAAACACTCTTGGTTTCAAAAGTCGACACACTTGTCATCAGAAAACCAGGAAAAAACACTAAAAACACTGAAGGCATTTAATGCACGAAGAAAATTAAAGTCTGTTGCTTTGGTCCTGATTGCTAGAAAAAGGTTAGTTTGATATTTTGTGAAACGTTTTTGTAGCTCGATTTCAACCTCATTGAATGTACAATAAACTTCGTGGAATTTAACTGAACGTGTTTCATCATCATCATCATCATCATTGTCGTCGTCATGATTTGTAGTTATATCTCATATATTTAATGTGAAAGGGAACAGTTGATATAATATTTTAAAATTAATTTTAATGTATTTTTTTCAAGGTTTTCTTCGAATGTTTCCAAAAAGCTAGACAAAGAACGAACAAGACGAACCAGTACATCGTATATTCCTGACAGAGGATTACAAGGCTATTCTCCAATTCTGCAAAGAAAACCAACAAACAAAATCTCGGAGAATATTTCCACAAAACCTAAAGCACCAAAGGTTTTAAAAGTTACAATCAGAGTTTCAGATAATTGAGCATATTTGTGTATATATTGTATGGTATTTTTTTTGGCAGTTGGAAATATTTTTAATACAGCTCAAGACGAAGACCTAGGTCTATTTTGACCAAGAAGAAGAGTATAAGTATTTTCTTTTAGATTTTATTGATATTATATGGCTGAACTCCTTATCCGGTACGTACGATCCTACGATATTAGATCCTACGATATTGGATCCTACAAGTCAATATTAGATTCTACGATATTAGAATCCTACGATATTAGAATTGTACGATATTAGATCTCACGATATTAGATCCTACGATATTATTCGTATTAGGATAGTACGATATCGGGATTCTACGATATTTGGATCCTACGACATTGGAATCCCACGACATTGAGATTCTACGATATTGAACCCCCCGAAAATATCATGTACGCCGTGACAAAGAACACTCATAAACCTGACTTGCGATGACTTGCGTTCTCGTTTGATTAGGGCTTAAGTTTTGGCGCGAAAATTTCTGAGTTGTTGCAGAGACTGCACTCTGCAGAGTGTTGGAAGTTGGTTTGAAAACAAAGAAACGAAATGGAAGAGAACTAGGTATCTTTATTTAAATATTATGTACAATTCAATGTACTGGAACATTACTGCTGCTTTTCTTTAAAGCTGTTTATCCAAAAATACGACAAATGAAAGTCAAACGGTTGTAAACAAGATGGTAATATGTCAACAAAAAACGGGTAAGGTTTCATTTAATATAATGACATGAAACTTTTAATTTATATAAATTACATTGACTCCAGATATGGTTCCAATGGTAATGAGAATGCATTGTGTGAATGCCTCTAATTAACTGAGAGTACGGCAAACGCTGTAAACGGGCGAAAAAAACTTTTGAAACTTGAAATAAAACATCTCACACTCAGCTAAAAAGTCTTTAATATAGATAAACAATAAGTACATATACTGCAATTTTAATAAATGCTAGATTCAAGAGCTATTTACTAAAAATATGTGTAAGAAGAAAACTTGTTTTGGCTAAATAGCCTAAATATAGTAAGTTTAATATAGTCATTCAAAATAGCTAAGTAACTACCGGTAAATCATATATTAAATTTCTACAAAACTGCATTGATCACAGTTAACTGTTCTACAACTATATTAAAGTGTTGTATAAAATATTAAATAAAATATGTATGTCTGTACAAAGTACATTTAAAACATTTTATCTAACAATTTATTAGACTATATTTGACATAGAAAAGACCTTATAAATGATGACACATTGATACAATTCATATAAAATATGACTAAATTGTCTTTCGTTCGTAAATATGCAACAACCAGGGGTGGCAGAAGATGTTTTTGAGTCGGGGGGAGATGCTCTTCATGGTTTTGCCACAACCTCACTAGGAGGGTATGATGGGAGCATGCTCCCCCAGAAAATTTTGAATTTTTAGACTCTGGAAGCCATTTTTGGGCTATTTCCAGGGTAAGAATGCCCCAATAAAGCTGCAAGAGTAACTTTTATATTTTTTTTTGAAGCTTTCAATTCAATCTGTTGTTATAACTATTAGCTTGCAGTCAAAATGGAAATACCTTCCCACTTCTTCTGTAGTTAGTTGTGTATTACTGTATTTCTGTAGCCGCTACCGAAGCCTGAGAAAATGTTTTGTTGAAAACTGTATATAAATAATATAATTTAGCTTAAATGACATTTCTTCATAATAGTAATACAATGGATGTTTATCGCAAATCGATACCAACAGATGTATAAATATACATCAAGAATTGGCGACTTTTATCACTAGACTTTCCTCACTCTTCAGTAGTGGCTACAGTAATACACAACCAACTATAGAAGTGGGAAGGTATTTCCATTTTGACTGTAAGTTAGAGAACTATAATTTGTAAACATTTTGTGGGGAATGAAAACTATCTGTCACACCCACATGTAAAAACTTGTGGGGCAATCACTCCCACTGTCCCCAGGCTTCCACTGACCCTGGCAACAAGTAACTAAATGCATAGTGTTATTATATTATCTGGTACAGCTTCCAACTCCAGACCATCAGAGTTACAAACATTAACGAACTTCCACTGATTGTAGCAGAGTTTGTTGGTGTGGGTCGACTAGTTTGTGTTGTATTTCTTGTAACAGTTGTGGTAACATTTTCAGTATTGCAAAGGTTTCCTGTACAACAAAACAGGTGCCTTTCTTTCAATCCAGTTGATGGTGGTTCAGGAGTCGGACCATTTACACATTCTTTCGCACAGCCTTTTCTCTTGGAAAAAAGTTCATCAGCTTTTGTAAATCTAAGTGACTCAAAACAATGTAACCTAAACAAAAAAACAAAAACAAAAAATCCCTTAGCCTTATACCCTTGGTATTTTAATTTAAGATGTTTCTTCTACAACAGTTAAACATTTCAAATATAATACTAGTATTATTGCATGTTGCTGTTTTCTTATTACCATTGTTGTGAATGGAAATGTTGGTGCTTACTTTGTGTTTCATGCATGAATTTGTTATTCTTTCACCCTGACCCTGATACTATACTGCAGTGCTCTCTGACCACTGAACTATGGATACCGTTGGCAACGCACGGATTGAGTATATCAACCTATTCGATTGCAATCCTAACCCTGATCCCAACCCCAATCCTTACCCTAATCCTAACCTCAATCATAATCCTAACCCCAATCCTAAACCTAATCCTAACCCTAATGCATATTCGTGTGCAAAACACAAAGTAATAACCAGAAACGTTACTTGGGTTAAAAAAGTGGTGGATACCTGCTCCCCCCCCCCCCCCCCACACACACACACATGCCCACAACATGGATCCCCTAAAAAACCTGAGAATTAAAATATGCATCTTACTCATCTCCTTCACAATTAGTCTTTAGATTAAGGTGTGTACAGTTGCCTTCCGTACTCGTACCCTTTTCTTCAAAACACACATAGCACTGTCGTCCATTTCCTAGAGAGAATACAATAAAATACATTTCAGAACATCCTTTACAAAAAATCCCGAGAACATACAGCTTAGTTGAGTGGATTGCCACATACAGTATACCAATTCTTCTCCTGGTATTACCGGTACCATTATGTAAATAATATACAGAACTTCTTACTATGCTCTTGGCAGCAGCCTCGCTACAATCTTGCCAGGACAATAATGTTGTAACACCCCCGCCCCCCAAATCAATGTTGTAATGTCCTTTCTCCCAAAATCAATGTTGACGAAAAGTTTAAAATAACAACATTGAATCGGGGGGGGGGGGGAGGGTTCACTGTTACAACTACTTTTGTCCAAGATTGTAGCTCAGTGGGGTCGTGGGGTCGATTCCTAGCCTGAAGGCCTTGATGTTCCATTTTCTGATTTTCACAACTGATCCCATTTTGGTCTCAAAATGTATATATTCTGATACACCTGAAATTTTCTTTCACCAAAAATCCGCAAAACATGCAGTTTATTTAATCAAGTGAAGTGCCAATTGGCAAATATTGCCTGTAAATGCTGTAATATATAAACAATAAATTAGTTTGTTTATGTCTGTAGCCCACGCCGTTGTGTGGGAGTGTGTTGATCGCCTCCCTTAAAATTAACGACGGCTGGAAGATGTCTGCCTTTGAAGAGTATAAAATCATCTGGAGTTTATACCGAGGTTTACAGTAATATTGAACGGGGGATCCCCTAATACCGTAGTATAAATCTGACTTGTTAGCAGATTTGTTCTTTCAGTTTTCACACCAACGAAATTAGGCTTCGAAGGTTTTAAAAATTTACAACTCAACAGAATGGCATTAGAAATGTGTCAATTTGAACGACAACGTGCTTGGAAAACAATCGATTGAGGTTGTGAGTTGCGATTAATTTAACATAAATATTGAAACCTCTTCTTCGCGAGCCAATCCACTCGAAATATGTCAACAATTCAACAATTCAACACTGACAACACGCGATTATGTATTTAATTCGATGCATTACGACTATACTGTAGTCTATACTCTAGATTGTACTAACCCAATCTAAAACCTCAACCCAAGATTAGCTTTATAAATCGAGTTTCAATTTAGATACTGGAGTAAGCCTTCTATCAGTTCCCACTTCTGATAAGGTGGTGCTTATTTATTAAATTTATATAATATTTAATCGATTTTACTCACCTTTAGCCAACATGGCAAAAAGACAGAGAAGTTGGATTAGCACAGCTTCTTGAATTTTCATTTTGTAACGTGGTTCGAATCACAACTTGCTATATCGAGAAGATTTTGATTTTTGAGTAAATCCGCCCTTCGGTATGAATATATATATTGATATGTATGTCGTCATAAAAGCGCGTGATTTGCGGTCACGAGGCTAGGGAAGGGGAAAACCCATCCACCTTCCTTCTTTATAATATCTTGCATCTTTTGCATGTGCAAATAGAATACAGATGTGTAAAAAATCTTTCGTTCTTTGGAAACCTGGAAAGGTCGGTAGAGCTCGTCATTTGATGGATCGTTCTGTGTGAGTCATAATTTTAAAAAACAATTTATATTGAACTCATGAAAGTCTAGTAAATATACGAAACTGTGAATGTTTACTTTGCGGGCCGAACACTGGACACGCTGGGCTGCGCCTTCTGAGACTGCGCGGGAGGCTAGCCAAATATGGTAATACCTCCTGTTTCTCTGAGGATGATTCTGTAACAGGTGATTTTTGTCACACATGTTAAACAGGTTAAAACCCTGTTTTAAAACCAATTTTTAAAAGAGAAATTAAAATACTTTCTATATGTATTTATAGCGCATTTTATTTTCGATTTCGGTTTTAAAATGTGTATAAAATCGAATGTTTAATACTTCAACAACTTGGTATTCCCCCAACGAAGACAGAAAGGTCAGGAAATTCCCTGCATAGGAAATATTACAGACATATGGCCATAAAGTATATGGCTGATGAAATACGCGGGAACTGGCGGGAAATTACCATTTTGTGGAATTACGTCACATTCCATTTAGTGGTCTGACGAGATAATTTCACTCCAATCTTCCAAAATGCTTGCGAAAAGCTCAAGAAAAGAAGCAGAGTCGATTCTCTGATTGACATATGAGTTTTTGCTTTGTCACTCTGCTTTACTAGACATTCAAATATCAACAGCTGAAAATTCTGAGCACTTTCTTCCGTCACAGCCCAATTTAATCAGTTTCTGTTTTATTAGTTCTGTCAAGATTTAAATTTAGAGTTCTAGAAAAATCTAATGAATACATGTCACTTACATAAAAATGTATAAATATGTGACTTGAAATGCAAACGTGCACGGATGCATTGGCTCCTATATTAGAGATATACTAAGACCCCAATATACTGGAATACCGAATATTGAACTTTATTGTATTTAAAATAACGTATCATGACAAAAAATGAAAGTATATAGCTATTGTAAATTGTAATTGTATCAAGGACCATCTAACTCATTAAAATATATAATTGATGAAGAAAAGTCAAAAGAAATTAATGTTTTATGTTTAAAATAAGGTGTTGTAAATCGGATATATAAATTCGTCCTGATTTACATAAACTTTCCGAAAAAACTTTACCAACTTCGACAAATGCCTCTGGAGTTCTAGATCTAGCTCAATCTCGTTCCCAGAGCCCACGTTCCCCACCCGGGAAACGAGAGACTCTGGGATAATCCGTTTCAAATCGATATTTCATTGGCTGATGAACACAGTGAATTCTATGGGCGTCCGAAGCGGACAAAATTATGAACACATCAACTTTAATCGAACACACACAATAAACATTCGAACACTCACAATAAATATTTCAACACTCGCTATAAAAATTTGAACACTCACATTAAATATTCCAACACCGCACACACAATTCGAAGTTTCGTGTATGTAATGTCAACACAGACAAAACCAATTTCATCTGACATTCCAGAAATTCCGCAGTGCTCACACAAAACATTCGAAGTGTCACACAAAACATTCGAACTTAGTCCGCAGGGGGTCATCCATAATTAGGATGTTAATTTATGTTGCCAGTTAATTTTTTTACGGGGGGACACTACACTGCCTGCTTGTTTACGTTTGATGGCGAACATGGCCAGGCTATTGGTGGTTTGCAATCAATCCCTTGAGATTTAAAAGACAAAGATACGGCGGCCATGTTGGAGGAAAACATACTCCAAATACAATAGCTGCTAATGAGATTCTTTTGTTTTAAAGTTCCTCCAACATGGCCGCCATGACGTCAAGTGCAAACCAAGAATGGCTACCTAACTTCGATAATTTTTTTCAATCTTTGGAAGGGAACTGCTTTCTCGACGTGTTTACCATAGTTTACGTATACCAGAGGATTAAACGACACAGTTTGACGAGGACAGTTTGGTAGATCACTTCTAATCTGACTTGTGTTTGAAACTGCAGTCGAAGACGAAGGCTGAGAAGCGTTACCGTTTATAGCATTATTCCTGGGCAAACGAAATCTCTGATTTATTTGTTGTCTACAGAAGAAAATTGTTGTAGGGGCTGCTCTTGTTCAGATTGTCCAGCTTGAAACATTTCCCCGACTATCCCACGAACTAACGACTGAATATATGCTCCTCCTAGCCTGCGTGCCAAATAAGATTTTTAATAGGCGGGAAAACTCTGATATCAGTGACATATCAACAAACGTAAACAAGCAGTAATGCAGTGTAGTATCCCCCCGTAAAAAAATTAACTGGCAACATAAATTAACATGCTAATTAATGGATGACCCCCTGCGGACTAAGTTCGAATGTTTTGTGTGACACTTCGAATGTTTTGTGTGAGCACTGCGGAATTTGTGGAATGTCAGATGAAATTGGTTTTGTCTGTGTTGACATTACATACACGAAACTTCGAATTGTGTGTGCGGTGTTGGAATATTTAATGTGAGTGTTCAAATTTTTATAGCGAGTGTTGAAATATTTATTGTGAGTGTTCGAATGTTTATTGTGTGTGTTCGATTAAAGTTGATGTGTTCATAATTTTGTCCGCTTCGGACGCCCATAGAATTCTATATAACTCTTCTTCCGGATCACAAGAATCCTGTGATGGCGTGAACGGAATCCTGTGATGGCGTGAACGGATTATCCACAGTGATTATTCAGAGTCTCTCGTTTCCCGGGTGGGGAACGTGGGCTCTGGGAACGAGATTGGATCCAGCTATGATTTTTAGCTTGGCGCATGCTGAGACTGTTTTTTTTTGCGGAGAAGCACATAGAGGTTATACGACCATGTCCTATTTACACGAATAGGTGGTTTTCACGTGACGTCATAGGCCAAGCGGCGGCCATATTTGTGTACCTGGCAGGCTAGTAATTATATGGAAATCATATGCCATAACTATCTTTTTAACAGTGTTGTTTTAAAACGAGAGCTTTTTCAGCAGAAATTTCGGGATGGAATCTTCATTTCCTCTTTCGGAATATGCTAAGAAGCTTGACGAGCATGTAAAACGGCGTTATTTAGAGAAAATTACCTCAATTGGAGTTGATCCAGTACTGATCGAAGGCAAGCACTTCGAACCCGACTGTTTACCACCTGTGGAAGCGACTGACCTTCTTTTCTACCTGGTATTGGAGACAAGCTTCTACACTAAGCAGCAATTTAAGGCCTTCCGAAGCTTGCAAGCCTATAACCAAATGGTTTCGGGTTTTATTGCAAACGTACAAGGTCATATTATCGCCAACAAATTCGTTGTTTTAGCCAAGGTGCGACACTCGCAAAGAATGAACGATTCTTTGATTCGACTATGGATAATAACAGAAAAACAGGGTACGATTGTTGCTGCTCATTGTATGGGATGTATGGCTGGTCTTGGTGAATCCTGTTCACACATCGCCAGTGTTCTTTTTTATTTGGAAGCTTGGACTAAAATAAATGGGAAACTGTCTTGCACGCAAGTAAAATGTTCATGGATTTTACCAACGTATGTCAAAGAAATTAAATACGAGAAAGTTCGGGATATAAACTTCAAATCTGCCAAGAAAATGAAAGATGATTTAGATAAAACTATCGATTGCTTACCAGTAGTACCAGACGAGCCTAGCCAAAGTTCATTCAAAGAATCAGGCGAGCCAAGTGGGATAACAACTCCAACAGAAGTGGAAATGAACACGTTTTATGCCAAGTTAAGCAAATGCAAGGTCAAACCTGTGGCGCTTAGTTTGATATCACCCTATGCAGAAAGTTACGTTGTGAAGAGCCGTGCAATTCCTACCATTCATGATATGTTTACTGCAGAGTATCTTGATTTAACTTATACAGAACTGCTAAATGCATGCAAGCACATAGAAATAAATATGTCTAAGGAAGACATTGCTCAAATTGAGAAAGACACCATGAATCAGTCTAAAGGTGCCAACTTTTTCAAACATCGTGCTGGCAGGATTGGTGCTTCACAGAGCAAATCAGCAGCCCATTCAAACCCAGCATTGCCATCCCAGTCACTGATTCAAACCATCTGTTACCCAGAATTAAGTAAATTTTACAGTAAGGCTGTGCAACATGGATGTGACCATGAAGGTGATGCAATCAAGGCCTATGAAAAAGAGATGAATAAAGTCCACACCAATTTCAAGGTTATTCCCTGTGGCCTCATAGTCAACGAGGATCATCCTTGGTTGCATGCAACTCCAGACTTTTTATGCACATGTGATTGCCATGATAATGGTTGTGGAGAGGTTAAATGTCCATACTGCATTGAAGACTGCGACTTTGACAGCTATGTTTTAAAAAAGTCTTCCTGTCTAAATAAAGATAGTGATGGATCATATTACCTTAAACCAACTCACCAGTATTATTATCAAGTCCAAGTCCAACAGCAACTATTTACTACAAAGAGAAGCTACTGTGACTTTGTTGTTTGTGCATTTGTGCATTGGGCCCTTCAATGCAGTTTTCAATCATGATCGGTGATTTCATTCAAATTCTGCATATAAATAACAATCATTGGGTGTGTGTAAGTTCAATTGGCTGTGCACCAGGTTTTGTAAAGTTATTTGACAGTTTAAGTACTAGGAAAGTTTCAGAGGAAGTACAACAATTGGTGGGGAACTTACTGGGACCAACTTACCAAGGCATACTGTTAACAAATGTCCAGCAGCAACAAAATACCAGCGACTGTGGCATATTTGCAATTGCATTTTCTACATGTCTGGCATATGGGCTAGATCCGGAGAAGGTAACATTTGACATTCCAAAGATGCGTGCTCATCTATTGAGTTGTCTGAAGAAGAACATGATTTATCTATTTCCTGTACAACACATCTGTTAAAAACAATGTTTTACTTTATGTCTATCAGTTTTTTTTTATTACAAATTTAAGATGTTTTCATAACAAGTGTAAGACAAATTAGCAAATGTTATCAAACATAATTTCTTCCATAATTAATATTAATTACATGTACCAGTACATTTTAGCAAAATTACTGTGAAGGTCTTTAAATTATATAATTATGATATAGTATAAAAAAATGTAATCCTCTCAATATAGCCATAATGGCCCTGCACCTTAGTTTCATTTATATACAGGGCCATTACAGCCATATTGAGAGGATTAATTTTTTTTCCTCCTGTAGGCTTGTTTTCATCAAAACTCTGCTGTCAATGCTGATGCACAAGAAGAAAAAAGATGCTCAAGGAAAAAGTGCATCAGTATTATTCTATTTTTATGCCCCTCAGGAAGTGGGCTTGCAAATTATTTAAAAGCTCTTCCCACTAGTGCTCTCCCTTTGTTGGATGTATAATATTAATTAGCTGAATAAATGGAAGCTTCAGCCTTCAGGAGAGAAAGGGTTCAGGTTAGTACATGACAACCTTTTTTACTATCGAGGCTGACATTTTTTTCCCATTCAAAGCTGTGGTTATATTAATAGTAGTGATAATAATAACAATGGGCTTAATTTCAACAGGGTAACACTATTAGTTAAAAAACTGTTCACCTATGTGGCCCTGAATCTATAATTAGCTAAGAAATCATTTACATTATTATTATATTGTATTTAAGTTATTACATAATGAATGTATTACAGTTGACGGTATTAAAATGCTAAAATAGGGTAAAAAGTCACCAAAGATAAAATATCAAACAAAGCTTTTGTTAACCCATTCCTGCTGATGCCAGCCTAACCTGCCTCTTCCCTCTGCTGAATAAAATTGTCTGGCATTAGCCATAAAATAATAAATGTCCTGCTCAGCAAAAGTGATTTAACTAGATCTCATGCAAGACTTACTGCACACCATTCACATATCCAATTATTTATCTTCTTTACTTTCTCATGATAGAGTGAGTCATGTTCTCAAAATCTAATTTTAGTCCAAAGGGATGATTCCTGGACATAGGTTTATTAGGGCGGAACAAACAGTAATTATTCTATCAATCATTGGTGTTGATGGTTCTCCAGATTCATTTCTGTTGCACATTAAGAAGTCAATTGGTAATGTACCAGAAAGTATGGTGTACTTTCTTCTGAGAAGGCCAATGACTCTTTCCACATGGATCCGAATGTTTGCAATACCCCTGGTCTTCTCAACATCAACTGGATCAAGTTGTTCTTTTCCTTTTGTAAAAGCAGGGATAGCCAGATCAACACGGTGGGACATTAATGACTCGTGTATAGTAAAACCACGGTCGGCCAAAACAAGGTCTCCAGGGAGAAGATTTCTCAAAATGCCACAGTTTTCTGTCAAAAATTTATCCGAGGTTCTGCCTCCCCAAGCTTTTGACACAAATGGGATTGTACCTTGTGGTGTAATTCCTATCAAAATCTTTACAGTGTTATGGTGTTTGTAAGATGAAAACGTCTGGGCACGTGCAACAAGATTTGATGGCCTTACAACGAACACCTCAAAGCAATCAATAATGACAGTCGTTTTCTTTCCGAATGAAAATTGAAAACATTGAGGCATTGTTCGCCATAAGTCCTCACGCTCCGGCCATCGAATTAGCGGTGAAAGTCGGATATCCAATGCAACCATCCACCTTGTAAATATTCGAGAAACAGTCGACACTGAAATGCCAAAACGGTATGCCAAATCTTGAAATGCCATGTTTAGTCTAAGCTTCATTAATGTCATAATAAATTCTTGAAAAAGTGTTAAATGCTGCGATTTGCACGAAATAAATGGTGCAACATGGTCGAAGGTCGTTTTCAAAATCTCAAAGGAAGGTAAGCCAGTATAAAAAACTAACTTTTTCATTATTTTCGGTAAATTCATCTTCATCAAGTGGCTTCGGACACTGATTTCCCTCGCGGTAAAGATAATCAAATTCCTCGGTTTGGGTGCTAGCACTGGTCGTATGGGAATAGTTTTCTCTTTCACTAGCTTCATTAAAATCAACATCAATAATCTGTTCACCTGCCTCTTTTAGCATTTGAAGCTTTAGTGCCTTTTCAGCTTCAAGTTCTTTCAACCTTTGCTCTCTTCTCTGTCGGCTAAGTTCTAGTTCCTTTGCCCTCATATCTCGTATTTCTGCGGCTTCAAGATCCTCGCGATCAGCCTTTTTCTTTGTGTGCCCAAGATTAAGAGTTGGCACCCAGTCAACGTTGAATTTGTCCCAACTTTTAGCTGCTCTACCACAAACAAAATGCCTTTGGCACACGCGGTCTGTATTCAATATGGCGTCTGTCAACCCATCTCTACTTATCGCATTTATCCAACGCTTTCTTCTTTCTTGGGACAATTCTTCCGCTTGTTCGCCTTGATTAGTAACAATCGAGGGTACTTTAGCAAAGTACACACCTTTATCACGTCCACTTTTAGAACCACAATCAACCATTAAGCAAAGAACCATCTTATCTGACTATTCGGACAACCTGATATTAGTGATATATAAGGGAATGTTTCTTGTGAGGTACACAAATATGGCGGCGTAGCAACAGTTGCTATGCTATTTATCACGTGACTGAAAACCACCTATAGGTGGTTTTCAGTCACGTGATAAATAGCATAGCAACTGTTGCTACGCCGCCATATTTGTGTACCTCACAAGAAACATTCCCTTATATATCACTAATATCAGGTTGTCCGAATAGTCAGATAAGATGGTTCTTTGCTTAATGGTTGATTGTGGTTCTAAAAGTGGACGTGATAAAGGTGTGTACTTTGCTAAAGTACCCTCGATTGTTACTAATCAAGGCGAACAAGCGGAAGAATTGTCCCAAGAAAGAAGAAAGCGTTGGATAAATGCGATAAGTAGAGATGGGTTGACAGACGCCATATTGAATACAGACCGCGTGTGCCAAAGGCATTTTGTTTGTGGTAGAGCAGCTAAAAGTTGGGACAAATTCAACGTTGACTGGGTGCCAACTCTTAATCTTGGGCACACAAAGAAAAAGGCTGATCGCGAGGATCTTGAAGCCGCAGAAATACGAGATATGAGGGCAAAGGAACTAGAACTTAGCCGACAGAGAAGAGAGCAAAGGTTGAAAGAACTTGAAGCTGAAAAGGCACTAAAGCTTCAAATGCTAAAAGAGGCAGGTGAACAGATTATTGATGTTGATTTTAATGAAGCTAGTGAAAGAGAAAACTATTCCCATACGACCAGTGCTAGCACCCAAACCGAGGAATTTGATTATCTTTACCGCGAGGGAAATCAGTGTCCGAAGCCACTTGATGAAGATGAATTTACCGAAAATAATGAAAAAGTTAGTTTTTATACTGGCTTACCTTCCTTTGAGATTTTGAAAACGACCTTCGACCATGTTGCACCATTTATTTCGTGCAAATCGCAGCATTTAACACTTTTTCAAGAATTTATTATGACATTAATGAAGCTTAGACTAAACATGGCATTTCAAGATTTGGCATACCGTTTTGGCATTTCAGTGTCGACTGTTTCTCGAATATTTACAAGGTGGATGGTTGCATTGGATATCCGACTTTCACCGCTAATTCGATGGCCGGAGCGTGAGGACTTATGGCGAACAATGCCTCAATGTTTTCAATTTTCATTCGGAAAGAAAACGACTGTCATTATTGATTGCTTTGAGGTGTTCGTTGTAAGGCCATCAAATCTTGTTGCACGTGCCCAGACGTTTTCATCTTACAAACACCATAACACTGTAAAGATTTTGATAGGAATTACACCACAAGGTACAATCCCATTTGTGTCAAAAGCTTGGGGAGGCAGAACCTCGGATAAATTTTTGACAGAAAACTGTGGCATTTTGAGAAATCTTCTCCCTGGAGACCTTGTTTTGGCCGACCGTGGTTTTACTATACACGAGTCATTAATGTCCCACCGTGTTGATCTGGCTATCCCTGCTTTTACAAAAGGAAAAGAACAACTTGATCCAGTTGATGTTGAGAAGACCAGGGGTATTGCAAACATTCGGATCCATGTGGAAAGAGTCATTGGCCTTCTCAGAAGAAAGTACACCATACTTTCTGGTACATTACCAATTGACTTCTTAATGTGCAACAGAAATGAATCTGGAGAACCATCAACACCAATGATTGATAGAATAATTACTGTTTGTTCCGCCCTAATAAACCTATGTCCAGGAATCATCCCTTTGGACTAAAATTAGATTTTGAGAACATGACTCACTCTATCATGAGAAAGTAAAGAAGATAAATAATTGGATATGTGAATGGTGTGCAGTAAGTCTTGCATGAGATCTAGTTAAATCACTTTTGCTGAGCAGGACATTTATTATTTTATGGCTAATGCCAGACAATTTTATTCAGCAGAGGGAAGAGGCAGGTTAGGCTGGCATCAGCAGGAATGGGTTAACAAAAGCTTTGTTTGATATTTTATCTTTGGTGACTTTTTACCCTATTTTAGCATTTTAATACCGTCAACTGTAATACATTCATTATGTAATAACTTAAATACAATATAATAATAATGTAAATGATTTCTTAGCTAATTATAGATTCAGGGCCACATAGGTGAACAGTTTTTAACTAATAGTGTTACCCTGTTGAAATTAAGCCCATTGTTATTATTATCACTACTATTAATATAACCACAGCTTTGAATGGGAAAAAAATGTCAGCCTCGATAGTAAAAAAGGTTGTCATGTACTAACCTGAACCCTTTCTCTCCTGAAGGCTGAAGCTTCCATTTATTCAGCTAATTAATATTATACATCCAACAAAGGGAGAGCACTAGTGGGAAGAGCTTTTAAATAATTTGCAAGCCCACTTCCTGAGGGGCATAAAAATAGAATAATACTGATGCACTTTTTCCTTGAGCATCTTTTTTCTTCTTGTGCATCAGCATTGACAGCAGAGTTTTGATGAAAACAAGCCTACAGGAGGAAAAAAAATTAATCCTCTCAATATGGCTGTAATGGCCCTGTATATAAATGAAACTAAGGTGCAGGGCCATTATGGCTATATTGAGAGGATTACATTTTTTTATACTATATCATAATTATATAATTTAAAGACCTTCACAGTAATTTTGCTAAAATGTACTGGTACATGTAATTAATATTAATTATGGAAGAAATTATGTTTGATAACATTTGCTAATTTGTCTTACACTTGTTATGAAAACATCTTAAATTTGTAATAAAAAAAACTGATAGACATAAAGTAAAACATTGTTTTTAACAGATGTGTTGTACAGGAAATAGATAAATCATGTTCTTCTTCAGACAACTCAATAGATGAGCACGCATCTTTGGAATGTCAAATGTTACCTTCTCCGGATCTAGCCCATATGCCAGACATGTAGAAAATGCAATTGCAAATATGCCACAGTCGCTGGTATTTTGTTGCTGCTGGACATTTGTTAACAGTATGCCTTGGTAAGTTGGTCCCAGTAAGTTCCCCACCAATTGTTGTACTTCCTCTGAAACTTTCCTAGTACTTAAACTGTCAAATAACTTTACAAAACCTGGTGCACAGCCAATTGAACTTACACACACCCAATGATTGTTTATTTATATGCAGAATTTGAATGAAATCACCGATCATGATTGAAAACTGCATTGAAGGGCCCAATGCACAAATGCACAAACAACAAAGTCACAGTAGCTTCTCTTTGTAGTAAATAGTTGCTGTTGGACTTGGACTTGATAATAATACTGGTGAGTTGGTTTAAGGTAATATGATCCATCACTATCTTTATTTAGACAGGAAGACTTTTTTAAAACATAGCTGTCAAAGTCGCAGTCTTCAATGCAGTATGGACATTTAACCTCTCCACAACCATTATCATGGCAATCACATGTGCATAAAAAGTCTGGAGTTGCATGCAACCAAGGATGATCCTCGTTGACTATGAGGCCACAGGGAATAACCTTGAAATTGGTGTGGACTTTATTCATCTCTTTTTCATAGGCCTTGATTGCATCACCTTCATGGTCACATCCATGTTGCACAGCCTTACTGTAAAATTTACTTAATTCTGGGTAACAGATGGTTTGAATCAGTGACTGGGATGGCAATGCTGGGTTTGAATGGGCTGCTGATTTGCTCTGTGAAGCACCAATCCTGCCAGCACGATGTTTGAAAAAGTTGGCACCTTTAGACTGATTCATGGTGTCTTTCTCAATTTGAGCAATGTCTTCCTTAGACATATTTATTTCTATGTGCTTGCATGCATTTAGCAGTTCTGTATAAGTTAAATCAAGATACTCTGCAGTAAACATATCATGAATGGTAGGAATTGCACGGCTCTTCACAACGTAACTTTCTGCATAGGGTGATATCAAACTAAGCGCCACAGGTTTGACCTTGCATTTGCTTAACTTGGCATAAAACGTGTTCATTTCCACTTCTGTTGGAGTTGTTATCCCACTTGGCTCGCCTGATTCTTTGAATGAACTTTGGCTAGGCTCGTCTGGTACTACTGGTAAGCAATCGATAGTTTTATCTAAATCATCTTTCATTTTCTTGGCAGATTTGAAGTTTATATCCCGAACTTTCTCGTATTTAATTTCTTTGACATACGTTGGTAAAATCCATGAACATTTTACTTGCGTGCAAGACAGTTTCCCATTTATTTTAGTCCAAGCTTCCAAATAAAAAAGAACACTGGCGATGTGTGAACAGGATTCACCAAGACCAGCCATACATCCCATACAATGAGCAGCAACAATCGTACCCTGTTTTTCTGTTATTATCCATAGTCGAATCAAAGAATCGTTCATTCTTTGCGAGTGTCGCACCTTGGCTAAAACAACGAATTTGTTGGCGATAATATGACCTTGTACGTTTGCAATAAAACCCGAAACCATTTGGTTATAGGCTTGCAAGCTTCGGAAGGCCTTAAATTGCTGCTTAGTGTAGAAGCTTGTCTCCAATACCAGGTAGAAAAGAAGGTCAGTCGCTTCCACAGGTGGTAAACAGTCGGGTTCGAAGTGCTTGCCTTCGATCAGTACTGGATCAACTCCAATTGAGGTAATTTTCTCTAAATAACGCCGTTTTACATGCTCGTCAAGCTTCTTAGCATATTCCGAAAGAGGAAATGAAGATTCCATCCCGAAATTTCTGCTGAAAAAGCTCTCGTTTTAAAACAACACTGTTAAAAAGATAGTTATGGCATATGATTTCCATATAATTACTAGCCTGCCAGGTACACAAATATGGCCGCCGCTTGGCCTATGACGTCACGTGAAAACCACCTATTGCCATCCTTAGGTTAGGTTGTGTGTTGGGGTAAGGCTTTCATGAAGTACTTGGGTTATGTAGGACATGGAATTATTACCCACATAGACTCATGGAAAATTTCATAAATTATCATTAAATATTAAATTATCAAATTATTGCATAAATTGTGATATTAAAATTAAATGTGATCATTGGTCACGTCCTTCTGACAAAATGGCGGAGAAATCAGAGAAGTCAATGTCAACGAAGTTATGGAGTTTTTAATTCACGAAAGTGGTTTGAAGGGCGACGTATTTTTATTTATTTGATGAAGTTAGGCTTATGTAGGTTTTAAGGTCTTTTTTTCCTACAAGAAGTTTGAGTAATGTATTTTTTTAAATGCAATTGGAAGTTACTTCTGAAGCCTAAACGTTTTTTTATTCTAACTGAACATTTCGGCCGCCAACGACGAAGTTATGCTTTCATTCCACTTTTAAACCACAGAGAAAGCTTTGGGAAAGAGTATTTTTTAAATTTAAGAACGAATGGTTTGTTGTACTCCAAGCGTTTTGATACAACTGGTTCCCAAACTGAAGCTGTTTCAAGTTCTAAAATCAGTACCTTACTTCGGGAGAGACAAGATTCTGTAGTGCTAAAGGATCTTGTCATAACTCATTGTGATGTCTCACAACTTGCTTCTAACAGACCATCTGAGGATAGATGGTTTGCTTCAAGGCTTACGTTTCAAGAAGAAAAAGATGGCTTACTTTTTGGCGTTGTTGATGGACATGGAGGCGAAATATGTGCTGAGAATATTTCCCAAAGACTTTCAACATACATTGCTGCGTTTTTAGCACCCAAAAAATCTCCTAGTTTCACAGAACTGTTTAAGAAACCAACACAATCTTCAGTTTATGATTTTTGTAATGATCCATTATGTAAAGAAAGTTTTGAAAATTTACTTTTGGAAAGAAAAAATGCACATCAAGAACACAGCAAGAATCATGAACTCTATTGGAAGAAATCTGGCATTTTGAAAGCTTTAGAACAGGCTTTTCTTCAAGTGGATAATGATTTACACAATGAAGCTTTGAGGTCTGTTGTAGATCATAATGTCAATGATATTGTACCATATTTAACTGCTGTCCAGTCTGGTTGCTGTGTTTTGGCAAGTTATGTGACCAAAGATGGGGTCTACATTGCTAACACTGGTGACTGTCGAGCTGTTGCAGGAGTGCAGAGTGATGATGGATTGGTTTCAGCTCAGCAGTTATCACTTGACCAAACTACAGGTAAATGGCTAATAATATAATAAAATTTGGTTAAACTGCAAAAATACAACTCTTTTGAAATTTATATTGAAGCTACCATATAATACATGTATATGTGGTATATAAATATGTATCTATTTATTTTGTGTACATGTAATTGAGTCTGCATATAGACTACTAGAGACCCTTTACACATGATGACAGATGTCAAAAGGGCTGATCTAAAAGACAACTTCAAACTTCTGCCACTCAAAAGTATGGATCATTAATGAAAATCTCATTGTTTACAAATATTTTCCCTCCATCAATAAGAGACAAAGTGCAAAGGATGTATAGGCAGTAAGCCCACCACAGTAGTAACAATGGCATTGGCCAGGTGAGGCAGCCATCCCCCCAACCGTCACCAGGATCATTTTGAGTTTTTGTGAAATTTGATGGGAAACAGATATTTAGGAGGGGGGGGAGGAACTAATGTTAGCAAAATAGAGCATGTCCTCAGACCCCCCTAAATTCTGCAACACACCCCCCCCCCTTCCCCATTACACCAGTCTTGCCAGTGCCACTGACTAGTATAGTTGGTAGGTGTGCCACATTGAG
This sequence comes from Paragorgia papillata, assembly GCA_035771165.1. Classification (NCBI taxonomy): domain Eukaryota; kingdom Metazoa; phylum Cnidaria; class Anthozoa; order Scleralcyonacea; family Coralliidae; genus Paragorgia; species Paragorgia papillata. Next base: position 3,625,025 of record JAWNZC010000025.1, on the reverse strand, counting down.
GGTAAATGTACTAGTAGCTAGGTCAGGTTATATAATAAAACCATTATCACAAAATAAGCATCCTTGGATGTACTGTACATGTATCTACTGCATCAGACTGACCCAGGATGTGATCAGAAAAATCTTCTGAAATTTGATTGGTCCCGAAGAATATTCTATTGTTACTTAACTAACATCGGAAAACCTTGCATGCCGACATAGTATGCCACAAAAAAATATGAAAACCAGGTTGTAAACTATTTTTAAAATGTTTTTATAGGTAACCCACATGAGGTTTCTAGAATCTTAAACGAACATCCAAATGTTGAAGCTGATAATTTATTCTCTGAAGGGAGACTAATGGGAATTCTTGCTCCCCTCAGGGCATTTGGAAATGCATGGCTGAAATGGAATGTTGATACAATAAAAAGATGTTTCAGTTTGCTTTATGGTCCAGATGTGAGTCGATTGATTCCAATGTTTTATCACAGCCCACCATATTTAACTGCACAGCCAGAAGTTACACATTATCATCTTCCATCGTCAGGATTTAAATTCCTTATACTAGCCACTGATGGACTCTGGGATCTGGTGAGCAATGAGGATGCAGTTGAGGTTGTTGAAAACTATTTAAAAACTCGAGGTAGGAATGATATTGTGAATCGTACTACAGTGAAGGAATCTGATGTTACTTGTGATAATGCTGCTACAGCGCTTGTACGTCATGCATTGGGTGGTGAAAATAACGACAAACTTATATCAATGCTTTCATTGCCGTTTCCTCAAGTTCGCATGTATCGAGATGATATTACTGTGATTGTGATAACTTTTAACAATTGATAATTGACTAGTTTCTATTTTGATTGGAATTGTGTTATATCAGGCCCTTACAAAAAAGTTCATGGAATTCCTAATTTTCCTATTAGATTTTGGTACCCATTTCTATTGGATCTAATAAGATTTTGGTAAGGGAGAGAACATGTCATAATATTGAAAACATTGAGAACATGATGGAAACATAAATAAAACTCTTTGTACTATGATATATATAATAATTGAGAAGACAAACTCCGTTTTTAACTGATAAGACATTTATACAGGGGCAAAAAAATCACTTTCCAGTCCTCACACAAAGTAACTCGCAGTTCACTGCAAGTACTTGCCAAAACAGAGAATGTAGGAATCACAGAAATCTAACATTTCGAGCAAAGGCCCTTTGTCAGAGAGAAAGCTTCACCCGAAACGTTAGACTCCTACGTTCTCTGTTTCGGCAATATATCTAACCTTATGACTGGAAATCCGCCGTAAGGTTATATACAAGAAATAATTTTTAACCAAATATGCATGTAGTCTTGGCTTGGATGTGACGTCATGGCAGCCATGTTGGTGGATTTTTTAGTAAATAAAATTATAGTCTACATGAAATTGGCTTTTGTTAATTGAATCTTGTTTCTCAAATAATAAAAAAAAACACGTTGACGTTAGCGGATTAGGACTCTTCATTCTTCAAAGTTCCACCACATGGTTTATCTCTTTTTGAAGTGGTATATCATGCACCCCGCTTAGTGTTTTTATATCACTTTGAACACATTGCTGACACAGATTTTCACTAAGCAATTCTTGTCAGTTCTAGTGGGTTAAACATTGTCAAAAAAAACCTGTCTAAATGCTTTTAATACAGTAATGTCGCGAATAGAATGAGAATGGTGCCGAGAATATTATGCAGAATAAAAGTTATTCATTCTTATGTGGTAAGAGCGCGTCGTCGTTTAATGGCGATTTTACTGTCCTGGCAATAGAAGCGTTCCTAAAATATTGTTGCAATACATTGCTCAAGTTGAACAATTCATTTCATAAGATTCATCGACAACTTCCCGTTTTGAATTCTCTTTTGAATTCTCTTGTGAATCTGATTGGTGTTTGCCAAATAATCCTGTTTCTTATTGGTTGTTAAAAACCAGAAACCAGTCAAATTCAAAACTGGAAGTTAGCAATAATTTTCATCAAATGAATTGATCAACTTGAAGAATATATTGCAACGATATTTTAGGAACGCTTCTATTGCCACGACAGTAATATCAAGGTTTGTTCATGCATGCTCATGTGTTCCAAAATGTTTTTGGTACAAATGTAAACAGTTTTCGTTTCCAACAGAGCGCAGAATATGTCAAAAATGTTCCAACGATTCCCCGTTGTTGCTGTTTACCTTAAAAGTAGAAGTCATAAAAAGCGTCGCTATAATAATGGATAAATTATAGTTGGATATGACATGCAGTGCAGTACATCACTTCCAACAGCGTAGCGCCACATTGGTTCACCAAAACTTGATAACCCTGTCTCATATCATAGTCAATCGAGATATGGTCTGGAAACTCAGCTAAAGTCTTTGGTCTATCTTTTGTTCGCCTTTATGCATTTTTGTGCACGGATGGTCACTGAACACATTGTATTTTAGTATAATGAACGAATTATCCAATAGCAACGTTTCAGTTCAATCACTCAACCGTGCTATTTAAATATTAATCAACCTAAAACAAAGGATGTGCACGGTGTAAGGTACGGTTCAACATAAAATCCCAGCTCATAGGCGCTTTGAAGTTTGCCGAGTTTCCAGAGCATATCTCGATTGACTATGCTCATATGTAAACAAAATGCCTATCTGGTACTGTACACTAAACGCCGTCTCGAACTCCAGCCATCTCATACTCAACACAACTCCAGCCCGTTTCCTCTCCCCCTAGTCTAAACCTTACCCTGACCCCCCTGCATGTTACGCATCTAGTGCTATGACGCATTCTACATGAAAAACAATTTATAGTAAAACGCGCCGCAAATGCGAAGTGGAAACATTGTACATTGCTCCGAAATGTATTATTTTGTATTATTTTTTTACCGAACTAAGTGGACAGAGAAAAGAGGCGCCGAACGACTAAATAAGTCAACAATGATATATTAACGTAGTAAACACTTAGCTTTAATCATTATTTTCTGAATAAATTGAGTGTTGATTGCAATACTAATGCAAGCAAGAAGTTACGTGTATATCCAGTCAAATTATTTCCTTTCTGTCAATAACGTTTAAAAAGTGTTTACCACTCATCACAATCGAAGACTAGATATTTTGGATATACCATACTGCTAATAGACATGCTCACAAAATATTATTTGTCTAACTCCACACGGTCACCGACCAAACTGTAGCGCAGAGACTGTTATTGGCGTTTTGGAGGTTTGACCAATTTCCGCCTGTATTGTTCATTTTGGCACTTAACGCTAGACAAATTTAAACAGTTGTTCTCATTCGGCATTTAGATAGTTGGAATCCATTTGTTTAAATTTTGTTTGTATTTTAAAATGCAAAGTTTTCCCCGCTATACACAGTTGCTTTGGCTTGCACGATTTTATTTGTCTCGGTTATTTATGGTATATATTTTATTAAGTGCCGGCGCAACTTTATTTATTACAGATTTTGTACTGTAATAAAAATGGAATTATTAAAAGGCATAGATTTTCAACCAAAAGCGTTCTTTCGGAAGTTGCACAAGAAATAAGAAAATTTTTTTGTTTCATGTGAACGCTGGTCTTAAAAACACCAAGGCCATGATATAATTTTTCAAATCTCCGTTTTATATAATTAAACCTAACTGCAAACGTATCAAAATATTTAGGCCTAATTTTCATATCATATTTGCCCGTTCTTACCCGTTTTTGGTGAAAATGGAGAATGTCAACTACGCTGATTCAGCGTTTACGTGTGGACTGATCGACGACAAATAAAAAGGTCTGTTTTTGCGTGAAAACGATATACATTTTGTTGCTTTTTTTTAATTTTTGTTATAGCATTGGGATTTAAGTGTATTTTCTGTGTGTTTTACTCATGCAGCGCGTAATTTCTATACATCACATGAAATTCCTAGATTGTTATGTGCATGGGCAAAGCAAATAGTTTGATGGATGACTTGAGCAAACACTTTTATTAATACAGTCAAAATGGAAATACCTCTTCCCACTTCTGTATTTCTGTAGTCGCTACTGAAACGTATGAAGTTTTTTTGGCGAAAAATGTAATTGGATTAACGAATGTTTCTCTCAAATCGATACCAACGAACAAATATAAATCAAGAATAAGCGACTTTTATCGCTAGATGTTTCTCACGTTTCTGTAGCGGCTACAGAAATACAGTAAATACACAACAAACTACAGAAGTGAGAAGGTATTTCCATTTTGACTATAAGTTGTTCTCTATTGTTGAGTTGAAAGAATTATCTAGAATATTGTGCTTTTGTTTTAATTATATTTCCCAAGAATTTCACGCTTAATACATATTCAAATCAATTTCTTATTCATTATTCATGTCAAAAACACAGCACAATAATATCTTTCCATGGGTAACTCGCAGTAGGGAACATTGTATTAGGTAAGCTGTTTGCCTTCGTGTTTGGTTTTTTCTTGCCAAATATGCTTAACCTGTCTCTATTTACCAACCCTCTTCAACCTGATTCTCCTTTCTATCTTTTAACTTTCTTATAGGCTTCGACGAATACTTGTGTCGAATATACGTATATAAAGTGAAACGCAACAATATAGCCAATTAAAATTGGGTCCCCGAAATGTTTTGACATCCAATACAATTAAGCGAGCGTTTTTATTCAAGGCAGCACGTACCGAATTGTAATCACCATTTTTCACCACCTGCTTACACTTTGTGAATTATTTCCATTGATACTGGACACATCTGTGCTCTAATCGTCGTCGGTCACTCGGTCTGTTCCCTTATATACTTCCGTACATATAGATGTTCATTGATTCTACGTGTTGGCTTGATGTCGATTTGACTGCTACGTGTACAAATGTATTCCTCAGGTAAGCTTGCCAGTATATGTTTTCTCGTACTTGTAATAATAATAATAATAATAACATTTATTTATACCGCGCAAATTCAACTTTTTAAGGTTTTCATTTTGACATGGCCGAGTCGAAGGCATATTAAAGGCGCTCAGGCAGCCGCCATGCATGCATACGACACATATCGGTCCACGAATTACAGCTAAGACCTAGGTGTTGGTTTTGCGGAGGGAGGAAAACCGGAGAACCCGGTGAAAAACCCTCGAAGCACAGGAGAGACCAACTAAACTCTACTCACACGAGTCTCAAGCTCGAGAACAGGGTTATTCCCCGTCCAATCGGGCTTAACTCTTGGTGAGCGGCAGCGCCCTAACAGCACACGCCAACCGTGCTCCCCCACTTGTACATTCATAGTTTTCTATTAATTCTTTTCTAACCCTCTCCTTAAAGATACTCGGCCCTTTTCCCTTCATGCAGTGTTCCTTGAAGATTGTCTATAGTGCTGCTCAGAGTGGAGCGGTTGTAATGCAAAACTCCACGTCACCTGCACTCATTAGAAACTAGCCGATAAGAGTTAACCTTAAACTAAACAAAAACAAGTCTTATGCTTTACTTATAGTATATTACAGTTACTGTATTGCTATTAATGTGCTGGCTATAGTATCTATTCACATTTCCCTATTCCAGGCCTTTTGAACCAATTTTACCTTCCAAACTGCGAAGTACGTTATATTATTATTCATAGCTTTAACTTCTATATCTGCATGTATTTAGGAAATTTCTACGTTTTCTCTGTGACTGTATATCAGTCAAATAATCTGTCAAAAACTTATAAATATATAAAGTAGTATGCGAAATATCAAAGACGACGAAACTATATATGTTGGAACATGGTCTCGACTTCATCCGACAAGTTTATAATATATAACGTAATATTGCATGGAAAAAACCCTTTCTCGTCAGGGGGTCGCAACACTAACACATTCGCTGTTTTGTGTTTAGACTTTTGCACTCAGTAAAAAAACAAAACGCGCAGATTAACATCGCTTAGGATTTCGAACAGTCTAAACATTAACTTAAGTGGAGCTAAAACAGGAACAAAATATGACATCTTTACGTCAGAAGACAGCCAGATCTTGTCTGAGATTTTCCTTATATATAACGTTCCTTTTACTAGATTTTTCTCGTATCTTTTCGAGCATGCCATGCGGCAGAGTCTGAGATCTGCTTGAAAGATAACCTAATGACTTCTCTTTCCACGAGTATTGATCTTGTGGAAACTACTTTCGTAGTGTATATATAATACTATAATTTCGCACGTCATCCACGCAGTTGCAACTCTTTATAATTGTCCTGTGTGGCGGCTTTGAAACAAGTCATCCATAGCAACCACTGATCGGCGACAATCAATTAATTTCTAATTGTAAGTGTTTCTTCATATTGGTGAGGTGTTTTTTATCCCTGACCGCATTAAGCTATACATAAACCATGAATAAGTCGGGGGTTCTTTTTTTACTTCTGCCGAGTTTTGACACCGTGGCGAAATTGATATAACTTAACTCCATCGTATCATCGTTTATAACTTTACACCAAACTTCGGAAACTATTTTCATAAGCGATACAGTCTGTCGACGTGTACTATTAATGGTTTTCTCTGACACATCGGACAAATTAAAACTGACATTTATCGACCTTCAGGCAATATATTAAAAAAAAAGTACCGCCAAACGGTTTGAATAACGGTCGCTGTATACATGCAGTCTATATATGTAATTTTCCAAAAATTCTATTTTATTTTGGTTTATTAAATAATAATATTTCGTTACAACAAAAAACCCCAATTTTTTTTAATAATGTTCAGTTTTAATTACAATACAATCCGTCGTATTGTTTTGGCTGTATGCAAATTTTTCATAGGCGTCATTAGCGATTTCCCTAAGTTAAGTCACGATACGCCATTGCCATGGCGCTAGACAGGTTGACGACATGTCGACATTAGTGGGCTAAAGATAAACACGACACGAAGGGTTTCAGGAAGGTTGCTATCTTGAATCAGTAACGTACACTATATACATTTTTAAAGAACGATGTACTTTAATAGACACGTTAGGTTAGTGTAACCTAATCTTTACGTTGACCTAGAATTCAGAATAATCGTGAATTTTAAAAGAATTGAACCCCCAACCCTGATCCTCAACCCCCCGCCAACTCTAAAACCTAACCACAACCCTCCCAAGAGAAAGGCGTTCTGTTGATCTTATTTTATTTTATTTTATTTATTTATTTTTTCTCATTTTTCGCAACATTTTGTTTTGTTCAGTGATGTCCAGGCGCTTTTCAGCAGGCTTGGGGGGCTTTCCATTTACACGGTTAGACCGGTCAGTCCGGTTAAATGGAACACGATTCGTTTGAGACTTGGGACGATCAGACTGGAAAATTTGGTCCTAATCTAAAGCAAGTCCATTCTGGCCAGACTGACCGAGATCGGCTCTGAATAATTTCCCGAAAATACATGTACCGCGTGACAAAGTTAAAACTTGTTTAAAACACTCATGAAACCTTTATTTTGTTGATTTGGGTGTTCGAACGACCGCCACAGAAATTCTGACTGCCAACTTGCGATGACTTGCGTTCTCGTTTGATTAGGGCTTAAGGGCCTGTTCACATGAGGCGAGTTATCTCGGGTGGTAGGGTTATCCCTATCCCCCGAGATAACTCGGTGTTAGTTTATTTCCATGTTAAAAAAGTGAGACCGAGATAACTCGGGGGATAGGGATAACTCGGTCGGAGCGATAGGGTAACCCTAATCCCCGAGTTATCCCTACCTCCATGTGAACGCTTTCACCCGAGTTATCTCGGGGGGTAGGGTCAACTTAGGCATGCGTATTTATGTTGTTGCTCGGGATAACTCGGGGTGAAGCGTTCACATGAAGCTAGGGTTATCTCGGGGGCCAGGGACAACTCGGTAGTTGCGTTTTATCATGTGAAATAGGGTCAACTTTGACCCTAGCCCCCGAGTTATCCCTACCCCCCGAGATAACCCGGTCTCATGTGAACAGGCCCTCACCTTGTCAATTGGAAAGCGCCCTTGGACTGGCCATTATGCCTTGATGGCTGCGTATTGTAGAACAATGGCTCAGGAGTATTGTAGAACAATGGCTGAGTATTGTAGAACAATTAAAACTGCCTATCACGCTTCTCTGCATCATTGTGTGTCTTCTAAACAATACTGAACCAGTATTTCCTCGTTCTCTGTCTTTCTTATAGCCTTGCTCGGTAAGAGTAATGGACAAGAATCACGTAATCCTTCGCAACAACCCACTCGAGAGTGTCTGACCACAACAACTGGTGGACGGGAGCGATGGAACAATCGCGCAGAATTTGTTTTGATCTTGATCGGTTATACAGTTGGCCTGGGAAATGTTTGGAGATTTCCCTACCTGTGTCATAAGAACGGAGGAGGTGAGAGGACAACATTGATGCTTACATTTATATTTAATATATTCATGCACAATGCAAAACTTATGCAAATCGAACTAGAAGTTGTTACATATATATGTAATGCTTGTTACATTGCGAAGTTGTTACATTGCGAAGTTGTTACATTGCGAAGTTATTACACTGTAAAATTGTTACAATATATAGCTAAGTGGTTACAGTATGAAGTGGTTTTGGTTGAATTGTGAAAAAAGTTGCTGCACAACGAAGTTTTTACGTAGCAAAGTTGCTAATGTAGACATCCCTACCAGCCAGTATTAACATCGAGTTTGTTTTTGCTTTCATCGAGTTTTTTTTTGTTTTATTTTTCTCAATTCATTTCAGCGTCTTTCCTCATCCCCTACGGGATAATGTTGGCCATCGTAGGAATCCCTCTCTATTACTTGGAGCTTTGCCTGGGTCAACGCATGCGTAAGGGGTCGATTGGAGTCTGGAACGAGATCTCTCCTTATTTGGGAGGCGTTGGTTTTTCATCAGTGGTCGTTTGTTTTCTTGTTTCGTTATACTATAACGTCATCATTGCTTGGTGCGTTTTCTATTTCGTCAATTCCTTCCGCGATCCACTTCCTTGGGCCTCCTGTCCGACAGAGACCTTTCAAGTTGGTAATACGACGATGAACCGAAGTGTACCCGAATGCGCACGTTCGAGTCCGACGACCTACTTCTGGTACCGAACGGCTTTGGACTCGTCAACCGGGATTGAAGATAGCGGGAATGTCAATTGGAAAATGGTTGCTTGTTTGGCGTGTACGTGGATGGCTGTCTGGTTGTGCATGATGAAAGGAATCAAAGTTACCGGCAAGGTACAGGCAACTGTAAAAGAAATTATTATATAAGGCTGCGATTTTCCTTGCAATTCAGTAGAAGCAAAAATTTTGCGTTTCAACTTTCCGAGGATTTCATTGGCCGTACGATATTTTTTCACTAGTGACAAAGTTTCGTAAAATATCGTGTAAGTGTTCTTATTGGCTATGGTAGACTTTTTTCATTAACCAGCAGTTTTTCCCCAAGATGATTAGGTATCTATTTTTAATGAACAATTCTGTATACTATATGTACGTTATTAGTGTTTTCAACCTTGAGTTGGTAAAGTTTTTTCGTATGTTTTTTTGACAAAAAAACAAAAAAAACAAAACAAAAAACTAAACTTTACCAACTCAAGCTGAAAACACTAATAACGTACAAAAAACATTTACTGAAAATAAACTGACACAACGCGACTTGTAGCCCAGGCCAACAAGTGCTTGTAACACATGTACGGTTTGACTAGTTCCCAGGCGTATAAATATCGAAAACAACCTCGGTCTACCATCTGAGGTACGGTTTGACTAGTTCCCAGGCGTATAAATATCGAAAACAACCTCGGTCTACCATCTGAGTTCCAGTGGCTCAATGCGTCCGGCTGGCATTCGGAAGGTTGTGGGTTTTTCTCTGAGTTTAACTTACGACAGCTTGTACAGCAAAAAAAAACATACGAAAAAAATTCCGTACTATTTCTTTCCTCCAATTTTTTGTTTTGTTTTTGCAGATAGTATATTTTACCGCTACTACGCCTCTGGTTCTTCTCATTATTTTGTTTTTTCGTGGAGTCCATCTGAATGGTTATCAAGAAGGCCTTGCGTTGCTTTTTATTCCTCAGGTAATATGAAAATATATAACTTAACCTCAGGGGCTCTGGAAGCAGCGGGTGTCCGGGTGTCCTACATAAGAAGGACACCCACAATATTTTAACAAATTTTACACAAATTGATAATTGGTGTTGTTGACGCGAAGTACATCTTTTCGTTTTTTTATACATAAGTATTCTACATAATTATTATAAGGTGACGCATTGACAGCATTCTCGTCCCCAGGTGTTTATCCGGCGCGGTCAAGATGCATGTGACCAAGGCTTGGTCACTAACTGTATTAACTCTTCACAAATTGTTCAGTGTATTGTTCAATAATAAAAGTTCTTGAAGTTGTTGTGAACTTGTGATGTTATCTTGTATGTTATGTATATATAGTTATTAGTTATCTATTATATTCTCTGAAGGGTGTGGCCCTGTTTATGGCATTCTGCGAGACGCAGGACACCCACAACTTTAAAAAGCTCCAGAATAGTGGAATGGGGGAGGGGAGAAGTTTCCTCGCCGACTTCAAACGCCGTTTATATCCCAAGAACCGTTGTAGACTGCATGTAAAAAAGTAGAGTGTTGCGTATAGGCAGTGTTTTAGATAGAGCAAAGTGAAAATTGGGTAAACTGCAGAGATTACTTTTAATAAAGAAATCCTGATGCTTTGACCAAGGCCCTTCATCAAAGTGAACGTCAGTATTTCGTTATAAAAATTAACCTCGGCAGTTTACCACCTTTTCACTGCCTTTGTGGTGGTAAACTGCCTTTACAAATCTTAAGCTGAAAAACCATGCAAATATTTATAAATATATATTTTACTTATTCGTTGACAGTTTGAAAAACTGAAAGACCCGTTAGTGTGGATGGACGCAGCCACGCAGATATTTTACTCTCTTGGTGTAGCCTACGGATCTTTGATAGCGTTCGCCAGTTATAATCCAATCAAAAGCGAGTGCAACCGTGACGCAATAACGGTTTGTCTTGTCAACTGCGGGGTATCAGTGTACGCCAGTGTTGTGGTGTTTTGTTTTATTGGATTCCAAGCACAGGAGAAAATGGACGGGTGCGAGAGTGAGCAGTTGACGCAAATGATTCATTTAATGAATGGTACACGTTGGGTCAGTGGGGAGAGTTTGACGTTGGATTATCGTCTTCCTAGTGAGAAGGATGCGTTGTTTTTTGCCGAGTTGAAGAATATGTCTGTTGCAGTTAATAAGACGCTTATTCAATGTCACAAAAGCGAGTTTCTTAGTCAAGTAAGTCTAATATTTTTTGCTGTATATGCATGGGATATTTAAAGAATATACAATTTAAGAGTAAAGGTTATAGACCTCACTGCGCTGCTGTGAAGCTAACGTCACGTCCGCCATCTTGTCCGATGTCACGTGATTGCAAACGATCTATATTGCGGTCTAGCGAGGTGCAGTGGTGTGGGGTGTTATGCTGTGTGGTGTAGTATATAGTCTGTAGTGTGGTGTAGTGTTGTGGTGTGGTGTGGTATGGTGTGTGGTGCAGTGCAGTGTAGTGTATTGCAGTGCACTGCAGTGTAGTGTGTGTTTCAGTGTGGTATCTTCATAGTATGTTGTGATATCTTCATAGTATGGTGTGATATCTTTTCATGGTATGGTGTGGTATGATGTGGTGTGGTGTTAGTGTTGGGTGGTTTAAAGTGATGTGGTGAACTGTAGTATATTGAGGTGCAATGTTTTTGTACCCAAGACTAGTTTGGTGTGCGATATATACATGATAAAATCCAATCCCAAGTCTGAGATAGTCTATATGACTATATCATGTCACCTAGAGATTAGATCACAGTTATATTACTCGAATCTATACTACCAAGAGATTATATCACGGTTAATATAGGTCATTGAATGGTGGTCATTTCGAAAGTTCTACTCAAACTCACTGACTTTTGTGTACGGTTTAGATTTCCCCAGGGCGTGCTCTTGCGTTCCTTGTCTTCACAGAAGCCATCAACAAGCTTCCATTGCCAGCCCTGTGGTCTGTCATGTTCTTCTTCATGTTAGTCATGGTTGGCATTGACACAGAGTTTGGTATGTTGGAAGGGGTTGTTACCCCTATCATGGATATGAAAATATTTCCAAACATGCGCAAAGAAGTGTTATCTGGTAAGAGAGAGATAAAAGTCACGTTTTCTTCGTTAAAGGACATTGGCAACAAAAATTAAGTTTATTTAATTTGAAAGAACTCGTAAAATTGTAATAGAAGATCCTTTACAACTTTTTCGTATCTCTCTGCGTTTTCAAGATATTTCAATTTGTTTAATATGTAAATGAATGGTGTCTGACGTCATGAGCAGGGTACAGTATTTTCACACATAGAAAAATCAGTTATATCTCTAAATTTGTTCAACGAAATCACTTGAAACTGTGCACATAAAACGCCTTGTGACACTGAACATTTCATAACTGATGTTGCTTTGTGTAAAAATACTGTAACCCTGCTCATGACGTCAGAGCCCATCTCATTTACATATTAAACAAATTGAAATATCTTGAAAAGGAAGAAAGATACGAAAAAGTTGTAAAAGATCTTCTATTACAATTTTACGAGTTCTTTCAAATTAAACAAACTTAATTTTTATTGCCAATACCCTTTAAATGTTTATAATATCTAAAGAGCCGTCCGTATAACATACATTTTTAAAACTAAAAATTTTTTTTTTCTTTTTTCGTTAGGTATAATTTGTTTTGTTAGTTTTTTATTTGGTGCTACAACTGTTCTGTCTTCTGGGGAGTACTGGTTGCAGTTTATTGATTATCATTGTTCTGGTATTCCGTTGTTGGTGATTGGTCTTGTAGAAGTTACTGCTATTTCTTATATTTATGGCATTGATAGGTAAGAAATCACAAAGAAAGAAAGAAATGCATGTGGTAGGAAGTTTTAGGGTTACGGGGGTTGAAGGCGTGAAAATTGTAGTAGACGGCCGGCCAACCTCGATAAAAGTGTCTCAAAAACACCGTTGATCATGATGGCATTTTTTGTTACAAGCAGACAACCATGCCATGTTTCTTGTTTGTTTATGATTGTGAGTTATGCGAATTAGAATAATCAGAACTTCACGCACGCTGATTCGATAGCATTCTGAATTTAGCAATTCAAATAAACTACAAACGTATATTAGACAGCTCTTTACAGATATCCCATCCATCACATTGTACTTTCAAAAAGCTATATATTTTAGTATATAAATCAATAATTACGGATGGCAACCCCCCTCACCTTCAAAGTATGCACTATCCGATACGATTTGGCATGGTTGCTTGTAACAAAAAATGTCATCAAAAGTAATATTTTGAAGCCTTCGTCTATAGAGGGGGGGGGGGGGAGCATGCTCCATGGGAAAAGTTTATATGGCCTGTTTACAAGGAGTGTGACCCTAGTGACGTGATAGGGTTACCATGACACCCGGGTTACCCTAGCGTCCTTGTAAACACGACGAACAGAAAAACAGGAAATGTACCGGTAACCCAGGTGCTAGGGTAACCCTAGGGTAATCCTACTTCCTTAAACAGGCCTGTATATCCAGTCTGGTATATTTCTGCCCATTGCTTTGTGCGTGTTACGTAAGTATTTTAAAGCCGTCTAATATGTTTAAAGTGTTATTCCTTTTTTTTCTAAACAGGTTTAGCGACGATATAAGATACATGACGAACAAACCTCCACGTTTTATTTGGAAATGGTGTTGGAAATGCATCTCGCCTGTCGCAATTTTGGTGATTTTAGGAATGAGCATTCAAGGAATGATAAAAAATTCACCATCTTACTTGGTTTGGGACAAAGATCTGGTAATCAGATTTAAGTTTTGGAGTAATATTTCATAAACGAGTGGGAGTGTTTTACCAGGGGTTACAAACACGAGAAGACAATGAAAATAGGCCAAGTGATTTTTGTTGTTCTCGAGTGTTTGCAACCCCTGTTCAAAAACTCATTAATAATTCATGAGGAAAACACAAAGGAAATCAGTACCATGTCAGTGGTTTTATACCTGATAAAACTTCTTGACGTCAGAAAGAATACTAATGAACATACAATTTTATATAAAGAATACTAATGAACATAACATCCAATAACGAATCGTTTTTGAAGCCATTCAAAACACTCGCATCACGTGTTTTAAATATTACGTAACGAGTTACTGGTACGAGTTTATGAAATATCTTCTGAATCGTCAATTATAGGAAAGGGACTTGGTGATATTGGTGCATCTTGGATTAGACAATTGGTGTCACATTCAATTTATAATTAAGAAATGTGTTCATAAACGGTTCTTTGTTTGTGCCGTTTATTATCTGATTTCTTAATTATAAATTCAGTTTGCGCGACCTTTACCGGGTTTCAAAACTCGTACACATGGCCAAATATTTTTCTCTGATTGGCTAATCAGCTCATGAATTAATGATTTGAGAATTCATGTTCAGCAAAAGCTTTGTGCACTTCAGGGCCTTCTCAACATAAATAGTCAATCATTGTTAGCTGCTTATTTTGTTTTGTTGTTTGTTTGCTTTCAAATAGGGTAAAACTAGATACGAACCGTACCCATCTTGGCTGGTCGCACTGGCGGTTCTCCTTAATTTAGCTTCCATTATATTCATGCCTGGGGTTGCTTTGCTATATTATTTTGGTTTTATGAAAATTCGTGGAAAGGGCTCGATTGTGTTATTGCCAAAAGAGACTAACGGTAGAAATGGACAACGTATTCGTTTGAGAAAACTTAAAAACTCGACCAGCAAAACCCGAGTGGAAGCTGCCGAGCATTCAGAAAATGGAAATTGTGAAAGGTTGATTGCTAATGGAGAGCATTCCACTGTGTCCTGATATACGTGTTTGTCATTGGACACTATTTTTCCCCGTTTAATTGCCAGAATCAGGCGATGGGACATCATTATCCTTTTTTGCAAATGAGATTTGTTGCGGTTTTTAATGGAATTTCGTTCCGTAACTTCAGGGCACAGTTTTATCAAACCTGCCCAAATTAGTATTTGTTAAAGTTTTGTGATTATTTTAGACGACTTTAGTAAAATAACGAGGGAAGGATGGATGGATGGATGGATGGATGGATGGATGGATGGTTGGTTGGTTGGAAGGAAAGAAAGAAGGAAGGAAAGAAGGAAGGAAGGAAGGAAAGCAAGCAAGCAAGCAAGCACAGGGACGGACGAACGAACCCACGAACGATTGAAATGTTCATTTCAACAGGGTATAACATTCTCAACATTAATACTGGTATCAAAGAGATCTTTGTGTGTGTAATTTTAATAAATTTATAAATCCATGTCCTATATTCACGAATTTATTGGTTAGGATTAGGGTGTGTGTTGGGGTCAGGCTTTCATGAAGTACCTGGGTTATTTAGGACATGGAATTATTACCAGCCTCCACCAGGGCAATTTGTTCCCGCCATCTTGGCCCAGTTCCCTACAAATGGCCCTGGGTACGAGGTTGGTAGCTATATATTAATTTTGCTTATTTTTTGGACTGATTTTATTGTACAATATTTTGTCGACTGGATTTGACTTTTATATTTATGCTAAAGTAAGCAAATTTTATTTTGTTTTATCTAATTATACTTTAAAAAATCCTCTCCTATTTGCCTTGAAATTAATCTTTATAAGTTTAAGATTAAAAGAAATATCCCATGTGCTGTTTCAGAATAAAATATCTGATTACAATTAGCGGCCACGCCAGCCAGATTACTAGTAATAAATAAATATTTGTAATTTACATTTCTTTGTAGTTTAAACGTACATTATTTCTATAAAACGTACTTTATAAAAACACAAATAAAGACAAAAATAAGACGAAATTAAATTAATAAAAAATGAAAATATCGGATTCCAGAATTTCAAAAATGACGACGTAACTTCCAGAATTTCGAAGATGACGTAATGCGTATTACACAATATCTACATTGACTAATCCTCCTTGACCAATCAGGTCTCTGTATTCTCACGTGTGCTACACAAAATCTTCCACTATTTAACCAAAGGCCTCCGGTCTTGGGGGCCTTTTTCCTCCGCTTTTTGGATTGAGTTTCTTCGGTAGTGCACTCTGCTTTTAGCTGTAAAACGCTCTACAAAATGTCTGCATTGAATTACAAAGTCGGTGAGTATAAGAATAATACTTGTGCGTGGCATTTTATTGTAAAGATGAGGCCGAATTTGGACCTTGTGGGGCGAGGAATCGATGTGCCACGTCGAGGGAAATTACCTTTAAAATTTATGTTTCTGAAGTGTGTCCCACCATTGCTTAAGACAGTTATGTATAAATATATATTCTTCTACTCTTAGCTGATTTAAAGCTGGCCGAATGGGGTCGAAAAGAGATGGAATTGGCCGAGAATGAAATGCCGGGTCTTATGATGATGCGAAAGACTTATGGACCTTCAAAACCGCTGAAGGGAGCAAAAATTGCAGGATGCTTACACATGACTATTCAGACAGCTGTATTAATAGAAACTCTGCTCGAACTTGGCGCCGAGGTATGTTGCTTGTTTGCCTTTTATGTTTGAAAACATTCGTATTTGAAGATCCGTGTGGCCATTTGGCCATTTATCAGACATACGTTTGCTGGTTGTATTGCTCAATCGTAACTGGTGTTAAATTGCAATGGATACTGGTGTCTCGTGATTTTCTTCTCCATTTTGTAGTGCAGTGTTGAAAATGTTATTGAGCTCTAATTGCTATGGACTCCGGTGCAATTGCTCTATAGCAACGTACAAGAATCTTTTGAAAGGCGTGTACATTTTATACAAAATTATAGACGGCCTACAAAGGGACAAATTTAGGATAGCTTTATGCGCCTATGAACAGCTATCCCTAGGGGTACAAATGGGTGTAAATGCTCAACCTGAATTTGTTGCAAGCAGCTTCAAGTTTTCTCTTAAACAAAGCATTATTTAAAACTATAATTTTAGGTGCAGTGGTCATCTTGTAACATCTTCTCCACCCAAGACCATGCTGCAGCTGCCATGGCTAAAGCTGGTGTACGTGTTTTTGCATGGAAGGGTGAAACTGATGAAGAATACATCTGGTGCATTGAACAAACCCTTGTTTTCCCAGATGGGAAACCACTAAACATGATTTTGGATGATGGAGGAGACCTGACAAAACTAGTGCACGATAAACATCCAAAGTACCTTGAAGGTAATGTGTTTAGTGAAAATTAAGTTTGTTTTATTTGAACCCAGAAATTTGTCCAGAAGTACCCCAAACGTTTTACCCACTGATATTTTTTGCCTCTAAACCAAGCATTCATTCTACTATAACAGCAAAATTACTCCTACAGGAATTTTACAGATAATCTACAGGGGCTCTGAAGTGTGCTACTTTTTTTATGGTGACTCACTGTTATGGTGACTTTTACAGTAACTTTTCTGGTGATGTTTTAATATGGTGATTTTTGTGGCGGCATTTTTTATGGTGATTTTTAATGATTTTTGTGGCAACATTTTTATGGTGATTTTTAATGATTTTTGTGGCAACATTTTTATGGCGATTTTTAGTGATTTTTGTGGCGACATTTTATTATAGTGATTTTTACGGTGTGACTGTCTTTTCTCTTTCAAAAGTGCTTTCAAATTTCTCTTACCTTCTGAAAGAGCACTTTTGAGGGCTGGGGGCCATAGTTGCACCCATCAACCAACCCCTGGCTATGCTCCTGCTGTTCTTCTTTCAAAAGTATAAACCACCCAGTACATGTAGTTACATATATTATTTTCAGGAATTGTTGGCATATCCGAAGAGACAACAACAGGAGTCCACAACTTGTACAAGATGATGAAAGATGGCTCCTTGAAAGCACCTTCGATTAATGTGAACGATTCTGTTACCAAAAGCAAGTTTGATAACCTCTATGGTTGTCGAGAGTCGTTAGTTGATGGAATTAAACGTGCAACAGATGTGATGTTGGCTGGCAAGACTTGTGTTGTTGCCGGATATGGTGACGTTGGAAAGGGATCTGCATGTTCATTGAAGGCATTTGGTGCGCGGGTGCTCATCACAGAAATCGACCCCATTAATGCTTTGCAAGCAGCCATGGAAGGTGAGAGTGATTCACCAAATTGTTTTTATTAGAGTAGTGCCTTGCTATACAGTAAAAACCAGCCTGGGATATGTTCTTATATTCTTATATATTCTTCTATATATAAATTCTTAATTTCAGCCTGAGGTTCTTAATAGTTGTAGGTTCTTGTTAGTGGGTTTTTACTGTACAGTAGTTAGATTTATTTGTGTCTGATTTGGTTGATCTGAAGAACGTTAGGATAACTGCATTGGTAACCCTTTCACTCCCAAATATGGAATTGTCCATACTTTATTATTTTACTCTGTCTAATTTCCCAGATGATTTTACTCATCAATAGGAGAGCTCCCAGAAAGTTGGGAGTGAAAGTGTTAAGATAATCTGAATGTCAGGCCTTTATTTGTTCCCACCTTCCGCTAAACCCGGCAGTGCGGGCAGAGGTGTGGGTGAGCGAGAAGGTGACCTCGCTTGCCCACGCTGCTGGGTTTAGTGGAAGGTGGGAACTAATAAAGGCCTGACATTCAGGTTAGGGTTAAGAGAGTGGGTTGCTAACTCCTTCTACTTCACCTATCTGGATTTTGGAAGGGCTGCTTATTTAACCTATTTTAGCACCAGATTATTTTATTCAGCAAAAGGAAGGGGCTGTATGAGGCCAGCCTTGTCAGGATTGGTTAAGAAGACATCTGCTTAATTTATTTTGGACAAAAATTGTGACAGAGAAGTACTGTAGTGGAAGTAAAAAGTGCAATAATGCAATAAATCTTGACACCCAAAAAAGTGGGAAAAAATAATTTAAAAAACGAAGCCGAAACCCACAGTAGCCTGAGTAATTACTTCAATGTAAAACTTTCACAACATAATATTTTAACCATGGAGTAATTTTTTTAGGTTATGAAGTTACCACTATGGAAGAAGCGGCAAAGAAAGCTCATATTTTTGTTTCTGCTACCGGTTGTCGTGACATTATCACTGGGAAGCATTTTATTGAGATGAGAGAGGATGCTATTGTGTGCAATATTGGACATTTTGACATTGAGATTGACGTTGCATGGTTGAATGCTAATGCCAAGAAAAACACTGTCAAACCACAGGTATTAAATTAAATTTTTTTCATTTTTAAGGTCTCGAAATGTGATTTCCTTCATTTTGAGAGCACTTTTGAGAGTCAAACCAACTTTTTTTCTATGTTGGGGGTGCATTTTGCATAGCTTG
Source organism: Paragorgia papillata (assembly GCA_035771165.1). Lineage (NCBI taxonomy): Eukaryota > Metazoa > Cnidaria > Anthozoa > Scleralcyonacea > Coralliidae > Paragorgia > Paragorgia papillata. The sequence goes on along the minus strand of JAWNZC010000025.1, from coordinate 3,605,831 downwards.
GGGAGCAACTTGTGGGCAAATTTAATTATCTGGGGTGGCAGATACCCCCTGCCCTTCTAGATTTGTGACTGGGTAATGATGATGATAGCAAAATAAATTCTACAGAAATTCTTGTATTTTGATATCAGTTCTACAATATATTTTGATAGGTTGACAGATACGAGCTTTCTAATGGACGACACATCATTTTGCTTGCAGAAGGTCGCTTAGTGAATTTAGGTTGTGCCATGGGTCACCCAAGCTTTGTCATGAGCAATTCTTTTACAAACCAAGTTCTTGCCCAGATTGAACTTTGGACAAACCCAAAGAAATATCCAATTGGTGTGCACGTCTTGCCAAAGAAGGTTGGAATTTAAAATTTTTTTTCATACTGTACTTTTTCCTTATTTTAACACTAGATTATATAAGATTGTACATAAACTGTTCTGAAAATTTTTTCGAGCTATTTTTACACAGAAAAAGTTGTAGGTTAAATATGTGCACAACCATAGTCATTCAAAATATGGTCTGGAAACTCAGTCAAAGTGTTCTATCTTTTTGTTCACCTTTATGCATTTTTGTGCATGGTCAATGAACCCATTGTATTTTAGTATAATGAAATATATATATTTAAATATTAATAGCACTCCTCGTCGTTCTATTACCCCCATTAATAAACCTAAAACAAAGGATGTGCACAGTGTAAGGTACGGTTCAAGATAAAATCGCAGCTCATTTGTTAATCACTTTGAAGTTTGCTCAAGTTTCCAGACCATATCTCTATTGACTATGGTACAACCCACCTTCTGATCACTGGTGAAATGCTCCAACCATTGGGTAGTTTACCACCTTTACACTTTGGACTTAACTCCTTGTTTATTACCTATTCTCTTATTTTTGCACTTGCCTTTCATCCCATTTCATTATATTCCCTTCCTTTCATTTCTTTTTATTTCATTTCTAAAAATATTCATGACTAACTATTTTTGATTTGTTAAAGCTGGACGAAGAGGTGGCGTTGCATCATTTGCAGAATATTGATGTGAAACTTACCAAGCTGAGTGACGCACAAAGCAAATACCTTGGGTTACCTGTGGAAGGACCTTACAAGCCAGATCACTACCGTTACTAAAGAATGACGTCATAGTTTGGATTAACATCGCAATTATAATGGTTGTATGTCGCTCACATGGTGAATTGTATTAGTTTTAATCAGATTTAGTCATAGTAAATTACCCAAATATTTTCCTTGCTTTTTTTTTAAATTTTTTTTGGGCCAAGAGTTGAACTCAAAAACTTCAGTTGGGCTTTGAACCAAGGGATGTTTGCTTTTTGTATTGTAAAAAAAGAAGCGCTGCGTATTTTTGGATATAGCAAAGCGAATTTTCCGTGGTAAACCGTCGGGTTTTTTTTTAAACGAAACGTCATCATTTAGTCATCATGGTAGAAAAATTGCGTTTTGGTAAAGTTATCTTCATAATATTTTCGGATTGTATTTCTGACCTAGCTTGGACTGAAATAATGAAAATTAAGGTTGCTTCATTTTCAAGATCTCCTGAAAGTGATAAATAGTGGCTTTTACAGTTTTTTCCATATCTCGTTTCGTCCTCAAGTTATTTAGATTTGTTTGATATAAAGGACTTTAAGACTTAATGAATAATGGGGGAAATGACAGAAAAGAGAATGTATGTAGCTTGGCCATTCCTGGCGCCTGCATGTCTTGACGAGGACCTCGCAGTCGAGCTGAGAAATTGGGAATCTACGAAAAGGCGAACGACCAAAGGCTGTGATGTACATAGTCGCAAATTGAAGGGCACTGATGGGCAGGAAGCCGAATGAAAAAAACGAGCTGCATTGAAATTAAGTCTGAGATAAACTATACGTAAACTTGTGTACATCATTGTAAATTATTGGAAAATCTTTCAGTTCAGAATTATTGAACGAAATTTTGTGTGTTTATAGACTATAGTGTGTTGAGATGGCATTTAGTCATTCAATAATCCTGAAGGTACATCATTTTCCAATAACTTGCAATGACTTGTACCAGCGCCGGATTTAGGACTGTGGAGGCCCCTGGGCGGTCACTGACCAGCACAATATATCAATTCTATTTCTGAACATTTTGCTTTACGAACTAATACAACTTCGAAGTCGCAATTCCCACACTGAATCAGGTTTACAATAACTTGTCAACCGTCCATCCATCAATCTGTCATAATCGTCATAGTATACACTTTTAGAAGTGACCCTATATATCATCCAAATATCTTTTGTCTTGTTTTTGACTCCTATTTTGGGCTCTCATTTTTTCAAATTTCAAGACATTTTTGTGGAGCCCCCCCCCCCCTTAAACATTGTTTTGTGGGGGGCCCTGGGCGACCGCCCAGTCCGCCCTGTCCTAAATCCGGCACTGACTTGTACATTACTTTACAGCACAACTTTTTATCTCGTGTATACATATCAAACCTAATACCTCGAGAAGGAAGTTAGATATGGAAAAACAGTAAGAGTCATTTATCACTTTTAGGATATCTTGGAGATATAGCGGACTTATTTTATTTCGTTTCCTTATGTGAATGGCTTTTCTAATTATGGAGTAACTATTTTTCCAAAAGTCGGAATCGCAACTTTGCATTCATTCAATGGCGGCGTTTTTTCCAGTTTTGTCAGCCGAAATATAGTTTTGGGGGGAATCCGCTTTTTTTGTTTTGATCGAAGCGGTGACAAGTCGCAAAGTATATACGAAAGCAATGATCATGGCGAACTTCTGTTTTATTTAGCCGTTCTACACACGACCCTCGCCAAGGGGTATCTCTCCCAAAAAAAAAAAAAAACGTACGAGATTTTTTATTTAAATACCATATGCAATTTTGGGATTTTTCTACATTTGAGGTTTTTCCCCAAGATTTTCAAGGATTTTCTAAAATCCCAGAGATTTTGGGGATTTCTACAGATTTTCAAGGGTTCTAACGTGTTACTATTTTCAGAAATTTTTGAGACTTCAGTTCTGCAAGGATTTCCGGATGTTTTAACGGGATTTTTTTAGCGAAGGCACCTCTCGTTGCACAATATTGCGCGCTCTGCCTTGGAACGTTTTCTTATTTGGCAAAAACCGTCTACACAACTATGAGAAAAAGGCCAGACACGCTCCTATAGCCTTTTTTTTTATCAATATAAATTATTTTCAATGAAGTCAGAAGAAAGCGGAAAACGATTTCGTTGTCTTCAGAATATGTCGCGTATATTTTTACCAGAAAAGCGCTCAAAACTTCGTAGCCTCTAATTCGGTTTATGCTGACGTCAGCTAAAAAGAGGCGGGAAAAACAACAAGGACGAAACAAAATGGCCACAATACTCGAACTTCACAGGAGGGTTCCGTCTTGGTTAACCACTCCAAATTAACAGACATACAGAACTACTATCCAGGTAATTGAGTACAAGTTCTATAAAAGATTTGTAATAGTCGAGAAAATGCATTTAAAGTGATTTTTGAACGACTTTTAGTTTGTGTACGGACACACTACGGTATTGATGAATTTCACTTCGCTATTTCATCTTGCTAGTGAATTACTCGCTCTAAATTGCATAATTGTAGTTGAGTCAAAATACCGTACAGGGCTCACTGGTAGTATTAAGTAATATTTTTAATCGTGTGTTGAAGTAATATATCAACGAGAAGCCGTTTATCTGATTTGAAAACCCCATCCATGTTCGTTCCGAGCTGCACTGATGAGCTGTGGTACAGCGGAACGTACGTCTGCAGATTTAATATAATATAATATAATATAAATATATATATAATATATATATATATTATATAATATATTATAATATATATATATTTATACAATACCCTGGTTGCTATGCGTGTTTTCATTGGTTGTTGGCCATGATCTATTATAGGACAGACACATGGTCACGTCAGCTGACTTGCTTTTTTTCTTCTTCATGCCCCAAAATCCGGCAAGAGTTTCTACAAAAACCTTTAAAATGTTTATTGTATAAAACAAATAGATTCCATTTTTTTGTTGTCTGTTCAGTTATAGATGCACAGAGGACGTCACAACGTGGTAAGAACATCAGTGACCCACTCGACTGCGTCTCGTGGGCCACTTTTTTGTTCTTACCACGTTGTGACGTCATCTGTGCATCTATAACTGAACAGACAACAAAAAAATGGAATCTATTTGTTAAATATAATATATATATATATATATTATAAATATATTATAATATATATATATATATATATATATATATCAAAGAATGCCATGGATACATATTTTCTATGACTAAACTACAATTTAATTGTATTGAAGTTGAATTTTTTTTTTCACAATTCTCCTTTACCTGTGCTACCTTGTGTAAATTAATGTATCTACAAATGATGGGTTTAGGTCAGTGTTTGAGAAATTCGTGAAAATACTAAATTGCCGACGATGAAGTCGATATCTTCACTTGCGTTGGCGATATTGTGACATATACTTTAAATTTTTAAAAGCTTTTTTGATCAATAAACTGATCTAAACTTACTCTCAAAACGGATTTATTGTTTTGTGGATATTTTTTGTTAACTTGATTGATTTGTGGATTGTTTTTCAGACTATCTATTCTTGAAATCGTATGAAAAACGATAGCGCTTGTATTTTCCAGGTGTTTTCAATCTAATGTGTATAGTTAAACGGCTTCTTCATTTTGAATTCTACTTTGATGATTCGCGTTAATTAACGTCTAAACCAATATTGTTTTACGTTTGACATAAACGTCGTTTTCTTCAAGACGGTTTCAGACGGACAGTTGATTGTCGCCGATTCAAATTAACAGCATGAAGTTTTATATATTCAGTTGTACTGACACTTGTAATGCTAAACTTCTGAAGCATATGCCACGAGAAATATTAAAGTTTCAAGATAGCGGCCAATATTAAGATTAATGTTAGGATAAGTTCTTCGTTTGCGAAACAGAAGATTATTTTTTCTTAAAGGTTTTTCATTTTTCAATGTTCTACGTTAACAATATAGTTCTATCAGCTAAAATAAATGACGAAGCTGGCAGTCACGTGGGAGACAATCTCGAGCGTGCGCTGTGCATTGCACTTCTGAACCTCTGAACAGTGAACATTCGCATTGTTTGTGGGACAACTTTATCTTTTCACTCTGTCTAACGCCAGACTATTTTATTCGTCAAGGGGAGACGATCGGAAAGTCCTGCATGAAAGCGGTCAACACGAAAGTTATAGACATAATTTATGCTTTCGAACCCGAAAACGACACAAAATTGTTCAAAACCGCTTCGTCTTCGACAAGAATCTGACTGAAAATTGGGTATTAATTCCAATTGTGCTTGCTTGATTTAAATATTAACGAAAAATTTAACCATAGTTGATAGAAACTATACATGGTTTGGTGATGCTACAAGTTAAAAATAGCTATAATGCTTTTTATTATATATGCTAACAAATTAATATATATCTCTGGCAACCTGATATATAATACATCGTACTGTTTGTGGCCGCCAACAGCTAAAGAATTGCCTTTAATATGGTGTTTGACTTTAACTTGTAGTCAACATTCTATACCTCGTAATGGTTGAAATCTAAATGTCATTATTGTTAAACTTTAATTGTCAACTGACATTGTTAGTCGATATAACGTCGTGTTGCATTGGGTAAAAACGCTCTCCTATATCTGCATGGTTTCAGTGATAAAGACCATGTTGGATTCACCAGCATTAAAAAGCTGTGCGGATTGGATCTGAATTATGATCAATCGACTACCACCGGACCAACGTATAGCCGTCTATGGCTACATGAGAATCGTGCTCAAGGTTTTGAGCATGGTGCTCAGATTTTGAGCAGGGTGAAAATTACACGCACGTATATAGTCATATAAACGCGCCTTTTCCAAAGCGGACAACACTGACAACAGCTGACAAGATGGCGCGGCTTAAACGTTTTCAACAAACAGGAGACGAACGCGTAATTTACTCATGTTTTTTAATATCACTGATAACCAAGTGTCAATTATATATATAGGCTTGTGAGCTTTCTCATCGCGGGAAGCGCTGGAGCTCACTCGGGTTCAGGTTTAGAGAAAACGGGGTATGTGTCGATCGGGGTATGTGTCGATCCGGTCGAACGTGTCCGGTGCGACTCGCGAGATCAAAATGTCAAATAATTTCTCTTCAAAGTACATTGTCGTATTTATATAGTGATTCATGATCGTGTTCGGCATACATGGCCATGGGACTCGCGACTTTGGTATATAAAACGGTGTGTATAAGCAAAAAATCCGGACAAAAGAATTAAAACTGGCGACTTGAGGTCTACCTGAACAATTGCCAGGCTTAAATTTTTACAAAGCGTTTTCCTAGTTTTGACAAAGGCTAAAATATCACTGCAAAGTTTTATGCAAGTGGTAGAAATACTGATCAGTGTATGGTTTTCAGAGAGAGCTTTTTCACTGTTTAAATCAGTATTGACATTGAAGTATAAGTCAACAACAGTCTTTGCCTTTTTATCCTTTTACTGACAATTATATTACGGCTGTATATAGATATATAATAACTTTACGCTTACACAGTTTAATGATACGGTTTGTACATGTATACACGGCGTAAAATATTTCCTCTTTAAACGAGGATTGATGAGACAAAAGCAAACACCGCCAAGCATAAACGCCAGGCATAAACGCGGCAGCTGACACTTCACGGCTTTCATTATTAACAAAGCGTCTGTCGTGTGTTGAATGAAGCAACTATATATTTCACTACTATATACTTAGTTTGTCATACGTTTCTTTCAAGCCGTGTTTTACTATCAGAAACGATCAATTATGCTTATTCTTTTTAACTTGGTCTCATTATCCATGCTATCGCCGTTAGTATATAGCTTTTTGTAACACGTTTAATATCACAGTTGCTTCTTCAGTGGCATGTTCTGGCTTAGTATATTTTTTCGCGTACAAAAAAATCACCCTCAGACGCAACCGACTTCCAGCTGTTTTAGTTGACGCGCGCATGTGCATAGAAAACTGTATATAGAGAGGAAAAATCTGACCAAGTCTATATCCTCTTCGATTTGGGCTGTGTGGTGTGTCGGGTATTCGGCAAAAAAAGATGGAATGATCATTTTGCGAGGTGTATATTATTGACAGAAAAAAAATATGGCGCACAATATACGGTTTTATTTAATTCGAGTCGCGGGCTTGGCTTTTAATTGAAGTTAAATTCAATATAAGATCTATCAAAGATCCTTTTGAGCGACAGTTCTTACTGGTTGAGCAATCAGTGGTCTTTTAATATCTTTAGCAAACAAAATAACTGGAAAATAAAAGCACGCGGAAGCTAGCCTAAGTTTACGTAAGCCGCGTCTCCAGTTTACTGTGTACATATTTGAAACGGTTTGAAGTACACGATTGGCTTGATATTTGCAAATACTTGAAAAGTTATAGAAATTAATACGGATATGTTAATGTTGTTGCAAAGCTAGGCGTTTAAACGATTTGACCCTTTTTTTGATGATGAGCCAACTCCGTCCCCGGTCATTATCTAAATGAAAAAGGATTTATTTAAAAAAAATATAGAGAGAGAGTGCCAGTTATTAAAGAGGTGTGTATAGATGCGTTAGAAAATGATGTACAAGTTATTTCATAATTGTTGCGGTGTACAATTAGAAAGGGGTGTAAAACTGAGTAAGGATTTCAGTGTGGGTTGGATCAGACCCCACTGCATTATATATATATAATCAACGCCTGTTGAAGTAAATTTACAAATGCTGATCTTTATTTCCATGAGTTACGGCAATACATGAAACTCGTTTTAATGGTAGGAGATTATATTTGGCTTGTGTTATTTATCATAGAATCCATGGATCATGTTTTCAGAAAAGGTACCTCTTTTCTTGTGTAAAGTTTACAGTTTTACGCTAAGGCCTAAAGAGTATATATATATATATATATACCGGCACTATTAATTTGTATACCAAAAATTATTCGGAATGTTCGAGTGATAGATACGTTTACTAGAATCTGATTGTTTGGTAAAGTACGTTTACTAGAATCTGATTGTTTGGTAAAGGAACTATACACTAGGCCGAATAGTATATATATATGATATTTAAAAATAAATGTTATAGTGGAATACTGCTATATCATGTGTCTTGTACAGAGCCGAGTTGATATATAGCTTTATATATATGCGGAAACGTGTCGTACTACTATTCTGTGCTTGCATCACATGAATGCAGGTGCAACACGACTCGATCAAGGCATCTGCGAAATTTCACAGGATCAATAAATTCCCTACACTACACTACATGCAGAAAGAACCTTTTCCTAGCTCGTTTTCCCTGCAGTATTCAGAATAAAAACGAGTCAGGCGTTAGCTAGAGTGAAATACTAAAAAAAAAGTTCGAACTGAAAAGAGAGAAATTTCCTGCTAAATGAACTTTTTAATAGGAAATTAAAGAAAAGGTTGCTTCTGTAGGGATTGTATTGTTATTGATCCTGTGAAATTTTCCACGTGAAAGCAGATGCATCGGATACTCATCATCATGCAGTAGCTTTGCGCTCGCTCTATAGTTTCTAAAAACGGATGTTATATTGTCGTTTTTGCGCCCCCTTATCAGAATAAACTGTACGCCTATAAGGCTGAAATTAACGAAGAGTGTTAATTTATATTTCGCGAACTTTCTATAGGTAATTATGGAGTCCGCGTTTAGCGCGCGGCAAACCCACGCCACCGCTTAAGCGAAATAATCAACGTGTATTATACCTTAACGCAATATCCATGCAGTATCAACAACAACTGAACAAATTCAGGTCTGGTCGCTTCCAAACGGCTGTTATATTTAATAACTAGGGGTTTTATCATAACGGAAAATATATTATCTTAATATAGCGGGGCTATATCCGCCTAATCCCATATTTCCCCGTCACCAATCTACAATCAAACTTTTTTTTATGTATTTATTCTTAGTGTATTTTCCCCACTCCGTTTGCCGGAAACAAAACACAAATACCTTAATGATATTCAGAGGGTATAAAATGCCATTTCAATTTTGTCTTTTCATTAAATCCGTTTGTTTACGGCCGTTCGCATTTAGGCCTTTGTTTTGCATGGGGGTTGATATATAAAGAGTTAGAACTATAAAGTAAATCCCACAACATTTCAGTACAGCTGAACAAACTGTGCACTGTTGGCGAATAAAAACAACGAGAAACGATGCAGTATTTGAAGTGGTTTCTTTTTCTGGTTTTTGGCACGCTGGTTGCGACCAACAAACAGCAAACTGATGTTGACACAGTACTTGAAAAGGTGAGTGTTTTTATTGGTTTTAGCTTTTGAATTTCTATACGGATAATGATTAATGTACTTTTGAAGGGAGTTTTATTTTTATTTAAAAAAAACACCTATCAGTTAGTCATAATTGTTTTATAAGGCCTTCCTTTATCTTTATCAGGCCAGGACTTGCGTTTTTTATTTCAAACCTTGCGTCTAGCTCTGACTCGTTGCCAGCAATTGGCTGATATATATATATAGATACGATAGATTGGTCCAATATCGAATTGGGGCCAAACGAGTGAAGGTTTTTTCTCTCGGTATATGTCGGAAATATAACAATAGGAAATGCATATATATATATAGTGTGCTGCGTAGGCAATGTAAAAGTTCAAATCTAGTGAAAATGATGAAAGATTGGGCCCAAATACTCGTAAAGGACGTCTATAACATTTTTGACAAAAGGCCTTCAATCACCAAAATGTTGACCATCCTAGAGTACTTCGACAGTACACGAACATTTTCCATAGCAAAAGTACATTTGATTATTTACTGAAAAGAAGGCTCTCTTTCGACCCTGGTGGCGCGGTTTTGATTATTTTAAACTAGCTGATTTTACGACTCGTGTTCTATTCCATCTGGCCGCATCTGCAATTTTAGATATAATCGGTTTTACAGGCATACGTTTAATTCACTGTCATTTTTGAAATGCTGTATTTTACCACTATAACACGAGTAACAGATCAGAGAAGCTTGCTAGAGAGTAGAGCGGTTTCGAACAATTGTAAAAAATAATACTGGCATTTCTATATACTCACAAGATATATATAACTCGAATATATACTCACAAGAATCAAACCTGCAACCTGATGATCTCCGTTAGACGCTCTATAAACAATTACACTATAGTGAATTTTGTTTTAATCTATCGTCTTCAACAGATCATTTATTTACTCCAAATACTGACAGATCATCTTTAAGTTTGCTGAACTCACGCCGGATATTTCTTATTTTAATAACTTTCTCGATCAATCCAATATTTACTCGCTAGGAATCGTTTAGCGAAAACAGATCTTGACAGACAGAGGTTAAATTTCGGAGATTGGAGGTTTCGGGGGTCGTCGGAGATGCTCGGAGGCGTTAGCTGGATTTCGACGCATCTCCAACGATCCCCGACATAGCCGATCTCCGAAAGAACGTCTGCGGAGGAGAGAGCTACAGTGTGACCCACTGACCTGAAAATAACTAGAGTGTGGGCGCCCCAGAAAAAGTGTCCCAAAATGTTTTTCAGGATCACATTTTTATTCTGATGAAGGGCTCTGCTCGAAACGTCAATTTTTCGTTACTAAATATCTTGGCAGTTTCATTTTCTTTTCACTTTACTTTACAACGCCGACGCAGCACTCTACTTTACTTTACCGGTTTTCCACTAGGCGACTTTTTTCGCGCGAAGCGACTTTTTCTTTTGTCTCATGAGCTCTGAGCTGGAACTAATCAGAAATCTATTGAGTTCGAACAAAAGAAAGTCGCTTCGCGCGAAAAAAAATGCCTAGTTGAAAACCGGCTTTACACTCTATTAGCTTTTTATAACGCGATCGAGTCGCAAGGGAGTGCCGGGTATGGCGCTTTGGGCGTTGCGTAGTATCCTAATTTATTATTTTTAAATAATTAATTTTTCTTACACGTTCAGTTATAACCACGAAGTAAATGGAAGTTTTACTTTCTTTTTTCTCAGGTGAAATTGAATTCTTTAGAAAACGTCTTAGACCAAGACTTGAGACGGTTTTCTAAACAAATGGCGTGTAAATTAAGACCCGAGATTCCAGGTTGCCGTCAGCTGTCCACAAAGCAACAGACTGTGTTATCAAAGGTAGGGAAAAACTCAATTTCATACCCAGTGCGCTGTAGGTTAATATTTTTAAATTGCAAAATGATGAATATGAATAGTTAAGTGAGATAGTTGTGATTTTTCAAAACAGAAGCCCAGTTTCTGATATATATAAGCCCTCTCTATAAAACCCTTCGCTTTATCAAGCCCCTTCTCTATTAAACCACTCTCTTTATTGAGCCCCCCTCTATATATTGAGCCCCCCTCTCTATTGAATCCCCTTCTCTATCGAGTCCCCCTCTCTATTGAGTCCCCCTCTCTATTGAGCCCCCCTCTCTATTGAGCCCCCTCTCTATTGAGGCTCTCTCTATTGAGCCCCCCTCTCTATTGAGTCCCCCTCTCTATTGAGGCTCTCTCTCTATTGAGGCTCTCTCTATTGAGCACCCCTCTCTATTGAGTCCCCCTCTCTATTGAGTCCCCCTCTCTATTGAGTCCCCCTCTCTATTGAGGCTCTCTCTCTATTGAGGCTCTCTCTCTATTGAGCACCCCTCTCTATTGAGTCCCCCTCTCTATTGAGCCCCCCTCTCTATATATTGAGCCTCCCTCTCTATTGAGCCCCCCTTTCTATATATTGAGTCTCCCTCTCTATTGAGCCCCCCTCTCTATTGGGCCCCCCTCTCTATTGGGCCCCCCTCTCTACCGAGGCTCTCTCTCTCTATTGAGCACCCCTCTTTATTGAGCACCACTCTCTATATATTGAGCCTCCCTCTCTATTGAGCCCCCCTCTATATATTGAGCCCCCCTCTCTATTGAGTCCCCCTCTCTATTGGGCCCCCCTCTCTATTGAGGCTCTCTCTCTCTATTGAGCACCCCTCTTTATTGAGCACCACTCTCTATATATTGAGCCTCCCTCTCTATTGAGCCCCCCTCTATATATTGAGCCCCCCTCTCTATTGAGTCCCCCTCTCTATTGAGCCCCCCCTCTATTGAGACCCCCATCTATTGAGTCCCCCTCTCTATTTAGTCTCTCTATACATTTCCTAAAATTAATGGAGTTTCTATGGTATAAGTAACTATATAGAATATTTGTAACATTATTTCACTAACATGTATATTTCATTGTACAGTTGCCGTACAACTCGGCTGGGAAAAACGATGGTACATCGAAATTTGAAAATAGTGTAGAAAAGCGAGAGAATAAGCAGGATAAGTGTAGGCCTCGTCCTGGATCTTCTTGGTGCAGAGCAAGGAGATAAAACACGGTATAAAAATATAAAACTATTTCTTAAAATTAAAGTAAACATACAATTGTTAGAGATTTCTTTCAAACAAGCTGGCTACTCCGAAAAACCGTAAAAACTAATTACGAACATAAAAAGCTTTTAAATACTTTCACCATGCATACACTTCAAGTTATCTTAGGGGCCGAATACATGGGGAAATTTCAGCCCGGGCTGAGATTTCAGCCCGGCTGCTGAGGTATGGAAAAGAGGAGAATGATTTGAATAAGAAACACGAAGTGTGGAAATCAGCCAAGTTGTCACAAACATGCAGCATAAAACAAACATATTTAGATGTGTATTTCAAATAAACCATATATATTCCTTCTTTATCGCTTTAATTTTCACAAGGCACTTTCTGTATTCCGTGTTTCTCATTCAAAACATTCACTCCCTCATTTCCATCCCCCAGTAGCCGGGCTGAAATCTCTGCCCGGGCTGAAATTTCCCTATGTATTCGGCCCCTTAATTTCCCAGGTGTATAAGACCGTGTTTTTTATGCATCCGTGGCTCAGAGGTATTTAGGGCTTTCAAACTACTACAATAGGTTGTTTGAACAGAATACTAATTCATTTTCTAAGGGTTCCGGGGTTTTTTATACACACTGTATACTACGCATTGCACCACACCCAAACCAAACCACAACACACCAAAATATACCATACCACACCACACTATATCACACCACACCATACCATATACCATGTCATATACCATACATATTATTAGCCGACAAAGTCTGTTTTCTTTGATCTACCGCGTGATATATATCACGAATAATATCCTAAAAATCGTAGCCTCCTTGAGCAGACGTTGTGAGGTGTAAAAAATCGGTGCTATAACCTATATACAGTGCGTATAAAAAAACCCTGAACCCTTAGAAAACAACCTATTGTAGTAGTTTGAAAGCCCTAAGCACTTCGCTGAACCCACAGATGCGTAAAACACATGGTCTTATACACCTGGGAAATTAAGATAACTTGAAGTGTATGCATGGTGAAAGTATTTAAAAGCTTTTTCGCTTCGTTTAACTTATTGTGCTGATTAATTTATAACGCAGCGCTTTTAGAGCTTTCAAACTACTACAATAGGTTGTTTTCTAGGGTTCAGTTTTTTTTTGATACACACTGTAGAGTACTCTTGCCAATTAGTTATGTCAAATTAATATCCCTAGAGAAAACCTCCTTTGTCGGCTAATAAGAAAGTTATTGAACCGACCTTGTGCAATTAATTGTTTCATAAACCTCATGCTACACTCTCGCGGTTTATAAAACAACTAATTGACCTCGGTCGGTTCAATAACCCTTATTTATATACCATACCACACCACACTATAACCACACCACACCATACTATACCACACCACACCGGGCCATGCTTGACACTGCTATGTCAAAAAGGTATCTAATATGTTTTAATTCAAATTTTTTTTCAGACTGAAGCAGAAACTTTGCAGGACCTAAACGACAACTAGAAATAAAGATGTTAATAGCTTTCCAATGTACCAATAGTATTATAGGTTTAGACATATAGGTGTTTTATATATATATATATATATATATATATAGGTGTTGTATATATGTTATCAACGCCCAATGTTGTAGACATTTTTGTGTATTCATATATAGCATGAGCTTTCAATCTCCACCTATATTAGTATACTTCTAAGCTAAGTATACTTAAATATATACTTGTTTAAATGTTCTTTCGCATTCTGTACAAGGTCGTGAAATTTGATACAATTACAGGCACAGGAATGCTCAACACGACCACTCCAGCTAACATACAAAACATGGCATTCACCTTACCAAGTTCCGTTATCGGAATTACGTCACCATAACCAACAGTCGTGAGAGTTATAATAGAGAACCAAATGCCGTCCGGAATTGAGGCCACCTGGCTATCGGCGTCGGAATAGTCCGTAATGTACGCGAGACTGGCGAAGAACACCGAAGTCATTAGTACACACAAGAAGAGAAGAACAAGCTCTTTAGCAGACTTTACTAATGTCTGACCTAAAACTTTCATACCTTGTACGTAACGGGAAAACTTTAACACCCTAAGAACTCGAAGTAGTTTCAGAACCCGTAAAATACAACACAGTTTTCCGTGATTCGAGTCGAAATTCGACGACGCCATAATAGTTGTCACGAAAAAAGGCACAATTGCCAAAACATCGATACAACCAATGGCAGACAAGCAAAATTGTTTTCTGTTTGGCGAGAAACTTAACCGAAGTAGATACTCAAGGGTAAACCAAGTAATACTGAATATTTCCAGAATATTGAAAATTGATTTTCTTTCCGAACTCTGACGGATGCTTGGAACCGTTTCGCCACAGAAGATCACAATTGAAAGACATATGACGAGCAAGGACGAGCAAGCGAACACTTGGGCAAAAGTTGAGTAGCTCGGATACTCTAAATTTTTCCAAACTTCCCCTCCGGGTAGCATCTCAATTTCGTGATTGCTCTCCATCTTTAGACCCTCTGATTCCAAGAAATCCTGGACGACGTCTTCGTTTAGTCGGAAAAAACGGATTTCGTTGTAAAATGTTTGCAAGTCGACGTCAGATGGTCGCGAGAGAATACCGTTGGATTGATAGAAGAACAAAATTGCATCGAATGAGGAGACGCTACGCCTACCAAAACAATATTGCTGCTTGTCCATTTCGTAGTAGTCTTGTCGTGTTTCAGAACACCCGAGAAGAGTATTCGGAAAGCGTTCTAATGTTTCTACGAATGTTTCGTACAACTGTCCACGAACATTGATAACAATTTTCTCATCTTGTATTGTACTCCTTTCGTCTTTATCATTAATATTTTGCTTCCGATACTCCGATGGCGTGACATTTTTTTCGACGTCAACTGACGCCCTGCCGACCTTGACGGGAACACTTGTAGTACAGCCAAAAACAACATGTGAACTGCAGACGTTCGGCTGTAAAAAAACTAAACGCGGTTTCTCTTGAAACAGCCCCAGATCCTGTCGAATTTTGGTTGGGCTAGTCGAGCCCCCGTTGTTTGAAAATCCCCAAACTGCTTTCATTCTTGACAAAGATAAAGACCACTAGCTTAACACTACCTGCAATTATTCTAAAAAAAAACCAACTTGTATATATATAACTGTGATGATGATGATCATGTTTGAATAATGAATACCGACCTGCTCCTGTCGTGTTTAGCTTAATTAATGACTGCGCAGCTCATGGTTGGTAATGCTAAACAATGCATATCGATATTAAAAGTCATTAATAACGTCTTTTCCGCAACTAATAACCTTGTTTCTAGCCAAGGCATAGTGTGCCGTGCAACGATATATATATATTTAGTTTATTCATGCATAAATTATCTTTGATGTGCGGCCGGTCAATATATATTATATCGCTTTATAACGACGTCTAGAATACCATATTTTTGTTAAATAACGACAAATGTCGTCTGTGTCATGAATAAACTAAGTCGGTTAGTGACCTTAACTTCGGTCACTACGCTGGTTATTTCCCTCGGGCCTGCAGCCCTCGGGGTTAATAACCAGCGTAGTGACCTCGGTTTCGGTCACTAACCTATACATATATATATATATATATATATATATAGCACATTTCACCTTGACCGCCAAACTAATTAAATTTCATTTGCCGTTTGCTTTTGTCAAATATGACGTAGCTTCGGTTTCAGTTCGGCTTGGAAACATATTGTAGTAAAGTTGTCAATTCTCGGCACTTTTTGCTGCCTTAGTTTGTCTAGATGGGCCCACTACATCATTGTAATGGCTTCATCAGAAGCTCAGCTTTTGGCAAAACTAACTTGTTTTTAAATAACATGTTTAACAATCTCTTTGTATGGGTAATATAATGTAGTATTTAATAGTTGACTCGATTTCCTTTGTTCTTCGTCGGGATGACACATACCGTGATCCCGTGAATTTGTAAGCAATCTCCTCAACTATTAAATAACGGTAAGTTAATAACGGCCCCTTGGGAATATATCTGGCATATATAGCCTCCATCCGAGGTATATATACCTCGTACTTATCTTTATCTTACCGTATTTTTAGTTGTCTTGATAATAATTTCCCCACATACTATATGGTGTGGTATTTGGACATTGGTCCATAAAAAATATCTTGCTTTCATAAGTATTTTGCCTAAAGCAAAAATGTTCCTCCCACTACGTTTTTTTATCGATCGGTACGTGCAGAAAAGTTGAATAAACTTTGGCAACTGCACGCACACTCTAAATAAATTATAAACACTTCAATGTGTGACGTAGCCTAACGTAAATCATGTTTCAAGTTTCAACTGTTACTTTACGCACGCAGGGGCGTAGGAACCGGGCAGGCGCGGACTAAAATATTTACCGGGAAAAATGGCCACTGCGTTGAGTGCATGGGGCATCTTGGCCAGCGGGCAAACAATGGCGTACTTCATGTTAACACCACATAACAGTTAATAGACATATTACATATACCAGCGATTATATTAGTGGGGCCCCACTTACTCAGGATTGAAATGTTCCGGGGTCGGGCCGTGGGGGTCAATACTCGGGCAGCCATCTCTATAGCCGAGGAACTTGTACTCAGATTTACAAACTCAAAACAGCATTTTTATACAAAAAAAATATTTTAGTTTACCCGCTTCTGAAGGGAAATTACTTCAGATACAAGGACAGGAGCAAGGGGCCCACCGGGACATTGGGCCAGTCCACGCCTGGAACCGGGGGCAGAAGGGGTACGTGCCTCCAACTTTGTCGTATAGTATCCTTTTTGCGACAGAAAAATGCCCTTTATATGATAAAGCAGTATGTGCCAAAAGCGTCTTTTTGAAGCTCTGCCCCCAAACAAAGCGTCCTTTTGAAGCTGTGCCCCTCCAACAACCCAGGCCTCCGCGTTATACTTTCCGAGAAACTAGTCTAGTAGGAGCCTCACTATCATGCCAATAATGAGATACTGTTGGAATTCCTCCAATGAGATGACACAGTCAGATTCTGAGCCTGAAGGTGCGATGTAGCTAGAGAAGACGTTTGTAACGTTCAGCTGTTCAATCTCGTCAAATTCAGTCGGATAAAGAAAATCGAACACTGAAAACATTTTTTGTTTTTTTCTCCCCCAATCTCTCTTCCTTTCTCCAAAAAACCTTTGTCTTCGAAACCAGAGCAGTTCGATCAAAGCTTTTACAGTTTCGGATCGTGTTTTGCGTTTATGTAGACAGCAAAATAGATTCTAAAATATGCACTCTAGTGTGGACGGAATGTCTTTATAATTGGGGGGTCCTCCGAACCGCAATACCGAAAAAAAATCGTGAAATACCGCAATAATGCGGCGAAAATCTAATGAATACCGAAACTGCTTGAATGGATAAGACAAAATACCAAAATACCGCAATACCGTAAATCTCAATGTCCCCCCTCCCCATCGAAACTCACAAGACAAAGACAAAATTAAACTTGTGAAAATTCTTGCTTGCTATTTATATTTCGTATCAAAAACTAAGCAATTGGCTCGTTTAATAGTTAAAACCGTAAATTAATAATTATTTCTGAAGTATTTCTTATGATTGGAACCTTTTGTGACCTTTTGTATAATTCGGTATCGGTTTATTACTGTTTATCTAAGATTAATTTTGCCATACCGCTTTTGCTTAACTCATATATATAACATTCTTGTCCAACCGTATAGTGTCCCGGCAGAGATGGGAAAAAAAACCTTTTTGTCAGAGTAAAATATTACTAAACACCAATTCGGCAGACAAGATAGAGTTAAAAACCTTTTCAAGCAAGCCAACAATCAATGCAACAATCGTTAAGCTGAGAAAATGTATCGGAAAGTTTATGTAAATCGGAACGAATTTGTTTCCGATCAGTTACAACACCGGATTAAACATTCATTTCTTTTGAATGAGTAATTACATGAGCCGGGCTAGCCCGGTTAACTGGCCTCACGCGATCGATTAGGATCTCACTGTGGTTTTGAAACTCGCGTGAACTAAATGTACAAAGATGAATTGGTTTAGTTTAGGTGTAAAAAATCTCTTTTTGTGGCCGAGGAAAGAATTTCGTGACACGAGTCAGCCCGGTTAGTTCTAGACTCGTGTCACGAAATTCTTTTCTCAGCCACAAACTGAGGAGATTTTAATGAACGTTAGGGTTCGTTTACATCTAAACTAAACCAATTCTTCTTTGTACATTTAGTTTATGCGAGTTTCAGAACCACAGTGAGATCCTAATCAATCGCGTGATCCCAGTTAACCGGGCTAGCCCGGCTCATGTAAACAGCCCAAGCACAAATTATTTTTTTTAATCTCAGAATTTTTCTGTTTAAACAGAAAGAAACTGTTTACTTATTGCTTAGTAACTTATAATTTTATAACGCTCTTTTAATAAACAATATATGACAGAATCTTAATTTCCTGTATTAAAATAATCTATAAACATTTTGTTGATAAAAAAGGACAATGGTTCTTCATCCACGGATTTGTTATCACAATTATTTTTCTTGAACCATGTAAGATGTATATATCTAGTCACAAATGCAGAGCGAAGAAAGATCCTTATATAGTAAACAGCCAGTAATGAGTAAAAATGTATTTTTATTAGAAAACTATCTACACGTCCCAGAATGAGTTGTCAGTGAATATTAGTCATCTGAAAGAAATATTTTAAAATTTATATGGAATCCTCTTATTCAGAGAAGAGGTCTTTACTCTTATCTCCTTAATACAGAGTTTATACATTTTGTGCTATCAACACTGCAATATGCTTTACTTTGTCCATAATACCTTTCACCTTCAGCCAAAATAGTGATCAACACTATTTTGGCTGTTACAAAAAGTAATATTTACATTTCTGCAGAGCAGCACTAACACACTGCCTTGTATATCCAAAGTGTGTAATAAAAACTAATATGAATGCAATAAATGATAGCATGAACCTATTTTGTACATGAAATGTAATGAAGCAAATTCTAAGACCATTACAGGTGCTCCTAATTTGGAGTTCCTAATTTCTGGGAAAAAACTTGAAAAATTTTCTAAACTTGCAAGGTAATGAATCAAAATTATAGCAACAATTAAGTTGAAAACTTGTTAAAATGAGTTGTATCATCACATTATAATTTGTTTTTAACTAAAATTTCAATCAATTGATTTTAAAATTCATTACCAATAATTAAATCATCCTACTCTAATTGGTCTTAGAGATTGCTTTGACAATTTCAACAGCGACGAAGCTGTGAAACTTAATTCAGCTTGCTTGTGAAAGGTACGTGTCCTTTCAGTGACTTACTATAACCAACCAAATATAGCTGCAGTACACTACACTCCTATAACCTCTTTACTTTTGTTATAAAATAAATTAATACTGATCTAATATATCCCAAGCTAAAAACCCCACTATATATACATACTGTGTGTAAAATACAAGTAAAATAAAAATTTGCCAATAAAATTTGAAACAAAGATAGGTCATTCTTAAAGACCAGCTGTAAATGAGATGTACTGTATCACTCCACAACGAAATGTGACTGAAGTATAATTTTTTGTGATGCACCTTAAAAAATATTTAAAGTGGTAGACTTTATGAAATAGGTCTATTCTCCTAAGAGAAATTGCCAAACAAATTATCCACCACAAACACTAATGCTTGGGACATACATAACTATAGTCCCGTCTGTATAAAGTGGCCTATTTTCAGAATGATACTGGTCTTAAGACAACATATCTATGCTTAGAGCTTTTTTTTTAGAAAAAAAGGGCTATAAAACTACTTTAAGCTAACTTCTTCTGAACATACACTGTCAGGCTGTCCATTAGCACAATTCAAGATTGTTGGAAAATCCATGTAGACTTTCTGATGTAAAGTAATATCGGTCCGACACAGAGGACATTTCTCAATGTTCTGTCCACATTCACTGCAACAAACCCAGTGTCCACAAGGACAAAATACTGTGTCTATCGTAGCATCCATGCAGATCTTGCAAAGCAATGCCTGATGAATGTTGTTCCAGTTTCTGTTTTAGTTCTCCAAAGTTCTCTGAATTTGGTGTTTCTGGAGTACTGTAAGTTGCCTCTTCTGTTGAAGGAAGTGGGTCTAGATTTGATGCTTCTTGCTGTTGCTTGTAGAGAACACGGCGGATATGATCATGTACTTCAAGAACTGTTCTATCAATGTCAAACGTGTAGTTCTTCTCTGAGGTTTCCTCACTGAAGAATGAAATGAGCGAATCCTTGAAATCCCTTGTGAATTGGTTTTTGACAATGGAATTGACAGTTTCACATCCGAAGAAGGCATGAGATTCAGTTACAGATCGAAACAGCTGGATGCAAGCTTCAGGTGAAATCAGACGCAGGTTGTATTCACACAAACTACCATCATCATATGTTACCACCAAAGAGAACAATCTGTTGTCTCTCCAAGCTTTGTTTAATGCACCATAGCCCACTCTATAATAAATTAACAGAAAAAAGAGAAAAAAAGATAAGATTCTTGAATATCTAATACATATCTTCAAAGAAGGCTTGAAGAAAACCTGGTGAAATTTAAAGCTTTTAAAGCTGTTCTTTGTACTTGTTGAGTCTGGTGTATTTGTTTAGTTGAATTGAAATTACAAAGTCAAAAGTGTTTTGGTATAAATTAAGGCCCTGTTTAATACATGAAGTGGATTGATGAGTGTTCAAGATTAAAAGTTTTTTATCTGACTGAGATTCAAGCAAGGATTGACTTGAATGTCTCCAATCTGATTCATCTATACACAGTTTGACTTGAAAATGACTTAATATGCATGAGTGAAGTTAGTGTGTGTTGTAAACATGGTGGACATTGAGGAAAGCCCAGAAAATAGTGTTGAAAAACCACTTACAAAAAGCAAAAACAGATTCGATTCTCCCTGTAAACATGTGCCTGGATTGACTTCACTTGCGTTTTTCGATTCAATTGGACTGTCAATCTGCTTCATGTAAACAGGGCCTAAGTCTTTTTGCCTTTTGCAAGCTTTGAGTCAGTTTGGTATTTTGTATTTTAAAAGTCTTTGGTATATACTGTAACAAAACGCTTGTTGACTTTTGCCTCAAGAAACATTGATTTTTACGATCTCTTGGGCTAAAGCCCTTGGATGACATTGAAGCCTTTGACACCAGTCAACAAGTTTGTTATTTTTAATAGTATTTCTCAGTCAAACATGCAAACTTTGTTTCTTTCATCATTCAACTAACATACAAATTATAGTATTTTCCTAAAAGGGTAGTATACCAGACGTAATTTTTATGTAGAAGGCAGAACTGACATACTTTAAAATGTTTACATGTAAAACTGTAATCTAATTATTAAAACACCATGACAATATCATGCCCATTGACACCGGAAATGGAAATTGACACGAAAATAATCTTTCTTGTGGTGTTTATATCACCTCCTGTAAATCAAACCAAACGTTTTTTTTACCGGCAATATTATAAATCTGAAAGTGATGCGACATTTTTCGTTCTATAGTTAGGATCCACAGTTTATTTTGTCCAAGTGACAAGTTAAAACAGTTAAAATTTATCATATTATGTCCGTTTTAATATCGTGATTTGAATACAATCAATAGGAAAAGACGATGAAAAGGAAAAATAGTCGGAGAGATCTGCAGGTTTCGTAGATTCCTACCACCACACAATTCAATAAGATATAAAAACCATTGTAAAATTAATGTCATATGCAATGCTTTTGGGATTAAAGCTATAATAAAAGAAACCAATTCGCGTTCCTCGATGCGTAAAGACAATGGTTATATTCAAATTAAGTATCGAAGACATTGCTCAACTCTTGTGCAATAGCGAGTGCTTTTCTGGGCTTTACGAAATTCAGACGTTTTTTTCTTTCGATTTAACATAAGCACACACCAGAATCTATTAAGCGGATATAAAAATAAGAGATCAGACAGTCACGTTGAAATTCTAATTCGAGAAACGAGATTGTTGATTGAAATTGGAGTCCGTACAGGCCATCAAAGAGTTTGTTTGTGTTTCTAATTTCCCTATTCGGAAACGACACGATCGTGGTAAAATTTGCTGATTTGCAGCAGTCAGATTATTTTTTAACAGTTGTTGTTCATTCTCAGCTCCACGGTACAAAGAATCAAGCAGTCTTTATCAAATAGATCGAGTTTTAAGGCCCTCAGGGGAGATTTAACAGACATTTATTGAAAAACATATTCATGTAACAACAATATAGTTGATACATGACAAGGGCAATAACAATATCGAAAGCGAAATCCGTCTGGAATCTTTTAAAATAAGAAACTAAGTTTCAGATGTTCGTTCCAAAAAACCCATACCTTGTTAATACAGTGAAATTATCATCACAAATTCGGAGCCCTTCGCCACCAACGCCGATATAAGAGATGGCGTTCTCGTCGGTTTTCACGCTGTGATATTCGTAGCCAAAATCTTTGAGCATGGAGAACTCTTTAAGACACTTGTACTGAGCTGACGAAGCTTTCATGTCAGTCAACATGGAATACTGTAGTGCGACGGCATGAGTAAATTCTTGCGTCCACTCCAAGCGACTAGAATGCCTTGAGAAACTCATCCGATCAAACTCGCCCACAGTCGCTTGAAGCAAAAGTGCATGAATTCTTGCGAGGTGTTCTTCGTCTTGAGTGGCGAGTAATAGGCCATCTTCGAAGTCTTTCTTGCAAGTTAAAAACGAGTAGTGCCTATAAAGGATTGAAGAAGGAAAATATTTTTCGATGTGGTTTATTGTTTTGCCGAGAAATTGCTGTCAAGCACGTGATGGGAGCCGCGAAATTTATATAGCTATTAAAGATCTGGGATTTTCTTCATTAATACAAGAATAGCCTCGTCGGATACTTACTTTGTGCTGTCTTGTACGAGCAAATGAGGCTGCACGAAAAACTTCATTCTGAAGCGGAGTCTGTGTGGTTGTGAACCGGTCAATTGCCGACAGATCTTGTTTCTTCGGTTCAACCATAGTTTTTCGCCCTTCGCGCCGTTGTATTGTAAACCAAAATAATCTTGCTCGATTATTTCAAGCTTTTCACAGACCTAGGTGTAAATGAAAAAAGCAAGTCTTTAGTGAGGCAAAGTGCTAAAGACGCAAAATCTTTAGGTACACAAGAGCCGATTAAGAAGCAAGGAATGTTTCAGACAAGACGATAAAGACAACTTACCGCGTCGAGCAAGTCTTGCCCTTTGGACCGATCGGGCAACTGGAATTCTTGAGTTGTTGAATCGGGTAAAGTAACTACAAACCACAACATGTTACAACGATAGGTCTTCCTGGCAACCTGATGAACTGAAGTAAACACACTAGATCAAATTACAGTCCTTCTACGGCAGAAGGTTTCCCCTGCAAATAAAAATGTTATTGATTATATCCTCGACTTGATTTGCAGTAACCCTATTCGCAAAACATGTCAATTTCACGTGTTGGCTATTACGGGAACCAATCAGATGTCGCATAAGAAAAGCACGGACCAATCACATGATAGCGACCTGCTGGAAATCCCCGCTGGGGTTCAAAGTCCTTATTTCTAAGATCGACCTTTGCACTATATTTCGAAACAAAGCCAGGTAAACAGCTGGAATTTTCGAGGTAATTTTGTCTCAAAATGCTGTGTAGGCGAAAAACAGAAATCAATCCCTGATCTTTGACGACTAATCTTGCGAACCAACGCAAAGAAAATAAATTACCGAGATTATTAGTCTCAGCATGACATCGTTTCTAGGGCAAGGCGCAATATTCATTTGGGCAGCCTGCCGACTGACAGCCAAACAGCACGCGAGATAAACGTCACCAGCGCTGTTAGCTGGGATACGGCCTGTTTAGATTCAAATATATTTAAATATTATTATTGGTTGGTCGCCAATCTTGACAATAAGTAAAAGGTTCAGCGGGATTTCGCTTTGTAAATATAAGTTGTAAGTGATCATGTCAATTTCACATCGGCACGAGGCCAGTCGCAACTTCTCAAAACCTCATTATTCGGTAAAATACATCAACAGCTAGTTAAGTTGGGCCATTCATCCCAGATTAAACGGAAATACTTCCATAGTTCAATATATGACAAATTATTCTTAATATCAAAACTGAATGAACTGATTAATAACTCTATTTATACAGTATTACAGTCCAGACACTGTCGATTGGCCATGTCATTCAAGGTGACGATTTTGTTTTTACCCATTGAACTCTAAAAAGACTGGAATGATAACTCAGGGGGGGTTTCAAAAACCCTGGGTACGAGGTTGGGGGGGATTTTGAAGCCAGTGCCAGTCCCTTTGCAGGCATTCTCGTCCCCAGAGCCTCTCCCGTGCTGGCGCGCGTTAAAAGGCTCTGGGGGAATCCATATATCATCGCGATCTGATTGGTTGTTCAAATTCAAAGGCCTATATAACGATGGAGCTTAGTGAATGTTTATAAATAAACAGTATTTGAGACACGAAAACTGACAACGAAGCACAGTTCTAATCATAGTTCTAATCCGAACAATTTAATCGAACATTTTTCAAAGCAATCAACCCGTTTCCCCTTATATAATTAAATCAAACACAGAAGACAGACAGCAATTTGAAATCGATAGGCGATAGACGATATTGGACAGTAGTCACAGCGCACTGCTAGCTGTTCGTGCATGGTACATATTAATAAGAATATCATTGAAATATACACGTCAAATATAAACGAACGGTGCAACATATTAAAGAGAACTACCTTCACTAAAAGAAGCCGTAAATACGAAGAAATTCCGACGCCGCTCTAGTATTGCCAAGCTCTGAAGCGAACTCGTAAATTTTAATGCCTTTTGCCCCGCCGAATAAACGCGGCGATGAGCTACACTCAGCAGGGGACCTTCTTCGAACGGAATATACCACAATCAGAATTGTTCCAAAGTCAAACGAGTCAATACGAGACAGCCAAACCGCCAGAATCGAAAACGAAAGGAAAATTATATTGCAAACAACTGCCGATGATCTCGTGTCCAACTCCCAAACCGCGAACTTAAACGCATGCGCTTTAGAAAGAACACCAAAGAATCTTGGTGTTCCGGTTTGGATTCCCCCAGAGCCTTTTAACGCGCGCCAGCACGGGAGAGGCTCTGGGGACGAGAATGGTAGCTCCCGTGCTTCAAGTTGGGACGATAACAAATTACTCCAAAACAACGGATTGAAATACATTGTTTAATACGTATGTTTTTCTACGGCAAACAAAATGGCAGTTGTTTTTATATTTTTTAATTATTTCCCTTTTAGCTAAAGTCTTGAAGTTTCTATACCAAATAGCATTTGTCAATAGCTTCAGTTTCATATACAGCCCAGCGTTCAGCGTTAAGTATTTCAGCTTAAAACTCAGAAAAACTATCATTTAAAGATTTTTGGCTTCATCCATTCATAGGGCCTGACTTATGGAGTTAGCTTTGCAGTTTACTTTATAGAGTTCAATGATTTTACCCAACCGGATGTTCTTGGCCGCACGACTTTGCAATATTGATAGCAACATTGCAATTAGCATGCAAGTTGCTAAAAATTCGTATTTTAAATATCGAACTTCACATAATATGAAGTTCTATTAAAAGTCAGAACAACTAACTCTAAGTAAACTTCATGTTATGCGAAGTTCGATATTTAAAATGCGATTTTTTTAGCAACTTGCCAAGGAGTCGCCGTGTATCAATATTGCAAGGTCGAGCTGGACATCCGGTTTGACTGTTAATTTTCGCGATTGTTTTTTTGGTTTGCGATATTGCCCCAGCAGGCTTTGCGAAACCGAGATTTCACTTTCATCAGTTCATGGCGAGTTGTCTCTTGGCTAAGATATCGCGTGTCGTATTACATTTGGAAACGTGTGTTTTAAAACATGTTTAAATATTTTCTGTTTGTCCAAATTTAAATAAATTCTATATGAAAATGATCTCTTGAATCTGCCGAATCCGACACTATAGGTTTTGTCTACTAAATATATTTAATAGACCCGTTGTTTAATTTTCAGAAAAACGGCCTTGTTTACATTTATTGCACCGCAGCAGTTCATTATTGTTCATATAAGGCCCCGTTTACACGAGACCGGACGAATGTTTTTCCGGATGAAAATTCGTCCGGATAGGCCTCGCGTTCACACGAGACCCGCCTATCCGCTCAAATTTTTGACACGAATCCGGACGAATTTTCGTCCACCTACGAAAGCGGACGAATTGCGATTTGTGCCGGATAAATATTCGTCCGGTACCGTGTAAACGGCAAAGAGCCGCTTTTTAATTGTGCTCCATCAAGGAAAGTAGATCCTTGGAAGAAGAAAGTTGTCTTATATTGCTATCAGTGATTCTGTGGACAACTATTTCGGCTGTCGAGATCCTGAACGCGGCCTTCGTAATGCTTTCGAGCAATTCCCGACATAATTACCTTTCCAAACGACCAAACCAAATTTTATAAACACCAAAACGTTGTTGTGGCTCGTTTCGGTGTTTCCTTACACATATCACAAGACCAATCCCCACTATTTACTAGCCATTTACCCTCATTAACCCGAAAAGTTTACCCAATAACCCCGACAGTTCTCCT
Source organism: Paragorgia papillata (assembly GCA_035771165.1). Taxonomy (NCBI): domain Eukaryota; kingdom Metazoa; phylum Cnidaria; class Anthozoa; order Scleralcyonacea; family Coralliidae; genus Paragorgia; species Paragorgia papillata. The sequence continues at coordinate 3,578,908 of JAWNZC010000025.1, read as the reverse complement.
CGAACTTACGTCTAATACGACTCCGTGTAAACGGAAAGGTAAAGTGAACGAATTTTTAGCGGAACCGTGTAAACGTATTCATCCGGACAAATTTTTATCCGGATAAACATTCGTCCGGTCTCGTGTAAACGGGGCCTAAGACCATATATTCTATTTGTGAAAATCTATGCAATTATGCATTTCCATTGTTATGTAGTCTTGCTAGGGTACGCACAGGCTACGCGAAGCTTTCAGAAATGTAATCAGTAACCCTAGTGAACGCCTGAGCAAGCGTTCGGTAAAGATCTACGACGTCGACCTCAACAACGAACGTCCTTTAAACAAAATAATTATTTTTGCAAAACAAAGAGAATGCATAATTTGTAGCCCTAAGAGTAATCTCAACATCGTCCACTCCTCGTTCTTTCTACAACGCCACTTAGAGCATTTTCACGTTTCAGGACGACGTCAACGGCCAAAAGATGAGAACTGTTGCTTGAGATTGACTTCAATACAGACACTACAATCATTTTAGCAATACTGAGGCGTTTTGAAAGTCATTAAACTAGCTTCAAATATCAAATATAATAGTCAGTTTTAAAAAAAAACGATTAAACGCACTAACGTTGTGACGTATTTGAACCCATTTAAGAACACCTGAACTTGACCTATAAAATAAACAGATAAAAATAATATTTTTGTGTGTGACCGAGAATACCGACAAACAGGTAAATCTATTTTTTAAGAGACACTAATAAACTATCAACCACTGATCCATATGTAACTTTTTCACGGTGCCCAACTTTATATAACTGGACAGTATTAATTTATTATTGGCCATAGAAATAATACACCTATTATTAGAGGCCAGAGTGGTGCCCACCCTTTTTGCATATTCCTTGTCATTTACTGGCTCGAAGCCACAAAATGGTGGACGTGCCTATATTTCAGCTCACTTCGGAAGTTCATTGCCAAGTATCAAATTACGTTTCTAGAAGTTCATTACGAAGTAAACTTTGCGCCATTCTTTGGCTATATACGCAGTTGGTAATTTGGAATTGCAGCATGATTAACAACATATTTTCCGAAATAAACCATATCAAAAGAAAGCCTGGTTTTCCGTAAATGTGAACTTCGAATCGAACATTCGATAATGAACTTCTGAATTTAGAAACGTGATTTAAGATAAGATAAGATAATAGAATCTTTAATCAAACTCACTAAGTAATACAGTACTACAATAATAACAACAGATCACACTTACATTACAAACAGTAAAAGATGAGTTTGATAAGGGGCTAGCGAACGGACACGAGGTCCCAACTAGGCAAACCCCGTACATAAATCAATAAATTCAAGACAATACACGTAATGGTCCGCTATTTACTACTATACAGAATGCGCCATTATCCGCACCTGACGCCGAACTCAGTCCCCTACCCCGAAATCAAAACGATTTAGTTTGAAATAGACGGATAATGAAAGTAATAAGGGCTGATCCCAACGTCAAGTACTGATTTGATACTTGGCAACGAATTTCGGAACCGCGCGTTGAAAAGTGAGCTGAAAAGAACAAGAAACACAACCGATTCATTAGTATCAGACACTATATATATGAACTATAACTAACCCTATTATATCCTTTTTTCACAAAAACTTATTAAATAACTAACTAAATTAACTATTGGGATACTCACAACGCTTTCAAAATTGTCAGAATGTCTGAAATTCACTCATTGAGACTGTGTGGTAGACTTTGATAAATAGCGGTTACTTTTCGGTTGGTTTAACAGTTTATCAGAAGTGGCGGTATAAATGACCGAAAGCGCAATATATACTACATGCAGTATTGCAGTCACATATTTTAATTTATACAATAACGTAACTTCTGTGTTCATTTTCATTGGTTGTTGACCTAGCCTACGTCATAGCCTGTGTCTGCATATTTTGGAAAACACAGACTATGAACCAAGCGCCGCTTTTCGTGTGACTGTGACTATGAACCAAGCGCCGCTTTTCGTGTGACTATATGAACCAGCGCCGCTTTTCGTGTTCGGTTACGTAGCTGTTCGTTTTTGCTTTATTTATACTTTTCTCTGAGGCTTCGAGTGTCCTATTAAACGATCGTTGTTTTTCTCTTTATACGAATTCTTAAGTGGTTAGCGAATATTGTCATGATATCATTAGTTGCCACGAGTATTGCTGAACTGCAAAACATCAGAATAAATTATAGAACACGCAATTTGGCGCTGATGCACCGACGCCACTTAGCGCCTTCTTTTCCTTCCACGAGCGTCTTTGACGCAAGCTATTGTTGACCCTGATCTTTATTGAAGGACACACAGATGTCAATTCCACGTCAGAACACGTCAGCAGGCGTATTTTTCTTTTTTCGTGCCCTCCCAAATCCTTCAATAAACCACTTGAATTTTTATTGCATAACACATTTCGGTTACAATTTATCCGTGCGTGTGTGACGTCATCTGTCATGTATTACAGTACACACACACGCACGGAAACTGGCCAAAATTGATGACACCTATATTTCTCCAAGTTTCGTTCAAACATTTGATATCTTATATCTCAAAGTGTATGAGAACAACAAAGATATATTTTTTTTATTTCAGTATTGCTTTGTAAATATTTTTTCATTCAAGCATACAAATAGTAATCGGCCTCAGCTGTTGCGGTGTTCCTAACCTTGTATTTATTTATTTAGTCGATCAATTTAACCTTGTATTTATTTTATTTTAGAAATTTCATTGTCAAACAGACAATTTCCTGAAATTTTGATAACTCACTGAACGGAAATTGAGGTGGAGCCACCTCACACCTCCATGTCAAAATACTCAATATTTGACTGAAATATTTCGGTACATTTTTTAGGCTTTGCCCTCAAAGTGAATTTCCGCCACTGTGAGTACTCTAGTACGTGGCCAATAAAGGGTAATTAACGATAGCTTTCCCATGGTAAAAGACAACGCTGCCCTACACTTTGTGCATGAGCTAGCACTGAACGAAGGATGATAGAGTAGTAAGACAATGAACCTCGCAATATTTTTAACCGGATCTAGTAATTGCAGTTTTATCATGATCCTTTGCACAGAGTGCCCACGTTGACAATTCGTCATGCCAAAAAACGCGTGGGCGTCACACGTGCATAATGAGTTTATCGAGAAAGTTATATACGAGAAACGGTTGCCGGAAGCGGGAAAAAAGGAGAAAACCGGGGGGAGGGAGAGGAAAATTATTATTTTCCTTTGCACAGGTGCCCACGCGTTTTTTGGCATGACGAATTGTCAGGAGTGGGCACCTGTGTCCTTTGCTGATCCTTAGCGAGTGTTGACACGAGCAAAACATTGTTTGACATATTTAACCGTGATTTAATAGATAACAGCTTTCTTGCTACTAATTTTAGTGTCCTTGTAGCTCTGTTTTATGACTTTTATTCAAAATATAGTTTTCGCTAAATGTAAATGATTGTGGTAAAACGTACATGCCGCGCGCCAGCTTGTTTGCTACGGTGAATTGTCGCTAATTATGGCATTACGTTCAAACCTGACAAGTGCGGCATCAGGCCCAAAGTAGAAATAATTTATTACGGTAGCCTTCATCTGAAGAACATCAGTTACTTTTGTTACCATGGCAATTAATGTACCTAAACGCATACATATGCATAACATAGCGCCCTCTTTTCCGCCCGCGCCATTCCACCCGCAGGTGTCTGTGATGCAGGGTAACATACTACTACTACTATTAAACCTTTAATTCCTTTAGATGTTCCAGAATTCTACAGCACGATCATATTTTACAATATTTACAACAACTATATTATGGTGGTTTGATACGTGTAGTATATATACCATAATACTTAAAAGAAGATGGATATACGATATTAATAAAACATTCAATGTATAATATTACGCTACGTAGGTGCGGCGACAAGACCAGCTGGTCCTTGGCCTAGACTTTGTCCTCCCACGTTACTTTCCAAAGGTTTGAAACCCAATTCTTCGACGGGAACACCAAACGACTGCAGCTTGGCTTCGTATGTTCTGATAAGATCGTTATGCGCCTGTCAAAAAAACAACATTGGAAAAGTCTAGATCAGTTTTTGTATCGACCGCGCAAGCGACGGGTTGAAAATGTCAGCTTATAAGTAATGAGATACAGCTAAATCAATTAAGGTTATCCTGGCCAAAGCCAAAAGGCTAAAGGCCTGGCCAAACGCTTTCAACATTTCATGCAACATCGTTCAACATTGTTGAACGCATGTTGAACGAAAATTTGAACATGTTCAAATTTCGTTCAGCATCATTCAACACCATTCAACAACGTTCAACATCATTCAACAGGGTGGCCAAACGCTTTCAACATGTTGAATCACGGTTGAATTCAACAATGTTGAACGATGTTGAATGAAATGTTGAAAGCGTTTGGCCAGGCCTTAAAGCCAAACCAAAAGGTCAAAGCCAAGCGCGAAAATGCTCGTTAACAATCCCCAGAGAGGCAAGTTTGGTTTATTTGTATGATTTTGGCCTATAAATATAGTAAATGTGTGCTTCGCTATTTAAAAAGTAATCCACATCGTACTTTTCGCGCTTGGCTTTGACCTTTTGACTTTGGCCAGGACAACCTTAATTGATTTAGCTGTATGTAATCAAACAAGACAAACAATACCTTGCATACACGAGCGAGTTCGTACTGCAAATCTTTAATTGCGCTATTCTTTGAATCTAGGACGTCCTAAAAAATAAATCATCACGAATAAGTATGAAATAAGAGATGAAAACATTAAAAAAGATGGCGAACTGTCGACATTTTTGTCGACATGAGCAAAGTCCTTCACTTTTTACTCTAATGAAGAGCTCTGTTCGAAACGTATTTTATTGCTGAAAATATTTGCAGTTGACTAGCTTTTCGCTTTACAGTAGTTCAAAAACCCTGCCTATATTACATGCTATGTAATCGAGTTAAATGCCCAATATTACTTATAATATACCCAATTCTCTCCTGGCACTACCACCTTAATATATATACAGAACTCGCGAGTCGCGATCAAGCTCTCGGCAACGCCCTCCATGGCTCAGTGGTCAGAGCATTGCACTAGAATCGCAAGGTCGTGGGTTCAATTCCTGCCGGAAGGCCTGTGTAGTTGCATTTTTCGCAACTGGTCCCGGTTTGGTCTTAAAATGTATATATTCTACACTCGAATTTCCCTTCACCCAAAATCCTTAGAACATGCTATGTAATCGAGTGAAATGCCCAATATTATAAAGCCCTAATCAAACGAGAACGCAAGTCATCGCAAGTTGGCAGTCAGAATTTCTGTGGCGGTCGTTTGAACACCCAAATTAACAAAATAAAGGTTTCATGAGTGTTTTAAACAAGTTTTAACTTTGTCACGGTACATGATATTTTCGGGAAACTATTCAGAGCGGCTGGCTGAGATAGCGTGACTGCCAACTTGCGATGACTTGCGTTCTCGTTTGTTTAGGGCTTAATATAGAAACATACCCTGGGTGCCAGAGGTTTTTCGACGCTCGTGGGGGATAACGGGGACACAAGAACCTCTGGCACCCAGGGTAGTAGAAACAAGGTTATCCTTGGAAAACCGTACCTCTAGTTTTCTGGTGACAACGGTGAGTGCAGTTGGGTCAAGATTAGAAGCAGACAGGACTTCGTTCAACTGCGCTTCCTATATCCGAGAAAAGAAAAGAAAACAAGAAAAAGAAATTATATATGCATCCAGGAAAAGAGACAGCGTGCAAAAAAAACTGACAACTTCAGATTGGGAGTAAAGCTGTTGGTCTTCTCTTGTGCTTCGAGGGGTTTTCTCCGTGTGCTCTGCGGTTTCCTCCCTCCGCAGAATAAACTTTATTTTCGTCGATCTAACACTCAGGGGGCGATTACATGGACCGGGCTGGCCCGGTTAACCGGGCTAGCCCGGTTAACCGGGATGAGTTTACAAAACGATTACATGGAGCGGGCTAGCCCGGTAAGCCGGGATGATTTCAGGCCGAAATTCGCAATTATCAAGTAAATAAGGGCAAAGCTACGTTAGTTTTACTTCAGTTTTACACTAATTAGTCTATTATTTATTTTGTAAGCCCATCGTTACTAAAAAGATTGTTAAAGTCTTAGCTAACCCAGGAAAGCGTCTTCACGAAGACTAATTAATTTATTAAATCTTCGCTTTGATCACAAAACACACAAACAACGTTGATGTTCTATTTCAGTTCCTTTCAGCACTATTTATTCACACAGTCAAGCAAACGAACGCGTATCGAAGCGAGTTCAACAGTTTTTCAGCCCGGTTTGCCGGGCTGAAAACGATTACATGGACATTTTCATCCCGGTTAACCGGGCTAGCCCGGTCCATGTAATCGCCCCCTTATTAGCTAGTTAATCGTCGTAGGCTTCAAACACAAGCGGCTTCTGACACTACTCCTGGCTCCGAAGATCAGGCAACCCATGTACTTTTTGCATGCGGATAACATTGAAATATATACCTTCTTCTCCAACGTGTCAGCCAAGGCATTCAGCTTCTTTTCCAAGAGCAGATTTTTGAAATTACTTTTCTGTTGCACCTCGTGGATAGCTTTAACAAACTTATTGTACAGCTCATCGCGTTCTCCTTGAGTCTGAGGGAAACAAAAAAACACAAAAAAATTACAACGCAGATTATAACTATTATTTAAAAAAAGCCTCAATAATCCATGAGGAAAACTCACAAAAAAAATCAGTACATAAATAAATAAATAAATAAAAAATAAAATCTTCATTAAAACTGTTGAAGATCCTATCAGCATAAATGCTGGTATCAACAGGAGAACAGAGCTTAATTATAGATAATAACTAAATTATTAATACAAAGCGAACAAAATTAAGGAAAATAACAGTTATAGGAAATTTATAAACTACAAATGTGAGTATTATTATCAGTTTGTAATAGGCGCATGAAAATACTACGTTTAAAACTCGAGATAGATATAAGTTCTCTGAATATACCGAGGCAAAGAGTTCCAATCCTTTGCAGCTGCATACTTGAACATGGATTGCCCTATTGCACTTTTTACCTTTTTTACACACATACATACATATATATGTAGGTGTAACGTACCGTGGCAAATCGTTGTTGCAGAACTTCCTGTTCCCATTGCAGTTTATTAAGAGCATCACCCTGAACCTTAAGTCTTGCTTTTGCACTCTGTTGTGGAAAATAAACACGACATTAGAAGACTGAAAGAAATTAACACTGACAAGACACAATCCCATGCACCATAGTCAATCGAGATATGGTCTGGAAACTCAGCTAAAGTATTTGGTCTATCTTTTTGTTTGCCTTTATGCATTTTTGTGCACGGTGCACGGTCACTGAACACATTATATTTTAGTATAATGAACGAATTGTCCAATAGCAAGGTTTCAGTTCAATCACTCAACCGTGCTATTTAAATATTAATCATTAATCAACCTAAAACAAAGGATGTGCACGGTGTAAGGTACGGTTCAACATAAAATCACAGCTCATTATAGGCGCTATGAATCGAAGTTTGCCGAGTTTCCAGACCATATCTCGATTGACTATGCATGCACCGATAATTCTGACTCCATGAATATATAATTAGGATGCACGGTAACACCTTGTAAGGTCTTGGAATCTTTTCAAAAATTTGAAAAATGGAATTATTGCTGGTTTTAAAAGGACTTACCGCAAGGGAGGCTTTATCTTTGTCATAATTTGCAAGCTAAAAGAAATCGCACATAAAACAATTTGTAATCTATATGCTAAAAAAAACCAGTCATCCTAACCACCCAAGCACCTTCAGCTTCCACACTTATCTGGTTTTACCAGTTCAATCTGGTTTTACAGGTTCAGTCCACATGGGGTTACTGTAAATCTACCTGTTTACGAAGCTCTTCCACTTGTTCGCGAGCTCTTTGTAAAGGTTCAGTAAGTCGTTTGTTCTCAGCCATTATTTCATTCATTTGTTTTTCCATTCTTTCTTCCTTTTTCTTCATGTCCTCTACTTGTTCCTTTAAATGAAACAGATTAACGACCACAAAACATTCAATTTAAGTGTTTTAAACTTCAAAGTTGGCACGAAAGCCTCTAGGGCTCATTTGTTGTAAGAATCGGGACAATCCTATCCTCGATTGTCGGCGATTCTTATACGCGTTGACACTTGTCGTGACTTGTCGTAAGAATCGGGGCTTTTTCCTGTCTCCGATCATCCCAGACGAGTGGTTTCAGTGTTCATACATGTCATAACTAGTCGTAAGAATCCCCGATCGTCGGCAACCGTCTGGGATGCATTTTCCAAAATAGCCAAAATGATTCCGGTTCGTGCGTGATGCTTCCGATCGGTCTGGGACGTTACTTCAACCATACTTACGACAAGTGAGAACAGGCTTAAATATATACTGCATAATTACGAAAGGTACACTGCAAAACCTCCAATTCTTGTCAAGATAATTTTTCTTCTTTTGAGATTTTATTTCTTGTTTTAAGATATTTATTCTTGTTTGAAGACAAAATATCTTGTCAAGAAACCGCAGTAAGATAATTATCTTGCAAACGGGACAAGAAAATCTTAAAACAAGTATTTTTTTCTTAAAACAAGTTTTTGGGAATTTGCAGTGTATCCATATGCAATGCTTTTAAACACATGCAGGCAGCTATAAAATATTTGCAAAACGTTACCTTAAGAGAGTTGATAAGGGCCAAATTGTTTAATGTGATGTCATTGTAGTAGTTTTTAATGTCGCTGAATGCTTTTTCATGGTTCTTCATTAGAGTGTTAATTTGGCTATTTTTTCGCTATAGAAAAACCACAATAAAAGTAGAGGTTAACTGCTGTAATCTTATTCTTAACAGCTTAGTTAGCAGTGAAATAAAAGTAGCGTGCTGCGTAGGCAGTGTTGAAACAACAATCGAAATATAGTAAGGTTAGATATACTGCCGAAACAGAGAACGTAGGAGTCTAAAGCCCGGCACAGACGACCAAGTTTTCCTTGACAAGTTCCTTGGTAGCTTTCCTTGCTCGTGTGTACGATGAACAATTTTCCCCCCAAACCTTTTCCTTGACAATTTATAATTGCTCGTGTGTACGGTTGGACAAGTTTTCTTTGACGGCAATGGTCGCGTAATAAGCTTCGGAGATGATCTTGTCAAGTTTTCCTTGACGACTATACACACGAACAAATTTCCTTGTTCAAAAGCTGGCATGACCAGCTTTTGAACAAGGCTCCTTGTCAAGGAAAAACTTGTCAATTTGTGTCGTACACACGAACAAATAAAACTTGTCAAGGAAAACTTGGTCGTCTGTGCGGCGCTTAACGTTCCGAGCGAACTAGCGAAGGCACCGAAGGCCCTACGTTCTCTGACTCTGTTTCGGCAGTATATCTAACCTTACTATATTCAACTTAGTTGTTTGTTTTCAAAACAATACAAGATTTCTTTTTAAAACAATAAAAATATTTCTTTTTAATTAAACAAATGATGCAATGTGGCTTACTTCTTCAATCTCATGAATTTCAGTTTTTCGGCGCAACTCTAATTCATCTCTTAGAGCTCTCATTTTTTTATCGTACTGTGATTCAACCTCTGGAAACAAAAATTAAATAATAATAAAGACATGCAGCCCCAAAAAACCATAAACAAATTCAGAATGGTGAACAATAGTATTGTTGATGTAGATGGTGGCGGTACATTTAACCACAAGTTTTTGCGACCTTAAATCAGCTCAAATAATAGCTAAACATTGTTTATCATGTTAAGATGGATTAAGTAAGCAAGAACCTCATTCCTACCACCAAAGTTTACCTTTTTAAAGACCTATCTTCCGATAATTCTACAAGAAACAATACATTAAGTCGCCATCTTTTTCGGTACGGTCAATTGCTGTACCAGCTGACGTAAGTTAAACTCAGAGAAAAACTCTGAGCTCCAGACGGGACTCAAAAAGTTTGGTTTTGTACAGCAAAAACAAACAAAAAAAACTTTACCAACTTCAAGCTGAAAGCACTACTAACAATAGTATTGTATCAAAAATTTAGAATGGAAATTGAGACAGCTATTAATGTAATAGTACCTTTAACTTCTCGTTCATAATCTTGTCGTAGTTTGGTTACTTTCTCATCATGTGACTGCAAAACAGCAAAACATAAAGATTATTAAGGATCTTTATAGATCTCGCAGAATAGTTTAAGGATCTTCAAGGATCATTTAAGGATCTTCATGGATAATTTAAGGATCTTTACAGGTCATTTAAGGATCTTCATGGATCATGTAAGGAGCTTCATGGATAATTTAAGGATCTTCATGCATCATTTAAGGATCTTTACAGGTTACAGGTCATTTAAGGATCTTTATGGAACATTTAAGGATCTTCATGGATAATTGTAAGACCATTATGGAACCTGTAGAATCATTTCAGCATCTTGTAAGGATCATACAGGATCATTAAAGGATTTTTCTGGTCTTTAAGGATCTTGAAAACTCCTTTAAGAATTCTATAGGATCATCAGGGATCTTGCAAGATCATTCAAGGACTTTGGCAGGATCCTCATGACCTCAAACAATTCCCCCTAAGGCCCTCACTGTCCCAATAATTGACCTTTTTAACAGTACTTATAACTATAACTTACCCTTTTTAAATTCTTCACTATATCTTCATGAGCCAATTCTTGTTCTTTAAGTTCAATCTTAATATAAGATATTTGATTATAATTATTTTCAATATATAAAGTAAAACATTTTTGTTGTTAAGTATGTCTGGAGCTGTAATAAAAAAGGTTGTTAACAAAAAACAGACCTTCAGTGCCCGCTTGTCTTTTCGAAGGTCCTGTTCATCATCTCTGTGCTCATCTTGAGCTAATTTTAGTGACACCAAGCCTGAAATATTGGTAACAATGAATCAAATGGTCATTCATATTAATTTCAAATTTAAATTTCACCATTGAAATTATAACAGAAAAGTGTAGTTGACCATTATTTAAAGTACAGTGGCAGATCTAGCATTTTAAATAGGGGGTAGTACCCAAATGAGTGCCATCTAGGGGGCCCTGACAAAAAGCACTCCCAATGCACTAATGCAGAAAGTTGAAAGCTCAAAAGTGCTTTCAAAATGCAAAAAAATCTCATTTGCAAGACCTTAGAATTCAAAGATTTTCCAGGGGAGCATGTCCCCATAGGTCTTGGAAATGAGATTTTTTGCATTTTGAAAGCACTTTTGAGCTTTCAACTTTCTGCATTGGGAGTGCTCTTTGTCAGGGGGTGCAACCTGTTTGCAAATAGAGAGGTGGCTGCTGAGGTCCACTCACCCCCCCCCCCCCACACACACAGTCACACACACACAAAATTTGCCAGTGATATAGTACTGTATTAGGCATTTTCTAAGCCTGGTACATACCATCAGCTTTAAGTTCAACAATGTTATTTTGATGTTCATAAAGAAGATGTTTCACTTTTTGTTTGTAAACTTTAATTTCCACTTGGTGCCTTTCTTCAGCCTCCTCCATTTCTCGATCACGATTTCTCAGCACTGCTTTTTTTTCTTCCATTTGTTTCTTGGTGATTTCCCAAAATGTGTTTACCTTATCTCTCTCAAGTTGAAAATAATTCCTCTCTTCCCTCTCTCGGTCAAGTTCTTCCCGAAGGCGAACAATGTGCTCTTCAAGCTGAGTAAAAAGATGAGAAATACTATATCTTACACTAATGCCAGATGATTTTACTCTGGCTAACACAAGATGATTTTACTCGTCAAGGGAAAAGGTGTGGCAGTGAAAAAGTGTGGCAGTGAAAAGGTGTGGCAGTGAAAGGGTTAAAAACTATCTCATTAACCGTATAAGCGGCAGGGCTGAATGGGTATTTACAACTGAAATCCTATTTAGCAGTAACTCATACATCTCCTCAGTGTTGCCTAAAGGGCCAAAGATTTTTACACTATAAATGATAAACTGGTATTTTTTTTGTGGAATGTTTCTGAAGATAATGGAGATCTCCATTGTGCAGTTTCAAGCTGACAATTGCCCATATATAAGAAGTATATGAATCTCCATTGTGCATTTTATAAACTTTCCAGTCTGGTATACACACATATATACATATGTAGACTATATATATATATATATATATATACAGTATATATATATATATATATATATATAGTGAAGTTATATATATATATATATATATATATATATATATATATATATATATATATATATGTTAAGTGAAGTTTGTAGCTTGGTGTAATATGAGTAAAATTTGTTCTCAAGTAGATATGAAGATATCTAGAAATCAGAAGGTCGTGGGTTCGAATCCCGTCAGGGATACTCAGACATTTTTCTGAGTATAAAGCTTGAGAACAAATTTTACTCATATATATATATATATATATATACTATAGACAGTGTAGTAAAAACCATTGGCAGAGTGCTCAATGGAAATCCAGAACATGTTATAGAAAAAGTTCAAATACTCAACAGTTGTGATTAGACATTTTTATTACTAGTTAGTTTCGTGCCACACGCTTATGGTGTGGTACTCTTCAGATATATAGACCATTTTATCTCAAGAGTACCACACCATACTCGTTGGCACGAAACTAACTAGTAATAAAAATGTCTAATCACAACTGTTGAGTCTTTGAACTTTATATATATATATATATATATATACAAAGTATAAAGTATAGTTTTACCTTATACTTTATACTTTGTATTTTGCTCTATCTATATATGGTATTGAGCACTCTCTAACATTTCGTGAACCATAACTCACTTATATATATATATATATATAGTATGTATGTATATATATACATACTAATATAGTCTCTGATTTCATTTTCAGACCTGTTCTTTAGTCATCTCTTCAGTGCTAATACCATCAACCATTGTGGCACTTTTAGGCTTCGCCGATTTCTTTTTGGCTTTCTTTTTACCACCCTTTTCTTTAGGAGGCTAGCAACAGAACAACATAAATATTAGAGAATTTGCTGCCATATTATTCCGGGCGTGAAACCAACGCTACAAAGTGCCTTACTAACGCCACAAATATCCCTAAAATACTTTACAACAATACATAAACATTATAGAAGTCATGGGACTTACCATCCTGGTTATTTATCAGACAAAAAATAAGAAATAAAATCGTAAATAAATAAGAATTGCTTGGCCTTGATCTCGATGAAGTCAATTATTTGATTTCGGTTGCTAAGAGACAACGAAAACAAAAGCCCGGATGTCTAGTCACCAGGAAAAATTAAATATCTCGCACTCTAAATTTCGTCTGTTCCCTCCCCTAATTTATTGCTTAATTTTCTTCCCTTTTTTCACTCTCTCGACTCTCGTATTTTCTTTATCATTTATATCTGATAATTTATCATTATATCGGATGATGTTATAAGTTTAATAACGTTAGTATTAAAATATTTTTAAAAAGTAACTTTATGTCTCAATTATTTCCAACCTCGTACCCTGGGTGCGAGGTTGAATTATTTCTAGCTTCTCCGGGCAATATTTTTAACAAACCTGTGCTTTCTCCTCTGTTTCTATAGATCGTTTTCACTCACGTGTTCGGTGGCTCCATTGGGGGAGGGGGGAAGGAGGGGGTGAAACAATACATTATTACAAAATTTTTGAATAAGCTATATATGGAAACCAGGCTTAATTACATCTCTTTTAAGCCCTAATCAAACGAGAACGCAAGTCATCGCAAGTAGGCATGTCCCGATTGTGCTCGTAAAATCCAAAAAAGTTGCTCCCAAAAACCAGAAAGTTGCTCGCAAAAAAGCATAAAAGTTGCTCAAAAGTTGCCCGAAATAAAAAAGTTGCTACTAAAATTCAAAAAGTTGCCCGTACTATTACGTTAATTAAGAGCTTTATACAATTTCCGTACGCTCGCTTACGTGCAATGGCTGCGCTTGCTGGAGTACGAAAAGTTGCACCAGCATTTTCTGCTACCAAAATTGGATCTTCTTCTAAATTTTCGTCCTCTGATGAACTTGACAAGTCTGACTCTTCTAATTCAGTCATAATGAATTAGCATTTATTTACATTTCAATGGTTTATAAGCCGCCATTTTGTTTTAAAGAGGAAACAGGTAACCCTAGTACCTAGCAAGTAAATATCAAGGGTAAATAAGCAGCAATGCTACAGCTGTTGCAGCATCACATCACAGGCTGTATTACAGCATATTGCCGCAATTAATTGATTTCCAAAATTATTTTATATCAGAAACTAATATCGCAGGAAATGAAGTTGTCTATCACATGTAAGCATTTCCTACTGTAAAGTTTTCAATCTAGAAAAAGTTGCTCAAAAATTGCTCAAAAAGGAAAAAGTTGCTTAAAGTTGCTCGAAGTCTCGAACCGAAAAAAGTTGCTCCAAACGCAAAAAGTTGCTCAAAAGTTGCCAAGCACAATCGGGACATGCCTAATCGCAAGTTGGCAGTCAGAATTTCTGTGGCGGTCGTTCGAACACCCAAATTAACAAAATAAAGGTTTCATGAGTGTTTTAAACAAGTTTTAACTTTGTCACGGTACATGATATTTTCGGGAAACTATTCAGAGCGGCTGGCTGAGATAGCGTGCATGACTGCCAACTTGCGATGACTTGCGTTCTCGTTTGATTAGGGCTTTAGGTCATTTTGTCAGTCCAGCAGCGGGAGCTGTTCAACAGGGGGGAGGGGCTCAAATCCGAAATTAAAGGTTACAAACGATATTTCACCAACAACCACAAAATTTTCCAACAAATCCGACAAAATTTCCGCGTTGATTTCATGGCCTATTATTGTTGTGAATCTCTGGAGAAGATAATTTGTTATATACCTTCTTTCTCCTGTATACATGTATAGAATTTGCACTTATTCCCTTGGTGGGGGACAAATACTTATAAACAAAAAGATTTCCATAGATTATTTGCTTTATTGAACATCGGACTGACCATTTTGAAGTCATGTCGTGCACGAGATCTATTGAAGTACTTCGGGTTTTCAAAACTCGCCGGTAATAATTGAGAGAATAAGGTCGTACGCCTTTTAGTGTTCAATGTAAAAACATGGCCATTGAAATGGCGAGTTTGAAATGTTGACATAATTTGTTTTGATTGGTTTATCTACCGCGAGTACTTGCCGTGAGTAAAAAATAGTTCAAAATTTCCAACTATCTGCCACGAGCGCTAAAATACTCGCAGTGAGTTGTTTCGTGCGAGGACTGGAAGTCTGCAAATCCTCTTTTACTGCGGGGGAGCATTTGTATGCTCATTTTTATGAATCTGGTCAACTGCAGGGGCGCAACTAGAAAATTTCGAGGGCAGGGGTTGAACGCAAAAAAAGGGCAAAGTCGTTCAGTATTCTAAACAATTTGGGACTAGAAGGCAGTGGTGTGGGAAGCAGAGATTCTAGGGGGATCCGGGGGCATGCCCCCCCGGAAATTTTTTGAATTTTAGGTCTCTGAAACGGCATTTCCTGCATTTTTAGGACGCTTTTCTCGTATTTTCAGTTGCGGAAATGTTTATTTTGGTCTCGCATTATTGCGGAGAATTGTATTGCGTGCTACAACACGATTAATTATCTGTTTATCTAATGTCTAACCTAGTATTAGAGGTCTCACAAAAAGGGCAGGGGTTAAAAAGGGCAGGGGTTGCAATACCCCCAACCCCCCCCCCCCCCCCCTAGTTGCGCCCCTGAACTGAGTTCTTTTGTTAAGCTTTTAATTGACTTTTTAATTAGTTTTATATTGGTTTTAGTGGGTTGCCATCAATCCCCTGAGATTTAGAGGACAAAGACACAGCGGCCATGCTGATAGCCTACGCATAGACGTTCGGGGAAAAAAACTTGTTTAGTAAATCCCCCAAGAGCCCGAGAGCGTCTGCACGCCAACATGGCCGCCATGATCGTGCAACTGGCCAGCAATAAACATAATTCAAGGTAAAATATCAATTCACCACGCCAATATCGTCCTTGATTACAAGTCTTTACGAGCTGCAAAGGCTGATTCTTTCTTAAAGATGCTTTTGTTTTACATTTATACATCAAGTAAACGACAAATCGGCGCACGAAGATTTGTTTTGCGCTCATTGCGACTATTTGTTATTCGAAATTTGACTTAACTTTATCGTAATAAAAATATTAATGCCCAGCATCAACAAAATTTCGCAAACACGAAACTGATAAAAAAATGGGATAGACAATCACTCAAACATTTCCGTCATTTGCACGACTCATTGATTCCTCGTCAACGAGTCTGACAATAGGTTTAAGCAATGTCTAAAAGGTCATTTGGCAACTCTGGACAAGTGTTTCGCCCTCATTGGGGCTTGTCAGCACGGTGAGGCCAAATAACCTAGCACATCCAAAAGGTATATATTGAATAAAGCAATATGAATATACTTCATTTCAGAATCTGTTGGTTTCTGAATTGGTGCGGAAATTCAATAAATTTAAATGACCTATATAACTCGAAGCCATTAAGACCAGTTAAAAAAAAACATTTCTGTTTTTCATCACATTTTTAGGACTGAAAAAATGGGGCGAGTGGGCGGATTTTCCCCCTTATTTTTTATTTTTCGTTAGTACCTTAATTATTTCGCTTTTAGAAAATGGGAAAAAAATTTTAACTGGCTTAAATATAAAGGTTTGAAGTCCCGAACGATCGAAATCTACTGTTTGTGGTTTACGCCCCCATTTAAAATTAGTCTCTGCTTTGTGTTTTTCCCACGCGGGAAATGTAGATAAAAATTACCCAGGGTACATAAAAATCCCTTATTTCACGCTCCAATGTTCCGCTATTTGGCCACGATCTTTTGAAAGCCAAAAACATCGACACATCGTGGCCTCTGGCACCTCTGCACGCATAACGGACACATTCGTCACTCGATTATAAGCCTGGGATCCAAGTCGATTTTTAAGCCTAGAATTGAAAATGTTTCTCGCGCATGGTTGATCGAGATTCATCTCGATTTCGGCACATGCAGCCTTATTTTACGAGTTGCTAGCGGTAAAGGTCTGCTAGCAGGGTATTTCATATTGCGATTTCGATCAAACTAAGTGGGAAACGAACTAATGAACACTCTGCACATTCAGCTTAGGCTACAAACATGCGGAACCCCCCTCATTGTATATGTATAATGGGAGTGATAAAGCATCAAAGACATGTGTTTATCGATGACTTTTTTAAGTGTATAAAAAAAGTATATATAAAAGTGTTTGTCTACAAGTTGTCCCATGACAATTGATCGGGGGTAATTAAATCACTGATTAAATTTTATGAAAGCAGTCAAGAACCATCTCACAAGTCCGTACGGCAAAATTAACGAGGCTTGGCGTCGGTTACTTTACACGCACGTGATGTCGTCAAAACCCGCCGAAAACAACTTCAATTTACTTTCGGTTGATGTCCATGTTGTCAAAAAGGCGGCCTGTTTAAGCTCTCTAATAGCTGATACTTGCCGAATTTGCTTCCGTAAGCACGAACAACGGCTTGAAATCGAGGCTGTATATGAAAGACAGCCTCGACTTGGAATCATTGTTTCGTGGGCATTGAACGCGAATTTAAGAAGCATCTATCGGATCTTGAAGGCATATTTGTCCTTGTGTTCGTCAAGGTTGTTGCTCGTGGTCAAACAAAGCAGAGAAAAGAAAATGGAGAGCAAAGTATGTTCCGTGGTCTTTCTCCTTGTCGTCGTCCTCGGCTGTTGCCAAAGTACATCTAAGTTCCGTTTCTCTAACGTACTTGGAAGCCATATGGTTCTGCAACAAGCACCGCACCGGGCTCAACTTTGGGGCTATGGCGAGGTTGGTCGAGACGTGAAAGTAACATTCAATGGAAAGACATACAGTGCTGATATAGGTAAAGTAAACTTTTAAACTGTAGTTGAACAGAGCAGATGTGCCAAATTATCTGTGACATACGTAACTTCAAATCAGTCACAAAAGTCGTCTAAATTGCTTCAAACTGAAAAGCGAACTTTCCCTAAGATTGGCCTGTAAGTACAGTCGAACCTCTATTAAACGGCCACTTGTCAAAACCCCTAAAAT
Source organism: Paragorgia papillata (assembly GCA_035771165.1). Lineage (NCBI taxonomy): Eukaryota > Metazoa > Cnidaria > Anthozoa > Scleralcyonacea > Coralliidae > Paragorgia > Paragorgia papillata. The sequence goes on along the minus strand of JAWNZC010000025.1, from coordinate 3,560,880 downwards.
ATTCCCTGTAATTTATTACTATAGATTACCCCTCTACAGTGTGTATCAAAAAAATTCGAACCCTTAGAAAATGAATTAGCATTCAGTTCTCAAACAACCTATTGAAGTAGTTTGAAAGCCCTAAGCACTTCGCTGAACCCACAGATGCGTAAAACACACGGTCTTATTGCATGGTGAAAGTATTTAAAAGCTTTTTCGCTTCGTTTAACTTATGTGCTGATTAATTTATAACGCAGCGCTTTTAGGGCTTTCAAACTACTAGAATAGGTTGTTTGAAAAGAATGCTAATTTATTTTCTAAGGGTTCGAATTTTTTTTATACACACTGTATCATCAATATTGCAATCAATCTCTTGAGATTTGGAAGACAAAGAAACGGCGGCCATGTTGGAGGAAAACATACTCCAAATACAATAGCTGCAAATGAGATTCTTTTGTTAATGTTCCTCCAACATGGCCGCCATGACGTCAAGTGCAAACCAAGAATTAAGCGGCCACAAAGCCATTCCCCAAAGGTGGCCGCTTAATAGAGGTTTGACTGTAACTACGTTCATAAATCAGTGTTAAATAATGTTCCCAAAGATTGTTTAGTGTTCTTTGTCTATCAAAACCAGTAGAGTGTCTCTTCTTAAGCCTGGTTTCCATATAGCCGTAAGCGCCTGCGGCATGGCTGCGGCAAGAGGCAATGGTCCAATCGCATATACAGCTTTTTATTGCTGGCTAATTCAACACTGTCTATGATTGGACCATCGCCCCTTGCCGCAGCCATGCCGCCGGCTCTTACAGCTATATGGAAACTGGGCTTTATAGAAGAGAGAGGGGATGTTTGCAGAGGGCGGTCAAGTTTTTTTTATGACATCCTGAAGCTCAAGAATGCAGAGTGGGTGTGAAATAATTAGCATGAAGGCGAGGCTTTGTTAAGCAAATTACTCCATCCCGCTATATTTGTTTTTGGAAGAAGATGGCCAATAACTTCAAAACTACGCATTGTTGAAATAAATCGAGTACGTATGTTGTTAGAAATTTCATAAGCTTTTATTTGATGTATAGCTCAACTTTTTGCGTTATGTGTAACTTTTTAAAATGTCCAAGATGTTGGACCTTTGCATTCGGAAACACCAATAATCAACATTAGCTTTTCCTAAGTAGTTTAGAAATTCCGATTTTTCTTTTCAAAAATCATAACGGACAAGATTGATTACAGTCAAACTGAAGCTATTTGAAACTGCTATTTGTGATAGAAATTTCAAGTTTCTACCTAAACGAAAAGTTTTTTAAAAATGGAAAAACATCTATTTTGGCATGCGTAAATTCCTTAAGATTGTTTTGGTGTTTGCTCTGGCGTTTGCTAGTGCCTATTACTTTGGAAATACTTTAGGTACACTGTTAGTTTCAAAGAGTTGAATTACCCCCCCCCCGTCTTCATATCTGAAAAGGGAACACAACATAACACTTACTGAAGAACCAGAGTGTGACCGTATACAACACTTTAAAAAGTAATTAAAATTGATGGTTTGACGTGGGTAACAATCGAAGACGCCACAACGACGCCAATTAATTCTAGTTTGGTGTTTATGCGTGCGAAACGCAAACAAATGCCCAAAAGGGTCTTTGTAATGTTTACATGCATGCCCCTGTTTTAGGCATGTCCCGATTGTGCTCCAAAAACCAGAAAGTTGCTCGCAAAAAAGCATAAAAGTTGCTCAAAAGTTGCCCGAAATAAAAAAAGTTGCTACTAAAATTCAAAAAGTTGCCCGTACTATTACGTTAATTAAGAGCTTTATACAATTTCCGTACGCTCGCTTACGTGCAATGGCTGCGCTTGCTGGAGTACGAAAAGTTGCACAAGCATTTTCTGCTACCAAAATTGGATCTTCTTCTAAATTTTCGTCCTCTGATGAACTTGACAAGTCTGACGGCTCTTCTAATTCAGTCATAATGAATTAGCATTTATTTACATTTCAATGGTTTATAAGCCGCCATTTTGTTTTAAAGAGGAAACAGATAACCCTAGTACCTAGCAAGTAAATATCAAGGGTAAATAAGCAGCAATGCTACAGCTGTTGCAGCATCACATCACAGGCTGTATTACAGCATATTGCCGCAATTAATTGATTTCCAAAATTATTTTATATCAGAAAAATATCGCAGGAAATGAAGTTGTCTATCACATGTAAGCATTTCCTACTGTAAAGTTTTGAATCTAGAAAAAGTTGCTCAAAAATTGCTCCAAAAGGAAAAAGTTGCTTAAAGTTGCTCGAAGTCTCGAACCGAAAAAAGTTGCTCCAAACGCAAAAAGTTGCTCAAAAGTTGCCAAGCACAATCGGGACATGCCTAGGCTGTTTACATGAGCCGGGCTAGCCCAGGCTAGCCCGATTTGAAACTCGCGTAAACTAAATGTACAAAGAAGAATCGATTTGGTTTAGATGTAAACGAATCCTATATAACGTTGATTAAAATCTCTTGCTGTGGCTGAGGAAAGAATTTCGTGACACGAGTCAGCCCCCTAATCACTGATCTCAAGGAATCAGTGCCCCTAATACATGCAGAACTTCCACATGCAAATATAAAGGCGACGATTGTGCGTAGCTTGGCCTAACGCGCGAATTGGCCATTACCGAAAAGCGCATTGGGTAACAATTGAAGACGCCACAACGACGCCAATTAATTCTAGTTTGGTGTTTATGCGTGCGAAACGCAAACAAACACCCAAAAGGGTCTTTGTTCCCTTTGTGTTACCGGAATCAAAAGCGTTTACATGCATGCCCCTGTTCTTTGTTCCTAACCCGTCAATTGTCGTCGTTAATAAACCAACGGATACGGATTAAATGCTTAACCTGAATCCACTGTCAATATTAATGCATGAAACAAGTTTTGAACAGAGAACAATATTATTTCAAACAAAATTGTATTTGTTAGTCGTCGAGCAACGTTGACGGCGTTTGAAATGGGTGAATATGCATGCTATATTTACAACCATCAAAACGGAAGTCAGCACCCCACCCCGAGGGGATCTATACCGGCCCAGATTCTGGCTGAGTTGCATGGGGGTGCAACATTGTTTAGTAGCTAATTTAGGCAGGATAAGCAAGCAGGATCTGCTGTGTAGGCAACACGGCTGCCGAACGTTTGCGCATGCGTGAATTCGCTAAAGTAAACATTGCAAGAGAAGTGGGAACTAGCCGTGGGGATAACAACCAGACAGCGAAGACTAAGTAAGACTCGACTATTCATTTGTGTTTTAAAAAAAGAGTAAAGAAAATTACGAAGGGGTTATTTCAGAATATGTTACAATATTGACAAAGAAGCCATGCACAAATTACCTACCTTATCTTTTTGATAGTATGTTTATAATTTTAAATTTTGTGTCGGACTCTCGGACCGGTCCAAATATTTCAGTGTTTTCCTGAGGCCGAGCTCGGACGCGTCGCGCATGCGCAAAACGTTTGGCAGCGGTGGCCTGAAGTACGTATAGTTCCACTCTCCTACGCGGTCTTTTGAACAGATCAGACTTGGCCACACCGCGTAGAAGACTGGGACTATATATGTTCTTCAGGCCTACAGGCCTGCCTGCACATTGTCCGCCACAAAGATATCACTCCAGTATATATATAGCTATGCACTGTTGGGACTGCATGCAGAATATATATTCACCCCCTCTTTGTGGATACATTATTCGTATAATAGTTATATGAATTTCTTTGTAATATTGCAATCTAAAGTCTGAACTGTAATAGTAAACATTGTACTTTTGATCAGCAAACTGATTTAACCCTTTATTCGCCAGGTTTCCGGGAGATTTAATTCCCCTTGCACTGACGAGTAAATCATCTGGCGTTAGCCAGAGTAAAATTAATCTGAAGAGTAGACTGTCTACTGTAGACAAAAAGCAACTGTGGGCCAGTAAATGGTTAAATGTAAACTAAATTTTGTAAAACTAGAGGTCTTTCACAAAAAGCCTATAAATGTTTCTAAAATAGACCTCTAGATAACATTTAACTTTGTTAATTATGAAACTTGGAGCACGGCTGAGTGGAGCAATGTATACTTATCAATGTACCGCTAACTTGCTAATAATAAAAGTAGGTCTTTTTGGAACATTTTGAGTCAATACAATTATTTCGTCATGCGCAAGTTACTGTACAGAGTTTTGAATTATATTATTGCTGAATATCATGATAATTATTTATTTATTATAATATTGTTTTAAATATTTTTGGATCTAGCACCCAATGGACTGTGGTCAGTTTTATTAGATCCAACAAAATTTGGTGGTCCGCATATCATCGATGCTTATTCAGTTGTAGGCGGAAAATTCGTGACAGTTTCACTGGAAAACGTCATGTTTGGCGATGTTTGGCTATGTAGTGGACAGAGCAACATGGCATTTAATCTTAATTCGGTATGTAAAAATAGAATATACGGCGCACACAAGATACCCTGCGAGCAGAGCCTTCTTTTCCTTATTTCTTCGCTGAGAGAGATGAAGAAACGAAGGCTCTGGCGTATTCGTGACTGGTTACAAACTCGAATTCAGGGCAGAAAACAAAACAAAACAAGAACCGGTTAAACCGGTTACTTCATCGGAACTATGACGAGGTCAAACACGAATACGGCAGAGCCTTCTTTTCTTCCTCTCTCTCTCAGCGAAGAAATAAGGAAAAGAAGGTACACACAAGAAAACTGTGGAAATTACTATGCATGTATACATTATTAAACAGTACAGTAACAGCATAAGGTTTATAGTCTTTTATTAAGTGCTATTGAAATTAAATTTTAAAGAGTTTTTTATTTTGATTTTGGATATATATGTGATGTCAGAAACTCAGTAGATGTGGTACATGTACATTCCTTATAGAATTGGCTGGGTAGTGATGAGGTGAAAACGTTTTTTACAGGTGGCCAAGCTGGCATGCACCCTGCACCTCCTAAGAAAAAATGTAACATATGTTAATTCCCAGTCGTTTGATTAAAATAATTTTAATTTGTAATTTTGTAGGCATTTGGTGGGGAAGAAGCCATCAAAGAGTCGTCTCTCTATCCTAACATTCGAGTGTTTGTTGCTGCAATAGGAAAATCAAAATTTCCTCTTTCTGAACTGAAAGACGTCAGACAACCGTGGTCAGTTGCATCACCTGGTAGGTATATATAGCGTAGTCCACCTTGATTTTTAACTTTATAATTTTGAAGGGAGAAATGTATGGAATATTAGTAAGTATTCCATACATTTCGACTGGATAGTGTGAAGTATAATCAATTTAAGTATACCGGTTAGTTATACCGAACTCGAGGTAACTAATTATTATTAACTATAACTATTAACTAACTACTTTGTTTAATTACTGACCAAGCATGAGGGCGCCTGTGTTAGTGAAATTTTAGCATTACTAGTTTTGCTGTGAAACCGTCTTACTGGACTTCTATAATATATATTTTCAAAAAGAATTACCTTTAGATTAGTTTCTATACCCGAATGATCTTAATTATAATAGCGTTATCCGAGACATGTCCCCTTAAAATGATAAAGTTGTTTTCAAACAACAATTGCCTATCAACGGGTTAAATGGGAGAAAATAATTTGCGACTTAACCGACACTTGTATGTCTTGCAATAAGTGGTCAGTTTGTTTGTAATGGCAAAGCAAGTCACAACTAAAATAAGAACAGGAGTTGAAAGCTATAGTCCAAAATGAGTTATGACTTATTTTATCTCATTTAAATACCTCTAATGTTTTATTTTTTTTATTAATATATAGAGGCAGTTGGAGGCAGAGCTCCATTCACATATTTTTCAGCAGTTTGTTGGTGGTATGCTGTTCAGTTGCATAAGAAACTGCAGTATCCTATTGGTATACTCTCAACAGCTTATCCTGGTACTCCTGTTGAAGCTTGGTCATCTCCAGATGCTCTTTCAAAGTGTGAGCCTATAAGTGCCAAGTAAGTAGAATTACAATGCTCTGTTAAATTAAAACTAAGACAACTGGGAATCTACATATAGCCCAGTCAGATATACTGATTCCCAAACTTTTCTTAGGCTAGTTTACACGGTAGCGGACGAATTCGAGACCGGTCTCGAATTCGTCCTATTTCGCCCTGTAAACAGGCGGAACCATACTAATTCGAGACCGGTTCCGAACTCGTCCGCTAGCCAGCTATGACCTATATATCTTGTTGCTGTATAGTTGCAATTTTATAAATTTAAGAATTTTAACTCCCAGACATATTTTTGGAAATATTTTTTGTATTAATATTCCTTATTTCTACTGTATAAACCATTTCGTATAGACGTGGTTGGGGCGATTTTTTTGAGGCATTGCAGAACACACAAGAACCAAGTGGTTTGTGGTATGGCATGCTTACGCCTTTCCTGAGGATGACCATTTATGGTGTGGCATGGTACCAAGGCGAGCAAAACGCTGATACACCTACTTATCCATATAACTGTGCATTCCCAGCCATGATTGACGATTGGAGAGCAAAATGGTATGAATACACTCATAATAGCACAGACGAAACATTTCCCTTCGGCTTTGTTCAGGTATGGCGATTATTTTTTTAAACTTATATTAGGGACCGCGCTCATTGTTTATTATACTGGAGCTGGGGGGAACTGGGGGGGGGGGGGCTGAGGAGAAACTGAGGGGGCCCTCAGAATGACAAAAAGGAGAGTTCTGTTTTTGATAACTGCTTCATCGTTTACGTGTGACGGAAGGTCAATCCGTAACAAAAAAGTTGCTTTTTCAAAAAATCCAGATACGTGTGGACGGAGTCTAAAACACTTCCCGCCCCAACTGGGTTGTTGAGATCAGAAAATTACTGCAATACATCCTAGCTCCCTTACCTTTTTGTTGTTTTGGTGTATATATATATTAATGTCTAATATACATATTTCAATCAATTTCATTCTTTCTTAGCTTTCAGCTGTTGGTTTTACTGTTGGTGATCAAAGTCACCGTTTTGCACAATTACGTTGGGACCAAACAGCTCACTATGGCTACGCACCAAATCCTCGTGAAAAAAATGTTTTCATGGCAGTATCAATGGATCTGGGGGACCCATACGCTCCGTTAACCAATTATCACCCGAGAGACAAAAAAGATGTTGGTGAGCGCCTAGCTCTTTCTGGTCTGTCCCTTGCTTATGGTGTGCCGAACCTGTATCACACTGGTCCATTACTATCAAAAATAGAGCAAAAAAACTCGTCCGCTGGCGAAGTGATCTTTAGATCCGTTTTTAATAATACAATTGACGTCAGAAATACGGATGGGTTTCAGGTAATAATTGCACAAAAATGCTGTACCCAAGCACAGTGGTGTAGCCAGGGGGGGGGGGGGGCGGTCGCCTCCCCAATGGTCTCCAAGACCGTTCTCGTGAAAAGTTTAAATCCGCGGAGAAACTTGTAGGGGGAGAGTAAGTAGACTAGTAATGTGTTATATATATATATAGCAGGCGTATGCATATGCTATAAATTACAATACTAAAGGTCTATACAAAATGCCTCCAACTTGTTTTTACATTTACAACTTGTTTATATATAAATCTAAAGATATTCTGACGTGTATCATGCTATGTTCTGGTTTTATAATAATAACAAAATTATGTAATTTATAACTTTCAAATTACTATTAAATACCAACCTCAAAATGCAGGAAATAGTGCTTCAGAGACTCTAGAAATCCAAAATGTTCCGGGGGCATGCCCCCTAACCCCCTAGGAGATCGAGGTTCTTGTCCCCCCCCCCCCAAGTCAAGACCCACTACCCATCCCTCTCGTTTGCTAATTCTAGTTTTATTTTGTCTTGTCAGGTTCTTTGCCTAAACACCGTCACCTGGGTCAAGGCACCTATTATAGACAGTGGTCCTACATCAGTCGTCATTAAGCTACCAAAGGGTTGCGCCCTTCACGCTGTGAGATATGCATGGAGCGATTATCCTTGTCTCTTCAAAAAATGCGCCATCTACAGCCACAATTTACCTGGTCCACCATTCATTAAATACGCTCCCTTTTAACTGGTGATTTTGACAATATCTTTTTCCTACTGATTTATTTTTGTAGCTTGTCTTTTCTAAATTAACGTAGATTAATTAATTAATGTTCTATGTTAATATAAACGCAATCATAAGTGTAGTTCTTTTTATGTATACCGCGTGTGAATTGCATTAAAAAGTTTTTTACAATAATTGTTATACGAAGTACAATTAATGCTTGTGAAATTCATGAATAATTAATGAGGTTAATAAGAAGCAATCAAAACGTAGCATTCAAGTCGTATGTATACGTCTGTTAATCCCAATAAAGATCATCTTTTGGACAAAGTGACCTGTATCAAAAGTTAAGAATACTAATTAGCCTTCTTGGTGATCTGTATCAAAAGTTATGAATACTGATTAGCTTCATTCTATTGTTTCATTTCACAAGTACGATAAAGCATTCGCGTCCGATCTGTATGGGCATTTACTCGGGATAACTCGGGGTGAAGCGTTCACATGAAGCTAAGGTTATCTCGGGGGCCAGGGACAACTCGGTAGTTGCGTTTTATCATGTGAAATAGGGTCAACTTTGACCCTAGCCCCCGAGTTATCCCTACCCCCCGAGATAACCCAGTCTCGTGTGAACAGCCCAGTTACCTCGGGTTCGGTAACTAATAACCTATACTTATTAGGTTGACGATCACAGAGGTTTTCTTTGATTGTACAACGGTTGTTTATTTATAATAGTTACTCCCAACCACGCATAAATGAAGTAGTTAATTGCCCCGGGCTACTTTAATCAATGGTCACAAATATGATAAAGGATTTATCATCGCGACCGAAGTGTGGCAAGTTGTACACATTGTCACGCAACAATGATTTTGTTGCAAGTTGAATCAGCATGTTGTAGAACTGGAGTCTACTTTCTTCAACAATTTTTCTCAACTTGCAACAAAATCATTGTTGCCTAACAATGTTTAAGGTGGGTGGTAATACGTGCAACAACGCTTTTGCAACAAAGTTGCGTTGCAAGTTGAAGAAAAATGTTGCCCGTATTACCTCACCTTTAACTGTTACTGAAGAATTGCGATGTTGCCAGCTTGCTTAAAGTAACTTATGTTTCTACTGCCGTATCAATATTTCTGCCGCGGGCAATATTTATTACAAAAGTGACAAATTAATAATATAGTTTTAGATAGTTAGTACCCAGTCTTGCAGGCAGTTGCTTTGCTCACGGTCAAGTACTGTTTTGTTTTTTATTCATTGAAACTCATGTGACATGTTTGTGAGTTCTTTGTCACATTTCAATATTTGTCAAGGTTGTTGCTTGTGTTGAAACACTAACAGAGAGAAGAAAATGGAGACCAAAGCATGTTCCGTAGTCTTTTTCCTTCTTGTCGTCGTCCTCAGCTGTTGCCAAAGTACGTCTGTCTTTCGTTTCGCCAACGTATTTGGGGATCATATGGTTTTGCAACAAGCACCACGCCGGGCTCAAGTTTGGGGCTATGGCGAGGTTGGACAAGAAGTTGTTGTCACGATGGCGGGAGAGATGTACCGTACTATTATTACTAGTGTTACTTCAGGTAAAGGAAACTTTTGAACTGTAGTTGTATTTGATAATTTGATGCCTGTGCTCTCGGCTTCTGTGGTCATGGCATCACGATGTGGTCGAAAAAATATGCTTCAACCTGAACACAGCAGGTTTACCATGTGACACATACTGTCATGTCAGTCGAGCTATCATTTCCTTCAAATTATGAAGCTTAACCAACTATTAAAACCACCATCTGATTGGACAACCTTTTAAAATGAAACCTCACCCCCATTGTGTTTAGTGTATAATATAGCCCCCCGTATAATAAATCACTAATCTGATCCTAACCCTCCAAAATGCAGAAATGACCACTCATATCAGAAATCAAAATATTTTTTATATATACAATGTTTTGATCTAGATGTCACACACCCTCCTATGAAAAAAATCCTGGATAAACTTACAATAAGCACTTAAATTTACTGCCAAAACAGCCACTTTTCTTAAGATTGCTCTGTAAATAATCAGAATTCTTTGCACCAAAGTTTTTCAAACATTATTTGTGCACCAGAAGCACCTAAGAACTGATCAATCTGCACCAAAACCATGCACCAAACATTTCAGTTCTGTATCAATTTACTGCTTTGATATCAGTTCTGTACCAAGTGTACCCCACTTCGCATTCAATCTGAGTTGGTTTCGCTGGAAGATGCAAACAGTTGTTGAAAATACAACATTATTTAATATGTTTATTTAATTGTTTATTCAATTAATTTGTTAATTTTATTTAATTTTATAATTACCGTATTCAATACAATTATTCCTTCTTGAGTTACAGCATGGATGCTCACATCACTAATTGGAATAATGGCGTGAGCCTAAAACCTGGTTGCAATTGACAAGCTTTATCAGCTCTTAAAATGATGTATTGAATTGTCTGTAAATACGACAAAGCCACAATACGACAAAATTTGCCCGTCCATTCTGTACCGGGGTACAGAAGATACCTCAAGGTTTACTAGTTAAAATATGCATCCCAAATTCCGAGCAAAACAATAGCACAATATATGGGGATGCCAGTTTCTTCAAAACAACACAGGAAGTCATCAAAATATAAATTATAAAACGCTTACCCCAATAACGCACTCGATTGTGGCTTAGGCAGGTTTGTTCCAGGGTGAATTTCAGAATTCTTTGCACCAAAGTTTTTCAAACATTTATTATCTGAATGTGAGGATATGAAGAATTTGAAGAAAAGTTATCACTAAAAACCATGCACCAAAACAAGTGTACTCATGCCAAGATCGTGACATCCCCCTCAAATTTGCAACCTGGCCGTTTCAACATCTCTCGAGCAAAGAAAAACGCTTTTATACAATTATTTAATTGTTTATTCAATTAATTTGTTAATTTTATGTAATTTTATAATTATTCAATACAATTATTCCTTCAGTGAGTTACAGTACTGTACAGAGTTTTGAATTTTAGTATTGCTGAATATCATGATAATTATCATGATTTTCTTTATAATTTTCTTGGTTCTAGCACCCAAAAACACTGGCATGTGGTCAGTTTTGCTAGTACCAGCAATATTTGGTGGCCCCTATATCATTAATGCTTATTCAGTTGTAAACGAAACAAAAGTGATAGCTTCACTGGAAGATGTCTTGTTTGGTGATGTTTGGATATGTAGTGGACAGAGCAACATGGAATTTACTGTTAGTCAGGTATGTAAAACTAGAAGAAACTCAAGTAATACTCAAATATTCCAATTGTTGCTTGATTAAAATTAATTTTAATTTGTAATTTTGTAGTCTGATGATGGGGCAACAGCTATCAATGAATCAGTTCACTATCGTAACATTCGGCTGTTTACTGCTGAAATGGCAACATCAGATGTTCCTCTTTCTGAACTAAAAGGTGTGAGACAACCGTGGTCGGTTGCATCACGTGGTAAAGACTGTTGTAGTCCATCTTGATTTTTAACTTTAGAATCAAATTAATTATTATTAAATACTTTGTTTAATTATTGACCAAGCATGATCATGGTGTCTGTGTTAGTGAAATTTTAACTTTACAGTACTAGTCTTCTTACTAATTATAATAGGTCTATTTACACAGGAGGAAATAATTTGCCACTTAATTAAGACACATCTTATTTAAACCATGAACACACTTGTATAAAGTGAATTTGTATGTGACCATAGGAAGTCACTCATGACTAAATTGGATCATTCCAGAAAATATCCATACAGTACTCCCTCCACCGCAGGAAATCACAAATTGTCTTCCCCTCCTTTTTGGACATCCTACAGTAATTAATTAAGAAAATCTGTAGTTCATTTTACCCGCTCCCCTTTGGACAGCACAAATTTCCTCCATGGGGGGAGCATACCCAATAAGAACAGGGATTGACCCAATAAGAATAGGGATTGAATTAAGCTAGTCCAAAATAAGTCGCGTTGTATTTTTTCTCCAATGTATTATTTTTTATATAAATAGAGGCAGTTGGAGGTCCTGCATGGCAATATTTTTCAGCAGTTTGTTGGTACTATCGCAGTTCAGTTGTATGACAAACTGAAGTATCCTATTGGATTAGTCTCAACAACTTGGAGTGGTACACCTGTTGAAGCTTGGTCATCTCCAGATGCTCTTGCAAAGTGTAACACTACAAGTACAACTGAACAGGTTTTCACAGAACTAAAGCACGACCCCAAGTAAGTAGAACTACAAATTATGTTCTCTTGCTTACGACTTTACAATATTGATACGCAACATTGCAATTTTGATTGGGGTGGATTCAATCGGCAACTTGCAAGCACTTTATCACGATTCCTCAATGGGTTGCTTAAAATATTGGTTTTAAACATCGGACAACACATAAATGTGATGTTATACTTGAAGGTAATGGCTCTAACTTTATGTAGAATTTCGCATTATCCAAAGTTTGGCATTTAGAACGATTTTTTGATAAAGCGTTTGCAGGTTGCTGATTGAATCCACCAATCAAAATTGCAATGTTGCGTATCAATATTGCAAAGTCACACGCAAGAGAACATCCAGTTTGACTATTAAATTAAAAGTAAGACATTTGAGAATCTACATGTAGTTCAGTGGTTCCCAAGTTTTTCTTAATGTGACCCAAAATGTAGTTGCAATTTTATAAATTTTAGAATTTTAACCAGAGTGGAAATATTTTTTGTATTATTCCTTATTTCTGACAGACATTTGGTGGATTAAAAGTAGTGTGCTGCGTAGGCAGTATTGAAACAACAATCGAAATATAGTAAGGTTAGATATACTGCCGAAACAGAGAACGTAGGAGTCTAACGTTTCGAGCGAAGGCCCTTCGTCAGAGAGAAACGTGATGTCATGAAGAACATCCACCAAAATTTGGTGGTCATTCGTTGAGCTTGACGAACGTCCACCAAACGTCTGTTACATTACACCAAGCTCGCAAATGTACCACATGTACTACATAATTTATATATATATATATATATATACGTACAACTTATCATATTCCTTATTTCTATTGTATAAATAATTTCTTAGACACAGTGCAAGAGAATTGTCATTGAAAGGACCTCGCAATTTAAGTTGTTTGTGGAATGGCATGGTGACCCCTTTTCTGAACATGACCATTTATGGCGTGATATGGTACCAGGGCGAGGAGAACGCTAAGAGACCCATTTATGCATATAACTGTACATTCCCAGCCATGATTGACGACTGGAGAGCAAAATGGTATGAATCCACCGATCATAACACAAACGAAGTATTTCCCTTTGGCTTTGTTCAGGTACTGTATGTCTATCATTTAGAGGTGAGCCGATCATCGGCAGAGCCGATTAACGGCTAGTTTTTCACACAATCGGCCGATTGTCTTTCACCATCGGATAGGCTGTCTCGTCCTCGTATTTCTGCTCTCTCGTCCTCGTTTATCATAGCCTGTGTACAGCCGCAACCCTCCCGTCAGGTTCAAATTCAATGGTATACTTCAATTCTTTACCTTGTTTGGCATTTTTGCGCTTGTCGAGTTGTTGATACAAAAATATTTTAAATAAAGGAAACACTGCAGTACTTGACTGTTTTCTGTTTGTTTTGTTGCGCTCAAAATACGAGAATTGGCTTGATGACTTCCTCTCATTGCGAAACTTGAGATGAATAAAACGACAAAACGGGAGCACTGAGCATCAGGTTAGCAAACATCGGTTTTGCCGATTAATCGGCCGATGGTGGGGAAATATCGGCTTTTTTTTTAACATCAGCTCAGCTCTACTATCATTAGTGATATAGATATATTATATTATAGTTGGTGTGATAATCGTCCGATTTTTACCGACTTAATAAAATGTAGATGTAGATATATTATTGAATTGATATCGGTCATTAATTGATTGATTGGTGGTGTTTATTCAAGAAAACCAACGTCACAAAATAGTGTTTTTCAGGTTCCTGAGATAAGGAGACGTTGATTTCCTCACTTCCCTTCCCTTCTAGTACCTTTGTGTTGTTTTTGTGTAAATTAATACCATAAATATTCCAATCTCTAGCTTTCAATTGGTGGCAACTCTACTACAGGTCAAGATTACCATTTTGCACCATTACGTTGGGACCAAACAGCTCAGTTTGGCTACGTACCAAATACTCGTCAGAAAAGTGTTTTTATGGCCGTAGCAATGGATCTGGGAAATCCAAAGTCTCGCTATGGCAGTGTTCACCCGACAGATAAAAACGATGTTGGTCAGCGTTTAGCTCGTGCTGGTCTGGCCATTGGTTATGGTGTAAGCGTGTATTATACTGGTCCATTACTATCAGAAATTAAAAAGCAACTAGACTCAGCCATTGAAGTCGTTTTTAAATCAGTTTCTGGTGAAATCGAAGTCAGAAGTAAGAGTGGGTTTGAGGTAATAACTGCACCAAAAAAGTTGTATACCCAAGCACACTACCCATCCTTCCCTTTTGCTAATTCTAGTTTTATTTTGCTTTGCCAGCTTCTTTGCCAAGAAACTGGCGCCTGGGTCGAGGCCACCATTATGAACAGTGGTCCTACATCGGTCATCATTATTCCTTCTTCAACTGCTTGTATAGTTGAAGCTGTGAGATATGCGTGGAGTGATTATCCTTGTGTCATAAAAAAATGCGCCATCTACAGCGACGATTTACCCAGTCCACCATTCATTAAATACGGCGCCTTTTAACTGGTGATCATTTTGACAAGAATAGCTTGGATAATGCAATTTAGCCAATCGAAAGTTCCCCACCATTTTTTTGTATCTTTTTTTAAAAATTAGATTAAAGTTCTATAATATTGATATATACGCAATTAAGGTATAGGAATTATTGTTGATGTCTTTTATATTTCTTTTTATTTATACTGTGTATTGCATTAAAAAATTAACTTTGGTTTTCGCTAACAATGCCACAACATATAAATATACGCGACATACGCAAGCGCACTTAGACCCCGTTTACACTAGAGCAAAAGTATCCGGATTCACATTGTTTTTTTTATTCCCATGAGGATGAAAAACAATGTGAATCCGGATACTTTTGCTCTAAACGGGGCCTTAACTGCAACATTTCACCAAAATGTTCGTTTTAACTACGCATTTTGATTGGCTGCCAGGAACCAAGTAGGCCAATCAAATGCGTAGTTCAAAACGAATTTCCCAACGATTATTTTGGTGAAAAGTATGTTGCATTGAGCCTTTGGGTGTACGAGTGTGTTTAAAATCATAACGTTTTTCGGTAGGTTTAACTTTTTAACAGATTTCAGTACATTTCACTGTACATATAAGCCTGCAGACGGCGAGAAATTTACACAATGAGTTATCATAAATACATAAACTGACAATGGTTAGCACTCTTCTTTATTTGTGCAAGCATACAACTTTACGTTGCTTCAACTGTGATTCACTACACATTCTCCACTTCAGTCTTCTGCGCCATCTAACAAGGATTCACTGATTGACAAGTCCCAGTAATGTTCCACTCCGTATGTTTTTAAGTACTCTCTCGCGCCAGCATCGTTCGTACACGTTTTGAACTTAAAATCTGTGAATTTTCGGTCTTTTTCTGTTCCCTAAAAATGCAAACAGGAACTATACATGGCAACTATACATGTACTAACAAAATGGCGGTATCTTAAGCCCAAATCAAACGAGAACGCAAGTCATCGCAAGTTGGCAGTCACGCTATCTCAGCCAGCCGCTCTTAATAGTTTCCCGAAAATATCATGTACCGTGACAAAGTTAAAACTTGTTTAAAATAGTCATGAAACCTTTATTTTGTTAATTTGGGGAGTTCGACGACCGCCACAGAAATTCTGACTGCCAACTTGCGATGACTTCCGTTCTCGTTTGATTTGGGCTTTAAGGTCTCTATTAGGTGTACATGTGTGTATCAAAACTCTATCGCCTGTATTCTAAAAGCTCACTCACACTCAATGAGTGGCCCATCATACTCAATGAGTATAAGACTACACTCTCCAACCATTCAATTGAATAGTGTTTAGAGAGTGAGTGTGGTCTCGTACTCATTGAGTGTTGAGTGGAGACTCATTGCGTGTTGAGTTGCACTCAGTGAGTGTGAGGGGCCACTCATTGAGTGTGAGTGAGCTTTTAGAATAAAGGCGTATGTAGCTCCTTCATTTATCAACTTAAAACAAAGTTTATGTTCTCAGAAAAATTGAAAAACCAAAAGCGACAGAATGCCAACCTTACCTCCCAAACTAAACGACAGTAATTCTTTGCCGTCTCGTCTTCTTCGTCGTCTGAATGCGCGCGTCGTTTGGAGCCTTCAGACCATTTAATTCGGTTTAACATCAACCGACGGAACTTCTTCTGAGCTTTTGGACCCCCTTCGACAACAACAAGATTCATGTCCCGTAACAGAACAGCACAACCTGAAACAAGACGAAAGAAAAGTCGGTTTTCCCGCCAAGTCTGCAAGGAGTACGCATGGTATGTTCCATGGTATGTATAATTAAGGTATTAAGCCCCGCACAGACGACCAAGTTTTCCTTGACAAATTTTATTTGTTCGTGTGCACGACACAAATTGACAGGTTTTTCCTTGACAAGGAGCCTTGTTCAAAAGCTGGTCATGCCAGTTTTTGAACAAGGAAATTTGTTCGTGTGTATAGTCGTCAAGGAAAACTTGACAAGATCATCTCCGAAGCTTATTACGCGACCATTGCCGTCAAGGAAATCTTGTCCAACCGTACACACGAGCAATTATAACTTGTCAAGGAAAATGGTTGGGGAAAAAACGTGTTCCGATCGTACACACGAGCAAGGAAAGTTACCAAGGAACTTATGAAGGAAAACTTGGTCGTCTGTGCGGGGCTTTAAGGTACAAGTAACGTAAGCACAGTGTTTACTGTTTCCAGCTTGAAGTTGTCGGTTCCTTTGTACTGATTAGCAAACTGAGAATGTTAGTTTATATTTGTGAATGGCGCGGCGTATAGTGATATATTCCTTACCTGTCATGTACAGTTGTCTGGCATTCACGTCAACTTTGTATTGTTTTTGAGGATGATGGAGATCTTTAATCTGATATAAACTAACGTGAACGCCAAGATTCGTGTCTTCTTTTAGTTTTCGTATATTTTTCTCGCGTCTAGCTTCTGGAGTGAGTTTCCTCGCTTCATTCGTAGCTTCGTGGGCCCTACATGGAGAGTATACCAAAGAGTAATCGTGTTGGGGAGGAAGGAAGGAAGCAACGAGTCAACGGAGGGAGGGAGGGAGGAAGGAAGAAAGAAAGAAAGCAACGGAGGGAGGGAGGAAGAAAGAAAGAAAGAAAGAAAGAAAGAAAGAAAGAAAGAAAGAAAGAAAGAAAGAAAGAAAGGAAGGAAGGAAGAAAGAAAGAAAGTAACGAAGGGAGGAAGGAAGCAACGACTCAACGAAGGGAGGGAAGGAATAAATGAATGAACTGAAGGAAGGAAGGAATACAAAATCAAGACAATTTCTAATCCTTATCACAATTCAAGAGGCGACATGGAACTGACATGGAACTTGCCTTTGTCGTTGTGCCATTTGGGCACGGACATGAGCTTCAACCTTGGTAGGATCTTGAACAGCTTCACTTCCAAGGACCCTCATCAGGTTAGAGATCTTAACTAAGATTCAAAAATATCTTCCTTAATAAAGGTGGGGTAATACGGCAACATTTTTCTTCAACTTGCAACGCAATTTTGTTGCGTTGCAAGTTGAAAAGCGTTGTTGCCCGTATTTAGATTTAATGACTTTATTGCCTATGGCAACTGGTGGTCAAACAGAGCGAAATGCCCCAATTGAACATGACTACCATGATGTAAGTGTTGGTTTTATGGAGGGAGGAAAACCGGAGAACCCGACGAAAAACCCTCGAAGCACAGGAGAGATCAACTCTACTCACATTAGTTTCCAGCTCGACAACGGGGTCATTCCCAAGCGGTCACCGATCCAAGTATTAACCCCGTCTAACCGGGCTTAACTTTTGGTGAGAGGCAGCGCGCTAACAGCACATGCTTAAAGCTTAAAGCTTGGCATGCCTAGTTACCTGGAGAGGAGGCTAAGCTTAAGCATGGATAGTAAAAAGTCCTTTTACAATCCATGGCTTAAGCTTGCTAAGTTGCATCTTGCAAACAGTCGAAGTGAATATTGATGAAGGTACATAGCATCTACCTTTTGGTGGAGGTGGCGGTTCTAGGCCAAGCCGAATTTTCTCTTGCTTTTCCGTTTCCACTTCCCGTCTTCGTTGTGTGCGCATCTTTTTTCTTTCTTTCTTCGTCAGAATAATTTGTATGACAGGAGCTTCCTTTGGTTCAGCTGGTTAAGATGAAGAAAACAGACACCTCGCTAAGATAACATGCACCTTTTATACTGTACAACTGACAAATCAATATTCAACACCCAGTCTGATCAATCAACATCAATTGACCGTACCGAAAAAGATGGCGACTTGTACATTTAACCACAATCTTTTGCGTGCAGTAAATATTGTTTCTTGCAGAATTATTGGAAGATATGGTTTTAAAACGATCAACTTTGGTAGGAATGAAGTTCTTGCTTACTTAATCCCTCTTAGCATGATAAACAATGTTTAGTTGTTATTTGAGCTGATTTAAGTCGCAAAGCCTTGTGGTCAAATGTACCACCACCATCTTTTTCGGTACCTATAAATATATATATATATATATATCAGACTCTGTGTTTACACTTTGAACTTTCGAAAGTAGTAAACCTTCCTCCCTAAATCTACCTGGAGGGTGTTTCTGAACAGGATGCTCAATATAAGAGGTTAACCCTTGTAGTTTATTGGCCTTTGCTTCTTTGGCAGTATCAATGTAAGTTGCATAGTCACTATTTGGCATTATAGCTGCATCCCACCATTCCACTTCTGGAACACTATCCTCTTGGATGCCTTTACTGGGAGCAATCAAAGCTAATTTTGTAGCTGATGATATTCCAGTTTTCTTTGCTGCAGCTGCTATTTGTGCCTGAAGTTTCTCTAACTGAGCCTAGTAAAGATGAACAACAAATTAAATGTATTTATGAAATAAAAACAATTAACATCATGCGATGTGTATGTGTTGTTGTTCCACAGGTCCCTTGGGGTTCTTCTTGGGGGTATCAAATCCACTAGCCCCTTGGCTAAGTTTAATGAGCGTAGATGCTCAGAGCTCATTCGTGTACCGCTCCCGTCTTGGTGGATCGCCTGTTCCTGTAAACTGTTCCTCAGCTATTAGGGCAAACCCTCTCCGACGGAGCTACACCCTCCAATTCAAAGGTCGTAGTTTACATTACTGTATCCTTGTTAGGCACACTAGTGCCGTGCGGGTACGGTAGTTAATGGCGTGGTATCAAGCCCTATGCCAGACATTACAGGATTGTTAACTTACTGTCAATATCAAAAGGCTCCATGCAGTACTTCTCCCACAGGAGTATGTGAATGCTGATACATACCCCTTTCCAGCCAAAAAATAGCCCCTTCACTTAATAGTTTTATTGTCTAACACTAGGGCTTGAAATTTGCAGTATCCCAATATCCACGGGATACTAGATTTTCGTTTTGGATACTAGAAGTCTTAACTTCAGTATCCCAACGGGATGCAATAAAAATTTCGATAGTGCACAGCCACAGAAATTTGAAGTAACATCTTACAATGTAAGGTAATGATGTCTTACAATGTATCCTAATGTCTTATAATGTAGTGTAATGTGATGACTTAGAATGTAATGTAATGTGACGTCTTACAATGTAATGTAATGTCTTACAATGTAGCGTAATGTCTTACAATGTAACGTAATGTCTTACAATGTAATGTAACATCTTACAATGTAACGTAACATCTTAAAACATAACGTAACTGCAGGCACTGTCACATATTGTAGTTAATTTTAGATATTATTGCAAGTTGAGATGTTTAGTATTCAAAAGTGGGATACTAGATTTCAAGGAGGGATACCAAATTCCTGGTATCGCACTTGGATACTGCCAAAAATTTAAAATTTCAAGCCATGGGCTTTTCTCACTATGATATCAGAGGTTTATTGTACTATTATATTATTTTAAGTTTCTTTGTACAAGACAATTACCTTTGCTCGGATTTTTTGAGCTATCTGCTGAAACTTGCCCTTCTCGTGAAACTTGAATGCTCTCTTTGTTCTTGTATTTGGCTTTGCACTAAAAATCCAAGAAAGCATAATATATACACAAAATACATGCTCTCCAATTACTGCATATTAATTTGGTGTTTAGGGGGGGTTGGCTCAGAGTCACATAATTTTCGATGGGGGGTAATGCTAACCATCACAGATTATCACAGGGGGTAGGGGGGAGTCAAAAATCGGCAAAAAAAGCATCACGTATCTTGTGTATGGCCCCTTATACTTGAGAATGGCATTATTCTTGACTTTCTTGTAACTTTGGTCACAGTACACAAGTACTATCGGAAACCTTGCCTGACCATGTTTGACTTTGCACCCAATCTCTGCAATTTGTGATAACCTCAAAAAGTGTGTGTAGTTTAAATACCTTACTCTTGTATCAAAAAATGACTTGTCTGTCAAGTCCTCATTTGGCTTCTCAACTTTAAGAAAGGCTTCGCGTTTCTTTGCGCGTATATTTGCTTTTAATGTTGGCATTCTGCTCATTAAGTTAACAGCTTTGCCACTCGAATCTACAGCTCTGCCCTTGTCATCGAGGATCAAAGCAGATGGTCCAACATCCTTGTCGCTTATGGCAGAGAGATTGACTGCTCCTGATTTGATCAGGCTTGCACTGGTGTTACTCATACTGGTTAACTTGAGGAAAGAAAAAAAATGAGTAAAAAATCAAAATTAATACAGAGCAACAATAAACATAAATTTACAGTAGGTGTACTAAATTAAAAATATAAATTAAATTAAAATGATTATCATGATTGTTAACCTATTCCTGCCCAGCAAGGTTTTTATTATTTTGTTCTGGCTAATGCCAGATGATTTTATTCAGCGGAGAGAAGGGGCTGTTTGAGGCTGGCCTCTGTAGGAATGGGTTAAAGAAGGATTTCTGAGGGATAAAGTGCAGAGCTGAGGGAATGAACAGAGGTGAAGCTGGTTGAGATGGCTGGGATATGTGTTACAGAAAGACGATGGTGACGGAATAAAGTAAAGCATGTTATATGACGTGGTACGTGTGATACATGTAGGAAGAAGGTAGAGAATAAAATGGTGGTGGAATGGGACATGTGAGAGAAAGTGAGAAGTGGAATTTTCTGCTGGTTGAGGTATGAAAGAGGCAGAACATGAATTTCTCACACACTACCAGGGGACTGGGGCACAGGTGAGGTGGTGAGAAGTGGAGAAAAACTGCTGAGGCTACAAATTTTATCTAAGATATATTATCGCTAGGAAAAATGGCCATAAAATGAATGTTTGTTTGTTTGGTTGGTTACCTTTGCCTGGATCTTGTTGTGCAAATCTGCAGCTTTTTTAGCCTTTTCAATAGCTTCATTCATTAATAGGTGTTGTTCCTCAAGTGTTGGTTGTATCACAGGCCCTATAGGTTGGATTATTGGAATAGGAGCTGGAGCAGTGATCGGTTGCCTATACTTCTCTAACTGACTTTTACGTTGCTGCAGTTCTTTCTTCATGTTGGCAACCATATCTGAAATTTGCTGTGAATTAAGAGGTGTAGCAACCTCAGCCATTTCTGGTACAGCTGGTGGCAAGGGTATGTTATCATCCTTCAATGCTTCAAATCGAGTCTTTTTTCGTTTTCTTAAAGTCTCTGATTCATCCTTGTGTGTGTCTTCGTCTTTAACAACATGCTCATCTCCAAACACATCCTGTAAGGTGCGCTTTTTCTGACTTCCTTTTGAACTGGACGTTTTACTCCTACGGATACGATTTAGCTTAGAAAAAAGATCATCAACAAACGCAGGAGCTAGGTCATCCAGTAAAGAAGAAAGCTGTTGACAAGCCGAATCCTTGTCCAAATCTTTCTGAAGGCATTGCAAGGCAGCGTTGACAACAGCAGATTCAGAGTAGCCAAGCCGTCTTTTTACAGTTTCACTCAACCACGGCTTGATTTCGTCGGCTTCTCTACGACTCAAAACCATTTTCTAAAATATGTAGTTCCAGAAATGTATAAAATCAGTAAAATATATCGGTTACAGAGGTTGATAAATGATATAAAATCCACACTCCTATCCGTGAAGTCCGTCCGCCATGTTTGAAAGAAACGTACAAGATGCGTATTCTAAGTGTACGCATATTCTTATGTAAGTCGACCGATAAATTCTGTGCTTGGTATTTGCAGGCTCAGTTTAGAAAAAGAGCGGGAAAAAAGTGGTTTCCAGGAAAGTTCGCGCGGGAAGAGAAATAATATTGAAGCATTTCGAAGGACAGTCTTGTTGTCTTGAGAAGAGCACAGAATTTCACTCGAAGGCTTTTGGGGTTTCAACGTTTCTTGATATAAGATGGGAATAAACGGTCTTACGAAGCTACTCGGTGATTGTGCACCTTCTTGTATGAAAGAGAATGAAATAAAGAATTACTTTGGTAGGTATAATTTAATAGGCTTATATAAAATACTGTGTTCAGACAACGCTGACTTTCTTCTGCTTTTTCGTATGATAGATTTAGCTCTTTCCAAACTATTTGTAGAATAAGTGTTTGTACATTATTTCTTCTGTTTACCTTAATGAATTTATTTGAATATCATATTTTTAACAATCTTGGCTTCCAACATAGGCTTATATATATAGCATTAGCTGATAGTGATACAATATAAATTTTAATGTTTATATCGTTTTTTTGTATAATTATGTATATGTCTTGTTTATGAAACAAAGTAAAACAGCATATAAAACTAAATGTCTAAATGGTCTGACTTTAAATATATTTCCAGAAATTTTCCCAAAATATTCTAAGTATCTTGGAAATGTATTACTGTTGATTTTGGGCAACTTTTGATGGCAATTTTTGGAAATTTATTCTGAATTTGGAAGTTTATTCCAAAATTTACAAATTAATTCTGAAGAATTAATTTTTAAAATTGATGTCAAAAGTATCCTGAAATTGACAGTAATACTGTATATGTCAGACCACCAACAATAGGTCCAACATACAAGTATTTGTGCAGAGATTGTACCTACTGCTGAATTTACTGAAAAGCTACAGTACAATGTATGTAATTGGAAGAAGCCTAGATGGATTGTGGCCTCTTCTCCCAAAATATTGAAATATTGATAGTGAATTGGAAGTGTGAGATAAACAACATAAATAGAGAACACAATTAGTTTTATTAATTGGGTTAACTCACTTTGGAATCTACAAATTCTGTAGCTGTATATGCACCAAGAAATAGAGGAATATAAGCATGTAGTGCAATACTGGCCATAATTACCTTTGCATGCAATTTAGGTGGTAACTTTTTGATGCACTTTATATTTACATATATACATCATCAATTGATTCCTTTAGGGAGAAAGGTGGCTATAGATGCCTCCATGAGTATCTATCAATTTCTAATAGCTGTCCGCAGTGATGGAAGTCAGCTTACTAATGAAGCTGGAGAAATCACAAGGTAATGAAAAGCAAACACCATAATTTTTATGTAATTATTCCTTTTTTGTAAATCTTTGCTTACCAACTAATATTTTACTTTGTTTACATACCAGCCATATAATGGGAATTTTTTATCGAACCATACGGATGATGGAGAATGGCATTAAACCAGTGTAAGTGTTGTTCGGTTAAAATACCATATAATTACAGTATATAAAAGTAGTGTGCTGTGTAAGCAGTGTTGAAACAACAATCGAAATATAGTAAGGTTAGATATACTGCTGAAACAGAGAATGTAGGCATTCTCTCTGATGAAGGGCCTTTGCTCTAAACGTTAGACTCCTATGTTCTCTGTTTCAGGAGTATATCTAACCTTACTATATTTTGATTGTAATTACAGTATATTTGTGTATCTTAATTAAGTTTAACCCTTTCACCATCGTGGTGGCCCTTTAGTATTTTACTCTGGCTAACACCAGACCATTTTACTCGTCAAGGGAGAAGGTCTGGTGGTGAAAGGGTTATGGTAAGCTTAAATTTTAATGGTACACTATAGTGTTATACAGTACATAATGAGAATTTAAAGACTATACTTTGTTTTAGTTATGTCTTTGATGGAAAACCACCAGACTTGAAATCTGGAGAAGTAAGTTTTATATACAGGCATCTTACTACCATTTGCGATCAATTGTTAGGTGTGAGTGTTCAAACATGTTTGCTTACGTTTCAAACATGCAAATTTAATTGGAAAATTTTGACGTTTTAATAATAGCCTGACGAATCACTCACCATTTTTTGACAGGTGATTGATTGATTGGGGTATTGTTGAAATGTCAAATTTTCCAGTTAAACTTGCATGTTTGAAACGTAAACAAACACGTTTGAACCCTCACGCCTAATCATTGGTTGCTCGCAAATGGTAGTACTGTATTTACACTACATTGATACTGGGGTTATACAGTAAAAGATATATATATATAACATAACTTACATTGCTCTGCATTGTGAAATATGCAGCTTGCCAAAAGAACCGAGAGAAGACAAGAGGCACAGAAAGCTCTTGCTGCAGCTGAAGAAGCAGGTCAGAAAATTAGCTAGGTTATCTATAATATTAAAGCAGCAAGGTTATTAAACATTTCTAGTATTCATATTCAGAATATGTTTAAGCTACCGCTAGACTGGCTGAGGGTTCATCCCTTGATGAGTATACTGACCAGTTTATTTTTATTTATTTATTTTTTTATTTATTTTTATTTATTTATTTTTATTTATTTATTTATATTTATTTATTATTTATTTTTGAAATTTTTTTATCCCTGAGGTCCCACCTGCTCTCCCCTCTCAGTGGCCTTGTCAGTATGTATTAGTAATAAAAATGACATATATAATATTTTTCACTGTATAGGAGATCAAGAAATGGTAGAGAAAACCTCTCGTCGCCTGGTGTGTGAAATAAAATTTGTTGAACACTAATTATTATTTGTTTCATTACTGAAACCTTGCTTTCATGAAAATGCAGTTAATTTTCTTTAATTTCCACTTTAACTTGTAAGACATTGGTATTGATGGAAAAATGTTTTGAATCTTAGGTCAAAGTTACAAAGGAACATAATGAGGAATGTAAAATGGTTTTGAAGTTGATGGGGATTCCTTATGTAGATGTAAGCTAGCATTTTGAACTGTTCTACATTACACAATGTTAAAAGTTGTATTATAGAATTAGTTTCTGACTATTTTCTTCCCTTTTATATTTTTTATTTTATTTTCACCAGGCTCCGTGTGAGGCTGAGGCCCAGTGTGCTGCATTAGTAGCAAAGGGAAAGGTAAATGATCATATCACTGGAATAGGATTTTTTTTTTTCATTGTCATCATTTGTGTAGCTTGGTCATATATATAGCTATTCGCTCAGGATTCTGTGTGTTTCTTTAATAGCTACTTGTAACATGTGGTTTTTGTGTTGGGTTCAAGTGCATCCTGCTCATCAAATTGTAGTGCTGCATGGGCTGGTCATCCACCTCCACTCAGGGGACTAAGAGAAGTGGTGGTGTGTGTGTGGGGGGGGGGGGGGGGGGGGCAATTGTGAAGGTTAATTAGGGTGCAATCTGCCACTGGATGCATGGTGGAGCTATGAAGGGGGACTTACTGCATCATTGGGGTGTGGCACCAGGCCTTATCCACCAGTTTTAGGATCTGTGACTATATGCAGTAATGCAGCATGTGTGTATACTGTAGAGCTTGACTGCATTGTGCCAGTTGAGGTAAGCCACAGCCATTGTTGAGGACAACATTGATATCTTTCACATGACAGATCTGTGTAACCAGATGAGAGGCACTAGTGTATCCTGCATTCAAATAGACAATCCTCACAATATGATCACTCTCATTTCTAAAGGTTTATGCCACTGCTACTGAAGATATGGACAGTTTGACCTTTGGATCTCTGATTACCTTAAGACATATGACATTCAGTGAAGCAAGGTCTAAATTTTTTTTAGTTCTTATTCATCCATAACTTGATGTTTTTATCCAATTTCCTGTAATTTTGCAAGAGAAATAATATAACTAGAATAGATCAGGGCACTTATATATTAATTGAAGCACCCTGAACTTAACACTTAGGGCAATCTCATATTTTTCACTCACTCTTTCTTTTATTGCCTGGGTAGAAAAATGCCAATCCAGGAGTTTCATTTGCAACTGATCCTAAAAGAGCTGGACTTCTCACAGGATGAAGTAAGCTAACTGTAGCTAGTACTGTATTTCTACCATGTCATATACGGTATGCCATATAGAATTATAAAATTAAATAATAGTTTTGTTGCAGTTTATAGACTTGTGCATTTTACTTGGCTGTGATTACTGTGACTCGATCAGAGGTACTGATACATTAAATCTTGGCAGGAATGGCAGTTGATTTTAGGTTCTTGTAAGATTAAGAAAACCTCAGGCCTGGCAGCCTGCATTACTGAGCAGAAAATAAATAATTTAAGTCAATAAATGTGAACTGAAGAGGAACATTGATTCAAATCCTTAATACTTCTATGGCTAAATAATTTTTTTGTCATTTTACCCAAGGAATTGGACCCAAGAGGGCTATTGATTTGGTCAGACAACATCGATCAATTGAAACGATTTTAAAGCACATTGACTCTAAGGTAAATAAGACTACTTATGGTGGTACAGTACAAGTCATGAATGTTCCTGTTCTGACATATTTTTATTGTTTTTAATAGAAACATCCTATCCCAGAGAACTGGAAGTATAAGGTGAATTTCAAGGCACTTGTACCTAAAATCTCTAAACAAGTTTTTTATACAGTACATACTGTATTTATTATATGTTAGTTACCGAACCTGAGGTAACTATGTGGTAACACCTCAGTCACGATGATAATCCTTTATCACATTTGTGACCATTGATTAACCCTTATTTTCCCAACCACACATAAATCAAGTTAATTGCCCCAGGCTAATATATATTAGCCTGGGGCAATTAACTTGATTTATGCGTGGTTGAGAGTAATTATTATAATTAAAATACTCATTAATAATTCATGATGAAAATTCAAAAGAAATCAATACCGTAGCAGTGGTTGTAAATCGGATACAGCATTGTCCTGATTTACATAAACTTTAGCTTCGATTTTCTGAGCTAAAACAGACCGTATCCCCAAAATAGTTGGTGAACTTGATTACTTAGATGCATTTCTATTTTAAGAAAGATACAGCATTCGCATCCGAGCTGTATCTGATTTACTACAGCTCGCTTGCAGCTCACCTTGTAAATCAGATACAGCTTGGCTGCTCATGCTGTATCTAGGTATTACATAAACAACCATGGTACATCAAAGAAAACCGAGGTGATCATGAACTAAGTATACATAATATATACTGTACTGACATGGACCTACAGTAGGCAGATACATGATGTAATTAGAGAAAGAGAGATGCATGCAAATGTACTTGCTTGTCTTACTCAGGAGGCAAGAGCGTTGTTCAAAAATCCAGAAGTTGCTGATCCAGAAAAATTGGAGGTACAAATAAATGATTACTGTATAAAATGAAACAGAATTTATGTCAAAACTGAATTTATGACATCCTGAATAGTAAAGATTTGAGCTGATAAATCTGTAATTGTTGTATTTTCTTAGCTCAAGTGGAATGAAGCAGATGAAAAAGGATTGATCGATTTCTTGGTGACACAGAAAGGCTTCAGGTACCCACATACTGTATTTTAGATAAAGCAATTTTTTTGCCCTTCCCCAAACAACTTTTGTGTTCGGATATAATGACAATGTTATGTACAAACAACATTTTTGGTTTCTTAGTGAGGAAAGGATTCAGTCAGGCATAAAAAAACTTCAGAAGGCACGTAAAGGATCTGTTCAGGGAAGACTTGATGGGTTTTTCCAAGTTCTCTCTACACCAAAGGCATCAAATAAAAGAAAAAACACCAACACCAAAGGTCCAGCTAGTAAAAAATCCAAAGGAGGAAACTTTGGGAAACGACCAAAATGATGGATATTTTATGCGCTCAACAAGTGAGTTCAACGTTCATATTTAATACAATGCTTGTTCAATAGCCAAGAAATACGGTACATTACATATATGATACCATGTGTTGAGAGTTGAGTTTATTTACAGGGAGATATGGTATTAGGTTAAAAGTGGCTACCTGTAAGACTCTTTAAAATAGCAACAGAGAAATGACAATGTAATGTTTTTGACTGGAAGAACATGTACAAAACTCTTCAAACAATGTACATAAGTTTTCTTTTTTATTATTATGCCATAATTGTCTGAAGTCTACATACAGTACAACAGCAGTTCTTTTAAAAACTTAAACAAAAACTTGTATTTTTTATTAAATTAAATATCTTGTACCAAGAAACTGTTCAATGCACAATATGTTCTTGTCCATACTAGTCTTATATTTTGTAGTGCAAAATTTTATTTCTCAAGCAGAAGATGTTTTTTTGACATTAAGGTCACTGTTTAGTTTACTAATAAAGTTCTGCTACCATTATTATAATGAGTATCCTCCTCTTAATGCAAGAACTAAGTGCAAAACAGATCCACCTTGAATTTTGTAATCTGAAGCAGTTTTTTCATCATTCCTGTAATGATATAATTCAATGTTCAGAATTTATATTGCAGCTTGGGTATGAGGGGCCCGTGTTATCTAATATAAAAGCTATATTTTTAGAAACTACTGTAAACAATTTTAACTTGATTTACACATAACTGCTCTGTTTTCAAGCATCCTATAATAGAGAGGAAAAATCTCTTAAATTTTCTAAGAAATTGTTAATATTCTAGTAAAATAATATAGACAGACTTTGCATGTACTGTACTGTACTTACATCTGTTTTCCACTGAAGATTAACCTGCAAATAAAGAAAATGATAAAACAAACTGTATAATTATTGATAATACATTATACACTTCAGATACAGTCGTTGGCACCTAAGCGTGTACACCGTCTGTCAAAACACGTTATAAATTTAAGGCAAAGTTAACCGTTTTGAAATCAACACCGTGGGATTGGTGAGACGTGATTGGCTAAGGGCACATTCATGTGACAATGCATTGGTTCAAATGTATCGAATCATTTGCAAGGTAAACATTTAACTTTGACGTTGATATAAAACATGTTTTGACAGGTGGTGTACACACTTAGGTGCCAACGATTGTAACTGGGTCTATCTTCTTGTATCTCTTTTCCTTAACCTTTTGACCTAGTGGTGGCTTTACAAGTGACTTTCATTTGCTCGATTCTTATCTTAACTATTACTCAATTTGTGATGTACCTTTGTTGTGGTGGTGGGATTCCTTCTTTTTCTTCAACTCTTTCTTTTATTCTTTCAACCTGTAGGTGAGTAGGTGAACAATATATAACACGTAGGAATGAAAAATTCTTACTAAACAGATCTTATAGTTAATCTCATTTTTAAATATTGTAAGTAATTAAGTATCACCCATCATGACTGGTACAGGGGAGATCTTTCAGCAAATGAAAAGCTATAATTTGCAGTCAGTTTCTGGTTGCGTTTGATGGAAATATTTAGAAGTTCATTCCGAAGTTTGTATTGATTATTGAACTAGGCATTTGATTGGCTACTAGCAACTAAGTAGCCAATCAAATATGAAGGTCAAATGAACATGCAAACTTCGGAATGAATGTCAAAAGCAACCTGAAACTGACTGTAATGTGTACAGTACAAATCAAAATTGTGTAGAGAATTATTGTAAAACTTACCTTATCTGTTGGTTCAATATCAATTTCAATCTGAAACAAGGCATTATGAAAATAGGACATTCAGTACATGTAGGTTATTTTTTACTAGGTGTTTGTAAAGCTCAAAGAAAATATAAATGTTTATAGAGCTAAGTAGCAAATTTCCTAATCATTAATATTGTTTAAGGGGCATATATTCAGTTTTTGTTTAATGTTTTTGTTTTCTTGTTATTTTTCAGGGGGGTGTTTATTAGAAGTTTATCGTCTTGTAATATGGTTAACATTTTTAGCACGTTGACCCAAGTTATCTAAGTAATTTATATATATATATATAAATCTGTTGGATGGATCCTTTTGGAGTATTAAATCACTTTTCACTATAACATTTTCAATGTTAGTGTGTCATTGCTCTACACATTTGGTTATATTGTTTAATGACATACATATTACCTCCTTTCCAGTTAGAGTCTTGATGGGAAAACAAAACAAAAATAAACCGTCAGAAAATGTGAGTTTAAATATTAAAAAATAACAAAATTAAGTTACAGGCTGACAGCAACAGTGTTGTCTCGACAGTATAAACCAGCTCACCTTCACTTTTATCAACATGATTCAGATTGGTATAGTTGTAGATATGTTATAGCTGGTCCAGACAAAGGAATTGGCCAGTTAGATGTGAATAATATTGGTATAAAATTAGTAAAATATCTAATTTTCTACAGTCAAGCAATGAATGCATGGAGTTTTCCTCTTGACAATCTTCTAGACTCGTTCACAATCTCTCCTCATCGCGCGACAGGAAGCCATAAAGAATGCAGGCGCTGCAAGGCATAGACGCAAAGTACGTCATGTTAGGATACATATGGTACAGGTAAATGCGCATGTGTCATGTGTGTTTATACTGGTGGTTTGTGATTGGTTATTATTGTAGTAGTTTGTTGCTTATAATTGCTCACATTACGATTATCAGTAGCTTTCTTTGCAGACGTTATATGGGGCTAGATTATTTGTAAATACTTTTCCAAGCTAGCTGAGTATATTTTGAATTTCAGTAGTCTGTAGAAGGCTAGACCAGTCTCAAACATCTATTCTGAAAAAGAAAGCAAGAACAACAAAACAAACCGGCAAACAGTTGTAGCAAGAGCAAATTTGAAGCATACAGTAATCAATTTGTGAGAAAAAAATATTCACGGGAAATATTTATTTATTTATGAGAAATCTCATCACTTACGAGAAATCTTCATTTCCGAGAAATCTTCATTTCCGAGAAATCTTTATTTACGAGAAATCTTCATTTCCGAGAAATCTTTATTTACGAGAAATCTTTATTTACGAGAAATCTTCATTTCCGAGAAATCTTTATTTACGAGAAATCTTTATTTACGAGAAATCTTTATTTACGAGAAATCTTCATTTACGAGAAATGGACATTTACAAGAAATGGTCATTTACAAGATTTCGTTTACGCGAAATTAATGCTAGGAAATTATTAGAATTGGTCGTTTTTGAGAACTATAAAGACGCCTCCTGCGGAGGAGAGAGCGAAAGAACCAATCACGAGCGGCGAGAATTACAAGATATCACGCGCGCTCTCCAATTATTGACGTCAATAAAAGAAATGCCATCCTCTTTGCGTTTGACCGCGAAATGATCAAAACTAAAAATCTAATCAAAGAATCCAGCTGTATATAAAAAAAACTTGGAGCACAACGTTATCAGGTATGTTGGCTACATGCAACTTTCTATATTACAAATATCTCCACAATTTTTTAAAACTATTTCAGTTGATCCTTACAGGTCTAAACATGCAGTCTTTTGAATCTAGTCTTGGTGATGAAATCTTTGTAGATTACTTCAATACATTCCTATCTTTACCGGTAAGTATCTTAACTTTTCTAGGCGTTATCTGACTTTCAAGTCTTATGCGTTTTACTCTGGGGAAAATCCCGGCACCGACGGGAGTGGGGTTACACACGTAAAAACGCACAAGCTGTTACAGACCTGCAAGCAAGTTGTTACAAGGCTGTTCAACAGGCTGTCACCATCATGTGTTCGCACTGGCTGTCCCAGTCTGTTAACATGTCTGTAACAGGTTGTTGATAACTTGTAACAAGGCTGATGACTCCAACAGACTGATGACAAGTTGTTCCAACAACCTGTTACCGCTCTGCACTCAACAAGTTGTTAACAGATTGATGCTAACAAGGTTGTAGCAGCTTGTTGAATGAACAGCATTGTTACAACTTGTTCCCAGCCTTGCTACAAGCCTGTTGCGAACACATCCTGTTGACAAGCTGTGAGATTTTTACGTGTGTAATGATTGACCATGATTAACGGTGAAGTTCGTTTTAACCCTTGACTACCAGGGATCTTCCCTTGACGGGTAAAATCATCGGGCGTTAACCAGAGTGAAATACTATTAATTGTATTTAGGGAGAATTTTAGATCTACAGTGCTAGAAATAATGTGCGTAAATGTTTCTGCGGAAGACTTATTTTTGTGAAATTGATTGCGATCCTAGCAGACACTGTTGTTTTTTGCTAGATTTTTCCAAGAAGGTTTCTCTACCGTCCACGCCGTAAAAAGTTTGAAGTTGATCCCCCTTTTCAGGATTGCCAAGTAAGAGTTATTTAGATTATTAAATATGTGTGAGAGTTGGTTGTCAACAACAGCAACACTATGAGCAGCAGCAACAATAGCAGCAGCATTAACAACAACAACAACAATAATAAGAAACAACAACAACAATAATAAGAAACAACAACAACAACAACAACAACAACAACAACAAGAAACAACAACAAGAAACGACAACAAGAAATAACAACAACAAGAAACAACAACAACAACAAGAAACAACAACAAGAAACAACAACAGCAGCATTTCCACCACCAACAACAGCAACAACAAACAACAACAGCACTGCCAACAACAGAACAACGAGCAAGAACAAAAACAACACCGCCAACAACAAGAAACAACAACAGCATGCACCAACAACAACAGCAGCAGCAGCAACACAAGCAGCAGCAACAACACAAGCAGCAATGACAACAACAACGGCAGTAGCAAAAACATCAGCAACAACAGCGGCAATCTTTGTCTGTTCTTTTTATTAGATCGACAAGAAAATCTTATTTACGTGGATTTCGTCTGAACGACTGCCGTTGTTTTGGAAAACTGACTTGTTTTTAGATTATTTGTTGTGCAAGATATTGATTTCACCGAACGAAAATGACGGAAAAACCCAAGGTAAAAATCTATTTTCTGAGTGTATCTATTTCTAACTATTTTTCGATTTAATTTTATATCTTTTGTATCTTAAGGCTCTTTTCCAGTCATCGCAAAAACCAGCTCGTAGCTCGCTGCGAGTGTTTGCATCTAATTAAAAACAACTCGCAGTGCTTGTTTTCTCCTTGTGAGTTCTTTTTAATGAGATACAAGTACTCACAGCAGGCTATGAACTAGTTTCTGCGATGAGTGAAAAAGGGCCTTTATAACATATCTTTGATATAGCAACGTTTTTGATTGGCTGTCGTGCGTGCTCCATTTTTACAAATAGATTCCATTTTGCCGTTGTCTGTTCAGTTATATAGATGCACAGATGACGTCACAACGTGGTAAGAACAAAAAAGTGACCCACGAGACGCAGTCGAGTCACTGATGTTCTTACCACGTTGTGACGTCTTCTGTGCATCTATAACTGAACAAACAACAAAAAAAAGGAATTTATTTGTTTATACAATAAAAATTTAAAAGGTTTTTATCGAAACTCTTCCCAGATTTTGGGGCATGAAGAAATAAATAAGCAAGTCAGCTGACGTGATCAGACGTGACCATGTGTCTGTCCTCTAATAGATCATGGGCAACAACCAATGAAAACACGCATAGCAACCAGGGTATTGTATAAAAAAGAAATGGCTCATGGTTTAGTGGGAATGGCACTTGGGAAATTGGGAGAGCACTCAGAAATCTAGAAAATCTTACGATTTTTTCGTGCTCTCCAATTTCCCGCGTGCATCCATAGTGATGGAGCACGCTAAACCATGAGCCATTTCTTAATTACTCCGTAATGAAAACAAGCTCTGTGGGACATCCCGGCCATTTGTTGCAAAAGCTTATATAAATAAATAAACAGATAAACATTTCCTACTCTTCATCTTCTGATTGTGTAGTAACTAGAATGGTGGACGAGAATACGTTGAGAAAGCATATCGGTCAGCTCATTGGAATGCAGAACTTTCGCCACTACACGAAAGGCACGATGGGAGAATGCATTCTGAACTTTTGGTGTGACGCCGAGAAATTCCGACGTCATACGACGCCACAATTGCGAAGATTTATGTTCCGAGAAATTCAGTATAAATATTTGAAAAACGGTTCTGCCTACGAAGTGCCCGACACGATAAAATGGAGCGTGTACGGTGACAGCAACAGGGGAAAGCTTCTTAAGAAAATAGGAAAAAACGTCTCGATATTCTCAGAGGATATCTTTGTTTCCGCTCAGAGTTTGGTCGTGGATAATTTATATAATTACTGGGTGCCTAAATACATTCTACACAAATGTCGTGAACTCGCAACCACTTATCGACAACGGAGATTAAGTCGCGCTGTCG
Source organism: Paragorgia papillata (assembly GCA_035771165.1). Lineage (NCBI taxonomy): Eukaryota > Metazoa > Cnidaria > Anthozoa > Scleralcyonacea > Coralliidae > Paragorgia > Paragorgia papillata. The sequence continues at coordinate 3,526,482 of JAWNZC010000025.1, read as the reverse complement.
TGACGAAACATTTGAAAGAATTCAATCGGAAGTTGAGTGTTGTCCATTTTGCCAAAACTCCTGAAGAAAACCTAAAGAAAGTGGAAAAGCCAAAGAAGAATTCCTTCGTTGAAAACATCGAAAAGGACGAAGAGTACGAAAAGGAAAAGAATGCTTTTTTTGAAACTAACAGAGTTTCTTCGACTGAAAGTGATTGTTATGACGCAGAGAGTAAGAACGGAAATGGAAGCCCGTTCCTTCCTGAAATAAAAAAGACTAATACCGTATCTTTTGACTTAAAGGTACACACTATGATAAAATACATTAATGACTTTCATGATTGGCTAATGCATCCCCGCTGCCAAACGTTTACGCATGCGTGAATTTGCTAGAGTAAACATTGCAAGAGAAGTGGGAATTAAAAGACAAAAATTAAGTTTGTCGAATGTGAGAGAACTCGTAAAATTGTAATAGAAGATCTTTTACAATTTTTCTGTATCTCTCTTCGTTTTCAAGATATTCCAGTTTGTTTGATATGTAAATTAGGAGCAGAGTACAGTATTTTCACACGTAGCAAAATCAGTTATATCTCCAAGTTTGTGTTAACGAAATAACTTGAAACTGTGCACAACTAACCATTTTAAGTTAAGCATTCATAGAGGTGTAAGTGATTTTGTAATGTGTGAAAACTACTGTACCCTGCTCCTGACGTCAGAGGTCATCTAATTTACATATCAAACAAACTGAAATATTTTTGAAAACGAAGAAAGATACAAAAAAAGTTGTAAAAGATCTTCTATTACAATTTTATGAGTTCTTTCAAATTAGACAAACTTAATTTGTATTACCAATGTCCTTTAATGTTCTTAGGAAAAGGTCAGTTTAAGTGAAAATGTAAAGCTGCCGCCCTTATCTTCAAGAACAAGCATTACGGCAGATGAAGAGGAACAACCACTGCCTGAAGGATCACGGTCTGATTTCCTGATCAGAAGAAACACGCGCCAGTTTGATATCAAAGAACTTCTAAAACCAACAAAGCCTTACGCAATGACCGACAGTGAAGAATCCCAGAGGAAAGTTAAGACGAATGCAAGCCTGAAAAACAAATTAGATGGTTAGTGGGGGACATGAATCATGAAAGCCAGATATTATTACTGTAGTCGAAATATAGTAAGGGACCCGCTATTATTTAAAGCTGGGGGCCGAAGAGAAAATATTTTGGATCATAAAAATTGTTTAACCCCACTGTTATGCTCACTCAGTGGTTAGGCCATTGAACTAAAAATAACTGGAACGCTACGTTCAGTAAACTGCGCATACAAATCTTGAAGCCAAAATTTGACTCCCATGAAGCCAGTTTTGACTCCCAGACACGCACTTCCACGCGTGTTTCTACGTGTTTTTGTTTTGGCCGTGTTTGTTTTTTTCGTGGAAAGGCTGGGTACGACTTGCATAATTTGGCTTCAAACTTCCGGTTGAACGTAGCGTTCCAGTTATTTTTAGTTCAATGGGTTAGGCTCGATTCCGGCCGTTGTGTGAGCCCGCGGGCGAAGGAACGCGGGCTCACACAACGGCTGCAATCGATCCTACACACTGAGCCTATACACTACTGAGAGAGAAAAATATTTTTATGATGTTGCCATCGACATTTTGACAGATGATGAACAGTAATTTTAAACCAATTTTGGGTTAATTATGCTGTACGTTTTATTTCACTATTTGGATTATTACTGTAGAGAGTTTAAGCTTTGTTTTCAGCTTATGCGTTCAGCGAGGTTATTATTTTATTCTGCTCCTTTAGTTTCTAGTCAAACATTCTTGTCGAGGAAGCACGGGTGGCGTGTGCTATTAGGGCGCTGCCTCTCACCAATAGTTAAGCCTCCAGGCTCGGATGATTGTGCGACCACATCCTGTGCTTGCGACGTTAAATAAATCATTACTCATTAAATAAATGATTGTCCATATCATGGTGCAATATGATCTATTTTAGGTGCTGATGTACCGGGGGATGACACCGTTATTAGAGCAATCGACAAAGCATCTGCAACAAACCTCGTACAGATTATTAAACCGACGTATTACGAAGAAATCCTGAAGACACCACTGAGTGCTTATTATTGTTCATCCGCAGTGTTGAGTGTACCAAGTAAGACACAGTTGCGTGTTGGTGGGGTGTGGTGGTGGTGGGGGGTGTGTTGGTGGTGGGGTGTGGTGGTGGGGGGTGTTGGTGGTGGTGGGGGGTGTTGGTGGTGGTGGGGGATGTTGGTGGTGGTGGGGGGTGTTGGTGGTGGGGTGTGTTGGTGGTGGGGTGTGTTGGTGGTGGGGTGTGTGTGTGGTGGGGGGTGTGGTGGTGGGGGGTGGTGGTGGCACAGTGGTTAGTACATGTGCTTTTCACCTCTGCGACTTGGGTTCGATTCCTGCACGGTGCAGTTATCTGATTAAAAAAAATTTCACCCTGGCCGCATGTGAGAAGAGTGCTTCCAGTTTGACTCTACCAAACACCACAGGTTTCCTCCGGGTACTCCGGTTTCCTCTTGTAGTAACACTGGACCAATGAGGGTGGGCCCTTACTGGACCTCTGAGGATAACAGTTTAGATATAACTGATAGAGTTATCCAGTATAAATAAGGTTAGGTTAGTGTGTCTGTCTGTCCGTCCGTTCATCCATCTATCGATCCATTCATCATCGTCTGTCTATCCATGTGTTTGTTTGTTTGTTTGTTTGTCTGTTCATTCGTTTGTCTGTCCTTCCGTTCATTTATTTGAAATAATACAGTCTCATAGAAAGCGTAAATAACTTATGCTTTATTTTCTTCTTTAATTCGTTGTGGTGGTTTAGAGAAACCTGAAGAACGACAATTGTTTGTAGCGTCAGTAACCGCTGACCGACTAGCTGGCGGTCCTTTTAAAACGTATCTGCAATGCAGTGGGAATATCAGCTCCTTGTCTAACTTGCAGTTCTGGGAGGATGTTCAGATTTACACTGGGATGGCGAACTCAGCTGTTGTTGATTTGAAGTTCCGACATGGCAGGAACCTGCAGGTGACCTATCTACAGCCGGAATGTGTTCGGGAGGTACAACTAGAGCCCAGTCTTCGCGATAGAGTATGCGATTTGTTGCGAAGAGGACAAGCCGACACGCTTTTATTGAAAGTTGCTGACCAAATTTTAGACGTAAGTATGCAAGATATATTTAACAGACAGGCAGACAGACAAACAAACAAACAAACAAACAAACAAACAAACAAACAAACAAACAAACAAACATACAATCAAACCAGCCAACCAATAAATTAACGAACAAACAAACAAACAAACAAACAAACAAACAAACAAACAAACAGAGAGACGGATAGACGGACGGACGGACGGACGGACGGACGGACGGACGGACGGACGGACGGACGGACGGACGGACGGACGGACGGACAGACAGACAGACAGACAGACAGACAGACAGACAGATATAGAAACAGACGGGCAGGCTTATCACACACAAAAATCTTGACTTGTCCATATCGCGTATAGACTTAATTGTCACTCACATATTTACATTTTAAAATTGTCTTGTGCAGTAATTAGTGTTTTTTTGTCATTCGAAGTTATTATACGAACCTTGGAAAAACTTTGTGGAAGAAGATCTGCAACAGATACGAGCGATTGTGGTAAGCGTGACACTCAAATATTTAATTAATTGATCTCCCAAACATTGCTTCAATTAATTGCAGCCACACTTCAAATATGTCCTTAAGTTATCGAGATTTTCACCAGAAAAACAATAGGGACTTTAAGATCTACGACGTCAACCTCGATGACGACGTCCTTTAAACAAAATAATTATTTTTGCAAAACAAAGAGAATGAATAATTTTTAGTCCTGGAGTAATCTCAACACCGTCCTCGTTTTTTATACAACGCCACTTACAGCATTTTCACGTCTTCAGGACTACGTCAACGGCCAAAAGATGAGAAATATACAGACATGGGAAGTCATTAAACTAGCTTCAAATATCAAATATATTAGTCAGTTAACCGTGACTTTAAATTGTTCTTTGAATTGTAAAATTTGCTTTTTAACCGCCGTCTTTGTCCTCGCATCTTAAAGTCCCTAAAAACAGAAGAACAGCCTCGCGTTTAGGAGGTAGCTAGTACAGATTGCTATACAAAACGAATGACGTACGGGTTTATTTCAACCTGTCTTTGAATATGTTCCGTTTTAGGAAATGAACGTCAATGCAAAGATCTCGACAGATGAAGCCTTTGGATATTTGAAAAGCAGTCAGAGCGAAGCCTTTCGCATGTACCGAGCCTTGGATCTTGCTCTTTGTCTTGACCAAGGAGGTATTGCATTTCTCTTATGAATACTTTAAATCCTTTATTGGCCAGGTTTCCGGGGGCTCTCCCCTTGCCTTGACGAGTAAAATCGTCTAGCGTTAGCCAGAGTAAAATTAATAAGTAGACCAAAAGCAACTGTGGCCAGTAAAGGGTTAAAGGCGTAAAGACAAGTGTCTTTGCGCAGTAACCCAATCATTAAGAATGAAATCTAAACTTCCCAGTCTATGAGAAATGCCTCCGGAGGTGGCAACAGTTTTCCCAAGCAAACTCCATTTTTGAAATACATTCTACTTTTCCTGTCGTAGATTTTGAACCTGTGGACGTGGAAGAAGAGGAAGAGACTTCGGACATTGAGGATGAAGAAGAAGAGGATGGAAGTCTACGCAAAAGACGGCTGACGATTGTGAACGAGGAAGCTGCCGTGGCACTAGCAATGGGTGCTGGAGAAGATGTGGACGTTAATCTACGACGAAAGTCTCATTTTTACGGGAAAATTAGCAGAAAATCGAGAAAATCAAGTTTGTTCAACTCTGCTGCATTTAAAACAAAACCACCAAAGCCAAGGTATACTGTATTTACGTAACAGTGCAGTACATAGTACAGTACAGTGCAGTACATTCACAGTACAGTACAGTACAGTACAGTACAGTACAGTACAGTACAGTACAGTGCAATACAGTACAGTACAGAATACAGTACAGAGTACAGTACAGAGTACAGTACAGAGTACAGTACAGAGTACAGTACAGAGTACAGTACAGAGTACAGTACAGAGTACAGTACAGAGTACAGTACATTACAGTACAGTACAATACAGTGCAGTACAGTACAGTACAATACAGTACAATACAGTACAACACAATACAGCGCATAGAAAAAAAAAGCGCATAGAACAGCAATGTATATGCGCTATAGAAATTTTATTATTATTATTATTATTATTAATACAACGCACAGCACAATACAGTACAGTGCTACACAATACAGCGCGACCCATTACAGGGCACTACAACACGGCATAGCAAGGCACAACATAATATACAGCACAACAAATTATATTGCACATTACAGAAGAGTACATTTGAATGCGCTATATCGTACTTATTTGACACTGCACAGTTCAATAAAACACAGAATACTAAACACTAGTATAATAAACGACAACAGAACGACAGATTTTGGCGATACCAATGAAATTTAACCCCCCTATATTTTTTTAAAATTTTGCGTCAACGATAGAAAGTTCCAAGATATGCTTAGTGACGCTGTTCAACTGTTGTGGTTGAAGCGGTTTCTGGTTGAGCATGGTGCCATAATACCTTTAAAGTTTTGGCAGGATGTGGAAAAGATGAAAACCCAAAGTAAGGATAGTCGAGCAAGGCAAACTAAAGCGAGAGTCATCGTGAAATCATATTTTGCAAATATAGACGATCCATGTAAGATGATAAATTATTTCGTACAAGTTTCAATTTTACTTGCGATGGTGTGTGCATTATTATCCTATGCTATCCTATATTATCCTATGCTATCCTATATTATCCTATGATATCCTATATTATCCTATGCTATCCTATATTATCCTACGCTATCCTATATTATCCTATGTTATCATATGATATCCCATAGTATCTATGCTATCCTATGTTATCCTATGCTATCCTATGTAATCCTATGCTATCCTATGTTATCTCATGCTGTATTTTGTACAAGTTTCAATTTTACTTGCGATGTAGTGTGCATTAAATCCGGCTTTTGTTAAACTTTAATGTAGGTACGAATCTACAATGCAAGGCAGAGATTATTAAAGAAATCCCGCGAATCGAACACGTTACGCCAGCCATGCTGGTCTCCGCTCAAGCCTGTGTCATTCGTAGCCTGGAAGAACAATGGTGAGTAAGTAGTAAGGACCAGACCCACTGGACTGGAGTGAGGGAGGAAGGAAAGGAAGGAGTGGAAGAGTGAGGGAGGGAAGGAGTGGAGGAGTGAGGGAGGAAGGAAGGGAAGGAGTGGATGAGTGAGGGAGGAAGGGAAGGAGTGGAGGAGTGAGGGAGGAAGGGAAGGAGTGGAGGAGTGAGGGAAGGAGTGAGGGAAGGAGTGGAGCAGGGAGGGAGGAAGGGAAGGAGCGGAGAAGTGACAGAGCGAGCGAGAGAGAGAGAGAGTGAAGGAGGGAGGGAGGGAGCGAATGAATGAATGAATGAATGAATGAATGAATGAATGAATGAATGAATGAATGAATGAATGGATGAATGAATGAATGAATGAATGGTAGCTTACACATATTTTTTGTGGGAAGGTTTGGCAGATACCTTTCCACATTTCCAGAGGATGCTAAGGAAGAGGATGTTACGAAGTATGCTACCCGGAACACTCTTTTGGGCGTGGCTAAAATAGCGTCAAGGGGAAAGACGGTTAGTAAGAGGAAGTGGGAGAAGAGCATGGAAGAGAAGAGAAGAGAGGAGAGGAGCTGACCCCAGCTGAGCTGAGCTGACCTCAGTTGATCTCAGCTGAGGTAATCTGACCTGAGCTGACTTCAACTGAGCTGAGATGACCTTGGAGAGGAGAGGAGAGAGAAGAGAAGAGAAGAGAGGAGAAGAGAAGGGCGAAGAGGAGAGGACAAAAGAGGAGTGAATAGAAAAGGAGATGAGGGAAAAGAGAATGGGAGAGGATGAGTGGAGGGAAGAGCTGGGGAATTAAAAGGAGAGAGAAAGAGGAGAAAGAAAGAAAAAAGAAAAGGTGAATTATTGGTATATAAATGTGTGAAACAAGTAGAAAATTCCCGTTTTATTTAGCGTGGTCTCTGGGCCTTGTTTGGTCATAGTATGAAGACTTTCATTCAAGGAGTAAACAAACCAGAAAGTTGTAAATCTTACATGGAATTTCTCGCAAACGAATGTAAAGCACCAGCAGAAGGTAAGCACCGTGCTACAAAAAATTATTTTAAAGTTCCAGTTGCTTTTGCTGTACAAACTGTCGTAAATAGTTTCACAAGTCACATGGGACTCGTGTCCTGTTGATCATTCCATCAATCATGTCCAAGTATTGCACTCTTTATTTACTGTATATTTGCATTCTTTCATGGTTGTAAAGTTAATAAATAAATAAATAGATAACCATTTAGCCATTAACCACTAACCGTTAGTACTCGGAAAGTTGTAGGTTCGAGTCCCGTCTGGAGCTCAGAGTTTTCTCAGTATTAACGACAGCTTGTACGGCAAAAACAACTGTGAACCTCCTTACTGCCCCCACCATGCGCCAACAGGTGGCTGTGCGTGTGTATTGGTGCATCGTGAATTTCGAGCAATTGGTCTGTGATCGACTTATGTAATGACTGATTTTTTATTGTTTTTATATCTATTTTTAATTACTACGGGAAAGCGCCTCGCATGGGTCCTCGAGTCCCGTTCGCGCTTTTTCCGTTTGGGTATTTTTAAGTAATTTTATGTAAATATCCAATGAAGTCGTTAAAAAAAACAACAACAAAAAACAAAACAAAAAACAGTCTGTCTCAAGACTATGCTAACGTGTGGCTTAGCTCTTATATTAGTTCGGTGCTGAATGGAAGTAACTAATACTATTTAGTAGTTGAGTCGGTTTTCTTTGTTCTTTCCAGAGCTGTATCTACGATATATCCCGCAAGAGAACCGATAATTAAAACCTCCTTCGAAAACCTCCTCAACTATTAAATAAGTCCGTTACGGCCCCTCGGGCTGTATTTGCATGCTAAAAGCCTTGGTTCTCGGTAATTAACTCTTACTTAAGTATATTTATGTATATTCTTTTAGCCACAGGTCGTAAGAACGCAAACCACGGTTTACGAAGGATCATCAACAATCGTGTCATCTTAGCTGATCGTTTAATCAACGATTTAAAATTTTGGTTGGAAGTTCAACGGTAAGGCTAGCTCTAATGTTTGTACTCTACCCCTTGAGCTACTGAGGTTTAGGGGCTGTTTACAATGAGGTATATATAGGGTTACCCTAGCACCCGGGTTACCCGGCTAGCTCTCATAGATTTCTTGTTTTTTCGTTTGTCGTGTTTACAAGGATGTAAGGTAACCTGGGTGCCAGGGTAACCCTATCACGCCACAAGCTCTAGTAGCCCGGTTATGTTTTGTCTTTGTAAACGCGTTTGGTAGGGATAACTCGTCTACATGGGACAACGTTTTATTGCGGTGCCCTGAAAGTTGGCTTGCGGGCGCAGCTAACTTTCAAACCGCTTTATATTCTGTGTGTGTGTGTGTGTGTGTGTGTGCGAGTTCGTTCGTTAGGAATCAATAGTATATTTTTGACGCGATATTTTGAACGCCACAGGGCACCACTTTTTAGCACTGTGTCTGGTTAGTTCCAGGCTTCTTGCCTTCTTGTTATTAGTGCTTGGTGACCCTAAATTTTGCTTGTACAACACCTGGGCTAACTTTGACCCGGGTGCCAGAGTAACCCTATGGAGACTAGAGTTAAGGTATTATATAATAGCCTCAGTATAGCTCAATACTACTACTAACATCCCAGTAAGCGGATTAAGCGGATTGCAGGTTCGATCCAGAAACATTTTCTAAGTTTTCGAGCTTGACAAATGTCTACCACGGCTCAACAAAAATGATAGCCATCACATTCCTGCATGCCCAAAACACTCGCATGTGTTATAAACATTCAGTTGTCCTTCAGCAGCGTATATATATGTGAAGAAGAATAATTTCAAATGAAGTCGAATCACTGCTGTAGAGAAAAGTTTTAGAGAAAAGACTGCCCCAACCGGGAATCGAATCCAAGCTCTCTGGTTTAACGTACCAGCGCTCTACCACTGAGCTATTGGGGCAGAAATACCCATATCAAGGTGGATTAGATATCCCCCGATGAGCTACGGTAATGTGTGCGATATTTGATATATGGATATTTCTGACTGCCTCAGCCGGGAGTCCCAATAGCTCAGTGGTAGAGCGCTGGTACGTTAAGCCCTAATCAAACGAGAACGCAAGTCATCGCAAGTTGGCAGTCACGCTATCTCAGCCAGCCGCTCTGAATAATTTCCCGAAAATATTATGTACCGTGACAAAGTTAAAACTTGTTTAAAACACTCATGAAACCTTTATTTTGTTAATTTGGGTGTTCGAACGACCGCCAAAGAAATTTGTGACTGCCAACTTGCGATGACTTGCGTTCTCGTTTGATTAGGGCTTTAAACCAGAGACATTGGCTTCGATTACTGGTTGGGGCAGTCAGAAAACTTTTCTCTACAGCAGTGATTCGACTTCATTTGAAATTCTTCTTCTTCACTAAGATGTGTTTTTTTCTTCTTGCTCTTAAAACAGGTTCAAGTCTATATGTGATGGTGCTGCTGCTTGTGCTATGGCTGGTAATTACACAATTGATGACGAAAATTTTATACAAAATAAAGCGCGAACCATAATGGACTGTTATATCGAATCCCTGCTGCCTCCAAAGCTTCAGGTATAGATATCTGTTTGAGTGACACTGTCTGTAAATCAACACCTAGTTCTTAGATATGCCCTGTAGTCCACTCCAAATTTGTCATCTCCGCTGGCTTCATTTTTGGAGCCGGATAGGCAATCCAGTTATATAGAGATCAGTGTCTTTAGTCTGACAAGTGTCGTATGTTGGATCGTGAGTCCTCAGACAGGCTCCCGACACCATGCATACCAGTACCAGAACGAAACTTGGTCTGCCAGCCGAGCCTCAATAGTTAGAGTGTGTGACTAGTTCTCACAGGGTCTGGGACTTGAGCCTCGCGTTCTAGTCACACGGTACCGGATTGAGACCTGTACACAGGCCCCGTCGCGTATTAGCGTGCGCGGCAGCTCGGATTCGGCCAGTTACACGGCAACCGGAACGTATCGGATTAATTTTCATATCACCTCCGAAGCGGAGTGATTTTCCCACGATGGCACGTATCGGATTGCCACGGTATCGGATTGCCACGGTATCGTGAAACCAGAAGGCCTAACCGGTATGAAAAGTAATCCGGTACGAGAGTAATCCGGTATCGTGTAATCGGGGCCTCAGTATAGCTCAATAGTTAGAGCGTGTGATTAGTTCTCACAAGGTCCACCGGTTCAATTCCCGTCTCGGGGGACTCAGGATTTTCCCTACAAATACAGCGCTTTATAGTCTGCCTTCGTTCGTTCGTTCGTTCGTTCGTTCGTTCGTTCGTTCGTTCGTTCGTTCGTTCGTTCGTTCGTTCTTTCGTTCGTTCGTGCGTTCGTGCGTTCGTGCGTGCGTGCGTGCGGAGTCATATGAACAAGCACGGTACGCCCTGTAGGACTGGGTCTGGTTTCAAGTATGTCTTCTTTGCTTTTTTCAGATCAACACAACACCAGAAATAGCGGATAATATTTCTCATTTATGGTCTTCTGGGATCATTGACCGTGGCATGTTTCACGATGCTGAGATCGACATATTTTGCACTTTGATTAATTACTGGAAAAAGTAAGTGCCTGAATTATTTTATTTAAGAGGGATTTTCTTTAATTTTCAGCTTACTGAATTTTGAAAATTACGAAACCTTTTCAGATTTTTAGCCAGAGAAATAACATCAGATGTTAGTGAAAAAGAAATTGTGAAGAAGATTAAAAAGAAATCTCGTGGTGATAGAAAGAGTGATAAACAAGTATTGTACTTAGATGATATGCCCTACAGAAAAATCACTCTTGGAGCAGGTAGGACGCCTGGCTTCAATAAGGCCTATCTACACGATACGATTGTCATTCTGGCGTATGAAATATTGTGGTACGTGACACAATTCTTGTTCATGATTCGATGGCGAATGTCGAAAAACGTCGTCTACACGATTGGCGCTGAATCACATACATCACGATGACAATCGTACCGTGTAGAAAGGCCTATAGGATATCACTTGCTATTGTTACTATAGTGTCTGTCCGTCTGTCTGTCTGTTTGTTTGTTTGGTTAATTTATTGGTTTGTTTGTTTGTTTGTTTGATTGTATGTTTGTTTACCTGCTTGTCTGTCTGTCTGTCTGTCTGTCTGTCTGTCTGTCTGTCTGTCTGTCTGTCTGTCTGTCTGTCCGTCCGTCCATCGGTTAATTTATTGGTTTGTTTGTTTGTTTGTTTGTTTGATTGTATGTTTGTTTGCCTACTTGTCTGTCTGTCTGTTTGTTTGTTTGTCTGTCTGCCTTTCTGTCTGCTGTCTTTTTGTCTGTCTGTCTGTCTGTCTGTCTGTCTGTCTGTCTGTCTGTCTGTCTGTCTGTCCGTCCGTCCGTCCGTCCGTCCGTCCGTCCGTCCGTCCGTCCGTCCGTCCGTCCGTCCGTCCGTCCGTCCGTCCGTCCGTCTGTCTCCTGTCTGTCCATTATATTTTAGTATAGCGATACAAATTCTAAAATATTAAACAAATTAAGATTGTTTTTTTCTTAACATTTTTTAAAACCTTTATAGACGAAGAACCGCGAATAAGCTTTTCACTTCTGTTTGGATTGAGAATAATTTCATGAAAGGTAATTCCAAGTATGAAGTTAAAACCAGAAAAAAACATCCATAAAATGTTGCATAAAAGTACACAAGCCAGCTGTTTGTCAAATACAAAATAAACGAAATGAAACAAATATCGGATAAGTTATGCGTTGAAATATTGAACGAACGAACGGATAAACGAATGAATGTAATAAGGAAATACTATTTTTGAAAAAATACGAGAGGGGAAAAATAGTACAGCACAGAGCTGAGAAACGTTTTAGTGACCTATCATCGATCAACCGCTAACCCCGCCGTCACAACTCATTTAGGATCGTAAGGGTAGACTTTACTTGTCTGTTACGATAATTTATTTGAGAAATTAAAGCGCCTATGAAACGAAAATTAAGTTTGTCTTATTTGAAAGAACACTTAAAATTATACAGTAACATATTTTGCAGTTCTTCGTTTCCTTGCTTCGTTCTTGAGATATTTCAGTTTGTTTGTTCAGTCTGCATAATGAGTTATCGGAGAAGGTTAAATATCTTTTCTATTATCATCAAACCAAATTAATTTGAATGAAGCGTGTGGATGTGTTTCGCCCAACACTAAACATGTAGATCTTCAAGTGATTATTGTATTTGATAATAGCAAAGATATATAACTTTTTCGATAACTCGTTATGCACGTGTGACGTCAAAATGTTTCATTTGCATATCAAACAAACTAAAATATCTCAAGAACGAAGCAAGGAAACGAAAAACGTATATAGCAACTTCTTCATATTCCCAATGTAAGCCTTCTAAATCTCGCGGACTAAATCTGGTTAAAATTTTTCTAAGTCGGTGGACGTTAGGCGCATGTGTATCCATTATTTCTTGCTGTGGTGAGTCACTCGCAGAAATATACAGCCGTGTATTTAATATATAGGTGCATTAGAAAACATATATTAATTTCAGTTCAGTTTTAGCTTGTTAATGAAAAGTGAAACACTTTGTTTCCAGTCCTGCATTGAATTTCTCTCGCGGTAAATACCAAATGAGACGTTTCTTCTACGTAGGAATCTAAAATAGCCTGCATGAGGGAGAAGAAAAAATAAGACGTAATGAGGGCCTGTTTATATGGAGCCGAGTTACCCGGTTTGCTGGGATAAACTTTACGTTCTGTTTATATGGAAGCGAGTTACCTGGCAAGTTGTAATATTTGAGATGATTAGCATCAACAAAAGTGACATAAACAACGAATATAGAAAATTCATCCCGCTACGCCGAGTTACCCGGGGAAAAGTGTTTATATGGGGAAATGTTTATCCCGCTTTGCCGAGATCCCGGCTGCCAGTGCTGAGTTCTCGCCAGGGCGAGTTACCCGTCTGTCTCATATAAACACTGCGGTGGGAAAAACAATGTTTGTTCTACCGACCAGGAACTCGTCATGTGCCGAGTATAACTCGCCTCCATATAAACATGCCCTGAGGTAAATATTTTTGAAGAGGAAAATAAGGACTTATACATGCATATACCTGCATTTTGGTCAATGTATGTGATTGGAGAAGGCCAGAAATGTCTCCTAAACTCCATGAAAAGCTTGCGTGGAATGAAGGTTTCTATGAAAGCAAAAAAAATAATGTATGACTAGACACGTAATTCAATGAACTTTCGACATTTTTACTACCATCAGAGCCTTCTTTCCGGCTTATTTCTTCGCTGAGAGAGAGAGAAAGAAAAGAAGGCTCTGCAACACCGCTGACAAACGTTTTGCGCATGCGCGACGTTCCTGCTCGTACAGAAAAAGAGCGGGAAAACACTGAAATATTTGGACTGGTCCAAGAGTCCGACACAAAAGTTAAAATATAAGCATACTACCAAAAAGATAAGGTAGGTAATTTGTGCATGGCTTCCTTGGCAATATTGTAACATATTCTGAATTTACCCCTTCGTAATTTTCTTTACCCTTTTTTAAAAACACAAATGAATAGTCGAGTCTTACTTAGTCTTCACTGTCTGGTTGTTGTCGCCACGGCTAGTTCCCACTTCTCTTGCAATGTTTACTCAGCGAATTCACGCATGCGCAAACGTTTGGCAGCGGTGTTAGGCTCTGCTGTATTCGTGACTGGTTTCCATTGCACATGCACGTCAGATCCAGTCCAAATCAGAGCAGAAAATTAAACAAGAACCGGTTAAACGGGTCTTAAACGGGTTACTAGCTTCGTCCTAAATCTTGGACGAAGCCATACACGAATACAGCAGAGCCTTCTTTTCTTCCTCTCTCTCAGCGAAGAAATAAGGAAAAGAAGGCTCTGAGCAGGGTAGATTTTTACGACAGTATACCTCGTAATATTTTGGCAGTTCGAATTCCTGGAACGTTTTGTCTACAACTGCAACCAAATCTTTAAGCTGAAAAAGTTAAAAATATTTCATAAATAGAAAACTACCCAATTGAGTGGAAAAAAACCCAAACAAGATGAGCACCACCTCGCGACTTACTTGCGAAACACCCAAGTCTGCTTCGAGAGCCAGAAATGTCCTTGTTTTTTAAAAACAAAAAAAATGAATCGTACAAACGATATTAGTAAAGGTAATACGGGGAACATTTTTCTTCAACTTTCAACGCAAGTTGATTTTGTTGTAAGTTGAAAAAATTTGTTGAGAAAAGTAGACTCCAGTTCTACTTGCTGCAACATGCTGATTCAACTTGCAAAAAAATCATTGTTGCATGACAATGTTTAACGTGGGTGGTAATACGTGCAACAACGCTTTTCAACTTGCAACGCAACAATGTTGCAGCAATTTGTTGCTCGTATTACTTCACCTTAAGTTTAAGCATTTTTACAAACGTACATCAATATTTACGACTTTGAGTCTTTCTTGTATATATAAAGTTCTGACAAATCCTATAAATATAATTTAGAGTCCATTGCGAATGAAACGTAGTTGAAATTTGTGACGACAAAAATGTCGCAAGGTATGTTTAGTTTACTGAGTGTTTCAATGGACGTTTTCCTCGAGTTTTCATTTTTTCTATCTTCCTATAATTATTTTGTCATTTCAACGGATAGTGTTGCTGAACGAACCTTGTTTTTTCATCGTTGACATAAACACCAATTGTTGGGAAATCACAAACGAACCTAGAATAGAAATGAGAATGTTGACGCCGATATTTGCAAATGATGCATGTTTAATACTTTCAAGCCTGACGACGAGTCTTTAAGGTTTATATTCTGGCTAACGCCAGGCCTCAAAGTGTTAAAACCTGTGTTGCCTGTACTGTTCCTTTTGGTATTTTACTCTGGCTAACGCCAGACGGATTTTGTTTGTCAACGGGAGAGCTCTCAGGCTCCAATGGGGCTAAACTGAAACGCGAAAGTTCTGAAAACTTGCTACTTAAATCTTCAACTGAAGTACCGTACAGTAACTTGTATGGTATCTCTATACCTGCGTTTTCCATTAAATCCACGCTGTAAGATGTCCTTGAGAGGATCAATCCAGTGATGTCTGATTGGAACGGTACGGGATATACTGACGTGAATATCGTCCAAATCATTCACATGTAGCTCTGACGCTTCTTTCGGCCAAACACCTTCCAAAGAAGCCACAAATTCCGAAAAACTTTCCGGTAGTTCAACTACAAGAAATGAAAACAAATTCTGTCTCTCGTTTCTAAGATTCTGTTTCGTTCTAAAATTTGTTTTACTAAGATTTTTTTTCTCGTTTCTAAGATTTTTTTTCCTCGTTTCTAAGATTTTCTTTTCTCATTTCTAAGATGTTTTCCTCGTTTCTAAGATTTTTTCCTCGTTTCTAAGATTTTTTCCTCGTTTCTAAGATTTATTTCTCGTTTCTAAGATTTTTTCCTCGTTTCTAAGATTTTTTCCTCGTTTCTAAGATGTTTTTTCCTCGTTTCTAAGATTTATTTCTTGTTTCTAAGATTTTTTCCTCGTTTCTAAGATTTTTTCCTCGTTTCTAAGATTTTTTTCCTCGTTTCTAAGATTTTTTCCTCGTTTCTAAGATTTATTTCTCGTTTCTAAGATTTATTTCTCAATTCTAAGATTTATTTCTCATTTCTAAGATTTATTTTTACGATTTTTTTCTCGTTGCTCTCATGTCTCCGTTATCACGCATTTCGTAACCTCTGCCAAAGTTTTCTGCGCTTTAAGCAAATATTTTTAGAAATGATGTCACATACATGGGACAAGAACATGAGTTGCCCAATTTCCGGGAAAATGGTCAAAGCTGCGTACCCTGCCTTGGTGTTCAGGAGCACTTTGTGAACCAGTCGACAACTCTGTAGAAGAAAACAAAAAGGAAAGTACCGTAAGAGCTGTTTGTGGTTTTATTTTCACTGAACTACGTTTGGCATATTCTTAAATTATGTTATATTATAATTATATTACCTGAATTTTTAAACATGTCAAGAACTCCAGAAGGGATTTCCAACTTCATCCTGTGTTGTAAATTCAAAACAGTTTAAAAAATTGAAATTTCTTCAGTGATTCTGGGTAACCTAGATTTGACTTAGTTATTGCTAATTTGGAAATCACTGGGCTACATCAGGTTAATTTTTGGCTTGTCTAGTTAATATACATGTTTTTATGAAGTTTGAGATGAAGCAGTGTGCATTTTTCTGACACAAGGGAATCACCTTCCTTCTCAATGGTACCACAGAGTATCATGAAATCAACCAGCTTTTCAGTCAACCAGTTATCAACCAACTTGTTTTGGCACCTTTGGAGTTTATGCATGTCTGCTTTTGTGCTCTCAATCATCATTACCATCACCACCAATATCACCATCGCCATCAATATTACTATCAACATCACTATCATCATTATCATCACCATCCTCATACGTTTGACCAGCGACCATCATGCTTTACCCCCCTGGCATCTCAGTCATCACCATCGAGTTTCCATCGCACTCCATCCTGGTAACTTTTACTGGCAGCTTTGACCATCAAAAGTAGCAGGGAACATACCAGGATGATGTAATATGGCATCAGACATTAGTGAAAAAAAGGGGACAAGTTTTCTCACAACTTGGACTTCTAGTGGTTTTACTATGCTGTGATGGCACTGTTAAAATTGTGTATTATTTTATGCTTGCGTTCCAGTTCAAAAGAATCACAGACTGCCATAATTGCAGCTTTAATACATTTCAAAAACAAAACATATTAACCTCTCCGAAGAATCAGCCGTAAAACTGTCGTTTCTAGTTCGTTTAACTCCTTTTTCTTTGCTTGGTTGTAATGATGGAGGTACTGTAGAGATATCCTCTTCATCGCTGTCACTATATGCAACGACTAGACGTTTCAAACTATTTAGTCCTGCACTCATTTTCAAAAGACACCTTTCATATCATAAGTTTCGTTCCATTATATCGCTCTTTGACAGCCACTGTACTGCTGCCTTGTCACACGTTTATACTAGACAGCCAAATGTAATAAAATAGTAATAAAAGTTAATAAAATGGTACACAAATTCGTAAAAGCATCGGTAAATACTTGCGTGTCGTGTCGTCCACCATTTTGAAAAGCAGATATATTTCTTATTACATGAAAACAATTGAAGGGTTTTCCAATAACCGCTGAAAATCGCATGCTCTTCAGGAAAGATGGCGGACTTTTGAAAGTTGTTGAAAAAAACGTGCAACCCGTCTGTCATATTTTCTCGCCAAAGACAGCTATTTTGGGACTCATGATTTCACAAAGCAAGAAACTTTGGAGTATTTAACGTATATAACAAACTATTCTTGTTTCTGGAAGGGTTTTTGGTGGTTAAATTATTATATTAAAAGATGTCCGGAGGTTTTGGTGACTTGCTTCAGCAAGCTGAACAACTGACTGCGGATATAGAAAGTGGAGGAGAGCTGCCTAGGATTGAAAGAAATCTTCATCAGCTTGCAGAAGCAGGAGATAGACTTTGGAAAAAGACTGCAGGAAGTGTTGGAGAAGATGCTGACGTTAGAGCGTGAGTTCTACTTTGTGTTTTGTGAAGCTGTTGTGAACGTGAAGTAATCATATTATTCCACTTCCACTTTTGATGCAAATACAATTATAGTACAATGGAAGCCTGTTAATACAGCCACTGTCAAGCAAAAAAAGAAGAGTGGTTGTGTTAATGGGGTGGTCAAATTAATGGGTGGTATTAATTGTGTGGTGGTATTCAAGGGGTGGTGGTATTAATGGACCTTTGGTGGTATTCAAGGGGTGGTGGTATTCAAGGGGTAATTGTATTAATGGACTGTTGGTGGTATTTAAGGGGTGGTGGTATTAATGGACTGTTGGTGGTATTCAAGGGGTGGTGGTATTCAAGGGGTGCTCATATTCAAGCGGTGGTGGTATTCAAGGGGTAGTCATTAATAGGGTGGTGGTATTCAAGGGATGGAGTATAATTTAGAAGGGTGGTTATATGATTGGGGTGGTTATATTAAAGAGTGGTAGTATTAATGGTATGGCTATATAAGCTTGGTTTATATTAATGATGACCCAGAAAATGTTAGCAAAACCACTTACTTTGGGTGTCTGGCGCATGCTTCAGTGTTAATTTTCACACATACCACTTTATTTCACAGTTCTATTCTTTTGGGATCAAAGGGATTTGACTTGCCACGACTTTCAGAAAAGTTAGATAATTTAAGTACAGCAAAAACATTTGAACCATTAGAACCAATCAGAGACACTGATATTCAGGTAAATAAACTAAGAAAGGAAGGAAGGAAGAAAAGGAAGAGGGAAGGAAGGAAAGAAGGAAGGAAGAAAGAAGGGAAGGAAGGAAGGAAGAAAAAAGGGAAGGAAGAAAGAAAGAAGGGAAGGAAGGAAGAATGGAAGGAAGAAAGGAGAGAAGGAAGAAAGAGGAAGGAGGGATATTTATAAAAATAAGTGAACTTCAGACCAATCACAGTGCTCTAAATTTTAGGGATTTTTAAGGAATGAAAGAGAAAATGCAATTCTTGCTGCAATTGAAGAAGCAAAAAAGAATGTGAGTGCATACATGTGTTTGCATATTTTGTTCAGTGTACATTGTTTTGTGCAATTACCCAGCTGGTATAAACAAGAAACAACATAAAAAAGCTAACAGTACAGATCTCACACTCAGTTTAATAAAAATATTGGACTTTGCACCATTAATTTTTTTATAATTTTAGACATTTGATGAAGCAGAAAGAAATCATTGGAAATGTATGGAAAATGAATGGGAACAACAAAAACTGAAGATACTCAATTCCTTATTAGGGTCAGAACAAGACTCGATTGAT